>CM057457.1:493343000-494754500 GCA_016271365.2 Neoceratodus forsteri
CTATTTCCTGCATGACCTGCTAGGACCCATCAATGAATTACTGTTATGTGCTTCAGTAAACTGCCTATGTTTATTTTGCTGAATTTTCTGCTATGTATGCTATATGTATCTCACCTGTATTGTTCCACACTGTCTTGTCTCACAAATTGTTGTTCCCCCTCCCTGCAACGAGGTGTCTTTGTAAATGAGTCTTTGACTCAAAGGTTGTAAATCCGATATATGAATTAAATAAATAAATAAATATGCTGAAATTGGTGCAGTATAGGAGAACAGGGTGAACTCTGGGAGCAGAGAGTCCCAGCCGCACATTGATGCCCATCACTGGCTGTATGGTGGGGGTGGAATGGCATGAGCATTACTGTCGACAATCCTAAGTCACACCTCTGACGCTTGTCAGTACCTACAGGGTAGGGCATTATGGTCAAAAACTCTTAACGCCCTGGGTGTTTCTTGGTATTTTTACTCCAAGTTTTCTACATGACCTTTTGTGATCCCACCACATGAACAGTGACACTATCAATTCTTTAAGCGAAAGATGATTTTGCACAGTGATTGTGCCATTTGGCACCACAGGTGTGAAGACACATTTCAAACAGGACGTGAAAAGTGACAGGTGTACTGTTCATGAGGAGGTGTAAAAAAATGGCACTGTTGAAAATCTGGAGTGAAAATGTACAGAAACTGGTGAAGTCATGAGCATGCATAGAAACTGCCCAATGTACACACTTAATGTAATTAGTTTGGGAATTCGATTTTTTTTTTAATAACCACAGCAGATTTTCAACAAAGGCACTTTGGGACCTCCGCTCATGAACAGTGTCACTGTGATTTTCTTAATTTGTCCCAAACACTAATTTTCTACAGTAAACATGCTATTCTGCACCAGATTTCGGCCAAGTGTGAAAAATGACTTCTGTACCGTTCGTGAACTTATGAGGAGGTGTGTGGAAACTGCACAACCGGATGCTCGTAACAGTCATTTTATAGACTTTTGTCATCAGATTTTAAACATAGCCATTTTTACACCTCTGCTCAGGAACAGTGTCACTGTGATCTTCGTAATGTGTCCCAAACATTGATTTCACACACTGACCACAGTCCACCTGCCCTGAACAGGACTTGCACCCACAATGCACTGTGGCATGGCGGTAGGGGAACTGTGGCCGATGCAAGCTGCATCCTGCAATTCACAGGCATCACCTGTTGGGAGAAATTTTAAGTGTCCTTAGACAAGCCAGGGCAGCCATAATTCTCCTGAGTGATATGCCTGTGTGCGGCATACCATGGGTGATGGTCCACCCACCATACACCCCAGAGTGTGGCCTCGTATGTGTGACCCCCACCCTAGTGGTCCAGTGGCACCCCTCACAGCTCCCCGATGCCACCTATGTACCATATTGGTACCCCCATCCTGATGCGGCTCTCCTGATCCCCGATGCCTGATCTACTGGTGCTATTACAGCACCAACGTATGGTGGTACAGTGCCCACCCATGCCCCAGCAGGTGGTGCCCAAACCCCCTCGTACACCAGTGCAGACTGCTCCCCAGTGCCCAGTACATCCCACCACTCACCTCTGTGGCCAAGCACCAACTGCACCAAACATGGTGGAGGGGCATCGACCCATCTGGTTGGGTTCACATGCCCATTATTTAGTGGGACAGGGGGTCCTGTGTTTGTCTCTGGTGGCCCGGGGTGTACATGTGCAGTGCACCAGGGTTTTCTGCAGGTTCTGGTCAGTCCTAGCATGGGAACTTAACCACTAGGACCCCTCCTGTACCTGAATCATGTGCAGGGTCCCTGGTGCACCAGGCATTGGTGCAAGATGCTGCTTGCCACAGCTTGTGCGAGATGCAGACCCATATGAAAATCGGGCCCATGCAGTATAGGAATGGCAGTGAAGTACTGAACTGATGCCAACCCCACCCCCACCCTGCAGAGATAGGCAGGCACTGAGGTGTGCCTTTGGATTGTTGCCCATAAATGGTCACATTCCCCCTCACCCTACCCTGCAGACACTGACAAGAGTCAAGGTGTGCCTTGGGTGTTTGGGCTTTACTCATCTCATTTCATAGGGAAATATGCTAAAATGGGTGCAGTATAGAGAATGGGATGGATTCTGGGGCCAAAGAGTCCATGGCGCACCTCTGAAGCCTGTCACTGGCTGCAGGGTGCGGGTGGGGGTGGAATGGCATGAGCATTACTGTTAACAATCCAAAGTCATATCCCTGATGGCTGTAGGGCATCATGGTTGAAAACCCTAACACCCTGGCCATTTCTTGGTATTTTTACTCCAAGTTTTCAACATGGGCTTTTTGTGATCCCACCGCATGAACAGAGACACTATCAGTTCATTAGCTGAAAGGTGATTTTTGCACAGCGACTGCAGCATTTGGCATCACAGGTGTGAAAACACATTTAGAACAGGATGTGAAAAATGACAGCTGTACTGTTCATGAGGAGGTGTATAAAATGGCAATGTTGAAAATCTGGAATGAAAATAAAAAACACACACACACACATACACACTAGTAAAGTCATGAGTGTACATAGAAACTGCGCAAAGCACAACCGTAATGTAATTAGTTTGTTTTTTAAAAAAAAAAAACACACAGCAGAGTTTCAACACAGGCATTTTGGGACCTCTGCTAATGAACAGTGTCACTGTGATTTTCTTAATCTATCCCGAACACTGATTTTCCATAGAGACTGTGCTGTTCTGCAATGGAAGTGTGAAAACACATTTCAGCCAGGTTGCGAAAAATGACAGCTGTACTTTTCACAAGGAGATGTGGAAAAATGCCAGTGTTGAAAATCTGGACTGAAGAGATTACGAATTTGTGAATATATGAGGATGTGTGGAAATTGCACATTGTACGCTCATAACTCATTCATTTGGTGGACTTTTGTCACCAAATTTTTAACATAGCCTGTTTAAGATCTCTTCTCATGAACAGTGCCACCGTGATTTTCTTAACCTATTCTGAACATTGATTTCATACACAGACCACACCATTGTATGCTACATGTCTGAAAACACATATGTCAGATGAAATGTAAAACATGACAGCTGTTCTGTGCTTAAGAAGGTGTGAACAAATGGCAATGTTGACAATCTGGAGTGAAAATATTGCAAATGTGAAGTTAAGAGTGTGCCAGGTTTTATTTAACTCCAACAAATTGATTAGCTTTTGCTCATAAAAGTGCTAAAACATTGTGAAAATGCATAGCACTTCCCTCACTGTGTTTAACAAACACAACTTTTCTAGAAAACCTATATAGATACTTTCTGCACAGTTGGCATTGTCCCAAGGAAAAACTGCTAATCAATTATTTAAAACCCAGCGTGCTGGAAACTGCACAATGCACGCTCATAATACAGTAATTTCATGGACTTTTGTCACCAAATTTGCTAACATAGGCATTTTAGGACTTCTGGTAATGAACAGTGTCACTGTGATTTTCTAATATGTCCACAATACTGATTTCCCATGGTCACTGTGCTATTCTGTGCTGGAACTGCAAAAACACATTCAGGGCAGGATGTGAAAATGACAGCTATACTGTTCTTAATGAGGTGCATAAAATGACTATGTTGAAAATCTGGAGTGAAAATATTATAAATGCGAATTGAGGCATGCAAACTGTGCAATGCACGCCATAACAGTCATCTTATGGAGTATTGTCACCAAATTTTCAACATAGGCATTTTAGGATCTCTGCTCATCATCAACAGTGTCACTGTCATTTTCGTAATCTGTCCCGAACACCGATTTCCCAAAGCAACCTCGTTATTCTGCGCCGAAGGTGCGAAAAACACATTTCATGCAGGATGAGAAAAATGACAGCTATACTGTTCAAAAGGAGGTGTGGAAAACTGCCAGTGTTAAAAATGTGGCTTGAAAATATTGTAAATTTGTGCAGTTATGAGCATGCGTAGCAACTGCGCAGTGCATGCTCATAAAAACAGTAATTTTTTTGGATTTTTTTCCACCAAATTTGCAACATAGGCTTTTTTGAGAGCCCATCTCATGAACACTGGCACTGTCATTTCATTAAATTGGTCCCAAAAGGTGATTCTGTGCAGTGACCATGAAATCACCTTTTGGGGTCAATTAATGCCATGACAGTGGCAGAATTCATGAGGAGGGGTCCAAAAAACTCCATGTTTAAAATGCGGTGCCAAAATTCCCAAAAATGCCTGAGATATGCATCAAAGTTGAAAAAAAAACCTATGTATACCATTATACGCTTACCAGCATTTCCTCAGTTCGCGGTCAGCTTTGAAGAGTGCAGTCGTGTTCCTGGTCCACTGAAGATCATTGCGCCGGACTCCAGAGGTAAGTATGGGGTGAGGGTGTCTGTGGGGAGGCGGGATGCACAGAGGGTGGGTGCAAGGAGGGTCACCTGACTCGACGCAGGACCGTTTTCTGCTTTGCAGGTTTAAAAACACACACACACACACCACACACACCATTGCGGGACCATTTTCAATTCACAAGGTTATTTGGCTTACTGAGGTAGGCTCCCAGCATGCCAACCCACTGATTTTTTGGGGGTCTGTAGCCAACGGAGAATTGGGCACCCCCGTTGGCACATGAGGGAAGGGCAAGAGCCAAGGGGGATTGGGCCCCCCCCTCGGCACAAACCAAATGTTTTGGAAGGGGATATTATGCCGACAGGGAGTGGGCTCCCCCATCGGCAAGTGACAGAGGGGGAATGATGCCGACAGGGATTGGGGCCCCTGTTGGCAAAACAATGTTGCAGGGGGAGCGGCAAGAGCTGAGGGGGATTTGGCACCTCCTCGGCAGACCCTGAATGTTTTTTTGGAGGGGGTATTATGCTGATGTGTAGTGGGCTACCCAGTTTTTTTATCTATCTATATCTATATAATCTATAAACTGTTTCACCAGGAAGGCCCACTTAAAAAAAAAAAAAAGAGGGGGGACTGGCAGCTTTCAACTCTGTAATTGGCTGCTGCAGTCAGGGAACGTACTGAACAGCTGACTGCATACTGACGGGGCACTCCTTGATTGCAGCGGTTCAATTCCTTTGATGTAGTGGTCTGCTTGTTTAACTGTGGTGATCCAGGGTATGCTTCTTTATTGGCCAGGCAGAGACCAGCCCCTGAACGGACTGCTGCCATTCGGCACAACAGTGCCACACCTCCACAACCCTTTGTCAAGGAAGTTGACTCAATGAGTTTCTTGCACAAGCATGCAAGCAAACACAATAATAATGTTGAATGTATTATTTTGTCACAGACCCTCACCCGAGTTTGTAGTGCACAACATTATGTGAGACACAGGTGAACCACTTGGCATAAAAAAGTTAATTCTGTTATAAGTTTAGAAATCATTAGGGTTTAAAAACCTTCATAAATGCCAGGGAGTACAATTAAGTCTGATAACTAAATAAAAAGTCACAGCATAAGAAAAATATTGCATCTCTGAGAAACAAAGGAGCAATGGAGACAAAAGCACACTGGCATAGCCATATGGTGACTTGAAACATTGGTTTTACTATGACATTATGTTGTTATTATCATAGAAACAAAGTAAAAATTACTTACAATTCATTAACTCCGAACACTGTAGAGCATGAGCTGGGTTATACAGTACTGTTCAATGCAAAACCAAAACCAATGCACACTGTCACCAGTACTACCATTTCCAAATGATCCTTTATTTTCACACAAAAGGATGTGTTACCAAATAAAAATTATATATACACACATACATACTGTACATACTTACATACACACACACACATTTAAGGTGGCATAGAGGTGAAGACACCTATAGGTAGCAAGGCCTTCATTCTTACAGGATGCTTTGGAGTAAAAGCACTGGCACCCATAATTATTGAAGTTTTGCAGGTTGTTTTGTGTGTGTGTGTGTGCGTGCACACACACAAACCTTGGCACGGTGGTCTCTCAAGCAACCTTATGCAGTGTCTGTAACTGCATACTGTACAGTAAGGTCTTGGGCAAAAAGTGCACAGCTGTATTAGTCCCGAAAATGTTGTCAACAAAATATTGTGTGCATTCCATCAGCTTTCCTCCCACCTAAAACTGTATACAGGTATATACTGTACCTGACTTGCTTCTTCAACTGAAGATGCAATATAACAGATGAAACAAGATATGTCATCTTAGCTGAGGACATAAAAAGCTAAAAATAAATAAGCCATCCTTTCTTTGCACCTGGGAGGAAAAAATGCCTTAAGTAGCAATCTTGGCAGTACTTTCCCCCCAAATAAAAAAATTAATATACCAATAAAACATGAATGTTTTAAGTAAGCAAAAGCACAACAGGGCCTGCACTTTCAAAATCCACCCCCAGGGGCAGTGAGGCATAGCAGAGTGGTTTCAATCACCCAGACTGTGCATCGGTTTAGCTTGATGCCCACATTTGGGTGTGCTATTGCACTTATAAAATAGCACTAATATAATTGTTATTCAAGCTTATGATATCAATGTGTTGTGTCTAAAATTGCTGCATGGTCATGTGAATGTGATCACTGCTGATGCTGACCTACCACACTGTTCACACTTATCCATGGGATTTTACATGAGCTCAGTGAGTCAGATGCCTTAGTTTTTGGGACCTTAAAATGACTGACACATGGTGATGATGATAATCCACACACAGCATCCCCTGTAGGATTCTTTCAAGTGCAGGTTAAAGGGATAAAACAAACGCCAACATGGCAAATAGCAACATAACTAAACATAAACGCACGCACACACGCAAACATAAACAACCCGCCCTCACTCGCAGTGATAAAGTGAGGAAACTACCCACTGAATTGCTGGAGCAGAGCTGCTGCTCTCTCTCTCCCCTTGCTTCTCCTGCATAGTACTGCACAACAATTAAAATACAAGAGTGCATACCTCTCAGCTTCCTGTCTACAAATCAAGAACAGGGCTTAAAAAAAGTCAGGAACAGATGACCAAAATCAGAGACAACTCTTAAAAAAAAAAAAAAATGCGCATATAAACTCAAGCAGCCTGCTTCAGTGTGCAGCTTAATATCAAAAGCATTTTCAGATACAGAAACAACATGTAACGCTAGTACTTGTCATTTTATACTTCAAATTCCTACTTTTCAGGGATTGTCTGAAACTATATTTTAGGAGACGCACCGGAATTTTTCGAGACAAAAATCAGAGATGTTCACAAAAATTCACAGACAGTTGAGAGGTGCGCAGGAGTATCATAAAATGAAATTCCAACACCTCCTTGCTGCTGCCCGCCCTACAATTTATTGCACATCACTCACTGTCAAAGTAGGATACTGCAGACCTACACTATCTGGAATGCAGATCTGCGCCCCCCAAAAGTCTTTTTTTTTGGGGGGGAGGTGCTAGCGTGACACACGTTGTCAGTAGGTCACTCCAGTGCGAGATACACTAGTTCTGCGTTTGCCCTTTACAGCAATTTGCAGTGCGAAAATTAATTAGCCAACAGATTATAAATGCAAAGATTTTCAGTTTATGTAGTAGCCATGAACCTTACAGATGGGGTCCCACCTGAACATTTCTGGGTATCCTGGTGAGCCGGCCCCACTCTACAGCACCTGCTACAGGGAAAAAAAGAAAATCACTGGCAGCTGCTCTCCTCATAATAATAACAGGTCTTCAAACTGCAGTATCTCACAGCCTGGCAGAGGATAACTTTACTACTCTAAAACAAAGTGAAAGAAAGAGTACTATACCTGTAATGCAAAGTGGCAACTTCCAGCACTAATAAATCCCCCAGGACACATACCTGCATATGCAGCTCCCTAACCACCCACCCTCGGGGTTCCTTATCAGTGCTTCCACTTGTCCTCCTCTTTTTGTTTTAAACAAATAAGGATAACACCATTCTGCATTGGGGGAGTCACCAGGTCCGTCCGAGAAGGATCAAAGGGCCCGTCTCCACAGTGTTGAATGAAATGAGTGGTATTGAGTAAAGTATTAACATTTACAAAACCTTGCCTTCACTAGAAACTAATAATTACATTGGAGAGAAGAAGACATTTAACACCACTATGCCCCTCCCTGTGCAAATATGGTTCAGTCTATTCCCTGCTGTAGAATTCGCTCACAATCAACAAATAGTCGGAGCGTGTCAAGTATACGGTGTATTACTACCTATTACGTTACAGCGAGTCAATGTGTTTTCTCCATGTGTTATATCAAATAGTAAGTATAGTGTTTTGTGAGTGGTCCAATTTCACAAGAATCACAGGTCGCAGTCTTATTTCCACATAATGGTAGTGGTTGCAAAAGTTCAACCCACCATATTCTAGGTGATTAAATCCTAGAGAAACCTTGTTTTGGCTAGAAACATAGCTGGACAAGAGATCGCAGAGGTTGCAGAAAAATAACAAACTCTCAACTGCAACTCCTAAATGAAAGACCTCGGGGGAGGGGGAAGCATGATGCCCGTTTACATTTTTTCTTGCAGGAACAAACCAGACTGGAGCGGCTCTTTCCTTTGAAGTGAAAGCCACTGCAGCCAAGATGCTGTCATCCAGAGCTCACCCATCCATTGGTGCAACCGAAACATGCCCGCTCAAGTAAGCACTACATTGGCCAGGTCACGCACACACTTCCTAGAGTCACACTGTCGCAAGATGTTTCTTGCACATGTGCGCAAGCAAACATAAAAAGGGGTAGGTTATGCAAGTGAAGCAGAGCACAGAAATAAAAGCATTTATTTCATGAAAAACATCACTTTTTGGCCGCTTGAATGGTAGCAGATTCACAAAATCACTTTAAATAGGTACTCCTCAAATCATGATATATTAACATCTGAAAAAGAAACATCTCTTAATTCCTCCAGCAACAAAGAATGGTTAACTAAAGTGATGTCTTTGGTTTTTCCACTTTGCTGACAACTCCTCCAGCCTGGCAACATCCTCCTTCATTTTTTCACCCTTCCCCCAATGTTTTCACCCTGTTACAGATCTTCATGTCATCTACAAAAAGACACACATTCCCATTTAGGTCCTCTGAAATGTCCCCAATGTGTATGTTGAAAAGTATGAGTCCTAGCATGGACCCCTGGGGAACAACTCTTGCTACCCTTTCTTCTTTTGAGTGCACCCCATTTACTACCACCCTCTGAGTCTCTGAGGTTGCCCCCAACCCCTAAGCTGCCCAATTTGCTTATCAGAAAAGGACCCCATGGTCCATGCAGTCTTAGTCCAGTCTAGTTATTTAAAATCATTTGCTTATTTTTCCTGCTGGAGTGTTTTCCTCTCATTTCTACTGTTGATATCCTGGAGATGCACCTTGACTCCGAAAGTAAAATACTTTTATTTACCTAACAGTCATGACTGTGTCTTAATTGTAAGGTAGTGATTTATTTCTCAGGCTAAGGGAAAACTCTGTTGGCATCTGTCATCAGAAAAACATACTGAACAACCCAACTGAATTGAGAACTGGAGGAGGGCGGATGTGATTCCCCTTCACAAAAGAGGGAGGGAGCAAGACAGAGGCAAGAAACTACAGACCTGTCAGTTTGGCCCTATGTGGTAGGGAAAATGATGGCATCACTTCTAAAGGAAAAATTGTTGAGTACCTAGAGGCCAATGAGGCACAGGACCCAAGGCAGCATGGATTCACAGAGGGAAGGTCATGTCAGATGAATCTAATTAAGTTCTTTGACTGGGTTACCAAAGTAGTAGATCAGGGAGGAGCTGAGGACATGGCCTACCTAGACTTTAGCAAGGCATTTGGCACAGTCCCTCACAAAAGATTAATAAATAAATTAGCCAGCCTTGGAGTGGGTCCCAGGGTGGTAGCCTGGGCAAAACATTGGCTGGACAACAGGACACAGAAGTTAATTGTAAATGGAGTCCACTCTGAAGAAAGGGGGGTTACTAGTGGTTTACCACAGGGTTCAGTACTGGGCCCAGTCCTTTTAAATGACTTTATAAGTGACATTGCAGAGGAACTGGAAGGAAAAGTATGGCTCTTTGCAGATGACACAAAGATTTGCAACTGGGTTGATACACAAGGGTGTGTGGAAAGGATGAGAAGGGACTTGGCAAGGTTGGAGGAATGGTCAGAAGTATGCCTGCTTGGATTCAACACAGAAGTGCAAAATAATGCACCTCGGAAACAAAACCCAGGGAAGAGTACACAATGGGGAAGCAGTAACAACAATAAAAATGGAAAGGGACCTGGGGATAATCATATCAGATGACCTTAAGGTTAGCAAGCAATGTGAGAAGGCAGTAAGGAGGGCTGGAGGGATACTGGGCTATACAGGGAGAGGCATCACCAGCAGAAAACAGGAAGTTGTTTTCCCTCACAGACAGTTAGTGAGACCCCATCTAGAGTCCTGAGTCCAGTTCTGGAGACCCCATCTCCACAAGAACATAGACAGAACGGAGGAAGTCCAGTGGAGGGCAACTGAAAGGGTGCAGGGTCTGCAAGTGAAGCCACACAAGGCGAGACTATAGGAGCTTAATATGTATGCCTTTGAGGAAAGGAAGGAAAGGGGGGACATGATAGAAACTTTTAAGTACCTCAGTCGAATCAACAAAGTCCAAGAGGGTAGCATCTTTCAGAAAAAGAGATGTACAAGGGGACACAATTTGAAGATAGAGGGGGGATGGTTCAGAGGCAATGTGGGAAGTATTTTTTCACACAGAGGGTGGTGGGTGCATGGAAGTGCCTTCCTGAGGAGGTTGTGGGGTCTAAAACTGGGAGAATTCAAGAATGCTTGGGACAGACATAAGGCAATTATTGGGGTAGGAAGAAACTGTGATCTGCAGCGTATCCAGTAGGTAGGGGAAATGGGCAGACTAGGTGGGCCAAGCGGTCCTTATCAGCCATCAAAGTCTACGCTTCTATGTTAACCAGTGACCTTCCTAGCTTTGTGGAAGGAGAAGTGAAATCCTGGGCAACCAGGCTGGTGGCAGCTAAGAAAAAAGGTAACAGACAACTGTTTAATGGCAGTTGCAACCAAAGGAGAGAGGGTTATCACAGCCAGGTACCAAACTGAGGGGGGCCCACATGGCAATCTCCAGGTATGCTGGTGGGCAAGACCAACACTGCCAGCATGCTTTGGTTCCTGAGTACTTGTCTTACTGAAAAAATCAGTGCTCTTGTCCAAACACATGTATAGAATAAAGTATGCACAGAGAGGTTTAATGGTAACCTTGAAAGAATAGCTTCACAAATACTGGAGTCCAGGGGGGTGTGTAAGAAACATTTACACCCTGCCCATGCTTTATTTTTATAACTGATATACTTTACTGACTTTCAGTTTGTTTCCTGCACTGGATTAGCATGAGCATGAATGGCACTGGGTACTTCCTTTCTCCCAGCCTGCCACCTCTTCCTGTCTAACTGCTTGTTGCCTGTCATGGGGCTGGGAAAATGTTTTAAATTCTTACTCTGGGCTCCTTAAAGTCCAATCCCGGCTGTGCTTCATGCCCTGGAGCCTAGGGGAAAATAATACTACAGGAAGCATGTTCACTGTGTCAGTTGTTTTGGCGATTAGAAGTTTTCATTGTGTGTGCTCACTTTGTCCCATGTTGATTGACAACTTTCAACTGTCTCGTGTTCATTCACCATTTCAACCGGCCAGATATAAAGGTGGATTTCACCATGGTTAGCTGGGTGTCATCACGCTTGGTCAGCAATTATATATACTGTGGATTCCGGATGTATACATACATTCAGGACAAGCATACTTCCAAAACTGCATGCAATTGAAATGTCATTGGAAATAAAGGCTGCCCCAGAAAAGCTTTTTTCACATTGTATGCCATTGCTCCAGATGCTAAAACTGCAATGTATTTTATAAATAAAATCTGTCATAATCATTTTTATTTATGTTTTATCAGTACTGCGTCCTCCCAATTTCTGTGTGCATTCACACACCCAGAATGATGTCATATAAGTGAACTGCCAATGTTTCACATACAGCATCAGAGAATTATGGGTAAATTAGCATGTTGATATAAATGTTAGCTACTCAGAGGTGCAGTCCCTTATTTTGATGGTGGTGACTATACTTAATATGTAGGTGTACAGAGCAAGGCATTGTGGGCACAATAAGACATAGTTTTCCAGTTCCCTTACTGTGAGGCACAGTCTTAAATCTCTGTAGTGACTTCAACAATAAAAGCTCTCATATGTTTATTTTCCAAACAAGGCATTGTACATATCGTACCTAGCTGATAGGATTTCAATACTAAAAGATGTAGTCTCCTGTGTCGGTAGTGTAAATGTCTGCAATACCAAGACTGACCAACAGAGGTCTCTGTTTCAAAACAGTGCTTATAAACTTTGTTTCCCTTGCATGATGGCACACAAGGGGGTTGCAGCACTCAGAAAACAAACTCTGGCAGAGCCACTATGAATGTGAATGCATTAACTAGATAAGGGTGTTTCAAGAGCTTAAACATAAACATTTATTTATTAATTTATTTAAAAAATATCAGCTTTACAAACCTTTGAGTCAGAGACTCATTTACAAAGGCACCATGTCAAAACTAATAGAAAGACAGCACAGTTAACAAGTCCAAAAACAATGGCTCAGAGAGCAGACAGTTATAACAAACATTCACCGGTGATACATGGGTACCAGTAGATAAAGAGCTTACACAGTTTAGGCACCAGGTACCACATCAAGAAGACCAAAGCAATTCAAACAATATACAATAGCTAATGCAAATAGACATCAGGAGTCAAAAATGAGCCCAAAGTGTTCACATGAAGGCTGTTGCATACACTAACTGAAAGTATAGTACATTGAGAAAGGGCATATTTAAGCAATAAAGCATGACATAGTGTGTGTTATCATGTAATAACATCACTCCTGGGGTGGGTTGAAGCATGAGGCAAAGCTGAGTATTTATTTATTTATTTGATCCACTGGATCAGCAATATTTGCACAAGCTGTGCCCAGTACAGATTTTACAGCACTGGTCCTGGTCTGGTGATCTAGGTTTTACCCATACCACACTCACATGGCTTAGTGATATACTGTACAGATGGCTTCAGAGTCTAACCCATTGAAGGTTGAAGTTTCAGAAAACCATTATGCTACACATATCAAGACTCACTCCTTCCCTCACTCCCCAGTCACAATTAATCCTCTACCAAAGTCATGCTTAAATACTGGTGCCTCTACATTCCTGCCACTAAGCTTTTAATGCCAACATGCTTCCTCTGCTGCTGTGAGTTAAACTCTTTATTTAAAAACATTTTGTTGAGAAATTTTTGTTTTAGTACATCCATGGTCAGGAAAATGAATTTGTAAAAAAAAAAAAATTCTCATTTATCAGTTCATTGAATCACAATACAGCATGTTATGAATTTTTCAGATTCATTGTGTAACCTACAGTAAGTCAAACAGAAATTCAACACAAATGCCTATCTATCTATCTATCTGCAAGTGAAGCAAATGTGGATATTATCATTCAGTTGTAAACACCTATAGTCACAGCAAGGATTCACATTGCTAGACTCTGGGTAAGTATGACAAGTTTCCTAAATAGTGGTACCTTATCCAGCTGTGTTCTTCTTGGGATGCGTGTGTGTGTGTGTGTGTGTGTGTGTGTGTTAACATGTAACTTTCTACAGTATATTGTATAGCACTGTGAATCCTGGCTGCAGTGTCCTTTCTCTGCTGTGGCTAAGCAAGACACTGTAACAAGACACTGGCCTGCTATAGGGGCTATTAGACATCAAACCAAAGGGTACTCTGTGAAGACTAACTTGGAGAAGATGCAATAAAACAAAATTGAATGACAGCCCCCAGACATCATAAAACACACAGGAAAATTTGAAAAAAAATCCTCTCACAGCCTAGGCAGAAACAAAACATTGGACTGAAGTGAGAACTCAAAACTGGTAGTAATACATATATTCCTGATTTTAACATGCAGTTTTCCTTTAAGAAGATTCAGTAGAATATAAACAGTGGCCTAGAACTGCCTGCCTGAGAATGAAGTTGGTATATTATTTAGAAAAAGGCAAGGCTGGATCTCTTGCTATGTAATATCCTGCAAAGTAACACACTGACTGCTCTTAGGATGGTGGTGTCAAATGCTGTGCGGTGCCTAGGGAAAGTTGTTATGCAGAAAGTTCTAGGAAGTGTTTGACCCATTCTACTTCTAATAGCTTTCTATGATGTCTGTACTATCCATTATAGCAATGATAATCTGGGCAGTTTCTGTGCTTTTATGTTTGTATATAGTTTGATAAAATTAAACATTTTAAGATTGAAACACTCCTGCTAGCTAGACCTGACGCACATAGAAAATAAAAATAGTGAATTAGAGCTATTTAGTAGCTGTTGTCTTACAGAAACCCCAGTTAGCTAGGTCTGCCCTGAACTGGGAAGGGAGAAGCCCGAGAGGGACGGGGGGCAGCAAGATCAGCTCCCACGATGGGGACTGACCAAAGGAACAGATATCAAAGCCCACTAGGCCTATTCTGCTGGCATTTTTGTATGTTAGTATGCTTACTACACCAACATAGAAACATAGATTTTGATGGCAAATAAGGCCCACTTGGCCCACTCAGTCTACTCATTTCCCTACCTAATGGATAAGCTGCAGATCCTAGTTAACCAGCAGCCTACTTCTTCCTACCCCCACGCTCTAGAATTGCCTTATGACTGTCCCATGCATGCTTGAATTCCACCCTGTTTTTGACTCCACAACCTCCTCTGGAAGGCCGTTCCATGCATCCACAACCCTCTCTGTGAAAACATACTTCCTTAAATTACCTCTGAGCCGCCCCTTCTATCTTCAAATTGTGCCTCCTTGTTCTTGCACACCTCTTTTTTTGATAGATGCTACCCTCTTGGACTTTGTTGATTCCCTTGAGGTACTTGAAAGTTTCTATCATGTCCCCCCTCTCCCTCCTTTCCTCGAG
Organism: Neoceratodus forsteri; assembly: GCA_016271365.2. Lineage (NCBI taxonomy): Eukaryota > Metazoa > Chordata > Ceratodontiformes > Ceratodontidae > Neoceratodus > Neoceratodus forsteri. Next base: position 493,357,895 of record CM057457.1, read on the forward strand.
GCTATACATATTCAGCTCCTTAAGTCTCTCTTCATATGTGTTCCACTGCAGACCCTGAACCATTTTAGTTGCTCTCCTCTGGACAGCCTCCATTCTGTCTATGTCTTTGCAGAGATTGGGTCTCCAGAACTGCATGCAGTACTCCAGATGGGGTCTCACCAACTGTCTGTACAGAGGGATAATAACTTCCTGTTTTCTACTGGTGATGCCTCTCCCTATGCATTCCAGTATTCCTCCAGCCCTCCTTGCTGCCCTCTCACATTGCTTGCCCACCTTTAGGTCATCTGATATGACTACCCCAGGTCCCTTTCCATTTTTGTTGTTGCTAGTATCTCACCCCCCATTGTGTACTCTTCCCCAGGGTTTTTGTTTCCCAAGTGCATTACCTTGCACTTCTTAGCATTGAATCTATGCTGCCAGACATCTGACCATTCCTCTAACCTTGCCAAGTCCCTTCTCATCCTTTCCACCCCACCTTGTGCATCAACTCTGTTGCAGATCTTTGTGTCATCTGCAAAGAGACATACTTTTCCTTCTAGTCCCTCTGCAATGTCGCTTATAAAGACTATCAGAGTTGTCTGGCATGACCTTTCTGCTGTGAATCCATGCTGCCTTGGGTCCTAAGCCCCTCTGGCCTTTAGATACTCAACAATTCTTTCCTTCAGAAGTGATTCCATCATTTTCCCTACTGCTGAGGTTAAACTAACAGGTCTTTGGTTTCTTGCTTCTGCCTTGCTCCCACTTTTGTGAAGGGGAATCACATCTGCCCTTCTCCAGTCCTTGGGTACCTCTCCATCCTCCCATGATTTGTTAAAGAGGGTAGTCAGTGGTGTCACTAGTTCTACCCTTAGTTCTTTTATAATTCTGGGATGAATCCCATCAGGCCCCATTGCTTTGTCCACCTTCAGTTTTAAGAGTTCTTTCAGAACCCTATTTTCTGTAAATGGGCTGGTATCAACTTCTGTATCCAGAGTGTTTCTACTGTTTGTTTTAGGTACCTCCCCCACCCTCCCTCCTCTTTATTAAGCCTCACTAACCCTCTCTTGGTCTTCCTTCGCTCCCTGATGTACCTATAAAAGGTTTTATTCCCCTTCTTAACTGAGTTGGCTATCTTTTCCTTGGTTAGGGCCTTTGCTGTTCTGACTGCCTTCCCAGCTTCCTTTTGCTTTAACTGATACAGTTCTCTGTCCTGCTCTTTTGATTCCTTGTACTTCCTGAGTGCTTTCTTTTTCTCTTGAACCTTCACTGCCACTTCCTTTGAGAACCATAGTGGTTTCTTACATCTTTTAGTTTTGTTTATTTGCTTCACACAAAGGGTTGTTACCTCTGTGATGGCAGTTTTTATTATTCCCCATTGTTCTTCCACCTCTCCTTCCTGCCCATTTGCTAGTGCATTCCTTAGGCACTCACCCATTTTGCAAAGTCAGCCCTCCTAAAGTCCAGTACTTTTGCCTTTGTATGGCTTGACTCTATTGCTGTGTTTATTGTGAACCATACTGTTCGATGGTTGCTAGTTCTCAGATGGCTACCCACTTCTACATCTGTGATCCTCTCATCATCTCCATTTGAGAGAACCAGGTCTAAGATTGCTCCCTCTCGAATAGGTTCCAATACTAGTTGTCTAAGGCATGCCCCCTGTAGGGCATCTAGAATAACCCCACTCTTTGAAGTAGCTGCTGCAACTGCACTCCAGTTAACATCTGGCATATTCAGATCACCCATCAGCAATATCTCCTCTTTGTCTGCCATTCTAAGTATTCTTTCTATCATTTCCTTGTCCATTTCCTCCCCCTGAGAAAGGGGGTCTGTATACAACCCCTGTGCGGATTGTGGTGCCATTGCAGGTCTCCAACTTTACCCACAGTGCTTCTTCTGTTTTCCCTTTTGTTCTGTTACTTTGATTCCTTCTCTTATGTAAAGAGCTACTCCTCCTCCTCTTTTACCCTCCATGTCCCTCCTGTAGCTAGTGTATCCTGGTATGTTTATGTCCCAGTCATGGTTTTGTGTGTACCACGTTTCTATGACTGCCATGATATCCAGATGTTCCTCCTCCATCAAGGCCACTAATTCAGGAAGCTTGTTACTCAGACAATGGGCATTGGTACTCATTGCTCTCCATTTTTTGATGGCTTTACCTTCTTTTGCAGCATCTCCCACTGACCTTTCTACCACAGTCTTTTTCTCATTTAGTACCCTGTTTTGTAGGGAGAGGCTGGGATTTTTCTGCTGCTTATCAGTGCCTCCCCCCCTTGACTAGTTTAAAAGCTTGCCAATGAAGCATTTAAACTGATTGCTCAAAAGACTTGTTCCCTTCCTGGACAGATGCAGACCATCCTGCAAGTATAGGCTGGTGTCCCTCCAGGTGGAACCCCAGCCTCCAATGTAGCCAAACCCCTGTGCTCCACACCATTTTTTCAACCATTCATCAAACTGCATGGTACAAAGTACCCTCATCTCACTCATGCCATTGACAGGCAGCACCTCAAAGAAGGATATTGTGTGTGCTACTTGTCTTAGGCCCCTTCCTAGTTCTACAAATTCCTCCTGCACTGCTCTAATCTCATGATTAGCCAAGTCATTTGTCCCTAGGTGGACAATGACATCCAGCACAGACTCCCGTGCAGCTGTTCTCGTGATCCTGAGGATGCACTTCCTGTCTCTCTAAGCCATGGCACCAGGCAGGCACCTTACTTCAGTTTTCCCTGCTCCCCCCAGTTCTATCCCCCTAATAACTGAGTCCCCCACCAGGAGCTGCTTCCTATCCTTGTGGTGTCCTCTGCCTCCTTCCTGTGGGCCTCCCTTGTGACAGTTGTCCTCAGCCTCCTTAGTCTCCTCTGTGGGTGCATCCATAGGGGAGCTATGCTCACCCAGAATGGTGTTTGGATTGTGGTGTGGAACAACTGACTGGGTGTGCCTCTGTTCCACCATCCTCACCCTTCTGAGCCCACTGTTGTCCAACTGCTGTGCTTTCTTCACAACCTCTGAGGTAGTGGTGGTGGTTCTGGTGCTCCCTGGATGGGGGAGGTTCCCTTCCTACCATCCAGTGTGGCCTGGGGGAAGGTTCCCTTACTATCGTCCAGTGTCGCCTGAAGACGGGCAACTTCCTCCCTCAGAGCAGAGAGTTGTCTGCAAATAGGGCAGCCTCTCAGCCTCCAGAAAGACTCCTGGAAGACTGCTGCCCCACAGCCATTACATTGCACTACTCCCCACATTTTTTGTGTGTGTGTGTGTGTGATTGGTTTGTTATATTGAAATAATATATATATATATATATATATATATATATAATACAATGTGTATGCTTATATTGTCAGTGCAGTGTGCTGCTAGAGAGGATATGACAGTGATATGTGCCTTGCACTCTTGAGGAAATGATGTCAGAACCCCAGGTATAAAGGAACTATTTCCAGGGGAGGGTGGGGTGAGGGGTGTGAAGGGGTTGGGCCTAAACTGTGCCCTCACAAAACAATCAGCTAAAAGCTCTGACCCACCGCTGTGACGAGTGCCTTCCTGTCAGCAAGATGCCCTACACAACAATTTGACAGAGAAAATACCCTGCTAATCAAACAGAGAAAAATCCACACATCCAAGTCAGACACAGGTAAACCCCCCCAGCCCCAACACAGGCCTGGTGGTTCACACTTTGAAAGCTGTCAGCTCCAAAATAAGTCAGCTGTGCTTTATACTCTTCCTGCACTGAAAATCTTAAGAATTGTAAGAAACAAACTTAAACCTAGATCTACCTCCCTCTGTTGCTTGAAAGACTGTCTTTTCCTGTTTCACACTGCAGGTTTTGCTATGACAACTCCATAACCACATTAACTTATTTAAAAATAGTTTAACTATCACAGACTCCTACGCACCAGTAAATTATTTAAAAATAGTTTCTGTCCCAAAATCCTAGTAGTCAATCCAGCTACCCCCAAGGGAAGACCAAAATGCAGTATTCAAACACTTGTGAAGTTACTTCCAAGATAAGCAAAGTTTGAAAGCTCCTTTTTCAATTCCTCAGCCACCTGTAATTTATTTAATAATAGTTTAACTGTCAGAAAATCCTAGTAGACAATCTAGCTACCTCCAAGGATCTACCCAAATGCAGTATTTAAATCCTTATGAAGTTACTAACAAGATAAACAGAGTTTGCAAGCCCCTTCTTGGTTAAACACTAAATAAATATGTGAATAAAAAGCAATTACTAAGGGTAGTTAGTTTCACCTCCCTCAGAATTAAGAAAAAGTGCACGTTTGTTGCAGATATCAAGTGCAATATAGAATTTCTCACACAGCTCACAGCTGAATAAAGAAGTAGTGTCCTTCCAGGACAAGAAAATGAGCTTTGTGTCTCTATAAATTGCAACCTCCAGTAATTTATAGTAATCTGATCTAGTCTGGATAGTTCCACCCAGGGCAATTTGTTGACAATGGTAATGATGCAGCCCTTCCTGTTCCAATACAACACTTTGTGGTCTGAAACCAACACCATGAACCATAAACAGATGACTGCCATAACTGGGGAGGCAGTATAGCACAGTGGTTTAAGGCTCTTCTCTGCTAATCTGGAGATCTAGATTTGAATCCCACAGCCCCCACACAAATGTGGAGTATCTTTTAAAAAAAGTATAAAATACTGTTAAATGATTTGAAAGCAGTGCACATGCTAAATCCTACTGCCACATTCAAAACATCATACCCTACCTACTTACCACATATAAACTCAACTATATTAAAAAAATAATTCTAGGCACTTTTTTTTACCAGGAGAGACACACTAAGCTGAAAGCTTGTTTACAGGTGTGACCTGGGAGCACAAGGAAGTTAAGTGATTTGCGTTGGGTCACACAGTATGCAAGTGGGGCCTGTGGGAATCAAACCCAGGTCTCCAGGTTTGTAGCTCAGAGCTTTAAACCACTGCCTACTTAACCATTTACAACGCGGTTACACTTATATGTATTACATACTTCTCAAACTTGAAAGAAAAAATACACTTGATCATCAAAGTGTGTATTTACTAAGTACTGTGCCCATGTTTAAAATAATTTGAACTCTCCAAAAAATGTGCCCTGACATGAAACTGCATGTTTAACTGTAAAGACAATTAAAAATTGTATTTCTAAATCCATTACTTAGACCAATGCTTTCAAAGTTTTGAAACTACAAAAGACAAATTATATATAAACTATACATACATAAAATGTTTAAGAAAAACATGTGGTTCTTACTGTAAATTAGAATGTGTATTTAGGCCTCTTTCTGAGGCTCCAGGTGGCTCTGATGATCATTTGTTCCAAATAATTTTTAAGTCAATTTGAAGGCATTAAAAAGCTTCTGTTCTGTTTTCCACTGCACAGGCATGTCTGTTGGTTGATAAGGTCCTAAACTAGTGTATCTTGTTACAGCATGCTACAGCTATCCCATACCCCTCCCACATGAATCAGAAACAAGTTTGGGATGGAGGCAGAGATGGATCTTTCTCCAAAAGAAAACCTAATGCTGCCTCTCACTACTCAGGTTCCAGTTCTTGTACCACCCATTTGAGAAAGAAAAATAGTAACCTGCAACCATTGACTAACCTGAAAGCATATTTATTTGAGGGCAGAAAACATTGCTTGGAGGAGGGTAAGGTGGAGGAGACTATTTACACATTTAGTCAGTTCCACTGACAAAAAACATGACATCAGTGCTTTTGTACATGCAATACTCCTGTTGGCTCTGCACACAGTCATAAAAAGGGGTGGGTTATACACATGAAGCAGAACACAGAAACAAAAACATTTATTTCATTGAAAATAGCTTTTTTTGGCAGTTTGAATGGTAGTTCACAAAGTCATTTTAAGTAGTGTTCGTGATTATCACTAACCTGCTACAATCTGACCCCACCCTTCCCGCCCAAAAAAAAAACAAGATTCTATTTGTCTTTCACTTATGTGCTTTTATTTGTCTCTACAGTACATGTTAGTTATTGGAAGAGAACAGATACCAACATTTAAACAAGCACTGTCATAGCATCTCAGTGTGACCACGTGGTTTACACTTTTGCACAACAGCTCTGCTTAGCTTCTGACTTCAGGAATCTTTAGCTAGCTAAAACAGAAGGTCCTTTTTCTCATGCTCTGGCAGATACCAAAATGCTGCACACGGAATATCTAACACTGAAAACAGAAATAGCGTCTTGGTGTAACCATGTGGTTTTAAATAAACATTTTCTGAAGAGTCGACTTTGATGTCAATGTGTTTGAGGGCTGATGTCATTTGGGATGCTATTCTCTTTCTTCAATGCATAGGCTATGGAGGTATTCACAAGGTTCCCCAAATAGAAAATAATTATGGACATACATTGGTAACTGGTTTGTTAACTGGCAAGACGTTGCTATGGTGACCATGTAAACCTCAAGAGCAAAGCACGAGAGGTTTATGTCACCATGGCAACCTTGAACCAGTTATTCAAACCAGTTACTAATGTATGCCCATAACTGGCAAGAGGTTGCCATGGTGACCATGTAAACCTCAAGAGCGAAGCACGAGAGGTTTATGTCACCATGGCAACCTTGAACCAGTTATTCAAATTGGTTGCAAATGTATGACCGTACATTATATTTTATTGTGTATGGTCATACACATCTAGTTAAAAAATTAAGCAGGATGATTCTTACTGTTCAAATTTTGTAACTTCCACTCCACACAAGGTCATCTTCTCACCGCTGTGGATGTTTTAGTCAGGCCGTCGCATCATGATGGGCACATGTGCGGAGTGATCACAGTTGTTATACCATCAATGTGATGCACCATCAATGGGTTAACAACAAAGTGATGTCACATTGATGGTGTAACAACTGAGTAAAAAGACAAAAACTGCCATATAACAACATTCCATCATACATTATATGCCTGTTACACATGGTATGCCATTGTCAGACAGGCTTCAAATGTTGAAGCAGCAATTTGTTTAATATTTTTTTATTGTTTTATCCTCCAGTTTCATGCGTGAGACCACCTCCACCAAAGAAAAAAAATGCTGTCATACCAGGACACTGTCACTGTTTTACATACAGCAACAAGGAATTAAAGACAAATTATTATATTGCCTTAAATGTGCTTTACTCAGATGTACAGTCCCTAATGTTGCTGCTGGTGAGCAGTAATATGTAAATAACTGTAGCAAAGTATTGTCAGTAACACACAAACCTGTTTTACAATTTCCATACTCTGAGATGCTTTCCCATATTTGTATGGTGCTGTCAACAATATAAGCTTTTGCTTGTTTATTATCACAGCAATGCATTGTATATGCCATAACTAGCTACAAGATTTCTATACTGAGAGATGTTGGTTCCTATTTCTTTAGTAAGTACAGAAAAATTAAAGCCTGTATACTAATTTACATAGTGAGGTGTTGTGGATACGGTAGACTACACCCCTACGGGTCACTTTTCCCATTTTCTATGGTAAACATCAAAGGCCATATCCAAAGGTTTTTAAAGAGCCACTGACACCAAAAGTGCTACATTGCAGAATCTGAATAAGCAAACCCCCAATAACTCTCATTCCAAAAACTAGACTTCTACATTACTTATTTTAAAGGTATTAGCCATTTTGTAACCCTGATTTCACTATCTGTAAAAAAAAAGCCTGTTTCAGTGAAGAGTTGTCGATGATGTCATCTAGGGAACTCACAGTCTAGTAGTCCCTGTTAGGAAGCTTATAGGATCTGTTTCTCCAGAGTAGTACAGATCATGTGCACTGGTTTTCACATGTAAAACAGGTAGCACCATTCAAAACTCATTGGTATGAAACTATGTGTGTCAGGTTTTGTAACAAAGTTAATTCCACAGTAGAACCATGCTCTGGAGTAGGTTAATGCACTTGTAACATGGCAAGTGCAGAAATGGAGTTATGCATTACATGACATTGTAACATGACATCCCATATTAGCAATTACAATAAAACACAGATACAGACACAGATAGGTGGAATAGTCTCTGTTTTTCTAATGTGTTTGCTGTTTGGGTGTTGAGCATTATGGGAAATGCATATATTTAACTGCATTTTGTTTATTGTAGGTGCAATCATGTTGAACAGTCATTCAATTACTGGTTACATGGAGATGTGATCAATACATACCTCTCAACTGTCCCATATTACAATGAACAGTTCCTTATTTTACTTCACAGAAGTTCTCTGTTCCAAATTGAAATGGTCTGTCCCACATTGTAGGCAAAATTTGTGAAGTACAAATCCAAATAGCAAATGTGAAAAATGCATTGTTCAATGAACAACAACCTTTGTGAACATGAAAACATACATTTCTACAGTGTTCTATGCTTCTGTCTCCATGTTTTGACAATGTGTTCCACATTTTGCCTGTTTGTTTCACATTTTGAGAGGCACTGTTCCACATTTGGGGGATAAAAGGTGAACAGCTATGGATTAACATTTTGTTTATTTTGGCTGACTTACATTTGTGAACTGTGAAATAATCTCCCTTATTGTGCAGTGTTTGCTGTTTGGGATTTGTTTGCTGTGCATTATGGGAAATGCATATATTTAATTGCATTTTGTATATTGTGAGTGCAATGGTGAACAGTCAGTCATTACTGATTACATGCAGATGTGATCAACAGTTCAGAATATGTATTAATTCTGTCTTACTTACTTTTGTGAACTGTGGAATCATCTCAGTTTTTCTGCTATTGCCTTTTGGGGTTTGGCTACTGTGCATTATGGGAAATGCATATATTAAATTGCACAGAAGAGTTCAGCTCTGGTTGTTGTTTCTGCAATTCCCTTGGCAGACCAACAGATGGATTTGAAACAATGCTACAGCAATATTTAGATCAATTTCCAAATGTACTCAATCAGGACACTTAAAAAAAAACTTTCACAGATCAAAGTGAACAAAATAGCCCACGTATAATACTGTCTGGTGCTGCCTGTTTTACTTCTGAAAACCATTGCACATGATCTTTACAACTTTGGAGAAACAGATCCTATAAGCTTGCTGACATGCAATACTAGACTGTAAGGTCCCTAGATGACATCAGCAGCAGCTCTTCTCTGACACATGCTTTTTTTATCAGGTAGTGAAATAAAGGTTAAAAAATGGTTAATAACTTTACAGTGAAGTAACACAGACATCAATTTGTTTGGAATGGGGTTTACTGGGGGTATGCTTATTCTAATTCTGCAATGTACCACTTTTGGCCAGATTGTGTCAGTTGCTCCTTAAAACTAAGACAAACATCATAATTCAATAAACACTGCTCTAAAACCTATTTATGTTTCAGGTTTTGTAACAAAAGTCAACAAATTACTGTATTGTTTAGCGTCTTTTTGTTGTGGTCCATTTTCTCAAAGTTGCTGGATGCTGAGTCAGCATGTCCACAGGCTGCTGTTGTCATTTGGGGCTGCTTGCCTGTTATGAAGTTGTATTGCTGCTACTAATGCAATGCTGGTAGCTTCACTGCTGTTGGTCAGTGTCTGCTTCACAATAATTTAGATTTATTAGGGACTTTATCTGTACTAATTCCTACTATGGTAAGCTGTGCTAGCCTTGGTAAAAATATAATTTTAAAGTGGTTTATTGAAGGTCAAAGGGAAAAAAGTGTAAAACTAAAAGAAACAGCACCATTCAATAAACAGTGCTATAAAACCTATTTGTGTTCCAGGTTTTGTAACAAAAGTGAACAAATCAATGCAATTTTAGTGTACTTTTCTTGTGGTCCATTTTCTCAAGGTTGCTAGATGGTGAGTCAGCATGCTTTCAGGCTGCTGACATCATTTGGGGTGCTTGCCTGTTAGGAAGTTGTATTGCTGCTAGTAATACAATGCTGGTAGCTTCACTGCTGTTGGTCAGTGTCTGCTTTACAATAATTTAGATTTAATAGGGACCTTATCTGCATTCATTCCTACCAATGATGGTTGTGCTAGCCCTGATAAAAAGATAATTTTACAGTGATTTAGTGAGGTTTGTCATAGAAAATGGAGAAGTGACCTGTAGGAGTGTACTCTACTGTACCCACAATGCCTCACTATGTAAATTAGTATACAGGCTTTTATTTTTCTGTGCTCACTGAAGAAATCAGAACCAACACTTCTCTGTAAAGAAGCCTTGTAGCTAGATATGGTATGTACAATGCATTGTTGTGAAAAGAAACAAACAAAAGCTTATATTGTCGATACCACCACACAAACATGGGACAGCATCTAAGAGTAAGGAAACTGTAAAACAGGTTCATATTTTACCCACAATGCCTTGCTACCATTATTTATATAAGTAGTATATGTGTATATTAACTTTTAAAATCTGATTACTGGAAATGATGTAATGTCCTGCCCCTTCTGCTTCCTGTGTGCACCAGAAATGATGCAATGTCCCACCCCTTCCACTTCCCGTGTGTGCTGGAAATTATACAAAATCCATCCTCTTCCATGTGCACTGGATAAGATACACTCCCACCCCCTTTTTTCACCTTTGTACACCAGATATGATGTAGCCCCCCCTCCATATTGTGATGGTGCTATGGGTGGAGCAAAGGTGGGCATGTTTAGGCTTGCCCAGGACATGTCAGAGCAGCTAAAAGTAGATGTGTTGCTGCTAAAACCATTTCCCCCTGTGCCTCCGTAGTATTTTGGTTCATATTATGCTCCTGTGTGTGTGGATTGCCTGAGGAAAGCAGCAAAATGGATGAACCTAGCCAGTTTAGTTCTGCATCATCTGCTAGTGCCACACCAGAGGATTATGGTATGACTATTGATTGAATCATTCTTGAGACTTGGTTTGCATGATAATCATAAGTGTGTTAATATGGATGAACAGTGGGAAGAACCAGGTGTTGAAAAATGCCCTGATGTAAAGTCTGATGTGGCTATGACAGCAATTCAAGTGCCGCCTGAAAAGAGTATTATGTTGGATCTGATAAAGGGTATTCTAATACAGCTGCTGCAAGACTTGATGGCTCAGGACTTGAAGATAAACTGTGAAGGATGCATCATAGAACACCCCTCACAGATAAGACATACATTTTTTTTTATTTAGTTGTTTAACCAGGTATAGCATACTAAGCTGAAAGCTTTTTTACAGGAGCGACCTGGGAGCACAAGGAGGTTAAGTCACTTGCTCAGGGTCACACAGTATGCAAGTGGAAGCTGTGGGAGTCAAACCCAGGTCTGGTCTGCTGGATGTCACCAGATTTGCTGCTCAGAGCCTTAGACCATCATGCTTATACTGCCTCCTCTGTGTTTATATGAACCAGAGGAGGGGTACTGGGATCATACTTTTCCTGAAGTCTGTGAGAGGTTGTGCCCATGTCAGATCAAGCTAGTAGTCGAATTGACAGCAGGTAATCTGAGTGCACAGAATCCTATTTTGATACAATACAAGCTATAAATGACACTTTGTCTGAATTTAAAGAGATGCTATGTATTGCTAAGGGACTTGAGACACTGTTTGAACAGTTGAGTGTAACACTACAGAGTGCTGTTGGAGAAGCAGTTTCATCAGGAAGTTGTAAAAATATTTTAAAAGCCCACTGCAAAAGGAAGCCCTGTGCCATATTATATGTACTTGTATGATGCTGGGAGTTCTGACAAGAAACACAGTGCTGCATGGTGAGAGCAGTTAAGATGGGTAACCTGTGGGGAAATAACCAAGGAATGTCTGAGAATCAGAAAATAGAAAATCTTTACAGACATTGATAACCATGCAAATTTCAAACAATGCTGCTCAAACTCCTGTAAACTTGTAAGCTGTGAAAACTTCAGTTTATACAGATTTTAATGAATGGCATTAAAAGATGTATTCTGGTGTGAAATAATGAACATGAGCAGGTGTCTAAGTAATAATGGGTTAGAAACTATTCAAAATGTGATACCAGTAATATTTGAAAAAATGGGTGCGGTTTCTTATGGCTGAGTATTGGTAGCTGTGACCTACATTGTTGACATCTGTTGTTATAGTTTAAAATGTCAAAGACAGGAAGATGTTAGCAATGTAATTGAATTTACATCCAGTTTTCTTGTTACACAGCAAAACAAGGCCTGGCTTTTTGTTACAATATTTATAATGCAGTATAACATCAATTTATTACAATGGTTAACACATGCTGTGTGTTGTTATATAATTAGATGAATACATTGTGTGGTGTTTCATAATAACATTTTCACATCTGAAAAAAATACTGGTGTCTCGATTGTATTACTAATATATTATGATCCTCATACACCTGGTAGCTTAGGAGGTGTTCAGAGACTACATGGTGATGCCGCAAAACAGGGAAAAATAATTACTCACACTCAGGTAACATGGTGTCTGTCTTTACAAGATGCCTACACTATGCACAAACCTGTGAGAAAACGATTTCTTAGAAACAGAGTGGTTGTTAACAACACTGATGCACAATGGCAGGCTGATTTGGTCGATATGTCTAGTCTTTCCAAAGACAATGATGGCTTCTGGTTTATTCTAACAGTTATTGATGTCCTATCAATATATGCATGGACCAAAGTGCTAAAAAAAATCTGGAAGAGATGTGACAGAGGCTTTTAAAATGATACTCAGAGAGGGCTGCAAGCCTAAAAAATTACAAACAGATGAAGGGGCTGAATTTGTTAATGCTAATGTTTAAGTATTTCTACAAGAACAAAACATACAACATTTACAACATCAAATAATGTTAAGGTTTGTATTGTGGAAAGATTTAACCGTACATTAAAACCAAAAATGTGGGGATATTTTTCAGCATTTAACACATATAGGTACATAGATGTATTACAAGTCTATATTCAGAGCTATCACCAGTCCATCAAAATGAGGCCCAATGATGTGACAGCGGCCAATTCTTTACTTTTGGAAAATCCTATATGGTGATCTTACACTCAGTTTAAAAAGGCCTTTAAAATTTCATGTGGGTGATCACGTGCAGGTTTCTAGAGTTAAGAAAACATTTAAAAAAGGTTATGAGCAAAACTTTACAAGTGAGATATTTATTATTTCTGAATGTATACCTAAGCCTGTACCAGTTTACAAATTGAAAGGTTATGATGGAGAAGAAATAAGAGGTACTTTTTATGAGCAAGAACTGGTAAAAGTCGAACACACAGCAAACCGTGTATACATGGTTGAAAAAATAGTATCACAGAAAAACCAAAAAAACTGGTTTTAGCAAAATGACTAGGCTGGCAATCAAAATTTAACAGCTGGGTAGAATCCATACAGCTGAAAAATGTGTAAGTATAAGGGTGCTCCTGTGTTTTGCATGACATCAGTTGAGAGAAGACATTATTGGTAAAACAATGTCTGAGAATGGGTTTTACATTACATTGTCCAGCAATGCCTCTTTAGAAATGTTTCCCAAAAATACTATTTCAGAATATACTGTAAAACTGGTGAAACCTATCAATTTCATAGGAGCATGGGAAGTCGGCTTGTCAGAAATACAATACCCAAGGACTTGGAACAATATTACACAACAAGACGGGAGATTTCAAGCAGGTGAAACTTCTAAGCCAGTATTAGCATTATCAGTTCCCAGAAGTTATTATCACAATGTTGGTGATATCACTCAGCCATCAATGAGGCCCTGGACCAGGTACAACTAGGCATGTTTTTAGAATATGACAGTTGGGAACGGAAAATAAAATTTAACAACATTAGTGGTGGAGCATTTATTGCATGCCATAATCTGGCTTGTATTTTGGGTGTACCATTGGTATATCACAACTAAAAAGCAAGCTCAGGACCATATTATGCTGACATCAACAGGGGTTTACACACTGTAAGTGTATCCAGACATTGTTGGACACCAAAGAGTTGGTGATAGTCACATGCCCCTACTCTGGTGTGTGGAAATATCTGGTAAGAATAATGCAGTCATAACCATCTACTTTGATAAGATGGCTTATATACCAATCAGCAAACAACAGTTTAACACCATAAGTATTGTGATAAAGAATGATCAAGACAAAATGTGTTATTCTTGTTTGGCAAGGTGATTGTGAAGCTTCATTTTCAACCTGTTAAAGGAGCCTTCTAAGCGACAAGCATGTCACAAAAGTTATACAGCGACCAAAACCTTTATGTAGCCTATTATAAAGCACAAACCAATTACGGCTTATCTGGTTTTCATGGTGCCCCTGTTATGTATGGTGCTGGTATAGGCGGTATATTTTATACTTTATTTAGGAAAACTGTACCACTATTACAAAAGGCTTCCAAACAGTAAAACCACACCTTAAAACAGCTGCTAAAAATATTGTAAAAGATGCCATGCAAACATTATGAGTTCCTTCAACTCAGATCTGGGAAACAGCAAGATGGGCAGGAATGATTGTTTACAAAAAGCCCAATAAGATGAGGAGAATGGTCCTATTGAGGGCCCGTGAAAGTGTTATTAAAGGTGGCCTGTTCAAAAGAAAAAAGCAGTTGTGAAATGTAAGCACAAGGAGAGAAACCTCATAAAACTAACAGTCAAAGAGACTTATTTTAAGCCATGGCTGTAGTACACTGCATGTCTCAAGAATATGGAAAGTCAGAATTAGACCTTTTCATGTTACCACCAACCAAACCAGTATACAGAAAAACCTGCCTCGTCAGCTATAAGTGATAATGTACCATTGGAATTTTATGTGGTTGGTAACTGTGAAGATTACATCAATCTAAACAACACCTTGTTATACCTTTTGTGCCAGATCACTAAGACTGATGGTAGCAAAACTAATGATGTAGCTAGAGTAAGTTTAATTAACCACCCCTAGCAACCATGTTTTAGCCAGGTGGATATAGTGGTGGGTGATCATTGATTAGCCAGAGTAATAACTGCTACCCCTGTACAGCAATTATTGAGTCATTGCTTAATTACAGTGATAACACCCTGTGCAGACAATTTTCATCTGGATTATTTTATAAGGACACATCAGGGCAGCATGAGAACACCACTCTTTCTGGTCCCAATGAGGGTTTTAAAAGTGTGCAACTTTTACAGCAGAGTCGCAGTGTAGAACTGCTTGGACCAATTCATGCAGACCTCTTCTTCCAGGAAAAGCTGCTCCTGAATGGCGTGGATGTTAAAATGAAACTTGTTCATAGCAAGAATTAATTTGTTTAATTAGTGGTGATGCAAATGAAGATTATAAACTACAAATTAAATCTGCATCTATCTATGTAAAAGGGCAAAAATGTCACCAGCTGTACATATTGGCCATGCTCAGGATTTACAGGCTACAACTAAAGTACCCTATCAATCGTGTTAGCATGAAAGTGTTTAGCATATCTGGGGGCAGGCGTGTGTGTTACCAGGATAATCTGTTTCTGGGGCAGATACCAAAATTGTTGGTGATAGGGTTTGTTGATAATGATGCTTTCAGTGGTGTGTACAATAAAAATCCATTCAATTTTAAACATTTTAACATTAACTTTATAGCCCTGTATGTGGATGGTGAACAAGTTCCTACTAAACCACTGCAGCCTAACTTTACAAATGGTAATGCTGTCAGAGAATGTATCAACCTGGTCCACACCAGTAGAAAACTTATGAAAGATAGCCTGTTGCTGATAGATCATGCAGGTTTTGTCACGGTGCACATTATTTGCTTTTGACCTAAGCCCTGATCAAGGTTGCGGTGACCATTATTCACTAATCTGCTCTGGCAATTTGAGAGCTGAAATATCTTTTGCTGACCCTCTACCAGCTACTGTGAATATGCTGGTGTATGCTGTCTTTGATAATGTGGTAGAAATTAATCAAAGATGAAGCATTGTGTTTGACTTCAATTAAATATGAACACTCAACAACTGGATACCTTTCTCCAGGCAGACTCTTTTACCAGGCACAGTTTTTTTTTTTTTGCAAGTGATCAACTACCTTCAGAAAGACTAACATGTGTGCCAGCTTCTTTAGTGGTGAATACACGGCCCCAGTCTATGCCTGGTGAACACTGGTTAGCTATTTATCTTCCTGACCTTACTACTGGGGAGGTTTTTGACTCTAATAGTTTTCCTCTAGACTTTACATTTTTTCCACCAGCAATTGTTAATTTTTTGTGGAGAAATGTGGCAGAAACACTGCTTAACCCTAAACAGGTTCAAGATATAACATCTATGACCTGCGGCCAACATTGTATATTTTTTCTTCATCGTAGGTGCAAAGGTGCAACCTTTAATGATGTAGTTAGGTTGTATTCTGATAATTTAATGTCAAATGATCGAAAGGTTTATGCATTTGTCAATCAATGGAGAATTGTTAAAAGGTTAAAGCCTTTTTATTTTAGTCCACAGTCAGTAATTTCACGTGATGACTATAACCAATGCTATTACTGCTAGTAGATATTGAAATAAAGCATGCTGTATGTTACAGCTAACAAATGTAGTTTATTTTATAGAGTATAATTACTAATTGTTCTTATTGTAAGGAGACAATAAAACACAACCATTTGTATAATGCATCAAACTGTCTTTATTTTGTACAATGCTCCTTGGTAGCAGATCATAGGGAAACATGCCCAGAAAGCAGTCATGGATGTGGGAAGTGGCGTTATTGCTAATTTTTTCCAGCTGTTTTGTGTCTATTTTTTTGGTTTATCACATATAATCAAAATTGACACTTTTCTTGCGTTTATTCTTAATGATATTATCAAACACAGCATAGATAATGAGATTAACTGTGTGTGGAAGGGCTTCTGAAAATCTTGATCTTCAGCTCTGAGGTTCCTAGTTTTAACTTAAAGAATAATGATCAGCACATTCTTGGTCTAGAGGAGATCACAAACAGGGTGCATCCTGTAACTTCCTGATAGTTAACAACTACGGGCGATCTTCATAGATTCCTTCCACTAGTACTAGATTAAATATTCTCTCACAGCATTCCTATTTCTAAAATTGGGCTGCAGAGGTTCAGGGGATTTGTTCACCTCATCCAGATACAGAGCCACAAAATTAATGTTATAATGCTTGACAGTTAAAGGGGTTTTAGTGTAGGAACTGCTAGGGAAAGTATCATTGTCAACAAAATCCCTATGACCACCATTTTGGTAACTGTCCCAAAAACAAAATTATCTTTGATTGCAGACCCTGCTGCCTCTAGGAGGCTGAACACTTTCATCCCCACTCTGTCTGTAGGGTATTTGAAGTGTTGGATGTCAGCAGGGCTTTCCATAGTCCCAGACAAACACTGGGGGTCACTTCTAACCCTTTGACAAACAGAGAAGCGGCCATGACTTTAGCTTATAAGGTTTGTGAATCTCCACCATCAGGCAAAAGTTGTCCCTGTTAGCATGTCAGTTTTAATTTTGGCTATCCATGCTATCTAGTATCAGTTTCTCTGAAAAACAAGCTCTGTGTGCAAGTGTCCCAGCAGCTTCTACTCCCTCTACTGAGATGTGTGAAGGAGCTTCTTTTTATTGGAAACCTGCATTTGTCACCATCTCTGTTCTTGGTATTTCAAGTTCTCTGGTGTCTTTGTAAAATAACCCTGTGGTAAATTGGTAGAAAGGGTCTCTTCACTCCACCCACCCCTGAAATAGTTCCTTTATACTTGGAGTTCTGACATCATTTCTTCAAGAGTGCAAGGGGTATATCAATGTCATATCCTCTCTAGCACACACAGCACTGAAAATATAAGCATACACATTGTATAATATATATATTTCTATATAATAAACAATCACACACACAACACACACACACACACACACACAAAAGTACATAATCATGTGGGGAGAAGAAATGTAATGGCTGGGGCAACAGTCTTCCGGGAGACTTTCTGGAGGCTGAGATGCTGGCCCCAGCGGTGTGGACAACCTCTGCCCTGAGGGAGAATTTGCCTGTCTTCAGACCACACTGGATAGCTGGAAGGGAACCTTCCCCAGGCCAGACTGGATGGTGAAGGGAGCCTCCCCATCCAGGGAGCACAGGAGCTCACTACTACTACCTCAGAGGTTGCAAAAAGAAACACAGCAGCTGGACAACAGTGGCTCAGGGAGGTGGAGGATGGTGGAACAGAGGCACACCCAGTCAGTTGTTCCACCCACAACCACACCATTCTGAGGAGGCAGCCAGCCTCTCATGTGATGCACCCACAGAGGAGGACAAGGAGGCTGAGGACACCTGTGACAAGGGAGGCCCACAGGAAGGAGGGCAGAGGACACTACAAGGAAAAGAAGCAGCTCCAGTGGGGACCCAATTATTAGGGGATGGAACTGGGGGAGCAGGGAAAACTGAAGCGGTGCCTGCCTGGTGCCATGGCTTTGAGGGACAGGAAGCGCATCTCCAGGATCATGAGAATAGCTGCATGGGAGTCTGAGCTGACATCATTGTCTACCTAGGGACAAATGACTTGGCTCAACATGAGATTAGAGCAGTGCAGAAGGACTCTTGTAGAACTGGGAGAGGCCCAAGACAAGCAGTACACACAGTATCCTTCTCAGAGGTGTTGTCTGTCAATGGCATGAGAGGAGGGTACTTTTGCAACTATGCAGTTAATGAATGGTTGAAAAAAATGGTGTGGGAGCACAGGGTTGGCTTTATTGGCGACTGGGGTTCCACCTGAGGACACCAGCCTATGCCTGGCAGGTTGGTCTGCATCTGTCCAGGAAGGGAACAAGTCTTTTTAGCAATCAGTTTAAATGCCTACTGGCAAAGCTTTTAAACTAGTCAAGGGGGAGGCAACTGATATGCAGTGAGGAAAATCCTGTGCATCTCCTACAAAACAGGATACTAAATGAGAAAAAAGACCAAGGTAGAAAGGTCAGTGGGGGATGCTGCAACTGAAGGTAAAGCCATCAAAAAATAAATGGAAAGCAATGAGTACCAATGCCCATAGTCTGAGTAACAAGCTTCCTGAATTAGTGGCCTTGATGGAATAGGAACATCTGGATATCGTGGCAGTCACAGAAACATGGTTCACACAAAACCATGACTGGGATGTAAACATACTAGGATACACTATCTACAGGAGGGACAGAGAAGGTAAAAGAAGAGGAGGAGTAGCTCTTTTCATAAGGGAAGGAATCAAAGCAACAGAACAAAAGAGAAAACAGGGAGGAGAAGAAGCACTGTGGGTAAATTTGGACACCGGCAATGGCACCACAATCTGCACAGGGGTTGTTTACAGACCTCTTTCTCATGGGGAGGAAATAGAGAAGAAAATGATAGAAAGTATATTTAGTATGGCAGAAAAATGGGAGATATTGCTGATGGGTGATCTGAATATGCCAGATGTTAACTGGAGTGCAGTTGCAGCAGCCACTTCAAAGAGTGGAGTTATTCTAGATGCCCTCACAGGGGGCAGGCCTTAGACAACTAGTGATTGGAGCCCACCCAAGAAGGAGCAATCTTCTGACCTGGTTCTCTCTAATGGAGATGAAAGAGGATCTCAGACGAGAAGTGGGTAGTCATCTGGGAACTAGCTGGACCATCGTAACAGTATGGTTCATAATAAATACAGCAATACAGTCAAGCCACAAAGGCAAAGGTACTGGATTTGGAGGCTGACTTTGCCAAAATAGGTGAGTGCCTAAGGAATGCACTAGCAAATGGGCAGGAAGGAGGGTGGAAGAACAATGGGAATAATAAAACTGTCATCACAGAGGTAAAACCTTTGTGTGAAGCAAATAAACAAAACTAAATGATGTAAGAAACCACTATGGTTCTCAAAGGAAGTGGCAGTGAAGGTTCAAGAAAAAGAAAGGGCTGGGAAGTACAACGAATCACCAGAAGGAGCTGGAGAGAGAACTGCATCAGTTAAAGCAAAAAGGAAGTTGGGAAGGTAGTTAGAACAGCAAAGGCCCAAACTGAGAAAAGATAGCCAACTCAGTTAAGAAGGGGGATAAAACCTTTTATAAGTACATCAGGAGTGAAGGAAGACCACTGGGAGGGGATAGTGAGGCTTAATAAAGGGGGAGGGTGGGCAGAGGGTGACTGTGAAAGGTAGAGATACTAAGCAAATATTTCTGCTCTAAGTATTTACTAAAGGAAGAGGGGGAGGTACCTAAAACAAACAGTAGAAACACTCTGGTTACAGAAGTTGGATACCAGCCCATTTACAGAAGAAAGGGTTCCAGAAAGAACTCTAAAACTGAAGGTAGACAAAGCAATGGGGCCTGATGGGATTCATCCCAGAATTCTAAAAAGAACTATAGGGTGGAATTAGTGACACCACTGACTGCCCTGTTTAACAAATCATGGGGGAGATGGGGTGGTACCCAGAGGACTGGGAGGAGGGCAGATGTGATTCCCCTTACAAGGTAGGAGCAAGAGCAGAGAGACAGGAAACTACAGACCTGTTAGTTTAACCTGAGTGGTAGAGAAAATGACGGAATCACTTCTGAAGGAAAGAATTGTCGAGTATCTAGAGGCCAGAGGGGCAGATGACCCAAGGCAGCATGGATTCACAGTGGGAAGGTCATGCCAGACAAATCTGATAATTTCTTTGACTGGGAGACCAAAGCAGTAGATCAGGGAGGGGCTGTGGACATGGCCTACCTAGACTTTAGCAAGGCATTTGACACAGTCCCACACAAAAGATTAATATATAAGTTAGCTACCCTGGGAGTGGGTCCCAAGATGACACCCTGGGTAAAAAATTGGCTGGAGAATAGGACACAGTGAGTAATAGTAAATGGAGTCCACTCTGAAGAAAGGGGGGTTACTAGTGGGGTACCACAGGGTTCAGTATTAGGACCGATCCTCTTCAATGTCTTTATAAGCAACATTGCAGAGGGACTAGAAGGAAAAGTATGTCTCTTTGCAGATGACACAAAGATCTGCAACAGAGTTAATGCACAAAGTGGGGTGGAAAGGATGAAAAGGGACCTGGCAAGGTTAGAGGAATGGTCAAATGTATGGCAGCTTAGATTCAATGCTAAGAAGTGCAAGGTAATGCACTTGGGAAACAAAAACCCAGGGGAAGAGTACACAATGGGGGTGAGATACTAGTAACAACAAAAATGGAAAGGGACCTGGGGGTAGTCATATCAGATGACCTAAAGGTGGGCAAGCAATGTGAGAGGGCAGCAAGGAGGGCTGGGGGGATACTGGGATGCATAGGGAGAGGCATTACCAGTAAGAAAACAGGAAGTATTATCCCTCTGTACAGACAGCTGGTCAGACCCCATCTGAGTATTGCATGCAGTCTCTGGAGACCCAGTCTTCGTAAAGACATAGACAGGATGGAAGCTCTCCAGAGAAGGGTAACTAAAATGTGCAGGGTCTGCACCAGAAGACATAAGGAAGAAAGACTTAAGGAGCTTAATATGTATAGCCTCGAGGGAAAGGAGGGAGGGAGACATGATAGAAACTTTCAAGTACCCATGGGAATCAACAAAGTCCAAGAAGGTAGCATCTTTCAAAAAAAGAGGTGTGCAAGAACAAGGGGGCACAATTTGAAGATAGAGGGGGGCGGCTCAAAGGTAATTTAAGGAAGTATTTTTTCACAAGGAGGGTTGTGGATGCATGGAACAGCCTTCCGGAGGAGGTCGTGGAGTCAAAAACAGTGGTGGAATCTAAGCATGCATGGGACAGTCATAAGGCAATTCTAGGGGTTGGGGGTAGGAAGAAGTAGGCTGCTGGTTAACTAGGATCTGCAGCTTATCCAGTAGGCAGGGAAATGGGCAGACTGGGTGGGCCAAGTGGTCCTTATCTGCCATCAAATTCTATGTTTCTATGAAGTTCAGCACAGATTCTATGACAGCCCTGTAGGGGTAACAGTTATTGCTCTGACTGATGAGCCGGTCACTGAGAGTCACATCCAGCTGACTGAAAATGGTGGCCACTGGGTAGTTTATAAGGCCCACTTTGGCCGCTGCAGGTATATCACACCATCCACTTCAGTGATTTTGCAAACCTGGTAAAGAAGCATGTTGTTTAGATCCAAATAGTCTTCTCCATTCCCTGCTATATAAAATTCGGTGAGTTTTCTGAAAGGGCAGTCAGAGGGGGTATCTCTACATAAATGCTTTTTTCAATGCTTGTCTTTGTGGGAGAAATGGCAAACAAGTCAAGTTCTGATTTTGTGCATTCTTCAGAACCACAGTGCACAAAAGCCATGTTTTTTTAGAACAGGTCTCTGCTTTTTTTATGACCCCTTTAAGATCATTTTACCTTTGAACGCTTTCTTTGATGTGAAGTTTTGCTTTTTGAAACACCTCTTTTAAAGTAGCCAAGAAGGCCGATGAGAAGCGAAGGGTGTCCTCTGCGCTTTCTCTTTTTACCTCTCTTGAATACAATCATCCCTGAGCCACCCGGAGTAGGCTTATCACCCTCTGACATCATTTGAGTGACAGCACTAGTCACATGCCCCACAAATATCCTTTTTACAACATTTTTAGCAGCTGTCTGTAGATGTGTTTTGCAATTTCAAACCCCTTCTTAAAAATGGAACTGCTTTTCTGAGCAGACTATGAAATATCCCTCCTATACCAGAAACTATACATAGTAGGAAGTCCATGGAAAGCCAGGTAGATGCAGTCCTGCCCGTGCCTTGTAATAGCTTCTGTGTATGCAGGGTCCATATAATGTCGAACGATCACCATCCTTGTTTAAATTTTAAAGCACTCTCTGGGGGCGAAAATGCAACTTCACGATCACCTTTCCAAATTGAAATGGTACAGGTTCATTTTGATCATTTTTTATTTCAATAGTGACTGTATCGATCTGATGTTTACTGGCTTTTTGCGAATGGGGTTTGTCGTAGGTCACGGTCACTATCTCATTGTCTTGGCCCCTGACGGGTACGCATCTCAGCAAAAGCACTAGACTGTCACCCACTATTTCATGCGTGATAATGTCAGTGTAGATATATAATGTGTAAAACCCCCCATTAATATCTGTAGAGTTCTTTGTTAGATTCTTTCCTGCACCTACCTTGAGTCTGCTAAAACCCAAAAGGTACTGTAACTGCCCATGCATAAACAAAATGCATTTTATGTCACTGTCAATGCTTATTTCTCTCCCGATGGCTTGTTGTTCCAAAACCTCTGGCAGTTTATTTACTTCAAATATGCTTTTATTAATTTGAGTAATAACACCAGCCATGTTAGGATAATAGCCTGATGGAATTTTAAATGCTGCTGACTCGTAAAAGGGTCCATTGTTGGTGTTTTACTATGGGCTACGCTTAGATGCTGATAGAGCATACTGAACCTGTTTTTCTGTACAGGCATATTGTCCCAGGTAAGAGGGTGCTGAATTTCTCAGTTTACTTCCCATTCACCAGGTAGTTCATGCGTTTGTGGTAACTTTACTGTAAAGTGAATATAGTATTGTTGGGGAAAATGTTGTGCAAGGCATTGCTGGGCAAGGTGATATAAAATCCATTTTTGAGCATTTTAAGCCTTATCTGCTTCTAATGTCTTGAACCTGTGTTGCCTCAACCCAGCTATTAAATTTATCGGCCCACTCTCTCCACTTTACCAGATACCAAGTATTTCTGCCACGCTTTTTCTCTGCCAGGATTTTCTGCACCCTATACACACAGTCCTCATCCAGTTCAATTTTTTGCAACTCCTCAGCATAAAAAGTACCTTTAATGTCTTCCCCCGATAGTCTTTTAACTTATAGGTGGGCCTCTGTGTCTTTAAGACCTCCATCACAATAAATATCTCATCTGTGTACGTCTGTTCATATCCCTTTTCAAACACCCCTTTTAGCTTAGATAGTCTCAATGCGGATCATCTTTCTGAAGGGTACCGTTTGTTTTTTCCAAGAACAGAATTACCATAGAGGATCTTCCATACACCCAGGGCATTGGAAGGGTTAACAACTACAGGCCTGTGTTTAATGCTTCTGTGATAAGTTTGGTTATAGCTGTACTCAGGTCTGACAACACATCTGTATATTTCCAAGTATTCTGGGCTGTAAAGTAAAGCTACATGCGTGATTTCAGTAGTCCTATTAAATCTTTCTACAATGCTGGCCTTAACTCTCATTATTCATCACAAAATGGTGTATTTTATTTTGTTTTAATAGGTTCTTTAAGGAAGCATTTAGAAACTGTTTACCCTGGATCAGTCTGCAACTTCTGAGGTGTGCATCCACTTTTAAAAATAGTTTTAAAGGCTTGCATCACTGCCTTGCCTGATTTGTCTTTTAAAGTCACTACCCAGGCATACTTAGACAGCAGATCGATGCACGTCAGTATGTACTTAAACCCATTATTGTACTTTGCATATTGACTCATATCCACTAAATCAGCTTGCCATTGTATGTCTATGTCAGAAATAATGACAGGATTTCTCTTAAATCGGACTCTGGCTGCTTTGTGTAATGAATAGGGGTCCTGCTTCACAAGCCATTCTGCAACACCTTTCCTGGTGACATCTTTATCAGGTTTTTTGCAGCCTTATACAGCTGGTGACCTAGTGAACCACCACTTTTTTGCATTAAAACCTATATTCTGGAACAGGTGATCATTCATCCCTCTTTAATCAACCCCGATACATCTGTTATTAGCAAAACTCTTGTCACCAGTAAAATAAAGCATGTGCTCTTTCTATTCTTTTAAAAACACTATGACATCCATAAAGTGCAATGCATGATTATATTTTATTTATAAATACACATGTCATAACAGTATTTGAAGGTTTACTTTATATACTTTATAATACATAAACTAATGCATATAGCTGCTACATACAAAGGCATGACACATGGCAAGCATGCAATGATTATATAATATCTTGTTCTCTACTCTTCCATTTTTACACTTCACAATACCAGAAACAGCAACTTTTGAGCTGCATGTTTTACACAAGCATGGGCATCATCCACTTCTCTTAGTGATCAGGTGGGCACAGTACCTTACACACATATGCCATACACCACTCAAAATAACAAGCCTGATTTTTAAGACCATCTGTTGCACCTAAAATGTCATTCACCTTGCATAATGCTGTACGGTTATTGTTTTCCATTACATCAACATACAGTCTCCATACAAGGGGTGGCAATGCTTTAATCAGAGTCAGTGTGTTTTCTGCCAGTGAAGCAGTAGCATCTTCAGAGCAGACATTTAATGCAGGCTGCTTTCCCAAAGTATATAGGTTCCTTTAAAATCTTCTTTATCACACGGTATATTGTAGACATCAAGACTGCCTGGAATATTGGGAGCATGCCAGTACGTTTCATCTGAAAGTACATTAAAATACACTATTTAGGAAAAGCATATGCTAAATCTGATTTATGAAACACAACAAAAGTGATAAAAGAAGCAAAATATAGGATGACAGACTCAGACCCCCTGTTCTGCAAACTAAACACTAAAAATTCAACAGTGGTACAGATAAAAACCACAAAAGTGTACCACATCATAAGGATTATGCATAAATTCTATAACAATTTTATACATTGCTTCCTCAAGAGTAGCCCCTTCATCCTTAAAATAATCCACAGTTTCCTTTTGGGGTCCCTCTGGGAGACTATCAAAAAGACCTTGGCATGTCTCTAAAAGTACAGACGGTGCTTGTCCTGTAGGTAGATTTAAACCAGGTTGTTTAGCTCTGTGTCTGACTAGCTGGTAAATAAGCCTCTGGACGCACTGACAGGGTGTTTCCCATTGTGGTATACTCTGGAAAAAAACATACAGCACTATGTTTTAGTGACCTCTCACTGCATGGGGTGGTTTAGCAATTGGAAAAAGCCAGGGTAACAACATGAACAATATTAAAATGGTAACAAGTAACAGTTTTGGGGGGGGTAAATGTTTTTTAACAACATAAACAGGGTTTCTGAATTTCCTTACATAATTTTTTAAAGGGCCCTTTTTTGACCAGTGGATCATTTCAGCAAGCAGAGAAGCCAGGTTAACAACACGTACAGTATCACAAGGTTTTTTCTGCTTTATAGTACACACACACATGACTATGACGATCATGATATAAAGTCCACAAAGACATTCATTGTCTTCCACAAATATATCGGCAAACACTTTAACATTTCTACGATGGCTACACTTATTCATTTATATATTTATCTGTATCCTCCCATACTTCTGGAAGAGCACACATCATCAGTTCAGAGGTTGCATGTATCTCACAAAGGCAAATGTCATATTGAGGTAAACCAAACAGTGATGGATGCAGTAATAGCTAGGATCAGATACATAAGTCTTTGGATTTTCTCTGTACTTGCATCCCACATGATTATCTGTAAAAATAAAATATGACACGTTTTGGTACTGAAATGTTTACATGTAGCAATTTGGAGGTGTGGTAGGGTAATTTTTTTTTTACAATATAAACAAGATTCTGAATTCTTTTAGAAATTTTTTAAAGGAGCTTTTGCTGACCAGATGGCAGGCATCTTTTAATCTCACTGTCTGTCTGCTTGTAAAATTTGTATAACTAACCACATGGGGTCATCAGATTTTCTCCATCATTTAAAATGGGACTTATAGTTTCCAGGGTACAATTGGTCATATTTAACCCCTGATGCTTCATAGTGATTACCAAGATTATGGGCGTGAGCTGCTCTTTATGTATGGCTTCAGAAACATTTCTGTATGCTTCTTTAGACAACAAGTCATCAAGGATACATGAATGGTTTTACTGACTCAGATCATCTATCTCACACCTAGGACAGGAATCGACCAAATCACAATATATCACCCTCTGTATCACTGAGGCAATTACGCCACAGATGGTATGATACATAACGTACTTACAATATATATCGTGGTCAGTTTTGGGGGGTTTACTGCTGAGGGCTGTTTTTTTACATGAGGTCCCCTGTCTAATCTCAGTAGAAGAAGAAGAGGGTTGGGTAGTGATCACAGCCTGTTCTGTGACATTTTAAACATTCTATCACTCTCTGTATTTCTACATACTGGTTCTCACACATCTCATTAACAACCACATTTGTATCTTTCACACAGCAAAGACAGTTGAGCAGTAGATTTGTGGAAAGTCGCGAATCAAGTGCTGTCTGAATATGACTGCTGCTCCATCGCATAAATCCTTCAGTCTATTAAAGTAAAAACGAAAACAGCATCGGTCCTCTGACTCATTATAGGTGAGTTTACTTTACTGCTAACTCATCTCTCAGTTACACCATGTACACATGTCACCACTCACAATTTTTTTTAAATGTTTAAATGCATTTACCTCATCAAGGCAACTCTTTTCTTCTTCTTCTTCATTTTTCTTATCTTTCTCTTCTTAGCCTGGGCTTGACTGCTTGTGGCTGCATTATCATCATCATCATCGCCCTCTTGGTCAGAGGCACCTCTTGGCTGTGTCTTGGTCTTTTCAACTTTCTCTTGATGCTTTTTGCAGTGTCTCACTGACCATCTTCTTGGCTCCCTTCTTGTCACTCTCTTTGGGTTTCATAGTAACTTTTCTGCATCAGATTCCACCCCAGCAACTCTTCAAGGTCTTGCAGTGGTGCCTCTTCAGAAGGACAGTCAGATTCAGGATTTTCTGATTCACCCAAACCATCAGTGAGTTTCTTTTTATGTCAGACACTCTTCCACCGAACAAGACTTGTGTGGGACATTCTTTTCACACCTTATATAGTACATGCATTGGCTTGGGTTGTGGGGCCCTGATAGCCATCTTCTTGCTTGGCTTTTCTATCTCCAGACTTTTCATTCAGTGGTGTGACAATCTGGCCTGTTGCTGAGAGTTGCATTGAGAAGCGCTATCGCTGTGCCATCTTTTGCTTGGTTTTCCATCTCCAGACTTTTCCTTCAGTAGTGTGCAGTCTGGCCTGTTGCTGGAGGTTGAATCGAGAAGCTTGTGCTGTGCCATCTTCTTCTTGATGTTTTTGATAATCTGCTCCAAGTCTATGAAACAGAAGCTGAGGAATCTCTCAAAAGCTGTGCCTCTGGCTTCAAATGCAGGGTTTATATAACGCTTTGCAAGATGGACTGCCCTTGGTAAAACTATCACCACACCCCATCATACTATACATGGTAACATGTGTCAGAGGCACATCTGTTGTAGCCACACCTCTTTTAAAACATTATAAATATCACTCACATTTCATTCAGCCTTCTCCTTGATACTACACAGAACTGAGGGAACTATAGGTATGTGTATTCCTTTTATTCTGATATATTTATTCTTTTAATTCATGATGGAGTATAAATAATTTTTTTTGTGATTGCTATAGAATCACACACACACACACACACACACACACACACACACACAACACACATAGCCAGTATGTTGCAATGCTATCCAGAGAAAACTGTGGAACCATCTTATTTACACAGAGGTCCCTGTTTTAGCTTATAAATGTTACATGCATATACATAGAGGTTACCTTTTGGGCACAAGTTTTACATAGTCCTACAGATGGATGTTAAATTATTTTGTATCTGGTTATAAAACAGAAAGGGTAGTTCACACAGGCAGATGAATTTCCTCTGGGGGTCTCCACACAGATCTGTGAAACCTCTGCATGATCAGGTTGCCTCCTTGATACTTCTTTCTGAAAATATCCTAATTAAAAAACACACATGCCCCTGCAGTTATACACCCAAGCTGACAGGGGGCACATAACACTACATAAACCTTAACTTATTTTTTTTGGGGTGGGTGGGGCACGTTGATGAGAGGATAGGGGTTTGAGCCAGGGTTGGTGGGGTAGGAGAAAGGGGGGAACAGGAGTTTGAGCTAGCATGGTCGGACTTGGTTCCAGCCAGGATGGCATGGCAGGTGTTCAAGGAGTGTAGAGAAGGAGGGAGTAGGATGCTTACAAAATGGTGGGTGGCAGGGTTCAAGGTGTACAAGAATGAGGCATGTGAGACACTTACAAGAGCATGGTGGTGTTATGTCACTTCCAGAGGTTTCAGTGTAGGCCATTTCCTGTGCAAGGGTGGGACATGGGTTCAAACATATGTCATTTCCTGTGCAAGGGGCAGGACATGAGTTCGAGCCTACGTCACTTCCACTGGAACTGGACAGGGCTATCGCATTTTAGGGAGGGACTTCCAATTTAACAAGGGACGATTCTGATTGGTCCATTTTAGGCCATGCCCACCTGTCAAATGATGTGGCATGTGCTAACTGGCTGAAATTTTATATTTGATGAGATTTGAACTTATACTACTGACTATTGTTCATTAGTACCAGATGTCTCTAGTACTGAGACATGTCAGCACATCTGAAAAGAAACCTTGCATTGCTTAGTTGTTGGTGAAGGGGCCACCACATCAAAGAAAGTTATACTGTGTTCAGCTCCCTGATGATTTAATAGCGGCAATTGCTGAGGCTGCACTCAATGCTATTAGTGGACTATACTTCTCACAGCTTACCAGATTAAGACGCTGAAGAGGAGATGCAACATTATCAAAAAATTAAGTAATAAAAAGCTGTCTGTAAAACATAAAAAAAACTTATAACGCAGTCTGGGAGATTTATAGGCACCTTGCTTAGTGTTGCTATACCTTTTTTAACCAGTATTCTAACAAGCAGGTGAACATGCATGGATTATACACAAAAAATGTATTTAGTACCACAACAACAGCTGGACTTGCTAAGAGGTCATCCACCCACTGAAGAGCCTCCAAGAAAGGTTGTGGAATGAAGGCTGGATGCTCAAATGTGGGATGTTCTTTAAGGACCGACCTCTTGAATATGAGAAGGCTAAAGATAATGAGGTGTGTTGCAATGCTACCTCACAGTTGTAGGCCAAGGGGAAAAATATGTAGCAAACTTGTCATTATCTTTGACCGCATGAGACTAGTGCAACCACAAGATAGCATTGGCAAAGCCACCTGGCACTAACGATATTTACAATGACATATTACAGGGTGCTTCTGCATGCCAGAAAACACACTGAAATATTGTTAAACAAACTGAAAAGGTCTGTTGGTGTTACAGACTGGAATGATCGTGATTATGTATCACGGTGTGCCTGTTGAAGGGTCGTATATGACTTAGTCAAGGCTGTTACTTCATAAAGACACATCTGATGCTAAAATACCTAGGGGTGGGAACATTTTATCAGAGCTTGCTTGAAATTAACTCTCCTGAATCAGTGGTGTCTAACATCCAAAACAGGTCTTTGATTCAGCGTGCTAAGAACAACCTCTCAGGTTCTGACAGGTGTTTCTACAGCACTAATACCTGAAACCCCCACACCTTCACCTGTGGCCAAAATAAAGAAAAACTTCTTTTAAAAAATGGCATGGTTGATAGTGTAATGATATCTTGGATAGGGCTACACATTTTGGTAACATTGAGTTTTTGTACATTTTTATAAATGATGTACATGTTGACATTGATTTTGCTGTCACATTGTACAAAATAAAGACAGTTTGATGCATTATACAAATGGTTGTGTTTTATTGTCTCCTTACAATAAGAACAATTAGTAATTATACTCTATAAAAATAAACTACATTTGTTAGCTGTAACATACAGCATGCTTTATTTCAATATCTACTAGCAGTAATAGCATTGGTTATAGTCATCACGTGAAATTACTGACTGTGGACTAAAATAAAAAGGCTTTAACCTTTTAACAATTCTCCATTGATTGACAAATGCATAAACCTTTCGATCATTTGACATTAAATTATCAGAATACAACCTAACTACATCATTAAAGGTTGCACCTTTGCACCTACGATGAAGAAAAAATATACAATGTTGGCCGCAGGTCATAGATGTTATATCTTGAACCTGTTTAGGGTTAAGCAGTGTTTCTGCCACATTTCTCCACAAAAAATTAACAATTGCTGGTGGAAAAAATGTAAAGTCTAGAGGAAAACTATTAGAGTCAAAAACCTCCCCAGTAGTAAGGTCAGGAAGATAAATAGCTAACCAGTGTTCACCAGGCATAGACTGGGGCCGTGTATTCACCACTAAAGAAGCTGGCACACATGTTAGTCTTTCTGAAGGTAGTTGATCACTTGCAAAAAAAAAAAAACTGTGCCTGGTAAAAGAGTCTGCCTGGAGAAAGGTATCCAGTTGTTGAGTGTTCATATTTAATTGAAGTCAAACACAATGCTTCATCTTTGATTAATTTCTACCACATTATCAAAGACAGCATACACCAGCATATTCACAGTAGCTGGTAGAGGGTCAGCAAAAGATATTTCAGCTCTCAAATTGCCAGAGCAGATTAGTGAATAATGGTCACCGCAACCTTGATCAGGGCTTAGGTCAAAAGCAAATAATGTGCACCGTGACAAAACCTGCATGATCTATCAGCAACAGGCTATCTTTCATAAGTTTTCTACTGGTGTGGACCAGGTTGATACATTCTCTGACAGCATTACCATTTGTAAAGTTAGGCTGCAGTGGTTTAGTAGGAACTTGTTCACCATCCACATACAGGGCTATAAAGTTAATGTTAAAATGTTTAAAATTGAATGGATTTTTATTGTACACACCACTGAAAGCATCATTATCAACAAACCCTATCACCAACAATTTTGGTATCTGCCCCAGAAACAGATTATCCTGGTAACACACACGCCTGCCCCCAGATATGCTAAACACTTTCATGCTAACACGATTGATAGGGTACTTTAGTTGTAGCCTGTAAATCCTGAGCATGGCCAATATGTACAGCTGGTGACATTTTTGCCCTTTTACATAGATAGATGCAGATTTAATTTGTAGTTTATAATCTTCATTTGCATCACCACTAATTAAACAAAATTAATTCTTGCTATGAACAAGTTTCATTTTAACATCCACGCCATTCAGGAGCAGCTTTTCCTGGAAGAAGAGGTCTGCATGAATTGGTCCAAGCAGTTCTACACTGCGACTCTGCTGTAAAAGTTGCACACTTTTAAAACCCTCATTGGGACCAGAAAGAGTGGTGTTCTCATGCTGCCCTGATGTGTCCTTATAAAATAATCCAGATGAAAATTGTCTGCACAGGGTGTTATCACTGTAATTAAGCAATGACTCAATAATTGCTGTACAGGGGTAGCAGTTATTACTCTGGCTAATCAATGATCACCCACCACTATATCCACCTGGCTAAAACATGGTTGCTAGGGGTGGTTAATTAAACTTACTCTAGCTACATCATTAGTTTTGCTACCATCAGTCTTAGTGATCTGGCACAAAAGGTATAACAAGGTGTTGTTTAGATTGATGTAATCTTCACAGTTACCAACCACATAAAATTCCAATGGTACATTATCACTTATAGCTGACGAGGCAGGTTTTTCTGTATACTGGTTTGGTTGGTGGTAACATGAAAAGGTCTAATTCTGACTTTCCATATTCTTGAGACATGCAGTGTACTACAGCCATGGCTTAAAATAAGTCTCTTTGACTGTTAGTTTTATGAGGTTTCTCTCCTTGTGCTTACATTTCACAACTGCTTTTTTCTTTTGAACAGGCCACCTTTAATAACACTTTCACGGGCCCTCAATAGGACCATTCTCCTCATCTTATTGGGCTTTTTGTAAACAATCATTCCTGCCCATCTTGCTGTTTCCCAGATCTGAGTTGAAGGAACTCATAATGTTTGCATGGCATCTTTTACAATATTTTTAGCAGCTGTTTTAAGGTGTGGTTTTACTGTTTGGAAGCCTTTTGTAATAGTGGTACAGTTTTCCTAAATAAAGTATAAAATATACCGCCTATACCAGCACCATACATAACAGGGGCACCATGAAAACCAGATAAGCCGTAATTGGTTTGTGCTTTATAATAGGCTACATAAAGGTTTTGGTCGCTGTATAACTTTTGT
Organism: Neoceratodus forsteri; assembly: GCA_016271365.2. NCBI lineage: Eukaryota > Metazoa > Chordata > Ceratodontiformes > Ceratodontidae > Neoceratodus > Neoceratodus forsteri. Next base: position 493,390,541 of record CM057457.1, read on the forward strand.
GACATGCTTGTCGCTTAGAAGGCTCCTTTAACAGGTTGAAAATGAAGCTTCACAATCACCTTGCCAAACAAGAATAACACATTTTGTCTTGATCATTCTTTATCACAAAACTTATGGTGTTAAACTGTTGTTTGCTGATTGGTATATAAGCCATCTTATCAAAGTAGATGGTTATGACTGCATTATTCTTACCAGATATTTCCACACACCGGAGTAGGGGCATGTGACTATCACCAACTCTTTGGTGTCCAACAATGTCTGGATACACTTACAGTGTGTAAAACCCCCTGTTGATGTCAGCATAATATGGTCCTGAGCTTGCTTTTAGTTGTGATATACCAAGTGGTACACCCAAAATACAAGCCAGATTATGGCATGCAATAAATGCTCCACCACTAATGTTGTTAAATTTTATTTTCCGTTCCCAACTGTCATATTCTAAAAACATGCCTAGTTGTACCTGGTCCAGGGCCTCATTGATGGCTGAGTGATATCACCAACATTGTGATAATAACTTCTGGGAACTGATAATGCTAATACTGGCTTAGAAGTTTCACCTGCTTGAAATCTCCCGTCTTGTTGTGTAATATTGTTCCAAGTCCTTGGGTATTGTATTTCTGACAAGCCGACTTCCCATGCTCCTATGAAATTGATAGGTTTCACCAGTTTTACAGTATATTCTGAAATAGTATTTTTGGGAAACATTTCTAAAGAGGCATTGCTGGACAATGTAATGTAAAACCCATTCTCAGACATTGTTTTACCAATAATGTCTTCTCTCAACTGATGTCATGCAAAACACAGGAGCACCCTTATACTTACACATTTTTCAGCTGTATGGATTCTACCCAGCTGTTAAATTTTGATTGCCAGCCTAGTCATTTTGCTAAAACCAGTTTTTTGGTTTTTTCTGTGATACTATTTTTTCAACCATGTATACACGGTTTGCTGTGTGTTCGACTTTTACCAGTTCTTGCTCATAAAAAGTACCTCTTATTTCTTCTCCATCATAACCTTTCAATTTGTAAACTGGTACAGGCTTAGGTATACATTCAGAAATAATAAATATCTCACTTGTAAAGTTTTGCTCATAACCTTTTTAAATGTTTTCTTAACTCTAGAAACCTGCACGTGATCACCCACATGAAATTTTAAAGGCCTTTTTAAACTGAGTGTAAGATCACCATATAGGATTTTCAAAAGTAAAGAATTGGCCGCTGTCACATCATTGGGCCTCATTTTGATGGACTGGTGATAGCTCTGAATATAGACTTGTAATACATCTATGTACCTATATGTTAAATGCTGAAAAATATCCCCACATTTTGGTTTTTAATGTACGGTTAAATCTTTCCACAATACAAACCTTAACATTATTTGATGTTGTAAAGTGTTGTATGTTTTGTTCTTGTAAAAATACTTAAAAATTAGCATTAACAAATTCAGCCCCTTCATCTGTTTGTAATTTTTTAGGCTTGCGGCCCTCTCTGAGTATCATTTTAAAAGCCTCTGTCACATCTCTTCCAGATTTTTTTTTAGCACTTTGGTCCATGCATATATTGATAGGACATCAATAACTGTTAGAATAAACCAGAAGCCATCATTGTCTTTGGAAAGACTAGACATATCGACCAAATCAGCCTGCCATTGTGCATCAGTGTTGTTAACAACCACTCTGTTTCTAAGAAATCGTTTTCTCACAGGTTTGTGCATAGTGTAGGCATCTTGTAAAGACAGACACCATGTTACCTGAGTGTGAGTAATTATTTTTCCCTGTTTTGCGGCATCACCATGTAGTCTCTGAACACCTCCTAAGCTACCAGGTGTATGAGGATCATAATATATTAGTAATACAATCGAGACACCAGTATTTTTTTCAGATGTGAAAATGTTATTATGAAACACCACACAATGTATTCATCTAATTATATAACAACACACAGCATGTGTTAACCATTGTAATAAATTGATGTTATACTGCATTATAAATATTGTAACAAAAAGCCAGGCCTTGTTTTGCTGTGTAACAAGAAAACTGGATGTAAATTCAATTACATTGCTAACATCTTCCTGTCTTTGACATTTTAAACTATAACAACAGATGTCAACAATGTAGGTCACAGCTACCAATACTCAGCCATAAGAAACCGCACCCATTTTTTCAAATATTACTGGTATCACATTTTGAATAGTTTCTAACCCATTATTACTTAGACACCTGCTCATGTTCATTATTTCACACCAGAATACATCTTTTAATGCCATTCATTAAAATCTGTATAAACTGAAGTTTTCACAGCTTACAAGTTTACAGGAGTTTGAGCAGCATTGTTTGAAATTTGCATGGTTATCAATGTCTGTAAAGATTTTCTATTTTCTGATTCTCAGACATTCCTTGGTTATTTCCCCACAGGTTACCCATCTTAACTGCTCTCACCATGCAGCACTGTGTTTCTTGTCAGAACTCCCAGCATCATACAAGTACATATAATATGGCACAGGGCTTCCTTTTGCAGTGGGCTTTTAAAATATTTTTACAACTTCCTGATGAAACTGCTTCTCCAACAGCACTCTGTAGTGTTACACTCAACTGTTCAAACAGTGTCTCAAGTCCCTTAGCAATACATAGCATCTCTTTAAATTCAGACAAAGTGTCATTTATAGCTTGTATTGTATCAAAATAGGATTCTGTGCACTCAGATTACCTGCTGTCAATTCGACTACTAGCTTGATCTGACATGGGCACAACCTCTCACAGACTTCAGGAAAAGTATGATCCCAGTACCCCTCCTCTGGTTCATATAAACACAGAGGAGGCAGTATAGCGCAGTGGTCTAAGGCTCTGAGCAGCAAATCTGGTGACATCCAGCAGACCAGACCTGGGTTTGACTCCCACAGCTTCCACTTGCATACTGTGTGACCCTGAGCAAGTGACTTAACCTCCTTGTGCTCCCAGGTCGCTCCTGTAAAAAAGCTTTCAGCTTAGTATGCTATACCTGGTTAAACAACTAAATAAAAAAAAAATGTATGTCTTATCTGTGAGGGGTGTTCTATGATGCATCCTTCACAGTTTATCTTCAAGTCCTGAGCCATCAAGTCTTGCAGCAGCTGTATTAGAATACCCTTTATCAGATCCAACATAATACTCTTTTCAGGCGGCACTTGAATTGCTGTCATAGCCACATCAGACTTTACATCAGGGCATTTTTCAACACCTGGTTCTTCCCACTGTTCATCCATATTAACACACTTATGATTATCATGCAAACCAAGTCTCAAGAATGATTCAATCAATAGTCATACCATAATCCTCTGGTGTGGCACTAGCAGATGATGCAGAACTAAACTGGCTAGGTTCATCCATTTTGCTGCTTTCCTCAGGCAATCCACACACACAGGAGCATAATATGAACCAAAATACTACGGAGGCACAGGGGGAAATGGTTTTAGCAGCAACACATCTACTTTTAGCTGCTCTGACATGTCCTGGGCAAGCCTAAACATGCCCACCTTTGCTCCACCCATAGCACCATCACAATATGGAGGGGGGGCTACATCATATCTGGTGTACAAAGGTGAAAAAAGGGGGTGGGAGTGTATCTTATCCAGTGCACATGGAAGAGGATGGATTTTGTATAATTTCCAGCACACACGGGAAGTGGAAGGGGTGGGACATTGCATCATTTCTGGTGCACACAGGAAGCAGAAGGGGCAGGACATTACATCATTTCCAGTAATCAGATTTTAAAAGTTAATATACACATATACTACTTATATAAATAATGGTAGCAAGGCATTGTGGGTAAAATATGAACCTGTTTTACAGTTTCCTTACTCTTAGATGCTGTCCCATGTTTGTGTGGTGGTATCGACAATATAAGCTTTTGTTTGTTTCTTTTCACAACAATGCATTGTACATACCATATCTAGCTACAAGGCTTCTTTACAGAGAAGTGTTGGTTCTGATTTCTTCAGTGAGCACAGAAAAATAAAAGCCTGTATACTAATTTACATAGTGAGGCATTGTGGGTACAGTAGAGTACACTCCTACAGGTCACTTCTCCATTTTCTATGACAAACCTCACTAAATCACTGTAAAATTATCTTTTTATCAGGGCTAGCACAACCATCATTGGTAGGAATGAATGCAGATAAGGTCCCTATTAAATCTAAATTATTGTAAAGCAGACACTGACCAACAGCAGTGAAGCTACCAGCATTGTATTACTAGCAGCAATACAACTTCCTAACAGGCAAGCACCCCAAATGATGTCAGCAGCCTGAAAGCATGCTGACTCACCATCTAGCAACCTTGAGAAAATGGACCACAAGAAAAGTACACTAAAATTGCATTGATTTGTTCACTTTTGTTACAAAACCTGGAACACAAATAGGTTTTATAGCACTGTTTATTGAATGGTGCTGTTTCTTTTAGTTTTACACTTTTTTCCCTTTGACCTTCAATAAACCACTTTAAAATTATATTTTTACCAAGGCTAGCACAGCTTACCATAGTAGGAATTAGTACAGATAAAGTCCCTAATAAATCTAAATTATTGTGAAGCAGACACTGACCAACAGCAGTGAAGCTACCAGCATTGCATTAGTAGCAGCAATACAACTTCATAACAGGCAAGCAGCCCCAAATGACAACAGCAGCCTGTGGACATGCTGACTCAGCATCCAGCAACTTTGAGAAAATGGACCACAACAAAAAGACGCTAAACAATACAGTAATTTGTTGACTTTTGTTACAAAACCTGAAACATAAATAGGTTTTAGAGCAGTGTTTATTGAATTATGATGTTTGTCTTAGTTTTAAGGAGCAACTGACACAATCTGGCCAAAAGTGGTACATTGCAGAATTAGAATAAGCATACCCCCAGTAAACCCCATTCCAAACAAATTGATGTCTGTGTTACTTCACTGTAAAGTTATTAACCATTTTTTAACCTTTATTTCACTACCTGATAAAAAAAGCATGTGTCAGAGAAGAGCTGCTGCTGATGTCATCTAGGGACCTTACAGTCTAGTATTGCATGTCAGCAAGCTTATAGGATCTGTTTCTCCAAAGTTGTAAAGATCATGTGCAATGGTTTTCAGAAGTAAAACAGGCAGCACCAGACAGTATTATACGTGGGCTATTTTGTTCACTTTGATCTGTGAAAGTTTTTTTTTAAGTGTCCTGATTGAGTACATTTGGAAATTGATCTAAATATTGCTGTAGCATTGTTTCAAATCCATCTGTTGGTCTGCCAAGGGAATTGCAGAAACAACAACCAGAGCTGAACTCTTCTGTGCAATTTAATATATGCATTTCCCATAATGCACAGTAGCCAAACCCCAAAAGGCAATAGCAGAAAAACTGAGATGATTCCACAGTTCACAAAAGTAAGTAAGACAGAATTAATACATATTCTGAACTGTTGATCACATCTGCATGTAATCAGTAATGACTGACTGTTCACCATTGCACTCACAATATACAAAATGCAATTAAATATATGCATTTCCCATAATGCACAGCAAACAAATCCCAAACAGCAAACACTGCACAATAAGGGAGATTATTTCACAGTTCACAAATGTAAGTCAGCCAAAATAAACAAAATGTTAATCCATAGCTGTTCACCTTTTATCCCCCAAATGTGGAACAGTGCCTCTCAAAATGTGAAACAAACAGGCAAAATGTGGAACACATTGTCAAAACATGGAGACAGAAGCATAGAACACTGTAGAAATGTATGTTTTCATGTTCACAAAGGTTGTTGTTCATTGAACAATGCATTTTTCACATTTGCTATTTGGATTTGTACTTCACAAATTTTGCCTACAATGTGGGACAGACCATTTCAATTTGGAACAGAGAACTTCTGTGAAGTAAAATAAGGAACTGTTCATTGTAATATGGGACAGTTGAGAGGTATGTATTGATCACATCTCCATGTAACCAGTAATTGAATGACTGTTCAACATGATTGCACCTACAATAAACAAAATGCAGTTAAATATATGCATTTCCCATAATGCTCAACACCCAAACAGCAAACACATTAGAAAAACAGAGACTATTCCACCTATCTGTGTCTGTATCTGTGTTTTATTGTAATTGCTAATATGGGATGTCATGTTACAATGTCATGTAATGCATAACTCCATTTCTGCACTTGCCATGTTACAAGTGCATTAACCTACTCCAGAGCATGGTTCTACTGTGGAATTAACTTTGTTACAAAACCTGACACACATAGTTTCATACCAATGAGTTTTGAATGGTGCTACCTGTTTTACATGTGAAAACCAGTGCACATGATCTGTACTACTCTGGAGAAACAGATCCTATAAGCTTCCTAACAGGGACTACTAGACTGTGAGTTCCCTAGATGACATCATCGACAACTCTTCACTGAAACAGGCTTTTTTTTTTACAGATAGTGAAATCAGGGTTACAAAATGGCTAATACCTTTAAAATAAGTAATGTAGAAGTCTAGTTTTTGGAATGAGAGTTATTGGGGGTTTGCTTATTCAGATTCTGCAATGTAGCACTTTTGGTGTCAGTGGCTCTTTAAAAACCTTTGGATATGGCCTTTGATGTTTACCATAGAAAATGGGAAAAGTGACCCGTAGGGGTGTAGTCTACCGTATCCACAACACCTCACTATGTAAATTAGTATACAGGCTTTAATTTTTCTGTACTTACTAAAGAAATAGGAACCAACATCTCTCAGTATAGAAATCTTGTAGCTAGTTATGGCATATACAATGCATTGCTGTGATAATAAACAAGCAAAAGCTTATATTGTTGACAGCACCATACAAATATGGGAAAGCATCTCAGAGTATGGAAATTGTAAAACAGGTTTGTGTGTTACTGACAATACTTTGCTACAGTTATTTACATATTACTGCTCACCAGCAGCAACATTAGGGACTGTACATCTGAGTAAAGCACATTTAAGGCAATATAATAATTTGTCTTTAATTCCTTGTTGCTGTATGTAAAACAGTGACAGTGTCCTGGTATGACAGCATTTTTTTTCTTTGGTGGAGGTGGTCTCACGCATGAAACTGGAGGATAAAACAATAAAAAAATATTAAACAAATTGCTGCTTCAACATTTGAAGCCTGTCTGACAATGGCATACCATGTGTAACAGGCATATAATGTATGATGGAATGTTGTTATATGGCAGTTTTTGTCTTTTTACTCAGTTGTTACACCATCAATGTGACATCACTTTGTTGTTAACCCATTGATGGTGCATCACATTGATGGTATAACAACTGTGATCACTCCGCACATGTGCCCATCATGATGCGACGGCCTGACTAAAACATCCACAGCGGTGAGAAGATGACCTTGTGTGGAGTGGAAGTTACAAAATTTGAACAGTAAGAATCATCCTGCTTAATTTTTTAACTAGATGTGTATGACCATACACAATAAAATATAATGTACGGTCATACATTTGCAACCAATTTGAATAACTGGTTCAAGGTTGCCATGGTGACATAAACCTCTCGTGCTTCGCTCTTGAGGTTTACATGGTCACCATGGCAACCTCTTGCCAGTTATGGGCATACATTAGTAACTGGTTTGAATAACTGGTTCAAGGTTGCCATGGTGACATAAACCTCTCGTGCTTTGCTCTTGAGGTTTACATGGTCACCATAGCAACGTCTTGCCAGTTAACAAACCAGTTACCAATGTATGTCCATAATTATTTTCTATTTGGGGAACCTTGTGAATACCTCCATAGCCTATGCATTGAAGAAAGAGAATAGCATCCCAAATGACATCAGCCCTCAAACACATTGACATCAAAGTCGACTCTTCAGAAAATGTTTATTTAAAACCACATGGTTACACCAAGACGCTATTTCTGTTTTCAGTGTTAGATATTCCGTGTGCAGCATTTTGGTATCTGCCAGAGCATGAGAAAAAGGACCTTCTGTTTTAGCTAGCTAAAGATTCCTGAAGTCAGAAGCTAAGCAGAGCTGTTGTGCAAAAGTGTAAACCACGTGGTCACACTGAGATGCTATGACAGTGCTTGTTTAAATGTTGGTATCTGTTCTCTTCCAATAACTAACATGTACTGTAGAGACAAATAAAAGCACATAAGTGAAAGACAAATAGAATCTTGTTTTTTTTTTGGGCGGGAAGGGTGGGGTCAGATTGTAGCAGGTTAGTGATAATCACGAACACTACTTAAAATGACTTTGTGAACTACCATTCAAACTGCCAAAAAAAGCTATTTTCAATGAAATAAATGTTTTTGTTTCTGTGTTCTGCTTCATGTGTATAACCCACCCCTTTTTATGACTGTGTGCAGAGCCAACAGGAGTATTGCATGTACAAAAGCACTGATGTCATGTTTTTTGTCAGTGGAACTGACTAAATGTGTAAATAGTCTCCTCCACCTTACCCTCCTCCAAGCAATGTTTTCTGCCCTCAAATAAATATGCTTTCAGGTTAGTCAATGGTTGCAGGTTACTATTTTTCTTTCTCAAATGGGTGGTACAAGAACTGGAACCTGAGTAGTGAGAGGCAGCATTAGGTTTTCTTTTGGAGAAAGATCCATCTCTGCCTCCATCCCAAACTTGTTTCTGATTCATGTGGGAGGGGTATGGGATAGCTGTAGCATGCTGTAACAAGATACACTAGTTTAGGACCTTATCAACCAACAGACATGCCTGTGCAGTGGAAAACAGAACAGAAGCTTTTTAATGCCTTCAAATTGACTTAAAAATTATTTGGAACAAATGATCATCAGAGCCACCTGGAGCCTCAGAAAGAGGCCTAAATACACATTCTAATTTACAGTAAGAACCACATGTTTTTCTTAAACATTTTATGTATGTATAGTTTATATATAATTTGTCTTTTGTAGTTTCAAAACTTTGAAAGCATTGGTCTAAGTAATGGATTTAGAAATACAATTTTTAATTGTCTTTACAGTTAAACATGCAGTTTCATGTCAGGGCACATTTTTTGGAGAGTTCAAATTATTTTAAACATGGGCACAGTACTTAGTAAATACACACTTTGATGATCAAGTGTATTTTTTCTTTCAAGTTTGAGAAGTATGTAATACATATAAGTGTAACCGCGTTGTAAATGGTTAAGTAGGCAGTGGTTTAAAGCTCTGAGCTACAAACCTGGAGACCTGGGTTTGATTCCCACAGGCCCCACTTGCATACTGTGTGACCCAACGCAAATCACTTAACTTCCTTGTGCTCCCAGGTCACACCTGTAAACAAGCTTTCAGCTTAGTGTGTCTCTCCTGGTAAAAAAAAGTGCCTAGAATTATTTTTTTAATATAGTTGAGTTTATATGTGGTAAGTAGGTAGGGTATGATGTTTTGAATGTGGCAGTAGGATTTAGCATGTGCACTGCTTTCAAATCATTTAACAGTATTTTATACTTTTTTTAAAAGATACTCCACATTTGTGTGGGGGCTGTGGGATTCAAATCTAGATCTCCAGATTAGCAGAGAAGAGCCTTAAACCACTGTGCTATACTGCCTCCCCAGTTATGGCAGTCATCTGTTTATGGTTCATGGTGTTGGTTTCAGACCACAAAGTGTTGTATTGGAACAGGAAGGGCTGCATCATTACCATTGTCAACAAATTGCCCTGGGTGGAACTATCCAGACTAGATCAGATTACTATAAATTACTGGAGGTTGCAATTTATAGAGACACAAAGCTCATTTTCTTGTCCTGGAAGGACACTACTTCTTTATTCAGCTGTGAGCTGTGTGAGAAATTCTATATTGCACTTGATATCTGCAACAAACGTGCACTTTTTCTTAATTCTGAGGGAGGTGAAACTAACTACCCTTAGTAATTGCTTTTTATTCACATATTTATTTAGTGTTTAACCAAGAAGGGGCTTGCAAACTCTGTTTATCTTGTTAGTAACTTCATAAGGATTTAAATACTGCATTTGGGTAGATCCTTGGAGGTAGCTAGATTGTCTACTAGGATTTTCTGACAGTTAAACTATTATTAAATAAATTACAGGTGGCTGAGGAATTGAAAAAGGAGCTTTCAAACTTTGCTTATCTTGGAAGTAACTTCACAAGTGTTTGAATACTGCATTTTGGTCTTCCCTTGGGGGTAGCTGGATTGACTACTAGGATTTTGGGACAGAAACTATTTTTAAATAATTTACTGGTGCGTAGGAGTCTGTGATAGTTAAACTATTTTTAAATAAGTTAATGTGGTTATGGAGTTGTCATAGCAAAACCTGCAGTGTGAAACAGGAAAAGACAGTCTTTCAAGCAACAGAGGGAGGTAGATCTAGGTTTAAGTTTGTTTCTTACAATTCTTAAGATTTTCAGTGCAGGAAGAGTATAAAGCACAGCTGACTTATTTTGGAGCTGACAGCTTTCAAAGTGTGAACCACCAGGCCTGTGTTGGGGCTGGGGGGGTTTACCTGTGTCTGACTTGGATGTGTGGATTTTTCTCTGTTTGATTAGCAGGGTATTTTCTCTGTCAAATTGTTGTGTAGGGCATCTTGCTGACAGGAAGGCACTCGTCACAGCGGTGGGTCAGAGCTTTTAGCTGATTGTTTTGTGAGGGCACAGTTTAGGCCCAACCCCTTCACACCCCTCACCCCACCCTCCCCTGGAAATAGTTCCTTTATACCTGGGGTTCTGACATCATTTCCTCAAGAGTGCAAGGTGCATATCACTGTCATATCCTCTCTAGCAGCACACTGCACTGACAATATAAGCATACACATTGTATTATATATATATATATATATATATATATATATTATTTCAATATAACAAACCAATCACACACACACACACACAAAAAATGTGGGGAGTAGTGCAATGTAATGGCTGTGGGGCAGCAGTCTTCCAGGAGTCTTTCTGGAGGCTGAGAGGCTGCCCTATTTGCAGACAACTCTCTGCTCTGAGGGAGGAAGTTGCCCGTCTTCAGGCGACACTGGACGATAGTAAGGGAACCTTCCCCCAGGCCACACTGGATGGTAGGAAGGGAACCTCCCCCATCCAGGGAGCACCAGAACCACCACCACTACCTCAGAGGTTGTGAAGAAAGCACAGCAGTTGGACAACAGTGGGCTCAGAGAGGGTGAGGATGGTGGAACAGAGGCACACCCAGTCAGTTGTTCCACACCACAATCCAAACACCATTCTGGGTGAGCATAGCTCCCCTATGGATGCACCCACAGAGGAGACTAAGGAGGCTGAGGACAACTGTCACAAGGGAGGCCCACAGGAAGGAGGCAGAGGACACCACAAGGATAGGAAGCAGCTCCTGGTGGGGGACTCAGTTATTAGGGGGATAGAACTGGGGGGAGCAGGGAAAACTGAAGTAAGGTGCCTGCCTGGTGCCATGGCTTAGAGAGACAGGAAGTGCATCCTCAGGATCACGAGAACAGCTGCACAGGAGTCTGTGCTGGATGTCATTGTCCACCTAGGGACAAATGACTTGGCTAATCATGAGATTAGAGCAGTGCAGGAGGAATTTGTAGAACTAGGAAGGGGCCTAAGACAAGTAGCACACACAATATCCTTCTTTGAGGTGCTGCCTGTCAATGGCATGAGTGAGATGAGGGTACTTTGTACCATGCAGTTTGATGAATGGTTGAAAAAATGGTGTGGAGCACAGGGGTTTGGCTACATTGGAGGCTGGGGTTCCACCTGGAGGGACACCAGCCTATACTTGCAGGATGGTCTGCATCTGTCCAGGAAGGGAACAAGTCTTTTGAGCAATCAGTTTAAATGCTTCATTGGCAAGCTTTTAAACTAGTCAAGGGGGGGAGGCACTGATAAGCAGCAGAAAAATCCCAGCCTCTCCCTACAAAACAGGGTACTAAATGAGAAAAAGACTGTGGTAGAAAGGTCAGTGGGAGATGCTGCAAAAGAAGGTAAAGCCATCAAAAAATGGAGAGCAATGAGTACCAATGCCCATTGTCTGAGTAACAAGCTTCCTGAATTAGTGGCCTTGATGGAGGAGGAACATCTGGATATCATGGCAGTCATAGAAACGTGGTACACACAAAACCATGACTGGGACATAAACATACCAGGATACACTAGCTACAGGAGGGACATGGAGGGTAAAAGAGGAGGAGGAGTAGCTCTTTACATAAGAGAAGGAATCAAAGTAACAGAACAAAAGGGAAAACAGAAGAAGCACTGTGGGTAAAGTTGGAGACCTGCAATGGCACCACAATCCGCACAGGGGTTGTATACAGACCCCCTTTCTCAGGGGGAGGAAATGGACAAGGAAATGATAGAAAGAATACTTAGAATGGCAGACAAAGAGGAGATATTGCTGATGGGTGATCTGAATATGCCAGATGTTAACTGGAGTGCAGTTGCAGCAGCTACTTCAAAGAGTGGGGTTATTCTAGATGCCCTACAGGGGGCATGCCTTAGACAACTAGTATTGGAACCTATTCGAGAGGGAGCAATCTTAGACCTGGTTCTCTCAAATGGAGATGATGAGAGGATCACAGATGTAGAAGTGGGTAGCCATCTGAGAACTAGCAACCATCGAACAGTATGGTTCACAATAAACACAGCAATAGAGTCAAGCCATACAAAGGCAAAAGTACTGGACTTTAGGAGGGCTGACTTTGCAAAATGGGTGAGTGCCTAAGGAATGCACTAGCAAATGGGCAGGAAGGAGAGGTGGAAGAACAATGGGGAAATAATAAAAACTGCCATCACAGAGGTAACAACCCTTTGTGTGAAGCAAATAAACAAAACTAAAAGATGTAAGAAACCACTATGGTTCTCAAAGGAAGTGGCAGTGAAGGTTCAAGAGAAAAGAAAGCACTCCAGGAAGTACAAGGAATCAAAAGAGCAGGACAGAGAACTGTATCAGTTAAAGCAAAAGGAAGCTGGGAAGGCAGTCAGAACAGCAAAGGCCCTAACCAAGGAAAAGATAGCCAACTCAGTTAAGAAGGGGAATAAAACCTTTTATAGGTACATCAGGGAGCGAAGGAAGACCAAGAGAGGGTTAGTGAGGCTTAATAAAGAGGAGGGAGGGTGGGGGAGGTACCTAAAACAAACAGTAGAAACACTCTGGATACAGAAGTTGATACCAGCCCATTTACAGAAAATAGGGTTCTGAAAGAACTCTTAAAACTGAAGGTGGACAAAGCAATGGGGCCTGATGGGATTCATCCCAGAATTATAAAAGAACTAAGGGTAGAACTAGTGACACCACTGACTACCCTCTTTAACAAATCATGGGAGGATGGAGAGGTACCCAAGGACTGGAGAAGGGCAGATGTGATTCCCCTTCACAAAAGTGGGAGCAAGGCAGAAGCAAGAAACCAAAGACCTGTTAGTTTAACCTCAGCAGTAGGGAAAATGATGGAATCACTTCTGAAGGAAAGAATTGTTGAGTATCTAAAGGCCAGAGGGGCTTAGGACCCAAGGCAGCATGGATTCACAGCAGAAAGGTCATGCCAGACAACTCTGATAGTCTTTATAAGCGACATTGCAGAGGGACTAGAAGGAAAAGTATGTCTCTTTGCAGATGACACAAAGATCTGCAACAGAGTTGATGCACAAGGTGGGGTGGAAAGGATGAGAAGGGACTTGGCAAGGTTAGAGGAATGGTCAGATGTCTGGCAGCATAGATTCAATGCTAAGAAGTGCAAGGTAATGCACTTGGGAAACAAAAACCCTGGGGAAGAGTACACAATGGGGGGTGAGATACTAGCAACAACAAAAATGGAAAGGGACCTGGGGTAGTCATATCAGATGACCTAAAGGTGGGCAAGCAATGTGAGAGGGCAGCAAGGAGGGCTGGAGGAATACTGGAATGCATAGGGAGAGGCATCACCAGTAGAAAACAGGAAGTTATTATCCCTCTGTACAGACAGTTGGTGAGACCCCATCTGGAGTACTGCATGCAGTTCTGGAGACCCAATCTCTGCAAAGACATAGACAGAATGGAGGCTGTCCAGAGGAGAGCAACTAAAATGGTTCAGGGTCTGCAGTGGAACACATATGAAGAGAGACTTAAGGAGCTGAATATGTATAGCCTCGAGGAAAGGAGGGAGAGGGGGGACATGATAGAAACTTTCAAGTACCTCAAGGGAATCAACAAAGTCCAAGAGGGTAGCATCTATCAAAAAAAGAGGTGTGCAAGAACAAGGAGGCACAATTTGAAGATAGAAGGGGGGGCAGCTCAGAGGTAATTTAAGGAAGTATGTTTTTCACAGAGAGGGTTGTGGATGCATGGAACGGCCTTCCAGAGGAGGTTGTGGAGTCAAAAACAGGGGTGGAATTCAAGCATGCATGGGACAGTCATAAGGCAATTCTAGAGCGTGGGGGTAGGAAGAAGTAGGCTGCTGGTTAACTAGGATCTGCAGCTTATCCATTAGGTAGGGAAATGAGTAGACTGAGTGGGCCAAGTGGGCCTTATTTGCCATCAAAATCTATGTTTCTATGTTGGTGTAGTAAGCATACTAACATACAAAAATGCCAGCAGAATAGGCCTAGTGGGCTTTGATATCTGTTCCTTTGGTCAGTCCCCATCGTGGGAGCTGATCTTGCTGCCCCACGTCCCTCTCGGGCTTCTCCCTTCCCAGTTCAGGGCAGACCTAGCTAACTGGGGTTTCTGTAAGACAACAGCTACTAAATAGCTCTAATTCACTATTTTTATTTTCTATGTGCGTCAGGTCTAGCTAGCAGGAGTGTTTCAATCTTAAAATGTTTAATTTTATCAAACTATATACAAACATAAAAGCACAGAAACTGCCCAGATTATCATTGCTATAATGGATAGTACAGACATCATAGAAAGCTATTAGAAGTAGAATGGGTCAAACACTTCCTAGAACTTTCTGCATAACAACTTTCCCTAGGCACCGCACAGCATTTGACACCACCATCCTAAGAGCAGTCAGTGTGTTACTTTGCAGGATATTACATAGCAAGAGATCCAGCCTTGCCTTTTTCTAAATAATATACCAACTTCATTCTCAGGCAGGCAGTTCTGGGCCACTGTTTATATTCTACTGAATCTTCTTAAAGGAAAACTGCATGTTAAAATCAGGAATATATGTATTACTACCAGTTTTGAGTTCTCACTTCAGTCCAATGTTTTGTTTCTGCCTAGGCTGTGAGAGGATTTTTTTTCAAATTTTCCTGTGTGTTTTATGATGTCTGGGGGCTGTCATTCAATTTTGTTTTATTGCATCTTCTCCAAGTTAGTCTTCACAGAGTACCCTTTGGTTTGATGTCTAATAGCCCCTATAGCAGGCCAGTGTCTTGTTACAGTGTCTTGCTTAGCCACAGCAGAGAAAGGACACTGCAGCCAGGATTCACAGTGCTATACAATATACTGTAGAAAGTTACATGTTAACACACACACACACACACACACACACACACGCATCCCAAGAAGAACACAGCTGGATAAGGTACCACTATTTAGGAAACTTGTCATACTTACCCAGAGTCTAGCAATGTGAATCCTTGCTGTGACTATAGGTGTTTACAACTGAATGATAATATCCACATTTGCTTCACTTGCAGATAGATAGATAGATAGGCATTTGTGTTGAATTTCTGTTTGACTTACTGTAGGTTACACAATGAATCTGAAAAATTCATAACATGCTGTATTGTGATTCAATGAACTGATAAATGAGAATTTTTTTTTTTTACAAATTCATTTTCCTGACCATGGATGTACTAAAACAAAAATTTCTCAACAAAATGTTTTTAAATAAAGAGTTTAACTCACAGCAGCAGAGGAAGCATGTTGGCATTAAAAGCTTAGTGGCAGGAATGTAGAGGCACCAGTATTTAAGCATGACTTTGGTAGAGGATTAATTGTGACTGGGGAGTGAGGGAAGGAGTGAGTCTTGATATGTGTAGCATAATGGTTTTCTGAAACTTCAACCTTCAATGGGTTAGACTCTGAAGCCATCTGTACAGTATATCACTAAGCCATGTGAGTGTGGTATGGGTAAAACCTAGATCACCAGACCAGGACCAGTGCTGTAAAATCTGTACTGGGCACAGCTTGTGCAAATATTGCTGATCCAGTGGATCAAATAAATAAATAAATACTCAGCTTTGCCTCATGCTTCAACCCACCCCAGGAGTGATGTTATTACATGATAACACACACTATGTCATGCTTTATTGCTTAAATATGCCCTTTCTCAATGTACTATACTTTCAGTTAGTGTATGCAACAGCCTTCATGTGAACACTTTGGGCTCATTTTTGACTCCTGATGTCTATTTGCATTAGCTATTGTATATTGTTTGAATTGCTTTGGTCTTCTTGATGTGGTACCTGGTGCCTAAACTGTGTAAGCTCTTTATCTACTGGTACCCATGTATCACCGGTGAATGTTTGTTATAACTGTCTGCTCTCTGAGCCATTGTTTTTGGACTTGTTAACTGTGCTGTCTTTCTATTAGTTTTGACATGGTGCCTTTGTAAATGAGTCTCTGACTCAAAGGTTTGTAAAGCTGATATTTTTTAAATAAATTAATAAATAAATGTTTATGTTTAAGCTCTTGAAACACCCTTATCTAGTTAATGCATTCACATTCATAGTGGCTCTGCCAGAGTTTGTTTTCTGAGTGCTGCAACCCCCTTGTGTGCCATCATGCAAGGGAAACAAAGTTTATAAGCACTGTTTTGAAACAGAGACCTCTGTTGGTCAGTCTTGGTATTGCAGACATTTACACTACCGACACAGGAGACTACATCTTTTAGTATTGAAATCCTATCAGCTAGGTACGATATGTACAATGCCTTGTTTGGAAAATAAACATATGAGAGCTTTTATTGTTGAAGTCACTACAGAGATTTAAGACTGTGCCTCACAGTAAGGGAACTGGAAAACTATGTCTTATTGTGCCCACAATGCCTTGCTCTGTACACCTACATATTAAGTATAGTCACCACCATCAAAATAAGGGACTGCACCTCTGAGTAGCTAACATTTATATCAACATGCTAATTTACCCATAATTCTCTGATGCTGTATGTGAAACATTGGCAGTTCACTTATATGACATCATTCTGGGTGTGTGAATGCACACAGAAATTGGGAGGACGCAGTACTGATAAAACATAAATAAAAATGATTATGACAGATTTTATTTATAAAATACATTGCAGTTTTAGCATCTGGAGCAATGGCATACAATGTGAAAAAAGCTTTTCTGGGGCAGCCTTTATTTCCAATGACATTTCAATTGCATGCAGTTTTGGAAGTATGCTTGTCCTGAATGTATGTATACATCCGGAATCCACAGTATATATAATTGCTGACCAAGCGTGATGACACCCAGCTAACCATGGTGAAATCCACCTTTATATCTGGCCGGTTGAAATGGTGAATGAACACGAGACAGTTGAAAGTTGTCAATCAACATGGGACAAAGTGAGCACACACAATGAAAACTTCTAATCGCCAAAACAACTGACACAGTGAACATGCTTCCTGTAGTATTATTTTCCCCTAGGCTCCAGGGCATGAAGCACAGCCGGGATTGGACTTTAAGGAGCCCAGAGTAAGAATTTAAAACATTTTCCCAGCCCCATGACAGGCAACAAGCAGTTAGACAGGAAGAGGTGGCAGGCTGGGAGAAAGGAAGTACCCAGTGCCATTCATGCTCATGCTAATCCAGTGCAGGAAACAAACTGAAAGTCAGTAAAGTATATCAGTTATAAAAATAAAGCATGGGCAGGGTGTAAATGTTTCTTACACACCCCCCTGGACTCCAGTATTTGTGAAGCTATTCTTTCAAGGTTACCATTAAACCTCTCTGTGCATACTTTATTCTATACATGTGTTTGGACAAGAGCACTGATTTTTTCAGTAAGACAAGTACTCAGGAACCAAAGCATGCTGGCAGTGTTGGTCTTGCCCACCAGCATACCTGGAGATTGCCATGTGGGCCCCCCTCAGTTTGGTACCTGGCTGTGATAACCCTCTCTCCTTTGGTTGCAACTGCCATTAAACAGTTGTCTGTTACCTTTTTTCTTAGCTGCCACCAGCCTGGTTGCCCAGGATTTCACTTCTCCTTCCACAAAGCTAGGAAGGTCACTGGTTAACATAGAAGCGTAGACTTTGATGGCTGATAAGGACCGCTTGGCCCACCTAGTCTGCCCATTTCCCCTACCTACTGGATACGCTGCAGATCACAGTTTCTTCCTACCCCAATAATTGCCTTATGTCTGTCCCAAGCATTCTTGAATTCTCCCAGTTTTAGACCCCACAACCTCCTCAGGAAGGCACTCCATGCACCCACTGTGTGAAAAATACTTCCCACATTGCCTCTGAACCATCCCTCTATCTTCAAATTGTGTCCCTTGTACATCTCTTTTCTGAAAGATGCTACCCTCTTGGACTTTGTTGATTCGACTGAGGTACTTAAAAGTTTCTATCATGTCCCCCTTTCCTTCCTTTCCTCAAAGGCATACATATTAAGCTCCTATAGTCTCGCCTTGTGTGGCTTCACTTGCAGACCCTGCACCCTTTCAGTTGCCCTCCACTGGACTTCCTCCGTTCTGTCTATGTTCTTGTGGAGATGGGGTCTCCAGAACTGGACTCAGGACTCTAGATGGGGTCTCACTAACTGTCTGTGAGGGAAAACAACTTCCTGTTTTCTGCTGGTGATGCCTCTCCCTGTATAGCCCAGTATCCCTCCAGCCCTCCTTACTGCCTTCTCACATTGCTTGCTAACCTTAAGGTCATCTGATATGATTATCCCCAGGTCCCTTTCCATTTTTATTGTTGTTACTGCTTCCCCCATTGTGTACTCTTCCCCTGGGTTTTGTTTCCGAGGTGCATTATTTTGCACTTCTCTGTGTTGAATCCAAGCAGGCATACTTCTGACCATTCCTCCAACCTTGCCAAGTCCCTTCTCATCCTTTCCACACACCCTTGTGTATCAACCCAGTTGCAAATCTTTGTGTCATCTGCAAAGAGCCATACTTTTCCTTCCAGTTCCTCTGCAATGTCACTTATAAAGTCATTTAAAAGGACTGGGCCCAGTACTGAACCCTGTGGTAAACCACTAGTAACCCCCCTTTCTTCAGAGTGGACTCCATTTACAATTAACTTCTGTGTCCTGTTGTCCAGCCAATGTTTTGCCCAGGCTACCACCCTGGGACCCACTCCAAGGCTGGCTAATTTATTTATTAATCTTTTGTGAGGGACTGTGCCAAATGCCTTGCTAAAGTCTAGGTAGGCCATGTCCTCAGCTCCTCCCTGATCTACTACTTTGGTAACCCAGTCAAAGAACTTAATTAGATTCATCTGACATGACCTTCCCTCTGTGAATCCATGCTGCCTTGGGTCCTGTGCCTCATTGGCCTCTAGGTACTCAACAATTTTTTCCTTTAGAAGTGATGCCATCATTTTCCCTACCACATAGGCCAAACTGACAGGTCTGTAGTTTCTTGCCTCTGTCTTGCTCCCTCCCTCTTTTGTGAAGGGGAATCACATCCGCCCTCCTCCAGTTCTCAATTCAGTTGGGTTGTTCAGTATGTTTTTCTGATGACAGATGCCAACAGAGTTTTCCCTTAGCCTGAGAAATAAATCACTACCTTACAATTAAGACACAGTCATGACTGTTAGGTAAATAAAAGTATTTTACTTTCGGAGTCAAGGTGCATCTCCAGGATATCAACAGTAGAAATGAGAGGAAAACACTCCAGCAGGAAAATAAGCAAATGATTTTAAATAACTAGACTGGACTAGACTGCATGGACCATGGGGTCCTTTTCTGATAAGCAAATTGGGCAGCTTAGGGTGGGGGCAACCTCAGAGACTCAGAGGGTGGTAGTAAATGGGGTGCACTCAAAAGAAGAAAGGGTAGCAAGAGTTGTTCCCCAGGGGTCCATGCTAGGACTCATACTTTTCAACATACACATTGGGGACATTTCAGAGGACCTAAATGGGAATGTGTCTTTTGTAGATGACATGAAGATCTGTAACAGGGTGAAAACATTGGGGAAGGGTGAAAATGAAGGAGGATGTTGCCAGGTTGGAGGAGTTGTCAGCAAAGTGGAAAACCAAAGACATCACTTTAGTTAACCATTCTTTGTTGCTGGAGGAATTAAGAGATGTTTCTTTTCAGATGTTAATATATCATGATTTGAGGAGTACCTATTTAAAGTGATTTTGTGAATCTGCTACCATTCAATGCGGCCAAAAGTGATGTTTTTCATGAAATAAATGCTTTATTTCTGTGCTCTGCTTCACTTGCATAACCTACCCCTTTTATGTTTGCTTACATATGTGCAAGAAACATCTATGCATAGTGACTCTAGGAAGTGTGTGCGTGACCTGGCCAATGTAGTGCTTACTTGAGCGGGCATGTTTCGGTTGCACCAATGGATGGGTGAGCTCTGGATGACAGCATCTTGGCTGCAGTGGCTTTCACTTCAAAGGAAAGAGCCGCTCCAGTCTGGTTTGTTCCTGCAAGAAAAAATGTAAACGGGCATCATGCTTCCCCCTCCCCCGAGGTCTTTCATTTAGGAGTTGCAGTTGAGAGTTTGTTATTTTTCTGCAACCTCTGCGATCTCTTGTCCAGCTATGTTTCTAGCCAAAACAAGGTTTCTCTAGGATTTAATCACCTAGAATATGGTGGGTTGAACTTTGCAACCACTACCATTATGTGGAAATAAGACTGCACCTGTGATTCTTGTGAAATTGGACCACTCACAAAACACTATACTTACTATTTGATATAACACATGGAGAAAACACATTGACTCGCTGTAACGTCATAGTGTAGTAATACACGTATACTTGACACGCTCCGACTATTTGTTGATTGTGAGCGAATTCTACAGCAGGGAATAGACTGAACCATATTTGCACAGGGAGGGGCATAGTGGTGTTAAATGTCTTCTTCTCTCCAATGTAATTATTAGTTTCTAGTGAAGGCAAGGTTTTGTAAATGTTAATACTTTACTCAATACCACTCATTTCATTCAACACTGTGAGACGGCCGTGCCCTTTGATCCTTCTCGGACGGACCTGGTGACTCCTCCAATGCAGAATGGTGTTATCCTTATTTGTTTAAAACAAAAAGAGGAGGACAAGTGGAAGCACTGATAAGGAACCCCGAGGGTGGGTGGTTAGGGAGCTGCATATGCAGGTATGTGTCCTGGGGGATTTATTAGTGCTGGAAGTTGCCACTTGCATTACAGGTATAGTACTCTTTCTTTCACTTTGTTTTAGAGTAGTAAAGTTATCCTCTGCCAGGCTGTGAGATACTGCAGTTTGAAGACCTGTTATTATTATGAGGAGAGCAGCTGCCAGTGATTTTCTTTTTTTCCCTGTAGCAGGTGCTGTAGAGTGGGGCCGGCTCACCAGGATACCCAGAAATGTTCAGGTGGGACCCCATCTGTAAGGTTCATGGCTACTACATAAACTGAAAATCTTTGCATTTATAATCTGTTGGCTAATTAATTTTCGCACTGCAAATTGCTGTAAAGGGCAAACGCAGAACTAGTGTATCTCGCACTGGAGTGACCTACTGACAACGTGTGTCACGCTAGCACCTCCCCCAAAAAGACTTTTGGGGGGTAGATCTGCATTCCAGATAGTGTAGGTCTGCAGTATCCTACTTTGACAGTGAGTGATGTGCAATAAATTGTAGGGCGGCAGCAGCAAGGAGGTGTTGGAATTTCATTTTATGATACTCCTGCGCACTCTCAACTGTCTGTGAATTTTGTGAACATCTCTGATTTTTGTCTCGAAAAATTCCAAGGCTCTCTAAAATATAGTTTCAGACAATCCCTGAAAAGTAGGAATTTGAAGTATAAAATGACAAGTACTAGCGTTACATGTTGTTTCTGTATCTGAAAATGCTTTTGATATTAAGCTGCACACTGAAGCAGGCTGCTTGAGTTTATATGGCATTTTTTTTTTTAAGAGTTGTCTCTGATTTTGGTCATCTGTTCCTGACTTTTTAAGCCCTGTTCTTGATTTGTAGACAGGAAGCTGAGAGGTATGCACTCTTGTATTTTAATTGTTGTGCAGTACTATGCAGGAGAAGCAAGGGAGAGAGAGCAGCAGCTCTGCTCCAGCAATTCAGTGGGTAGTTTCTCACTTTATCACCGCGAGTGAGGGCGGGTTGTTTATGTTTGCATGTGTGTGCGCATGCTTATGTTTATTTATGTTGCTATTTGCCATGTTGGCGTTGTTTTATCCTTTAACCTGCACTTGAAAGAATCCTACAGGGGATGCTGTGTGTGGATTATCATCACCATGTGTCAGTCATTTTAAGGTCCCAAAAACTAAGGCATCTGACTCACTGAGCTCATGTAAAATCCCATGGATAAGTGTGAACAGTGTGGTAGGTCAGCATCAGCAGTGATCACATTCACATGACCATGCAGCAATTTTAGACACAACACATTGATATCATAAGCTTGAATAACAATTATATTAGTGCTATTTTATAAGTGCAATAGCACACCCAAATGTGGGCATCAAGCTAAACCGATGCACAGTCTGGGTGATTGAAACCACTCTGCTATGCCTCACTGCCCTTGGGGGTGGATTTTGAAAGTGCAGGCCCTGTTGTGTTTTTGCTTACTTAAAACATTCATGTTTTATTGGTATATTAATTTTTATTTGGGGAAAGTACTGCCAAGATTGCTACTTAAGGCATTTTTTCCTCCCAGGTGCAAAGAAAGGATGGCTTATTTATTTTTAGCTTTTTATGTCCTCAGCTAAGATGACATATCTTGTTTCATCTGTTATATTGCATCTTCAGTTGAAGAAGCAAGTCAGGTACAGTATATACCTGTATACAGTTTTAGGTGGGAGGAAAGCTGATGGAATGCCCACAATATTTTGTTGACAACATTTTCGGGACTAATACAGCTGTGCACTTTTTGCCCAAGACCTTACTGTACAGTATGCAGTTACAGACACTGCATAAGGTTGCTTGAGAGACCACTGCCAAGGTTTGTGTGTAGCACACACACACACACAAACAACCTGCAAAACTTCAATAATTATGGGTGCCAGTGCTTTTACTCCAAAGCATCCTGTAAGAATGAAGGCCTTGCTACCTATAGGTGTCTTCACCTCTATGCCACCTTAAATGTGTGTGTGTGTATGTAAGTATGTACAGTATGTATGTGTGTATATATAATTTTTATTTGGTAACACATCCTTTTGTGTGAAAATAAAGGATCATTTGGAAATGGTAGTACTGGTGACAGTGTGCATTGGTTTTGGTTTTGCATTGAACAGTACTGTATAACCCAGCGCCTGCTCACAGTGTTCGGAGTTAATGAATTGTAAGTAATTTTTTACTTTGTTTCTATGATAATAACAACATAATGTCATAGTAAAACCAATGTTTCAAGTCACCATATGGCTATGCCAGTGTGCTTTTTGTCTCCATTGCTTCTTTGTTTCTCAGAGATGCAATATTTTTCTTATGCTGTGACTTTTTATTTAGTTATCAGACTTAATTGTACTCCCTGGCATT
This sequence comes from Neoceratodus forsteri, assembly GCA_016271365.2. NCBI lineage: Eukaryota > Metazoa > Chordata > Ceratodontiformes > Ceratodontidae > Neoceratodus > Neoceratodus forsteri. Next base: position 493,414,036 of record CM057457.1, read on the forward strand.
TATGAAGGTTTTTTAAACCTTAATGATTTCTAAACTTATAACAGAATTAACTTTTTTATGCCAAGTGGTTCACCTGTGTCTCACATAATGTTGCTGCACTACAAACTCGGGTGAGGGTCTGTGACAAAATAATACATTCAACATTATTATTGTGTTTGCTTGCATGCTTGTGCAAGAAACTCATTGAGTCAGCTTCCTTGACAAAGGGGTTGTGGAGGTGTGGCACTGTTGTGCCGAATGGCAGCAGTCCGTTCAGGGGCTGGTCTCTGCCTGGCCAATAAAGAAGCATACCCTGGATCACCACAGTTAAACAAGCAGACCACTACATCAAAGGAATTGAACCGCTGCAATCAAGGAGTGCCCCGTCAGTATGCAGTCAGCTGTTCAGTACGTTCCCTGACTGCAGCAGCCAATTACAGAGTTGAAAGCTGCCAGTCCCCCCTCTTTTTTTTTTTAAGTGGGCCTTCCTGGTGAAACAGTTTATAGATTATATAGATATAGATAGATAAAAAAACTGGGTAGCCCACTACACATCAGCATATTACCCCCTCCAAAAAAACATTCAGGGTCTGCCGAGGGGTGCCAATCCCTCAGCTCTTGCCGCTCCCCTGCAACATTGTTTTGCCAACAGGGGCCCCAACCTCGTCGGCATCATTCCCCTCTGTCACTTGCCGATGGGGAGCCCACTCCTGTCGGCATAATATCCCCTTCAAAACATTTGGTTTGTGCCGAGGGGGCCCAATCCCCTGGCTCTTGCCCTTCCCCATGTGCCAACGGGGTGCCCAATTCCCTTGGCTACAGACCCCCAAAAATCAGTGGGTTGGCATGCTGGGAGCCTACCCAGTAGCCAAATAACCTTGTGAATTGAAAATGGTCCCGCAATGGTGTGTGTGTGTGTGTGTGTGTTTTAAACCTGCAAAGCAGAAACGGTCCCAAGGCCGAGTCAGGTGACCCTCCTTGCACCCACCCTCTGTGCATCCCGCCTCCCCACAGACACCCTCACCCCATACTTACCTCTGGAGTCCGGCGCAATGATCTTCAGTGGACCAGGAACACGACTGCACTCTTCAAAGCTGACCGCGAACTGAGGAAATGCTGGTAAGCGTATAATGGTATACATAGGTTTTTTTTTCAACTTTGATGCATATCTCAGGCATTTTTGGGAATTTTGGCACCGCATTTTAAACATGGAGTTTTTTGGACCCCTCCTCATGAATTCTGCCACTGTCATGGTACATTGACCCCAAAGGTGATTTCATGGTCACTGCACAGAATCACCTTTTGGGACCAATTTAATGAAATGACAGTGCCAGTGTTCATGAGATGGGCTCTCAAAACCTATGTTGCAAATTTGGTGGAAAAATCCAAAAAATTACTGTTTTATGAGCATGCATTCAGCAGTTGCTACGCATGCTCATAACTGCACAAATTTACAATATTTTCACGCACATTTTTAACATTGGCAGTTTTCCACACCTCCTTTTGAACAGTATAGCTGTCATTTTTCTCATCCTGCATGAAATGTGTTTTTCAGACCTTCAAGCAGAATAACGAGGTTGCTTTGGGAAATCGGTGTTCGGACAGATTACGAAAATGACAGTGACACTGTTGATGATGAGCAGAGATCCTAAAATGCCTATGTTGAAAATTTGGTGACAATACTCCATAAGATGACTGTTATGAGCGTGCATTGCACAGTTTGCATGCACGCTCAAGTTCGCGCATTTATAATATTTTCACTCCAGATTTTCAACATAGTCATTTTTATGCACCTCATTAAGAACAGTATAGCTGTCATTTTTCACATCCTGCCCTGAATGTGTTTTTGCAGTTCCAGCACAGAATAGCACAGTGACCATGGGAAATCAGTATTGTGGACATATTAGAAAAATCACAGTGACACTGTTCATTACCAGAAGTCCTAAAATGCCTATGTAGCAAATTTGGTGACAAAAGTCCATGAAATTACTGTATTATGAGCGTGCATTGTGCAGTTTCCACGCACGCTGGGTTTTAAATAATTGATTAGCAGTTTTTTCCCTTGGGACAATGCCAACTGTGCAGAAAGTATCTATATAGGTTTTCTAGAAAAGTTGTGTTTGTTAAACACAGTGAGGGAAGTGCTATGCATTTTCACAATGTTTTAGCACTTTTATGAGCAAAACGCTAATCAATTTGTGGAGTTAAATAAAACCCTGGCACACTCTTAACTTCACACATTTGCAATATTTTCACTCCAGATTGTCAACATTGCCATTTGTTCACACCTTCTTAAGCACAGAACAGCTGTCATGTTTTACATTTCATCTGACATATGTGTTTTCAGACATGTAGCATACAATGGTGTGGTCTGTGTATGAAATCAATGTTCAGAATAGGTTAAGAAAATCACGGTGGCACTGTTCATGAGAAGAGATCTTAAACAGGTTATGTTAAAAATTTGGTGACAAAAGTCCACCAAATGAATGAGTTATGAGCGCAATGTGCAATTTCACACATCCTCATATATTCACAAATTGTAATCTCTTCAGTCCAGATTTTCAACACTGGCATTTTTCCACATCTCCTTGTGAAAAGTACAGCTGTCATTTTTCACAACCTGGCTGAAATGTGTTTTCACACTTCCATTGCAGAACAGCACAGTCTCTATGGAAAATCAGTGTTCGGATAGATTAAGAAAATCACAGTGACACTGTTCATTAGCAGAGGTCCCAAAATGCCTGTGTTGAAACTCTGCTGTGTGTTTTTTTTTTAAAACAAACTAATTACATTACGTTGTGCTTATGCAGTTTCTATGTACACTCATGACTTTACTAGTGTATGTGTGTGTGTGTGTTTTTATTTTCATTCCAGATTTTCAACATTGCCATTTTATACACCTCCTCATGAACAGTACAGCTGTCATTTTCACATCCTGTTCTAAATGTGTTTTCACACCTGTGATGCCAAATGCTGCAGTCGCAGCGCAAAAATCACCTTTCAGCTAATGAACTGATAGTGTCTCTGTTCATGCGGTGGGATCACAAAAAGCCCATGTTGAAAACTTGGAGTAAAAATACCAAGAAATGGCCAGGGTGTTAGGGTTTTCAACCATGATGCCCTACAGCCATCAGGGATATGACTTTGGATTGTTAACAGTAATGCTCATGCCATTCTACCCTCCCACCTGTGCCCTGCAGCCAGTGACAGGCTTCGAGGTGTGCCATGGACTCTTTGGCCCCCAAATCCATCCCATTCTCCTATACTGCACCCATTTTAGCATATTTCCCTATGAAATGAGATGAGTAAAGCCCAAACACCCAAGGCACACCTTGACTCTTGTCAGTGTCTGCAGGGTAGGGTGAGGGGGAATGTGACCATTTATGGGCAACAATCCAAAGGCACACCTCAGTGCCTGCCTCATCTCTGCAGGGTGGGGTGGGCTGATCAGTTCAGTACTTCACTGCCATTCCTATACTGCATGGGCCTGATTATATGGGTCTGCATCTCGCACAAGCTGTGGCAAGCAGCATCTTGCACCAATGCCTGGTGCACCAGGGACCCTGCACATGATTCAGGTACAGGAGGGTCCTAGTGGTTAAGTTCCATGCTAGGACTGACCAGAACCTGCAGAAAACCCTGGTGCACTGCACATGTACACCTGGCCACCAGAGACAAACACAGGACCCCCTGTCCCACTAAATAATGGGCATGTGAACCCAACTGATGGGTCGATGCCCTCCACCATGTTTGGTGCAGTTGGGCTGGCCACAGAGGTGAGTGGTGGGATGTACTGGGCACTGGGGAGCAGTCTGCACTGGTGTACGAGGGGGTTTGGGCACCACCTGCTGGGGCATGGGTGGGCACTGTACCACCATACGTTGGTGCTGTAATAGCACCAGTAGATCAGGCATCGGGGATCAGGAGAGCCGCATCAGGATGGGGTACCAATATGGTACATAGGTGGCATCGGGGAGCTGTGAGGGGTGCCACTGGACCACTAGGGTGGGGTCACACATACGAGGCCACACTCTGGGGTGTATGGTGGTGGACCATCACCCATGGTATGCCGCACACAGGCATGTCACTCAGGAGAATTATGGCTGCCCTGGCTTGTCTAAGGACACTTAAAATTTCTCCCAACAGGTGATGCTCAGAATTGCAGGATGCAGCTTGCATCGGCCACAGTTCCCACCGCCATGCCACAGTGCATTGTGGGTGCAAGTCCTGTTCGGGCAGGTGGACTGTGGTCAGTGTGTGAAATCAATGTTTGGGACACATTACGAAGATCACAGTGACACTGTTCCTGAGCAGAGGTGTAAAATGGCTATGTTTAAAATCTGATGACAAAAGTCTATAAAATGACTGTTACGAGCATCCGTGTAGCAGTTTCCACACACCTCCTCATAAGTTCACGAACGGTACAGAAGTCATTTTCACACTTGGTCGAAATCTGGTGCAGAATAGCATGTTTACTGTAGAAAATTAGTGTTTGGGACAAATTAAGAAAATCACAGTGACACTGTTCATGAGCGGAGGTCCCAAAGTGCCTTTGTTGAAAATCTGCTGTGGTTATTAAAAAAAAAATCGAATTCCCAAACTAATTACATTAAGTGTGTACATTGGGCAGTTTCTATGCATGCTCATGACTTCACCAGTTTCTGTACATTTTCACTCCAGATTTTCAACAGTGCCATTTTTTTACACCTCCTCATGAACAGTACACCTGTCACTTTTCACGTCCTGTTTGAAATGTGTCTTCACACCTGTGGTGCCAAATGGCACAATCACTGTGCAAAATCATCTTTCGCTTAAAGAATTGATAGTGTCACTGTTCATGTGGTGGGATCACAAAAAGGTCATGTAGAAAACTTGGAGTAAAAATACCAAGAAACACCCAGGGCGTTAAGAGTTTTTGACCATAATGCCCTACCCTGTAGGTACTGACAAGCGTCAGAGGTGTGACTTAGGATTGTCGACAGTAATGCTCATGCCATTCCACCCCCACCATACAGCCAGTGATGGGCATCAATGTGCGGCTGGGACTCTCTGCCCCAGAGTTCACCCTGTTCTCCTATACTGCACCAATTTCAGCATATTTATTTATTTATTTAATTCATATATCGGATTTACAACCTTTGAGTCAAAGACTCATTTACAAAGGCACCTCGTTGCAGGGAGGGAACAACAATTTGTGAGACAAGACAGTGGAACAATACAGGTGAGATACATATAGCATACATAGCAGAAAATTCAGCAAAATAAACATAGGCAGTTTACTGAAGCACATAAACAGTAATTCATTGATGGGTCCTAGCAGGTCATGCAGGAAATAGCCAGTGGAAATAGCCTGGGGTAGGCTATCGAGTGAACTGTTTGACCTGGATCAGTTTGAGAATAATGCAGGCCCTACAGTAGGTACATACATTTCTGAGTGCTGAGTAGGTGCTTGTAGCAGTTTTGAATTGACCAATTTTAGGGTGTTGAGATATGTGTGGGAGGGATTTATACAGAATGGTGCTCTGTGATAAAATGATCTTTGGGCAAGTGAGGACCTGGCTCTAGGTACCTGGAAGGTGGCTTTGTTGGTGGTATGGGTGGCGGCCAAGCGAGAAGCACGCTGAAGCTGGGCAGTGACACCTGGGGGACACAGCCCAAGTAGAGTCTTTTTTGCCAGTATGCTGGTGTGATATTGCAGGTGTTCTTCCAGATTGAGTATGTTTGTGGTGGAATAGAGTCGGCATGTGTGGGTTCTGCTTGGGGCACCGGTCAGGAGCCTGCAGGCTTTGTTGATGGAAGTCTGGATTTTGGTGAGGACAGTGAGGTCAGCGGCTGCATTGATGGGGAGGCCATAGTCAACTAATGACAGGATGGAGGAAGTGATAGCCAGCCATAGGGCGAAGTCAGGGAGGCAGTCTTTGTGGTGATAGAGGAGTCCAATCTGGGTGTTCATGGCAGAGGATAAAGCACTGACATGGGCATGGAAGGAGAAAGCCGAATCAAAGGTGATGCCCAGATATTTGTATGTTGATACCTGCTCAAGGGGGTGGAGGGTTTTGAGAAGGATGGAAAAGGGAACATTTTTGGAGTTACTTTGGCGGTGTGCAAAGATCATTGACTTTGTTTTCTTGAGGTTCAGGACCAGGCGATGGTCAAGGAACCATTTTTCAACTTGGCTGAAAGAGGATTGCAAGTTGCTCTGGAGAGTGACTGGGTCGGGGTGTGAGGTGAGTAGGACTGCATCATTGGCATATAATAGCATCTTTCCTGGGCAAGAGCTGGGAAGGGTGTTCAAGGAGAGACTGAACAGTGTGGGGCCCAGAATGGAGCCTTGTGGGACTCCAGAACATACAGGCAGTGCTGAGGATAGGCTACCATTTAACTTGACACGTTGGGATCTACCACAGAGATAGCTGGAGAACCAGGCCTAAGGGCCGGATGACAGTCCCATTTTACAGAGGGTGTCTAGCATTAATGTGTGGTTCACAGTGACGAAGGCCTTGGACAGGTCAATGAACACTGCCCCAACCATCTCCCTGGTATCTAATGCGGGTGTATATGGTGGGAGAACTCCAGTAGAGCTGTGGTATGACCTGGGTGGAAGCCATATGCACAGGGCACAAAATGTTGTGGCTGGATAGACAAGCCATGTTGTGTGGATACTATTTTTCCAGGGCTTTGGAGGGGGAAGATGGAGATAGGTCTGTAGTTGTTTGGTACAGTGCGGTCTCCATTTTTATGTATGGGGTGATTTCAGCCTGTTTTCATGCCCTCAGAAATTGGCTGAGGCACAGGGATTGATTAAGGAGGTCTGTGAGGGGAATTAGCATGACATCCAGTGTTAGGCGGAGTATCCAGAAGTCGAGGGGGTTACAGCTCGGGTTGCCGGAGAAGAGAGTGTTTTGGAGGATTGGCTTCGCAGCCTATGGAGAGATAGTCCTAAAGAGAAGAGGGGGGGTGAGCGATAGCTGGTTTGTTGCTTACCAAGATAGGGTCAAAGAAGTGGGCCAGAAGAACTGAGCTTAGATCAGAGAAAGTTTTGTTAAGGCAGTCGGCAATACTGGAAGGGTCCACGTTAATAGCGCCATTTATGACCATATGAGAGGGAAGAGGGGAGCAGGTCATCCCGCTTAACTCCTTCACGTTATTCCAGAAGGTGCGGGCATTGCCCCAGGAGGAGGAGGTCAAGATGGATTGGTAGTGACTGGCTTTGGCTTGTCTTATGGTCCAGGTGCACTGGTTGCGAGCTGCGTTATAAGCTTACCTGTCTGCTAGTTTGCCAGTCTCGACAGCAATGTGTCATAGGTTATCACGCTGCTTCAGTTGTTGGATCGGGGGGGGAGATATCCAGGCAACTGAGTGTCTCTTAGTACAAATGTAGGTGACAGGGGCAAAAACATCACAGGCCTTTCAAAAGGCATTGATGAGGAAAGCAAGGGCGATGTCTATATCCGCGAGGAGAATGGAGACCAGTCAAGCTGGGCAAGGTGCCGCTTAAGTTTGTGTAGACCTCCGGGGCAAAAACGGTGACGGGGGGTGGTGTGGCCTGCAGTTTTGAGTGTGGGGGAGGACCAGTGGCAGAGAATTGGTGAGTGGTCACTGAGGGAGTTGGCTAGTACATTAACATCCTTTACTTTGTGAGGGCGGTTAGAGAGCACAATGTCTAGTAGCGTGCTAGTCCCACTTGATTAGTTAAATCTGGTGGGTTGAGTCACTAGTTGGGATAGGTCAAGAGCTGTGAAGCTGTCTTTAATTTGTGTTGAGGTAGGGCCGAGCCCGTTGATGCTGAGATCTCCTACTATGAGCTGTTCAGCCTTGTGTGGCAGGGTAGTGAGATAGTCAGTGAGGGAGCGGATAGCTTTGCTTTGTTCTCATGGGGGTACATATGCCGTAGTGAGGTAAAGAGGGCCATGGCCTGGGTCGGGGTAATTTTTAAGGTGATGGCTTGAGCCTCATGGTTGAGTTTCGGGGTGTGCAGGGCATGACCCAGGAGGGAGTTAGTTAGGTAGACAGCGCACCCCGCCCCGTGCTTACCCACACGATCTTCTCTGAAGAGGGTGAAGCCAGGGAGGGAGACCATTGAGTCTGGGGTCGACAGTGAGAGACAAGTTTCCACTATGGCAAGGATGTCGGGCTTGTGTTGGGAGACCCAGCAATGGAGTGCAGCAGTCTTTCTAGATAGGCTGCAGATATTCATGTAGGCAATACGGAGGCCATGCTCTATGGGGGGTGATGTACCAGGTCCTGGTCCTGGGTTAGGGTGGATATTCCCAGAAAACAGGAGGAGTAGGATGGTGAGCCGAAGCAAGGGACTGCGGTGGTAGGGTAGTGGTAGGGATGCCTGGGCAGTTGGGAGGATTTGTGGGGCAGAGCAGGGATGAGTAGGGAGTTGAGGGTGGGTAGGGCTAGCACAGAGGGATACCACCTGCTACTGTGGGCTGTGGTGGGTATGGGTACTGGGGGTGAGATGAGGCAGTTAGGTGATCCAGTGTGTGCAGGGTATTGATGGAGAATGGAGGGTAGATGGAGTGGTTAGAGGGGTGGGCGATGAGAAGCTAGCATAAGTACATATATCAGGGTGTTAGGGAGATTTTTGACCGTGGTTTTTGTGAGGTTTGGGATGATAAGGAGCAGTACGAGTAATCCAAGACCTAAAAGAGGCATTTTGTTATATTGCTGTTTGAGAAATATGTCAGGGAAGGGCTTAGGCAAGCAGGATCCCCTAGTGTTCAGCCGGTATAACCTGCAGATGGGAAAGTGGGCTGATTGGTTCTACAGTCTCACGTGATACGGCCTATAAAACAGAGAGCCGACCAAGGGTGGTGGTGGAGGCAGCGGTGAGCCAGCACGCAATGCCGACGGGGTTTAAACTCCGCATCTCCAACTGTCCTGCTTGGCTTCCTTTGCGCATACCTGTGGTCCGGGAGGGTGTGGCAAGCGAGTCGAGTCCCGCTGGGCTCCTGGTGCTGGGGAGGGCGGGCTGCTTCCTCCGGGCCTCACAACCCATGGTGGAGATCTAGGGAGAGAGGAGAAGTTTAAATACCCTGCTGAGGAGGCGGGTCAGGTAGGGCAATGGACAGATTACTAGCAGTAGTCGCAATTGAATTTACAAAATGCATTGGTTACACAATTCACAGTCAGCTTTCCTATGGTTTTAACACAGTGATCGATTAAGCAGCAGTGTTTCTGAGCAATGACACTAGCTTTCTACAGTTTAACTAAGTTGGCTAAGTATGTACACTTTGTTTTAGCTGTTAGCTTTTACAAATGTCCACAGTAGTGCAGCGAGCTGTTTGTTTGTAATTAGGTGCCAAATTTAAACTCTGCGCCTCCAACTGTCCTTCTTGGCTTCCTCTGCACCTACCGGGGGTGGGGTGCGGCAATCGAGTCAAGTCCCGCTGGGCTCCTGGTGCTCGAGAGGATGGGCTGCTTCCTCCGGCCCTCACGACCCGTGGTGGAGATCTGTGGTCCGGGGGGCAGGTGCGGCAAGTGAGTCGAGTCCCGCTGGGCTCCTGGTGCTCGGGAGGGCAGGCTGCTTCCTCTGGCCCTCGCAACCCACGCGAATGAGGTGAATGTAAAGCCCAAACATCCCAAGGCACACCTTGACACTTGTCAGTGTCTGAAGGATAGAGTGAGGTGAAATGTCATGACCATCATGGGCGACAGTCCAGAGGCACACCTCAATGCCTGTCCATCTTTGCAGGGAGAGGGTGAGTTGGCATCAGTTCAACACTTCAATGCCATTCCTATACTGCAGCTCTCTAACTCCTGCACTTCAACTGCTAATGCCAGCAAGCAAACATTCGGCATTGACAAATGCTTGTTTTCTCAATGCTGCAACCCCCACGCAGGATATGCAAGGGAAACAAAGTTTATAAGCACTGTTTTGAAACAGAGACCTCTGTTGTCAGTCTTGGTATTGCAGACATTTACATTACCAATAAAGGAGACCACATCTCTCAATATAGAAATCCTGTCAGCTAGATACTATATGCTCAATGCCTTGCTTGGAAAATAAACATATGAGAGTTTTTATTGTCGAAGCAACTAATAAGATTTCAGACTGCACCACACAGTAAGGGAATTGGGAAAACAACATCTTATTGTACTCACAATGCCATGCTATGGACATATACATATTAGGTGCAGTCCCTTATTTTGGTAGTGGTGACTGCACCTCTGAGTAACTAACATTTACAGCAACATGATAATTTACCCAGAATTCCTTGGTGCTGTATGTAAAACATTTATGGTCCCATTGCATTACATCATTCTTTGGGTGTGACTGCATACAGAAAACTGGAAGACACAGTGCTGATAAAACATAAATAAAAATGACAATGACAGATTTTTTTTTTATAAAACAAATTGCAGCTTCAGCATCTAGGGCATGGGGGCAGTGGCATACTATGTGAAAAAGGTATCTACGGAAGCTCACATAATCACCTTAACTTGAATCCCCCAAAAGGTCACCAAAGTAGTCATTAAAGTGGCTTTGTAAACTACATCATAGAAAACAGGATTAGTAACATGTTGTAGTTGTGATTCAATCTGCTACCATTCAAACTGCCGAAAAGTGCTGTTTTCCATGAAATAAATGCTTTTATTTCTTTGCTCTGCTTCATTTGCATAACCCACCCTTTTTTTCTCAGGGCTATAACCCCCATGTATAACATCATAAAAGGGATCAGTATTTATAGACATAGTTTTGAAACAGAGACCTCTGTTGGTCAGTCTTTGTATTGCAGACATTTACACGACTAACATAGGAAAGTACATAATTCAGTAAAGAAATCCTGTCAGCTAGATACTATGGTCCAGATGTTCAAAAGGGTTACGCATGGTGCAACATTGTTGTGGCAAGCGCAACCCACTGATGCACCACAGCGCAATATTCTAAAGGGAAAAGTGCTCGGCACAAATCCTGATGCTAGAGATCATCAGTAATGTACACAGGCACAGGTAGGAGGGGCATGCCCATGCATAACCTGCACAGCCCGCTATTCAGCCCGGGATGTGCAGAGCCATGCATGCCCAACCCCTACCTACACCAACACAAAGTTAAGCCAAAAAAAAGGAACTGATGGCCACTGACAGGTGAGCTGCCACTTTGCAGGGTGCAACACGGCAACTGCCACCTGTGGGTGGCCACCCAAGTTCCAGCTGCACCTGACAGCGCCCCCCCATGCCCGATTGTGTGCATTTGTATAAACAAAAAAGATTAATGTCCGATATCCCTAGTGGTCCAGTGGACTGCTTTCTGCCTGATCACAGGCATTTGAAAAAGCAGACTTCCAATATCCCTGGTGGTCCAGTGGACTGCTCTCTGCCCGTTCGCAGGCATCTGTAAAAAAGTCCAATATCCCTGGTGGTCTAGGGTATCCCTCCCCACCCACCCACTGAGCCCCACTGCCCGGCTCCCCCAGGTTAGCCAGTGGGCAGCAGCACCCCACCCACCTGCCCGCCCGCTGCCTGACACCTTGGTAGGGCTGCCGCCCATTGGTTCAGAGCGTGAGCCACTGGGCATGCAGCCCCTACCATACTACACATTCCAGATTATGTGAGCTTTTGCAGCTGCCTTTTTCACATAGTATGCCATTGCCTCCCCATGCCCTAGATGCTGTAGCTACAATTGCTTTTATAAAAAAAAATCTGTCATAGTCATGTTTCTTTATGTTTTATCAGTACAGTGTCCTCCAGTATTTGTATGCAGTCACACCCAGAGAATAATGTAAGGAAACTGTCAATGATTTACCTACAGCACCAAATAATTTAGGGTAACTTATCAGGTTGATGTAAATATTAGTTACTCAGAGGTGCAGTCCCTTATTTGGTGGTGGTGACTGCACCTAATATGTAGATGTCCATAGCAAGGCATTGTGGGTACGATACAACATTGTTTTCCTATTCCCTTATTGTGAGGAGCAGTCTTAAATCTCTGTAGTGGCTTCAACAATAAAAGCTCTCACATGTTTATTTTCCAAACAAGGCATTGTGCAGGCAGTATAGTGCAGTGGGTTAAGGCTCTGAGCTGAAGATCTGGTGACCTGGGTTTGAATCCCACACCTGCCCAGGTGCAAATTTTGTACTCCTGAGCAAGTCACTTAACTTCCTTGTGCTCCTAGGTCACATCTGAAAACAAGGTTCGGCTTAGTGTGCTACTCTTGGTTAAACAATAGAAACACAGAATTTAACAGCAGATAAGGACTACTTGCCCCCCCCAGTCTGCCCATTTTCCTACCTAATGGATAAGCTGCAGAGTCTAGTTAACCAGCACCCTACTTCTTCCTACTCCACCCCTAGATTTGTCTTATGGCTGTCCCATGCATGCTTGAATTCAACCACTGTTTTGACTCCACAACCTCCTCTAGAAGGCTGTTCCATGCATCCACAACCCTCTCTGTGAAAAAATACTTCCTTACATTACCTCTGAGCGGCCCCCATCTTCAAATTGTGCCCCCTTGTTCTTGCACACCTCTTTTTTGAAAGATGCTACCCTCTTGGACTTTGTTGATTCCTTGAGGTACTTAAAGTTTCTATCATGTCCTCCTCTCCTCCCTTTCCTCGAGACTATACATATTAAGCTCCTTTATCTCTCTTCATATGTCTTCGGTGCAGACCCTGCACCATTTTAGTGCCCTCCTCTGAACAGCTTCCATCCTGTCTGTCTTTGCGGAGACTGGGTCTCAGAACTGCACGCAGTACTCAGATGGGATCTGACCAGCTGTCTGTACAGAGGATAATAACTACTGTTTTCTACTTGTGATGCCTCTCCTATGCATTCCAGTATCTCCCCCAGCCCTCCTTGCTGCCCTCTCACATTGCTTGCCCACATTTAGGTCATCCGATATAACTACCCCCAGAGCCCTTTCCATTTTTGTTGTTGTTAGTAGCTCACCCCCCATTGTGTACTCTTCCCCTGGGTTTTTGTTTCCCAGGTGCATTACCTTGCACTTCTTAGCATTGAATCTAAGCTGCCATACATTTGACCATTCCTCTAACCTTGACAAGTCCCTTCTCATCCTTTCCACCCCACCTTGTGCATCAACTCTGTTGCAGGTCTTTATGTCATCTGCAAAGAGACATACTTTTCCTTCCAGTCCCTTGGCAATGTTGCTTATAAAGACATTGAAGAGGACCGGTCCTAATACTGAACCCTGCGGTACCCCACTAGTAACCCCCCTTTCTTCTGAGTGGACTGCATTTACTATTACTCTCTGTGTCCTATTCTCCACCAATTCTTTACCCAGGCTGTCATCTTGGGACCCACTCCCAGGCTGGCTAACTTGTATATTAATCTTTTGTGTGGGACTGTGTCAAATGCCTTGTTAAAGTCTAGGCAGGCCATGTCCCCAGCCCCTACCTGATATACTACTCTGGTCACCCAGTCAAAGAAATCTATCAGATTCGTCTGGCATGACCTTCCCACTGTGAATCCATGCTGCCTAGGGTCCTGTGCCCCTCTGGCCTCTAGATACTCGACAATTTTTCCTTCAGTAGTGATTCCATCATTTTCCCTATCGCTGAGGTTAAACTAACAGGTCTGTAGCTTCCTGCTTCTGCCTTGCTCCCACTTTTGTGAAGGGGAATCACATCTGCCGTCCTTCAGTCCTCGGGTACCACCCCATCCTCCCATGATTTGTTAAAAAGGGTAGTCAGTGGTGTCACTAGTTCTACCCTTAGTTCTTTTAGAATTCTGGAATGAATCCCATCAGGCCCCATAGCTTTGTCCACCTTCAGTTTTAAGAGTTCTTTCATAATCCTTTCTTCTGTAAATGGGCTGGTATCAACTTCTGTATCCAGAGTGTTTCTACTGTTTGTTTTAGGTACCTCTCGCTCTTCATTTGTAAATACTGAGCAAAAATATTTGTTTAGTATTTCTGCCTTTCTCAGTCTCCTCTGCCCACCCTCCCACCCCTTTATTAAGCCTCACTATCCCTCCCTTGGTCTTCCTTCGATCTCTGATGTACCTATATAAGGTTTTATCCCCCTTCTTAACTGAGTTGGCTATCTTTTCCTCGGTTTGGGCCTTTGCTGTTCTGACTGCCTTCCCAGCTTCCTTTTGCTTTAACCGATGCAGTTCTCTGTCCTGCTCCTTCTGTGATTCCTTGTATTTCCTGAATGCTTTCTTTTTCTATCTGAACCTTCACTGCCACTTCCTTTGAGAACCATAGTGGTTTCTTACATCATTTTGTTTTGTGTATTTGCTTCACACAAAGGTTTGTTACCTCTGTGCTGGCAGTTTTTATTATTTCCCATTGTTCTTCCACCCCTCCTTCCTGCCCATTTGCTAGTGCATTCCTTAGGCACTCACCTATTTTGGCAAAGTCAGCCCTCCTAAAGTCCAGTACTTTTGCCTTTGTATGGCTTGACTCTATTGCTGTGTTTATTGTGAACCATACTGTTCGATGGTCTCTAGTTCCCAGATGGCTACCCACTTCTACTTCTGTGATCCTCTCTTCATCTCCATTTGAGAGAACCAGGTCTAAGATTGCTCCCTCTTGAGTGGGCTCCAATACTAGTTGTCTAAGGCATGCCCCCTGTAGGGCATCTAGAATAACCCCACTCTTCGAAGTGGCTGCTGCAACTGTACTCCAGTTAACATCTGGCATATTCAGATCATCCATCAGCAATATCTCCTTTTTCTGCCATTCTAAGTATACTTTCTATCATTTCCTTGTCCATTTCCTCCCCTGAGAAGGGGCTTCTATACAATCCTGTGCGGATTGTGGTGCCATTACCTGTCTCAAAATTTACCCACTGTGCTTCTTCTCCTCCCTGTTTACCCTTTTGTTCTGTTGCTTTTATTCTTTCCTTATGTAAAGAGCTCCTCCTCCTCCTCCTCCTCTTTTTACCCTCCCTGTCCCTCCTGTAGATAGTGTATCCTGGTATGTTTACGTCCCAGTCATGGTTTTGTGTGTACCATGTTTCTGTGACTGCCACGATATCCGGATGTTCCTCCTCCATCAAGACCCTAATTCAGGAAGCTTACAAATTCCTGCACCACTGTTCTCCCATACTCTAGTACCTCTGTTCTCTCCAAGTTACATATTCATGCACCTCTGTTCTCTCCATACATACATATTCCTGCACTGAGTGCTCTCTCCGTGCTTGTATATTAATACACACCTGTTTGCACACACTTACATATTCCTGTACTCTTGTTCTTAACATACTTATTCCTGAACCTCATGTTCCCTCCATACTTACATAATACTGCCTCGTTCTCTCTATGCCTGCTTATTCCTGCATGACCTTTTCTTTCCATAATTATATATTCCTATACCCCCTGTTGTCTCCTTTGTGACATATTCCTGTACCTTCCATTCTAGCCATTCTTACATATTCTTAAACCCTGTTTTTTCCATACTTACATATTCCTGTACCCCAATTCCCTCCATACTTACATATTCCTGCATCAGCTGTTCCCTTCTTAGTTACATATTGCTGCACCAAATGTTTTCTCAATTCCTACATAGTCCTGCACCACCTGTTCTACACATACTTACATATTCCTGCACCCTATGTTCTTTCCATACTAACATATTCCTGTACCCAATTCCCTCCATACTTACATATTCCTGCATCAGCTGTTCCCTTCTTAGTTACATATTGCTGCACCAAATGTTTTCTCAATTCCTACATAGTCCTGCATCACCTGTTCTACACATACTTACATGTTCCTGCACCCTATGTTCTTTCCATACTAACATATTCCTGTACCCCAATTCCCTCCATACTTACATATTCCTGCATCAGCTGTTCCCTTCTTAGTTACATATTGCTGCACCAAATGTTTTCTCAATTCCTACATAGTCCTGCACCACCTGTTCTACACATCCTTACATATTCCTGCACTCCATGTTCTTTCCATACTAACATATTCCTGATCCCCATTCTCTCCATACTTACATATTCCTGCATCAGCTGTTCCCTTCTTAGTTACATATTGCTGCACCAAATGTTTTCTCAATTCCTACATAGTCCTGCACCACCTGTTCTACACATCCTTACATGTTCCTGCACCCCGTGCTCTTTCCATACTGACATATTTCTGATCCCCATTCTCTCCATACTTACATATGCCAGCACACCCTGTTCTCTCACTGCTTACATACTCCTACACTCCTTGTGCTTTCCATACTTTTGTATTCCTGTAACCCCCTTCGTTCTCTCTGGATTACCCCGAAATGAATGTAGTGGAAAACTCCACAGTCAAAAATAGTGCTGTGTGGTCCATGTAATCTAGCATGACTGAAAACCACAACAGATTAAATAAACTAACTCTGAAACATACACGCTGTATTGTTCACAAGGTTTTTGACCATGTGGCTCTTTCTGCACTAGCTTTATGGATACCTTTCTCTTCATACCCATATTCTTGCACATTTGTTCTTTCTGTACTTGCATATCCCTCCACCCAGTGTTACCTCCATACTTATATATCCATGCACTCCCTGTTCTCTCCATACTACACATTCCTGCACTATATTCTCTCTGTACTTACATATTCCTACACACCATGTTCTCACCATACTTACATATTCATACATTCACTGTTCTCACCATACTTACATGTTCCTGCATGCCATGTTCTCTCCATACTTACATATTCCTGCACCTTGTTCTCTCCTTAAGTACTGTATTTCCATGCCCCTATTCTCTCCCTACCTACATATTCCTGCGCCTCCTGTTCTACCCAAACTTGCACATTCTTGCACTCCCTGGTCAATGGACATTTGCATATTCAAAAACCCCTGTTCTCTCCATATTTACACATTCCTACACCCTGTTCTCTCCATACTTACATATTCCTGCACCCCATTCTCTCCACACTTACAGTGAAGCCCACCAGGATGAAGCCCAACTGTGCAAAATTCTGTAGTACAGTTACTGCAGCAAACAATGCAATTTCAATGGGAGTTAATCACTTTTGTTATGCAGGAAACGTATGACACTGCACTTCATCCTAACTGACTTCACTGTACATACAGTATTTCTGCAACCCATGTTATCTCTATACTAAAGCTGTGCAGAATATAAAATTCTGCCTGCATACTGCTCATGAAATTATCATTCTGATTCCTTGCAATTTCATGGAATTTGTGTAAAACTTCCACATAATATTGCCATATTTTTAATTTCAGTTATTGTGCTCTGATTTTAAAAGTATGCATCCAGATGATGCCAAATGTGGTGTGTAGAGTTAGTAATGGCATACACATGTGTACCTAACATCAGAGTAGAATGAAAGGAAGCAAAGCAATGAAGTTACACATGTCCGCATTTTTGAGTTTTCACATTTTCCAAATATTTACATAGTAAAATTTTGAGCCCCTAATTATCTCCATATTTAGGTGATTCTGTAACCATTACAAAAAGGTTATTCATGGTAATTTACACATGTCTAGCTCCAAAGGTTCCTGAGTTATATGCCCTAAAATATTTATGAAATTTCCCTAAACTAAAATGACAGACTGAGCACATATAATTTTAGATGACTCACCTTAATGTCATGGACATTTGGCACATTTTTACCCTATCTCCAAATAATCATGACAACTTTAGGATCTCTGGCTCAATAGACAGCATAGGTATATGTAGATACAAAGTCTCATGAAATTTACAAAAAAATAAAATGACAAACTTTAGCACCTATAATTTTGAGACAGTCCATCTCAATTTTATGGCATGTTATTACATCTCCCAAAAAGGTACGCCAATTTTTAGACCTCTAGCTCAATATATGTCAAAGTTATGATCAAATTAATGTGTTTTGTAATATTCCATGGAATCTCAATGGAATTCCACAATATTTCATGGAATATCATGAAATGTCATCAAAATTCTGCAAATTCAGAATTGTCTCACTCCACACATACAGATAGATGGGAGACTGACGGTGAGTGAACCACTTCACCATCCATGATTAATGTTATACTGATGGGATTAGATTGGGGACTACTTTACCACCTGGGATTGATATTATACAGATGGATTGGGGGGGTGGGGAGACCACTATACCACTGGTGATAACTGTAATACTGATAGATACCAACATACTAAGGAGCGTGAGGAGCGAAAAGCATAATTGCCCATAAATGCTCCTACTAATTTAAAATGGATAGCATTGTAGTTTTCACCAGAACAAAACATGTAATTATCCAGACATTTCATAAATGTGTCTTTAGTTTTGCTCTAGGGCAAGTTATTCCATGGGTTTGCCACCCTAAGTGTAAAAAGTATATTTTTTTATAAGAATTGAATGGTCTGCTAATAATTTGTAGCGGGTGACCCCTAGTGTCCCTTAAATTATTTTTAAAGTCAGTCCCTAATTTGGGCATAAGGAGTAGGTCACTGATGATATCATACAGTAGGAATAAATCTAGGGCCGCAGTAATGGGGGGGAGTGGGGAAGTTGTCCGGGGCCCCGAGCTCAGGAGGGGCCCACCTGAGGAGCTGGCATTACCCCTGGCATTAGCTGGTTTGGAAACAGGGGCCCATTTCAAGTGACTTGTCCAGTGCCCCAAAATTCATAGCTGCAGCCCTGAGTAAATCTACCCTTAGTCTTCTGCTCTCAAGGGGTATGAGATTAATTGTTTTCAAGTGATCTTCATAGAAAAGAGTTTTAAAACCAAAAATATATTTGACATATCTCTGCTGTACCCTTGAGCTGTCTACAATCAGATTTCCTGAAAGGGAGCCACAGCTGAAAGGTACGCTCCAGATGTGGTCTAGCTTGCAATTGAAACAGCTGCATCAATACTTTAGCATCCTTTGAGTTGATATTTCGCAATACAACCTGCATTTATCTATTTGTTTTATCACTTTATTTACCTGTTTCGTACTACTAAAATCCCTGTGTGTCTATACACACAAAATTGCACATGCCCCAACAATGCAAAGCATCATGGACTGTATATGCAAATCACCACAGAATATTATGCTGGTTCAACTTTAAGCAGAATTGCATGGTGCCAAAAGGCCTCTCACACAGTTTGAAAAGGATGCCAACAAAAGACATAGACACGTGTTTCATCCTACCAGGACTCATCAGTATGCCTCATCTGTTTGATGCCCCAGTGGAATGAACCAGCTACCTTAAGATGGCCTATCTGGGTTATGTTGTGGTGAACCTAATTAAAATAAAAAACAATTTAAAAAACAAAGAACCTCTGTGCACATCAGATGGGATGAGGGATTAGGGTGGGAATCACTGTACCATCAATAATTAATGTTATTCTGGTATATGGGGGACTGGGGCAAGAAGACCTCTATACCACTGGGCAATAATGTTACACTGCTGTTTGAGGAACTGGGGGATGGCGGGGACCACTGTACCACCAGGCATTCATGTTATACTGATGTATGATTGATAGGGGGTGGGGCAATATACCACCAGGAATTATTGTTATATTGATGGACTGGGGACAGGGGGACCACTATACCAGCAGTAATTAATGTGATACTGATGGATGAGGAATGGGATGGATAACCACTGTGCCACCAGGGATTAATGTTATACTGATGGATGGGGATTGAGGAGGAAGGCCACACACACCAGGGATTAATGTTATACTGATAGACTGGGGACAGGGGACCGCTATACCAGCAGTAATCTATGTGATAGTGATGGATGAGGATTGGGGTGGATAACCACTGTGCCACCAGGGATTAATTTTATACTGATGTATGATTGATAGGGGTTGGGGGCAATATACCACCAGGGATTCATTGTATTCTGATGGATTGGGGATAGGAGACTGCTATACCAGCAGTAATTACTGCAATACTGATGGATGGGAACTGGGGTGGAGGACCACTGTGCCACCAAGGATTAATGTTATACTGATGGATGGGGGACTGGAGGAGGGGGGACCATAATACCACCAGGGATTAATGTTATACTGATGGACTGGGGATGGGGAGACCATTATACCAGCAGTAATTAGTGTGATACTGATGGATGGGGACTGGGGTGGATAACCACTGTGCCAACAGACATTAATGTCATACTGATGGACAGGGGACTGGAAGAGGGGACCACACCACCATGAGGTATTAATGTTATACTGATTGATGGGGGATTGGAGGGGAACCACTCTACCAGGAGGGATTAATATTAGACTGATGGATAGGGGATTGAGGAGGTGGGGCCACACTACCACAAACAATTAATGTTATACTAATGGACGGGAGGGATTGGACAAGGGAGGACCATAATACCACCAGGGATTAATTTTATACTGATGGATTGGGGATGGGGGACCACTATACCAACAGGGATTAATGTTATACTGATCGATGGGGACTGGGGTGGAGGACCACTGTGCTACCAGAAATTAATGTTATACTGATGGAAGGGAGATTGAAGGAGGGAGACCATGATTACCATGAGGATTAATGTTATACTGATGGGCTGGGGATGGGGGACCACTATACCAGCAGTAATTAATGTGATACTGATGGATGTGGACTGGGGTGGAGGATCACTGTGCCACCAGGCTTTAATGTTATACTGATGGATTGGAGGAGTGGGGACCATGCTACCACAAGGTATTAATGTTATACTGATGGATTAGGGACAAGGGGACCACGGTACCAGCAGTAATTAATGTGATACTGATGGATGGGGACTGGAGTGGATGATCCACTGTGCTACCAGAGATTAAGGTTATACTGACGGATGGGGGATTGGAGGAGGGGGATCACGCTACCATTAGGGATTCATTTTATACTGATGGATTGGGGTTGGGGACCAGTATGCCATCAGGGATTAATGTTATATTGATGGATGGGAGATTGGAGGAGCAGGAAATCATGCAGCCACCAGGGATTAATTTTATACTAACTGAGGATGGGGAGGCCAATAAACCACCAGGGATTAATGTTATACTGATGTATTAGGGATTGAGGATAGGAGGCCACTATACCACGGGATTAATGTTATACTGATGGATGGGGATTGGAGGGGGGGCCATGATACCACCAGAGATTAATGTTATACTGATGGATAGGGGGCTGGAGGAGGGGGGACCATGATACCACCAGGAATTAATGTTATACTGATGGATTAGGGAAGGAGGAACAGTATGCCATCAGGGATTAATGTTATACTGATGGATGGGAGTCTGAAGGTAGGGGACCATTATACCACCAGGGATTAATGTTATACCGGTGGATTGGTTGGGGGGACCAATATGCCATCAGGAATTAATGTTATATTGGTGGATGACAGTCTAAAGGTAGCGGACCACTATACCACCAGGGATTAATGGCAAATCAAGGGATTGGGGTGGGGGGACCAGTATGCCATCAGGGATTAATGTTATACTGATTGATGGGAGTCTGAAGGTAGGGTACCACTATACCACCAGGGATTACTGTTATACTGATGGAATGGGGGCTGGAGGTGAAGGACCACTATACCACCAGGGATTAATGGTATGCTGATGGATGGGGTATTTTAGGTAGGGAACCACTATACCACTAGTAATTAACTTTCTACTGATGAGGGGGCAATCTGGGAGGACCACTGTAAAACTAGTGAGGGATGACTGACACAAAATAAGCAGTTAGGTATTGTTTCACCACAATTAAATGACCAATAATTTGCATGCAGATCATTCCTAACGCACTCATGCCCAATGAGTTCTTATGTATGCTGGAGCTTGATATGGCCACAAAGACCTGGCATTATCCTGTTTGGGGCCATACTATCTCCTGTGGGTCATATGTAGACCTGGATCATGTCTGTGCAGTGCAGATCTACTTAGTGCAGTGCAAACACAGCCTCATATTCAGTTGGTTATCATTGCTCCATTGGCAGCGCAAACCATCTGAATATTGCTCAGATCCTGCTCATGTGCAGTCACAAGCTCGGCACAGAGGGCCAGATGTACTTTGTATATTGTATAATCAAGAACTGTACACTGATGTTAGACTGAGTAATATAAAATGTACATTAGTGGTGCTTGGATAGTATCCTATGAATTAGCATGCCACCAGACACCAGTCTTTTGCAGGATAATGGATCTGGTCACATAGCAGCTGCTGTTCAGCTGTGGATCCAATTATCCCGGATCCACAGTCGGATGCCTGTATCTGACACTGAATCCAAATGCGGATCCCTGAATCTGACATTGGATAGTGTGGATGCAACATCAGATAGTGCAGTATTTGACCTCTGACTTGGTCTGATTCCAGGTCCAATACTGCCACTATCTGATGGATCTAATCGGATCCAAAAAGGCACTATCCGAGCATCACTTGTATGTATTTCTTTGGTGTATCTTTCAATGCAGGATTTTACTGTGTTGTAACATACTGCAATACAGTGCCTTAAATATTTTCATATAAAAAGTGAGGTTTAAAATTAACTGATCGATTTGCAATCATTTTTTTATTTATTGAAAGTTTGGATAAGACCTTTGAGAGCAAGCTCATTTCATAGGTTCCACGTCAGACAAACAATACATATTGGACAAGCATGAGACGGAGAACAAACAAAACAAGGAATTATACAAGACATTACAAGAGTGTATAACCAGAGAAGTGCCAGTACATGTGGCATTGTACAATGTATGCCATGGTGCATATTTGATTAAAACCAGAATTCAAAAGGTCGTATTAGAGGAGGTGGTGTCTTATGAAATGCCCCTTTACAGGAAAATGAGAACAGACTCAGCCTAATATCTAATAATCAACAAGGTAAGGGATGCATCAGTCCAGGGTCCTCATCAGATGTGAGAAGGTATGGGACAAAGCATTTTAAAGTGAGCAAGGAACTCAAGAGATATAACAGGGAGGGGATAGGGAGAAAGCGATAGGGTGAGGAGAAAGAGTGGAAGGATCAAGAGGAAATGTGAAAGAGAATGACTAGCAACTTAGAACAGTTATTTACATGCTGAGAATAGTTATGCATAAGATCAGAATAGCATAAGGTTATAATAAGTGCTGATCACAAGAAGGAAGGCTATTGGAAGCAGTCACAACTGGCATCAGCAACTAGCTGTTACTTAAGTTTAACATAGAAGGAGTCCAAGGTGGATGCAGAACTGCTTATCTTCTGCTAGACCCTTGTCTGCTGAAACCCTTTTTGTATCCTCTCATCTTGAGTACTGTAACTACATCTCTGTGCACTTGCTAGGTCACTTCTATCAGAATTAGAGATCATTTATAACACAGATGTTTGCCTGATCAGCTACTCCTGGAATTCTTATTACGTGAGTCCAGTCTTCTGTCATATCCACCAGTAATCAAGTCAATCCCAAATCTGCTATAAAACAGAAGTTTATTTTTTAAATGCTCCTTGACTTTACTCCCTTCAAGTCTGACAGCATCACTGCCTACTCGTAATCCCAAACTCTGCTCATCCAACTCTAGAATGTTTCCTTTTCTTCCCAACTCTCTCTCAACCATAGTTGGAAAAAATTCAGTATGATACATTTAAAACTTCGGGGCAGACTGGGTGGGCCAAGGGGTCCTTTTCTGCCAAAAATTCTGTTTCTCTCCATAAACGCATATTATCTAGCCATCTACTGCACTTACTGGTGGGAGTGACTTCAAGATGGCCCTTCTGCTGAGTAGTATCTTCCCTTTTCGCATCACCAAATGGGAGCTCTTCATCCTTCTGAAACAGCAGTAACACCAATTGCTCCAGTGGGATGTTGTAACCTGTACATCAAAAACAGAAGACAATACCAAGTGTTATTAATAATCAGAACTAGATAAATGTTACAAAACACTCTTCTAAGAAAAATTGCATTGTACCTATTGTTGCTAGTAAATGTAAATTTATTGATGATGGTCTACAATATAGACACATAGAATCTGGCATCAGGAGACTAAGGGTCAAAACTACAGTACCTCACCCTACAAAGTTACTGCACTGGTGGGCTGTCTCCTTCTTCCTCTGCTCCCTCAGCACTCAATACAGTGTTGCCCCCCACAAGGACAATGAGTCCCTATGTGTGGTTCCAGGCATGGTTAAACACATTTAGGGTAGCTGCCTCACTACTTAAACATGGTTTCACTGCCCTTTGAATTTAATGAGAACAGCTAATATTTTTCCTAGCCAAACTATCTCTTGTTGGGAGCTGCAATATTGAACATAGGATTTGCAAGAAAGAGAGTTGTGCTCACAACAGAGGGAGGGAACCTTTCAATTGTCTGTGAATTGTAGCAGATATGCTGTAGGTGGAGGCTGCTTCTAACTGAAAGGTGAAAGAAGGAATTTACAATTATCAGGAAAAGACAGTCTTGTTACAATTTTAAGATTTTCAGTGCAGGAAGAGTTCAAAGCACAGCTGACTTATTTGGGGGCTGACTGCTTTTCAGAGTACAAACCACCAGGCTGTTTTGGGGCTGGGGAGGTTTACCTGTGTCTGACTTGGATGTCTGGATTTTCTCTGTTTGATTAGCAGGGATTTTCTCTGTCAAATTGTTGTGTATAGTATCTGCAGACAGGAAGGCACTCATCGCAGCGGTGAGTCAGAGCTCTTAGCTGATTGTTTTCTGAGGGCACAGTTTAGGCCCAACCTTCCCCCCTCACCCCACACCCTGGAAATAGTTCCTTTATACCTAGGGTTCTGACATAATTTCCTCAAGAGTGCAAGGTGCATATCAATGTCATATCTCTCTAGCACACAGCACTGAAAATATCGCACACATTATATAATATATATATATTTCTATATAACAAACCAATCACACACACAAGCACACATACACACACACAAAAAAAGTACATAGTCATGTGGGGAGTAGTGCAATGTAATGGCTGTGGGCAGCAGTCTTCCGGGAGTCTTTCTGGAGGCTGAGATGCTGCCCTATTTGCAGACAACTCTCTGCTCTGAGGGAGGAAGTTGCCCATCTTCAGGCCACACTGGACAGCAGTAAGAGAACCTTCCCCCAGACCAGACTTGATGGTAGGAAGGGAACCCCCCATCCAGGGAGCACCAGAGCCACCACCACTACCTCAGAGGTTGCAAAGAAAGCACAGCAGTTGGACCACAGTGGGCTCAGGAGGGTGAGGATGGTGGAACAGAGGCACACCAGTCAGTTGTTCCACTCCACAATCCATACACCATTCTGGGGAGCACAGCTCCCCTATGGATGCACCCATGGAGGAGAGTAAGGAGGCTGAGAACACCTGTCACAAGGGAGGCCCCCAGGAGGGAGGCAAAGGATGCCACAAGGAAAGGAAGCAGCTCCTGGTGGGGGACTCAATTATTAGGGGGATAGAACTGGGGGGAGCAGGGAAAACTGAAGTAAAGTGCCTGCCTGGTGCCATGGCTTGTAGGGACAGGAAGTGCATCCTCAGGATCACGAGAACAGCTGCACAGGAGTCTGAGCTGGATGTCATTGTCCACCTAGGGACAAATGACTTGGCTCAACATGAGATTAGAGCAGTGCAGAAGGACTTTTAGAACTGAGAGGGGCCCAAGACAAGTAGCACACACAGTAACCTTCTCAGAGGTGCTGCCTGTAAATGGCATGAGTGAGGCAAGGGTACTTTGCACCATGCAGTTTAATGAGTGGTTGAAAAAATGGTGTGGAGCACAGGGGTTTGGCTTCATTGGGGACTGGGGTTCCACCTGGAGGGACACCAGCCTATACTGGCAGGATGGTCTGCATCTGTCCAGGAAGGGAACAAGTCTTTTGAGCAATTGGTTTAAATGCTTCATTGGCAAGCTTTTAAACAAGTCAAGGGGGGAGGCACTGATGAGCAGCAGGAAAATCCCAGCCTCTCCCTACAAAACAGGGTACTAAATGAGAAAAAGACTGAGGTAGAAAGGTCAGTGGGGGATGCTGCAACAGAAAGTAAAGCCATCAAAAAAAGGAGAGCAATGAGTACAAATGCACGTAGTCTGAGTAACAAGCTTCCTGAATTAGTGGCCTTGATGGAGGAGGAACATCTGGATATCATGGCAGTAACAGAAACATGGTTCGCACAAAACCATGACTGGGAGATAAACATACCAGGATACACTATCTACAGGAGGGACAGGGAAGGTAAAAGAGGAGGAGGAGGAGTAGCTCTTTACATAAGGGAAGGAATCAAAGTAACAGAACAAAAGAGAAAACAGGGAGGAGAAGAATCACTGTGGGTAAATTTGGAGACCGGCAATGGCACCACAATCCGCACAGGGGTTGTATACAGACCCCCTTCTCAGGGGGAGGAAATGGACAAGGAAATGATAGAAAGTATACTTAGTATGGCAAAAAAAGGGGAGATATTGCTGATGGGTGATCTGAATATGCCAGATGTTAACAGGAGTGCAGTTGCCACAGCCACTTCGAAGAGTGGGGTTATTCTAGATGCCCTACAGAGGGCATGCCTTAGACAACTAGTATTGGAGCCCACTCGAGAGGGAGCAATCTTAGATCTGGTTCTCTCAAATGGAGATGAAGAGGATCACAGATGTAGAAGTGGGTAGCCATCTGGGAACTAGCGACCATCGAACAGTATGGTTCACAATAAACACAGCAATAGAGTCAAGCCATACAAAGGCAAAGGTACTGGACTTTAGGAGGGCTGACTTTGCCAAAATGGGTAAGTGCCTAAGGAATGCACTAGCACATGGGCAGGAAGGAGGGGTGGAAGAACAATGGGGAATAATAAAAACTGCCATCACAGAGGCAACAAGCCAGGGCAGGAAGGAGGGGTGGAAGAACAATAGGGAATAATAAAAACTGCCATCACAGAGGCAACAAGCCTTTGAGTGAAGCAAATAAACAAAACTAAACGATGTAAGAAACCACTATGGTTCTCTAAGGAAGTGGCAGTGAAGGTTCAAGAGAAAAAGAAAGCTTTCAGGAAGTACAAGGAATCGCAGAAGGAGCAGGACAGAGAACTGTATCAGTTAAAGCAAAAGGAAGCTGGGAAGGCAGTCAGAACAGCAAAGGCCCAAACCGAGGAAAAGATAGCCAACTCAGTTAAGAAGGGGATAAAACCTTTTATAGGTACGTCAGGGAGTGAAGGAAGACCAAGGGAGGGATAGTGAGGCTTAATAAAGGGGAGGGTGGGCAGAGGGAGACTGTGAAAAGGCAGAGATACTAAACAAATATTTTTGCTCAGTATTTACAAAGGAAGACGGGGTACCTAGAACAAACAGTAGAAACACACTGGATACAGAAGTTGATACCAGCCCATTTACAGAAGAAAGGGTTCTGAAAGAACTCTTAAAACTGAAGGTGGTCAAAGCAATGGGGCCTGATGGGATTCATCCCAGAATTCTAAAAGAACTAAGGGTAGAATTAGTGACATCACTGACTACCCTGTTTAACAAATCATGGGAGGATGGGGTGGTACCGAGGACTGGAGGAGGGCAGATGTGATTCCCTTCACAAAGTGGGAGCAAGGCAGAAGCAGGAAACTACAGACCTGTTAGTTTAACCTCAGTGGTAGGAAAATGATGGAACTACTTCTGAAGGAAAAGAATTGTCAAGTATCTAGAGGCCAGAGGGCACAGGACCCAAGGCAGCATGGATTCACAGCAGGAAGGTCATGCCAGACAAATCTGATAGATTTCTTTGACTGGGTGACCAAAGTAGTACATCAGAGAGGGTCTGTGGACATGGCCTACCTAGACTTTAGCAAGGCATTTGACACAGTCCCACACAAAAGATTAATATACAAGTTAGCTAGCCTGGGAGTGGGTCCCAAGATGACAGCCTGGGTAAAAAATTGGCTGGAAAATAGGACACAGAGAGTCATAGTAAACGGAGTCCACTCTGATGAAAGGGGGTTACTAGTGGGGTACCGCATGAGGTTCAGTAGTAGGACAGTCCTCTTCAATGTCTTTTATGGACATGCAGAGGGACTGGAAGGAAAGTATGTCTCTTTGCAGATGACACAAAGATCTGCAACAGAGTTGATGCACAAGGTGGGGTGGAAAGGATGAAAAGGGACTTGGCAAGGTTAGAAGAATGGTCAAATGTATGACAGCTTAGATTCAATGCTAAGAAGTGCAAGGTAATGCACCTGGAAAGAAAAACCCAGGGAAGAGTACACAATGGGGGTGAGATACTAACAACAACAAAAATGGAAAGGGACCTGGGGGTAGTCATATCAGATGACCTAAAGGTGGGCAAGCAATGTGAGAGGGCAGCAATGAGGGCTGGGGGGATATTGGGATGCATAGGGAGAGGCATCACCAGTAGAAAACAGGAAGTTATTATCCCTCTGTACATAGGCTGGTCAGACCCCATCTGGAGTATTGTGTGCAGTTCTGGAGACCCAATCTTCGCAAAGACATAGACAGGATGGAAGCTGTCTAGAGGAGGGCAACTAAAATGGTGCAGGGTCTGCACCGGGAGACATATAAAGAGAGACTAAAGAAGCTTAATATGTATAGCCTCGAGGAAAGGAGGGAGAGGGGGACATGATAGAAACTTTCAAGTACCTCAAGGAATCAACAAAGTCCAAGAGGTAGCATCTTTCAAAAAAGTGTGCAAGAACAAGGGGCACAATTTGAAGATGGGGGCAGCTCAGAGGTAATTTAAGGAAGTATTTTTTCACAGAGGGTTGTGGATGCATGGAACGGCCTTCCGGAGGAGGTTGTGGAGTCAAAAACAGTGGTGGAATTCAAGCATGCATGGGACAGTCATAAGGCAATTCTAGGGGATGGGGGTAGGAAAAAGTAGGCTGCTGGTTAACTAGGATCTGCAGCTTATCCAGTAGGCAGGGAAATGGGCAGACTGGGTGGGCCAAGCAGTCCTTATCTGCCGTCAAATTCTATGTTTCTATGTTTCTATGTAATCATCCTAGTGTCTCTCTTGAACTTGCCCTCCAACATCCTTCAGCCATGCCCTCTAGTGAATAATTCTGTATTTACAAACTAGTCCTTGTCATTCACCCTATGTATACCTCTCAGAAACCTATGTTTCTATCATGCCCCCTCTTGTGACTGGCCTCTTCAGAGTACATATTTAAGGCCACCAACTGCTTTCAATAGGGTCTGTCTTGCTGGCCCTGGGACATAGTTGGTGACACTCCTATGCACCACCGTCAGACTGTCTACATCCACACTCAGGTGGGGAACTGTGGAACTGAGAACTCTGAAACTAAGCACAGTATTCCAGATGAGGCCTCACCAAGGGTCTGTGGGGCCAGTACCACCATGCTTCTTCTACTATCAAACCTCTCCCTATACACCAGTACCCTTGACGCCTGCTATATACTTTACTATGTGACTAATGTGCTTGAGTGAGTCACTGATGATGACCCCAGATCCCTCTGCTATGCTGAAATAGCCAGCCAAACTTCTGTCATCCAGTACTTGGTGTGTGAGTTACATCTCCCTAGATGCATTGCCTTGCCCTTCTTGACACTGAGTCTCAAGTGCCAGATCTTAAACCATCTCTCCACCTTCTGTAGGTCATCTGACACTCCTGCTCCCCTTCCTCATGATCTAACCAGTCACAGAGCTTAGTGACATTAGCAAAGAGAGACATCTTGCCCAGATCCCTTCCCCCTAAGTCACTGATGATCATATTGAATAGGACAGGTCCCAGGACTGACCCCTGCAGCACACAGCTTGTGACCTTCCAGTCCAGTGACTTGTCCCTTTTCATTACTAGTCTCTGATGCCCCCCAAGGCAATTCTCAACCCCTCTGACTAAATCCTGCTACACTCACTAAGTCATCCAACTTTTACATCAGTCTCTTGCATGCTGCCAAATCAAAAGTCTTGCAGAAGTCAAAGTACAGCAATTCTACCACCTATCATTTGACTACCACCTTAGTGACCAGTGGAAAAAACAGTTTCAGGTTGATGTGCCATGAATTCTCTGATGCATGTCCATGCTGCTTGCTTTCCTGCAGTTCATTATCCTCTAGGTAGGCAGAGAAGCTTTGACAATGGACTCCATCAGCTTATCAACAATGAAGGTGAGACTGCCAAGCCTGCAATTGCCCAGTTCCTCCTTGTCCCTCCACCTCATAGAGTTGCACTATGCTGGTAGACCTCCAATCTGCTAGAATCATGCCTTATTTCAAGGAGTTGTTAAATAGTCAGGCTAGGGAGACAACTGATTCTGTGGCCAATTTGCTAAGTACTCATGATTTGCAGGCTGTCCAGGCCTAGTGACTTATCAACCCTTCGGACTTCCAGTTCATTCCTCTGTTGCCCAGTCATTATCTCTACCCTGACAATCTTCTAAGCCCCATGTGGTAGCCATGATCCCATGTTGTCCAGCAAAGGTCCATCATCCTCCATCATGAATACTGAAGCAGGAGCAATTGTTCAGAACATGTGCCTCTGGCTCCGTTCCCCCTAGTGTTTCAAAATTATTAGCCACTGTGGCTAATCAGACCCAATATTTTTTAGTCACTGCATGAGACCCTTAGCCACACATGCCGAGTAATGGTAAAAATTTATACGGACTTGTATTAACTGCAGATCACATTCTTTAAGTACTTAAACATGTTTACAGCACTTTTGTAGTGGTTAAAACACAATTAATGAGCCTAAATTTGAAATAAAATCTTATTATCAGGTTCATACTGAACTGTAATGTATAATTAGAAAAGCATACAAAATAAATGCATACTGGTCATTAAGACTGAGAAGTGCTAGTGGCCCACAGCAGCCAGCCCATTTGAAAAAAAAGATACTTTAGTTTGTGGTCAGTTCAGGCAAACAGTGAGTCTGACAAGACAATGTTGAGACATCGGTAAAAGGCAAGGCACCACATATTTTAAAGCAGGAAAATGAGCATTAGACTCTATAAAAGTTTTAAGTAATTTCTGTGTGAAACGACAAGACCAGTAGTGCCATAAGTGTTTTAATGCCCTCATATTGCCATAGCATACACAGGGTCATGTGTAAGCCTGAAACTCAAGGTACTAGCAAGGCAGAGTCAGAAATAATTTTCAATTAAGAAATTAAGCAACAGTTTTAAACAATTATTAAAAGAAGAAAAAGTGTTTTTATATTGTAAAACCCGGTTGTTTGAAAAACATTAGGCACCAACTCATTGATTCCGGCTATTAAATTATAAGAAAAGCAATAAGTTACTGTTTTTTTATGACATTATTGCAGCTCTGCAAGTATTGAAAACAACATGGTAATGAGCCTATTTCAAAATCAGCAAACGAATAGCTTTGAATCCTAATGATTAGAATACCAGTGACTATTAATGTATCATAGAACAAGCAACCAGCCGAGTGTCTGTCTGAGATTCTTTGTCTTTTCTGTTAAACAATGCTGCAGATCATCTTCAGAGGAACTTGGAGGTGCATCAGTTGTCTTGACAGTTTGTAGTAAACCACACCTGTCCTTCTCGGATGCCCAAATCTGACTACACTTCAAATCAAAGTTTCCAATGTCATCTGGAGCCTCGACCAGAAGAGTCATTAGATAGTTCACATTCCACACTTTAAGACGATTCCTCTCAGCAGTCTTAATGTTGTTGTATGCACTATACCCACATTCACACTCCACTGAAGTTGATGGATTGCCAGACATATTGAATATAGCTTGACATGTTTGGCCACGATTCCTTGTTTGGGACAACAACTTGACATTGAATTCTTCAATAGTGCACTGTTTGTGCACTGAGAATAATCTATGTATTAAGACCATTCAAGTCTGGTTTCATCTGGGTTAACTGGCAAGATGTTAGTAACTTGAGGGACACTGGCTTCTTTAGAGACACCATAGTGGACAAGTATGTTCTCAATCTCCTCTTCTCCGTAGCTAACAATGTTCTCATCCTCAGGTGAATTACGTGGGTCTAAAACTTTCCAGTTGTCCAACAATGTCCCTTCTGGAAAGTAACTTTCTAGTTGCTCAGCTGTAGAGTGCATGTAAGAAGTTTGTAGATTCTTAAACTCTTCTCTTTGGTCCCATGTATCTTTCAGTGTATGTGATCTAAATATAGATTTACCCTCCCTCTGGTGGTTCACTTGGCATCTCAGATAGAAAACCTTTGAAATGTGGTCCTGGATTTTCAGGAGTGCACGAGTGCATCAATGGTGCTGACCAGCTGCTGTCTTGCCTCGGAGAATATGACCCATGTTTCTGGAAAAGTTTAGAAAGAATTGCAAGAAGACCTACAGCATCTGCCAGAAAGAAAGAGTGGCAACAAATTTGAACATCCCCATTTTTTAAGGCATCCCATAGCAAGAGTTCTCTGATAGTTATCCTTTGCCGTTTGTGTCAAAGCAGACATAAGTGATGCAATGCAGGCCTGTAATGCCTGTACAGAATCAGAGAATGAAAGCCATCCAGTGAAGAAAATCTGTTTAAGCTTCACAGCATGTTCCTGTGTAGCTCTTTGCTCTGATCAAGTATTCGACAGAATTTGGGCAAGTACTTATCAGTTTCCCAAGCTGATTTACTGTTGACATAAAACTGACGAGATACCGCTGTTGGTTCGCTGCTTTCTCTGATGCTAAAGCGTGTCTATGTGCAAGATAGTGAGTGGCAACTAAATATGGGTGATCTATTTTGGCTAGAGTGGTCACACCCTATTTGCATCTTGTCATAATAGAAGCCTCATCTGTCGCAAGTCCTATAAGCTGCAAATGCCCTACTTTTTGATCAAAGATCATGTTCTTCACAGAATTAAATACTGCTTCTGATTTACATTCTGCAAGCTCAGTCACACCTAAAACTGTTGACTGAACGAAACCCTTGCTGTCAATGAATCTGATGTAAACCATTAGTGTACTCTTGTTAGCCACATCTGTTCCCTCATCAATTTGTAAGGAAAATAATTTATAGGGAGCATTCTCCAATTCCTTTAAAAAAGCATCCTGCACAGTCTTAGATATTGCTTTGTAAAAGTCATTAATCAATTCAGAATGCATATAGATGCCTGTGCCTTGGAGAATGGATTGCTTGATAGGTGCTAGCTCAGTGCAATCCTGTGTGGAAAAAGAGAAAAAGGAAATTTTGAAGTGACAGCAACAGTATGCTGTCCCCACCCTCACGCATGTCAGAAACATGTCCAAATGAGAGGCATGGAAGCAGGTGCTGTCAGTATTTTTTTTTTACAATCGTTACAAGTTTTAATTCTTGATGGAAATTGCAAGTCAGAAATACTTACGTTGTGAACTTGCAGTTCCAAAAGTTTATGGAGGTTATGAGTGGCAGTCAGAGTTTTTCCCATGTAGTAAACACTTCTCAGTTCTGCTATAATAGCACCTTTCACAGATGAATAAGCTGTGCTCACTGCCTTCGTCATTCCTTTTTCCTCTTTCTGCCTCCATTGCAAGTCTCACAAAAAGAGAGAATAGTTTTAAAATAAAAAAATGCATCATGATAAATTGAAGTCAGAAGACAAAAATGACAGAGGCCTGGCTGCCGGGGCATAATTAATAAACTCACTTGTGATCTTTGGACATCTGATGTTTATTGAAGTCAACAGCCTTTGGCTTACTGGTTGATTTTCCTTCAGTGAAAATATTTCTCCGGCCAGTTGCTTTGCAAATTCTGCAATAGAATACTGGCACTGCTTTGTCATGGATGAGCCATGTGTATGTTTTAAACCAGGACTCCTTTATTTCTCTGTGGCTGTCTCTGTCATAAATTCTAGCTTTCTTGATTACAGTTTGGGACTGGCTTTCCATAGCTACAGAGGTGCTGGCTGCGCTACACATTTCTGGATTAGTGTGTACAGATTGTTCAGTTTCAGCGGTACTTGATGATCTGGGCCTTTTGAAAATATCTGTTATTTTTCTTGGTTCTCCTGTGGCCATCCTGCCGTCACTCTGTTTATCAGCAATATTTGCTGTTTCTGACATTTTTGTGCCGTTTTGTACTAATAAATCACAATTCACTGTAGTGTTACTTTACTGTGTAAATTCAAGGAGATGCACTTTCTTACTTTTTTGTGAATAAAAGCTCTTGAAAGAGTAACTCAAAATTGCAGAGACAATTACAAGATGTACTACAACATAATTTCTGTAGGCTCTGCACACCTTTTCTTATTTGGGTGAATATAAGTTCTTGACAATTAAATACTTAAGTTTCAGACAGCAGTAAATATTGGGGACATGAACATTTCAGTTATGCATTAAAGTATTGTGTACATATTGTGATGTCTGAGATGCACACATTAATAAAGTTCAAGTTGAAACTGCATGACCGTGTCTGAGAGTTTTATTTTATATGACAGAAGTAAGTTAAATGACACACAGATTTCAGGGTCTATCTGTTTCTTTGTGTGTGTGGGGGGGGCACATTTTATTATGGCACAAGGTTGTGGACTATGCTTAGCATCACATTACACTTGTTTCAATACCAAAATTCACGTAAGCAGCTTTTTGCTACCAGCAGTCACACTGGGTTTTCTTTTGTTTTGCACAGGGCTCACACATTTAACTTGGATGACTTGGCTTTCTTTATATATCTCCACCTGCTTCCCTGTCTTTTGTCTCCTTTCCTTGTCTGCTTCTTATTTTGCATTTTCTCTCCTGTCTTGAATTCACAATCTCATGCTTGCTTCTACAGTGCCTTGTCTCCTATACTTCCTGACTTCTGTCCTGGCTTTTACTTCACTTCTCCCTCCCCCTTTATTTCAGGGGCATAAACACCTGCTTCCCTGTCTCCTTCGTCGGCTCTGCTTCTTTACCTTTTCTGTCTCCTGTCTTGTGTTCACAATCTTAGATTTGATTCTTCTGACTTCGTGCTTCTATCCTGGCTTTTACTTCAGTCTCTCCCCCCTTTATTTCAGGGGTTGTGTGTTGCATAAAATTTCACTTCTTGTTTTCTAGGTCACTCAAGACTTCTTTAGTTCTGTGCTTTACTTTTCTCAATATTTTCAAGTTCACTCTGACTTCTTTGCTCTATTCTGCTTTACTTTTCAAATGCTGTGCCTCATGTTGCCTTATCTCCCCTTGTCTTATACTGCATCTCTAGTCTTGTATCTCTTAGTACTTGTTTTATATCTCAGTTACTAAATACTTCTTTGCTTTATTCTTGCTTTACTTTTCAAATGCTATGCCTCATGTTGCTGCCTTAATATGATCTCTCCCTTGTCTTATACTGCATCTCTTATTAATAGTCTTGTATCTCTTAGTACTTGCTTTATATCTCAGTTACTAAAGGCTTCTTTGCTTTATTCTTGCTTTACTTTTCAAATGCTATGCATCATGTTGTTGCCTTAATAAGATCTCCCTTGTTACCCAAGGAGGACTTACCAGCTAGGGGAGTGCAGCTAGCCCAGACAGAGGAGGAGAAGGATCTGGTGTGCTCATCACAGGGTCAATGAACAACTCGGCACAGTGTAGGAAGGCAGCTGCAAAGGCCAACAAAATGCTGGGTTGTATTGCAGGGTATATCCTCAAGGAGGGAGGAGGTGATTCTGCCACTGTATAGGTCATTAGTTAGACCACACCTGGAGTACTGCGTGCAGTTCTGCGTCCGTATCTGAAAGGGACATTAAGTTACTGGAGGAGTGCAGCGCAGGGCGACAAAGATGATCAAGGGTCTGGGGACTTATCATGAGGGAGGTTGAAGGAGTTGAACATGTACTCACTGGAGGAGAGGAGAGACAGGGGGACATGATTGAAACCTTTAAATACATGAAAGGAATAAACAAGACAGGTACAGAGGGCTGTTCAAAGTAAGGGAGGGAGGGCCACCAGGGCCATGATATGAGACTGGAGCGAGGAAGGTTCAGGAGGGAGATGAGGAGACACTTTTACAGAGAGGGTGGTGGCTGGGTGGAATGCGTTACCTGCAGAAGTGGTATGCAGTAGAACAGTGGACTGCTTCAAACGAGGATGGGACAGGACAAGGGGGAGGGTTAATGAAGGGGAAGGGTGGAAGGGAGGGGCAGCTGCAGAATAAGGGGTGCTAGCTGCACATTCGAGCAGACTTGATAGACCTCTAGGCCTTTATCTGCTGGCAAATTTCGTATGTTCGTATGTTCGTAACATGCATTGATTTGTCTCCCTTTATTTCTCAGGTTTTCTCAAATTGCAGCTCATATATGCCCAGCCCAGCCTGCTTTCTTTGTCTTGTCTTGTCTCCCTTTATAATTCGGGAGTTAGCTTTGCTTGTTCTTTTCTCTCACAGGCAGCTTCACTGGGCTTGTTCTATCTGTAAATTCTGTTGCCTTCACATTTCTATTCTGTCTTGTTGTTTTGCATTAAGCACTACCCAATATTATCTCCCCTTGCCTTATATCCCTTATTTCAGGTTTTCTCAATGACTGCTTTGTTATAAAACCACACTGATTACTTTTCTCTGACTATAATCTGTCTTGTCCCTTTATATTCAAGTACATTGCTTGTTCTGCCTTTTACTTATGTTATATTCACTCTGTAGCATGTTTTATTTTTCATTCTTTCTAAAGTATTCCCTGTCTTATAGATATCTGTTATTACTTGCAACATGTACTTATTGTCTCCCTTTATTTCTCAGGTTTCTTCACGCAGCTCATATATGCCCAGCCCAGCCTGCTTGCTTTGTCTTGTCGTGTCTTGTCTCCCTTTATAATTCAGGAGTTAGCTTTGCTTGTTCTTTTCTCTCACTCTGTAGCATGTTTTTTCATTCTTTTCTAAAGTATTTCCTGTCTTTAAGCTTCATCAGGCTAATTCTGTGGCCTTCTCTCATTTATTTTCTTTTCCAGCTTTTCTATCTTGTTTTGCATTAAGCACTACCCCTCTGAGTCTCCCTTCTGCTTAAATCATCAGCCTGCCTAGTGCTGTCATGATTGTTGAAATTATCAATGCTTTTCCCCATAGCTCTGCGCCCACAGCCGTCTTCCTGTTTTAAAAAAAAATCTCAATGTTTTGTGCATTCCCTGCCTACCATATACACTGCTCTACTGTCTGGCTGCCTATAAACCTTTTTTTAATGGTCTCCGGGGAGAGAGAGCAGAGCTACAAGTCTGCATCTGTTCACTATCTGCCTGAGTGAGTCACTTTCCACTGTGAGCCCTCCCAAGTCCTGCGAGCAGCCCTTCCGATTGGTGGGAGGAGAGATGTCTGTGTAACTGCACCAATCAGGCACAACTCTCCTCCACGCCAAGACTCCGATCATGTGGGTGCCAGTCTCCAACTTACTGTGGTCATGTGGGTGCCAGTGACCACTGCACAAACTCTTGCGATGTTTCTGCCACACTCTGCCACTCTCTCTCAGTAGTTTAGGACTCTGTGGTGAGAGAGTGGCAAAAACTCATCGTGCTGCTTTTCACCTTCAGAGCACTAGGAGGGTTTAAAGCTACTGCCACATGGGTCCAGCTTTGCCGGTGATGATGGCGAGCAGCTAGGGAACAGAGCTCTGATAATCATCTTCAACAGTCCTCCCCCTCTGTTAACCTGACAATTCACCCTTGTTCCCCTCCAGTTCATTTAAATCATTATTTGTCCCCATCTTTTACACCCATGGTGATCTGAAGCTCAGTGTCTGTCTTCACCCTGTTGACTACCATTCTTTCCTTTTTGCCTACAACCACAACAGTATTTTGTTACAAAGTTATGGTAGAGGTCTGTTATCCTCTACTGTGAATAAAGAGCATAAGTATTTGTTCAGTACATTTGAGTTGCTTCATCCTGCTGGGTGTGAGGGAAGGGGGCAGTTTATGCTTCGCTGGAGACTACGGCCTCCCCCCTCAGCTGGTTTAAATGCTCTTCCAAGTAACATGCCAACCTCCTACTTAGGACTGTGGATCCCTTCCACGATGGATGCAGGCTGTCATCTCTGTATAGGCCCAATATCTTTCCAGGCTGGCCTCTAGTCCCCAGTGAAGCCTAAACCATGCTCCCTGAACCATACCTTCAACCAGCTATTTGATGTTCCTGATGCAAAGTGCTTTCCCCCGGCCATACACAGGTAGCAACTCAACAAATGTCACCAGGTGTGCTACCTACTTAAGTCCATCCCAAGCTCCCTCAAATTACCCTACTTGTCCCTTACTCCATTACTTGCCAGATCATTAGTCTCCAGGTGAGGAATGACATCCCGCTCCCTCCCATGACCTGCCGCCATAGTGATCCTCAGGATATGCTCTCCATCCTGCCGAGCTGAAGCACCACATGGGCACTTTACCCACCCCATCTCTCATTTTCCTGCTCCCAAGTCTATCCCCCTCACAGCAATACTCCCCACTAGCAGCTGCATTCTTTTTGACTGGAGTCCTCTTCCTCCCACCAAGGGGCATTCCAAGGACCCCTCACATCCTCCCGTGCCACCATGTCATATACCTCTTCTCAGCTGTCTGGTCCTGCCAGTACAGTGAAGGAATTCTGTAGTGACACAAGCGGAGGAGTGTGTGCCCTATCCATTACACCCCACCTTCCTGGAACCCACCCAGGTCTAGCCACCCCACTTCTGCATAGGCATCCTGCGAGTCAGTGGCAGCAGATTCTGCATCCTTGCCAGCTTAGCTCAAAATCCAGCAACCTCCATCCTCGAACCCAGTAGTCTGTGCAAATAGGGCGATGGCACCTCAGTCTACAGAAAGTGTCTCAAAAGACTGCGGCTCCCACCAGTCACACCCACCACTCCCATGTTGTTTGCCTGCTTTACCTTTATTGCTACTCAACACAGCATGACCCTTTTGCCTCCTTTACTATGTCCAATTCCATCCTTCCCTTCCTTTCTGTTTTGAATTTAATTCATCACCCTACTCTAGATGGGTGTTACCTGTTTTCCTTCTATCGGTATTTCTGTCAGCTGAATTCTTCTCAGTACCCCACTGCCACCTTACTATTCTTTTTTCATGTTCTTTCCCTTTCTTTCCTTACCTGACCTGGCTAAATCAGCTTACCCCAGATACGGTGTCTCTTGTTTTCCCTTCGTCAGTAGCTATCTACACCTAACTCCTGCAATTTTTACTTTCTGCACTTAACCCTCCCCCTGTGGCTATTTACCTTGCCTTTTTTACAGCTTGGATTGCTCTTACCTTATTTGTAGACTCCCCTGAAGAACCTCCTGCTGACTGAGGCTGACCTGTGGATTCCTGCTGATGCCTTAGACACCTCAGAATTAACTGTTCCACTCCTGCACTGTTCCACTCCTGCACTGTTCCACTCAAACACTGGGACATGAGTGCAATGGAGCAGCATCCTTATTTATTTTATTTGTGTTTGTTTACTGGGTAAGGTGCCATAGCCGCAAAAAATGACTATTTTCAGACACGACCCAGGAGGTTACAATACAAAACTGGCAGACAAAACAAATAACGGGTATAGTTCAGAGGTAATCGACCATACAAGGAAAAATCAACATGCTGTTTTGTGACATAAACAGTATTACTAATATGAAAGAAACATAGAAGCATAGAATTTGATGGCAGATAAGGACCGCTTGGCCCTCCTAATCTGCCCATTTCGCTACCTAATGAATAAACTGCAGATCATAGTTAACCAACAGCCTACTTCCTCCTACCCCCACCAGAATTGCCTTATGTCTGTTCCATGCATTCTTAAATTTCTCCACTGTTTTTGACTTCATGACCTCCTCAGGAAGGCTGTTCCATGCATCTACAACCCTCTATGTGAAGAAATAATCCTCACATTATCTCTGAGCCATCCCCCCTCTATCTTCAAATTGTGCCTCCGCCCCGTTCTTGCACATTTCTTTTTCTGAGAGATGCTACCCTCTTGGACTTTGTTGATTCCCTTGAGGTACTTGAAAGTCTCTATTATGTCCCCCCTTTCCTCGAGGCTATACATATTAAGCTCCTTTAGTCTTTTTTCATATGTCTTCTGGTGCAGACCCTGCACCATTTTGGTTGCCCTCCACTGGACAGCCTTCACCCTGTCTATGTCTTTGTGGAGATGGGGTATCCAGAACTGCATGCAGTACTCTGGATGTGGTCTCACCAACTGTTTGTACAGAGGGGGTAACTACTTCCTGTTTTCTACTGGTGATGACTCTCCCTATGCATCCCAGTATCTCCCAGCCCTCATTACTGCCTTCTCACATTGTTTGCCCACCTTTAGGTCATCTGAAATAACTACCCCAGGTTCCTTTCCATTTTGTAGTAGTCAGCATCTCCCCCCACTGTGTACTCTTCCCTGGGTTTTCCCAGGTGCATTACTTTGCACTTCTTTGTGTAGAATATAAGCTGCCCTACATTTGACCATTCCTCCAACCTTGCCAAGTCCCTTCTCATCCTTTCCACCCCACCTTGTGTATCAACCCTGTTGCAAATCTTTGTGTTATCTGTAAAAGACATACTGTTCCTTCTAGTTCCTCTGCAATGTCACTTATAAAGGCATTAAAAAGGACCAGCCCCAGTACTGAACCATGCAGAACCCCACTAGTAACCCCCCTTTCTTCAGAGTGGACTCCGTTTACTATTATCCTCTGTGTCCTGTTGTCCAGCCAATGTTTTACCCAGGCTACTACCCTGGGACCCACTCCCAGGCTGGCTAATTTGTTATTAATCTTTTGTGTGGGACTGTGTCATATGCCTTGCCACAGTCTAGGTAGGCCATGTCTACAGGCCCTCCCTGGTCTACTACTTTGGTCACCCAGTCAAAGAAATTGAATAGATTCATCTGACATGACCTTCCTGCTGTGAATCCATGCTGCATTGGGTCCTGTGCCCCACTGGCCTCTAGGTACTCAACAGTTCTTTCCTTCAGAAGTGATTCCATCATTTTCCCTACCACTGAGGTCAAACTAACAGGTCTGTAGTTTCCTGCCTCTGTCTTGCTCCCATTTTTGTGAAGGGGAAACACATCTGCCCTCCTCCAGTCCTCAAGTATCACAACATTCTCCCATGATTTGTTACAAAGAGTAGTCAGTGTTGTTACTAGTCCTCCCCCTTAGTTATTTTAGAATTCTGGGGGAATCCCATCAGGCCCCACTGCTTTATCCACCTCCAGTTTTAGGAGTTCTTTCAGAACCCTTTCTTCTGTGAAAGGACTAATATCAATCCCCCCATCCAGAGTGCTTCTAATGACTGGATTAGGTACCTCTCCTCCTCTTCCTTTGTGAAAACTGAGCAAAAGTATTCATTCAGTAGCCCTGCTTTTCACTGTCCCTCACAGCCCAATCACCATCCTTTTTATTTAGCCTTAGTATCCCTGCCTTAGTCTTTCTTTGCTCCCTAATGTACCTACAAAAGATTTTATCCCCCTTCTTAACCAAGTTGGCTATGTTTTCCTCATTTTGGGACTTTGTTATTCAAACTGCCTTTCCCACTTCCTTCTGCTTTATCTGGTACAGTTCTATGTCCTGCTCCTTCTGTGTTTCTTTCTACTTCCTGAATGCTATCTTTTTCTTCCTAACCTTCCCTGCCATTTCTTTTGAGAACCACAGTGTTTTTGTCTTTCATTTTGATTTATTTATTTCACAAAAAGGCTTGTTGCCTCTGTGATGACATTTTTGATGTTTCCTTATTGTTGCTGCACCCCACCTTCTTGCCTGTTTGCTAGTGCTTTTCTGAGGCATGCTCCCATTTTGGCAAAATCAGCCCTCCTGAGGTCCAGTATCTTCACTTTTGTATGGTTTGATTCTACAGCTAAGTTTATGGTGAACCACACTGTTTGGTGGTCGCTTGTTCCCAGATGAATATTCACTTATAGATCTGCAATCCTCTCTCTGTCTTCATTTGAGAGTACCAGGTCTAAGATTGCTCCCTCCCAAGTGGGTTCCCAAACTAGCTGTCTGAGGCATGCCCCCCGTAGAGCACCAAGAATAGCCCTGCTCTTGGATGTGGAAGGCAGCAAAGGTGCTCCAGTTAACATCTGTCAATATCTCCCCTTTCTTTGCCATCCTAAAGATGCCTTCTATCATTTTGTCCATTTGCTCCCCTGAGACAGGGATCTGTATACAACCCCTGTGTGAATTGTGCAGATTGTGGTGCCATTTCCAATCTCCAGGGTGACCCACAATGCCTCCTCTCCTGTCCTCTCCTCCTTGTTTATCCTTTAGTTCTGTTGCTTTGATCCCTTGCTTATTTTATTTTTATTTTATTTATTTAGTAATCAGAATTACAACCTTTGAGCTAAAAGCTCATTTACAAAGAATCATCGTTGCAAGAGTAGGAGAGGTACGTAAGTTTGGAGTCAGTAGTCAGCTTAATAGGCATTGTCAATGACATCTAATAGTAAGCAAAATGTGAACAGGTGAAATCAGTAAACATCGGGCAATAGCATAACAATGTAGGATAACAAAGGCAAATAACAACACATAACCAAAACACGGGTACATAGTCAATGGGGTTAGGTTCACATTTCATGCCATACAGTTAAGTTCTTAAGTCAGAGTTAGGTGCTAGTTTGAGAAAAAATCAGAGGTGGAAGCCAGGCAGGATCTTATTGGGAGAAACAGGAAATAGAGCTGTTAATCAGAACTGATACCTAAATGTTACTAGGCTATAGCCAGGGAGTCAGCCTAGGCATAGTAGTCAGAAAGGGTGAGGGAATCAATCAGGATTAGGTAGGAGAAGAGGAATCAGAGAGGGGATGACGGTGGGCTCAGTGGTGGGTGGTGTAAGGAGGTCAGTGGGTGAAGGTTTGTCAGGGAGAGTGTGAGAGGACAAAGGTGAGCAGGCAGGTGGGCAGACATGGGCAGGTGGGCAGACATGGGCAGGTGGTAGCAGGGAGTTTTGCATCAACTGTAGAGTGAAAGAAGAACCTTGGCAAGCCTACATAGAGAGTTACTCCTCTTCCTCTTCTTCCCTCCCTGTCCCTCGTGTAGATTGTGTATCCTGGCATGCTTGACATCTCAGTCACAGTTCTCTGAGTACCATGTTTCTGTGACTGCCACAATATCCAGGAATCCCTTTTCCATCAAGGCCACCAGTTCAGGGAGCTTGTTAACTAGACTATGGGCATTGGTACTCATTACCCTCCATTTTTGATGGCCTTATTCCTTTTTGCCCCATCTCCATCCTTACTGCCTTTGTCCTTTTCTCCATTTACCCCTATCCTTCTCCCCATCAACTGCTCTATCTTGGTGTTTACCTCACTAACTACCCAGATTTTTTGGGTGAGGTCTAGAATTTCCTTTCTCCTTTTCAATGGCTCCCCCCTTGGCTAGTTTAAATGCTTGGCCATGAAGCATTTAAACATATCACCTAGGATCCTGGTTCCTCCTGAGCAGATGCAGACCATCAGCCAGTATAGGCCTGAATCCCTCCAGGTGGAGCCCCAGTCCCAAATGAAGCCAAAACCCTGAGATCTCCACCAGATTTTCAACCACTGATTGAATTCCATGGTGTGAGTACCCTAGCCTCATCCACACCATAGACAGGCAACTCCTCTGAGAAGGTCTCCATGCATGCTACTTGTCTAAGGCCCTCCCAACTCCACAAACTCCTTCTGCACTGCTTCTGATCCCTTTCCCAGCCATATCATTTGTCCTAGGTGGACAATGACATCCAGCTCCCTCCCACATGCAGCTGCTCCACGATCCTGAAGATTCCTCCCTGTCCCTCAAGCCATGGCACCAGGCAGGCTCTTACCTCCCTCTCCCTCCCTCACCAGTTCTACCCTCCTAATAATGGAGTCCCCACCAGAGTTGTTTTCTTCCCTGTGGTGTCCTATGCCATCCTCCTGTGAGTCTCCTTTGTGGAGGTTCCCACATCCTCCTTGTTCTCTCTGCGGGTGCCTCTGTAGAGCAGCCACACTCTGCCAGAATGGCATATGAATTGTGGAGATGTACAACTGGAGGGATGCGCCTCTCTTCCACCACCCTCACCCTCCCTGAGTACACTGTGGTCCGACTGCTCCTCTTTCTTGGCAACCTCTGAGGCAGCAGCGGTGGCCCTGGTGGTTCCTGAGTGGGAAAGGAGGTCCCCTGAATCCTGGCTAACTCAGCATGGAGATAAGCAACCTCCTACTTCAGCCCAGAGAGGTGCCTGCAGATGAGACAACACCACATCCTCAGAACATCTCCCAGAAAACTGCTGCTCCACAGCCACTGCACTGCACCATTCCCATCATGTCTTTATTTGTGGTCCCTTAACTGCTGTTTTGTATACTTACTTTTTCCTCTGTTTATTTTATTTTTTTTAGATATATTTTCTCCCTTCTTTCCTATTGCCTCCATGCCCTTAAATCTCATGATCTTCCTGTCCTGGGACTGGTAAGTTCCTATATTCCTTAGTAGTCTCCTTCTTACTTGCTCAGAGTCAGACCTCCAGCAGCTGAGGGGTGATGGAGAGCTACTTTTCCTTCTAGGATGGTGATTCTTTTGAGTCTCTGTGATCACTCTTCCTATTCCAAAACAGGAGGTTCCTGTTGTTAGTCAAATCCTGTGCCTATTAAAGTATAACTGGCTAAGAGTGGGGTTGGGGGGTGGAGGGCAATATAGTTCTAACAGCAGCTGTTTCCTCTGCTGTTCTCTGCCACAAATTATCTCTGTCAGTTTTAAATGCAAACACCTGGCTTCCTTCTCTCTAAGCCACTCCCTAATTAACAGTTTGTTTCTTCACCTAGCTAACTGCACAGATAATTCCTCTCCTAACTCAAGACAAACACACTCTTTTTTTGTTTGTTTTACTTTGAACTGAAGTTCCCAGTAATAGAGTTCTAGTTCTTTAGTCCAGTAGAGTAGTGTAATTCTAACAGCACCTCCTTCCTCAATGACAATAGCAGGAAAATCCACAATAGTACAAAACATAATAAGCATACAATCATAGTGCAGTTGAGTTTTAACACATAATCCATGATAAGTGCTACATATAACAGTAACAAGAGGTCAGAGGCAAAACTTGACATTTTGAGAGCTGAGAAGGGATGTCAAGCACCCTATGGGGTTTGAAACAGGAACATAAGGCATGTTTGACAGTTGGTGAGACCCCATGTGGAGTATTGCATGCAGTTCTGGAGACCCCATCTCTGCAAGGACATAGACAGGATGGAGGCAGTCCAGAGGAGGGCAACTAAAATGGTGCAGGGTCTGCAACAGAAGCCACATGAAGATAGACTAAAGGAGGTTAATATGTATACCCTTGAGGAAAGGAG
Source organism: Neoceratodus forsteri (assembly GCA_016271365.2). Classification (NCBI taxonomy): domain Eukaryota; kingdom Metazoa; phylum Chordata; order Ceratodontiformes; family Ceratodontidae; genus Neoceratodus; species Neoceratodus forsteri. Next base: position 493,458,905 of record CM057457.1, read on the forward strand.
GAAGAGGTGGGACATTACAGAAACTTTAAAGTACCTCAAGAGAATCAATAAAGTCCACAAGGGTAGCATCTTTCAGAAAAAGACATATTTAAGAACAAGTACACACAATTTGAAGATGAAGGGGGGGAGGCTCAGAGGCAATGTGAGCATGTATTTTTTCACAGCGAAGGTGGTGGACACATGGAATGGCCTTCCTGAGGAGGTCATGGGGTCAAAAACAGTGGGGGAATTCAGGAATGCATGGGACAGACATATGGCAATTCTTGTGGGGGTAGTGTGGTGCCCCAAAGGTGGTACAATGGATGGTGATGTGGGCTGGTGTAACTTCCCTACAAATGGGGGTTCCCAAAAGTCTTCCTTGGGTGTGCCTAAATGCCCACTGCCAGGCTGGTATCCTGTGTCTTAGCATTTTAAAAGTGTTTGTACGAGACTGCCTTAATGCCTCTGTGCTCTGTCTCTTTAAGAGCTGCCTATAACGTGGTGCTTATTTAATCTGTGAAGGGTCTGAGTATTTCTATGCTTGAGTCCGCCTGGCTGCCAGATGATCACTCCATTCTGCCATCTGTTTGCAGAGGAGCTCTGTTAGAAGCTATACTTATTTGCTGATTATCTATTATAATGTAGTTTGTCTAACCTGCCTTCTTTGCCACATGGACAGTTCTGTTTATCACCACCATCTTGGTCCTGAACTGCTAAAATGGGCCACTTGGTACCTTTGGGGACCCTAAAATGGAGTCTGTCCCCAGGGGTCTCGTGGGAGTGAATTTCTGTAGGAGAATTGTAGTTTTGAGCCTTTGGCACCTAAATACACCTGGAGGGGAGCCCTTGCTTTGACAGACAGATGAATCAACAAATCGAACCTTTTGGATTGGAGGGAAATTCCCAAGCTGCCTGCTGCAGTGAGTCAGTTGGTGTGAGAAGCTGAAAGAGTAAACAGCTAGGGAGAATCGAGCAGCTGCTTCTGCGTAGTTTTGTGCAGGAGATTGGTGGACAGGATGAGGGAATCCTTTGAAAGGCTTGGTAATCAGGCTGTATCTGAATTGGAGTGTGAAGAAGCTACTGAGCTGTGACCAGACTTGAGCCTGAAGAAGACCGAAGATTTGCTGTACGCGATCGGTCTGTCTGGAGAGCCATTCACCATAGAACTCCCAGTTTTGCTCAGACACACTGATATTGTGACTGGACTGCTATCCGCTTGGTGGCATGGTGATTGCTTTACTATAAATGTGCTGTAACCTGCCAGTGGGTCGCGATTTTGTTCCTCACTGTTTAATTTTGCTTAGCTTGCTGGACGCTGCATCTAGCACCTGCCAGACTGAATCCACATTCATCTCCAATTGGTCTGGGCCTCCACACTTTGGCCAAGCCAATGACTCACACCACGGAGAAGACCATCGATGAGAGACCTGCCTGGGGATCAGCCCCCTGCTCAACATCACAACACCACGGTGAATTGTGTGGGCCCTTTTTCTGGCAAACCAGCAAGCCATCCTGCAATCTCCATTTCATCCATCCTGTGTCCTGTACTGGGTAGCATGAGTAAACACCAGGGTAGCTCCCTGCAACAACAGCTCAATCAAAGTGTGTCATCTGAACCCACTGAGGGCTGCTGGAACTGAAACACAACAGTCCAGACACAGCCCACTTCTAGGGATTACCACCTTTAAGAAGCCCAAAGTGGGACATTTCTTACTGAATCATGATTTTTGCAGGACAGTACATAACCTTGACTAGTGCAACAGATTTGTTTTCTATATAATCAAATTAAGGCTAAGTATTGTAGTTTCTTGGTTGCTTCTATGGTTTCATATCATTTTAATGTATTTTAGTTATGGTATTATGGTTTTCTGCAACATTTAGTGGAAAGTTAGAAAATATTTTTTACTATAAAGTCAGGACATGTAGTATTTTTCATGTTTTTGCAGGACACAGTTGCTCAAATCAGGACAGTCCTGAGAAACACAGGACAAGTGGTAACCTACCCACTTCTGGATTGCCAGGAAGAAGAGGAAGATACTGCACAACTGGTAACAGAACGCTTCTGGACTGCGGGAGAAGAAGAAGAAGATACTGAGCACCCAGCCATAGCACTCTTCTGGACTGTCAGGATGTGAAGAAGATCCAAACACCCAGCCACAACCCTCTTCTGGACTGTCGGGACACAAAGAAGATGTTGAGAAGAAAGAAGTCTGTGGGAACGTGACAGAACAACGGGGTTCTGGGTGCCAACGCTGGATGAGCCAAGGACTATGTAAAATAAGAAACAGGACGATGATGCAGGATACGGTAGCAGAAGATCTGAATGGCACTTTGATATGGATGTTACATCAAGAAAATGGACGGTACCTTTGTACTGGGCGGCTGGGCCAGGACGTACACTGGGAACTGGAAAGCAGAAAATAAACAGGATGTTACAATTGAGACGACTGCGGCACAGTTCTTCAAAAATCTGCTGCTGGCTGTTTCGGAGATACAATGAAGATGATCTCTGGAGTACTGAAGAAGATTGATTTGGATGCACGTTGCTGAAAGGATTCTGGAAACTTGCTGAAGACTAGTTCGAACATCTTGTAACACTGAAATGCTGGCAACCAAGCAACACTTTTTGGCACTTTTACTGCTTGTAGCAATAATAGCAATGCAAATAGAGTCTCAGTTCTGGTTGCAGTGGTCAATTATACAGTCTCGATGTTCAGACCACAGTAAATATACAGGCAATTCACTTTTTGAGTGAATCCTAGCTCTGTTGTACCTAACAGTGGTCCCTCTAGCTAAATCAGGTTCTTCCTGTTACTGCAGTTCTATGTGGCTATCTAGACTCCCTAAACATCTGGGGTCACTAGTGCTGCTGGGCCCATATAACACCTGGGGAATCTAAATGGCTAGCAGTGGGCCTAACTTGCCCTTTTATTAGCAGTGCCATGTGGCAGTGGGCCTAACTTGACCCTTTAAATAGCAGTGGGCCTAATTTGTCCCTTTTAATAGCACTTGGCCTAACATTCCCCTTGTAAATACCTGGGCCTCCTTTGTGGACAGGGCCTCTTTAAATCATTGGGCCTACTTGATTTGGCCACTTTTAAATACATGGGCCACCCTTGTGGACAGGGCCCTTTTGAAATGGCTGAGCCTAGCCAGCCCCTTTAACTTGGAATGGAAGCAGTATAGTGCAGTGGTTTAAGGCTCTGAGCGGCAAACCTGGTCATATCCAGCAGACCAGATCTGGCTTGAATCTCACAGATTCACCTTGCATACTGTGTGACCCTGAGCAAGTCACTTAACTTCCTGTGCTCCCAGGTTGCTCCTGTAAAAAGCTTTCATCTTAGTGTGCTACTCCTGGTTAAACAACTAAAAAAAAAAAAACTTCTGGGCCTGTCAGTCTCTTTGCCAAAACTACACCTCCCTAATGAATATTCATGGACCTTCTGAGGCCTTTCCTCACTAACCCCTCTCCGTGGGCATCACCATGCCCTGACAGCTTAATAAATTTAAATTTCATAGCCCATGGCCTGTCTCTTCAAGTCACTCAGCCATTCTCCTTTGCGCCTAGTGCAAAGCACAAACTTTTAAAAATAAATAAAATAACACTTTTCTTGTTCGGAGGCAGACAGCACATTGCAGTGTGCTGCTGCCTACTCACTGCACCAAAGCAGGGGCAGCAGATGCAGATGAGAGGTGGGAGGTGCTGCTCACAGTGGGAGGGAAATTGTAGACAGGGACCAGATGACAGGGGACCTTGCGAGGTCCTGGGACAGCATGCAACAATGTGACAGTGCATTCACTACCTCCAGGGAACCAAAACATTAACTTTTAAATTAAAACAAAATGGGACACCAAGCCCTACCAGGAAGAATGAGATGGTTTTTACTTTCTGGCACCTCACAGCAGCACTGTGGACCAAACATTCAACAGGTATGCTGCTTCTTCAACTGACTGGAGGCAATGGGGCACACAGCAAAGCCCACAGGGACAGCCTCACCTCCTGGTGAGCTCTTCTCATCCCTCCCCTTTCTGTGTCCTCTCTGCCACAGTCACCAATATTTTTCCTAAAAGATAATTATTTTTAAATAGTAACACTCTGGGTTCTAATTCTGGAAGGCATGGCAGGTGCCACACGGTGGGCATTCCATCTGCTCAGCCTGGCATTCTGTTTTCTGGCATGGCATTGTACACTTAACTGCATTATTTTCTGAACAATTTACAATATTTTTAGACAGGATTTGAACAGGTGTTGATGCTGGCATCGAAAACTGGCACCTGGGCATGTTAGGGCTCCTTTCTGCTGTACTGAGGCACCTATTAAAGCTGAGCACTTTTCTATTTTTTATTTTTGTGGTGCCCCAACTCTGGGGCACTGCAGTAGGAAGAAATAGGCTGTTGGTTAGTTAAGATCTGCAGCTTATCAATTAGGTAGGGAAATGGGCAGACTAGATGGGCCAAGCAGTCCTTATCTGCCATCAGTGTCTATGTTTCTGATATAATAGGCCTTCCACCTAATGGGTTTTCCATCTGAGGATAATGAAGTTGTACTCTCCACTAGGTGGATTTGTCCTAATGAGAATACTGTGATTCTAGTTTTTACAATATTTCAGCAGTGCAGCAGCTCAAGAAGTTTACTGTTGCCCTGACAAACACAAGAGGTAATTCTAACAACCAAAATCACAGAGATCATATTTTATTGAGTATGAAACAAGTGATGTATGCAACACAAACATAAACGCTGCCGACTAAACTGAACAGATTACAAATCATCTCAAAAGATTACTTGACATCAATACACTGCTCAGAACAGGTCACGTTGACAGTAGTAGCACTGTATTGTAGGTAGCGAAATGCATCTTCTGAGTGCAGACTTTCAAAGCTTCAAACAGCACATCGTGATCTTCACAGCTTTCTTTAGATTAAGTATTAATCTAGAAGGGGTAAGGCAAAAAATAGAAAACAAACTCTAAGCAGAAAAAAACACTTGCAGAAGGAGAATAGGAAGAAACATGCAGTTCATCACTAAACAATGGGGACACACATGCACAAGGGACTCCACCCAGTTACAGTATGACTGTGATGTACTAACAGGTTCTTGACATCACAACAATACCATAACAACGCTGTAAACAACGGATTGCAGTTAATAAAATATCTCTCCCATACATTACCAAAAGTGTTATGGAACAGTAATTGACTCCTCTACTTCTGTCTGTGTCTGTACTGTGCAATTCTGAGACATTTCTTCATCACAGTGCACTGGTTGTTCTGGTTGTACAACAGCTTCACAGTTTAGCAGTAGGCAGCAGGTTGAACCTTGTGGGTTGTGCAGGCAGTATGGCACATGCAAGGAGAGTCTGCCCTAGAGCCAGGAACCGGAGCGAGGTGGAGATGGCCAACCTCATGGCAGTGGTCACCCCTATAGAGGGCCAGTTGTTTGTTGAAGTGGCACTACAGGAGCATGCACAGTCCCAGGTGTGAGCCTGTGCAGCAGAGTGCCTGGAATGGTGCACCAGTGTGCCCAGAACTGTTGAGCAGTACTGTCACCACTATGGTGACCTACACTGCTGGGATCCAGAGTGTTTGCAGAGACTTCAGGACTGTGTCTGACATGGTGTAGTCCCACAACCAGTTATATTATGTGTGCACTGTACATGCCATTTGGACTGCTAGCAGGGCAGTTAGGTGTAGGGCTGGTACACATGTAAGGTCATGGGGACGGGCTGTGCACTGTGTGTCCCCATGATGCACTGTGACAATGGCCCACCATGTTGTCCGAGTTTGGACCCTGTTCCCAGCATGGTGTTCTGTGGCATGATGCATCATGTTGGGCTTACATGGGTGTGGGTAGGGTGTTTGGTGTTTGCATACATCTCATTGTGCTTCCTTTTTAGGGTGGGAGGAGTGCAGGTGGGCCAGGGAGGAGGTCAATACGTGCAGTCACCAGCCAGTCACTAGTGCAGCAGCTGGACCTAATCACCAGGTGGCAGGTAACTGCATGACAATCACTGATGTCTTCAGTACCTGGGTTTGGGTGTTGGTGGGGGGGGCATTCAACACATGAGCCACTGCATGCATGCTGTGCAAGTGCAAGTATTGGTGATCAGACACTGTTGCCAATGTTAGCTGGCAGCATGCACATGGACTCTGTGTGCTGGTACTCTGTTGTCATCACTGGAGTTGGCTGTGTGTGACCCACAGTGCACACATGGGGATACTGCAGGGTCTACATGATTATTACACATGGGGCCATCTGTGCCTTGCTGCAGGTGGCATGTACACCTGTCTCAGTGCTGGGTACTCATTGGCTGACATCTTCTTCCTTGTGTGGCACAGGTTCCTGGACCACTTGTGGTGTACACTGTGCATGTGCTGTTGGTAGTTCTGTCCATGGGATTGATTAGACACAGTCCTATGCTCACACAGCCCAGGGTGTTTCCATTGAGTTTCAGCTATCACTCAGTTACTGTTCTGTGTTTCCCTTCATAGGTTGTCGGCCAGGAAGCGGGCAACAGAATGTGAGATTCCTGGGAGGAGGTGTCCTGCAGCTCCAGCGTATGGCCTTTGGGGTCTACCAGAGGCAGGCAGTGCACATACACCTTCACAGAGGATGCTGGTGGCCACGCAGATGCTAGTGGCAGAGGTGCACAGACAGCTGAGAGAGAGAGAAAGGTGGCTGCAGTGTTAGAGATGTGTATTGTTGTACATAGCCCCAATTTACCTTCCCACATCCCTATCTCCCATGCACCTTGTTGCTCCTTCCCATCCCACAGTCATTCCTGTAGATTGTTGTAGTTTTTCCTTTGCAACCCAATGTGTTTTACATTTGGCTTGTGCCCTTTCGGACTTCATTTTTCTGTTCCTGTTCTTATCTGTTTCCCTTTTGGTACTGTTTTGATTGTATACTTGTTCAGATTTTTCAGACCCACTTGAGTGTTTCTGCATCTCCCTTACATGAATGTTGCTGCAGTGCACTGTTCTTAATCATTGTTGGGTCTTGATGGCCATGTCATGGCCACTGGTTTTCTGCAGTTGGACACTGGTTGGTAGCCACTGCCTGGGCTGGCACATCCCTATGAGCTGATCATCCATGGTTGGGGTGGGGATGGCCCTGCACCTGCCACCATGTCCTGTGCCCATATAGAAACATAGAAACATAGACTTTGATGGCTGATAAGGATCACTTGGCCCACCAAGTCTGCCTATTTCCTACCTAGAGGATAAGCTGCAGATCCTATTTAACCAACAGCCAATTTCTTCCTACCCCCACAAAATTGCCTTATGTCTGTCAAATGCATTCTTGAATTCTCCCACAGTTTTAGACCCCACAACCTCCTGAGGAAGGCTGTTCCATGTGTCCACCTCCCTTTCTGTGAAAAAAATACTTCCTCACATTGCCCCTGAGCCGTCCCCCCTTATCTTCAGATTGTGTCCCCTTGTTCTTGCACATCTCTTTTTCTGAAAGATGCTACCCTCTTGGACTTTGTTGATTCCACTGAGGTACTTAAACATTTCTATCATGTCCCGCCTCTCCCTCCTATCCTCAAGGGTATACATATTAAGCTCCTTTAGTCTCTCCTCATATGGCTTCTCTTGCAGTCCCTGCATCATTTTAGTTGCCCTCCTCTGAACTGCCTCCATCCTGTCTATGCCCTTGCGGAGATGGGGTCTCCAGAACTGGACACAGTACTCCAGATGGGGTCTCACCAACTGTCTGTACAGGGGGATAACAACTTCCTGTTTTCTGCTGGTGATACCTCTCCCTATATATCCCAGTATCCCCTCAGCCCTTCCTACGCATTCTCACATTGGTTGCCAACCTTAAGGTCATCTGATATGTTTACTCCCAGGTCCCTTTCTATTTTTGTTGTTGTTACTACCTCCCCCATTGTGTAATCTTCCCTGGTTTTTGTTTCCCAGGTGCATTACTTTGCACTTCTTTGCATTGAATCAAGCTACCATATTTCTGACCATTCCTCCAATCTTGCCAAGTCCTTCTCATCCTTTCCATGCCTCTTTGTGTATCAACTTTGTTGCAGATCTTTGTGTCATCTGCAAAGAGGCATACTTTTCCTTCAGTCCTCTGCAATGTCACTTATAAAGACATTAAAAGGACTGGACCCAGTACTGAACCCTCACGGTACCCCACTAGTAACCCCCTTTTCTTCAGAGTGGACTCCATTTACAATTACCTTCTGTGTCCTGATGGTCAACCAATGTTTTACCCAGGCTACCACCCTGGAACCAACTCCCAGACTGGTTAATTTGACTACTAATCTTTTGTGTGGGACTGTGTCAAATGCCTTGCTAAAGTCTAGGTAGGCCATGTCCACAGCTCCTCCCTGGTCTACTACTTTGGTCACCCAGTCAAAGAAATCAATTAGATTCATCTGACATGACCTTCCCGCTGTGAACCTATGCTGCCTTGGGTCCTGTGCCCCACTGGCCTCTAGGTACTCAACAATTCTTTCCTTCAGAAGTGATTCCATCACTTTCCCTACCACATAGGTCAAACTGACAGGTCTGTAGTTTCCTGCCTCTGTCTTGGTCCCACTTTTGTGAAGGGGAATCACATCCACCTTCTTCCAGTCCTCAGGTACCACACCATCCTCCCATGATTTGTTAAAAAGGGTAGTCTGTGGTGTCACTAGTTCTCTGCTTAATTCTTTTAGACTTCTGGGGTGAATACCATCTGGCCCCATTGTTTTGTCCACCTTCAGTTTTAGGAGTTCTTTCAGAACCCTTTCTTCTGTGAAAGGACTGGGATCGACCTCCCCCCCTCTCCAGAGTGCTTCTGTTAATTGGATTAGGCACCTCCCCCACTTCCTCTTTTGTGAATACTGAACAGAAGTATTCATTCAGTATCCCTGCTTTGTCACTGTCACTCTCTGCCCACCCACCATCCATTCTATTCAGCCTCACTATCCCTCCCTTTGTCTTTCTATGCTCCCTGATATATCTATAAAAGGTTTTATCCCCCTTCTTAACCGAGTTAGCTATCTTTTCCTCAGTTTGCACCTTTGCTATTCTGACTACCCTCCTGCTTCTGTCTGCCTTAACTGGTACAGTTCTCTGTCCTGCTCCTTCTGTGTTTTCTTATACTTCCTAAATGCTATCTTTTCTCCTAACTTTCACGCCACCTCTTTTGAGAACCACAGTGGCTTTTTCTTTCATTTTGATTTGTTTATTTGCTTCACACAAAGGCTTGCTGCCTCTGTGATGGCAATTTTGATATTTTCCCATTGTTGCTCCACCCCTCCTTCTAGCCAGTTTGCTAGTGCTTTTCTAAGGCACTCTCCCATCTTGCCAAAGTCAGCCCTCCTGCAGTCCAGAACCCTCACTTTTGTATGGCTTGACTCTGTAGCTAAGTTTATCGTGAACCACACTGTTTGGTGGTCACTTGTTCCCAAATGGCTACCCACTTCTAGATATGAGATCCTCTCACTGTCCCCATTTGAGATTACGAGGTCAAAGATTGCTCCCTCATGAGTAGGTTCCAAAACTAGCTGTCTGAGGCATGCCACCTGAAGGGCATTAAGAATGGCCCTGCTTTTGTATGTGGCTGCCGCAAAGGTGCTCCAGTTAACATCTGGCATATTCAGGTCCCCCATCAACAGTATCTCCCCTTTCTCTGCCATCCTAAGTATGCCTTCTATCATATCCTTGTCCATTCCCTCCCCCTGACATGGGGGTCTATATACAACCCCTGTACGGATTGTGGTACCATTTCCAGTCTCTAAGGTGACCCACAGTGCCTCCTCTCCTCCCTGTTTACTCTTTTGCTCAGTTGCTTTTATCCCTTCCCTTACACAGAGAGCTACCTCCTTCTGCCCCCTGTCTCTCCTGTAGGTTGTGTACCCTGGTATGTTAACATCCCAGTCATGGTTCTCTGTGTACCATGTTTCTGTGACTGCTACGATATCCAGGCATCCCTCTTCCATCAAGGCCACCAGTTCAGGGAGCTTGTTGCCCAGACTACAGGCATTGGTACTCATTGCACTCCATTTCTTGATGGTCTTACCCCTTTTTGCCCCATCCCTGCCCTTATTGCATTTGTCACTTTCTCCATTTACCCCTGCACTTCTCCCTATCAATATCTCTATGTTGATGTCTACCTCACTTAGTACCCTGATATTTTGGAGCGGGGCTAGGATTTCCCTGCTCCTTTCCAGTGCCTCCCCCATTGGCTAGTTTAAATGCTTGTCAATGAAGTATTTAAACCTATCACCTAGGATCCTGGTTCCCCTTCTGGACAGATGCAGACCATCATGCCAGTATAGGCCTGCAACCCTCCAGGTGGACCCCCAGTCCCCAATGAAGCCAAATCCCTGAGCTCTGCACCAGTTTTCAACCACTGATTGAATCCCATACCGTGGAGCACCCTAGCCTCACCCATGCCATAGACAGGCAGCACCTCCGAGAAGGTTACCCTGTGTGCTACTTGTCTAAGGCCCCTCCCCATCTCTAAAAATGCTTCTTGCACTGCTCTGATCCCTTTCTTAGCCAGGTCATTTGTCCCTAGGTGGACAATGACATCCAGCTCCTCCCTGTGCAGCTGGTCCAGTGATCCTGAGGATTCGCTCCTGTGCCTCCAAGCCATGGCGCCAGGCAGGCACCTTACCTCCCTCTCCCCTTCCTCCCCCAGTTCTATCTTCCTAACAATGGAGTCCCCCACCAGGAGTTGTTTACTTCCCCTGTGGGGTCCTATGCCACCTTCCTCTGGGTCTCCTTTGTGGAGGTTCCCAGCATCCTCCTTGGTCTCCACTGTGGGTGCCTCCATAGAGGAACCACACTTTTCCAGAACAGCATAGAAATTGTGGAGAGGTACAATTGGAGGGATGCACCTCTGTTCCACCACCCTCAGCCTCCCTGAGCCCACTGTGGTCCAACCACTCCTCTTTCTTGGCAACCTTCACAAATTCTAGCCAACTCAGCCTGGAGATGAGCAACCTTCTCCCTCAGCCCAGAGAGGTGCCTGCAGATGGGACAACACTGCATCCTCCAGAACATCTCCCAGAAGACTGCTGCTCCACAGCCACTGCACTGCACCACTCCAACATGTCTTTTTCTGGCCCCTAACTGTTATTTGGAATACTTACTCTTTCCTCTGTTTGTGTATTTCTTTTTTTCTTCTCCCTACTTACTGTCACTGCAGCCTTTTAGCACCTGATATTCCTGTTCTGAGACAAGAAGTTCCTATATTTCTCAGTAGTCTCTTTACTTGCTCAGAGTCAGACCTCCAGCAGCTAGGGGAGGACAGAGAGCTGCTCTTGCCCTTCTAGGATGGTGAGTCTTTTGTGGCTCTGTGATCACTCACTTCCTGCTCCCAAACAGGAAGTTCCTGTTGTCAGTTAAATCCTGTGCCAATAAAAGTAAAACTGGTTTAAGGTGGAGGGGAGGGAAGGAGGGCAATAAAGCCCCAGTAGAGAAGTTTTAGTTATACCAGTAGCTCCTTCCTCCTGGTGTTCTGTCTTTTCTCTGGCAGAAGCTATCTAGGGCAGTGTTTATATCTGGTCTTAACCTGGCTCCTTCTAGCTAAGTCACTCCCCCTACTTTGCAAATCTTTCTATACTTAGTTAATTTCACAGATAACAATTCCGTTGTGACACCTGTGACAAGCACCTAGATAAGTACACAGATAACAGATAACAATTTACTTCAACTACCTCTCACAAACACACTAACTCCTTTTTTTATACCCTAAATTGAAGGTCCTAGTACAAGAGATCTAGTTCTTAGCCCCAGTAGAGAAGTTTTAGTTATACCAGTAGCTCCTTCCTTCTGGTGTTCTGTCTGTTCCACATGTCTAGCAGGTTGCCCTACCCTGCTGTGTTCCTCTTCCATGTTGCTGTGCTGCACGGTACCCTACCCTGTCTCTCTATTGGGCATGTGCTGCCTAATGTCGTGTGCCTAGCTTCCACTGTTCCTGCTTGTTGTCTTTGCATGGTAGTAATAGTGCTGGGCTATTCCTTTTTGGCTGCTGGGACGAAGGTCTTGAGGGGCCCAGTCCTTGCAGCCTTCTGTACCGCTGGCATTGTGTGCCCTGTTCCATTGGTTGCTCATGCCTCTGTGTTGCTCTGCATTGAGCCCATGGATGTTGGCCTCTGCACACTTTCTGCACCATCCAACACCCCTGTGTCACTGTGGTTATGCTCTACCTCCACTGCTACAGCCCTGGATCTTTGCAAGCCCTGCCTGTGTTCCCTGTCCCTGGTGCTACTTGTTCCATTTGCTGTATTCAGCCTGCACTGTTGCTCCAGCACATTTCAGGTTGTTCCAGTGCATATCTGATTGTGCAATGCTGAATCGTCGCAATATTCAAGGTATTTTTGTGCCAGAGCATTTTGTGCTGTGGTCATCTAGACTGCACTACACATCCACTTGTGCATATTCTGGGCACACTTTTGAATATCTAGTCCCAATGCATATTCAAAGGGTACTGAGATGTCTCAATGGCCAATTCATAACATTATTGTGTGTGCTGTATAGAAGGCTGTATACTGTAAATTCAGTGCTTACATGCATACTTTCTAATAATATACTGTATATCAAAATGCTGAGTTTAGTTGCAGGTGAGTGGTTTAAAAAGGCCATTTAGTACATCGCAGACTCTTTAATATAATATAGGGCCCCTAATACAAGTAACAAAATATCAGAATAAATCCACAGATTGTTGAAATGTCTGAAAAGGGGGATGTTATAATTATGGGTGATTACAACTACCCCAACATCAACTGGTTCAATATTACATCTCATAGTGGGACTGAGAATCTTGGGCTGACTGAAGCATCGGAGCTCCCTCCTGGAGCTGTACACAATTCACGGGTGCACTGCAGAGGCCCGCTACTCCTCCCCAGCCCTGAAACAACTGGCTGACTGCCTGAAGCATTGAGCTCCCTCCTGGAGCTGGACACAATCATGGTACACTGCAGAGGTAATTTAAAGAACCTGTACAGCACCCTTGTGAGGGGGTTAGCCCATTGACATGCTGTGCGTGTCGACTGCCCTGCCCACCCATCCAGGGTCATCCCTTGTTTTATAGGACCTGCCTGATGACATCACTTCCTGCTGTTGGAAATACTAAGTCCCCATTTTCCTATTTGCAGGTTATACCTGCCAGCCACTAGAGGGACCCTTAGATCCTGCCTCTAACTCATCTATTCTCAGAAAGCCTCCCCCCTGTTATTCCTGGACCCCACTAACTACCTATCCCCTTCCCCTTTCTCCCAGCTCCCTGCCCACACCACCTCCACACCCAATCCTTAAACTAGCCCACTCTTGAATCCCTTCCCTTCCACCCCCAAGCACTTGCTGGGTGACCTCCTTTCCTGGATTCCTCCAAACTACCTATCCCTCTTCTCATCTTCCTTAACTACAGAGACCTGCCCACTCCCACTCCCACTCCTGCCCCATAGTGCATCCTTGCTTGGACCTCCTGCCATCACTGCTGAGCCTACTCAAGTGACCACTAGGAGTCACTATTTTGCACCTCTTTTTGGTCCAAAGCATATCCTGTGTCCTGACCCCAGAACATGGAGCACTGCTCTCATCTAGGTCCCGTGACCAACTGCCCTGAGTTGGTCTTGACCCTGGTACCCTGTCCACCAGAGTCCGTGTCACTACCACTATTCTAAAGTGGCATCCACACTTGCTGAGGGACACAAAACTACCTCAACCTACTACCCGGCTTCAACCACTTGCAATATGTTAGCCTTCATACTAAAATGCCTCCCCCTCATCCTCACCCTGGTACCACTGTCTCACCCACCTAATAACCACCCAGGCACAATGGCTCCTGATCCTGCGATTGTTCTGGAGCTAGTCCCACCACACCCTACTCTCAACATCTGCCCCAGTCCTCAACTCCTCCCCCAGTCCTCTCCCTACCTTAAGCACTCTCTGGAGACTTATCATCCTCACTTACACAGCCTGGAAAACCCTGCCCACCCCTTGTGCCAAAAAGCACCCCACCTCCCCACAGCATACTTATCGAAAGCTCATCCTCTACCGTCCCCTGGCCAGGGCTGTGGTTATACTACTACTCCTGACAGGCAATATTCATCTGAACCCTGGCCCAGCTCCCTTTAAGCCTCCTACAGGGTCACCCGGGCTCTGCTTTGCATCTATGAATATGTGCAGCCTGATGAAAAAACTTGATTCCCTCCAAGGTTGGGTCACGTCGCATAGACCAGATGTCATTACGCTGGTGGAAACCTGGCTATCAAAATCCACTCCAGACTCCTTTGTCTCTATTCCAGGGTACTCCCACTACTGGGAGGATCATGTAAGTAGAAGAGGGGGAGTTGTGCGATATACACCAGGGACTCTCTCACTGGACTGACACTCTCTGCCCCGGTTCTCACCTACGGGGCGCAGGCACTAACTCTCAAACTGACTCCCTACCCCTCCAGGGCTCCCCTCTATCTCACCACTGCCTACATTCCCCTTAAAAACCAAACTCTGGCACTGGCTTCGCTAACTGATTATCTTTCAACCCTACCTCACACAGCTGACCAAATCCTTGTGGGTGACCTGAATGTTAACTGGCTCAGTTCATCTGCCAACACTACCTGTAACTCATTCGCAGCCATAGACATGTCTCAACTAGTCTCCCAACCCACCAGAGTTAACACAAAGAAAGGTACCAGCACCCTGCTAGATGTGGTCTTCACAAACCACTCTCAACAAATCCATGATATCCAGGTCCTTCTGGACTCACTTAGTGACCACTCTCCTATCCTTTTCCGCTGGGTCACCCCACTCCCAAACCCACGGCTTATCCCACTCTACGTCGTCACCTCAGACCAGGTGGGCTAAAAGGCCTTAAGCAACATCTTGCGCAAATTAACTGGTCTCCCATACACCATGCCCCTGATATAGATACCGCCCTTACCTTCTTCACCCAAACCTTCAACAAAACATGTGACATTTTTGCTCCCATTATGGCAGTCCGCACCAAAGTTCTTAATGCCCCCTGGATTATCCCATCCCTGCTGCAACTGCTCAAACACAGGGATAACCTTTGGCACCTGGCCTCTGAAACAGACTGTGCTGTGGATATACAGGCCTACAATGCTGCTAGAAACAAATGCACATGGGCCATCAGGAAAGCAAAAGCCGATCACTATCAGGCCACGCTTACCTCCTCCTGGGGAGTGCCAGAACTTTCAGGGACAACATTAAACAACTAAATGGGAGCATCGCCTCCACACCCCTCACAGATCACCATTGAAGGCTCTACTCCACTGACCCTGCCCGCACAGCCAACTTCCTCAACACATCCTTCACAGACCTTACTTCGGTCCTCCCTAGAGACTTCTTTGACCCTCTCCCACCCTACCTGCCCCAGACTTTCAATATCCTAGTTTCCACTTATGCAGGGTGACTCCCCGGAGGCCAGGCCATACCTGCTTCAAGTCCTAAAGAACAATTATATAGGTAGTGACTCACTGGACCCCAGTATCCTCTGCTGGGTCCTGGACCAGGTCCTTGCCCCACTAACTATCCTGCTCAATAAGTCCTTCTGCTTGGGGCATTTCCCCTCAGCCTGGAAAACAGCCACAGTTATGCCCATACACAAAAGAGGTGACAGATCCTCAGCAGGGAATTACCGGCCTATCTCCATCCTCCCGCCCCTCTCCAAAGCCCTAGAAAAACTGGTGGCTACCAAATTACAGATTACTTGACCAAATACAACATCCTCTGCCATGAACAACACAGATTCCGTGCAGGTCACAGTACAAGCACTGCCCTTATTGAGTTCTCAAATTTTCGTCATTCCTCCCTGAACTCTGGCTTGCTACCAGGGACAGTGTTTATTGGCCTCTCTAAGGCTTTCAACACTGTATCCCACCCCCTCCTGTTGGATGCCCTCAACCGCACCGGCTTTGCCACCGGCCTGGTCTCCTGGTGCTCCAGCTACTTGTCTGACCGCTCTCAGTGTGTTAAAATTAATGGGACCCTCTCCAATACATGTCCTATCTGATCTAGTGTCCCCCAGGGTTCTATCCTTGGTCCACTTCTCTTCTCACTCTACCTCAATGCCATGCCCAGAGCCTACAAGGGTAAAATCCTGCTTATCGTGAGATGGCGCCATCATCTTAGCCACCCATCAAAACCCCATCTCCCTTCAAGACACCTTGCATCTAGCCTTCAATGATGCTGAAGCATGGTTCAAAGAGCACAGACTTGTAATCAATCAAAAAACAATACTATGCTCTTTGCCCATCCCCAAAACAAATCCAGTAATTTCCCACTCCGCATCCTCCCTGGCTCCAAGCATCCTCTCGATCAAGTTCACCTGTACAAGTACCTCGGTGCCTCCTTTGACTCAGCCCTCACATTCCACATCCACACTGATACACTGGCCTCAGCTACAAACACACAACTAGGTATCCTTTACCGCTACGAGCACTGCCTCCCCCCAATGCCCCTCGACTAGCAGTCACCTCAATCATGTCCCTTGTGGACTATGGCCTGCCAGTCTATGGTGCTGTGGACACAACCACCCTCAATAAAATCCGACTCACCTTGAATAAGGCCTGTAGATTAATTATGGGAGCCCCCAGGCTAACCCATACCTGCCAGCTATATGACTTGGCTAGCTGCTTAACCTAGAACGAATGACTCTATACCAAACCTGCCTCATAACTAAATAAACTCTCCTTGACTATCCCCACCCAGACTGACAGCCCCATCCGCCTAGCCAACCCTTAGTCCAAACCTGTAGCTCCTCCAAGGCCACCCTGTTAGTTCCTAGGACCAGGACTACTCATGGTCAGAGTTCCTTCTGCTACAGAGCCCCTCCTGGTTCAACCTCTCCTAACTCCATCACCCGATACCCCTACAATCTCCCGCTTCAAAACAGTCCTGCGGAGTCAGCTATTCAACATGTGTAGCTGTGCCTATGCCTGGCTGTAGGTGCTCTAGCTCACTGTATCAGACAAAACTCTCTGAGTAGCTCCTCCAAAAAACTGACAAAACTCCTGAGTAGCTCGCCTCCCAAACTTATTCACCTACCTTGTCCCGTAGCCACCTGTTTTACCAACTTCTAGCAGTATCTGTGCTAGACTTGGCAGAAGACACCAGGAGAAAGGACTGCTGTGTGACTGGACTTCTCTACTGGAACTATATTGCCCTCCACCCCAAGCTAGTTCTATTTTTATAGGCACAGGATTTGACTTACAACAGGAACTTCCTGTTTAGGGGCAGGAAGTGAGTGATCACAGAACCACCAAGGACCCACCATCCTAGAAGGGCAAGAGTAGCTCTCCGGCCCCCTCTAGCTGCTGGAGGTCTGCCTCTGAGCAAGTAAGTGGTCTACTGTGAAATATAAGATATTCTTGTCTCAGAACAGGACAATCAGGAGCTTAAAGAGCACACAGGCAGAAAGTAAGGAGAGAGAAAAAACAGAGGAAAGAGTAAGGATTGCAAACAGTTAAGGGGCCAGAAATAAGACATGATTGGAGTGGTGCAGTGCAGTGGCTGTGGAGCAGCAGTCTTCCGGGAGATGTTCTGGAGGATCTGTGTTGTCCCATCTGCAGGCACCTCTCTGGGCTGAGGAGGAGGTTGCTCATATCCAGGCTGAGTAGGCCAGGATTTGTGGGACCTCCCTTCCATCCAGGGACCACCAGTGCCACTGCCGTTGCCTCAGAGGTTGCCAAGAAAGAGGCAGTTGGACCACAGTTGGCTCAGGGAGGGTGAGGGTGGTGGAACAGAGGCACATCCTCCCATTGTACCTCTCCACACTCCTATGCCATTCTGGCAAAGTGTGGTTCCTCTATGGAGGCACCCACAGTGGAGACCAGGAGGATGCTGGAAACCTCCACAAAGGAGACCCACAGGAGGGTGGCAGGGGACCCTGCAGGGAAGGAAACAACTCCTGGTGGGGGACTCCATTGTAGGAAGGTAGAACTGGGGAGGAAGGGAGAGGTGGCAGCCTGTCTGGCACCATGGCTTGAGGGACAGTGAGCGAATCCTCAGGATTGCCAGAGCAGCTGCACAGGGAGGGAGTTGGATGTCATTGTCCACCTAGGGACAAATAACCTGGCTAAGAAAGGGATTAGAGAAGTGCAGGAAGAGTTTGTGAATTGGGGAGGGTCTTGAGTCAAGCTAACATGCACAGTAACCTTCTTGGAGTGCTACCCATCTATGGCATAGGAGAGGTCTAGGTGTTCCGCACTATGATCTCAATCAGTGGTTGGAAAACTGGTGTGGAGCTCAGGGTTTGGCTTCATTGGGGACTGGAGGTCCACCTGGGTGATGCAACCTATACTGGCATGATGGGTTGCACCTGTCCGGGAGGGGAACCAGGATACTAGGTGATAGGTTTAAATGCTTCATTGGCTTTTAAACTAGCCAGGGAGGCACTGGAAAGAGCAGGAAATCCTAGCCCCCAAATAATCATGGTAGTAAGTGTGGCAAACACCGACATAGAGGTGTCGATAGGAGAAGGGCAGGGGTAAATGGAGAAAGTGACAAAGGCAAGAAGAACAGGGATGGGGCAGAAGGGAGTAAGGCCAGCAGGAAATGGAGGGTAATGAGTACCAATGCCCGTAGTCTGGGCAACAAGCTCCTGAACTGATGGCCTTAATGGAAGAGGGATGCCTGGGTATCGAGCAGTCACAGAAACATGGTATACAGAGAACCATGACTGGGATGTTAACATACCAGGGTACATAACCTACAGGAGAGACAGGCAGGGAGAAGAGGGGAGGAGTAGCTCTATGTAAAAGAAGGGATAAAAGCAACTGAACAAAGAGTAAACAGGGAGGAGAGGAGGCACTGTGGGTCACCTTGGAGACTGAAAAGGCACCACAATCCGCACAGGGGTTGTGTACAGATCCCCATGTCAGGGGAAGGAATGGACAAGGATATGATAGAAGGCATTCTTAGAATGGCAGAGAAAGGGGAGATACTGTTGATGGGAGACCTGAATATGCCAGATGTTAACAGCACATTTGCTGCAGCCACATCCAAGAGCAGGGCCATTCTTGATGCCCTACAGGTGGCAGGCATTAGACAGCTAGTTTTGGAAGCCACTTGTGAGGGAGCAATCTTAGACCTCGTACTCTCAAACGGGGGCAGTGAGAGGATCTCAGATCTAGAAGTGGGTTGCCATCTGGGGACAAGTGACCATCAAACAGTGTGGTTCATGTTAAACTCAGCTACAGAGTCAAGCCATACAAAAGTAGGGTACTGGACTTTAGGAGGGCTGACTTTGGCAAGATGGAAGAGTGCCTCAGAAAAGCACTAGCAAACAGGCTAGAAGGAGGTGTGGAGCAACAATGGGGAATTATCAAAACTGCCATCACAGAGGCAACAAGCTTTTGTGTGAAGCAAATAAACAAATCAAAATGAAAAAAAAAAAGCCACTATGGTTCTCAAAAGAGGTGGCTGTGAAAGTCAGGAAGAAAAAGATAGCATTCCGGAAGTATAAGGAAACACAGAAGGAGCAGGACAGAGAGCTGTACCAGTTAAGGCAGAAGGAAGCAGGGAGGGAAATCTGAATAGCAAAGGCCCAAACTGAGGAAAAGATAGCCAACTCAGTTAAGAAGGGGGATAAAACCTTTTATAGGTACATCAGCGAGCATAGAAAGACAAAGGGAGGGATAGTGAGGCTAAATAGAATGAACGGTGGGTGGGCAGAGGGGGACAGTGAAAAAACAGGAATACTGAACAAATATTTCTGCTCAGTATTCACAAAAGAGGAGAAGGAAGTGCCTAATCCAATTAACAGAAGCACTCTTGATAGGGGGGTCAATCCCAGTCCTTTACAGAAGAAAGGGTTCTGCAAGAACTCCTAAAACTGAAGGTGGACAAAGCAATGGGTCCTGATGGAATTCACCCTAGAATTCTAAAAGAATTAAGGGAGGAACTAGTGAAACCACTGGCTACTCTTTTTAATAAATCATGGAAGGATGGTGTGGTACCTGAGGATTGGAGGAAGGTGGATGTGATTCCCTTTCACAAAAGTGGGTCCAAGACAGAGGCAGGAAACTACAGACCTGTCAGTCTGACCTCTGTGGTAGGGAAAGTGATGGAGTCACTTCTGAAGGAAAGAATAGTCAAGTACCTAGAGGCCAGTGGAGCACAGGACCCAAGGCAGCATGGATTCACAGCAGGAAGGTCATGTCAGACAAATCTAATAGATTTAGTTGACTGGGTGACCAAAGTAGTAGACCAGGGAGGGGCTGTGGACATGGCCTACCTAGACTTTAGCAAGGCATTTGACACAGTCCCACACAAAAGATTAATAGTCAAATTAACCAGCCTGGGAGTGGGACCCAGGGTGATAGCCTGGGTAAAACATTGGCTGGACAACAGGACACAGAAGGTAATTGTAAATGGAGTCCACTCTGAAGAAAGGGGGGTTACTAGTGGGGTACCGAAGGGTTCAGTATTGGGTCCAGTCCTTTTTAATGTCTTCATCAGTGACATTGCAGAGGGACTGGAAGGAAAAGTATGCCTTTTTGCAGATGACACAAAGATCTGCAACAGAGTTGATACACAAGGAGGCGTGGAAAGGATGAAAAGGGACTTGGCAAGGTTGGAGGAATGGTCAGAAGTATGGCAGCTAGGATTCAATGCAAAGAAGTGCAAAATAATGCACTTGGGAAACAAGAACCCAGGGGAAGAATACACAATGAGTGGGGAGGTAGTAACAAGAACAAAAAAGGAAAGGGACCTGGGGTAATCATAGCAGATGACCTTAAGGTTAGCAAGCAATGTGAGAAGGCAGTAGGGAGGGCCGGGGTATACTGGGATGTATAGGAGAGGCATCATCAGCAGAAAACAGGAAGTTGTTATCCTCTGTACAGACAGTTGGTGAGACCCCATCTGGAGTACTGTGTCCAGTTCTGGAGACCCCATCTCGCAAGGACATAGACAGGATAGAGGCAGTCCAGAGGAGGGCAACTAAAATGGTGCAGGGTCTGCAAGGGAAGCCGTATGAGTAAAGACTAAAGGAGCTTAATATGTATACCTTTGAGGAAAGAAGGGAGAGAGGGGACATGATAGAAACATTTAAGTACCTCAGTGGAATCAACAAAGTCCAAGAGGGTAGCATCTTTCAGAAAAAAGAACTTGCAAGAACAAGGGACACAATTTAAAGATAGAAGGAGGGGCAGTTCAGGGGCAATGTGAGAAGTATTATTTCACAGAGAGGGTAGTGGATGTATGGAACAGCCTTCCTGAGGAGGTTGTGGGGTCTAAAACTGTGGGAGAATTCAAGAATGCATGGGACAGACATAAGGCAATTCTTGTGGGGTAGGAAGAAATAGGCTGTTGGTTAACTAGGATCTGCAGCCTATCCTGTAGGTAGGGAAATGGGCAGACTAGATGGACCTAGTGGTCCTTATCTGCTGTCAAAGTCTATGTTTCTATGTTTCCATGTTAGACAATTGTCTATTTAACCAATGTATGCTTATATCTCGATCTTATCCAAACAACTGTAATAACCTGTGAATACCAAACCTGTAATACTCATGTTGTAACACAGAAATTACTGCATATATCTTCCAAAACTGTATCTGCAATGATGTAATAAGCTGTCTCTACAATGATGTAACTGAATGTTGCACTGTTTTTGTCTTCTTTGTGATGAAGTACCTTTGGAAACGAGACTCTGGCTCAAAGGTTGTAAACTGATGTACAAATAAATAAATAAATGCTTTGTCTACTTCTGTGTTGCAACAATTGATTAATAAGCCAACAAGATGTAGCAACATATTAGATCTTTTAATTGCAAACACAGAGGGCAGAGTGCGCAACACTAATTCAAGGGGCAATTTTCGGGAATACGATCATAAATTAATAGAACGTATATACAAACAGGTAATGGAAAAAATAGAGGAAGGAGAGTTATAAAGAATTATTTTAGAGCCAACTTTAACAAAATGAAAAATGAATTAAAAACTTGATAATGGAAATGTGATTTCCAGAATAAGAAAACTAGTGAAATATGGCATTTATTCAAAAATAAGTTAAAGGAGGTAGAAGACAAATATGTTTTAAAAAAAGTTATATAACAAAAGGGTAGCACTGCCCTTATGGGGTACGAGGAAGTTCTTAAGACACATCAATAAGAAGAAAAAGGCCAATGTGTTTATGAAAAGGTATCAAACAGGTACAAACTAGAGGTTAAAAAATAAAGGAAATAATTAGAAAAGAATGGGTTAGAATTTAATTCAATATTTCACATAGAAAAGACAGGGGGAAGAGTTTCTGTGCTTACATCAATAGTCATAATAAAGCTGACACTAATGTGGGCCCACCGATACACAATGGGCAGGATGTAATGAACCCTGGAGGCATGGCCAATATTTTAAATAATTTTTTCTGCTCCATGTACTCTATTAAAAGATATGGACTAAATAATCAAGTAGTAGATAATAGAGAAGTACTAGACTTAGAGATGAGTTCTAAGGAAGTGGTACAGCTAGTTAGTAAAATTAGAGACAATGAAGCAATTGGGTCAGATTCGATACATCCAAGACTATTAAAAGGGACAATCCACACTGCTGTAGAACCTCTGACCTACCTGTTTAATCCATCCTTTAGGACTGGTCAAGTACCAGAGGACTGGAGAAATGCTACAGTTATTCCATTGTTCAAAAGGGGAAGTAAATCAGCGTGTTCGAATTACAGACCCATTAGTCTGACCTTGATTATTTGTAAATGAACTCACATGTTTCTGAAAAATGAACTAGAAAAGAATTTAAGCACCATTGATTACTGTGACAGTACATAACACAGATTTAGACAGAGCAGGTCATATATAATAAATCAGATGCACTTTTATAACAATAAAGTAAACAAATGTATAAGAGATAATATGGCACTAGATGTAATATTACTTGATTTTCAAAAGGCATTTGATAAGGTACCGCGCATGATTTGTTATTAGCCAAATTAACAACTATAGGGATTGACAGTGGATTGGTGTTGTGGACTGGAAATTGGTTGAGTGATAGGAAGCAGAGGTTTAGAATAAGGGGATGCATATCTGATTGCAAGGGGGTGACCAGCAGAGAGAGATCAATGGGTCTGTCCTGGGATTTGAATTATGTTTGCTTTATGTTAGTGATTTACATGTAAATACAGAAAGTTGGATTGTTAAAGTCACTGACAATGTGAAACAGGAGGACCAGTGAATGCAGCAGAAAGGCTTGAACAACTGAGGCTAGATTTCAAAAAGGAGGAAGAATAGGCTAGGGTGAATTGAATGTATTTTAGCGTGGATAAATGTTCTGTTGTACATATGGGTAAACTAAATAACAACCAAGAATATTCATAACGCTGAATAAATTAAGAAAGGGGAAACTGAGCAGGATTGTGGAATTATTATTGATCAGCATTTAAACTTGTCAGTTCATTGGGTGAGTATTATTAGGAAATCTAATTACATGATTAGAAATATCAAAATAACCCTTGTAAGCAGATCAACATCATTTATATTACCCTTGTACATGATGGCGAGATATTCAGAAATGCATCAAAGGCCATCGCAAGTCTGGCACAGCCAAGTCAGATGTGCCATGGCAAACTAGGGAGCCACATTCAGAGGATGCGCCACCAGAAATGTGTCAGTGCAAACTGGCTGAAGATGGCAAAGATGCACCATGGCACAACCAGAGTTGCGCTGGTGCAACCATGGATGCATGGAGCAAACCTGCACATAAACCCAGGGAGCTGGGCAACAGTAACAGGCCCAGGGACACACAGCCAAGGCCTAGGGACAATGGGCATCGGACCCCACTAGCAGGGTACACTGGTTCACACAGAGGCACTGATCTGGATGGAACACAGGAAAACATGTGACGGGCACAGCCACCAACAGGCGCCATGCACTGCACCAACCATAGCCAGTCCATAGCCATGCGACAGGAGCAGTCACCAGAACAGCACCCAGAAGCCATTGGCTGCCCAACTAGCAGGTAACAGGTATGGACAATGGCCACTGCAAGGCCACCAGAGATGTTCCCACCACACAGGCCACTAGTCAGGCAGACATGGCTAATGCCTGTCTGCAGTGGTGACCACTCCCATGTCCCTGGACACAAAACACCCATGACCCACACCACCACAGGCTGCACTGAATGAGGCATGACCCAGGCAGGTGGTCACACGCCAGATGATTGGGAGTGCAACAGTAAATGCAGATGTCCAAACCCCAGCAGTGGGACCAGGCCACCAGGACACCCATGTCTGTGTGCAGCACCCCCCAATGCACCTGCTTGCCCACCCCTGACCACATCCCCATGATGACTGTGCTGACACACAAAAAACTCACCAAACCCTGGAGACAGCCCCCACCACCACATAAAACATCACTGGGAACAGCATGGAACCCTTGGGAACCCCACACGTGCACCCCCCTGTGCTGATACCATTGACCAACACCTGAAACGCTCTGTATGGAAAAAGAATAACACACCAAACAGCAGGGCAGGGAGAGGGAAGGGAGACTGTAGGATGGGGACACGTACCAGGGACTGTACAATAGGTTGGGGGCTGCAGGGAAATAACAAAAGTGAGGGAAAGAGGGCTATATAGAAAATTGGCCCTATTGTTTGCCATGGCCAGATGCCTCATATCACTCCAGCACCCATCTGACTGCCACTGTCTCTCACAAAACAGACGTCATCAACTGCAGGACCCTCTGCATGACTACCAGGATCTGGCACTGTGTCCTCTGCTGTCCATGCACACTCCCTGATTTGGGTTGACAGTCACCTAGGGAAGACACAGGACAGGCAATCAGTGCAATGCCCAAATACCCTTGCCCACCACAATGCGCAGTGGACAGTGGGGCACACACCCTGGAGACCGCAATGGATCCTCACATGGAGGTCAGTACCAGCCATCCACATGGCACACCATGGTAGTGCAGCATGCACATGCTTATACAGGGATGGTCACATGGCACAGGGCAAAGGCACCATCACAGCACACATGGTGGAAGCTGTGCACACGCCTTCCCCCTCAACAGGCGGAACACGGCAGCCAAGGGACAGGCCACAGTGACATGCACAATGGACTGTGCGACAGACATAGCTGTCCAGGCACATGGCTGAGGTGACCATGGCCAGACCCTGTCCCCATTGCCTTCCCACAGAGCCACATACAAGGAACATGACATTGCCTACCTGCCCCTCGCTGTGTAGCAGGTGCTGCCAGCTGGTCCTAGGTGGCTCCACCCTGGCTGCTGTGTCTGCCCTGGCCACGCCTGTGATCCTCTGACCCTGTGGAGGGAATGAAGAGAGGTGGACATCAGTACACATGCACATATATGTAGAGCCCCCCACCACCACATAGCCTGCAGGGTGCTGGGTGTGTCCTAGTCTGTCCTGAGGCACCCACACCAGCATGACTGCAACACATGCAGCAGCCATGCAGGTTGTGCAGTGCCCACCAGGACGGTGTTGTACCCCACTGTGGACCATACTGTGCAGCCCTACAGACACTACAGTACACCACCCAGGCACCAATGCCACATGCGCACACCTACCTGGCTGTGGCACCACACCACTTCAGGGAGGTTAAGATGAATGAAGCTCACTGCCACATCTCCTCAGCCAGCTCCACTTCCAGAATCAGCAGTGACACCCTGGACCTTAAGCTGCTATCACTTACACTTGACGAGGTCATCAGTCCCCTAACTAAAATTCTTAACCTCTCTCTCCACACCAGTACATTCCCCTGAAATATGGAAAACTGCCACTGTGACCCCGGTCCACAAAACTGGGGATAAGACCTGCCATTCTAACTACCGCCCGATCTCCATATTGCCACCACTTTCCAAGGCCCTAGAGTGTATTGTTGCGGACCAGCTCACTGATTATTTGGACAAATATAATATTCTGTGCACACAACAGAACAGTTTTAGAAAAGGGCATAGTACCACCACTGCCGTGCTTGAATTTACCACTGCAGTGCATAGTTCCTTTGATAAAGGACTTCTTGCAGGGGCTGTCTTCATCAACCTCTTGAAAGCTTTTGACACAGTCCATCATTGGCTGCTGTATGACCAACTGCTCCTTGCTGGCCTTGCACTGGACTCAGCCCACTGGTTCAGAAGTTACCATGACAACCGCTCTCAAAGAGTAAAATTGCCATTGCTATCTTGGACACCTTGCCTGTCCACTCCGAGTATCTCAGGGGTCCATACTGGGCCTCTCTCTCCTCTTCAGCCTCTTTTAAACTCCCACCACAATCCTGCTCAGAACAAATCATCCTGTATCGGATGATGTTGTTGTATTTTCTCACGCTGGACCTTTCACCACTACAACACAGCCTCCAACTCAGATTCAGTGCCATTGAAACATGGTTCTTCAATCATAAACTAGTCCTCAATCACAAGAAGACCAAGTCCTTGCTATTCTGCAGTTCACATAACTGTTACAAGCAACACCCCATTGTCATCTCCACCCACCAAGCAGGGGACTGTCCTCAAACAAGTTTGCTCTTTCAAATACCTAGGGATTCTGTTTGACCCCAATCTCTCCTATACGGCTCACATTGACAGCGTGGCTAAAGCTGCCAACAAATGCCTTGGATTACTCTACAAACACAGGCAGCACCTCACCCCAGAGGCCCTAAAGATTGCCATCCAGAGCTCTGTGGTGTCAATTACTGATTATGGCCTCAATATCAACAGCTCCGCCATGATGTCCGCCCTCCGACATATAACAACTGCTCTTAACAAAGCATGCCGACTCACAACTGGTGCCTACCGCCTCACCCACACCTGTGCCCTTTATGAACAATCCAGATGGCTCCAACTCTCCAACTGCAAAAGTATCTCACATGTGCTATGGCAGGAAAAATCAACCTTGGCCTCACCCCCCGTGTTACTGCCTTGTTACATCAAAACACCAACCAGTACCGTGGGAAGGGTGGGGCGGTGGTGCACCCGCCTGGGTGCATGCCTCTGAGGGGCGATTGGCAGCAGACAGTTTTCAAATCTACTGTTGTTACTTTAAAAAACATTTTATTTTTGCTAATGTAATAATTAATGCCTGCCAGTAGGGGTGCATCATCATCATCACCGCGGAAGGACCAGCAAGTGGGGGTGTCACATGGTCTGCTGTCTCTGGTAAGGAAAAAATGATGTGATGGGGTCCAGAGGTAGTATAAAAGCTATGTACCAGCGCGGGAGACTCGCAGTTGTAGTGAGGCGGACGTACTCAGACAAACCACAGTGTATCACACTCCGTAGTCAGTCAGGAGGAGGGAGATATTAATTTACTAAAAGTAAAATGAAAAAGGAAGTAGCAGGAGCGAGTTATTGAGAGCAGGGAGAGCGCCGAGCAGTGGAGCGGTCAGCGTGCCTGTGTGCGGTCTAAGTCTGAGAAGACTAAGAGAGTTCGGACTTCTGAGTAAAACTGAACATTGCACTGATTGAGGCTTCAGGCTTGAGCAGCGGTGACTTGACCGGAGTCACTACACCAGCACAGTCACTCAGTCAGCTAGTCTGGTCGTGATCTTATTCGGGGGGGTGTTAGACTGTAGACCAGTCGAGTGGTAGTAGTGACTATCAGCTGTCTGCTCTGCTGGTACGGTTTTTATTTTTATTTTAGAATTCAAGTGATTCATGATCCCTCCGTTATGGTTCTGCTCGCGCTTGCTCCTCCGACCGCCAGTCCACGCAAGTTATTCATTCCCCAGTTGTTTTTTGAGTAGCCCCACGACACCTGGCAGGAGTAGTGACTGACTGGGTCTGGCTGAGCCCGTCCCGTGCCGTAGTCTCAGTACTCTCTTCTACCTAGCTCTTTGTTTATTGGGGGGGCAACCGCAGAGCAAGTGGTAGGCTGAGGCTGCAGGAGACTCTCAGATGTCTATGAGGGCGCGATGAGGCGAGTGCAGACAGAAGTGCCACTGCCAGTTACGACTCTGGACTCGAGTCCATACTGTCTAATACCTCCTCTTGATTTTGACTCGACGGTGTTCTTGAATCTTCTCTCTTAGATGTTATTTTAATCATTTCCTTAAAAAATAACAAGGAATTTCCTTGTTACTTTTTATAACTGTAGACTTTCACTGTATTAGTGCTTGCTTTTCGAAAGTGTCAGGTCTGTTATAATAATACTGTATTCCATTGACACTTTAAAAAGCAAGCACTATATAAATGCATTTGTTATAAATTAAAGATGAAGTCTAGTGTTAGTGTACAATGATGCACAATGAAAAATGACAGGTTAATGAATGTTCTCCTAAGGTACAGCTGCTGCATATACAGTAGCTAGCAAATTGTTCAAGTTAATGCAAACATGGAAACATAGAATTTGACGGCAGATAAAGACTGCATGGCCCACCCAGTCTGCCCATTTCCCTACCTAATGGATAAGCTGCAGATTCTAGTTAACCAACAGCCTACTTCCTCCTACTCCCCACTAAAATTACCTTATGTCTGTTCCATGCATTCTTGAATTCCCCCACTGTTTTTGACTCAATGACCTCCTCAGGAAGGCTGGTCCCTGCATCTACAACCCTCTCTGTGAAGAAATACTTCCTCATATTTCCTCTGAGCTGTCCCCCCTCTATGTTCAAATTGTGCCCCCTTGTTCTTGCACATCTCTTTTTCTGAAAGATGCTGCCCTCTTGGATTTTGTTGATTCCCTTGAGGTATTTGAACGTTTTTATCATGTCTCTCCTTTCCTCAAGGCTATACGTATTAAGCGCCTTTCTACATATGTCTTCTGGTGCAGACCCTGCACCATTTTGGTTGCCCTCCTCTAGACAGCCTCCACCCAGTCTATGTCTTTGTGGAGATGGGGTCTCCAGAACTGTACACAGTACTCCAGACGTGGTCTTACCAACTGTCTGTACAGAGGGCCAACAACTTCCAGTTTTCTACTAGTGACGGCTCTCCCTATGCATCCCAGTATCCCCCCCAGCCCTCCTTACTGCCTTCTCACATTGCTGGCCCAGCTTTAGATCATCTGATATGACTACCCCCAGGTCCCTTTCCATTTTTGTTGTTGTTAGTATCTCATCCCCTTGTGTACTGTTCCCCTGGGTTTTTGTTTCCCATGTACATTACTTTGCACTTCTTTGCATTGAATCTAAGCTGCCATACATTTGACCAGTCTTCCAACCTTGCCAAGTCCCTTTTCATCCTTTCCACCCCACCTTGCATTTCAACCCTGTTGCAGATCTTAGTGCCATCTGCAAAGAGACATACTTTCCCTTCTAGTTCTTCTGTAAGGTCACTTATAAAGACATTAAAAAAAGGACCGACCCCAGTACTGAACCCTGTGGTACCCCACTAGTAACACTGCTTTCTTCACTGTGGACTCCATTTACTATTACCGCTGTGTCCTGTTGTCCAGCCAGTGTTTTACTTAGGCTACCACCCTCAGACCCACTCCCAGGCTGGCTAATTTATTAATCTTTTGTGTGGGACTGTGTCAAATGCCTTGCTAATGTCTGGGTAGGCCATGTCCACAGCCCCTCCCTGGTCTACTACTTTGGTCACCCAGTCAAAGAAATCAATTAGATGTGTCTGCCATGACCTTCGCACTGTGAACCCATGCTGCCTTGGGTCCTGTGCCCCACTGGCCTCTAGGTACTCAACAGTTCTTTCCTTCAGCAGTGATTCCATCATTTTCCCTACCACTGAGGTCAAACTGACAGGTCTGTAGTTTCCTGCCTCTGTCTTGCTCCCACTTTTGTGAAGTGGAATCACATCTGCCCTCCTCCAGTCCTCAGGTACCACACCATCCTCCCATGATTTATTAAAAAGGGTAGTCAGTGGAAAGCCAGGCCTGCATCCCACCTCCCCGAGTCCCCTCCTGCAGACTTGCACAGATTAATCCAGGTTGCAGTGGTACAGCAGCCCCACACCAGGCAGGAGCAGTGACTGATTGGGAACCCGTCCCACCCATGCCCTGTCTCTCAACTATCTAGGTCTTTTGCAATATGGGCCAACTTCCAAGCCACGGCTGATAGGCTGTGACTGGACTAGAGGGAGTTCCGAGTCATCTGTGAGGATGGGCGGCAGGTGCGTAATGCAGTGCCCCCTCATTTTAAGAGGGGGAATGATCACTATTAACTACAGGCAGTCAAGTCAGGAAAGGCTTACGCTTAATAATAAAGTAATATAGTTAATTGGCTTTGGCATGCAAGGCATTAGGGCTAGCCAGGCAGGAAGGCACTAGTCTAAAAATAATTGGCACAAGCACAGAAGCACTGTATGTAAGCACTGCACAAGCACAAAACTGACACACACACCCCACTGTGCACTCTGTAATTTCCTTGCTAACGTAATACAAATGCCCTTCCCTTTGAGAGTTAGTCTACATGATTTCAAATTCAACTACTTTAGTCTCAACTAGTCTTGAGTCCAAGTTGTTTAAATGTAAATACATTAAATGTATTAAAGGGAAACTGTACTTTTATTACCTCAACAACAAATTACAGTGGTTAACATAGGGATATTTAAACTGCGAATAACTTCCTTGTATGGCAGGACTAGAAGGCTAAGTAGTAGTTTAAGTTGGCCTTCTTCTACACTAGTCCTTTCATAAGGAAGGAAGTTATTCCTACCCCCCATAATTACCAAGATACCACTATGACTGGGGGTGGAGTCCCCCAATGACAAAAATTGTATTTGCAATAAGGGACTGCCTGTTTAACTTCCCCGTACAACCCGCTGCAATAACTACAACTGGTACAACATCCTCCACAAATACCACAGTTGCCCCTGTTACATACTGTACATTCACAGCAATGCGCCAATGCCTTTAGTTTTTTATGGTTTCTGGTCTTATGTTTTGTGATGTTGCATGATATTATTCTTTCTGTGGGGGCACTCCGCCCCACACACAACATGGGTGCACTAATGAAGTTGTATTTTTTACCTGGGGGTGGGGGAGCTGAGCGCACCCACAGAAAGAATATCACAGAATATTATAAAACATAAAGCAACCTCACAACTAAATAGGCAGTTCGATTATTGTGGATCCTCATTCTCTGCTGCCTGTTTGGCAGCCTGGCACATTGTTGTGCTCCAGCCAATTGTCAGTCAGTTGTAATTATTGCATTGCATTGTACGGGGAGGTTAAACAAGCAGTCGTAGTGAAAAATGTAAAATTCTTCCATTTTAGTGGGGGGCTTCTTCCCCCCACACCCCCTGTCAAAAATTACGAGTCCCCTCATTGCTAGGTTTCAGCAGTTGTTGAGGCAGTTGTACTTTGCAGCAGGAGCATGCCCACGCCTCCACTGTAGTGTGTGGAGTTTCCAAAAAGTGCACCATGGGTCCAACATCCTCCACAAATGACCTGCAATTATACTGCACCCCAGCTGACTGGGGTCATGGGGAAAAATAGTATCATGTAAATTGTAATTATATTGTAAGTGGTGGGGGCTGGTGTATCATGTCAGGCAGACACTGTTGCTCACTCTTGCCCACTTTTTTTAACTTTAAGAAATAGGTACAGCAGGCTTTGTACTCTGGGAGTTGAGTGGACAGGACAGCAGAATAATACTGCATGTAGTTGTATCTAGCTCAGCTGTCACCAGAGGTAGTGGGCTATCTGCCCCAGTCACAGAGAACCAGCCAGTCCAGTAGTCACTTCAGTGTAGAGTGGTGTCACCTGACTCCAGTAATTAAAACAGGCAGACTGGATAGATGGGCCCTTGTGGTCCTTATCTGCCATCAACTCTATGTTTCTATGTCAGTTATCTGACTGTTATCATCAGCCTGGAGGGTGGCAGCACCAGCGGTAGTACTTGTTGTGGGTGGTTGATGTTGATGTCATTCTTGTTCAGCCACTCATCCACAACACCACAGCTGCACACCTCTATACCACCCACTCAGAGTCTCCTACATTTCATACTCCATGGAGTAAAATATTCTCCCTGAAATCAGGGTAGGGAACTGTAACAAAAGTATGTTTTCTCTTGAAAAGGCCCCAAAACTCACCACAGGCATGCAAACCTCAGAACCTGGGGGCCTTGCGACCCCAGACCCCAGATCTCTTTCTTGGGGAGCAAACTTAGACTCTTGCCCAGGGCACCAAATGCCTTCCTACGGCACTGACGCCAACTGACAGAACACCAGGAGCTCAACAACCCAGATTCTACGAGTTCCTCGCTGTCGAACTACGCAGGACCAACGCTCCACAGGGCTCCTCTATGGATGATTGGTCTCAGCCACACCATCTCCTCTGCCTCAGCACTAGGTCTGTTCAAAACCAGGCTCTGGGCCCACCTCATTGCCTCGAGCTCCTGTGACTGCCTCTCCTAGATTATGACCTACACAGCTTAAATCCTAACTTATATACTGCTTAACCCCAGGCCCCCCCAGTCCCCACTCCCCCAGCTCATGAGGTGCCACCTCAAATTTAAGGTCTTCATACCACCTCATTAGTCTCTCCTTGCCCCATTACAGCACTTATCCCCCACCCTGCCCCATTTTTCTCTCTATCACTCCTTCCCATTTATTTTTCAAAAATGCCTCCAGCTGCATCTTCATCCTCCTCTCTCTCTCATCCTGATTCTCTGCCACCCGGGTGCCTGACCCTACCCATTCCTTGTGGGCATATCGTCCTAGCTCTGTTCACTATCTTACTATAGTTGCCTCTGTTAACTACCTACACTTCTCCTCATCCTCTACCCTTACTCTTCCATAATTGACCCTTTCATAGCACTGTTGTACATGAATTGTTTACTGTTATTTCACTGTTGCTTCCTTGTTGTTTGTCATTTCTGATGTGGAACCTTTGTAAAGAGCCTTGGCTCAAAGGTACTTGTAATCCTAGAATAAATAAATAAAATAAACCACGCTGTAAGTGCACCTGCATCATGTGAAGAGGTCTGGGTCCCCTGCCACAGGTCCCCGTACTGGTGGTGGCACTGCTCTGGTGTCCTGACCACACTCGTCCTCCTCTCCAGGGCCTCAGACACACTGTGCCAGACAGCCCTCCTGGGCTTCTGGAGGGCACCTGCCATACAGCTGCTCCTCATAGGCTGCACCACAGCCACTAGTTGTTGACCTCCTGGTCACTTCAGTTCAACACATGACAGGACATACCCTGCGCCATGTCCACAGTGCTGCTGCAATGCTGGTGGAACAATGCACATGGTGGCCACATGTACAAGATGTGCAATAGGAAATGCAAGGATGCATTGCACAGCATGGGGGATGCATGGCCACAGTGCCTGTCCAGAATGCAATCATGGGCATGCGCATTGTGCTGTGGCCTAGTGGGTGAATGGTGTCATGTCAGAGGTCAGCACCCCACACACAGTGCGCATGTACGGGATAGGAACTGCTACCAGGAAGCACGCACATGTGTAATGCCACACCAGCACTGCATGTGCAACACCACAGCATTGTGCTTGCTGTGCAAGATCCATGATTACCTTGTGCTCTGTGCTGTGCACATGCACACTGCGGGCATGCTCACTGTGCATGTGCAGGTCTTGTGCCATGCAGTTGCTCTGGCACAGTCTGTTTACACACAGAGCAAATTTGCGATATTGAGACGCAGTATGCAAATCTCCTCATCAGCCTATGCATGGTACAGTAGGGTCCATTAGCATATCATTACCATTACGCACAGGCTCAATTGCATGTGATGCACCTTATAATCACCACAGATTGGCACTGGCCACAGACTGGTATTGCAACCCTTGAGGTAAATGACAGGCAACATTGATGAACAGCGGCCTACTACAACAGTGCAACAGAGGGCTGCACAGTGCCGTGCTGACACTAACTCACAGTACACTGCCCATAGGTGGTGGAATGTTGGCCAGTGATGGAGAGGAGAGTCTGGGGCCTGCACGCAAGTGCAGGCCCAACTTCACCCATGTCTTGGTGGTGTTGAGCATGTGGATGTGCTAGTCATGGGGTAGGATAACTCCCTGGCTGGGTTCCTGCACAATGACAGCCTGAATGTGCTGTGTGTAGAGACCCAGCTTGGGTTGTTGTCAGACACCGATGATGATGTAACCCTGGTACTGGACAGCATGGGGGGGTGATGCCTGACACATCTCTTCCTGCTGCACAGGCACCATTACTGCCCAGTGCTGTGGCCATAGCTACACAGCTGTGTCCAATTCTAGCTGACGCAGTGGTGTGTGTCACTACCACTGTCTGGCATGGGTGGCAATGGTGCTCTTGTGGCAGCGGCAGTGCAGGGCACTGCCAAGCAGACAGTCGGGCAGCAGCAGCAGGATGCAGGTGACAATGGACAGGGTGACACAGTGCACACCGTCGGTGCATCAGATAACACCATACCCCCGTACAGCCCACTGTGCAGTATCCAGCAGAAAGGGAGGCTGTGCAGTATGCTGTGCCACTCCCAGCTGCTCGGAGGATGGGCCAGGAGGCCCAGGATGCAGAGTAGCTGGCAGAGTACACCTGGATACTGCAGGCAACCATAGAGAATTAGGCATTGCTTGCTACTGAGGTGTGCGACTGCAGGCTGAGGTGCATCAGCTGGCCAGCAGCAGGACAGGGGCAATGCAAGACTAATACACAGGCTCAGCCAGATGCTGGAGTCCACGACCACAGCACTGGACTGCATGACTGGTGCCATTTGTGGCATCGATGGACCACATGATTGGCACCATTGTGGCTGGGCTAGCATCAGTGGCAGCCACTGGGCTCGGCCATGCATGGAGGACCCCATGCAGTGTACTGTCAATCCCATAGTCACAGCATCTGGTGACCCCCTCACAGTGGACACTGGGCTCAGATGTAGGCATGCCAAACACCACTAGGGCTGGCCTGTTTGGCTGCCTTCGCAGCTCTGCATGGACACAGTCATGGTCCTGGACAGCAACCCCTGGGAGGGTGTCTGACACCCCTCCCTGTGGCTGATGCTCAGCCTGTATCTGCTGATCAGAAATGGTGAGGTCACCCATGTGGCCATGGTAGGACTGCATGGTGAAACTTCCGTGTCTGCTACCCTGACCTGCCATTCGCAGCTGTTGCCACATGCACACATGAATGGTGGTGTTGCAGCATGCATGTGGTAGTGCTCATGTGTGTTGTGCCACATTCCCCCTGTGTGGGGACCATGCTGCTGGGATGTGTGGCATGGGTGTGATGAGGGTAGCTCTACGCTGGTTGTGCCTCTGCACCAATGTCATGCTTCTGATCCATGCCATCTTCCTCGGCGTGTGCATGTTTGTGTGCATGCCAGTGCTGTGTGTGTGTGTGCGTGCATGCCTGTGTGCCAGTGGCTCTGCCATGCATGTTGTGTGTCCCTGTATGCATACTGCTGTGCATGTCCATGCCACTGTGTGGTGTGCTGGGCTGTGTAGCACATGCTTGTGTGTTGGTGCACTTACCTGCATTGTCCATAATACTCCTGTGCAATGGTGTCTGTGCCACCTTGCCTCCTGCACTAGGTGGGGATCCCTCCTTCCTGGGGGCAGCTGCCCACCACCCTAAGGATCTTCACCACCATTGACTTCACTACTGTTGCCCTTTTCCACCTTGACAACTATCCCATGGTCAATCGCCATGTTGTGCAGGATGCAGCAGGACAGGAATATGCTGCAGGCTTTGATGGGTTGTATTGTAGGGCACTGCCTGTCCTGTCTAGGGCAATGAAATCACATCTTTAACATGCCAAAGACATGCTTGATGATATTACATGTGCTGGCTTGTGCCTCATTGTGCCTTTCTTCTGTGGGGGATGATGGTCACAAGTATGGGGTGAGCAGCCATGGCCTGAGGGGATATGCACTGTCACCTGTGTGGGGAAAGACACTGTTATCCCTGTGCTGTACTGCCCCCCTGCTCCCTGTGTACCACTGTACACACCCCAATGCCAACCCCACCTACCCTCTCTCACCCCCAGGGATGTGGCTCCCAGCCACCCTGGTACATGCACTACTCACCAACAAGGTGGCCCATGGGGATCTCACTTGACTTGAACCTATGGTACAGAACAGAGCTGTGCCATATGAAGGCATCATGTGTACTCCCCGGGTGTGTGGCACAGACACTGATGATGCACCCTGTGGCATTGCACATCACCTGGCAGTTTATTGATGGGGTGTCCCTTCTGGCTTATGTATACTAGGCCCTCTGGGCCAGGTGGTGTGCGGATGCTAACTTGGGTGCAGTCTATAGCCACAATCACACCTGGCATGCATCCAACCCAGTTGAAGTCCTGCATGCTTGCTGTACGTTCTGGCTATGTATGCACATATGCACTCCAAAGCACGTGGCAGCAGAGCATTGAGGAACTGGGTGAGGAGGTGGGACGTGGCTGACTGGGTGATGCCCGTGGTGTTCCTCATTGGTCTTTGGAAGGTACCCATGGCGAGCAAGCACATCACAGCAGTCACCTCAGACTCCACTGTCATGGTATGACTACATCTGATGGGTGCCTGCATCTCATCACTGCACAGCTCACAGAGCTGCCTCAGAATTGTCCTATTCAGGCAGTACCAGCCACCTATTTCAGTGTCACTGTAGTTCTCATATGTGCTTCTGGCACAGTACCATCTGTGTCAGGCATACCGCCGCCGGGCCCTTCATCGGCCATACTGGTGTTCCTCCTGCCTTCTCAGACCCTCATTACTGCCTCCATTAGGAATGGGCCACTGTCCATCACTTGGTGTCTCCCTGGGCAATAGTGTCACTCTGTCTGTCCATCCGTCTGTCTCTCTCCTATCTCTGTGTCACAGTCTCCCTTTCCCTCTCTCATTCTCTTTCTCTCTCTTTCTCTCATACACTCCCTCACTCCCTCTTTCTCTGCACACAATGTTGCACATCTGCTGTCTGTGTGTTTGAACCACTTTTTAAAGGCTCATGTCTAGCTGGCACATCTTGGGGTTTACTCCAGACTTGCACTGTGATTTCTGGTTGAATATGCCATTGCACCACTTATTCATGGGAATGTTCCCTGCACTTGCACTGCATACATTATATTTGTGCCATGGTGCAGAGATTTGTGCTGCGTAGCTGCTGCTTTTGAATCATCGCTCTGTGGCGCATCTCCATACTTGCACCAGGAGCAACTCAGTTGTGCCATGCACAACTGCTCAGAATATTTTGCCTGACATCTGTGAGACCTTTTGAGATTATGGGTCTCTGTTGTGGAGCCCTCAGTTAAGGGATGCCAAAAAAATTGATGGGATACAATGTAGATTAACTAAGATGGTGGGTGGTTGGAAAAACCTAAATTATAAAGACAGGTTGAAAAAATCTAACCTTTTTAACCTGGAAATCAGGAAGTTGCAGGGCGATTAATTGTTAATGTGTAAGATCCTGAGAGTTAGAGATTTAATGAAGGATCTACAGATAGAGATACAGCCCAAATCTGCATGGCTTAGGACTGATAAATAACAAATAAAGTTAGACACCACAACCAAAAGGGGAAGACTTAACTTTGTCATGGTCATGGAATCAATTACCAATTAACCTTGTAGACTGTAATAACTTAACTTTGTTTACTCATAAGTTGGATTAATTTATTTTGGTTGGAGGATGTAGTGAACCCGCTAATGCGGGTTGATGACAATATGGGCAGAAGTGCCTTCTTCCATCCATAGCCCAGTATGAATACCAGTATGAAAGGCATTCCTCTATTACTGAGCCATGATTTATCATTATCAACACATCAGAATCTGTCATTGGAACTACAGTATGTTCCATAACAAATTGTCACTTCAGATCACAACCTCCACATATAAGAATGCAAATGATATGACACCACAATTAAAACATACCCTCTTATGGATTTTCCTGAGTTTATTTAGCCGACACGTTCATTTGACAACCTCACATCAAGGACAATTTGGGCAATCAGTAGGCCAAAAGGGCGTGGCAGTTGCTGAAGCCACCAGGCATTTAAACATTTTAAGATTTGTGCAAACTGAAAAGTTTTCTTGTTTTTCTGTCCAACTCCTACTTTCTCTCCCTCATGTGAATCAGCTGATGTCTTATGAAAGTAGTTCAATCTGTAAACCTTTTGTCAGATTTAGAACATTTTAATGTTTTGTTGGTTGGGTTTTTTTTGGGTTAGTGTCTCCAAATGTTCAGGGATTTATAGAGCCATGACAAGAACTGACCCTATTCTTAAGCCAGGGCATATTTAAAATCAATCAATCAATCAGGCAATAAGTACTGTGTTAGACTTTGATGTTTTTCCTTGGTTAGTGTATCCAAATTTCCAGGGATTTCTAGAACAGTGACAATAATGGGCACCATTCTTAAACTAGGGCATATTAAAAAAATAAAATCAGTACTGTATTAGTAACATAGAAACATAGAATTTGACGGCAGATAAGGACCGCTTGGCCCACCCAGTCTGCCCATTTCCCTACCTACTGGATAAGCTGCAGATCCTAGTTAACCAGCAGCCTACTTCTTCCTACCCCCACCCCCCAGAATTTCCTTATGACTATCCCATGCATGCTTGAATTCCCCACTGATTTTGACTCCACAACCTCCTCCGGAAGGCCGTTCCAAGCATCCACAACCCTCTCTGTGAAAAAATACTTCCTTAAATTACCTCTGAGCCACCCCCTCTATCTTCAAATTGTACTGTGGAGAGAGCTTTTCTGAGCACATGCAGCTTCCCAGGATGTCTTCCTTTAGCAGCTGATAAGGTGTCACAGATATCGGTAGTATTTAGATGTGTCTTAAAGTTCTTTTGATTAGCCCCGTTGGTCTGAGCACTGTTGCAACACTGTGTGTGTGTGTGTCCTTATTTCACATTAGTTTGAATTTCGATTGCATATCCTTGTATTTCATGATTTTGTGTCTCTCTGTACATAGGGCACTGTTGTCACTAGGGGTGGCTATTTCAAACAGCAATAATACCTTTATTCTTTTTTTATGTCTGTTTTTCTTGCTTCCACTCTCTTGGCAATTGGTACTGGGTGATCGCATGTAATTATTACTTCTTAATTTTCTTCAGTTATTTGTGGTTCATGTTTCTAGTTTTTCTCTGCTACCCATATACTAGTGTCTGCACAGTTTTCAGTGTTTCAATATTACTACATTGTTGTGTCATTTGGTATACAGGCCTTCTTCCATGGGTACTTCATATCCAGCCACAAGATGTGCAACTGTTTCTGCACTACAGAACCTGCACTTTTATGTTGTTCTACTTTTTAAATAGATTTTATGAACCATCTTGTCTGTAGTCCAGTATCTTGGGCTGCCATTATCAATTTCTCATCTTGTGCCTTAAATTCACCTCTTTTTAACCACGTATGGGTCAGGCCTTGATCGACTTGCAATTGTTCCAGCAGCTCCCTGTATTCTACGCTATAATTATAAACCATTCAGTTGTCCTTTCCTCTCTGTTGAGCTTTGTCCTTTTATACCCGCCTCCTGCTTCTTTGTAGTTTCTGTAGCTAGTTGCTCCTCATCTACTGGTGGCTCATCTGTCTCCTATATTCCTGAAAACTTCTCCTAACTTGATAACAGAGGTCATCGTGAGGCTTGTTTCTTCTCGATACAGGACACTGACCATATCTGGGTCCTGGGATGTCAGTAGGTATGTTTGTAGCCCCACAACTGTGGACCTACATGTGTAATCAGTGTTGATGAGGCCATGCCTTTCTCAGCCCATGGGATGTATAATTTCAGCACACACTGGTTTTAGTGTATTGACTAGTAGGCACTGAGCAGTTTTCTTGTTTTTCATCTAGCCGGTCCAGCACTTTCTGTGACCAGTTTGTCACACCAAAACTGTATAATATCACAGGAAGGGCAAGCCAATTTATAGATCACATGCTGTTTCCTGTTGTTGAAGCAGTTTTCATTATAAACTTTAGCCATCTGAAATATTTCTTGCTGATTTTTGCTCATGCTGTATAGCTACTCCTTCATTTCTTGATTAGTGTCTCCAAATGTTCAAGGATTTCTAGTGCTGTGATGAAAACGGACCCCATTCTTGACTCTTGCTGTGCCATGGACTGATGTATCCATCCAGAATTCCTATATATTTAAATTATGTTAGCAGCCTATGGGTTAAGTCAGGGCATATTTAAAGAAAATAAAATCAGAAAATCAGTACTTAGTCTCTGCTGTTTGCTGAGAGCACTCTTCTCAGGATGCATAGCATCTCTAGGATGGCTTCCCTTTGCAATTCACAAGGCACCATGGACATTAGTAGCATATTTAGATGTACCTTAAAGTTCCTTTTGATTAGCCCCCATTGCTTTGAGCACTACTGGAATGATATGTGTTTTTATTCCACATTAGTTTAGTTTTTATTTGCGCATCAACACATTTATATGGTCTCACCACAGTGAATCTGTTAATGTACTATCAGGCCACTCTTTTGGTGACAGCACTTGTCACAATCAACATATTTATGGTCTCCATCGACAGTGAATTTGCTGTTGTTTTATCAGGCTGTTCTTAACACCAAAATCTTGTCTCAATCAACACACAGATATAGTCTTCCTCAGGGGTTAATGTCACCAAATGTTTAGGGATTTCTGATACCATGGCAAGAATGGACCCCATTCTTTAGCCAGGATATGTTCAAAACTCAAGAAGTTAGTACTACAGTAGTCTTTGATATTTGCTGCAAGCGCTCTTCTCAGCACATGCAACATCCCCAAAATGACTTCCTTTTGAAGTTCATAAGGTGTCACAAGTATTGGTAGCATATTTAAATGTGCCTGAAAGTTCTTTTTGATTAGTCCAGTTGCTGCAAGCACTATTGGAACAATTTATGTGTCCTTATTCCACATCAGTTTAGTTTCTGACGGCATAACTTGGTATTTCATGATTTTGTGTCTTTCTGTACATGAGGACACTGTAGTCACTAAGTGGCTATTTCAATAAGTAATGCTACCTTTGTTCTCTTTTCTTGTATATGATATCGGGTTTTCTTGCTTCCACTTTCTTGGCTGACTGACTTCTCTAATGTTTTCTCAGGCTAATTTTATCCCTAATACTCTTTTTGAATTTCAACACATTTATATGGTGTCTCTTTCTTGGTTAGTGTCTCCAAATGTTCAAGGGTTTTTAATGCTGCGATGAGAAAGGACCACATTCTTAAGCCAGTGCTTATTCAAAAATCAGGTTCCAGAGTGAATTATCTGATGTACTGTCAGGTAACACTTCTGGGCAAAATTCTATTCACATTGAGCACATTTACATAGTCTTTTTTTAGGGTTACTGTTTGCAAATAGTTTTTTAGTACTGTGCCAAGAGTGAACCCCATTCCTGAGCCAGGGCATATATGTTTATATGTATATGTGTGTGTGTGTGTGTGTGTGTGTACATATATATATATATATATATATATATATATATTTATATATCTATATGGTAAAAATCTCCATTTAAAGCATTAATTAGGGTTGTTCCACAGTGAAAAAGGCGAGAAAAGTTGGTATCAGGGTTGCCACCCCTACCTTTCCACCCCCACAAACAGGCATTAGGGTGTGTGTTGTGGTAATCAGCCTAACTTTCACCCCATTCCATGTGTAAAGAAGTGGAGGTGGTGCAGTATAGGAGAATGGGGTGAGAGCTAAGCACTATGATCCCAATGCACACCCCGATGCTTATTGGTGTGGGTGGGGTGGGGGTGAAATGGTAGAGGTGGCAAACCTAACACCGAATTCCCTTACTTTTGTTGCTGTGGAACAACCCTAACTAATGCATTAAATTGAGTTTTTTTGCCATGAATTTCCCTTCTTTTTGAGAATGGCACTATAAATAGTGAATGATATGTGTAGTAGGGTGCAGGGCCCAAGCATAAAATGGTAACAAAATGCAAACAGTAATGATAATGCAAATGCAAGCAGAAATGGTAATGTCAGTGCTGACATGAAAGGAAACAGTAACACAAGCGGTAATGCAAATGCAAGCACAAAAGCAAATGAAAATGATAACGCACATGGTGACTTCAAACAGAAACACTAATGCAAATGGTAAAGGGAATGCACAGGCCAATGGTAACACAAATGGTAATGAAATGCAAACAGTAATGGTAACGTTAAAATGTGAGTGGAAACGGTAATGCCAAGATATGAAAGGAAGCAGTAACGTGAAATGGTAATGCAAGCACAAAAAGCAAACAGAATGGTAATAGAAATGCAATCACAAATGAGCACAAACACAGATTGTAACACAAAGGGCAACGAAAATGGTAAGACAAACGTAAATGCAAATGAAAGCATAAATACAAACATAAATGGTAAATGCACACAGTGACATAACTGAAAATGCTAATAAATACGGTACTGGAAACGCCAACGGTATTGATAAAGCAAATGCAAATGGTAGCACCAATGATGACTCAAAGGAAACAGCAATGCTAATGGTGACACAAATGGTGACACACGATGACACAAACAGAATGGTAACAGCAATGCGACACATAAGGAAACAGTAATGTAAGTGACAATAGAAACTCAACTGCAAATGTTAATGGTAACAGAAACACAAATGCAAATGGTAACAGAAACACAAATGGCAATGGTAACACAAATGGAAATGCAAACATTCACAGTAACGGCAATGGTGATGTCAAAAACAGTAACACAAATGGAAATGCAAACAAAAATATAAATGCAAATGAGTAACGCACATGGTGGCACAAACTGAAACGTTAACACAAACTGTAATGGGAACTCAAGTGGAAACGTGAATGCAAATGCTAATGATAAAAGTAATGCAAATGCAGTGTGCCCAAAAAAGGTGCATTCAGAAACACAGTGGGCCAGATATTCAAACTGTGCTATTTTGTGGAGCAAGCCCTTGCGCTGCACAAAATAGTTGCACTGGGGTGTGTCCAGAGCGATATTCAAAGGAGTTGCACCCTTGAGCAACTCCTTTGAATATCACCACCACAGCCACTGTGCATGGCGCAGTGGAACTTGTGCCACCGCAAGTTGTCGAGGGAGCATTCAACTTGCGGTGGTGCAAGTACCACGCGCCATGTGCAAAATTCTCGAGACTAAAGGTGACATGCAAATGGGGCCATAATTCATGCAAGGTGCAGGGGGCATTTGCATCTAATTATGGCTCCATTTGCATGCCATTAGCATGCAGGCTCCAATCCCCGAGGACTTTGCGCCTGGTGCCATGCCAGGCAGCAGCCATCGGGGACCGACGCCCCCTGCAGCCTGATCATGGGAAAAACAGTGTAGAATCCCCCCACTGGCCTGATCGCGGGCATAGTTTAACCCCCAACAGCCCGATCGCGGGCGGCAATGTCTCCCTCCTCCTGAACACATCCCTGGTGGTCCAGTGGACCCATAAATCCCGATACGCGAGGATGGAAGTAAGAAAACACCCCGACACATCCCTGGTGCCTAGTGTCCCCCCCACCCACCCATGAAGCCTCCACGCCCGCTCTCTCCCCAGCAGCGGCCGGGTGGCAGCATCCCACCCGCCTGCACGCCCCTGACTGACTGCCGGTGGGACTGCCGCCCATTGGTGCAGGCAAGAGCCAATGGTGCAGCCCGCCCCATTACAAGACAGTCCAGTTATGTGAATGAATGTATTGTATTCATTCACAAAACTGAACTGTCTTGTACGTGATAAGTGCACGCCCATTGGCTCTGCTGTGCACCAATGGGCGTGGTAGCCCTACCAGGCAGTCAGTCGGTGGGCGGCAGGGTGGCAGGTGGTGATGCTGCCGCCAACCGCTGTTGGGGAGCGGGGCTGAGGCTTCGGGTGGGTGGGGTGGGATACTAGGCACCAGGAATGTGTCTGGGATGTTTTCTCTTCCATCCTGCTGATCAGGATTTACGGTCCACTGGACCACCAGGGATGTGTTGGAGGGGGTTTTTACTTCCATCCCACGATCGGGATTTACAGTCCACTGACCACCAGGGATGTGTTCGGGGAGATACATTGCGCCCACGATTGGGCTGTTGGGGTTAACCATGCCTGTGATCAGGCCAGTGGGGGGATTTTACACTGTTTTGCCCGTGATCAGGCTGCAGGGAGGGCACAGCGAGTGGGTTGGGGACCAGCCACAGGTGGCAGCTGCTGTGTTGCACCCTGCAATGCAGCAGCTCACCTGTAGGTGGCCCTCGACTTAAGCCTTTTTATTTTGGCTC
This sequence comes from Neoceratodus forsteri, assembly GCA_016271365.2. Lineage (NCBI taxonomy): Eukaryota > Metazoa > Chordata > Ceratodontiformes > Ceratodontidae > Neoceratodus > Neoceratodus forsteri. The sequence continues at coordinate 493,502,897 of CM057457.1, forward strand.
AAAGCTGAATATCGGGCTTTGCAGTTTATGCATGGTTCCTCCCCCTCCAGTTTAGCATGCATTCATTTGCATTGCGCTGTTGCTCAGCCTGTTTTCAGTGGCGCAACTGCCTCCTGCTGAATATTGCAGAATGGCGCAAGTTCAGACTTGCGCGAGGTGCAACCCTATTGCTCATGGCGAACCTTTTGAATATCTGACCCAGTGAATACAAAGAATGTGGGCACAATAATGGCCCTTGGACCAGAAAATGAGTACTTGGAATACTAAATCGCTTTTATGTCAGGAACCGTATGAAGTAGAAAAAACATTAAAATCTCATTGTTATTTATGACTTTCCAGGCTAGTTTTGCTCTTAACCCCGCAATGGGGGCCACAGAATTCTTTCGACTAAAAGTCTGTATCTAAAACAGTTTTTAAGATACGGGACCCAAAACATGCGGCTAGCACCACAATGTTATCCTATGGAAAAAATCGTCAACTTTGGAGTGCCATAACTTTGCAGCTCAGTAAAATTTTGCCACCAAACCACCAAAAGGCACATCTGTGGGATGTTGGCTTTCTTACTAGCAAATTTAGCCCAAAAGACCAAATTGTTGTTTTGCAGCAGGGTGGAAAATGTCCTATTGTTTTAAGTATAGTTTTGCAAAGTACTTTCACAAACCGTGACACTTTCAAAAAAAAATCACAGAAGTGTCGATATGCAAAAAGTACTTTGCAACACTACCTTTAAAAAAAATTAAAACATATTTCTGGGTGTTTACCCCCAAAAAAGACATGGCTAGCATCATCAGGACTTGATTAAGTGAACACAACAAGAATTGTGCCCCTGGAGGGTCCCAAATTTAAATGCCATGCATTTCTCTGGCCACCAACTGAAGAAAAAGGCTGAATCACTAAAGTAATGGGGTCATTTGCAACAGTAAAAACTGCATTTGTGACATTTTCCAATGGTTTAACTTTTCCCATAGACTATAATTGGATTCAGTGTTTTTTGAATAGCTTTTGAACTGTTTAATATTATTTCACAAAATTTCTAAATGCCCATCGGGGACCTGAATGTTCCCTGAGGTTTTTGGACCAACCACGCAAAACATTCGGGTTATAGGCACGAGCAAAGAAATGCACCAAAACCTGTAATTTATGCATTTTTTGTGCTCTGTAGCTCTGCAACAATACATCCAACTGTAACTCAACTTGCCAGATCCAGAGATATATGGTACCAGACCATGCATTCCAAATTTCAGGCAAATCTGTCATATGGTGGCAAAGTTATTAAGCTGCAAAATTTCAGATTTAACCTTAAATGGGGTACTGAATCCTAATTATAGTGCCACTACCATGGCATATATATATATATATATATATAGATATATATATTTATGTATATATCTATATATACGTGTGTGTGTAAATATCTATATATCGATATGTATCTATCTAGAGAGAGATTTATTAGTGCCACTATAGTTAGGGTTCAAATTTGGCACCTTAATAACTTTGCCACCATATGACAGATTAGCCTGAAATTTGGAAAGCAAAGTCTGGTATTATACATCTCTGGATCTGTCAAGTTGCATTCGATTGGATGTATAATGTTCTGGAGTTATAGAGTACCAAAAACATAATAAATTGCTTTTTTGCAAGTGTCTTTGCTCCACTCTCCACAGTTCAAACGCTTGTGCGGTCAGTGCAAAAACTTCAGGAACATGCAGCCAGGGTCCCCGATGTGCCTTTCTGCCCAGGACAGAGTATTATCTAGGTGGAGTCTTAGTAGCTGCATCAGAGGAGGAGAAGGACCTGAGAGTGATGATCACTAGTGACCAGAAACACTTCACTCAGTGCAAGAAAGCAGCAGCAAGGGCAAACAAGATGCTGGGATGCATAGCTAGGGGGATCAGTAGTAGGAGAGAGGAGGTTATACTGCCCTTGTACAGGTCACTGGTAAGCCACATCTAGAGTATGGAGTTCAGTATTGGTGCCCACACCTCAAAAGGACATTAACATGTGGAAGAAGGTACAGAGGAGGGCTACAAAGATGATAACTGGTCAGCAGGATAAGGCATGAGGAGAGGTTGAGGGCACTGAACATGCACTCCTAGAAGACAGGAGAGAGAGAGAGAGGGACATTATTGGGACATTCAAGTACTTGAAAGGGATAAATAATGTTGATAAGGAAAGTCTCTTTTAGCTGAGTGGCAACCATATCATGAGGGGGCACAGTCTTAAGCTGGAGGTTTAGGAGGGATGTCAGGAAGTACTTCTTCACAGAAAGGGTGGTGGACACTTGGAATGCAATGCCAGAAGAGGTAATCTCATTAAAGACAGTGAGCAGCTTTAAGAGAGGCTGGGATAGGCATAGGGGGACGATAAGAATCATGGGTAGGGAGGATGGAAAGAGTGGGGAGGGAGGGGGGACATTAGCTCAAGCTGTGGACTCTGCAATATGAGCAGACTTGATAGACCAAATAGCCTTCTTCTGCTGGCATCTTTGCATGTTCGTATGAAGATTTAATGAAAAAATATTAAATGGTTCAAAAGTTGTTCACAAAAACCTGAATCCCATTATAGTCTATGGGAAAAGTTAAAATATGTGAAAGTGTCACAAAGGCGGTATTTACTTTCACAAAAGACACTTTCACTTTCACAAATCAGCCATTTTGTTTCATTTGGTGGGCAGAGAAATGCTTGGCATTTAAATTTCGGACCCTCTAGGGACAAAGTACTTGTGTTCACTTATTCGAGCCCTGAGGATGCCAGCCATGTCTTTGTTGGGGGGGGGGTTAAACACCCCATAAATATGTTTTTTAATTTTTTTTAAATGTAGTGTCACAAAGTACTTTTACATATGTGACACTTTCTTGATTTTTTGTGTGAAAGTGTCATGATTTGAGAAAGTACTTTACAAAACAGTTTGGCCTTTTGGGCAGAAATTTGCAGGGAACAAAGCCAACATCACACAGATGTGCCTTTTGTGGTTTGGTGCCAAAATATAATAGTGCTGCAAAATTATGACACTATGAAGTTGATGGTTTTTCCCATAGGATAAAATTATGGCATCCGCCGCATCTTTTGGGTCCGTTATCTCGAAAATGGTTTGAGCTTCTGACTTTCATCTCAAAAATTCTTAAGCTAGCCTGTAAAATTGTACATAATATGAGATTTCAATTTTTTTTCAATGGCGTACAGTTTCAGAGATTTAAGCAATTTAGTAATCCAAGTACTCATTTTCTGGTCCTAGGGCCATTATTGCACCCACATTCTTTGTATTCACTGTGCTTCTTAGTGCACCTTTTTAAGTCACAAAACATGTGAGTCTCTGTTACTTTTGCTGTTAGAGTTTGTGTTCGTGTTTCTGGCTGCATTCCTATAACAGTTTGCTTTTAGTGTTTCCTTTTGCATGGCCATGTGTATTACCATTTGCAGTTGCATTTTTGTTTGAGTTTCTGTTTCCATTTCCATTATTGTTTCCTTTGGTGTCACCATTGCTGTTAATGTTAGCATTTGCATTTCTATTTATGTCACCATTACCGTTGGTGTTTTCCTTACTGTTTGCATTACCATTTGCGTTTGCATTTTTGCTACCATTTGCATTTGCACTTAGATTTACATTGGTGCTTGCATTACTGTTTCCTTGTGCCTTGCCATTGCTGCTATCATTTGCATTTCTGTTACTGTTTGTATTACTGTTACTGTTTCCATTACTGTTTGCATTACCATTACTGTTCTCGTTGCTGTTACCGTTACTGTTAGCATTAACAATCCCAGTAGGATTACCATTACCGTTACTGTTAGCATTATCATTACTGTAAGGGTTATTGCACAAAATGGGAAGTATGGTAGGAGTTGGGCCTCGCGCTCCCACCACCACATACTACTCAGTATTTATAGAGCACATTCTCAGATGAGGTATTGGGTTCTGAGTGCAGAGCTATACCCAACTAAAGCCATGGACATCAATGGTATACCAGCCTGATACCAGTTACACACAACTTCATAATTGCACAGCCTCAGCCCCCATGAGATCAGGTATTGGATGCTGAGTACAGAACCACAGCCCAACTAAAGGCATAAACATGAACAGTATACCTCTCTCATAACAGCTGCAGACAAGTTAGGACACTGATGAGTTGCACGGCAGAGTCAGGCAAAGTCCTCACCCCGGTATTGGATCCTGACCTCAGAGCCAGAGCCTCAGTAAAGACATGGATATCAATGTTATATCTCCCTGATATCAGCTGCACACAAGTAGGACACTGATGAGTTGGACAGTGTCAGCCAGGCAATGCCCTCACCCCCCAGACCACATATTGGATCCTAAGTGCAGAGCCACAGCACAACTAAACCCATGGACATCAATGGTATACCTCCATGATACCAGCTGTACACAAGTTAGGACACTGAAGAGTTGCACAGCCTCAGCGAGGTAATGCTGCCACCCTCCCAGACCAGGTATTGGATACTGAGTGCACAGCCACAGCCCAACTAAAGCTATGGATATCAACATCATACCTCCCTGATACCAGGTGCACACAAGTTAAGACAATGAAGAGTTGTGTGGCCTCAGTCAATCAATTGTCCTAACCACCCCAAAAGAAGGTATTGGATCCTGAGTGTAGAGCCACAGCTCAAGTGAAGTCATGGACATCAACAGTATACCTCCATGAGACCAGCTGCACACATGTAATGACACTGAGGAACTGTACGGCCTTAGTCAGGCAATGGACCCACCCCATGACCAGGTATTGGATCCTTAGTGTAAAGCTACAGCCCCAGTAAAACTAAGGACATCAATGGGATACCTCCCTGATAACAGCTGCACACCAGTTAGGAGACTGAGGAGTTGCATGACTGAGACAGGCAATGGCTTCACCCCCACACCAGTTATTCGATTCTGAGTGCAGAGCCACAGTCCAAGTAAAGCCATGGACATCAATGGTATATCCCCCTGATACCAGGAGCACACAAGTAATGACACTGAGGAGTTTCAAAGCCTCAGCCAGGCACTGCCCCTGCCCCCACCCCCACATCCCAGGTATTGGATCCTGAGTGCAGAGCCTCACCCAAAGTAAATACATAGACATCAATGGTATACCTTCCTGATACCAGCTGTACACTAGTTAGGACACTAAGGAGTTGCATGCCTTCAGGCAGGCAATGCTCCCCCCCCCCAGAACAGGTACTGGATACTGAGTGTAGACCCACAGCTGAAGTGAACCCATGGACATCAACAGCATACCTCCCTAATACCAGGTGCACACAAGTTAGGATACCGAGGAGTTGTATGGCCTCAGCCAGCCATTATCCCCACCCCCCAAAAGCAGGTACTGGATCATGACTGTTGAGCCACAGCTGAAGTGAAGACATGGACATCACTGGTATAGCTCCATGAGACCAGCTGCACACACGTTAGGACAATGAGGAGTTGCATGGCATCAGCCAGGCAATGCCCCCCAGACCAGGTATCCAAAGTGCGGAGCCACAGCCCCAGTAAAGACATGGACATCAATGGAATACCTCCCTGATACCAGGTGCACAAAAGTTAGGACACTGAGGAGTTGCACGGTCTCAGCCAGGCACTGCCCCCACGCCCCAGATCCCAGGTATTGGATCCTGAGTGCAGAGCCACACCCCAAGTAAAGCCACAGACATCAATGGTATGCCTCCCTCATACCAGCTGCACACAAGTTAGGACAGTGAGGAGATGGACAGCTGAGCCAGGCAAAGCCCCCATTTCCTGCCACACCAAGGGTTGGATCCTGAATGCACAGCCCCAGCCAAGCCATGGACATCAACAGTATACCTCCCTGATACCAGCTGCACACAAGTTAGGACACTGAGGAGATGGACAGCTGAGCCAGGCAAAGCCCCCACTTCCTGCCACACCAAGGGTTGGATCCTGAATGCACAGCTCCAGTAAAGCTATGGACATCACCAGTATACCTCCCTGATACTAGCTGCACACAAGTAAGGACACTGAGAAGTTGCACAGTCTCAGTCAGGCAATGCCCCCACAGCCCAGGTATTGTATCCTGAGTGCAGAGCCACAGCCCAACTAAAGACATAAACATTATCATTATACCTCCTGATACTAGCATACTAAAATGAAAGCAGAATAGGCCTAACGGTCTTTCAAGTCTGTCTCGATTGGTCAGCCCCACCCTGCATGCTGACCTTGCTGCCCCTCGCCTCTCTGGCTTCTCCCTTCCCAGTTCCAGATATTCTTGCTGCATTGGATTTTACTTCCAGAACCCTTCCCCTGTACCTGTCCCAGCCCCTCTTGAACCCCCTCCACCATCTCTGCCTCCACCAGCCTCCTAGGCAGTGCATTCCATGGCTCCACACACCCTCTCAGTGAAGTAGCACCTCTTCCTTTCTCTCCTGAATCTTCCCCCCTCCAGCTTCCACCCATGCCCTCTAGTGGCCCCCTCCTCCTTCCTTCGAGGCACCCTGACTGTTCCTCCCTTATTTATCCTCTTCATGTACTTGATACCAGGTGCACAGAAGTTCATGTACTTGATAGCAGGTGCACAGAAGTTAGGACAATGAGCAGTTGCAAGGTTTCAGCCAGGCAAAGGCCCCACCCCCTCAGAGCAGATATTTGATCCTGAGTGAGAGCCACAGTCCAAGTAAAGACATGGAAATCAGTGGTATACCTCCCTGATACCAGCTGTACCCAAATTCGGACATTGAGGAGTTGTACGGTCTCAGCCAGGCAATGCCCCAACCCCCCACAGCCCAGGCATTGTATCCTGAGTGATCTCCAAAGTCCAGCACTCGCCACTCCAATAAACACACTGCTCACAGATTCCAGGTGCAATATTTTTTCAAAGTGCCACAACAAATTCAGCATGCCTTTACTAGTTTTGGATCAAGTCCTTCCTCAAAAGGTAAGCCTCGATTTTAATGTTGCAAATATCAGGGGAAAAAAATGTAGCTGAGTATTATGTTGTTTGTGTTATCAGATATACCAGCTAAATGACATGCAGTATAGCACTTTGGCTAACGTCTATTTATAAACATGTCTTTAATATAATAGATAGGCTGGGATTATATTCATTTCTAGTATCAATTATTATGAGCACTTTAGTTAGTGTTTATTAATAAATAGGTTTTTAGGCTATAACAGTATTTACTTCAAGTATGCATTTCTCATTAGCACTCTAGCTAGTGTATATTTACCAACATGTTTTATTATACTAGGTAGTTATAGCAGTATTTATTTTAAGCATTTGACTGTATATTTTCAGCTATAGTCTATTCCTGTTTCTAATAGCATCTGTGAGCAGCAATTTAATTAATTGCATTGGTTAAAGTGGTATGTGGATTGTATGCACTATTTAAGTGGTGATTATGTGAACTGCTGACATCTTGATAAAGCTCTGATTATGACGTGAAACACTGACGGTTATTGGGATGTTGCTACCACTTATTTGTACCTTTTACAATGTTTCATTTTTACTGATATTTGCAACATTAAAATCAGTTTCATAGTGTCCTAACGTGAGGACTTCTTTCTTCTATGATTGCTGTCAAGCCCGCATTTTTGCCTTTATTCATCCTGAGTGCAGAGCCACACCCCAAGTAAAGCAATGGACATCAATAGTATACCTCCCTAATGCCAACTGCACACAGGTTAGGACACAGAGGAGTTGCACGGTCTCAGCCAGGCAATGTCACCATCCCCACAGCCCAGGTATTGTATGTGCAGAGTGCAGAGACACAGCCCAAATAAAGGCATAAACATTATCGTTATACCTCCCTGATACTAGATACACAGAAGTTAGAACAATGAGCAGTTGTATGGTGTCAGCCAGGCAATGCCCCCACCCCCTCAGAGCAGGTATTGGATTCTGAGTGGACTCCCCAAGTAAAGCCATAGAAATCTATGGTATTCTTTCCTAATACTAGCTGTGCACAAGTTAGGACACTGAGGAGTTGCATGGTCTCAGTCAGGCAATGTCCCCATCCCCCACAGCCCAGGTATTGTATCCTGAGTGTAGAGCCACAGCCCAACTAAAGGCCTAAAAATTATTGCTATACCTCTCTGATAGCAGCACACAAGTTAGGACATTGAGCAGTTGTACGGTGTCAGCCAGGCAATGCACCCACTCCCTCAGACTAGGTATTAGATCCTGAGTGAGAGCCACAACTCAAGTAAAGCCACAGACATCAATGGTATACCTCTGTGATACCAGCTGTACACAAGTTAGGACACTGAGGAGTTGCATGCCCTCAGGTAGGCAATGTCCCCACCACCCCAGAACAGGTACTGGATACTGAGTGCAGACTCACAGCTAAAGTGAACCCATGGACATCAACAGCATACCTCCCTGATACCAGGTGCATGCAAGTTAGGATGACTGAGAAATTGTATGGCCTCAGCCAGCTAATGTTCCCACCTCCCCCAAAAGTGGGTATTGGATCATGAGAGTAGAGCCACAGCTCAAGTGAAGTCATGGACATCAGCGGAATACCTCCATGAGACCAGCTGCACAGATGTTAGGATACTGAGGAGTTGCGACATCAGACAGGTAATGCCCTCAACCAGGTATCCAGAGTGCAGAGCTACAGCCCACTAAAGCACTAGACATCAATGGACTACCTCCTGATACCAGGTGCACACAATTAGGACACTGAGGAGTTCCACGGTCTCAGTCAGGCAATGCCCTCACCTCCCAGAACAGGTACTGGATCCTGAGTGCAGAGCCACAGCTCAAGTATAGCCATGTGCATCAATGGTATACCTCCCTGATACCAGCTGCATGCAAGTTAGGACTCTTTAAGTTGTTTGTTATTTCTTATCACAAATTTCACTTTTCAACGCTTATAATAAACACACTTTGCTGGTTTTTTTGCAAACATATTTATGTCAGATATCTTTTTTGAAAAATATGCATTACAAAATACAATTCTGTTTTTAAGAAAAAGGTATAAAATATAATGATTATAAAATACAAAATTTTCAAAATAAATAAAAGAAAATAAAAACATGATTTTATTTTATATATATCTTTTTATATATATAAGACAAAAAAGAGGGAAGTGTGTTCTCTGGTTGGGGGCAGTGCAGCTCAGTAGACTGGAGCATCTGGAGGTGCAACACAAAGTGGAAACTGCTGCACCAGGGAAGAGATACCAGATTCTGTGGAGAGGCCTTCAGCTCTGGCCAGGGAGACTAGATGCAGCTGCATGCGGTGAAGTGGTGCTGCAGTGGGCAGTGGTATCTGTAGCTGTGTCAACAGGCTGAAGCAGAAGTCTGACCACGCCCTGTCATGCCTGCAACAGGGACAGCATTTTTTGCTGCCCTTGTAGCAGGAGGTCAACCTTCTGCCCAAGTCTGTGTACACAGCTGCAATGCCCACTGCACATTTCTCCTGCTGTTTGAGCACCTGTAAACAGAAAGTATAATAAGCAATATGTAACATTGGTAAGTGTACTTTACTGGTATATATTATATAGCAATGCGCATAAAGAACAGAAGTTAGGACAGTGACTACTTGCATAGCCTCTGCCTGGTAGTGCCCCTCACTGCACAAGAACAGGTATAGTATCCTGAGTTCAAGGGACATTCCAAGTAAAGACATAAAGATTGATGTTATATCTCACTGATACCAGCTGAAAAGAAGTTAGGACACTGAGTACTTGCATGGTCTCAGCCAGGCATTGCCCTCCCTACCCACCAAGACCAGGTACAGGCTCATGACTGCACAACTACATCCCAAGTTAGGAGACTGAGGAGCTGCATGGGCTCAGCCAGGCAATGACCAAAGCCCAGCTAGACCAGGAACTGCATCATGAGTGGAGAGGCACATCCCACATAAAAGCATGAACACTGATGTTATATCCACCTGATACCAGCTATATATAAGTTAGCATAACATAACTGAGTTATTGCATGTCCTTAGCCAGACAGTGACTACCATCCCCCCCTCCCAAGATCAGGTACAGGATCCTGAGTGCAGAGGCACAACTCAAGCAAAGGCATACACATTGATATTATATATCTCTGATACAAACTGACTATAAGTTAGGACACTGAGTACTTGCATGACCTCAGGCAGACACTGCTCCAATATTCAAGATCATGCACAGCATACTTAGTGCACAGCCACATACCAAGTAAAGGCATAAAACTGGTGTAATATCTCCCTGATAGCAGGTGAACAGAAGTTAGGACACTGAGTACTTGCATGAGATCAGCCAGAAAGTGACACTCAGTCATGAAGATCAGGTACAGGATTCTGACTGCAGAGGCACAACACAAGTAAAGGCATAAACATTGATGTTATAGCCCCCTGATACAAGCTGGACAGAAGTTAGGACACATGGGTTGCACAATCTCAGCAAGGCAATGTCACCTGCCTTTACACACCAGGTATTGGATCCTGAGTGCAAAACCACAGACCAACTAAAGGCATGTACATCAAAAGTAGACCTGCCTGATACCAGCAGGACACAAATTAGAAAACTGATGAATTGCAGGATTCCGATAGGCAATGTCACCACCCTCCTACAGACCAGATATTGGATCCTGAGTGCAGAGCCATAGCCCAACTAAAGCCATTGACATCAATGGTAGCTCTTGCTGCTAACAGCTGCATGCAAGTTAGGACACTGAGGAGTTGCATGGCTGAACCAGACAATGCCCCCACAGACCAGGTATTGGATCCTGAGTGCAGAGCCACAGCTCAAGTAAAGCCATGCACATCAATGGTATACCTCTCGGATACTAGTTGCACACAAATCAAGACAGTGAGGAGTTGCATGGTCTCAGACAGCCAATGCCATCACCCTTGCAGACCAGGTATTGGATCCTGAGTGCAGAGTCACAGCTCAAGTAAAGCCATGGACATCAATGGCATACCTCCTGATACCAGCTGCACACTAGTTAGGATGCTGAGGAGGTGCACAGTCTCAGCCAGGCAATGCCCCACCTTTACACACCAGGTACTGGATCTTGAATTCAGAGCCATAGCCCAACTGAAAACATGGACATCAATGGCGCACCTTGCTAATAACACCTGCACACAAGCTAGGATTCTGAGATGTTACACAGGTTCAGGCAGGCAATGCCCCTACGCATCAGGTATTGCATCCACCAAGGTGCAAGCCACAGGTCAAGCACAGCCATTGACATCAATGGTATAGCTGACTGATACCAGCTGCAGATAAGTTAGGACACTGATCAGCTACAGGATGCTGAATGGAGAGGCACACACAAGTAAAGGCATAAACAATGATGGAATATCCCTTGATACCACCTTACCAGAGATTAGGACAGTGATTACTTGATGCCATCAGTCACACAATAACACATAGTGCTAGCAACTTTTAGTGTACATAATTATTTGAATCTGTCATACATATTATGATGAGTAGAATATTGCCTGTATACTTACGATGTGATAGGTGCTCCCCAGCATCAGGCTTGCCCGCGGTTTCCCACATTTCATGGGCGAGGTAGTATCAGCCCATATCATTATCCGCTATCTCCTTCCTAATTTTAATCTGGTAGAAATGCTGGCAAAGCAGTTTCCAACTGCATTTACACATCTGAGCTGTCTTGTTCCGCACGTGAAAGCGGTGGCTCAGATGTATATTTGTACACCTCCACATGGCATCCAGTCTCCTGTTAGTGCTCCTCATGAGCACATGTGGATTTCCTTTTGTCTGCACCACCTCAATCAGACAACAAACCTCCTTTAAGGTCCAGATCCTCATTTTAAAAGTTTTTTTTGAAGCTGAAATAGAGATACAATAGAAACATAAGTATATGTGGCTGTCTGCTATTCTAAGGCTAGCTTCATTCAGGAATAAAAATGTTTAGCTATGTATATGTGAAGCGTATTTTACACTTTTATGGTATATTATTCCTCATTTGTACTAGGTACAGAACATTAAGAGTGCTGAGGGATGTATACCATTACCTAGCAAATTATGTAGCACTGCTGACACTGTATTTGATACGCACTTCTGAGTCACAGTACAGGTGACCCTATACATATGAATCTTGCAGTTCTCCAACAGTAGGTGGCAATACGCTAGGACACTTAGTAGTTATATGCCATAAGGCAGGCTGTGCCCCACCCCTCACTGGACAAGGCCTACTAGTTTATCATGACTGCACAAGTAGAGGTCAAAAACAGCCATAGTCATTAACATTATATGTCTGTGATATCAGCTGTACACAACTTACAACAGTTAGAGTTGCATGGGATCAGACAGGCAATGCCCCTCCCTCCCCTCCTCCCATAGCAGGTTTGATACGCAGTCCATAGTCATTGGCCAACTGCAGCCATAAACATTAAAATTATTGTACCTGGCAACAGCTGTACACAAGTCAGGATACTGAGGAGGTGAATATTCTGAGCAGGCATTGTATAAAGCCTCCTACAGCAAGTATTGTATACTAACTCCACAGTCAGAGTATAATGCAAGACACAGTCATTCACATCATATCTGTATGGTAACAGTTGCAGACAATGAAGGTCACTAAACAGCTGAATGACAGCATGTAGGCAATGCCCACCCCCCCAAAAAAAAAATATCTGGTATAGTATCCTGAGTGTATAGCCACATCTGAAATAAACCCATAAACATTTATATAATATGTTGCTGATAATACCTGCACACAAGTGAGGACAGTGAGGGTATGCATGTCGTCTCCCAGGCAATGGCCTGACAGTGTAAGAACAGGTATTGCAGCCTGAGTGTGCAACCACATGAAAACTGTTAGCTGTGCCAGTTGAACTTGTTCAATGCCATGTGTTAAGATGGCACAGCAACACAGATTGTATGTGTATGTGATGTGTTATGTATGCAGCTTTTCTATTTTTTGACCAAGGTTTTTTGGCTCTTTAAATAACCATTTTTAAAGGGTACATTTAATCACTCTTATATTTTTAGAGTACTGTGAGGATTACATCTCAAAGGTCTCCCCAAAAAAGGCAATTGCCAGCATGTGAGAAGTGCACACCATCTGATAGACATAGTCAATCCTTAGAATACTTAATTTCAGGGTGACGTATAGTGTGCATGCCATACATGTGCAGATATCCATAATTTTGTATGTTTACCTTTCTTTATTCCCTGTCAAGCAGGTACATGTGCTGTTCTGCTTGCCAGACCCTATGCCCTGTAATATCTGAAAATATGATCTTATAGGCAGGTAATATACAGTACTCATGATAGAAGCAAGGTACAATTACGCTTCTGATACTAAATCTACCCATTGTTTGGTGCCTAAATCATTGCCTCTGAAATGAATCAGCAGTATGTCTGGAGGAGTTTGAGTGCTCAATAGTCTGTGCATTTTTGGCATGAGATGCTCCCACCTCATACAACCACTGCCAAACCACTTGACAGAACAATTTGAAAGATGCAGGTCCTTGCCAAATTGACTTGTCAGAGCATAGTCTGAAGCTCAACTAACTAAACTGCTTCCAACCAACCACACAGTGCATTTGCTGTTTTCTGCCATTCTAAGCTTTTAAACTGAGAAGCGGACAGAGAGCTACCAAATAAATCAGACTGTCTTCTGCAGTGTCTAGTCACTACTGAATGTGAAACCGAGATGTCTCTCTGTACTACAACACTGCTTTGGTGGGCTGGACAAATGCATAGAATAAAAAAAAAATATATAAGTTTAGGCCATTTTCACAGATAACCAATATAGTGTCTGCATGTACTATAATTACAGTGAATGGTTATAGTTGAGTTGCTGTCAAACAGATATGTTCCAAACTTTCTATGAGGGAAAACACTACATTTTAATAGGACGTGTTAAACAATCACAGGTAAAAAAAAAACTTGCAATGATTGGCTCCCTGTCATTTCATGATACACGTGCTGCCTGCTTACTGCCTCCATTTGCAGCAGTCATCTGGGCTGGTAAGTACTCACTAACAACGTTACTTTAAACTGCTATGACTTCTTATAACAGAATGACAGATACTTTCTACTACAATAGAACTAAAAAAAAAAGTTTTGTTTTGTGCTATTTTTGTGCAATTATCAGATTTAATAATTTAGTAAACTGTTGTACAAAATGGTAGGTACTTACACAGTAATCAACAAGGTCCTGTAGTGTGGTCTAAGATGGCTGCTATGTTCTTCTCCAAAATTCAGTGCTTCTTATTTGCTGCTTGAGATCACCAGATAAATGTGTTCTGCCATTGGCCTTTGTGTCTATCAGTCAAATACAATTCTGTTTCTCATTGGCTTTCCTTTATTTAGGATGTTTTACCAACATGCATATTCGACACTTTGTGTATTTGACACTACTATGCAAAAGTATTGATTTTTACAAAAGCACAATTCAACACTTTCGGCACTACTTTGAGAAAGTACTATTCAACACTTTTCGCATATTCGACATTACTTTTTGAAAGTGCTATTCAACAAACTTACTTGCATTAACTGCATTCATTGTTTTTACTTGTGTTATTTGGCTCTATTGTAAACATCTCTGTATGCATAGTACCATTTGACCTCGAGTTAACCAGGTCCACCTTGTAAATGAGCTTGCTCAATGATGTTCGCCTGGATAAATAAAAATTTTGATTGATTGATTTGATTTATGGACTTTCATGTATTCAACAATTTCTGTTTGTACTACCATTACTAGTTGTGCTTTTGTTTGTGGCTGGCTTTCCATTTATGTTACTGTTTCTGTTTATGTCAGTTTTACTGTTATTGTTTGTGTTTCTGCTTGTGTATATGTAACTATTTGTGTTTCCAGTTCTGTTAACATCTTTGTTAGTGTTACTGTTACCATTTCACTTTGTATTTTCATAAATCGTAATCTTACAGTTACTCATCATTTGTGTTTATGTTTGACTTTTTTTTACAATTTACATAATTGTTTGTCTTTGTGTCACTGTTACCATTAATCAATTCTGTATGCATTTCGTTTCTGACAGTAATTGCATAACCATGTGCATTTGTGGTTTTCTTGGTCTGAATTTTACTATTATTAATGGTTCACTTTTTTTTTATTGACTCTCACAGTTATTTGTATTGCTTGTGTTTACTTAACACTTGCATTTATGTTAATGTTTTGCTAGTGTTTCTGTTTATGTTACCATGGATGTTGCTCTTTCTGTTTGTCTTTAGATAAAAGTGATTTTCACTGTTTCCATTTGCATTTCTGATTACATTTATATTCCCATTCCTGTTTCTGTTTTTATGTTCCATCACTGTGTTTATGGTAATATTATGATTCTTGGTGGATTTTGCATTTGTGTTAACTGTAACTGGTAGTGTTTCATATAACTATTTAAGATGCAACTATGTGTTGGTGGCATAGTAGTACATATTCTTTGTTGTTATTATACTGTTTCAATTGTGGAACAGGTTTAAGTGTTAAGTTCCCTGTCAAGTACTGTTCTACTGCTACAGATACTGTGTTGTGGCACTTTTCTCTATGTTTATTTATGTTCTATAAACGATATACAGTTTAACTATGCAATGTTACTTAATTATTACTTGACACTGAGTCTCTCTTTTCTCTGTTTTTCATACAGGTGTCTGAGTCTAACATTATATTTTACAAGACTGTTTTGAAATTGGACAGAAGAAAATGCCATCTAAACAGAGATGCACTGCTATGCAGAGGCGAAAGAGGTATAATAGCAGTACAGTGTTGTATAACAGTGACTACAATTGCACATGCTACATCGAAATGTGCAGAGTACTCAGTCTCTACATAGAGTTAGTTTAGCGGTTACACCTTCCACGACATTTTACAGACTTGCTCAACTGCAAGAAAACAATGTACAGGTGAGCAGCAGGTTAGAAATCTTTTAGATGTAAGAAATCTGTTGCAAAGCAAGCATTAAGACACACTCAGCAATAGCAACAAAGTCCGACTGTTGCTAGTCAGTTGAGAAACAAACGTATTATCGATCACTGGCATCTAAAGCTAAGGTTAATAGACTTATTGAAGCTGTGATGAGACATGAACACAGAAAACTTATGGGTCATCGGTCATTGATGAAATTGTGTTTCAGGTTTGCACATTTGTCAATAGAGCAATATTGCTCTTCAACGCTTGTGGTGGAAAATGGCAGATGTACTGGAACAATTTAGGAAAGTTGTCTATGGTATAAAGATGAAGTTACAACACTACCCCATTTTGAACCAACAAAATGTTTGTGCCAATTTCACGGGTAACTGGCTACATACACAGCACTCAGAGGCATATTTCTGGGAGGCATCATATAACACACAGAAGAAGGATAGCAAATTCTGTGTTGATGAGAATGAAAAACTATGTATTGTGCTGACAGTCTGTCATGACAGAGAAACAGACTCAGATGATGAATCTCAGTCAACTGTTCAGCCTCGTAGGTGTCACTGTCCAGCCTGGACATGTGATGAGACATGCAATCAAAGGCAATCATAATTTGATAAAGTTGAGTACTTTATTAATCTGTTTGTTATTACTGATCGGAAGAACAGACATACACTGTTTTAGACGATAGACCTTTGTGAGATCTGTCCACATACTGGACTTATGGGCCGTTCACTAGCATGCTTAGATAGTGATGTTTGTGACAGAATCTTTCACCACATGTGGATGCTAGCAGTGCATCATTTAGGTATGTGTAACTTTGTCTATAGGGTGTATGATGTACACAGAGTTGTTGCTTAGTACAGTCATCTTAATGAGTTGTTGCAGTCTGGTGACATGCATGGTGCCATGGCATTTATGAAAGATATACAATGTGACAGGACTGTCACTGATACTGTTCTTGATCAGGTATCAAGTGTTACTGGCAATTCATTCTCTGTCTTGGAAACAGACATTCCGAAAGTGTTTGGAAAATCCATTACCAAATTTGAGTTGGCAAAGACAAGAGAAATTTGACTCTGTATGTGTGTTGTGTGATAGGCTGTGTTATGAGAAACAGTCAGAGTTAGTCTGGAAACCCCTGTCATCATACAATGACATGTGGCTTAGACTCCTGGCATATCTGCTATAAAAAAGTGACTTTCAGTTGCAGTCAATCATTGTGATGTGTAAATACTGTTTTTGCAAGGTGAAAAATAACAGTCTGTCGCCAAGGTCAGTGTTGAACAATATGGAGGCAGATGTTACACCTGCTGAGATTACTGCATTGAATATGTTTGAATGGATTCTTATTCAGACTATGAAACCATTTCAAACTATTCTACACTTAAATGCTAGGACACAGAACATTCCACAAAAAGGGTTTATTAAGTCTCTTAAGGATTCCGTTACGTATCTTCCACTTCCTTTGCAGGAGAATGTGGAGGCACTCTCCAGTGAGAACAGTTTGGTGATTCTTGTGAATGGTGTTCCAACCAAGTCAAAAGGTCATCTGGTAGGATGCTGTCAATGTACAGAAGGTGAAGCAGGCTCTCACTTACTTGAAGAGCAACAATCCCTTCTATGCAGACCTTGACACTGATCACATGAGTAATGTGTCTGCTCAGTACAGTGTGTTGAAGACCAGTAAACCAATGATTGAGAAGGTCAATGTACAAACAACTGACAATGTGTATGAACAATGCACAATACATCCGCTACATGGCAGAGATCCAGTTGGGGATAACACTGATCTGTATCCGATGAAACAACTGGAAGGCAACCCTGTTAGCATTTGGGAAGCAACTGTGAAAGTGTGCTGCTTTCCAGATTTATTTCCAAAAGGGTCAGGTGGATGTTTAGATGCTAGAGAAGTACATGTACAAGGTGCAGAATAATGTACCAGTCGGGTGCTCAGTAAGGATGGCAAATTCAGATGCAACATACAGTATTTGTTTCACCTAGTATGGGAGAGTGAGCTAGGATACTCTCTGCACCAACTGCATATACTATATGGCTCACGACTCCACTTGATGGAATCACTACTGTACAGTTTTTGCAGAAACTAGAAAAGGATGAAACTGTACAGGTCAATTTGTCTTCCATACTGTCAAGTCTACGAGGCATTAAGGAATACTGGTATCACAGACACTCTGAGGTGATGACCATGCTGCATGAGTGTGGTGCAGCAACATGGTTTGTGACACTCAGCTGTGCTGAATATACCTGGCATGAGTTGACTGAACTCTTGAAGTGGGCAAATTCTGATGTCAAAGGCATTTCATCAATGACTCTCGAGAGATACATAGACAGTGTTGGCAGATAAGGGCCTATGGACCACCCAGTCTGCCCATTTGAGCTTGTAAGTTCAGTTTATGTTTCCTAGAAGTCTGTTGCCCCTTACCCCTGATCTCCAGAATTCTTTTATGTCTATCCCATGCATTCTTAAATCCTGTGATTGTTTCAGCCCCCACCACTTCCTCTGGCAGGGTGCTCCATTTGTTCACCACTCGTTCTGTGAAGAAATTCTTCCTCATATTTCCTCTGAATCGTCCTCCCTCCAACTTCATCCCATGCCCTCTAGTCCTGGAACATCTTTTTCACTTAAAAATAGTGTATTCCTGCACCCTGTTCCTCCCTGTGAGATACTTGTATGTCTCTATCATATCCCTCTCTCCTCCTCTCCTCCAGGGTATATGTTCACTTCCTTCAACCTGTCTTCATAGGATTGTGATGCAATCCATGCACATCTTTGTTGCCTCCTCTGAACCTTCTCTACCTGTCTATGTCCTTACTAGGTATGGTCTCCAGAACTGTACACTGTGCTCCAGGTGGGGCCTCACTAGTGTCTTGTAAGCGGAATTATGACCTCCCTTTTTCCCTGGTGATGCCTGCCTATACCTACCAGCATCCTATTTGCTTTACCTGCTGCCTTGTCACACTGTTTCCCTACCTTGAGGTCATCAGAGATGATAACCCCAAGATCCCTTTCCTGCTTGGTGCATGCTATATCCTCACCCCCCCAACTGATATATTGTGCCAGGGTTTTTGTGCCCCATATGCATTATCTTGCATTTCTTTGCATTGAATTTCAACTGCCAAACTCCTGACCATTCTTCAAGTTTCTGCAGGTCCCTTCTCATTCGGTCTACATCCTCTGGTGTGTCTACTCTGTTACAGAGCTTTGTGTTATCAGCGAAAAGTGAAATTCTGCCTTCTAGGTCCTGTGAAATGTCACTGATGAAGATGTTGAATAGGACCAGTCCCAGCACTGATCCCTGTGGTACCCCACTGGTCACTCTTCCCTCTGTGGAGTGACAGCCATTTACCACCACCCTCTGTGTCCTGCCACCCAGCCAGTTATCTACCCACCACACTACTATCATGCCCACACCCATATTCCCCAGTTTGTGTAATAGTCTTCTATGTGGCACAGTGTCAAAGGCTTTGCTGAAGTCCAGATAGGCCATGTCCACTGCCCTCACCTGATTCACCTCCCTAGTCACCCAGTCAAAAAATTCAATGAGGTTGGTCTGACATGACCTCCCCCTGGTGAAACCATGCTGCCTTGGGTCCTGTAGTCCATTGACAACCAGATGTTCCACCAATCTCTCCTTCAGTAATGCTTCCATGATATTCCCCACTACTGAGGTGAGGCTGACTGGTCTGTAGTTTCCTGCTTCCTCTTTGTTCCCACTTTTGTATAAGGGGACTACATCTGCTGTCCTCCAGTCTTTGGGTACCTCCCCTGTTTCCAGTGATCGGCTAAACAGGATAGCTAGAGGTTCAGCCACCACCTCTCTTAGTTCTTTAAGGACCCTGAGGTGTACCCCATCTGGCCCCATTGCTTTATCAACTCTTATTACTTTCAGTTCCTTCAGGACCCTTTCTCGTGTAAAGGGACTTGTGTCCATTTCTGCACCATTCTCACCCCTTGTACTCCTTCAGACCCATTACCTCATCTTCCTCAGTAAAGACTGAGCAGAAATACCTGTTCAATATGTCAGCTTTACTGTTGTCATCCTCCATGCGGCCCCATCCTCCCCCTTCAGTCTCACTATCCTCCCTTTGTCTTTCTTTTTCACTTATGTACCTGTAAAAGGTTTGTCCCTCTACCCACTGATTTTGCAATGTGTTCTTCTGTCTGAGCTTTGGCTTCCTTACTGACCTCCCTGCCACCCTTTTGCTTCTCCTGGTACTTCTCCCTATCTCCCCTTCTGCCTGTGTCTTTTTGTGCCTGAATGCAATCTTTTGGCTTTCACTTTCTTTTGCTACCTCTTTGGAAAACCATAACGGTCTCCTCTTCCTTTGCTAACCTGCTTAATGCATAATTCTGCTGTTCTTGTAATCCCCATTTTAAATACTGCCCACTGTTCCTCAACACCTGATTCCTGTCCCATTCCCCTTAATGCCTCTTTCAAGTATCTCCCATTTTCCCAAAGTCTGCCCCTCTAAAATCCAGGATACGTGTTTTTGTGTGGTTTGGTTCTGCTCTTTCTGTGATTTCAAACCACAATGACTGGTGGTCACTGTTCCTCAGGTGCTCCCCCACTGTTACCCCTATCACACTGTCCCTGTTTGTGAGCACAAGGTCCAGTATTGCCTTCTGCCGAGTTGGTTCCAAGACAAGTTGCTTGAGGAAGGCACCCTGAAGGGAGTCCAGGATAAATCTGCTCCTAGTTGATGCTGCTGCTGGATGCTCCAGTCCACATCTGGAATATTGAAGTCTCCAACCAGTACTACCTCACCCTTGTCTGCCATCCTTTGATAGCTAGCAACAGCTCCCTGTTTCTTCCTCCTGGGCTGGTGGTCTACAGACCACACCTGTATGAATGGCTGTCCCCATTTTTCCTTTCCAGCTTAACCCACAGTATCTCTCCCTTTTGTTCCTCCTGGATTTCTGTTGCCCTTATGTCATTTTTCACATACAGTGCCACTCCTCCTCCCTTCCTGCCTGCTCCGTCTCTTCTGAATATGTTGTAGCCAGGTATGGCCATCTCCCAGTCATGGTTATCAGTACACCAGGTTTCAGTGATGGCCACAATGTCCAGGTCTGACTGCACCATGACAGCCTCCAGATCTTCCATCTTGTTGCTAAGGCTCCTGGCATTTGCACACATGGCTTTCCATGATTTGACCTCCCTAGACTGTTTCGCTGTTCTACTCCAGCCCCTTCCTTGGTTGTCCTTTTATCCTTGGTTCTCCTGCTGTCTGCCTTCTACTGAATTTTGCCCCTTTTCTGCCTATCCACCTCTTGGGCACTAATCTTCATCTTTTGCACACTGCTTTGCAGAGATAGCCACTCCTCTGGTTCACTGGTTCACTGCTGGCTGTAGGGGTGAACGAAGGTACCCTCCTTCTTTGGCCTGCCACCCCTTTGCTAGTTTAAATGCTCATCAATGTAGCCTTTAAACTTATCATTGAGTGCTTATCAAGTAAGATGTGGTCACTTGACCTAGTGACTGTGAGTAGGCATTTTCACAAGTGATTCCATGATATTCTGACTTTCATTTTATCTAAGGACAATCCACCTCTTGGCATTGTTGAACATTACTTCTGGAGAATGGAGTATCAGGCATGAGGTGATCCTCATATTCATATCTTACTATGGATCAAGGATACCCCATGCATAGTGAACAAGAAGCAACAGAAGTGCTAGTGTGTGACTGGCGTGGTGGTGTTGAGGGTTGAGGTGCTGGATGCCACACCTCACTCCACGCTGTCAGCCCAGATTCAGAAACAGATTCAGGTCATTTGGGGGCCAGTGGGGGAGGCAAGGATTGAAGCATTACAGCTCTCATTCATAGGGGGTCTGTGCTACGAATGGCACAGATAGGAGGGCTTGCCCACTGCCAGGGGCTTGGTTGCCTCCACAGAGGTGGAGACAGCTGCTGAACCCATTACATGGTGTGCAGGTGTAAAGGGGTGAAATAATGGAGGAAAAAATCTTCATCGGTAGGATGACACCTGACTCCCCGCAGGTACCGTTCCTGGGCCAGGCATAAGGTAAGCTCCGGTAATTCCAGGGGACGGAGCTGGGGGGGGGGTCGGGCAGAAGGGAGCTGCTGGGAGGGAAGGTGTAGAAACAGCAGCTCTGATTAAAAAAAAAGAAGTGCATGTGTTCATAAAGCATTACATTACTTGCCGCATACCAGACAAGTATGATAGTCCTACATCCTACACTGTGGAAGTTCATGCAAAAGTTCCAATGACATGTCTGTGCCAAATACTGCCATTGTACAGTGGAAAATAAATCTGATTAGTACACGAGATGTCGCTTTGGATTTTCTAGACGTGTGTCAGAATGGTCGCATGAATTAACTCCTTTCAGCAATGTGAGTTCATTTGAAGGCAAAATCAACCGAGAGGGTATATGAATTACCCAGAAAGGAAAAGGAGGTGTACATCAATGATTACAACCCCACACTCTTCTAATGTAGCAACTAACATAGATGTTCAGTGTTTAGCTGACAACTCATTGACTCTTGTTCAGTACGTCACTTACACCACTAAACAAGAACAGACTAGCTTGCAAGATCTTTGGGAAAATATTGCCAATTCAGGCAAGTCATTGACATCTCAGTTGTGGTCACTTGGGTTGAAGACTCAGTCACACAAAGAATGTGGTGCATATAAGGTCAATGATCAACTGATCAGTACACATTTATACAGCGAATCTAATGCTGTGCTCTTTCTTAGTGTTAACTACAAAGAGAAACGCAAACATGTATTAATACTTCACACTGAGATTGAGGAACTGACCCTAAACAGACCTTCTTCTAAGCAGATATTGAAGAATAATCTAATTGACACGTACTACCCCAGAAGACACAGTGACATGAACGATATGCATCTATCTGAGGTAGCTAAGTGGTATGACTTCAAGAATGATGTCTCACCTGATGGTACATAAAACATTTACAAGGTCACAGGAGTGTATGGCTGTCTTGTTAAGAGACCCAAGCCTTGGCTCATTGACCACTGCAAGTTACATCTAGGCCCATCTGAGAGCAGACAGAATTATTACTTTGCTCTGCTGTTCTTATTCAAACCCTGGAGGAACACAGCTGAATTGAAAGGTGACTGTGACACATTTGAGGAACAATTTAATCACAGTTATGATACATTCAAACTGAATACTCTGAGACACACATACAGAGGCTAGATGCTGAGAAGGAACAAGTTGAAAAATGCACATAAACAACTTGAGGAGGATACTCCAGTTAGTTTACAGGATAACCTTGATCTGGAAGGACAAGTTACTGTTGGAGGGCCTCTGCCTCTCAATGACACAGAAGTACTCACGTCAGAAGTGGAAAGTGCTGTGGAGCATGGCACATAACCCACTGTTGGTCCACTGGAATTGAAAGAGAGACTCAATGAGCAGCAATGTGTGGTTCACTCTGCAGTCACAGATGCTGTTCGATATGATATACTACATGAACAGAAGAAATGTAAGTGTCATGAGCATATGCCACTACTAATGTTTGTCAGTGGCTCAGTGGGTACAGGTAAGAATTTCCTTACAGAGGCTATTGCAGCTGAAATAAGGACACTGACAGACTCACCAATGTCTGTTGCTGTTACTGCTCCCACTGCACTGGCTGCATACAACATTGGTAGAGTAACCCTACACTGTCTGTTCATGTTGCCAGCGGAGCATGGTAAAACAGGAGAGTATCATAAGCTATCATTTGAGGCTGCATCTCAGCTTCATTCTGTGTCTACTAAAATGAAGCTACTGATCATTGATGAGATCAACATGGTATCTAATGTGATGCTTGCCTGTATACATCTTCGTCTACAGGAGATTTTGGCCACTGACTATGGAGATGCATTTAGTAGTAAAAGCATCATTGTATTTGGAGACCTTTTACAACCTGCATAAGTTAATGCAGAGCATGTCTTTGCAATTCTGTCTGTCAAGCAAGCAAAGAATACACTGGGCTGCAAAAAACAGTACTCACCTTAGTAATGTTGTTTCTTCTAATGGAGTCTTGCTATATTATGACATATGCAGTGAGTCCCAACCTTCAAACTGCTCGGAGGTGAAAGAGTTAACTTTCCATGCCAGGCATGGAACTTTGACTTGAGCTCGGTTGAAAACTCTGTCTGTTGTTCTTCAAATTCAAACTGTCAGATCTTTACGATGCTAAACTCACTAAGGTCCTGTGTGGAAGCTTGTAAACCTCACTAGCCAACTGGCTACTAAATATAAGAACACATTTTTTGGTCCCAAAACAAAGACTCAAGTCAGGAGACCCAAAAAATGAAAAACACAACACCCAGTCACCCCAAAAAAGGAGGGGTTAAAAAACAGGGTGAGCATCTACTAAGTGCCAACACTGCACTGCCCACCCACATCCCAAAAGCAGAGGTTCTGAGAGGGGCAGGCAGAGGGGAGGTCATAATATAGCAAGACTCCATTAGAAAACAACATTACTTAGGTGGTAGTTTTTCTTCAAACAACATAAGTCTTGCTATATTATATATATATCGAACACACAGCAGTACCTCCATGGAGGAGGACAGAACCTACTTAAGCAAATAGGCTCTGAAGCACAGCTGTGCCAAACCGAGCATCACTCCTAGCCTGGATGTCCAGAGAGTAATGCTTGGTAAAAGTGTGAACTGTTTTCCAGGTAGATGCTTGACAAATCTCTAGAATGGGGATGTCCCTGGCAGCAGCCAGGGAAGCAGCTGTACCTTTGGTAGAGTGAGCCCTCAGGCCTGAGGGAGGAAACTTACCCAGCTTTTCATAACAGAATTGGATACAAGAGACAATCCACCTGGCAATGGATCTTTTAGTGGCAGGTTTCCCTCTTTACCAACCTCACCATAAGTGAGGCACAGTTGGAGGGAGTCAAACCTGTGACCCTTGGTACGCTCAATGTAGTAACTAAGGACTCTCTTCACATCTAAGCTGTGCAACCTCCTCTCACCAGAGGAGGAATGGTCAGTGAAATACACTGGAAGAGAAACAGATTGATTAAGGTGGAAATCTGAAACCACCTTAGGCAAGAACTTCCTGTTAGTCCTGAGGACTGCCTTATCTCTATGAAAGAGAGATAAAATCAGGCTCCACTGACAAAGCTTGTAATTCACTTATGTGTCTGGCAGAAGTGATGGCTACCAGAAACACAGTCTTCCAAGTCAAATACTTAAGCTCTGCTGAACACAAGGACTCGAAGGGGGAGGTTGCTTAAGCTGAGCAATGCAAACATTAAGATCCCAGGCAAGGGCAGGGTCCCTGAATGGAGGGTTGGTGTGAAGCAATCCCTTTAAAAACTTAGAGAATAAAGGATGAGCTGAAAGAGAAGAGGGTTTACCTGCTGAAATAAAAGCAGACACAGCTGCCAAATGCACCTTTTGGGTAGCTGGACCCAGCACCAAAGTGTTTAAATGGATCATATAATCCAGGACTGAGGGTAAATCAGCAGATTCTGGGGAAATATGCTTTCCAGAGCACCATATTGAAAACCTCTTCCATTTGGAATTATAAGTAGCCCTGGTGGAAGGCTTCCTAGAAACCCCAGGGCGCATCTGGAATTGAGCGGTACTCTGCTCAGTATGCCATTCCTGGGTAAATCTGTTAAATAAATAAATAAGCCTTCAATATATCCATTACACCTTGGGAGAGGTGTAGATCATCAGACTCTAACTCTTCAAGAGCCAGGCCTTGAGATTGAGAGATTTGAGGTCCGGGTACCAAACCCTTCCCTGAGCACAGGTTAACAGACTGTGATTCCTGGGAAGACACAGGGGAAGATGGACTGCTACGGCCAGTAGGAGTGGATACCAGGGTTGTCTGGCCCAATCTGGAGCAATCAGAATCACTCTGCAGGATTGAGATCTGATTTTGACAAACACTTTGAATAGGAGAGGAAAGGGGGGAAGCATAGAGAAACTTCCCTTCCCTTCCCAATTAAGAAGTAAGGCATCCAGAGGGACTGAGCCTGACACTGGGGGCCTGCAGCAAAAAAGGGGAAGTTGGTGATTGTCTGGGGCTGCAAAAAGATCTATCTGCGGGGTGCCCCATCTGGCAAATATTGCCCCCAGGACCAGGGGATCCAGTGACCATTCGTGATGGTCCAGGGAAATCCTGCTGAGAGCATCTGCCAGGACATTGTCCTTGCCTGGGAGGTGAACTGCCATAAGGGAGGTGTTCAAGGAGTAAGCCAGAGACCACAACTTCATTGCCTCGGTGCACAAGGCCATAGACCGAGTGCCTCCTTGCTTGTTGATGTACCACATTGTAGTGGTGTTGTCTGTTCTGACCTGTACAACTTTGTTCTGAACAGATTTGGAAAAAGCTTGAAGTGCTAGAAAAACTGCTCTGAGCTACAACAGGTTGATGTGGAGCAGAGATTCCTGAGGGGATCACAGTCCCTGGGTAGTGAGGTCGCCCATGTGAGCACCCCACCCCAAGAGGGATGCATCTGTAGTAAGGATTAAAGAGTGAGACTGAGTGACAAAGGGAACCCCTTGTCTCAGGTTGTTCTGATCCTGCCACCACTGTAGGACTTGGATCAGGGTTCGAGTTACTGGGATCAACTTGGTTAGAAGGTCCTTTCCTGAAACCAAAAGGCTCTCAAATGGAACTGAATGTCCCTCATCTGAAATCTGGCTCCTTGCACTACTGCTGTAGAAGCAGCCATGTGTCCCAGGAGCTGCAGAAAATGCCTTGCTGGTCGAGAGACCTGCAGGGTGAATGAGGAGGCCAGAGAGACCAGGGTCCTTGCCCTGTCCAAAGGAAGGAAGGCTCTGGCTTCCTCTGTGTTCAGTTCTGCGCCTATGAAGGTGAGAAGCTGGACAGGCTCTAGAACCAACTTTGGAAGACTGAGAAGGAAACCTAGAGAGGTAAGCAGTTGCTGAGTTATCTGAAGATGTAACTTGGTCTGGAGACTGGCCTACTATGAGCCAGTCATCCAGGTAAGAAAAGATGGCAATTTTTTGCCTTCTTAGGTAGGCAACTGCTACTGCCAGGCATTTTGTGAATACCCTTGGAGCAGAGGTGAGGCCAAAGGGCATTGCTATGAACTGGTAATGGCCTGAGGGCAGCTTGAACCTGAGGTACTTTCGATGGGAGCTTCTGATGAGAATATGGAAGTAGGCACAGGCATCCTTGAGGTCCAGGGATGCTAGCCAGTCCCCTGGCCTTAGAGAGGGTAAGATAATTCCCAGAGTCACCATTCTGAATTTTGATTTTAAAAGGTGCTTGTTTAGGTATCCGAGATCCAGGATGGGCTGCCATTCTCCTTTCTTTTTGGGGTAAGGAAGTACCTGGAGTACAATCCTTTGCCCTGGTGTAGGGGTGGAACCCTTTCCACAGCTCTGAGAGCCAGGAGGGTAGAGACTTCTGCCTCTAGGACAAGTGCCTCTGATGGATTTGTTGGTGGCAAGGATCTGGTTCTCATCTTTGGAAATTTTCTGAAGCTGAGAACCAGTCCCTGGCTTACTACTTCCAGGACCCACTTGTCTGATGTTAGAGACTTCCAGTCCTGGACAAAGTAAGCTAGCCTGCCCCCTAAAGGTAGTGAAGAATCGGCCCTGGTCACCCCATCAGGGTGCCAGCTTGGCAGGGGCTTTAGGCTGAGGGGTGGAAGCAGGTCTGCTTGTACCCCGTCTGCCTCTCCCTCTATAGAACCCCTCTGGGCATAAGCTGAAGAGGAGGCCTGGGCTTGGTAAAAAGGCCTATGAAAAGCCCTGCCCCTGGAAGGCTGCCTTTGAGGAGTGGCCTGCCTTTCCTTGGCCTGTGCACTCCTATAGGTGGTCCTATACTCATCCATTTTCTTCATGTAATTCTCTGTCTGCTCTCCAAACAGAGAATTACCCACAACAGGAAAATCCATGGCTTTAGTCTGGGTATCCTGTGACAGGCTAGTACATCTGAGCCAAGCCATTCTGTGAAAAGCCACAGATGTAGCCATGACTCTTGATCACACATCATTATAGAGTCCACTGCAGCATGAAATTGCACCTTAGATGCCTCAATACCATCAGCAGCCATCTGCTCCAGCTCCTTGGCAAGCTGGCCAGGGACCTGCTGTGCTAGAGCCATAACAGTATCCCATCTGGATTTCTGGTATCTAGCAACATAAGCCATATAATTTGCCAGTCTGAGTCCCAAGGATGCTGCCACGTACTGTTTCTTTGTCATGGCATCAATCCTCCTGGAGTCCTTGTCAGGGGTGTGTGAAGCCAAGGGAATATTTGCCTTGTCACAGATGGCAGCCTGCACTACCCCCAACATGTCTGCATTGTTGTGTAAGGAACTCCGTATCAGAGCCTGACAATGTGTACCTCTTGTCCATTCTTTTATCCACAGGAGGTATAGTGTGAGGAGTTTTTAGAATTTTTACTGTCTGTTTCCCAAAAGATTTATGCAAAGGAATAGACAGTCTCCTAGACTCTGGGATAGCCATCATTTCTACATAGTCAGGCTCCTCTTAATCATCCACAGCTTCCTCCATAGGGAGCTGGAGGGTTTCAGCAACTTTTTTAGAAAACATAAAATGAGAAGGGGACTCGAAAAGCCCAGGAGGAGACACTCCCGAAGGTCTGTCTGGGGAGATGTCTGGTTCAATGGGCACATCCAGACTTTCAAATCCACATTCACTCTCCTCATTTTCCTCTTCCCCCTCCTCCAGTTCATAAAATTCCTCTAAATCATACTCTTCAACCAGTGGAACCAACCGAACCGTACGCTTACCTGATGGTGCCGGTTCGGTCGGAACTGGAGAAAGCAACTGGACAATTTTAATCACTTTGGCTATTTCTTCAGCGGTTGGAGAGGAAAGTTTTGGCTCCACATCAGCTGATTTCCTAGTCCTTTTTGCTGGAACGGACTCCTCCGAGTCGGCTCTCCTTCCAGAGGAAGTTTAGCTCTAGTCAGAGGGCACTCCCTCGGATCGGTTTCAACTGAACTGGGCTGGCCATCTGGGTCAGCAGACTTTGGCCTCCTTTCCTGAGCCTACCAACTCTCTTTTCCAGGGTAGCTGCAGGAAAACTTTTGCAAATCTGGCAGTTTGCATTGAGGTGGTCAAACCCCAGACAATAAACACAGGTGATGTGGGGGTCAACCTTAGCAAAGACTTCCCCGCAGACACTGCAGTGTTGAAACCCAGTGGGCCCGGTTTTTCTTTTGGGTTTCTCAGACATAGTGCCAGTCCTAACTAAACTTGCCCATTTATGGCAATCCACCAAGCAAGACTCTCTTATTGGTTCCCAACTGTGTCACAAGTCGTGGAAAAAAACGTAATGAAATCCGTTTTTTTTTAGAACCGATAAGAACCGGTAACCACACTCTAAAAGACAGATTAATATATTTTAAACAACCTGATCGATTCAAACTGAACCGATAAACCGTTCTCAAGTTCCACACAGAAAGTAAATGTAAAACCTATCTAGTACTTACAAATACCACAGACAGAGCTTGAACCGACCGGTTGCAGTTTAAATTCGGTCAAAAAAACTGAGAAAATAATACTTTAACTGACAAAATGAACCGAGCAGAAGGAGAAATCTCCGGAGCGACTGTTCAGTGAGGTGAAGTAAAGAATCTGACAGTTTGAGTTTGAAGAACAACAGACAGAGTTTTTCAACTAAGCTCGAGCTCAAAGTTCCATGCCTGGCATGGAAAGTTAACTATTTCACCTCCGGAGCAGTTTGAAGGTTGGGACTCACTGCATATGTCATAATATAGTAAGACCTCATGTTGTTTGAATAGAGGTTATAACCTGTGGGAGTTATTCATGTATGTTGAGTTGTGTGAAAACATGAGGCAGGGGAGGTGATCTAGCTTACAAGGCACTGCTGGATCAAGCTCGTACAGGTGCACTGTCACCAACATATCTTTCAATACTGAATAGCTGAAGAATCACTACAGATACTACATCCATACATGCAGCATGTGATGTTTTCAGTGATGTCTGCTCCAATGGTACACAAATTGTCTGTCTTATGCCACGACTTAAGAAATGTCCTGACTTCAGCAGTGTTACGTTGCAGAGAAAGAATCAAGAAATGGTCACACTGCATGCTGTTGATACAGTTGACAGTGTTGTTTTATGTCGTAAGCTAGTTGCAAAGATGACCGCGTGCCTGTCTGAACTTAAGTCAGATGTACAGCTGGACTAGAGGCTGTTCATACCATTTGTAAGAATGCACGTGTCAGGCTACATCAAAATCTGGATGTTAAACATGGCATGGTAAATGGTGCAATGGGTCACTTCATAGACTTTCAGTACTATGTTCAGAAGACATTTATTGAGGCACTTAATAATAATAATAGTAACTTTATTTGCATAAGCCCTTGAAACATCAAGGTGCTTTACAACAAGATACAATTAAATAAAATGGGATATGACAACAGTAAAATCAGTAGACAACAAAATAGAAACAGTCTGAGAATCATCCTAATTGGTGTCTAAAAATGCTTGATGCCATAAATGGGTTTTGACAACATGCAACAGTATGTGGAGATAGATTGGACCTGTGTTAAGTTCCAGGTCTTCAAGGATATATATGTCAACAGGAAACAGTTTCCTATATGTGTTGCATATGCTGTTTCCATACACAAGCCACAGGGCTTGAGTTTGGATTCAGTGGCGGTGGACATAGATGTGACACGAGGACAGCCAGTTCTGAGTACTGTATCATTTTTTTGGTAAAATAAAAATGGGTTATGGACTGACTCTCTTGAGAAAGGCTAAAACAGCATGTATGACACACACCCACACATGTTTTAGATACATGACATTACATGGAAGGCCAGAAGCTAATTACAGACTGTAACTAAGTTAATTATAGCCAAGACCACTAGAATTTTGTGGCCTCAGTATTTTGCACAGAACTTGCAATCTACTGCAGAACTTCTGCGGTGCTGCAGAATTCACTCTTTTGGTGATTTTGTATTAATATTTCTGTTTATCCACAGAATCTGGTTCCCTTCCCATCTTTTTATATCCAAACTCCCCTATATGCTCAGAATGTGATGTTACCATTGCTATATCACAAAGCTAATGAAATGGCTGCATTCTGCAACAGAAATGAACAGTAACTTATCTACCACAACTCCACTACCAGAGGCGGTGGCTCAGTACATCAGGCATGGTGATATTTGCTCAACCTGCTCTACAACCTAATACAATTTTCAGTCTTACATTATTGCACTAGGGCAAACTTAAACAAAACCTTGTCAATAGCACAGACCTGTTAAGTCCATACCTCACTTTGTACAAACCTATTTGTGCCTTTAAGGTATAGAGATGCCATTTGAAATGAATAACTGGTAAAATGAATTTAACTGTCATTTTTAAGAAAAATAAAGTAATTATGCCCAGAAAAGTGAAATATAATAATGTGTAGACCTGTTGAAAGAATAGACCTGTTAAATAAATATTGCACTGTACACATTTTTGCCAGGGCATTGATTACATATTGTCATTGGTTGATAGAATCACCTAAAAGTTATGGAGAAATGTTGTGTGCAGTGACAGCTGTTGGGCCAGAGTGTAGCATGCTGTGTTTCCATGCCAGCAAGTCAGGTTGAGAGATTAGCTCTGGGAGCTGGCTGGGCAACACAAGCATTAGTGGAAACATCACTGCTCGGAGCCTGGGAAGGTATGGTGCAGTGTTCTGTCATGTGGTGGACACATTGTGATGAGCTGGAAGCTCGATCTCTGAATCGGTTCATATGTATGTCATGGCCTGATGGTGTTACACAGCATGTCAGGAAAAAGCAGGTTATGAAAATGATTTTGCAATATCTCCTACTCCATTTCCAATGGGACCTTTATGAATGAGGATGCAAGTTCATGGAAATAATAAAAAAATACATATATATACACAGACACACACACACATACAGTATCTCTCTCTCACCACATGCTAGCATACACATATATTTGTATGTATGTTTTCAGATTATAAAAATATATAAGTGATACACAGTGGGAACCTCATGAGTGGTGTAGAAAGCACATATAAATATATAAGTGATAGACAGTGGAAACCTCATTAGAGGGATAGATAGCATTCATATAGAAATACCTTATTTATCACATAAGCTCCCTCTGCATATGTCATTTATGCAACAAGCTAGGACCTTAAGGGAGACATTTGTTTTGCCTTTTTAGGCATAACATTATTTTTATAAGTCTGTTATTTTTTGAACTAGTGTTACTGTGCTTTCCACCATCCCGATTGCTATAACCACTGCCATGAAAGTGAAGTCAGGATGACAAGCTGACACTGTGCACTGTGATGTGGTAGTTTGTTAGTGCCACAGAACTTCTGCAGAAACTACAAACCACCACCACAGAAGTTCTGTGGCAAATGGTAGTCTTGCCGCAGAACCTGGTCCCACTGTGCTGCAGAAAAGTAGGGGCCTCGATTATAGCCAACCAGCTGACAAGAAAGAAAGTATCCCTGTTTATGACATTTTGAGTTGAGAAACCATGTTTAATACACTGGTGCAAAATCATAAACACTTTGGTATCTGTGTGAGAGAAAATACTGTTTAAAGATCAAAGAAATTACATTTGAAATTGAGTTATGCTGAGGTTACAGAATTAATACTCTGAAAAGACATCCTGTGTTTGTACAGATATAATTTTTATATATATTCTGACAGAGGAAGAGCTAGGTGACCTCACACAAAAAGGGTTAGCAAATACAGTTTTCTATAAGGAATATTCTGTTACACAGAAACACTTCTATCTAGACTCGGACAAAGAAACATCATTCAGCACTTTAAGCAAGTATACAGGTAGAGAGAGACAAGGAATTGCTCTGCTAAAAACCTGTTTTGTTTAAGAGATTTGTATGTCTTGTGATATAATAGTTCTGTATTTTATGTGTTACATATTTTTTTATCTATTTCAGTAAAACTCTATATTTAGAGCTTACTTAGCCTGTCTTTGAGTTATTTTCTTTACAAGTAGAGTATTATTGTTAAAGCTGGCACTGTATATAAGCTTGAATGGTGATACCAAACTGGAAAATGCTAAGATTAATGTAAGGTCTTTTATTAGAGTTTATAAGGGTTCATTTCTGCACACCTGGTTAGGTGCCCATAGGTAAAGATATCTGTCCCCCGAAGATAGAATTATCTGAGCCTGTGCACTAGGTATGCTAACAAGAGGTTCACAGTTTGAATCCTCCAGAACTTGAAACCAAAGGTTGATTCAAACCCACAAAACAGACAAGAGGGTTACCTTGTTCTGTTAACTGTTCACAAGACTACGCTCATAGGTTGACACTTTGGGAGTAGAGGCCGACCTGCTGACTGTCATTGTGACAGATCTGATAGCAGCAGTGCTGATAATTTCAGATTTGGTGGCAGCGTGCTGATAATCCACAGATTGGTGCACAGTGGTGCTGATAATTTCAGATTGTTGGGAGCAGTGTGCATTATTTTGAGTATCACAAGCTTGTATTGTTCAATGTGTCAGCTGAGACCATAAGCTCACTTGCAAAGAAAGAAAAAGGCAGTGATTTATTTTTAAAAGGAAACAGAACTATATCACTTGGCGTAGTCCAGTTCCTACCTATTTTATTTATTTTTTTTACTAAAGTGCAAGTTAGAATAGCAGTAGTCAGGAAGATGGCTTCCAACCACGGCAGCACAATGTAGACTACTTAAGGCAGTTGTGTGGGGACAGAGGAGTCTCATTCGAGGTGAAAGCCACCAAGCAGAACCTCATAGATGCCCTGATGGTGGCAGATACCCAGAGCAGCGAGTCAGAGACTGTGACTGAAAAGGACCAGATCTCGAGTGTGGCAGGGCTAGCACCCAGTGCAGGGTCCAAATCCGATGTGGAGGACAGCAGAGCCACTGTCAGTGAAGGGCCACAGCAGCAGGGGATGATCACCAGTATCCTGGATTCAGAGGTACTCAGGCTGCAAATTAAGTTGCACAGGATGGAGCTGGAGTTCCAGGAAAAGAGATAGCGAGAATGCAGTGAAGCAGAGTGAAAACAGAGGGATGCAGACTATGAGTGTGAGCGCCAGTGAGCTGCAGAAGAGAAGGCAAAGCGAGAATGCCAATAGGCAGACCATGAGGAGTGTGAGTGCCAGTGAGCTGCAGAGAAGAGAGAGGAGCGCCAGAGTCAATACAAACTTGAGAAGATACAACTCCGACCAGCGGCACCAGAGCAGGTAAGTGGCTTGGGTTTAACTGGAACTGCAGGACTGGGTTACAAATTGAACTCAGATTTATGCAATTTAAAGAGAGGAGGATATGGATGCATTTTAAATTCTTTTGAAAAAGTTTGTATTCAGGCTAAAATTCCTAGAGTCTCCTGGAGCTTATAGCTATCCCCGCTACTTACCGAGAAAGCTCGGGATGCACTGAGTCAAATGGACAATGAGGACAGTAATGATTACAGCAAACTAAAAGCTGCACTGTTAAAAAAGTTTGAATTAACTGCTGAATCATACAGAGTGAAATTCCGTAAGCTCGGGAGAAGCCCTGATATGAGCTTCGAGGAGCTAGCCATGAAACAATGTCAGTTTTTATACCGTTGGTGGGAAAGAATTAAGGCAAACTCTGTGGATAAAATTGAAAATGTGATTTTATTAGAATAGTTTTATTGGGCATGCCCAGCAGAGCTAAAAACCTGGCTAGAGGACCAAGATCCCAACAGTGCAAGAGGCTGCTAAATTTTCAGACCACTATGCCAAGATCAGACCTGCACCGAGAGTGAATAGGGCAGGAATGGCAGTGCAGAAAGGGAAAAACATTACTTCAGGGCAGCTAAAACCCTCACTTACCCCACCAGAACCAGTTAGCCCCAGGTTTCAGATAAAATATTTCTCTGAGAGAATAATTAATGATGGTTGTGTAAAGAAACTGGGCATACTGCCAGACAGTGTATATATAGAATAAATGGAAAAAGGGCAAAGAGAATGGTGGGAAGTGGCTCAGGTGCCTTTAACCACCAGCATGTACAAAACCAGCTGTAGTGTTGACAGAGCCTACAACAGCACCTGCAGATGGGGGAGCTAAGTCCTCAGAAGCAGCAGGATGGGTCTAGAATTCAGATGGCACTAGATGGAGTGCTGACATCCTGAGACTGCTTGATAAGACAGTGGGTCCTGTACACCAGAAGGAGTGTTCTGGTCAGACCAGTACTTCCTAAACCTCACAGATAGTGCCTGGCAGGTGATTGTGGGTAATGAAAAGAAAATATGACTGAGACAGGTACAATTGTATCTGTCTTCAGGGAGTTGGAAGGAGATGAAACACAGCAGGGATTGGAAAATGACCCACCCCCCCATCCCAACTCTTGAGGCTGCTGTGCAGATAATGGAAAATGTGCCTAACAGTCCTATAATGTCTGCTCCCTGTGAAAGAAACATAGAAACATAGAATTTGATGGCAGATAAGGACCACTTGGCCCTTCCTGTCTTCCCATTTCCCTACCTAATGGATAAATTGAAGATCCTAGCTAACCAACAGCCTACTTCTTCCAACCTCCAGCCCCTGAGAATTGCCTTATATCTGTCCCATGCATTCTTGAATTTCACCACTGTTTTTGACTCTACAACTTCCTCAGGAAGGCTGTTTCATGCATCCACAACCCTCTCCATGAAAAAAAATACTTCCTCACATTAACTCTGAGCCATCTCCCCTCTAGCTTCAGATTGTGCCCCCTTGTTCTTGCACACCTCTTTTTCTGAAAGATGCTACACTCTTGGACTTTGTTGATTCCCTTGAAAAATTTCCTGCCCATACCTGGACCTAAACCAGGGTCTGCTTGCATCACAAGCAGTGATATACACCACTATGCTATGCAAGCAGCTCAATGACAATGAAGCAAGGATTCCCACCATAACTGCAAATGTGCGGCATGCAAAGCCAAAGAAAAATGGTTTCCAAATACTATTAGAAATGCCTTGGAGCCTGACAAGAGGTGAAATGTGATCAGGCTTAAATTCAGAGGAGATACAACTGATATACCAGATAGACTGTTTGTGGGGCATGCCTTGTTGAAAAATAGTATGAAGATTTATGCATACGAGATCGATGCCCTGATTCATATGCCTGGTGATACCATATATGATGTTACTTTTAAACATCCATCTAACCTAGAAAGTTTCTGGAAACGTAACAGTTGCTGAAAAATATCCCCCTGTGGAGACTTTTTTTAGCAATACCATTAACTAAGCCCATGTATAAAACAATAACAGTCCTCTTTTGAAATGAAGGGGTTAATGTGGCAGACATTTCATACTGGCTGAAGCAGCATTGCATAATGAATGGGTATCCTGAGCCCATCTTGGATGAAGAACATTTATGGACAGGGGGATGGAAATACAAAATCACCCCAAAACAAGAGAAAGGTGTGATACAGCTTCTCCCATACTGTTTTTTTTTTTTGAGGGGGTGATATTTTACCCCAGCGAACCTCAAGCGTACTACAAATGTGGGAAATTGGGGTACCTCAGAAATGTCTGGGAGAAACAGAAGTGCAGACTTTGTAGAGAGATTGGGCATTATGAAGCACAATGTAAGCAACCTCTCCAGTGTAATCTGTGTGAAGAACATGACCATGCATTTAGAAATTGTTCTTTGGCATCTCATAATAGTAATGATCAGACAGTGAGGGGAGAACATGGCCATACATTTAGAAATTGTTCTTAGGCAGCTCACAATAATCAAAATCGGACAGTGAGGGTGGAACATGATTCATGTGTGGCTACAGCAAGAAAAAAATGTGTGAATATGAGCTAATGGCTCATCTGAATGCCACAGCTCCTGTGCGACAGAGAGATCTCTGTCCGAGGTCATCTGTACAGGAACTACTGAGGTTGTGGTACTGTTGGAGCAAGGTACGCCCCCTCCTTGGCCTCATTACAGAGATGACAAGAAAATGATAATCATTTGCAGGGCCAAGGCAAAGATCACGCCCCTGCCAATGAGGAACAAGAAGGAGCACTCCTGAATGACGTTCATCGAGGGCAAGAGATATTGGCTGAAGAAGAGTGGATGGAGATTGTGATGCCACCACCAGGATCAGTGGCAGAGCCTTCCTTTTCAAAGGGTCACAAGCTCAAACTCTGCCCACAAAAGTATTCCTGGACTAGATGAAATGCCAGTACATAATACATATGATGTAAATGTCAATGTCAATTTTATTTAAAAAGACGCCCAATCCCAAAGGCTCTGGGCACCGCACAAAACTGTACAGTATGTCATACCGTATACATTTCCTTAAAATAACATACATATAAATTCAATTTCCAAAAGCCTGCATAAATAAAAAGGTCTTCAGATGGTTCTTAAAAGCCTCTATAGTAGGGGGCCTCTCTCACTTCCAGCGGCAGCGAGTTCCAGAGAGCTGGAGCAGCAACTCCAAATGATCGATCCCCAGCTGATTTCAATCTCGCTCTCGGGACTTTGAGGAGGGCACTATTAGAGAAGCGGAGATCACGGATAGAGGTGGACGGTACCAGGAGATCAGAAAGGTAACCAGGGCCCTGTCCATGTAGGGTCTTATAGGTGAGAAAACCCACCTTGAACAATACTCTCCACCTGACAGGCAGCCAGTGCAATTCACGCAATACCGGAGTAATGTGACTGAACTTACTTTGCCCAGTCAAAACCGGCAGCAGCATTTTGCACTAGCTGCAGTCTATGAAGAGAAGTTCCAGAGACCCGAGATAGAGGCATTACAGTAGTCAAGCCTAGAAGTGACTAAGGCATGTACCAA
The DNA here is from genome assembly GCA_016271365.2 of Neoceratodus forsteri. NCBI lineage: Eukaryota > Metazoa > Chordata > Ceratodontiformes > Ceratodontidae > Neoceratodus > Neoceratodus forsteri. The sequence goes on from CM057457.1 coordinate 493,540,448, forward strand.
AGTAGGGAGGTCCAGAGCCGGAACAAGGGGCTTAATCCTGGCGATATTTCTCAGATGAAAAAAACAGGAATGAACCACAGAGGATATTTGAGCCTCCATGGACAAATTCCTGTCAAAGATCACACCAAGATTACGCACCCATGGGGAGGCCATCTATGACACCGCTCCTAGCACAATGCCAGTCACAGAGTCAGAGGCCATCCCATCACAAACTCTGTTCGACTCCACTACTAGTACCTCAGTCTTGTTAGGGTTTAGTCTCAGCCAGCTGGAAGACATCCAGTCATTTATCTCAGCCAGACAGATATTTATCACGTCCACTGCATTTGATGTTCCTGGGGCAAAGGAAAGGTATAGTTGAGTGTCATCAGCATAGCAATGAAAACTCAAACCATACCTCCTAATGATCTCCCAGGGGCAGCATGTATACTACGAACAGCATTGGGGCCAATACCGAACCTGAGGGACTCCACACAAAAGGAGGTAGGGTGCAGATGAGAAATTACCCATCACGACCGCTGCCTCCTGTTAGTGAAAATGACTCAAGCCATTTGATGACAACACCGGTGAGTCCACATAACTCCCTCAGGTGGAAAAGCAATACACTATAGTCCACAGTATCAAATGCTGAAGAGAGATCGAGGAGAACAAGAATTGTCTTGTCCCCCCGATCTCTAGCTCTGAGGAGGTCATTTTGCACCCAAACTAATGCAGTTTCAGTGCTATGTCTGGCCAAAAAAGCTGACTGGAAGGGATCATACAACTCGTGGGTCATGAAATGTTCCCCCAACTGAAGTGATACCACCTTCTCAATAATCTTTCCCAGAAATGGAAGATTGGAGATAGGACGGTAATTTGCCCTAATCTCCGGGTCCAGAGAAGCTTTCTTTAAAAGGGGTCTCACCAGAGCCTCCTTCAAGGCATCCAGAAAGACACCCTGACTCAGGGAGCACTGGACAATCAGGGCAAACACCGGGCCAACAGTGTCAATGCACCTCATCAAGAAACGCGTTGGCACGGGATCCAGTTCACAAAAGGTATACCTCAAGTTGGCCACTATCTCAATGACCTCACGAACCTCCACTGGCCTAAACTCCCCCCACCTAGAGAGAGTGCTCTTAGAACACAACTGGCGACCACTGACAGCAATGATATTACTGGCTGAGGAAACCTCCCGCCGGATCGCAGACACCCTGTCCGAGAAAAACTGAGCAAATTCATCACAATCCTCATTCGAGGAAACTCTTCCGGGCTGAAGACAGAGTGGATGGAGAAGTCTATCAACAGTTCGGAAGAGTGAGGCTGGTCGGCTTCTCCCAGCAGCAATCTTCGAGACAAAAATATTGTCTTCTTTTGGTTGATTGCCTCCTGATATGCACAATAATATGTTACAGGACCAGTTTGTCAGCCCCCAGACGGGATTTCCTCCAGCGGCGTTTAATCTCCGACCCAGCTTCTTCATTTCTGAGATCGCTATCATACCAAGGCTACCTCAGGTAAGAAGTTCTGGGTCGTACACGGACAGGTGCGAGAGAGTCAATGGCGCCAGATAGCACCTCATTATAGGTGACTACCTCTGCGTCAACTGCTCTGACGCATGCATCACCCACCCTTGATAGATCGACTGCCACCAAATAACCCTCAGGGGTAAGATCTTTTAATGGGTGGCAGCAAAATATCTCAGAAGGGGAAGAATTCACGACGGGAGCAATAAACATGAACCTCACCGTGCAGAGATCAGACCAAACCACTCGACCAACGTCAAGATTAGCGATCGCAAGTCCCAGTGAGAACACCAGGTCCAATGTGTGGCCATCCTGGTGAGTAGGCACGCCGACAGACTGCACCAGCCTCAAAAGGGACATACTCTGCAGTAACTCGTCGGCGCACCTTTGACCTCTATCCTCAGCCCAAACATTGAAGTCCCAAGAAAAATACATCTTGGGAATTCAATGTTTCATTGCAACAAACTCGGCGAATTCCTGCAGGAACCCCCATCAGACCAGGAGGGCGATAGATGAGGAGGATCCTGCAGCCAACACGAGTCCTCCATGAGCGGCCACACATTCAAATGAACCTGGGGTTCCCACGGGTGCAGTGAAGTCCAGGTTTGATTTAAAACAAATAGCTACACGCCTCCATGACTTTCTCTGGGGCAGTGCACCACAGTATAACCTGGGGACTGCAGCCTCAAAAACAGGGCCAGCATCATCTCCACCCAGGTCTCTGTAGTGCACGCCAGGTCAACCAATGAAACCAGAGTGGCACAATAGCCGCCTTGTTTCTGATCGACCTGGTGCTGCATAGCACTGCCGTCAGGGATATTAAGGGTGATGCAGCCCTAGAGGTCACCTGGCCACTTGGCCTCCTGAAATAGGCAACAACCATGTCTGGCTTCTTCTGGGTGCTCTATTTATTCCAGGGCATCTCCTGGACTTAATCACCTCAATCATTTGAACAACCTGCTCCTGGTCATCACACAGCGCATCGCGAGCAATCCCACCAATCCCCACTTCCCTACAACGCCTAATATAATAATATCAGATACAGGGAGGGGGATAAAGGACGAGCGATGCAACTGTGAATTCCCATAGATAATTCTAGGCTCCAAGAGCCATCTGTCAGAAACCCTACAATATTTAACTAAATAAGCCAAAAGCATACAAATCATGCAGGCAATAACATAAACTCTACTTTATAATAAAACTGGTGACATACGAAACTTATTAAAACAAAATTCCCACCTCACACTCGTCCCTCATCCAGAACAAACAAATTTCAGCTCCGAGTGGCACTCATGCCACTCACAACGCTCGCACTGGTGAGCGTCGTCTGCGTTTAACCAGTGCCTCCCCACTCACAGAGCCAATCAGCTAGCAGCCCCCCTCTCACAGCTCCAGCTCCAGCTGGCAGCTCGTTTGTGCGAGTTTACACAGCCTCTCATGCTGTGTCCAGCACAAATAGAGTGGGCGATTTGATCAGATAGTCCAGCTCACACAAAGCAATAGTCCTGGCAAATGACTTCACAGCTCGTACAACAGCTGCAATGAGTGAGCACCTTGTCAGGCAGTGGAGAAAAGTAAAATACAGAAATGTATGTACTAATGGAGGTAGAGAATAAGAAAGCAGGTGGTGAATCTGATGGATCATCAGTGAAATCTTCTCGAATGGAGGTTAGCATAGGAATTGGTAATGGTGATAAACCAAAGCTGAAAAAGAGAAAGAATGGAAAACAGAATGGACTGTTTATTTTGACTTTTTCTGCTTATGCAAAATAATATTAACATCACAACAGTTAATGCTAACAGTACTAAAAATGCTGAAAGACATATGGTTACGTTTGCTAGTGTGTATATGGGGAAGGGCAGCTAATTTTTGTACAGGATACTAGATTGCACACAATTATGAAGACTGAGTACGCTAAAAAGGAATGGCATTGGGGGTCCTCCTTGTGGTCTGTGGGGAAAGAACCATGCTCTAAGGTAGGCATTTTGTTCTCTAACATGCATACACAAATGTTAAAGGTCTTTGATATATGCCCAGGTAGGGTTCTGATGGTAGATGTGATTATTTATGGTTTAGCATATAGGTTGATTAATATCTATGCACCCCAGAAGGCAGACAGACCATCACTGTTTCAAACTATAGAACCTTTCCTAGCTACTTGTAAACTTCGGAGGAGGTCAACAAAGTTGGTACATGGATTGCTTCACAAGTCCTATGAGGGCAGGTTGAAGGAACAGAATATGTACTCCATGGAGGAGAAGAGGGAGAGAGGGGATAAGATAGAGACATACAAGTATCTTAAAGGGAGGAGCAGGGTGCAGCAATACACTATTTTTAAGTGAAAAGATGTTCCAGGACTAGAGGGCATGGGATGAAGTTGAGGAGAACAATTCACAGGAAATGTGAGGAAAAATTTCTTCACAGAACGAGTGTTGGACAAGTGGAAGACCCTGCCAGAGGAAGTGGTGGGAACTGAAACAATCATGGGATTTAAGAATGCATGGGATACACATAAAGGAATTCTGGAGGTCAGGGTTAAGGGGCAACAGACTTCTAGGAAAACATAAAGTAAACTTACAAACTAAAATGGGCAGACTGGGTGGGCCGCAGACCCTTATCTGCTGACATTGTCTATGTATCTATGCAATCTTGTGGGGAGGGGGGAGATTTTAACTGGCTTGGCACCAAGAGATTGTGGTAGAAAAACAGGAAAAATTTACAGTGATACACATTTGTTGAATAATACCTTAAAAACTGTTTTTAAAAAGATATCTATGAGATTGTAGATAGAGTTCCTAAGCATACTTTTTATAAAGGGAGACTGTCTACAAGGATAGATTTGTGGTTTGTTTCTGATAGTATGACAGGAATAGAAGTGAATATCTTACTTTTGGAATATGGTGGTACAGGCCCAAATTGGGACAGTGCATAAGATTACTATTGGTAGAAGCTATTGGAAATTAAATGCTTTTATATTACAGAATGAGGGTATACAACAGGAAATTAGAGATATTTTAGAAGTTTGAACGGACATTAGTTTTTTGTATGAAACTCCTGGTGATCGGTGGGAGGATACAAAAAGAGACATCAGGGATTTATTACAACAACTTTTGAGGAAAACAGCTATTGATAAGTATATAAAATATCTTAGATTACAGGCACAATATTTAAAACTTTTAACACACACATGGATTTTAGGAGGAGATAGAGAGGCACAACTGCAGAACTTAAAGGAGAAAACATATGAGTACCATAAAATAAGAGAGGGGAAGATGGCAAAATGTTAGCAATTTATAACACAAGGTGAAAAGGAGACAGTGAATCCCTATGGGGTAGAATTGCATGGGGTGAAAAAAGAGATTTTCGCATCCCTAATAGGACAAGATAGTAGGATAAAAGATACTCAGCAAGATATACACAATACTATTTATACACATATCTGTAAAACATTTCAGAAAGGAGTTTCTACACAGAGCACTAAACTATTAAACAATATTGTAGTGTCAGAGATCTCAGAAGAAGAAAAGCAGAAATTGATAGCGACTATTACTAAGGAAGGGATTAAGTTAGCGACTGATAGATTGTCAGTGAATTCGATGCCTGGGTTAGATGACATATTAAATGAAACTTATAATCAATTTATTGATGAGCTAGTGCCATGGTTACAGGACATGTATCAGGAGATAAATATGGGGGTAATTTGGTCCCTAGTATGCATGAGGGAGTTATGGCCTTTTTATATAAAAAGAGGTGATCCACAAGACACAGAATTGGAGGCCATTGAGCTAATCAGAACTGATTACAAGATATTTACTAAAGTCTTGACAGCTAGGTTAGGAAAAAGTGGCAAAAACATTGATTCTACCACAACAAACATGTGCAGTGCTGATAGGAACATTCAGCAAATTCAGATCTTCATAAGGGAGATTGTGGGACAGGGGCAGGATATGGATTTGAATGGATACACAATGACCTTAGATCATAAGGAAGATTGTGGAACAGGGGCTGGATACGGAGTTGGATGGATACACAGTGACCTCAGATCACAAGGGAGATTGTGGAACAGGGGCTGGATGTGGATTTGGAGAGGTACACAGTGACCTTAGATCATAAGGGAGATTGTGGAACAGGGGCCGGATGTGGATTTGGATGGGTACACAATGACCTTGGATCATAAGGGAGATTGTGGAACAGGTGCTGGATGTGGATTTGGATGGGTACACAATGACCTTCGATCATAAGGGAGATTGTGGAACAGGGGCCAGATACGGATTTGGATGGGTATACAATGACCTTAGATCTAAAGGGAGATTGGGGAACAGGGCCTGGATATGGATTTGGATGGGTACACAATGACCTTAGATCATAAGGGAGATTGTGGAACAGGGGCTTGAAATGGATTTGGATGGGATGTGGAACAGGGGCTTAATATGGATTTGGATGGGATACACAGTGACCTTAGATCATAAGGGAGATTGTGGAATAGGGGCTTAATATGGATTTGGATGGGATACACAGTGACCTTAGATATAAGGGAGATTGTGGAACAGGGGCTGGATATGGATTTGGATGGGATACACAGTGACCTTAGATCATAAGGCAGAGTGTGGAACAGGGGCTGGATGTGGATTTGATGGGTACACAATGACCTTAGATCATAAGGGAGATTGTGGAACAGGTGCTGGATGTGGATTTGGATGGGTACACAATGACCTTAGATCAAAAGGGAGATTGTGGAACAGGTGCTGGATGTGGATTTGGATGGATACACAATGACCTTAGATCATAAGAGAGATTGTGGAACAGGGGCTGGATACAGATTTGGATGCGTACACAATGACCTTAGATCATAAGGGAGATTGGGGAACAGGGCCTGGATATGGATTTGGATGGGTACAGAATGACCTTAGATCATAAGGGAGATTGTGGAACAGGGGCCGGATGTGGATTTGGATGGGTACACAATGACCTGAGATCATAAGGGAGATTGTGGAACAGAGGCCAGATATGGATTTGGATGGATACACAACGACCTTAGATCATAAGGGAGATTATGGAAGACAGGCTGGATATGGATTTGGATGGGTACACAATGACCTTAGATCATAAGGGAGATTGTGAAACAGGGGCTGGATATGGATTTGGATGGGATACACAGTGACCTTAGATCATAAGGGAGATTGTGGAACTGGGGCTGGATACGGATTTGGATGCGTACACAATGACCTTCAATCATAAGAGAGATTGTGGAACAGGGGCTGGATAGAGATTTGGATACATACACAATGACCTTAGATCATAAGGGAGATTGTGGAACAGGGGCCAGATGTGGATTTGGATGGGTACACAATGACTTTAGATCATGTTGACAGCATTGCTACTGTGGGCAGAGGACATTCAACCTAACCTTGGCCCAGGTGTTGATAATACCTCTATCTCCACCTCTCAACACCTAACCTGGACTGCACCCAGGGGCTTGAGGCTAGCACATATGAATATTTGTAGTCTTAGGCCAAAAAATCAAGCATGGCTAGCCCTCTACAACCCTGATGTGCTTGTGGTCTCAGAGACCTGGTTAAAACTATCAATCCAAGACCACGAATTTGCTGCCCCAGGATATGTCTGTTTCTGGAAGGACAGAATCCAGAAAAGGGGGGATGGGGTTCTCATCTACATGAAGGCTACCCTGATCTCTGCTCATATTAACCTGCAAGTAACACTACCCCCCAAAATTGAAGCTATCTTTGTACGCATCACCCTCAGCGGTGCCACACACCTTAACGTAGAGTGTGTACATAGTCCACCAAAGGGGGCCCTCCAATCCCTCGAGTCACTCACAAAAAAAAACCTAACAGTTGAGTTCGCATCCAAACTCATCATCCATGGAGACTTCAACCTGAACTGGGCCAAAGAGGCCAGGTCCTCAATAGGTATGCTACAAGAGGCTAACCTTTCCCAAATAATCACCTTATCCACAAGGTTGAACTACAAAATGGTAGCCACTCAATCATTGACTGGGTACTGGTGTCCAACCCTAAAATGTTCAACTGGCTGGCACCACAGCGGATGCTCTCAGCTCACCACCGCCCACCTTCTGTGTTTGGAGAAACAGAGGGTAAAGGTCCCACCAGAATACTCACTTCCAGGAACTACTCAAAGTTCTCCCCAAAGCACTATAATACTCTACTGGGCAACTTGGATTGGAGCCTATCAGAAGTCTCCCTACCTTGGAAGGGCAGTGGACTTCTTAAGCAGGTTCTATCACGTGGGCCACTGATATCCTGGTCTCAAATAAGACCTAATGGGTAAAGGACCACTGCTATAAGTGGATTACCCCACCTTAAAGGCCTTGATGACCAGCCATGAAAAGTCTGGAAAAAGTCCAAGGACACGGCTCTCCAAGCAGACCGGGTTATCTATAGAACCCTCCGAAACCAATGTAAACAGGCCACCAAACTAGCGAAAAAGGAGTATTTCAACCACCTACAGACAGCTAACCTCGGCAACCCTAGGACTTTCTGGTCCCACATCAACGAACTGATGAAGGGGAATATAAAGTCTGCCACGGGCCCTATCAAGGCTAAAGGACAGGTACTACATGACGAGACACTAATCGCCGAGACCCTTAATGCGTACTTCACTAACCCTGATAAACATCAGGCAGGGTCATCGGTACCCAACAACCTGTCTGCTCTGCCGGATCCTCAAACTCTTGACCGCCCACTCTTTCACTTGAGACTGGCTAAGGTAAAAGAGGTCCTGGCCATCCCAAAAACCCTGAAAACAAGAGGTTCAGGAGGCCCACATGGACTCAAAGCTAGATTGCTAAAAGATGGCGTCATGGCACCCGTGTAGCCATTCACCTGGCTGATCAACAGGTCCTTACTTGAAGGATCTGTCCCAGAGCTGTGGAAACAGACGCATGTGGTCCCGATCCATAAGGGAGGGCCTGTAGAACCAATTGAAAACTACAGGCCTATCTACCTGCTGTGTTCCCTGGCAAAAATACAGGAGAAAATACAGGTTACTCACCTGTAACAGGAGTTCTATGAATGGTATATGTTATTCATCCACACTTATTGGCAGGATCCTTGCCGCTTTAAATCTTGCCGGAAGGTCTTCAAGCTGGTTCCTCCCACCACCCGGGTGGTAAAACTCTCAGCTCCGCCCCATGACGCCAGATCTGGCTCGCTGGAAGCTCAGGTTGTGCGTCGGGCCAGGGAGGTCGGGAGGTAGTGGATGAACAACATATACCATTCCTAGAACTCCTGTTACAGGTGAGTAACCTGTATTTCTAGGGACATGGATATGTTGTTCATCCACACTTATTGGCAGACTCCTAGCAGTTCTCCGGGAGGAGGGAGGCGTGCACACCCCTACTTAGGGAATAAAGACTGGAGAACCGAGGCCCCAAAACCAGCATCCCGGCGACTCAAGGTCGATGTGGTAATGGTAACAAAGGTGTGTGCTGACTTCCAGGTAGCAGCCCTGCAGATTTCCTGGATAGGACGTCCCGGAAGCAGCCACCGATGCAGCTGTATGACGGTAGAATGAGCTCTTATCCTCTGGGAGGCTCCATGCCCACCAACTTTGTAGCAGAGGTCTATGCAGGAGGTGACCCACCTGCTTTATCGTCCACTTGGCTGCAGGTCTGCCAGGTGCGGCTTCAGCTGCAGATGACAAACAGCTGGTGAACCTCTCCCCAATTTCAGCCGTGTGCTCCTTATAATGGCGGCGCCTCTCGGGTCCAAAGTGTGGAGCCTGTGTTGGCCCGCCGGTGTGATTGGGGTAGAACACGGGCAGAGCTCAACACCTGGTTGAGTGAAACTCTACACCACCTCTCGGAGGAATTTCGGGTGGGGGTGCAGGACAACCTTGTCCCTGTGGAAGACCAGGTAAGGAGACTCGATGCAGGCTGGAGTTCTCCCATCCTTCTGGCTGATGTGATAGCCACCAAGAAGGCAGTCTTCCATGACAGGTGAGAGGTTCACACCTGTGCATTGGTTCGAATAGGCTTGCCCTTGAGCTTTGCCAGTACCAGCAGTAAACTTCCACGGAGGTGGAGTCTCTCGCACCAGAGGGGAAATGTGATCAAGGCCTTTGCAAAAAGCGACCTTCTCTGTGCCACGACTGCTCCCTGGCCCGCTTCCGGTAAGCAGAGATGGCTGCCAGGTGCACCCTTAGGGTCATGGGCTCTAAGCCCTTGACTAGAAAAGGGACCATAAATAGTCCAAGATGCTTGCCAAAGGACAGGAGAAAGGGTCCAAGCCCTTGCCCTGACACCAAATGAAACTCTTCCATTTGAAGGCATAACACTTCCTGGTCGACTCCTTGGGATGCCTCAACAACACTGAGGACTCGTCGGAAAGACCCAGGCCTGGAACTCTAGCCGCTCGGAACAGGGTGTCCAGGTGCAGGGATTGAAGGTCCAGATGGAACACCTTTCCCTGATTGACTGAGGAGGTGGTCAGGCTGAGATGTAGCTGCCTCGGAGCCTGGAGCTGAGGCTGAGGAGATCTGGGTACCAGAACTGGAGGGCCAGTCTGGGCTATCAGAATCACCTCGCCTTGTCCCTCCTTGCCTTGAAGCACCTGTGAATCAGAGGAAATGGGGGAAAGGCTTAGAAGAGGCCCTCGGGTCCACAGCTCGGGAGAAGGCATCCCCTGCAGCTTGTGCCTTGCTGAGGGGGTGGGCATGAAACAAAGATTTTCAGCTTCACGCCTTCCTAGAGGCAAACAGGTCCACCTAAGGTGTGCCCCAGTGGGAGAACAGATCTTGTACTACCTCCTCGCAGGAGAGACCACTCAGGAGATGCAGCCCCTCATCCTGCCTGGGCACTGGCCAGGGTGTTGGAGGTCCCGCCACATGAATGTGGAGGAGATCCACCTCCAGGCTGCGCGACGAGTGACCAAACTCTACAGAAACTTCCTTGCATAGAAGCATGGAACGTGCTCCTCCTGGCTGTTTTAGGTAGTACATGGTGCGTATTATTGTCGTCTGGACTGACCACTTGACCCCGGAGAAAGCAGGCAAAGGCAGGTGAGCTAGGCGGACCACTCGGGCTCCAGTTGATGTGGCATCAGGACTCCTGCGGGACCAGAGGCCGTGTTTCACAGCCCCAGATGGGCACCCCAACCCATCAGAGAGGCATCGGGTCGATATCGAAGACCGTAGGCTTGGGGTGGCCGAAATCGGATGCCCTCCTGCAGATGAGATGGAGCGGTCCACCACCGGACAGCATTCCACATCTCCTGGGTCACTGTCACTAGCTGGTCCAATGGATTGCAGCATTGACCACTGGCTGTCGAGTCCCTGCTGAAGGCGCGATGTGCCAATGTGCCCAATGGACCATGGTTGGGCGGCCATGAGACCCAGGAGGCGTGGGAAGTCCTGGGCAGGTGCGTGCCCAACCAGAAAGTTGGAGCAAGGAGGTAAGAACCTGTCTCAGGCTGTTGCTCCGTCTGGGTCAAGAGAGTTGAGCTCCTTTGATAAAGAATCACCTTGCTTCAGCTCGAGTTCTGACTTGGCCTCGCTGATGAGAAGGGCGACTTGAGAGCAAACCTGAGGCCAGATCTGGGACCGCCTCCAGCCTCCTGTCTGAGGGGGCTGCTATCAGCCATCCGTCCAGGTAAGGTACACCCAGACCCTCTGCACCATGAAAGCTGTCACCACTGCAATGCATTTGGTGGAAAACCCTGGGAGCTGGAGACAGGCCGAAGGCATGCGCTCGGGCCGAAGAGGGATCCTCCTCAGCATCTAAAGCCGGCGAAATCTCTGATGTGATGGACGGAGAGATGGAAAAGAACGCCCTGCAGGTCCAGAGAGCAGAACTACACGCCAGGTTCCAGGGATGGTATATTCTGGAGCTAGAAGTGACCAATCCTAAAGGTTCAGACCTTGAACTTGTTCAGGTCGGTGTGGGTGATCTGGTGGTAGCCCTGTCGTTTGGAGCCAGGAAGTACCTGGACACTTAACCCAGGTCTGAGGGGGGTCCGCTACCTTCCCGATCACCTCCTTGGAGGAGGAGAGTGATGTCGGCCAGACGCAGCCGACAGTGAGCTGGACCCTCGGGCCCCGGAGGTGCGGTCGGCTCTGAAGGGTGGGCCTGCTTGAACTCTAGAGGCAGGCCTTTTCCCTACCACCTCAGTGCCCACCTGTCTGTGGTAATAACAGACCAGGTGTAAAGGAAGTGCCGAGCCGCCACCCCACGGGGGTCTCGGGGTGATGACGGGTTGGGGCGACACCTCAGCCCGCCACTGGGCAGGCTGGAGGAGGGACCGCCCAGGGACCTCCTGGGCCTTACTTCCCTGCTTCCTGTTGGAGAGCTCCAGGCTTGGGTTTGGGATGCCAAGCCTGAGCCTGCTGGCCTGGCGTTGCTGGGCGGACGCTTTTGTGGGCGCAGAGACGAGGCAGAGCTGTGATTTCTGACCTTTGTTCTTCTAGCGGAAGACTGGGTCCAAGGCAGCGATCGGACTTCTCGATCCTCTGCAGGTGACCTTCCACCCCAGGGCGAAGGGGTCAGTCCCCAAAGGGAACATCCGCCAACATGCTGGGTATCTAGTAAAGGTGGATATCCTCAGCCAAGCCCGACTAAACTGTGAAGGATGCATCATAGAACACCCCTCACAGATAAGACATACATTTTTTTTTATTTAGTTGTTTAACCAGGTATAGCATACTAAGCTGAAAGCTTTTTTACAGGAGCGACCTGGGAGCACAAGGAGGTTAAGTCACTTGCTCAGGGTCACACAGTATGCAAGTGGAAGCTGTGGGAGTCAAACCCAGGTCTGGTCTGCTGGATGTCACCAGATTTGCTGCTCAGAGCCTTAGACCACTGCGCTATACTGCCTCCTCTGTGTTTATATGAACCAGAGGAGGGGTACTGGGATCATACTTTTCCTGAAGTCTGTGAGAGGTTGTGCCCATGTCAGATCAAGCTAGTAGTCGAATTGACAGCAGGTAATCTGAGTGCACAGAATCCTATTTTGATACAATACAAGCTATAAATGACACTTTGTCTGAATTTAAAGAGATGCTATGTATTGCTAAGGGACTTGAGACACTGTTTGAACAGTTGAGTGTAACACTACAGAGTGCTGTTGGAGAAGCAGTTTCATCAGGAAGTTGTAAAAAATATTTTAAAAGCCCACTGCAAAAAGGAAGCCCTGTGCCATATTATATGTACTTGTATGATGCTGGGAGTTCTGACAAGAAACACAGTGCTGCATGGTGAGAGCAGTTAAGATGGGTAACCTGTGGGGAAATAACCAAGGAATGTCTGAGAATCAGAAAATAGAAAATCTTTTACAGACATTGATAACCATGCAAATTTCAAACAATGCTGCTCAAACTCCGTGTAAACTTGTAAGCTGTGAAAAACTTCAGTTTATACAGATTTTAATGAATGGCATTAAAAAGATGTATTCTGGTGTGAAATAATGAACATGAGCAGGTGTCTAAGTAATAATGGGTTAGAAACTATTCAAAATGTGATACCAGTAATATTTGAAAAAATGGGTGCGGTTTCTTATGGCTGAGTATTGGTAGCTGTGACCTACATTGTTGACATCTGTTGTTATAGTTTAAAATGTCAAAGACAGGAAGATGTTAGCAATGTAATTGAATTTACATCCAGTTTTCTTGTTACACAGCAAAACAAGGCCTGGCTTTTTGTTACAATATTTATAATGCAGTATAACATCAATTTATTACAATGGTTAACACATGCTGTGTGTTGTTATATAATTAGATGAATACATTGTGTGGTGTTTCATAATAACATTTTCACATCTGAAAAAATACTGGTGTCTCGATTGTATTACTAATATATTATGATCCTCCATACACCTGGTAGCTTAGGAGGTGTTCAGAGACTACATGGTGATGCCGCAAAAACAGGGAAAATAATTACTCACACTCAGGTAACATGGTGTCTGTCTTTACAAGATGCCTACACTATGCACAAACCTGTGAGAAAACGATTTCTTAGAAACAGAGTGGTTGTTAACAACACTGATGCACAATGGCAGGCTGATTTGGTCGATATGTCTAGTCTTTCCAAAGACAATGATGGCTTCTGGTTTATTCTAACAGTTACTGATGTCCTATCAATATATGCATGGACCAAAGTGCTAAAAAAATCTGGAAGAGATGTGACAGAGGCTTTTAAAATGATACTCAGAGAGGGCTGCAAGCCTAAAAAATTACAAACAGATGAAGGGCTGAATTTGTTAATGCTAATGTTTAAGTATTTCTACAAGAACAAAACATACAACATTTACAACATCAAATAATGTTAAGGTTTGTATTGTGGAAAGATTTAACAAATACATTAAAAACAAAAATGTAGGGATATTTTCAGCATTTAACATATAGGTACATAGATGTATTACAAGTCTATATTCAGAGCTATCACCAGTCCATCAAAATGAGGCCCAATGATGTGACAGCGCCAATTCTTTACTTTTGAAAATCCTATATGGTGATCTTACACTCAGTTTAAAAAGGCCTTTAAAATTTCATGTGGGTGATCACGTGCAGGTTTCTAGAGTTAAGAAAACATTTAAAAAGGTTATGAGCAAAACTTTACAAGTGAGATATTTATTATTTCTGAATGTATACCTAAGCCTGTACCAGTTTACAAATTGAAAGGTTATGATGGAGAAGAAATAAGAGGTACTTTTTATGAGCAAGAACTGGTAAAAGTCGAACACACAGCAAACCGTGTATACATGGTTGAAAAAATAGTATCACAGAAAAACCAAAAAAACTGGTTTTAGCAAAATGACTAGGCTGGCAATCAAAATTTAACAGCTGGGTAGAATCCATACAGCTGAAAAATGTGTAAGTATAAGGGTGCTCCTGTGTTTTGCATGACATCAGTTGAGAGAAGACATTATTGGTAAAACAATGTCTGAGAATGGGTTTTACATTACATTGTCCAGCAATGCCTCTTTAGAAATGTTTCCCAAAAATACTATTTCAGAATATACTGTAAAACTGGTGAAACCTATCAATTTCATAGGAGCATGGGAAGTCGGCTTGTCAGAAATACAATACCCAAGGACTTGGAACAATATTACACAACAAGACGGGAGATTTCAAGCAGGTGAAACTTCTAAGCCAGTATTAGCATTATCAGTTCCCAGAAGTTATTATCACAATGTTGGTGATATCACTCAGCCATCAATGAGGCCCTGGACCAGGTACAACTAGGCATGTTTTTAGAATATGACAGTTGGGAACGGAAAATAAAATTTAACAACATTAGTGGTGGAGCATTTATTGCATGCCATAATCTGGCTTGTATTTTGGGTGTACCACATGGTATATCACAACTAAAAGCAAGCTCAGGACCATATTATGCTGACATCAACAGGGGGTTTTACACACTGTAAGTGTATCCAGACATTGTTGGACACCAAAGAGTTGGTGATAGTCACATGCCCCTACTCTGGTGTGTGGAAATATCTGGTAAGAATAATGCAGTCATAACCATCTACTTTGATAAGATGGCTTATATACCAATCAGCAAACAACAGTTTAACACCATAAGTATTGTGATAAAGAATGATCAAGACAAAAATGTGTTATTCTTGTTTGGCAAGGTGATTGTGAAGCTTCATTTTCAACCTGTTAAAGGAGCCTTCTAAACGACAAGCATGTCACAAAAGTTATACAGCGACCAAAACCTTTATGTAGCCTATTATAAAGCACAAACCAATTACGGCTTATCTGGTTTTCATGGTGCCCCTGTTATGTATGGTGCTGGTATAGGCGGTATATTTTGTACTTTATTTAGGAAAACTGTACCACTATTACAAAAAGGCTTCCAAACAGTAAAACCACACCTTAAAACAGCTGCTAAAAATATTGTAAAAGATGCCATGCGAAACATTATGAGTTCCTTCCCAACTCCAGATCTGGGAAACAGCAAGATGGGGCAGGAATGATTGTTTACAAAAAGCCCAATAAGATGAGGAGAATGGTCCTATTGAGGGCCCGTGAAAGTGTTATTAAAAGGTGGCCTGTTCAAAAGAAAAAAGCAGTTGTGAAATGTAAGCACAAGGAGAGAAAACCTCATAAAACTAACAGTCAAAGAGACTTATTTTAAGCCATGGCTGTAGTACACTGCATGTCTCAAGAATATGGAAAGTCAGAATTAGACCTTTTCATGTTACCACCAACCCAAACCAGTATACAGAAAAACCTGCCTCGTCAGCTATAAGTGATAATGTACCATTGGAATTTTATGTGGTTGGTAACTGTGAAGATTACATCAATCTAAACAACACCTTGTTATACCTTTTGTGCCAGATCACTAAGACTGATGGTAGCAAAACTAATGATGTAGCTAGAGTAAGTTTAATTAACTACCCCCTGGCAACCATGTTTAGCCAGGTGGATATAGTGGTGGGTGACTGGCTGATTAGCCAGAGTAATAACTGCTACCCCTGTACAGCAATTATTGAGTCATTGCTTAATTACAGTGATAACACCCTGTGCAGACAATTTTCATCTGGATTATTTTATAAGGACACATCAGGGCAGCATGAGAACACCACTCTTTCTGGTCCCAATGAGGGTTTTAAAAGGTGTGCAACTTTTACAGCAGAGAGTCGCAGTGTAGAACTGCTTGGACCAATTCATGCAGACCTCTTCTTCCAGGAAAAGCTGCTCCTGAATGGCGTGGATGTTAAAATGAAACTTGTTCATAGCAAGAATTAATTTTGTTTAATTAGTGGTGATGCAAATGAAGATTATAAACTACAAATTAAATCTGCATCTATCTATGTAAAAAGGGCAAAAATGTCACCAGCTGTACATATTGGCCATGCTCAGGATTTACAAGCTGCTAACCCAAAGTACCCTATCAATCGTGTTAGCATGAAAGTGTTTTGCATATCTGGGGGCAGGCGTGTGTGTTACCAGGATAATCTGTTTCTGGGGCAGATACCAAAATTGTTGGTGATAGGGTTTGTTGATAATGATGCTTTCAGTGGTGTGTACAATAAAAATCCATTCAATTTTAAACATTTTAACATTAACTTTATAGCCCTGTATGTGGATGGTGAACAAGTTCCTACTAAACCACTGCAGCCTAACTTTACAAATGGTAATGCTGTCAGAGAATGTATCAACCTGGTCCACACCAGTAGAAAACTTATGAAAGATAGCCCGTTGCTGATAGATCATGCAGGTTTTTGTCACGGGTGCACATTATTTGCTTTTGACCTAAGCCCTGATCAAGGTTGCGGTGACCATTATTCACTAATCTGCTCTGGCAATTTGAGAGCTGAAATATCTTTTGCTGACCCTCTACCAGCTACTGTGAATATGCTGGTGTATGCTGTCTTTGATAATGTGGTAGAAATTAATCAAAGATGAAGCATTGTGTTTGACTTCAATTAAATATGAACACTCAACAACTGGATACCTTTCTCCAGGCAGACTCTTTTTACCAGGCACAGTTTTTTTTTGAAATGATCAACTACCTTCAGAAAGACTAACATGTGTGCCAGCTTCTTTAGTGGTGAATACACGGCCCCAGTCTATGCCTGGTGGAACACTGGTTAGCTATTTATCTTCCTGACCTTACTACTGGGAGGTTTTGACTCTAATAGTTTTCCTCTAGACTTTACATTTTTCCACCAGCAATTGTTAATTTTGTGGAGAAATGTGGCAGAAACACTGCTTAACCCTAAACAGGTTCAAGATATAACATCTATGACCTCGGCCAACATTGTATATTTTTTCTTTATCGTAGAGTGCAAAGGTGCAACCTTTAATGATGTAGTAGGTTGTATTCTGATAATTTAATGTCAAATGATCGAAAGGTTTATGCATTTGTCAATCAATGGAGAATTGTTAAAAGGTTAAAGCCTTTTTATTTTAGTCCACAGTCAGTAATTTCACGTGATGACTATAACCAATGCTATTACTGCTAGTAGATATTGAAATAAAGCATGCTGTATGTTACAGCTAACAAATGTAGTTTATTTTTATAGAGTATAATTACTAATTGTTCTTATTGTAAGGAGACAATAAAACACAACCATTTGTATAATGCATCAAACTGTCTTTATTTTGTACAATGTGACAGCAAAATCAATGTCAACATGTACATCATTTATAAAAAAATGTACAAAAACTCAATGTTACCAAAAATGTGTGGTGCCCTATCCAAGACATTACACTATCAACCATGCCATTTTTTTAAAAGAAGTTTTTCTTATTTTGGCCACAGGTGAAGGTGTGGGGGTTTCAGGTATTAGTGCTGTAGAAACACCTGTCAGAACCTTTGAGAGGTTGTTCTTAGCACGCTGAATCAAAGACCTGTTTTGGATGTTAGACACCACTGATTCAGGAGAGTTAATTTCTGCTAAAGCTCTGATAAAATGTTCCCACCCCCCTAGGTATTTTAGCATCAGATGTGTGTCTTTATGAAGTAACAGCCTTGACTAAGTCATACATACGAGACCCTTCAACAGGCACACCGTGATACATAACTTCACCATGATCATTCCAGTCTGTAACACCAACAGACCTTTTCAGTTTGTTTAACAATATTTCAGTGTGTTTTCTGGCATGCACAGAAGCACCCTGTAATATGTCATTGTAAATATCGTTAGTGCCAGGTGGCTTTGCCATGCTATCTTGTGGTTGCACTAGCTCATGCGGTGTCAAAGATAATGACAAGTTTGCTACATATTTTTCCCCTTGGCCTACAACTGTGAGGTAGCATTGCAACACACTCTCATATACTTTAGCCTTCTCATATTCAGAGAGGTCGGTCCTTTAAAGAACATCCCACATTTGAGCATCCAGCCTTCATTCCACAACCTTTCTTGGAGGCTCTTCAGTGGGTGGATGACCTCTTAGCAAGTCCAGCTGTTGTTGTGGTACTAAATACATTTTTTGTGTATAATCCATGCATGTTCACCTGCTTGTTAGAATACTGGTTAAAAAGGTATAGCAACACTAAGCAAGGTGCCTATAAATCTCCAGACATGCGTTATAAGTTTTTTTTATGTTTTACAGACAGCTTTTTATTACTTAATTTTTTGATAATGTTGCATCTCCTCTTCAGCGTCTTAATCTGGTAAGCTGTGAGAGGTATAGTCCCTTTAATAGCATTGAGTGCAGCCTCAGCAATTGCCGCTATTAAATCATCAGGGGCTGAACACAGTATAACTTTTCTTTGCTGTGGTGGCCCCTTCACCAACAGCTTAAGCAATGCAAGGTTTCTTTTCAGATGTGCTGACATGTCTCAGTACTATGAACATCTGGCTACAATGAACAATAGTCAGTAGTATAAGTTCAAATTTCTCATCAAATGTAAAATTTCAGCCAGTTAGCACATGCCACATCATTTGACAGGTGGGCATGGCCTAAAATGGACCAATCAGAATCGTCCCTTGTTAAATTGGAAGTCCCTCCCTAAAATGCGATAGCCCTGTCCAGTTCCAGTGGAAGTGACGTGAGCTCGAACTCATGTCCTGCCCCTTGCACAGGAAATGACATGTGTTTGAACCCATGTCCCACCCCTTGCACAGGAAATGGCCTACACTGAAACCCTGGAAGTGACATAACACCACCATTTTGTAAGTGTCTCACATGCCTCATTCTTGTACACTCCTTGAACCCCTGCCACCCACCATTTTGTAAGCATCCTATGCCCCTCCTTCTCTTACACTCCTTGAACACCTGCCATGCCATCCTGGCTGGAACCAAGTCCGACCATGCTAGCTCAAACTCCTGTTCCCCCCTTTCTCCTGCACCCCACCATCCTGGCTCAAACCCCTATCCCTCTTCACCAACGTGCCCCCACCCCACCCCAAAAAAAATAAGTTAAGGTTTATGTAGTGTTATGTGCCCCCTGTCAGCTTGGGTGTATAACTGCAGGGGCATGTGTGTTTTTTAATTAGGATATTTTCAGAAAGAAGTATCTAGGAGGCAACCTGATCATGCAGAGGTTTCACAGATCTGTGTGGAGACCCCCCAGAGGGAAATTCATCTGCCTGTGTGAATACCCCTTTTTCTGTTTTATAACCAGATACAAAATAATTTAACATGCATCTGTAGGACTGTGTAAAACTTGTGCCCAAAAAGGTAACCTCTATGTATATGCATGTAACATTTATAAGCTAAAACAGGGACCTCTGTGTAAATAAGATGGTTCCACAGTTTTCTCTGGATAGCATTGCAACATGCTGGCTATGTGTGTGTGTGTGTGTGTGTGTGTGTGTGTGTGTGTGTGTGTGATTCTATAGCAATCACAAAAAAAATTATTTATACTCCATCATGAATTAAAAGAATAAAATATATCAGAATAAAAGGAATACACATACCTATAGTTCTCCCCTCAGTTCTGTGTAGTATCAAGGAGAAGGCTGAATGAAATGTGAGTGATATTTATAATGTTTTAAAAAAGGGGGTGGGCTACAACAGATGTGCCTCTGACACATGTTACCATGTATAGTATGATGGGGTGTGGTGATAGTTTTACCAAGGGGCAGTCCATCTTGCAAAGCGTTATATAAACCCTGCATTTGAAGCCAGAAGGCACAGCTTTTTGAGAGATTCCTCAGCTTCTGTTTCATAGACTTGGAGCAGATTATCAAAAACATCAAGAAGAAGATGGCACAGCACAGCGCTTCTCGATTCAACCTCCCAGCAACAGGCCAGACTGTCACACTACTGAAGGAAAAGTCTGGAGATGGAAAACCAAGCAAAAAGATGGCACAGCGTAGCGCTTCTCAATGCAACCTCCCAGCAACAGGCCAGATTGTCACACCACTGAATGAAAAGTCTGGAGATGAAAAGCCAAGCAAGAAGATGGCTATCAGGGCCCCACAACCCAAGCCAATGCATGTGTACTATATAAGGTGTGAAAAAGAATGTCCCACACAAGTCTTGTTCGGTGGAAGAGTGTCTGACATAAAAAAGAAACTCACTGATGGTTTGGTGAATCAGAAAATCCTAAATCTGACTGTCCTTCTGAAGAGGCACCACTGCAAGACCTTGAAGAGTTGCTGGGGTGGGAATCTGATGCAGAAAAAGAAGTTACTATGAAACCCAAAAGAGAGAGTGACAAGAAGGGGGAGCCAGAGAAGATGGTCAGTGAGACACTGCCAAAAAAAGCATCAGAGAAAGTTGTGAAAAAGAAATCCAAGACACAGCCAAGAGGTGCCTCTGACCAAGAGGGCGATGATGATGATGATAATGCAGCCACAAGCAGTCAAGCCCAGGCTAAGAAAGAGAAAGATAAGAAAAATGAAGAAGAAGAAGAAAAGAGTTGCCTTGATGAGGTAAATGCATTTAAACATTTAAAAAAAATTGTGTGAGTGGTGACATGTGTACATGGTGTAACTGAGGGAGATGAGTTAGCAGTAGAAGTAAATCTTACCTATAATGAGTCAGAGGACCGATGCTGTTTTCTGTTTTTACTTTAATAGACTGAAGGATTTGCGATGGAGCAGCAGTCATATTCAGACAGCACGGATTCGCGACTTTCCACAAATCTACTGCTCAACTGTCTTTGCTGTGTGAAAGATACAAATGTGGTTGTTAATGAGATGTGTGAGAACCAGTATGTTAGAAATACAGAGAGTGATAGAATGTTTCAAAATGTCACAGAACAGGCTGTGATCACTACCCAACCCTCTTCTTCTTCTACTGAGATTAGACAGGGGACCTCATGTAAAAAAACAGCCCTCAGCAGTAAACCCCCCAAAACTGACCACGATATATATTGTAAGTACGTTATGTATCATACCATCTGTGGCGTAATTGCCTCAGTGATACAGAGGGTGATATATTGTGATTTGGTCGATTCCTGTCCTAGGTGTGAGATAGATGATCTGAGTCAGTAAAACCATTCATGTATCCTTGATGACTTGTTGTCTAAAGAAGCATACAGAAATGTTTCTGAAGCCATACATAAAGAGCAGCTCACGCCCATAATCTTGGCAATCACTATGAAGCATCAGGGGTTAAATATGACCAATTGTACCCTGGAAACTATAAGTCCCATTTTAAATGATGTGAGAAAATCTGATGACCCCATGTGGTTAGTTATACAAATTTTACAGCAGACAGACAGTGAGATTAAAAAAGATGCCTGCCATCTGGTCAGCAAAGGCTCCTTTAAAAAATTTCTAAAAAGAAATTCAGGAATCTTGTTTATATTGTAAAAAAAAAAATTAGCCCACCCTGCCCCACCTCCAAATTGCTACATGTAAACATTTCAGTACCAAAACGTGTCATATTTTATTTTTACAGATAATCATGTGGGATGCAAGTACAGAGAAAATCCAAAGGCTTATGTATCTGATCCTAAGCTATTACTGCCATCCATCACTGTTTGGTTTACCTCAATATGACATTTGCCTTTGTGAGATACATGCAACCTCTGAACTGATGATGTGTGCTCTTCCAGAAGTATGGGAGGATACAGATAAATATATAAATGAATCGGTGTAGCCACTTGTAGAAATGTTAAAGTGTTTGCCGATATATTTGTGGAAGACAATGAATGTCTTTGTGGACTTTATATCATGATCGTCATAGTCATGTGTGTGTGTACTATAAAGCAGAAAAAACCTTGTGATACTGTACGTGTTGTTAACCTGTCTTCTCTGCTTGCTGAAATGATCCACTGGTCAAAAAGGGCCCTTTAAAAATTATGTAAGAAATTCAGAAACCCTGTTTATGTTGTTAAAAACATTTACCCCCAAAACTGTTACTTGTTACCATTTAATATTGTTCATGTTGTTCCCTGGCTTTTCCAATTGCTAAACCACCCCATGCAGTGAGAGGTCACTAAAACATAGTGCTGTATGTTTTTCACAGAGTATACCACAATGGGAAACACCCTGTCAGTGCGTCCAGAGGCTTATTTACCAGCTAGTCAGACACAGAGCTAAACAACCTGGTTTAAATCTACCTACAGGACAAGCACCGTCTGTACTTTTAGAGACATGCCAAGGTCTTTTTGATAGTCTCCCAGAGGGACCCCAAAAGGAAACTGTGGATTATTTTAAGGATGAAGGGGCTACTCTTGAGGAAGCAATGTATAAAATTGTTATAGAATTTATGCATAATCCTTATGATGTGGTACACTTTTGTGGTTTTATCTGTACCACTGTTGAATTTTTAGTGTTTAGTTTGCAGAACAGGGGGTCTGAGTCTGTCATCCTATATTTTGCTTCTTTTATCACTTTTGTTGTGTTTCATAAATCAGATTTAGCATATGCTTTTCCTAAATAGTGTATTTTAATGTACTTTCAGATGAAACGTACTGGCATGCTCCCAATATTCCAGGCAGTCTTGATGTCTACAATATACCGTGTGATAAAGAAGATTTTAAAGGAACCTATATACTTTGGAAAGCAGCCTGCATTAAATGTCTGCTCTGAAGATGCTACTGCTTCACTGGCAGAAAACACACTGACTCTGATTAAAGCATTGCCACCCCTTGTATGGAGACTGTATGTTGATGTAATGGAAAACAATAACCGTACAGCATTATGCAAGGTGAATGACATTTTAGGTGCAACAGATGGTCTTAAAAATCAGGCTTGTTATTTTGAGTGGTGTATGGCATATGTGTGTATGTACTGTGCCCACCTGATCACTAAGGGGGAAGTGGATGATGCCCATGCTTGTGTAAAACATGCAGCTCAAAAGTTGCTGTTTCTGGGTATTGTGAAGTGTGTAAAAATGGAAGAGTAGAGAACAAGATATTATATAATCATTGCATGCTTGCCATGTGTCATGCCTTTTGTATGTAGCAGCTATATGCATTAGTTTATGTATTATAAAGTATATAAAGTAAACCTTCAAATACTGTTATGACATGTGTATTTATAAATAAAATATAATCATGCATTGCACTTTATGGATGTCATAGTGTTTTTAAAAGAATAGAAAGAGCACATGCTTTATTTTACTGGTGACAAGAGTTTTGCTAGCTAACAGATGTATCGGGGTTGATTAAAGAGGATGAATGATCACCTGTTCCAGAATATAGGTTTTAATGCAAAAAAAGTGGGTAGTTTCACAGGGGTCACTCAGCTGTATAAGGCTGCAAAAAAACCTGATAAAGATGTCACCAGGAAAGGTGTTGCAGAATGGCTTGTGAAGCAGGACCCCTATTCATTACACAAAGCAGCCAGAGTCCGATTTAAGAGAAATCCTGTCATTATTTTCTGAACATAGACATACAATGGCAAAGCTGATTTAGTGGATATGAGTCAATATGCAAAGTACAATAATGGGTTTAAGTACATACAGCGTACTATCCGATCTGCTGTCTAAGTATGCCTGGGTAGTGACTTTAAAAGACAAATCAGGCAAGGCAGTGATGCAAGCCTTTAAACTATTTTAAAGTGGATTACACACCTCAAGTTGCAGACTGATCAGGGTAAACAGTTTCTAAATGCTTCCTTAAAGAACCTATTAAAACAAAATAAAATACACCATTTTGTGATGAATAATGAAGTTAAAGGCAGCATTGTAGAAAAGATTTAATAGGACACTGAAGTCACGCATGTAGCTTTACTTTACAGCCCAGAATACTTGAAATATACAGATGTGTTGTCAGACCTGGTACACAGCTATAACCAAACTTATCACAGAAACATTAAACACAGGCCTGTGATTTGTAACCCTTCAATGCCCTGGGTGTATGGAAGATCCTCTATAGTAATTCTGTTCTGGCAAAAAACAAAGCGGTACCCTTCAGAAAGATGATCACGTGAGACTATCTAAGCTAAAAGGGTGTTTGAAAAGGGATATGAACAGGCGTACACAGATGAGATATTTATTGATGGAGGTCTTAAAGACACAGAGGCCCACCTATAAGTTAAAAGACTATCGGGAAGACATTAAGGTACTTTTTATGAGGAGTTGCAAAAATTGAACTGGATGAGGACTGTGTGTAGGGTGCAGAAAAATCTAGGCAGAGAAAAAGCGTGGCAGAAATACTTTGGTATCTGGTAGAAGTGGAAGAGTGGGCCGATAAATTTAATAGCTAGGTTGAGGCAACACAGGTTCAAGACATTAGAAGCAGATAAGGCTAAAAGTGATCAAAAATGGATTTTATATCACCTTGCCAACAATACCTTACAACATTTTCCCAACAATACTATATTCACTTTTTACGATAAAGTTACCACAAGCGCATGAACTACCTGGTGAATGGAAGTAGGCTTAGCAGAAATTCAGTACCCTCTTACCTGGGACAATGTGACTGTACAGAAAAACAGGTTCAGTATGCTCTATCAGCATCTAAGCGTAGCCATAGTAAAAACACCAACTGGACCTTTACGAGTCAGCAGCATTTAAATTCCATCAGGCTATTATCCTAACATGGCTGGTGTTATTACTCCAAATTAATAAACATATTTGAAGTAAATAAACTGCCAGAGGTTTGGAACAACAAGCCATCGGGAGAAATAAGCATTGACAGTGACATAAAATGCATTTTGGTTTATGCATGAGCAGTTACAGTACCTTTTGGGTTTTAGCAGACTCAAGGTAGGTGCAGGAAAGAATCTAACAAAGAACTCTACAGATATTAATGGGGGTTTACATTATATATCTACACTGACATTATCACGCATGAAATAGTGGGTGACAATCTAGTGCTTTGTGCTGAGATGCGTGCCCGTCAGGGGCCAAGACAATGAGATAGTGACCGTGACCTCGACAAACCCCATTCGCAAAAGCCAGTAAACATCGATCGATACAGTCACTATTGAAATAAAAATGATCAAAATGAACGACTTACCATTTCAATTTGGAAAGGTGATCGTGAAGTTGCATTTAAGCCCCACAGAGTGCTTTAAAATTTAAACAAGGATGGTGATCGTTCGACATTATGTGGACCCTGCCTTGTACAGAAGCTATTACAAGGCACGGGCAGGATACTGTCTGCCTGGCTTTCATGGACTTCCTACTATGTATGTTTCTGGTATAGGAGGGATATTTCATAGTCTGCTCAGAAAAGCAGTTCCATTTTTAAGAAGGGGGTTTGAAATTGCAAAAACACATCTACAGACAGCTGCTAAAAATGTTGTAAAGGATGTTGTGGGGCATGTGACTAGTGCTGTCACTCAAATGATGTCAGAGGGTGATAAGCCTACTCCGGGTGGCTCAGGGATGATTGTATTCAAGAAGTGAAAAGAAAGCGTAGAGTACACCCCATACAGCTTCTCCTTGACTTCTTAGCTACTTTAAAGAGGTGTTTCAAAAAGCAAAACTCACATCAAAGCGTTCAAGGTAAAATGATCTTAAAGGGTCATAAAAAAAAGCAGAGACCTGACTTCTAAAAAAACATGGCTTTTGTGCACTGTGGTTCTGAAGAATGCACAAAATCAGAACTTGACTTGTTTGCCATTTCTCCCACAAAGACAAGCATTGAAAAAAAGCATTGATGTAGAGATACCCCCTCTGACTGCCCTTTCAGAGAAAACTCACCGAATTTTATATAGCAAGGGAATGGAAGACTATTTGGATCTAAACAACATGCTTCTTTACCAGGTTTGCAAAATCACTGAAGTGGATAGTGTGATATACCTGCAGCGCCAAAGTGGGCCTTATAAACTACCAGTGGCCACCATTTTCAATCAGCTGGATGTGACTCTCGTGACCGGCTCATCAGTCAGAGCAATAACTGTTCACCCACAGGGCTGTCACTAGAATCTGTGCTGAACTTCATAGAAACATAGAATTTGATGGCAGATAAGGACCATGGCCCACCAGTCTCCCATTTCCTGCCTACTGGATAAGCTGCAGATCCTAGTTAACCAACAGCCTACTTCTTCCTACCCCACCCCTAGAATTGCCTTTATGACTGTCCCATGCATGCTTGAATTCCACCACTGTTTTGGCTCCACGACCTCCTCCAGAAGGCTGTTTCCAGACCATCCCACAACCCTCCTTGTGAAAAAATACTTCCTTAAATAACCTGAGCCGCCCCTCTATCTTCAAATTGTCCCCCTTGTTCTTGCACACCTCTTTTTGAAAGATGCTACCTTCTTGGACTTTGGTTGATTCCTTGAGGTACTCGAAAGTTTCTATCATGTCCCCCTCCCTCCTTTCCTCGAGGCTACATATATAGCTCCCTTAAGTCTTTCTTCATATGTCTTCTGGTGCAGACCCTGCACCAAGATACTTCCTTCTCTGGAAGCTTCCATCCTGTCTATGTCTTCACGAACTGGGTCTCCAGAACTGCATCACAGTACTCAGATGGGGTCTGACCAGCTGTCTGTACAGAGGGATAATAACTTCCTGTTTTCTACTGGTAATGCCTCTCCCTATGCATCCCAGTATCCCCCAGCCCTCCTTGCTGCCCTCTCACATTGCTTGCCCACCTTTAGGTCATCTGATATGACTACCCCCAGGTCCCTTTCCATTTTGTTGTTGCTAGTATCTCACCCCCATTGTGTACTCTTCCCTGGGTTTTGTTTCCCAAGTGCATTACCTGCACTTCTTAGCAGTGAATCTAAGCTGCCATACATTTGACCATTCCTCTAACCTTGCCAGGTCCCTTTTCATCCTTTCCACCCACTTATTGTGCATTAACTCTGCTGCAGATCTTTGTGTCATCTGCAAAGAGACATACTTTTCCTTCTAGTCCCTCTGCAATGTTGCTTATAAAGACATTGAAGAGGATGGGATTCTAATACTGAACCCTGTGGAATCCCACTAGTAACCCCCTTTCTTCAGAGTGGACTCCATTTACTATTACTCACTGTGTCCTATTCTCAGCCAATTTTTACCCAGGGTGTCATCTTGGGACCCACTCCAGGAGTACTTAACTTATATATTAATCTTTGTGTGGGACTGTGTCAAATGCCTTTGCTAAAGTCTAGGTAGGCCATGTCCACAGCCCCTCCCCTGATCTACTGCTTTGGTCTCCCAGTCAAGAAATTATCAGATTTGTCTGGCATGACCTTCCACTGTGAATCCATGCGCTTGGGTCCATCTGCCCCTCTGGCCTCTAGATACTCGACAATTCTTTCCTTCAGAAGTGATTCCATCATTTCTACCACTCAGGTTAAACTAACAGGTCTGTAGTTTCCTGCTTCTGCCTGATCACACTTTTGTGAAGGGGAACTCACTGCCTCCTCCAGAGTCCTTGGGTACCACCCATCCTCCCATGATTTGTTAAACAGGGCAGTCAGTGGTCACTAATTCCACCCATAGTTCTTTTAGGATACAGGATGAATCCCATCAGGCCCCGATGCTTTGTCTACCTTCAGTTTTAAGGTTCTTTCAGACCCTTTCTTCTGTAAATGGGACTAGTATCAACTTCTGTAACCAGAGTGTTTCTACTGTTTGTTTGAGTACCTCCCCTCTTCCTTTGTAAATACTGAGCAGAAATATTTGCTTAGTATCTCTACCTTTTCACAGTCACCTCTGCCCACCCTCCCCCTTTATTAAGCCTCACTATCCTCCCGTGGTCTTCCTTCACTCCCTGATGTACTTATAAAAGGTTTTATCACTTCTTAACTGAGTTGGCTATCTTTTCCTCAGTTTGGGCCTTTGCTGTTCTAACTACCTTCCCAACTTCCTTTGCTTTAACTGATGCAGTTCTCTGTCCTGCTCCTTCTGTGATTCGTTGTACTTCCTGAAATCTTTCTTTTCTCTTGAACCTTCACTGCCACTTCCTTTGAGAACCATAGTGGTTTCTTACATCATTTAGTTTTGTTTATTACTTCACCAGGCTTGTTCCTCTGGTGACAGTTTTATTATTCCCATTGTTCTTCCACCCTCCTTCCTGCCCATTTGCTAGTGCATTCTTAGGCACTCACCTATTTTGAAAAGTCAGCCTCCTAAGTCCAGTACCTTTGCCTTTGTGAAAGACTGACTGTATTGCTGTGTTTATTGTGAACCATACTGTTCGATGTGTCGCTAGTTCCCAGATGGCTACCACTTCACGTCTGTGATCCTCTCTTCATCTCCATTTGAGAGAACCAGGTCTAAGATTGTATCCTTCTTGAGTGGGCTCCAATACTAGTTGTCTAAGGCTCACCTCTGGGGCATCTAGAATAACCCACTCTTTGAAGTGGCTGCTGCAACTGCACTCAGTTAACATCTAGCATATTCAGATCACCCATCAGCAATATCTCCCATTTTTCTGCCATACTAACTACTTTCTATCATTTCTCATCTATTCCTCCCCGTGAGAAGGGGTCTGTAAACAACCCTGTGCAGATTGTGGTGCCATTGCGGTCTCAAATTTACCCAGTGCTTCTTCTCCTCCTGTTTTCTCTTTTGTTCTGTTGCTTTGATTCCTTCCCTTATGAAAAGAGCTACTCTCCTCTTCTTTTACCTTCTCTGTCCCTCCTGTAGATAGTGTATCCTAGTATACCATATCCCAGTCATGGTTTGTGTGGAACCATGTTTCTGTGACTGCCACGATATCCAGATGTTCCTATTCCATCAAGGCCACTAATTCAGGAAGCTTGTTACTCAGACTATGGGCATTGGTACTCATTGCTTTCCATTTATTTTTTGATGGCTTTACCTTCAGTTGCAGCATCCCCCACTGACCTTTCTACCTTGGTCTTTTCTCATTTAGTATCCTGTTTTGTAGGAGATGCTGGGATTTTCCTGCTGCTTATCAGTGCCTCCCCTTGACTAGTTTAAAAGCTTGCCAATGAAGCATTTAAACTGATTGCTCAAAAGACTTGTTCCTTCCTGGACAGATGCAGACCAACCTGCCAGTATTAGGCAGGTGTCCCTCCAGGTGGAACCCCAGTCGCCAATGAAGCCAAACCCCTGTGCTCACACCATTTTTCAACCATTCATTAAACTGCATGGTGCAGTAAATTCTCACCACTCATGCCATATTGACAGACAACACCTCTGAGAAGGATACTGTGTGTGCTACTTGTCTTAGGCTCCTCCCCAGTTCTCTACAAAGTCCTTCTGCACTGCTCTAATCTCATGTTGAGCCAAGTCATTTGTCCCTAGGTGGACAATGATGTCCAGCTCAGACTCCCATGCAGCTGTTCTCATGATCCTGAGGATCGCTCCCTGTCCCTCCAAGCCATGGCACCAGGCAGGCACCTTACTTCAGTTTTCCCTGCTCCCCCAGTTCCATCCCCTAATAATTGAGTCCCCCACTAGGAGCTGCTTCTTTTCCTTGTGGTGTCCTCTGCCTCCTTCCTGTGGGCCTCCCTTGTGACAGGTGTCCTCAGCCTCCTTAATCTCCTCTGTGGGTGCATCCATAGAGGAGCTGTGCTCCTCCAGAATGGTGTATGGATTGTGGAGTGGAACAACTGACTGGGTGTGCCTCTGTTCCACCATCCTCACCTTCCCTGAGCCCACTGTTGTCCAACTGCTGTGTTTTCTTTGCAACCTCTGAGGTAGTGGTGGTGGCTCTGGTGCTCCCTGGATGGGGGAGGCTCCCTTCCTACCATCCAGTCTGGCCTGGGGGAAGGTTCCCTTCCAGCTATCCAGTGTGGTCTGAAGACAGGCAAATTCCTCCCTCAGGGCAGAGAGTTGTCTGCAACTAGGGCAGCATCTCAGCCTCCAGAAAGTCTCCCGGAAGACTGTTGCCCCACAGCCATTACATTGCACTACTCCCCACATGATTATGTACTTTTGTGTGTGTGTGTGTGTGTGTTTGTGTGTGTGATTGTTTATTATATAGAAATATATATATTATACAATGTGTATGCTTATATTTTCAGTGCTGTGTGCTAGAGAGGATATGACATTGATATGCACCTTGCACTCTTGAAGAAATGATGTCAGAACTCCAGGTATAAAGGAACTATTTCCAGGGGTGGGTGGAGTGAAGAGACCCTTTCTACCCAATTTACCACAGGGTTATTTTACAAAGACACCCCGGGGGAACTTGAAATCACAGACAGAGATGGTGACAATGTAGGTTTTAATAAAAGAAGCTCCTTCACACATCTCAGTAGAGGGGTAGAGCTGCTGGGACACTTGCACACAGGCTTGTTTTTTCAAGAGAAACTGATACTGAATGGCATGGATATTAAAATTAAACTGACATGTAACAGGGACAGCTTTTGCCTGATGAGTG
Source organism: Neoceratodus forsteri (assembly GCA_016271365.2). Lineage (NCBI taxonomy): Eukaryota > Metazoa > Chordata > Ceratodontiformes > Ceratodontidae > Neoceratodus > Neoceratodus forsteri. Next base: position 493,571,022 of record CM057457.1, read on the forward strand.
GAGATTCTGAGCCTTATAAGCTAAAAGTCATGGCCGCCTCTCTGTTTGTCAAAAGGGTTAAAGTGACCCCCAGTGTTTGTCTGGGACACTCAGAAGCCCTGCTGACCTCCAACACTAAATACCCTACAGACAGAGTGGGGATGAAAGTGTTCAGCCTCCCTGCAGGCAGCAGGGTCTGCAACCAAGATAATTTGTTTTTGGGACAGTTACCAAAAATGGTGGTCATGGGATTTGTTGACAATGATGCTTTTAGCAGTTCCTACACTAAAACCCCCTTTAACTTTAAGCATTATAACATTAATTTTGTGGCTCTGTATCTGGATGGTGAACAAATCCCCGCTGAACCTCTGCAGCCCAATTTTAGAAATGGGAATGCTGTGAGAGAATATTTTAATCTAGTACTAGTGGAAGGAAATCTATGAAAGATCGCCCGCTAGTTGTTAACTGTCAGGAAGTTACCCAAGGATACACCCTGTTTGCCTTTGATCTCACTCTGGACCAAGAATGTGCTGATCATTATTCTTTAGTTAAAACTAGGAACCTCAGAGCTGAGATCAGATTTTCAGAAGCCCTTCCACACACAGTTAATCTCATTATCTATGCTGTGTTTGATAATGTCATTGAAATAAACCAGAGAAGAAATGTCATTTTTGATTATATGTGATAAACCATAAAAATGAACACAAAGCAGCTGGAAAAAATTGTAATCAATGACTCCCACATCCATGACTGCTTTCTGGGCATGTTTCCCTGTGATCTGCTACCCAAGGAGAGACTGAAAAACCTTCTTGTATCACTAGTCATCAATACTGACCCCCATGACCTCCCTGGACAGCACTGTATACATTTCAGAAAATGGGACTGGGGAGTTCTTCGACAGCTACAGTTTTCATCCTGACAATCATGCACAAATGATTGGGTTTTTGTTAAACAGAAATGCAAAAACATTTTGTACCAAAACACATAGTTGCAAGATACCTTTTCTACCACCTGTGGATTTCACTGCATCTTTTTCTTACACCACTGATGCAAAGGACTTTTTTATGATCAAATTTAAAAAATGTACTCTAATGATTTGCTGAAAAATGATGCCATGGTAACTAGTTTTGTACATCGCCTTTTCAGACATCTAAACATGTCAGGGCACATATCAGTGAGGTGGCAACATGTTCAGACTTGTTTGTCTTGTAATGAATTTAAAATATGCGACCACTTGTAATTTTATTCAAAATCAGTCATTTATAAAATCATATATAAATACTCACAATTGTGTGTGTCTGTCAGTTTTTCTTGGGGTCTGTGTTTAAACTTGGAAGGGGGACACCTGTGTTTAAAATGTTCAGATATGCAATGTCTTCAATAATGACAAAAATATATAAAATATAAAGGTATTTATTGTAAAAAAAAATGCCAATAAAATACAACATACATCAGTGGTAAGATCATGGATAAGATATAATAAACAGAAGCATCTCCTGTTAAAAAATGCACACTATATATACCATAGCACTGAGGTAGAATTATGATAAGTACCTCTTTCTAAAAATATGTTAACATATTTAACTATAAGGTAGGCTAACATGCATGAATATAAACACTTTTTTGTAAAAACAGGATTACATATTCAATATGAGGTAAATGTTTAACATAGGCTGTACACAACAGTCACTGAGGTATATAACATTCATACATAGAGATTGCATTTAAGTTTTACATAGTGAGCCACGTAGGTTTCTTAAAAGACTATTGTCTTTTGGGCATCACTGACCATTGGTTAACTGGAGATGGCTGTGGCTGTTTTGTGCCAGCTGCTGATTTCAGCCTTTCCACACAGCTCCTGTTTGCTGAATGAGCAAACACTGAGGTGGGTATGTTAGACTCAGCCATTGCTTTGACAAAAACATCCCAGCCCTTTGGCTTTCTGTAGTCAGGGATTGTGTAGCCGCTCTTACCAAATCGACCATGTGAGACCCAGAAACAACAGTACCTTTATACATTAATTCCCCCTTATCACTCCAAAACACAGTATCCTTGTTCTTTGCCATATGCTTTAATAAAAGTTCAGCGTTGGTTTTAGACTGATGAGAACCACTACTTAAAATGTCTTTTTCCATAGTACTAGGTACAGAAGCTGTCTCTACTGTGTCCTCAGAGCAGGCAGGAAGGGAGGAGGAGTGGCACTGTATGTGAAAATGACATAAGGGCCTCAGAGATCCAGGAGGAACAAAATGGGGGAGAGATACTGTGGGTAAAGCTGGAAAGGAAAACGGGGCCAGCCATCCGCACAGGTGTGGTCTATAGACCACCAGCCCAGGAGGAAGAAACAGATAGGGAGCTGATGCTAGCCATCCAAAGGATGGCAGACAAGGGTGAGGTAGTACTGGTTGAGACTTCAATATTCCAGACGTGGACTAGAGCATCCCAGCAGCAGCATCAACTAGGAGCAGATTTATCCTGGACTCCTTCAGGGTGCCTTCCTCAAGCAACTGGTCATGGAACCAACTCAGCAGAAGGCAATACTGGACCTTCTGCTCACAAACAGGGACAGTGTGATGGGGTAACAGTGGGGAGCACCTGGGTAACAGTGACCACCAGTCATTGTGGTTTGAAATCACAGAAAGAGCAGAACCAAACCACACAAAAACACGTATCCTGGATTTTAGGGGAAGACTTTGGGAAAATGGGAGATACTTAAAAGAGGCATTAAGGGAATGGGTCAGGAATCAGGGTTGAGGAACAGTGGGCAGTATTTAAAATGGGGATTATAAGAACAACAGAATTATGCATTAACAGGTTAGCAAGAGGAAAAGGACGAGGAGACCATTATGGTTTTCCAAAGAGGTAGCAAAGAAAGTGAAAGCTAAAAAGATTGCATTCAGGCAATACAAAAGAACACAGACAGAAGGGATAGGGAGAAGTACCAGGAGAAACAAAGGGAGGCAGGGAAGTCAGTAAGGAAGTCAAAGCTCAGACAGAAGAACACATTGCAAAATCAGTGGTTAAAGGGGACAAAACATTTTACAGGTACATAAGTGAAAAAGAAAGACAAAGGAGGGATAGTGAGACTGAAGGGGAGGATGGGAGTCGATGGAGGATGACAACAGTAAAGCTGACATATTGAACAGGTATTTCTGCTCAGTCTTTACTGAGGAAGAGGGGGTAATGGGTCAAAAGGAGTACAAGGGGTGAAATGGTGCAGAAATGGACACAAGTCCCTTTACATGAGAAAGGGTCCTGAAGGAACTGGAAGTAATAAGAGTTGACAAAAGCAATGGGCCAGATGGGTGCACCCCAGGGTCCTTAAAGAACTAAGAGAGGTGGTGGCTGAACCTCTGGCTATCCTGTTTAGCCAATCACTGGAAACAGGGGAGGTACCCAAAGACTGGAGGACAGCAGATGTAGTCCCCTTATACAAAAGTGGGAACAAAGAGGAAGCAGGGAACTACAGACCAGTCAGCCTCACCTCGGTAGTGGGAAAGATCATGGAAGCACTACTGAAGGAGAGATTGGTGGAACATCTGGTTTTCAATGGACTACAGGACCCAAGGCAGCATGGTTTCACCAGGGGGAGGTCATGTCAGACCAACCTCATTGAATTTTTTGACTGGGTGACTAGGGAGGTGGATCAGGGGAGGGCAGTGGACATGGCCTATCTGGACTTCAGCAAGGCCTTTGACACTGTGCCACATAGAAGACTATTACACAAACTGGGGAATATGGGTGTGGGCAGGACAGTAGTGTGGTGGGTAGGTAACTGGCTGGGTGGCAGGACCCAGAGGGTGGTGGTAAATGGCTGTCACTCCACAGAGGGAAGAGTGACCAGTGGGGTACCACAGGGATCAGTGCTGGGACCAGTCCTATTCAACATCTTCATCAGTGACATTGCACAGGATCTAGAAGGCAGAATTTCACTGTTCGCTGATGACACAAAGCTCTGTAACAGAGTAGACACACCAGAGGGTGTAGACAGAATGAGAAGGGACCTGCAGAAACTTGAAGAATGGTCAAGGGTTTGGCAGTTGAAATTCAATGCAAAGAAGTGCAAGATAATGCATATGGGCACAAAACCCTGGCACAATATATCAGTTGGGGTGAGGATATAGCATGCACCAAGCAGGAAAGGGATCTTGGGGTTGTCATCTCTGATGACCTCAAGGTGAGGCAAACAGTGTGACAAGGCATCAGGTAAAGCAAATGGGATGCTGGGATGTATAGGCAGGGACATCACCAGCAGGAAAAGGAGGTCATAATTCCGCTATACAAGACACTAGTGAGGCCCCACCTGGTGTACAGTGTACAGTTCTGGAGACCATACCTCACGTAAGGACATAGACAGGGTAGAGAAGGTTCAGAGGAGGGCAACAAAGATGGTGCATGGATTGCATCACAAGTCCTATGAAGACAGGTTGAAGGAACTGAACATGTACTCCCTGGAGGAGAGGAGGAGGGGATATGATAGAGACATACAAGTATCTTACAGGAGAAACAGGGTGCAGGAAAACACTATTTATAAGTGAAAAGATGTTCCAGGACTAGGGGCATGGGATGAAGTTGGAGGGAGGATGAATCAGAGGAAACATGAGAAAGAATTTCTTCACAGAACGGGTGGTGGACAAGTGGAACACCCTGCCAGAGGAAGTGGTGGGGGCTGAAACAATCACGGGATTTAAGAATGCATGGGATAGACATAAAGGAATTCTAGAGGTCAGGGGTAAGGGGAAATGGACTTCTAGGAAAACAAACTGAACTTACAAGCTCAAATGGGCAGACTGGGTGGGCCATAGGCCCTTATCTGCTGACACTGTCTATGTATGTATCTATGTATCACGGGGGGGGGTCAGACATCGATTCATTTTCAGGTATGAGTAATGTCAAACTGGTTTTAGCTTGTTCTCCTTGTCTTACCAAAGTCAGATAGCACTGTAACACAGCAGAGTACATTTTGGCTTTGTCATAGTCTGATAAATCAGTCCAGGACAGTATAACTCTCATGTCAGTGTCCAAACTGTAGTTGCAACTTTTCTCATATCCTGATCAGGGCAATTAGTTTTAATGTGATCCATCTGTTGCTGAGGTACCAAATACATTTTCTGAGTAAAATCCATTATCTGTTAGCCAGCAGGCCGGTGATCAAAGGGGTGGCAATTCCTATCAGTGTTCCTATAAAACCACCTGTCTGATTATTTTCTTTTTCCTTTTTAAGGTTATTTGTTTATCGCTTAAAGTTTTAATGACTCTCTATTTTTTTCCAGCAAACCTATGTTTTGCTGACAGTGGAATTTTTCCTTTGAGAGTGTTTAAGGCTATCTCAGCTATAGCTGATATCAGATCATCAGAGGCTGAACATAAAATAGCTTTTCTTAAGCTCGGAGGCCCTTTTACTAGTAACTTTAAAATAGACAGATTTCTTTGCAGTCTTTTAGACATAATGACAATACAGTATCAAATATTTTTAGAAGCAGAATGTGTTTTTTTCATGACATATGCCACAGACCAGTAAGGGGGAAACATCCCACTATGGAGTCTATATTCATCTGGTGTATTGGACCTTAAATCAACCAGTAAATATCCATGAGGCTTTCTTGTGGCAGCTTCAAAAGCTTCTAAGAAAAATGTTGACTGACCAGGATACATCTGCCTAGCCAGAGTTATGATCTGCAGCTTGTCTCTGGAGTTTTAAACAAAATCATGTTTTTGGCATTTAGTGTGATGGTCCTGCTTTTTTTACCTTGACAGAACACATTCTGGACAATTAAAAATATTGTCAACTGTTTATGACTATACTTGGTAAACCCATACTCCACTTCACTATTTTGACAGGCAGAGTCCATTAAATCATCTATAACAACAACATGTACCTTTCCAAGGGTTAAGAGATGATTGTCAGCTAGTGACATTGGTAACCCCTCCACAAATTTAATCTGAGGGAACTTTAACAGCAATTCATTATACAAAGGTTGCCAACAGCTGTAGAACCAGGCAATATTTTGAGGCTTGTGTGATAAAGTGGCTTCAGCATGTTCCAACAACTGTTTTATAATGAAGCTCTTCCCACTATTAGAGGGGCCAGCCAACAGACAAGTAAAAGGATGCTGCAACCTGATATCCATTTTTCACAATCAGTATCAGTAAGGAAGTGTTTAAAAACTGTCTTGTAAAACTTGCTTGTTATAAATTAATCTCTGGGTCTTGGACAGTGTTTTTGTTTCAAGGGACCACTGCATTTTATTCCTAACAATGCTGAGTTGACTCATGGTAATTTCATTAGAGATCTGTGACCCCATATAGTCAAAGATCATGTCCTTCAGACTTTCAAAATTAATGTGTTTACTGCTGGCTACATTAAGGGTAAACCCTTTCACTTTAAGAAAAACCTCTCCACTGGACAGCCTGTAGCCATACATTTTTGGGCCTGCAGAAATGAACTCTGTAATGTGTTCATCTGCAGGAACTTCACTGGTCAGCTTCCCTAAATAATTGCCCAGAGGTGGGGCCCAGTCACCCAGTCTGGATACAAAAATGACAGAGTCTGTGTCATGGTAAAGGCACCTGTCCTGTAACCTGTCTAGCAGGTTGTAGAGTTCCACTCTGGCATATACCGTTGTAAAACTAGTTTTAAATATGTTGAAATTATTGGAATTTGGTAATGATCACTGGTATATTTCCAGCTTAAACAAGCTGTTTCATCATCGATGAAAAAGCATGAGGTGACATCGTAAGAAGGGGCAAATACACACTGAAAGAGTTTATCAGGGTCTGTTACTACGCTTGTGGTCGGCAAATTAACTGTCTGCCCAAATTTGCCCCAAAGAGAATTTAGAAACAGTTTAGATGTCTGTCTCCTTGCAGGGTTAACAGCTATGGCTGCAGGGTTCAAATGTACATTTCCCTTTCAAAATACTGTTGTATGTACCTGACTTTATCTGCTTATTTTTTTACCCATGAAGGGAAACCAGATGCATCTTAACACAGAAACATAGATTTTGATGGTAGATAAGGACCGCTTGACCCACCCAGTCTGCCCATTTTTCTACCTAATGGATAAGCTGCAGATCCTAGTTAACCAGCAACCTACTTCTGCCTACCCCCCCAGAATTGCCTTATGACTGTCCCATGCATGCTTGAATTCCGCCACTGTTTTTGACTCCACAACCTCCTCTGGAAGGCTGTTCCATGCATCCACAACCCTCTCTGTGAAAAAATAAACTTCCTTAAATTACCTCTGACCCGCCCTCCTTCTATCTTCAAATTGTGCCCCCTTGTTCTTGCACGCCTCTTTTTTTGAAAGATGCTACCATCTTGGACTTTGTTGATTCCCTTGAGATACTTGAAAGTTTCTATCATGTCCCCCCTCTCCCTCCTTTCCTCGCTTGCCTTTTAGATGCAGCTTGTTGTAGTCTGCAAAAAGCTCTGTGCATGACTCTTTAAAATGCCAAACTTCATAAATGTTAATGATTTTATAGCCTTTTTCCAGTGCCAGGTTTAGTTCTACAATACAGTAGGTACCTGTAAGTGACCTTTGCTCATCATCATGTGTGTGTGATGTTGTTTGAAGTCTATTTTCAGTGCATGCACGACATAATGTAAACACAAGGTTTTTACCAATCCTGGGTGGCAGCACTGAAAGAAAAGGCCTCTAGGGGGTAAGACTTTTACTTTTGCTAAACCAAAGTACTGATTGAGATCATCAAAATTGCCATAAATGATATCAGGATGACCGACTGGATTCTGTTTGGTTTTGTTAACAAAAGGGTAGAGGCTGGTAAAATCATAATGTGTATTTTCTCATCAGGCTGTGTCATATAGTACAGACAAATGGCATTTGTTCTCCCCCCAAACAGTGACTGCCTAGGTTCAAGTGGCTGTGGTAGCTGCCTGTCCCTCAAGAAATTATTCAAACCCTGATCTGTAGTCAGCATTGCTTTACATTGATGTTCCCACAATACTCGAATGGCAAAGCTCTTGCTTTTTAGAAAATGAAATGCATGCATGGTCCTATTAAATAACTGTCCAAAACTAGTCCCTGTCATGTGGTTTCTATCTTTCTCACAGTAACAGATGTTGCAGCCATGAAAAAAATCAACCATTAAATTCAAATCCTGTGGGTATTCCATTTATGACAGAATAGCCATCCAAAAAGTATGGACCCACCTTAAATTCACCACCCCTTAGCATGTGCTGAATAGAAATGTTTTCTTTCTCAGATATGTACATAAGCCACTGAATAGCAAGTGTGGAGTATTTCTTTAATTGTCTGTGGTAGTCATCTGGGGAGAACAGCAATAGTGCATTCTTTCAAAAATAAAAATCTGTACATGGCCATGCAGACTGAGGCTATCGTGGCGTACTGGAAGGGGTCTAAAGATACTGTTTCCTACTCCACTGTATCACCATCTGACTGTTTTAAAACACTTTTGGCTGTCATGTTCATCACTTCTTTCCTAAATTTGACACAGGCTTTTTGAAGAATTTCAACATCTAAGTGACAATAGTAGCAAAGCTCTCTTTTCAGATTGAATTCTCTATGTCGGTTAGCTAGGTACCATTGCAAAAACTCTAGCTTTTCTGCAGGCAGCATGTATCCAGAACCATAAAACTGAGCATCAGGCAGGGGGCATACATAATTTTCATTATCCTTGGTGTTAAAAAAATAGGGAAAGTAACCTTTAGCAATCTCATTCTCAAATCCAAGGGCTGCAGGGATTTTTGCTAGTTTGAAAGGAAGAAAACAATGGCTGTCGATAAATCTGATGTGTAGGGATGTCACTGTGACACAGAGTAATTTTCCTCCTTGTGTGAGCAATTTAATATCAATTCTTTCCTTGACTAGCTGGCTAACAATAAAATGACTGTCATAGCCTTTGGCATTGTTTGTTATAAATGTATAGTGTCTAAATGGTGCATCAATAAAATGTCCTACAAAATCTTTTATACAATCTTCCCCTTCAAATTCCCAGGACTGCTCCCCATCTAATTGCTTAGCATACACAAAATTTGGTATGTGCTCTCCCATTTCTTGTGTGGCTTCAAAATCAAACACTATAAATTTCTCAGAGATTTTTACATCTGTGAGTGGTGACATGTAACACAGATGCTTGTCTGCTGTCATGAAAGAACATCTGTTACACTGAATCAATTTACATGTATGAGATCCCTTGTAAAAGACAAAACATTGCTCACACAGTTTCATGGATTTACAAGACCCTGTACTCCCATCAGCTCTAGCTAAATGCCTTTCTAGGCATGCTAAAGAACTACAAATCTTTTTACAGTAGGGGCAGGATGATATGTCAGTTTCCTGTTCAAGACAATTGGGGTCAAAGCAAACTTTGCACTGTTGTACACATATATGATTTTCCTTTTGGCTATAGGCTATGTCACAATATTTGCATAGGTACCTAGCCCCAATGAATTTTTTTACATTTGTTGTACCATAAAAATGGTCATCGTGCAATAATACAAACAATGTTTTAGGAAGTCTTTCTGGCCCTGTTGAAAATGTTTGCCAGTTTTGTTCATTATGATATAAAATCTTAATTTTGACTCTTAAAAAATGTTCAAACTGGGGCACATCACTAAAAGTGACAGCGGTTTGGTCTGACAAACCTAGCTCAGCATGTAATATTTTAGCCTTATTCAACAACTGACTGTCACTCATATGTGGATTTAGGAGTGTGAGAATGGAGCCACTGAAACACAAACTATTATCTCTATTATTTAAATTAATCAAGTATTGTCACTTTTTTTGTAAAATCCTGCTATACAAGATGGAACTCAGTGTCCGTCTCCCCCCCACCCCCGAACCCTGGTGGTTCCTGATAGTAGTTACCATGAGATGTATAGTTTCATCAGCAATGATTTCCGTATTGCTCTGTAGCATATCAGCTAGCTGATCTAAGGAGGTGACAGCATTTAACTCATTAGGGTGTGTTTTCCTTGAGAACAAGGGTTCATTGAAAGAAGCAGTATTTAATCTTAACTGTATGAAGTTGCCACGCCATATTCATCTTGTCACACTGTCTAGCAATTTTTGTATAGCCTGGTGCATTGCAGCAAAGGTCTCTGTAAAAGATTTTATTTTATCTAGATTTATAAACTTATATCGTTGATGGAATTCTGTAGCATTACATTTTTTTTAAAACACATTCATATTGCTGCACAGATTCTAAAAATACTGTAGGGGCAACCTGTTTGCCAGTTCATCATCATTTTGCATATGTGCTGCAACCTGGTTTTCTAATTCAGATTGCTGAACATTAGTAACATGCTGTAATAACCTACATTGTAATATTTTCCTGGCATGCTTTACTCTTCTTATTAAATTTTCTCAGATTGTTTTATTTTTTACCCAGATTTTTCTTTTTTGACACCATTTGTTATTTTTTTCATTTTGTTAGTGCTGCCACCCTTTGTACTTAGCTTGTGAGAGCTTCTGTGCTTTCACTTTGTAATTTTATTTTTGTATTTGTCCACCATTTCCTCCATGCCCCTGCACTTTTCAAACATGTGGGTAGCATTTGCCATCATTTTCAGTTCTGAGCATGAGGACTTGGTTGCACATAATAAAGAAAATATACTGCTCAGTAAAGTATCTTTACAAAACTCAGATTTAAACATCTGATGATCATAATCCTCACTAGATAATGTGCTCTCAATTACCAAGCCATTAAACAAACTATCAATTGCTTTAAGAATATAAGCTTTCCCAGCATTGATTGTGTCAAGGTCTCTTTCTTGAAACCTTGGGTGCAATAACTCTTTGTCAGAAACTCTTGTGCTGCTGCTCATAGATGGCTGTACGGCATCATTCACATTCAAACAAGGTCTATTTTGCTAATCACTCACACCAGAAGAAACTTTTGAATGCCTTTGAAAACCATCACATTCATGTAATGGTCTCTTTCTCCCTCTCTCTCCTGCAGGGGGTCATTGTGCTGCTGTTTAAAACAGAAAATACACCCCTGTCACTACTTTTTATATTTTCAACTTTATGATGCAAGACACAATTTAAACTCTAAAATCTTACAGCATTTTTAACCCCCCAGTCTCCCATTTTCAGCATTATACTGTGAAACAAATTTCAAATCTGAAACCTGCAGCATTTTTCCTTAACCCCCCCCCAAACCTGCAGCACCTACTATTCCTAGTTAAAATTAAAAAATACACACCTTCTGTAGTGGCAAACTGTGCATTATGCAGCTCTTTAATCAATTGGAAAAGGGCATCATTTCCACCCCATGACTCCATTGTTGCTTGTTAAATGTTTTTAAAAATTCTTTTAGCTCAAGATATATTTTGGGCAGTCCGGCTCTGTTATTTTTGTCTTTAGCTTCCAGTATCTTGAAATGCTTATGTAAAATGACTGAAACCTCACCCCAAGTACGTAGCTAGTAGTGATAAAACATCTGAACATCTGGTATGGTCCATCAAATCCCCCCTCCCCACCGCTTCTCCGTGGGAAAATATATAAGTCCTAGGATATTCAATGTAGGCTTTTGTTTTTCACTTCCTGCGACAGCTGGATGGCATTTCTCTAGTGCATTTCTGCTAAAAACTTTGGTCACAGTCTAATTATAAGGTATGCAGACTGCTTCTTTAAGTCCAAATAAGCTTATGGCTTAGTTAGTTTTTAAAATGTATATTGAAAATCTTGTCTTTTTTTTAGACAACTGTGTCCTTTAAATGAGTAATTCAGTAAAACAGCTTACATGCCACTAATCAGAAGATAAAACTTATTTTGTTAAAAAGTATAGCATGAGAATTACCTGTTTTTTTTTCTCTTTTACACAGCAAGGGTCTAGAAAGAGTAATGTCTTTCTGCTAAAACTTTAGTCACAGTCTAATTAAAACAGAAGCTTTTTATCAATCTTAAGACACAAAGGGGCACCGTTTATAATAACGGCAGTTGAGTGTCAGCTTAAGTTATGTTTTTAAAAGTCAAAATAGAAATTCTGTCTTTTTTCTAAAACAGCTGCAACCTTTAAATCAGTAATTTAGTGTAACATAGCTCACACACACACAAAGCGTGTATTCTTTTGTACCGACTCTAAGCAAAGCTGTAGGTACATTTTAAGAAGATTGTCTGCTTTGAAATGATTCTGAGAGAGAAACATTATCATTTTAAATACTGTCTTTTCTTTGTAACATATTAATTTTCCTATTTAGTTACGCTTAAGATTAATACCTTTGAGCCCTGAGCTCTTTTACAAAGGTTCCAAGTCAGATAAATTACAGAAACATACAGGTAATGGTTACAAACCTACTACATGACTTTTAATTTTTTGATAATGTAACTATAGATATTTATTTTGTAACAAAAGCATAAAGCTACATTTTTACAGATCCCTGTAAATACAGGGACCCTGTAATACAAAAATCTTGAGACACACATGTTTCCAAAGAGAATCAATAGTCCTTTGTAGCCATGGCTGTGTAAATGAAAAACAGATGTTTTCTCTCAGTCTTAAAAGACAAAGACACCCACCACACTACCAACAGGATCACGGGCTCCAAAAAGGCCATCTATATTTTAAACATACATAAAAGACATTGCTTTTCCTATGTGCCTAATGAGGGACACACACAGCCAGCATGTTGCAATGCTATCCAGAGAAAACTGTTGAAGCATCTTATTTACACAGAGGTCCCTGCTTTAGCTTATAAATGTTACATGCATATACATAGAGGTAACCTTTTTGGGCACAAGTTTTGCACAGTCCTACAGATGCATGTTAAATTATTTTGTATCTTGTTATAAAACAGAAAAAAGGGTACTCACACAGGCAGATGAATTTCCCTCTGTGGGGGTCTTCACACAGATCTGTGAAACCTCTGCATGATCAGGTTGCCTCCTAGATACTTCTTTCTGAAAATATCCTAATCAAAAAACACACAAGTCCCTGCAGTTATATACCCAAGTTGACAGGAGGCACATAACACTACATAAACCCTAACTTATTTTCTTGGGTTGGGAGCACGTTAGTGAAGAGGGACAGGGGTTCAAGCCAGGATGGTGGGGTGCAGGAGAAAGAGGGGAACAGGAGTTTGAGCTAGCACAGTGGGACTCAGTTCCAGCCAGGATGGTGTGGCAGGGGTTTTGAGGAGTGTAAGAGAAGGAGGGGCATAGGATGCTTACAAAATGGTGGGTGGCAGGGGTTTGAGGAGTGTATGAGAATGAGGTGTGTAAGATGCTTACAAAATGGTGGTGTTATGTCACTTCCAGGGTTTCAGTGTGGGCCATTTTCTGCACAAGGGGTGGGACACGGGTTTGAATGCATGTCATTTCCTGTGCAAGGGGCAGGACATGGGTTTGAGCTTATGTCACTTCCACTGGAAGTGGGCGTGCCTATCACATTTTAGGGAGGGGCTTCCGGTTTAACAAGGGATGATTCTGATTGGTCCATTTTAGGCCACGCCCACCTGTCAAATGATGTGACATGTGTTGATTGGCTGAAATTTAACATTTGAAGAGATATATGAACTTATACTTCTAGCACGTGTATCCATTTTTTAACAGTACAACAAAAATTACTGTTCAAACCCATACATTGTTTGATTTTTTCAACCATGAAAACCCTCAATTCCTGATCCATATCTTGACAGAAAATCAGCATTGCTATTCTATTTACCAGATTTGTGAATCACAGAGAATTTAAATGGCTGCAGTGCCAGGTACCACTGTGTGATTCTGGAATTATCTTTCTTCTGGTTTAGCCAACAGAGAGGATTGTGATCAGTTACAAGAATAAATTCAGTTCCTAGTAAATAAAATTTGAGGGACTTCATGGACCACTTTGCTGCTAAACACTCCATTTCAATAGTGGAGTACCTTTTCTCTCTGTCATGCAATTTCCTACTTATATACAGAATAGGATGTTCTTTCCCATCTATATTTTGATTTAGGAAAACACTTAGGCCTACCTCAAATGCATCTGTCTGTAACAGAAATGGTTTCTCAAAGTCTGGGCTTTTAAAACAGGTGTTGAACATAATGCAGCCTTTATGGCTTGAAAAGTTTCATCACACTCTGAGGTCCATTTCACATTATTTGGGTACCCTTTCTTTGTGAGTTCAGTGAGGGGAGTAGCTAACTCAGCAAAATTAGGAACAAATCTCTGATAATAACCAGCCGGCCCTAAAAATGACCAGACATGTTTCTTTGTCTTAGGTACAAGGCTGTTAGCTACAGCTTCTATTTTAGAAATCTCTGGTTTGACTTCTCCATTTCCCAACACATAGCCTGGAAAGTCATTTCCAATAATCACAGGTACAGGTAACTTAGGTACTACCCCCACTTTCAATTGGTGTGACACACCATTAACGGTCAGAGTCACTTAGGTAGTGGGATAGTATTGAGTGTCCCCGTGGATACAGATGACAACAGTACCTGATCCCTTTGCACAGTGTTTTCCAAGCACTTTAACATGCACTAGGGTCTGTCTGCTTCCTGAATCAATGAGACCCTTCACAGTCTTATCCCCCACCCTCACATTTGTTAAGGTCTTGCCCCAGTTTCCCAAGGACAGATCTGCTCCAGTGCCACTCTCTCTGTTATGGCAGTTTCTTGCAAAATGGCCTGGGTTATTACAGTTATAGCAGATAACATCTTTCAGCAAAGATTTGTTACACCCACCAGAGTTCTTATCAGTCTTGGAATTTAAATGTGTAAAAGAGTGTCTTACTGGTGCTTGGCTGTTACTTCACTGCAGTGGCATCTGCCTGGCCATCTGGTAGTCCTCAGCCAAAGAAACAGCCTTTTCCCCAGTCTCTGGTCAGCGTTCCTTTACCCACCGCTGCATATTTGTAGGCAAGATGTTGCTGAATTGCTGTATGGCAAATGTGTCAATGATCTGAGGGACTGCTGTGCTCTCTGGTTGAATCCATTTTGTCAGGAATTCTGAGCCAGGTGAAGGCTTCTTGAGGATTGTCGACCAAGTTGTATCTCAGATCGAAATATTTGCCTGTAGGTCCCTCTGGAGATGTCATGCCTTTTCAGGATTTTGCTTTTCACCAGGTCATAGCTTTCTGACTGTGCAATGTCCATACTGCTGTTGGCAAGCTGGGCTTTCCCTGTCAGGTAGGGTACCAGTCTGATTGTCCATTGCTGCTTTGGCAACTGGCAGGCTGTGGCAACTCTTTAAAAGACTGTCAGGTATACCTCAATATCATCCAAGGGACACAACTTCATAAGTTTAATGGCCTTTAAGTTGCTTGCATTTTGTTGCTCCTCTGGATCGGTGCTGGATCCTCTGCCTTTGATAGCTTCCAAGGCATCCAGCCATCGCTGCTTCTGTTGCTGCATCTCTTCCCTCATCTGTTGCTTCTGTCACTGCATCTCTTTTCTCCTTTGCACTTCAAAACACTGAATCTGTTTTTCTCTCTATGTCTCAGTCTCTTTCTGTTGTCTAGCTCACCATTTGAAAAAGTCCATCAGGCTTTTAGGTTCTGTCACTGCCTGCTCTTTTTCCATAACTTGTGCTGGCTGTACAATCTCAGACTGGACTTCTGTTGCTGCTAGTTTGTCTGTCATTCTCCTGGTAACCATTTCTGGACTTGCTGCTGCAGAATCCATACCTTTCTCTGTGCTTCCCTGGTACTAGGTCCAGTACCCACACACAAAACTCCTGTCTTAGGGTATGCATGACTTAAATCCCACTTAGGCTGACACCATTGGTCATTGAGCACTGGTCAGGAAATATAACAGAAAACCCAGAAGCAGTTGTAAAATTCCACAAAACTGTTTATTTGTAGTTGCAGTAACATAAAATAAAATAAACCTGTTCAGAATAACTATGTACAGAAGCAAAATAAAATCTTTCTGGTAAAAATTCTTTCTCGTTCTTCTAAAACAAGTCAACCCTCTCTCTCTCTCTGCAATTGCAGCTTACCTATTTTATAAGGCTTTTCAACTTCCATCCTTAACAAGCATCCTGTTCTTGCAAAAAAAAAATGTCCTGTTCTCATAAATTTTGGACAGGATCTGCTAAAATAGTGAGCTTTCTGAAGTCCCACCAGCTTTTGCAAAAGGCTCAGGCATTTGCACCTAAGTAACCTCTAGTTTTCTACAATTAATGTCAAAATACAATGAATATACATTTCAGCATTAATACTAAATATTCTCTAAACAAAAGTGATCCCATTAACAGTTTCATTCCATGCAGTGACTTGTACATATTTTTATATTAGCTGATATAGATATGCAAGGAAGAAAAACAGACAGCAAGAGAAAACAGAGATAGTGAGAGGCAAAGAACTGCGAGATTGCTCAGATTGATCAAGTCCAAGGTCTCACAGAAAAATTTGGCTCTGCAACCAGACAGAGAAGAGACAGAAAAGGACAGATCCTTGTAATTAAACACTTTCTCCAAAACAAACGGGACAGAGTTCTAATCTACCCTGTCACACTAGTGCCATGTTGACTTCCTGGTCTGGTCCCTCCCACTCTGTGGTTTGCCCTGGAATAAGACCTACCTTTTTTAGGCAGTAGCCAGCGCTGCGCTATGTGTTGCGCAATGCAGCCTTGCATGGCGCTACCTCTCTGAATATCCCATTACGTGTGTATGCTCTTTCCCACCCTCTCACTTCGCCCCTTGCATACATTATGGGTTTTCCCTGTGCTAATGCAGTTTGCATGTACTATCCACTCCTTTGAATATTTTGGACCTATGCAAACCCAGCGCTATTCCTGCGCTAACCGTTTGCACACTGCACAATGCTTTGAATATCTGGGCCATAAAGTTGTATTGAAATGTACTTGTCCTGACTTGGAACCTTTGTAAATGAGCCCTTGCTCAAAGGTATTTAATCAGAAACTGAAATAAATAAATACAATTTCTTTAGACCCCTTTCAGTATTTGTTAATTATTTTATCAGACCTATTGTAGAGAGTACACCAGCTTATCTAAAAGACACTGGATATGTGACTGGCTTAACCAAACAATTAAATGAAATTCCAGGAAATCTAGATTTCTGTATCCTTGCATCATTCACTGTCAAGGATCTCTGCACAAGCATTAAACATGAACGGGAAATAGAGGCTCTGGAGATAGCATTTGGACAGAGACACGATAAAAAACTACCTACAAATGTGTTTTTGGTTTATTTGACACAGGTTGTTTTAACTAAAAATTACTTTAAGAACAAATGTTATTTACACACATGAGGGACAGTGATGGCTGCAAGTATGACACCCAGCTATCCCACCCTGTTCATGGCACTGTTTGATGAGAGGTTTGTTCTGGAGAATAGTGAGAGCCCATTTAAAGAGCATTTAAAAAGAAAATAGCTATTTAAAAATGCTTAATTGATTATGTGATAGTAACTTGGAAGGGTAACAAAGAACTAGAATGCTTCCACTCATTTTTAAATGGATGCCTTAGGGGTCTGCAATTCACCCTCACACCAAGTACAGAACCAGTCCTCTTCTTAGATTTAGTCATTTATAACACTGAAAAACATGTAGGCACAAAGATATACAGGAAGGGTACTGATAAAAACATTGTACTCTATACATAGAGCTTCCACCTGAGAAAATTCATCAATAACATTCATTATTGCCAATTCATAAAGGCAAAAATGAACTGTTCAGAACCAATAGACTATACACAAGCAGCAGCAGATCTGGCAATTGAGTTTTCAGAAAAAGGTTTAGAGGTACTGAGTGCTGCAAGAATGAGAGTGGAGGGACTTGACAGAAGATGCGTTTAGTTACAATACCAGCACATAATAAACAAATGGATAAAATAATTTTCCACCCCATTTATTTATGTTTTATTTATTCATTCATTATTTCAGAGTACACATTTGAGCATAAGCTCATTTGCAAAAGTTCCACAGCAACAGAAATCATACACTCATCGAAGCATAGCTGGGGAAACTGAAAATGTTATAAATTATCAAACAGGAGAAGCAAGGAAATATGTACAGAGTTTACAATGATTGCATGTCATTGCCACGTGACAGTGCTTTGTCAATGCCATGCAAGGATCAGAACAGAGCTATACACAGTATTTACACTATTAGCAAGCCATTTCAGTCCAGTCTTGAATCGCACAATACCATTGTTGTATTTAACCAGAAGACTGTATACTGGTTGGGTAAACTCAGTATTCAGTGCTGTTACTAATAGGTAATGTAACCAGTAAGGGAGACAGAAAGGTGGATAGCAGCAGAAGGGCTTTGTCAAGGTAGGGGAGAGTGGATGGGGGAGTGCAGTTGTTCAATATTTGGGGACATAAGAACTACTGTATAATTTATGAACAATGACACATTCTGAGGCTCACAGATTCAGGGGCAGAAGTGTTAAATGCGAAAACCATTGTGGTGACTAAAAAAGGAAGACATTTAAGAGGCAGATTGTCAAG
This sequence comes from Neoceratodus forsteri, assembly GCA_016271365.2. NCBI lineage: Eukaryota > Metazoa > Chordata > Ceratodontiformes > Ceratodontidae > Neoceratodus > Neoceratodus forsteri. The sequence continues at coordinate 493,589,384 of CM057457.1, forward strand.
GGCACATCAGACATTGTCACAATGTGAAGAAAACTTTTTAAATTCTTTGGTAACCAGTTAAGGCCCATGTGCCTGTTCTCAGGGGCGACCTGGGAGGACTAGGAAAGTTCTATGACACTCTAAGAGTTACATGGTATGCAAGTGGAGGTTGTGTGAATCAATCCAGGTTACTTTAATGTTTGTGAAACTGAACTGCAGATTCTTCCTCCCTGTGGATCAAACCATCGGCATGGAGAGCAAAAGCAATGGCAAACCATGCAACTAACAGTGCAAGCTATACTGAATCTATAGCTTACTTACTGATTTGTTTGGCATACAAACACAGAGTAGTGCTTAGTGACTGGTTGCCAGGTGGATGACATCACAGTGTGATGACATAATCAGTGTAGTCACACAGTTGTGAGCCTTATTGTGTCTGTATGTATGACAGCTACAGTAAGTATATAAGAGGCATGAGTCCTGGGCTAACTGGTCCTATTAATAGAGACTGAGAGCCAAGTGGGAGGATGCATCATTTTGTGGTAAGCATCTCTTTTTTGACTCTTTTATTAGAACTGTGTAACCCCACATTTAACACTGAGCTTCAGTATGACCTAGGATATAAGCTCTTTTAAAGTGACCACTACTTTTGTTTTGTTTTGTTTAAAAGCTCTCCCATATAATGAAAAAGTAAAGTAGTCATTAAGCTGAGAAATATTTATAGGTTACCTTAGTATTAAGCTGACAGACAGAAAAATTAAGTGCATATACTGTTTAAGCACTCTAGAGGCAACCTATAATAGTGTGTCAGGTGGCAATGCATCACTATCATTAGAAATACCCATAGGTATTGCACAGTGTGCATACTGTATGGTTAAACACTCTAGTGACAACCTTCAATAGTGTGTCTGGATGTAATGCATCACTGCCATTAGAAATACCCATAAGCAGTGCACAGTGTGCATACAGTATGGTTAACACACTCTAGTGACAACCTTTAATAGTGTGTCTGGTGGTAATGCATCACTATCACTAGAAATACCCATAAGCATCGCACAGTATGCACACAGTATGGTTAAGCACTCAGTGACATTGATTCAGTGCATTGGCTTAGAACGCATATTGTAACAGAGTATGGATAAGTGCTATTGTGATTTTAGTTGAATGTAATCATTATAAAGAGCGCCTTTTGAAACGAATGCCTTTATGAATAATGAAAATATAATAGTGACAATGTGCTTAGCAATACTAAAACACGCAGCAATCCTTGAGAACAAACTGAAACAGCCTATTGATTCAAATCACTAGTTAGTACAACTATAATACAGGGAATTACAGAATTATGATGAAACTGAAATGAAATATTTTTTATGCATAATCAAATCAAGCATCAGTGTTGGGTCACCACATTAATCGATCAATCAAGTCTTTATTTAACCAGGCAGTCATCATTGAGCAAAGCTCATTTGCAAGATAGACTTGGGTGGAGCATGAACAAGTGTTTATACAGGGCAACACAGATGTTTATAAGGCAACACAGATATTTAACAATTAGGTAAGAAGGTATGAACAATAGTTGCAAGTAAAAAATAAAATAGCACAGTAATTCATATATACATAGAATTATACAGACATTGTACAGTGTGTAAGGGCATCTACATACACAAACGTATCTGCAACCAGCTATGAGGCATGGTTATATAAGGCAGTTGGAAGAATACAAGGCAGAGGCAGTGGTAGAAGAGGAGGGAGGGGGAGAAAGGCCAGGAGGGTGTGAGGCACAAAACAGAGTGGGGAAGATAGGGATGTAAACATGGGGAAAGGGAAAAAAGTGGAGGCACTAGGATTGTAGGATTTAAGAGTGGGGGCAGGGAGGTTGTCTAAACCCGAGGGTAATGAAGCTAGGGAGACTAGCAAGAAGTAGGGATACAGAGTCAGTAAGTCAAGGGGATCTGGAAGATAGGACATTTAGGCTTAGGAGGGGCAGACAAGGTGTCGGTGCTTATAGTTGGGTCTAGGTGGAGCAGGTTACCAAAGCAGGCACAGGTACTGGATCTGAATGCGGGAAGCAGTTACACGTTTCTTTGATTGTGCAGAAATATAGTGTCTTGAAAGCATTTAGACAGATTAAAGTGCTTAATTTGAGAGTTTTTTGCAGATTGTTCCATGAAGTAGGCAGCATAAAGCTTATAGCTGCCCTACCAAATCAAGATTTTGCCTTGGGCACTTCAAGTGTTATAAATGAGTAACTCCTTAGAGCATAATTCCTGACTGCACTTGGGGTAGACAGCAGGAGATATAGTGAGGCAGTTTATTAGAGATAGCTCTAGAGGTCCAGAGTGTGACATTTCACTGACGCCTGAGCTTGAGGAGGTCCATCCCACAGCAGCATATAGGGCACAGTGATGCATGGCAAAGGTAAGTCCCATAATAAACCTCAGTGCTCAATGGTATAGTGTGTCCAGCTTTGCCATATAGGAGCTGGGGCACTGGCTGTACAGGAAATCAGCGTAATCAACCAATGATAGAAAAGTTGATTGGACCAGCCGTAGCTTAGCATCTCTGGTGAGAAATCAGTTAATTCTAAAAAAAGACCTAGCCTTTGTCGGAGTCGTTTTAGCAAATCCTCATTATGTTCGATGAAGGAGAGTCTGTGGTCTATCCATACTCCCAGATACTTGAATTTTATAACAAATTCTAATTTGTCTCCTAAAATTGTGGTAATCTGGGGAACTGTCCCACTAGACATAGAGTTTGCTATATGAATGAACGGAGAGAGAAGCATCGCTTTTGTTTTTTTGGCGCTGAGAAGTAACTTTTTTGGGAGAAGTTGACTTTGCAGAAGGTTGAATTCAGATTGGAGATCATTGCAGACAGCTTTGGACATTGGTCGAAAAACATGGAGGACTGTATAATCTGCAAACAGATGCATGCTGGCCTTTTTAATACAGTGGTCGATATTATTAATGTAGATTGCAAATATTAGGGGACCTAATATAGATCTCTGGGGTTTCCCTCTTTGAAGAGTTTTTAAAGGAGTCAGACCTCCTTCAGCTTTAACTTGCTGAAGGTGCCCTGTGAGAAAGTCTGTGAACCAACACAGTGAGGAGGGTCCACACCTATGTTTCGTAGGGAGGAGAGGAGCTGGCTATGGTTAATGGTGTTGAAAGCCTTGCTTAGATCTAGGAAAACAGCACAAATAAAGTTTCTGTTCTCAAGACCACACTGCCAATCATTGGTTAACTTAACGAGGGCCACATGAGACACTAGAGTTTATTTGTATACTGTGCAACAGTAGGATTACTATCTAATGCTTAAAATATTTATTTTAAAAATCTACTTGAATTAACAGAAAGTACATAATTAATTTATAGAATTTTCAAGTAAGAACAAAAGCTGTATATTATTAAGATATAAGGGAAGAATAATCTTCCCACACATTTATTTTTGCAGTAATATTTCATTAGCATATTGAGAGTTTATACATTGTACAATTTATTATACACATATCTAAAACCACTAAGACATTATTCACCTAGCTATTGAGTCTATGTGTCCTGCATATTCAATTTGCCTGAATAATCCAATTTAATATCCAACTGACCATCCATGTTTGTCATTTAAACTGTCAATAATGTATGCTGGAATATTACTGTAGTGTTTCTATTTGCAGACCCTGTTTTGCTTGAAAAAATCAGTCCACTGGCATAAAGTAGGCAAAAAATATAATAGGTTGGGCACATGAATAAAACTGAGAATATGCTAGTTCATTGTTTTTGCCCTTTGTACTGATATATGGATTTATGGGAATGGGTCTCCTCACTTCTGTTTCACCTTTTAAGTCAGGTAGCTATGAGGGCAGGAACTGTGACAGCTGGAGACCACCAGAGCAGGAGGGAGGTGCTGGTTTCTCTGTTTAATTTGCTGGGTCTTTGTTCATTCATTAATTTATTATAGTGTTCTAGTTTTCTGAGGGCAGATTTGATTTCACTGAAGTCTTTTTGGGGGCTGAGATAATATTTACTGACCTATTCTTAGACTGCATTAGGTGAGCTACTTTTTTCTGACCTTTGTTAGACTACATTAATTAAGTAATATGGGTAGGAGCATATTAAAGTAGTACGTAGAATGGCACAAAGAGTGATGCAGTGCAGTGGGTGTGGACAGTGGTGTTCAGAACTTTCTGGGAATTGTGTTCCTGCCCCATTTGTAGGCACCTCTCTGGGCTGAGAGAGGAGGTTGCCAGGCTTTGAGCACAGTTGGCAGGAGTACTGGGGACCTTTGCCTCCACCCAGGGACCACCAGTCACTGCCACAGAAGGTACTCAGAGTCTTGAATGGACTATATGGAGCTCAGGGAGGTTGAGGAAGACAGAGCTGAAGCACACACCCTACCTGGTACAACTAAAGAACAAATATGATGTTCTCAAGTAGAGGGAGTGTCCTGAAAGGGAACCCAAGGTTGTGACCAGGGTGATGGGCAGACCCATGAAGAGGTGGCCACAGGGGATGGGGCCAAAGCATCTGAGAGGGTAAGGACACTTCTCATAGTGGGGCACTCAGTAGTTCAGGGTATGGAGATAGGATCAGGCATCAGGAGGGAGAAGGAGGTTATGTGTCTCCTATGAGGCACAGCTCAGAGAGAGAGGGAGTGGATCCACAGGATTGCAAAGGTTGTGGCTGGGAGGAACTGGACATCATTGTCCATCTGGGGACAAAACAACTAGGCAAAGAAATAGCAAGTATGGAAAAGGTTCAGGAGAAGTTTAGGGACCCCCAGCTCAGGCCAAGGAAATTGACAAGCAGCTGCTAGAAGACATGCATGTAATGGCAGCAAAGGGGGAGGTACTGTTAATGAGAGACTTTAAAATGCCAGAGGTGGAATGGTCCATCCCAGCAGGGGCCACAGCTAGGGCACAGGACTTCATGAACTCCTTGAAGGGCTGGTCTTAGGCAACTGGTTCAAGAACCTACCAGGGACCAAGCAATCTGGATCTGGTGCTCACCAAGAAGCACAGGGTAGCAGATCTTTGGGTGGAAGGCCAGTTAGGGTCCAGTGATCACAATACAGAGTGGTTCAAAGTGGACACAGGGATCCAGTCAACCCATACAAAGGCAAGTCTTAGACTTTAGAAGGGTGGACGTAACCAGTTTAGGACAACAGCTAAAATAAACCCTGGAAAAGGAGGAGGATAGGCAGGGACATTGAGGAGAAATGGGAACACATCAAGGAGACTATAGCAGAGGTAATGAAACAATGCATTAAATCAATAGACAAGCATAAAAAGAGTAGAAATCCACTTTGATTCTCAATGGGGGTTGACAGAAAAAGTAAAGAACAAGTGGCTAGCCTTCAGGAAGCATAAAAAAACACAAAGGGATGAGTACAAGGAAATGTGCCAAAAGTGTCTGAGAGTGTCGGGAAAGACAGTGAGGAGTGCTAAAGCAGAAATGGATGAAAGAATGGCTTAATCAGTTAAAAGAAAAGGAGCTACAACATTCTACAGGTACATTAGCAAGAGAAGGAAGGCAACAGGGAGAGTAACAAAGCTTAAAGGGGCCAGGTAGAGACTGTGGAGGGAGATGGGGAAAAAAGCAGTGATACTGAATAAATATTTTGTTCAGTCTTCACTGTGGAAGGGGATGAGCAAGGCCCACAGCTGCACTTAAGAAGAACTAAGGGAAAGGAGGCAAATGCCAGTCCATTCACAGAGGAGAGAGTCCTAGGAGAACTGGCAAAGCTAAAGGTGGAAAAAGCCATGGGTCCAGATGGCATACTTCCTAGGATCCTAAAGGAACTGGGGACTGAACTGGCAGTTCCTCTGTAAGCCCTGTTCAATGCCTTCTTAGACACTGGAGTGGCCCCAAGAAGACAGGAGAAGGGCAGACATTGTCCTTCTTCATAAGAGATGAAGTAAATAAAAAGCTGGGAACTATAGACTAGTTACCCTAACATCTTCAGTCAGAAAGATAATGGAGGCACTCCTTAAGGAAAGAATAGTGGAACACCAGGAAGCCAGTGGACTGGTGGACACCAAGCAACATGGATTCTCTGCAGGATGATCCTGTCAAATTAATTTAATAGACTTCTTTGACTGGGTGACCAAGGGGGACAATATTGCCTACCTTGATTTCAGCAAACCCTCTTATATGGTCCCACATAGAAGACTGGTCAACAAGTTAGGCAGCCTGGAGTTGGGATGCAAGGTGGTGAACTGCATTGGAAACTGGATAAGAGACAGAAGACGGGGTAATGATGAATGGGACCCAATCAGATGAAAGAGAGATGACAGTGCGAAACCTCAGAGGTCAGTTCTAGGATCAGTCCTCTTCAATGTCTTCATCAGTGACACTGCAGATGGGCTGGAGAGAAAGGTCTTCCTGTTTGTGGATGACACCAAGATCTGCAACAGGGTCGATACTCTGTTAGGGGTGGAAAGTATGAGAAAAGACCTGAGCTTCTGGAGAGATGGTCAGGGACATGACAGCTAAGGTTTAATGCAAAGAAGTGCAAAATCATTCATGTGGGAGTCAGGAACCCTGGGGCAAGCTACAGGTTGGCAGTAACTAAGGAAGAGAGGAACTTGGGAGGTCATAATCACAGATGACTTGAAGACCATACAAAGCAACAGGAGAAGGGACACAAAATAAGTCAAAATGGGAGTGGTGCAGTGCAATGGCTGTGGGGCAGCAGTGTTCCAGGAGACATTATGGAGGCTGCGATGCTGCCCTGTTTGCAGGCACTTCTCTGGTCTGAGGGAGGAGGTTGCCCATCTCTAGGCTGACCTGGCTTGGATTCGTGAAACCTCTTCCCCCACCCAGGGACCACCAGGGCCAGCACCGTTACCTCAGAGGTTACCAAGAAAGAGGAGCAGTTGGACCAAGGTTGGCTCAGAGAGGGAGAGGGTGGTGGAACAGAGGTGCATCTCTCTAGCTGTACCACTCCACAATTCATATGATGTTCTGGCAAAGAGTGGTTCCTCTATGGAGGCACCTGCAGTGGAGACCAAGGAGGATGCTGGGAACCTCCACGAAGGAGATCCACAGGAGGGTGGCACGAGAACTCACAGGGGAAGGAAACAACTCCTGGTGGGGGACTCGATCATTAGGGGGTAGAAGTGGGGGAGGAAGGGGATAGGGAGGTAAGGTGCCTGCCTGGCATCACAGCTCGGAGGGACAGGAAGTGAATCCACAGGATTGTGGGAGCAGCTGCATGATGGAGGGAGCTGGATGTCACTGTCCACCTAGGGACAAATGACCTGGCTGTGAATGGCATCAGAGCAGTGCAAGAGGAGTTTCTGGAGTTGGGGAGGGGCCTTAGACAAGTAGCATGTACGGTAATCTTCTTGGAGGTGCTGTCTATGGCAAGGATGATACTAGGGTATTCCACACCATGGGATTCAATGAATGGTTGAAAAACTGGTGTGGAGCTCAGGTTTTGGCTTCACTGGGGTATGGGGAGCCACCTGGAGGGATGCAGGCTTATACTGGTGCAATAGTCTGCATCTGTCCAGGGGGGAACAAGGATCCTAGGTGACAGGTTTAAATGCTTCATTGTGAGCATTTAAACTAGCCAAGGAGAGCACTGAAAGGGTGAGGAATCCAGCCTCCCCACAAAACACAGGTACTTGAGGTAAACATTAAAGTAGAGAAGTCAGTAGGGAGCAGGACAGGGGTAAATGCAAAAAAAAAGGCAGTAAGGACAGGGATGGAGCTAAAAGGGGTAAGGCCATAAAAAATAAATGGAAGGTGATGAGTACCAATGCTCACAGTCTGTGCAACAAGCTCCCTGAACAAATGGCCTTGATGGAAGAGGGATGCCTGGATATTGTGGCAGTCACTGAAACATGGTACAAAGAGAACCATGACTGGGATGTCAACATACCAGGATACACACTACAGGAGGGACAAGGTGGGTAAAAGAGGAGGAGGAATAGCTCTCTATATAAGGGAAGAGATTAAAGCAACAAAACTAAAGAGTAAACAGGAAGTTGATGAGTCACTATGGGTCACCTTGGAGACAGGAATTGGCACCACAATCCACATGGGGGTTGTGTACAGACCCCCATCTCAGAGGGAGGAAATGGACAAGAAAATGATAGAAGGCATCATTAAAATGGCAGAAAAAGGGTAGATATTGTTGAGGGGAACCTAAATATGCCAGATGTTAACTGGAGTACCTTTGCTTAAGGCACATCCAAGAGCAGGGTCATTCTTGATACCCTACAGGGGGAACGCCTCAGACAACTACTGCTGGAACCCAGTTGGGAGGGAGCAATCTTAGACTTGGTCCTCTCAAGTGGGGAAGAAGAACAAATCTCAGATTTAGAAGTGGGTAGCCATCTGGGAACAAGTGACCACCAAACAGTGTGGTTCACAATAAACACAGCCAGAGTCAAGCCACACAAAAACAAAAGTATTGGACTTTAGGAAGGCTGACTTTGGGAAAATGAGACAGTCCCTCAGAAAAGCACTAACAAATGGGCAAGAAGGAGGGGTGGAGGCAAAAAGCCTGTGTGTGAAGCAAATCAACAAAACAAAAAAAAGGAAAAAAACACTATGGCTCTCAAAAGAGGTAGCAGGGATGGTTAAGGAAAAAAAGATAGCATTCAGGAAATATAAGGAAATGCAGAAGGAGGCAGGGAAGACAGTCAGAATAGCAAAGGCACAAACTGAGGAAAAGATAGACAACTCTGTTAAGAAGGGGATAAAAACTTTTATAGGTACATTACGGAGCAAAGAAAGAACAAGGGAGGGTTACAGAGACTTAATAAAGGGAAGGGAATATGGACAGAGGGTGACAGTGAAAAACAAGGATGCTGAACGAATATTTCTGCTCAGTAATCACAATGGAAGAGGAGGGGGTGGTACCTAAACCAAACAAGAGAGAAACTCTGAATAGGGGGGTCAATACCAGTCCATTCACAGAAGAAAGGGTTTTGAAAGAACTCTTGAAACTGAGGGTGGAAAAAGCAATGGGGCCTGATGGGATTCACCCAAGAATTCTAAAATAACTAAGTGTAGAACTAGTAACACCACTGACTACTCTCTTTAGCAAATCATGGGAGGAAGGGGTGGTACCTGAGGACTGGAGGAGGGCAGATGTGATTCCACTTCACAAAAGTGGGAGCAGGGCTGAGGTAGGAAACTACAGACCAGTTAGCTTGACTTCAGTGGTAGGGAAAATGATGGAATCACTTCTGAAGGAAAGAATTGTTGAGTACCTAGAGGCTTGTGGGGCACAGGACCCAAGACAACATTGTTTCATCGCAGGAAGGTCATGTCAAACAAACCTAAAAGATTTATTTGACAGGGAGACCAAAGTAGTAGACCAAGGAGGGGCTGTGGATATGGCCTACCTAGATTGTAGCAAGGCATTTGACACGGTCTCACACAAAAGATTAATATATAAGTTAGCCAGCCTTGGAGTGGGTCCTGAGGTGGTAGTCTGGATAAAAAAAAACTGGCTGGACAACAGGATGCAAAGGGCAATAGTAAACATAGTCCAAAGTGAAGAAAGGAGGGTAACTAGCAGGGTACCGCAGGGTTCGTTACTGGGACCAGTCCTCTTTAATGTCTTTATAAGTGACATTGGAGAGCACCTGGAAGGAAAGGTATGTCTCTTTGCAGATGACAAAAAGATCTGCAACAGGGTTGATACACAAGGTGTGGTGGAAAGGATGAAAGGGGACTTGGCAAGGCTGGAGGAATGGTCAAATATGTGGCAGCTCAGATTCAATGCAAAGAAGTGCAAGGTAATGCATCTGGGAAACAAAAACCCAGGGGAAGAGTACACAAATTGAAACAGACCTAGGAGTAATTATATCAGATGACCTAAAGCTGGGCAAGCAATGTGAGAAGGCAGTAGGGAGGGCTGGGGGGATACTGGGATGCATAGGGGGAGGCATCAACAGTAGAAAACAGGAAGTTGCTATCTCTCTGTGCAGACAGTTAGTAAGAACCCATCTGGAGTACTGCCTGCAATTCTGGAGACCCCATCTCTGCAAAGACATAGACAGAGTGGAGGCAGTTGAGAAGAGGGCAACCAAAATGGTGCAGGGACTGCACCAGAAGACATATGAGGAGAGACTAAAGCAGCTTAACATGTATACCCTTGAGGAAAGGAGAGAAAGGGTGGACATGATAGAAACTTTCAAGTATCTCTAGGAAATTAACAAAGTACAAGAGGGTAGCATCTTTCAGAAGAAGAGATATGCAAGAACAAGGGGGCACAATTTGAAGATTTTTTATTTTTTTATTTATTTTATTGAAATCTAGGATTAAAAATACCTTTGAGCAGGAACTGCTCATTTACAAAGGTTCCACCTTGAAGGAATGGGGAGTATACATACATACAATGGTCAACATAATAATACATAGTTACACAATAAAAAGAAGTAAGAGACTGAGGCTTAGGCTTAGGAAATTCCAGAAATTCAAAATGTGCCAAATGTTAGGTAGCATGACATACCTGGTGTAATGATAACCATGACTGGGAGATGGCCATACCTGGCTACAACATATTCAGAAGAGACAGAGCAGGCAGGAAGGGAGGAGGAGTGGCACTGTATGTGAAAAATGACATAATGGCCACAGAGATCCAAGAGGAACAAAATGGGGAAGAGATACTGTGGGTTAAGCTGGAAAGAAAAATGGGGACAGCCATCCGCACAGGTGTGGTCTATAAACCACCAGCGTAGGAGGAAGAAACAGATAGGGAGCTGATGCTAGCCATCCAAAGGATGGCAGATAAGGCTGAGGTAGTACTGGTTGGAGACTTCAATATTCCAGACATGGACTGGAGCATCCCAGCAGCAGCATCAACTAGGAGTAGATTTATCCTGGACTCCCTTCAGGGTGCCTTCCTCAAGCAACTGGTCATGGAACCAACTCGGCAGAAAACAATACTGGACCTTTTGCTCACAAACAGGGACAGTGTGATGGGGGTAACAGTGGGGGAGCACCTGGGGAACAGTGACCACCAGTCATTGTGGCTTGAAATCACAGAAAGAGCAGAACCAAACCACACAAAAACACATATCCTGGATTTTAGGGGGGCAGACTTTGGGAAAATGGGGAGATACTTGCAAGAGGCATTAAGGGGAATGGGACAGGAATCAGGGGTTGAGGAACAGTGGGCAGTATTTAAAATGAGCATTACAAGAACAACAGAATAATGCATTAAGCAGGTTAGCAAAAGGAAAAGGAAGAGGAGACCATTATGGTTTTCCAAAGAGGTAGCAAAGAAAGTGAAAGCCAAAAAGATTGCATTCAGGCAATACAAAAAGACACAGACAGAAGGGGATAGGGAGAAGTACCAGGAGAAGCAAAGGGAGGCAGGGAGGTCAGTAAGGGAAGCCAGAGCTCAGACAGAAGAACACATTGCAAAATCAGTGGGTAGAGGGGACAAAACCTTTTACAGGTACATAAGTGAAAAAAGAAAGACAAAGGGAGGGATAGTGAGACTGAAGGGGGAGGATGGGGGGCCACGTGGAGGATGACAACATTAAAGCTGACATATTGCACAGGTATTTCTGCTCAGTCTTTACTGAGGAAGAGGAGGGTAATGGGTCTGAAGGGAGTACAAGGGGTGAGAATGGTGCAGAAATGGACACAAGTCCCTTTACATAAGAAAAGGTCCAGAAAGAACTAGAAGTAATGAGCTGATAAAGCAATGGGGCCAGATGGGGTGCACCCCAGGGTCCTTAAAGAACTAAGAGAGGTGGTGGCTGAACCTCTGGCTATCCTGTTTAGCCGATCACTGGAAACAGGAGGTACCCAAAGACTGGAGGACAGCAGATGTAGTCCCCTTATACAAAGTGGGAACAAAGAAGAAGCAGGAACTACAGACAGTCATACCTCACCTCGGTAGTGGGAAGATCATGGAAGCTCTACTGAAGGAGAGATTGGTGGAACATCTGGTTGTCAATGGACTACAGGACCCAAGGCAGCATGGTTTCACCAGGGGGAGGTCATGTCAGACCAACCTCATTGAATTTTTTGACTGGGTGACTAGGGGGGTGCATCAGGGGAGGGCAGTGGACATGGCCTATCTGGACTTCAGCAAGGCCTTTGACACTGTGCCACATAGAAGACTTACACAAACTGGGGAATATGGGTGTGGGCAGGACAGTAGTGTGGTGGGTAGGTAACTGGCTGGGTGGCAGGACACAGAGGGTGGTGGTAAATGGCTGTCAATCCACAGAGGGAAGAGTGACCAGTGGAGTACCACAGGGATCAGTGCTGGGACCGGTCCTATTCAACATCTTCATCAGTGACATTGCAGAGGACATAGAAGGCAGAATTTCACTGTGTTTGCTGATGAGACAAAGCTCTGTAACACAATAGACACACCAGAGGGTGTAGACAGAATGAGAAGGGACCTGCAGAAACTTGAAGAATGGTCAGGGGTTTGGCAGTTGAAATTCAATGCAAAGAAGTGCAAGATAATGCATATAGGGCACAAAAACCTGGCACAATATATCAGTTGGGGGTGAGGATATAGCATGCCAAGTAGGAAAGGGATCTTGGGGTTATCATCTCTGATGACCTCAGGTAGGGAAACAGTGACAAAGCAGCAGGTAAAGCAAATAGGATGCTGGGATGTATAGGCAGGGGCATCACCAGCAGGAAAAGGAGGTCATAATTCCGCTATACAAGACACTAGTGAGGCCCCATCTGGAGTACAGTGTACAGTTCTGGAGACCATATCTCACGTAAGGACATAGACAGGGTAGAGAAGGTTCAGAGAGGGCAACAAAGATGGTGCATGGATTGCATCACAAGTCCTTTGAAGACAGGTTGAAGGAACTGAACATGTACTCCCTGGAGGAGAGGAGGGAGAGAGGATATGATAGAGACATACAAGTATCTTACAGGGAGGAACAGAGTGCAGGAATACACTATTTTAAGTGAAAAAGATGCTCCAGGACTAGAGGCATGGGATGAAGTTGGAGGGAGGACGATTCAGAGGAAACATGAGAAAGAATTTCTTCACAGAACGGGTGGTGGACAAGTGGAACACCCTGCCAGAGGAAGTGGTGGGGGCTGAAACAACCATGGGATTTAAGGATGCATGGGATGGACATAAAGGAATTCTGGAGGTCAGGCTTAAGGGGCAACAGACTTCTAGGAAAACATAAACTGAACTTACAAGTTCAAATGGGCAGACTGGGTGGGTCATGGGCCCTTATCTGCCGACACTGTCTATGTATCTATGTATACCAGCCAAGGGCAATCTTAGAATAAGCACTGCAGGTGAGAGGGAAGGGGAGTGTGCAGGCAGGAAGGCCATTGTCGGGGGTAGAGTGAGGTAAGAGCTCTAAAGGGAGGGAGGGAGGGATAAAGTCAGAAAATGCCTGGGGAGGAAAGGAGAGGGGGCAAGGGGGCAGGCAGGTAGAAGGGGGCAAGGCAGGGAGTGGTAGCTCTCAAGACTGAAGTGGAGGGCAGTGAACAATAGGCCCCTGATTAGGCGAGGCAGTCACGATGACTAGTTGAAATGAGATGAAGTCGGAGTTGTCTCTTAAAAGGGCCAAGTGCAGCAGCAGTAAGAGTTTCTTTGTGAGAGTATTGTACCGCTGTGGTGCTCTGTGGGTAAAGGCCCTCTGGCCCATGGTAGTCCAGCATCTGGAGACAAGGAAGGTTAATTGCTGAGAACTTCTAGTTTGCTGGGTGCTGTGGTGGTCAATGAGCAGCTTTTCAATGCCTGGGGGCATGACCACGATGAGGACTATTTTGACTAAGAGACAGGTTTGATACTGTGTCTGGCTGGTCAGAGGAAGCCATCCTGCCTGAGTGTATAGGTCACAAGTGTTTGTAAGTTGGTCAGCCCCAGTTAGCAGCCTGCATGCTTTGTTGAGTGCAACTGTAATTCTGCGGAGGGAAGAAGCAGAGGCAGAGCCATAAATTGCTAGCCCATAATTGATGATGGAGGTGACTGAGCTGTTGATAGCCAACCGGAGAGTTTCAGGAGTCATGCAGTGTTTGTGCCTGTGGAGCAGGCCTATACAGATGTTGGTGGCTTTGGCAACAGAATCTATGTGCTGATGGTAGGAGAGTGAGCTGTCCAATGTGACACCTAGGTATTTAAAATCAGAAACGTGTTCAAGTAAGGTCCCTGTTTGGTTTAGGATGGTGAGGTCATGGGATTTGTACTTGTTCCTGGCATTGCAGAAGGTCATAACCTTTGTTTTGCTGTAGTTCATGACCAGTTTGTGTGACTTGAACCATTCTTCGATGCGCATGAATTCAAGCAGTAAATGTTTCTCGAGGAACTCGCCGTTTTGGTGGTTGGTGAACATGACTGCATCATTGGCGCAGAGCAGTAATTTCTGGTGGCAGACACTGGGAAGGTCATTGAGGAAGAAGCTGAAGAGTAGTGGCCCCAGGATGGACCCCTGTGGGACCCCTGAAAGGACTGGCTTTTCTTCTGAGGTGACACCGGCAATCTTAACCCACTGGACCCTCTCCCCAAAGTAGCTTGAAAACCAGAGCAGCGCTTCATTGGAGAGCCCAATATTTGATAATTGCTTGAGTAGGAGTGGGTGGTTCACAGCATCAAAGGCTTTTGTAAGGTTGATGAATACTGCCCCTACACAGTTTCCTTGATTGAGCATGGCATGGATGATGCCAGTGAATTCTAACAATGCAGTGGTGGTACTGTGCCCTTTTTGGAAACCATGTTGCTCAGGACACTGGATGTCATATTTTTCCAGGTACTTGACTAGTTGGTCTGAGGCGATGTGCTCCAGGGCCTTAGACAATGGAGGGATGATGGAGATAGGTCTGTAGTTGGAGTACAGTGATTTGTCTCCACTTTTATGTACTGGTGTGATGGTCACCTGTTTCCAGCAAGATGGGAACTGGGACATCCTTAGTGAAAGATTGAGGACCTTTGTCAGGGGTTCAAGGACTTCTTCAAGGACAAGTGCTAACAACTTCAGGTCAAGGGAATTATCGCTGTAGCCTGCATTATGAATGGCCTTCTGAATATAGGTTCTGGCTTCATGCACTGGGACCTCCTTGAAGTAGAATTGTGGGGCAAGGTGTAGGAGAGGAGCAGTTGCAGGAGGGTTACTACCAGAGGGGGCATCAAAGAAATTAGATGGGAGGACACTATCCAAGTTGGAGAACGCATTGTTAAAGGTGTTGGTGATTGTGTACAGGTCAGATGTTGGTGTTCCACTTATGTTGAGCGTGGTGGGTGGTGACTTAGGGTCCTTGTCTGTAAGGTCTTTCAAGTTACTCCAAAATGTTTTTCCATCACCCCAGGAGTTGGAGAGAGCTTCCTTGAAGTATTTGCATTTGGTACTCCTAACTGCCCACGTGCACTCATTTCTGGCAGCTTTATATTTATGAATATCCCCAGGTTTGGATGTTGCACAAGCACAGTGCCAGAGATGATCCCTATGTTTGAGTAAAATGATTAGATCAGGGGTTATCCAAGGGCTAGCTCTGCACCTGACCTTCAGCTTTTTGAGAGAAACATAGAAACATAAAATCTGATGGCAGATAAGGACCGCTTGGTCCACCTAGTCTGCCCATTTCCCCACCTGATGGATAAGCTGCAGATCCTACTTAACCAGCAGCCTACTTCTTCCTACCCCCACCCCCTAGAATTGCCTTATGACTGTCCCATGCATGTTTGAATTCCACCACTGTTTGTGACTACACAACTTCCTCTGGAAGGCCGTTCCATACATCCACCACCCTGTGAAAAAATGCTTCCTTAAATTACCTCTGAGCCGCCCCCCTTCTATCTTCAAATTGTGCCCTTTTGTTCTTGCACACCTCTTTTTTTGAAAGATGCTACCCTCTTGGACTTTGTTGATTCTCTTGAGGTACTTGAAAGTTTCTATCATGTCCCTCCTCTCCCTCCTTTCCTCGAGGCTATACATATTAAGCTCCTTAAGTCTCTCTTCATATGTCTTCCAGTGCAGACCCTGCACCATTTTAGTTGTCCTCCTCTGGACAGCTTCCATCCTGTCTATGATTTGCGGAGATTGGGTCTCCAGAACTGCACGCAGTACTCCAGATGGGGTCTCACTAGCTGTCTGTACAGAGGGATAATAACTTTTTATTTTCTACTGGTGATGCCTCTCCCTATGCATCCCAGTATCCCTCCAGCCCTCCTTGCTGCCCTCTCACATTGCTTGCCCACCTTTAGGTCATCCGATACGACTACCCCCAGGTCCCTTTCCATTTTTGTTGTTGTTAGTTTCTCACCCCCATTGTGTACTCTTCCCTAGGTTTTGTTTCCCAGGTGCATTACCTTGCACTTCTTAGCACTGAATCTAAGCTGCCATACATTTGACCATTCCTCTAACCTTGCCAAGTCCCTTCTCATCCTTTCCACTCCATCTTGTGCATCAACTCTGTTGCAGATCTCTGTGTCATCTGCAAAGAGACATACTTTTCCTTCCAGTCCCTCTGCAATGTCACTTATAAAGACATTGAAGAGGACCGGTCCTAATACTGAACCCTGCGGTACCCCACTACTAACCCCCCTTTCTTCAGAGTGGACTCCATTTACTATTACTCTCTGCATCCTATTCTGCAGCCAATTCTTTACCCAGGCTGTCATCTTGGGACCTACTCCCAGGCTGGCTAACTTGTATATTAATCTTTTGTGTGGGACTGTGTCAAATGCCTTGCTAAAGTCTAGGTAGGCCATGTCCACAGCCCCTCCCTGGTCTATTACTTTGCTACTACTTTGGTCACCCAGTCAAAGAAATCTATCAGATTTGTCTGGCATGACCTTCCCACTGTGAATCCATGCTTCCTTGGGTCCTGTGCCCCTCTGGCCTCTAGATATTTAACACTTCTTTCCTTCAGAAGTGATTCCATCATTTTCCCTACCACTGAGGTTAAACTAACAGGTCTGTAGTTTCCTGATTCTGCCTTGCTCCCACTTTTGTGAAGGGGAATCACATCTGCCCTCCTCCAGTCCTTGGGTACCACCCCATCCTCCCATGATTTGTTAAAGAGTTTAGTCAGTGGTGTCACTAGTTCTACCCTTAGTTCTTTTAGAATTCTGGGATGAATCCTATCAGGCCCTATTGCTTTGTCCACCTTCAGTTTTAAGAGTTCTTTCAGAACCCTTTCTTCTGTAAATGGGCTGGTATCAATTTCTGCATCCAGAGTGTTTCTACTGTTTGTTTTAGGTACCTCTCCCACTTCCTTTGTAAATACTGAGCAAAAATATTTTAGTATCTCTGCCTTTTCACAGCCACCTCTGCCCACCCTCCTCCCTTTATTAAGCCTCACTATCCCTCCCTTGGTCTTCCTTCACCCTGATGTACCTATAAAAGGTTTTATCCCCCTTCTTAACTGAGTTGGCTATCTTTTCCTCGGTTTGGGCCTTTGCTGTTCTCACTGCCTTCCCAGCTTCCTTTTGCTTTAACTGATATAGTTCTCTGTCCTTTTCCTTCTGTGATTCCTTGTACTTCCTGAATGCTTTCTTTTTCTCTTGAACCTTCACTGCCACTTCCTTTGAGAACCATAATGGTTTCTTACCTCATTTAGTTTTATTTGCTTTACACAAAGGCTTGATACCTCTGTGATGGCAGTTTTTATTATTCCCCATTGTTCTTCCACCCCTCCTTCCTGCCCATTTGCTAGTGCATTCTTTAGGCACTCACCCATTTTGACAAAGTCAGCCCTCCTAAAATCCAGTACCTTTGTCTTTGTATGGCTTGACTCTATTGCTGTGTTTATTGTGAACCATACTGTTCGATGGTCGCTAGTTCCCAGATGGCTACCTACTGCTACATCTGTGATCCTCTCTTCATCTCTATTTGAGAGAACCAGGTCTAAGATTGCTCCCTCTCGAGTGGGCTCCAATACTAGTTGTCTAAGGCATGCCCCTTGTAGGGCATCTAGAACAACCCCACTCTTAGAAGTGGCTGCTGCAACTGCACTCCAGTTAACATCTGGCATATTCAGATCACCCATCAGCAATATCTCCCCTTTTTCTGCCATTCTAAGTATATTTTCTATCATTTCCTTGTCCATTTCCTCCTCCTGAGAAGGGAGTCTATATACAACCCCTGTGCGTATTGTGGTGCCATTGTCAGTCTCCAAATTTACCCACAGTGCTTCTTCTCCTCCTCCCTGTTTATCCTTTTTTTTCTGTTGCTTTGATTCCTTCCCTTATGTAAAGAGCTACTCTTCCTCCTCTTTTACCCTCCCTGTCCCTCCCGTAGATAGTGTATCGTGGTATGTTTACATCCCAGTCATGGTTTTGTGTGTACCATGTTTCTGTGACTGCCACGATATCCAGATGTTCCTCCTCCATCAAGGCCACTAATTCAGGAAGCTTGTTACTCAGATTACAGGCATTGGTACTCATTGCTCTCCATTTTTGATGGCTTTACCTTCTGTTGCAGCATCCGCCACTGACCTTTCAGGTGCAAAGATATTGCAGGCCACAGTGAAGTGGTTGATGAAAAGGTCTAAGGCTTGGTTTACATCAATAGCATAGTTGACTGGTGTCCAGTCCAGGTGGCTTAGGTGTATCTTTAGTAGCTCAAGATACCCGTGCTTTAACACTCTGGTGTGGATTATTTTAGAAGGGGGCTTAATGAATTTGTTTGTCCAGGTACATGTGACCGGTGATTGGTCACTGATCCCATCAAAAAGCACCGAGACTTTTTTGATTCATTCAGGGCGATTAGTAAGGATCCAGTCCAGAAGTGTGTGCGATCCTGTCCTATAGTTGCATCTGGTGGGGGTGGTAACAAGCTGGATGAGGTTCTGTGACGTGACAGCATCCTTATAGTTTCTGGCCTCCAGCGATAGCCAATTTATGTTGAAGTCACCTAGTACTATGAGTTCAGAGTTATGGTATAATCCCTGTAGGCTTTCCAATATGCTCATAAATCCATTGGACTGATCTTTAGGGGGTAGGCACACAGAGGCAATGGTGAGCTCCTTGTTGTGTGCCCTGAGTGGGGGTGGCTCAGAGGTAATTTAAAGAAGTATTTTTTCACAGAGAGGGTTGTGGATGCATGGAACGGCCTTCCAGAGGTGGTAGTGGAGTCAAAAACAGTGGTGGAATTCAAGCATGCATGGGACAGTCATAAGGCAATTCTAGGGGTTGGGGGTAGAAAGAAGTAGGCTGCTGGTTAACTAGGATCTGCAGCTCATCCAGTAGGCAGGGAAATGGGCAGACTGGGTGGGCCAAGCGGTCCTTATCTGCCATCAGATTCTATGTTTCTATGTTTCTGAGCAGAACTTTAATAGTGAGAACCTGCAAGGGTGGTTTAGGGTTTGAGAACGGATAGACTTGACCCAGATAGGAATTCTTCAGGTAGATGGCACAGCTCCCACCTCATTTGGAAACCCTGTCCTGCCTGAATATAGAGTATCCAGGGATGGTGACTGCAGCACCTGGTATCTTGGGGTTAAGCCACGTTTCAACAAGAGTGTACATCAGGGCTATGTTGCTGGACCCAGGTTTGCAAGATGTCAAGTTTGTTAAGGAGCCTGCAGACATTGATCGAGGCTAATGTGAGGGACCCCTCCCACCTTTTTGTGGCATGGGGTGCTAGGCCCCGGGTTAGGATGAACATTTCCAGATATCAGAAGTAGCATAAGTAGTATCCTAAGAAGGTATACTTTAATCATTTTGCAGACTAGTTTTGTTGTAGGGCATCTAGTCCTCTTGGCCTTGCTGGTCTGTGTTTGCCCCGTGATATTGCAGAGCACAATATATAAAGCAGGGGTTGACCTTAACTTTTTTTTGCACTAGCCAGCAGGACAAGTCAGTCTAAAATTGCACTAGCCAGCAGTGATATGCACTAGTCACCATGTGCTTTCGACCCACAACACAATGAATAAAATTATGAAAGCAGTACAGTTTAAACATTTATTTACATTTAAACAATAAAAAAAGTAACACACAAAATGACCAATCGTTTCAAAATATAAGCATTCCATGACTCATAAATATTAAAAAAAATATCCTTGCAAACCCTTCCCACGTCCTTTTCAAGGATTGCCATGACTTGAGGATCAGATTCATGCATCAGCATCTCCATCTCGGAGTCTGACAGAATCCGCATTTTTCAAAGTAGCAGTACACTATTGTTCTTCCCTGGATTCAGGAGTCACTGTACACAAGTTGTTGTTCTTCCCTTCCCCAAACACCACCAGACACTGTTCACATTTACACCTTCCCCCTTTGCAGGCAATGAGGATCTGGATTACTAGGATTGACTAAGGTGGTAGCAGTACACAATATGTTGTTCTACCTCTCCCCAAACACCACCAATCCCACAGTAAGCCACAGAATGCCCAGCCCCACAAGACATGGCTCCCCAATTTTTTTTTTATACAGGCAATGAGGATATAAAGCACAAGATAATTTTTCAGTTTTGCTTACATACAGTTATCACACACTTCCAACCCCCCCCTCCACCCACCATATGCTGCAGTCAGCAATGTGGCAGACTGGCAATAAATGATTGATGAACACAGAAAACATGGAGGAATGTTATTGCCAGTCTGATTCAACAGAAAACTGGTTAGTGAAGAAACCCAACATCAATTACAGCATACAGTAAGGAATAAGTGTAGGGGTAAGCCACCAAACATTTTTGCAGACCACAGCCAGCAAAACTCAGAATAAGGCACAAGCCTTCCTCCCCCCCCACCCTCACATATTTTCAGGCAATGAGGCAAATAAAAAAGGCAATGTATGGAAGGACCAGACTGGACAACAAAACAGAACACAAAAAAAGCAGAAGAATTCTGAATGTTACACTCTGCCCTCCCTCCTTTGCAGTTACTGGGTCATATTTACTTTAACCACCCATGTGTAACTTAGTAAGATTTAACACAACAAACAGAAGTTTATTAGTTTTCACAAGAAGGCAGAACAGACACCCCACCTCCCAACCCCACACAATCTGTACCTGAACCAGAGGGTAGCATTCGGATGACAAGTGTTTCTTCTGAAGTCCCGACAGTCTGCCTTGAAACACCACTCTCCATCTCTCTGCCACAACAATTATGGCCACTGTAACTCCTGTAAACACCGAATCTTCAATGCTGAGCTGTGCACTCCTCTCAGATGCTGCCAAAGATCACGCTGTTGAACATCACGTTGTATCACTTCTCAACTCTTCCTGTACGCTGTTGAACACCACCTCACATCACTTCTCATCAGCACTTCCTGGTCGCTCACTTAATTTCAAATCTTTTGGGCTTTTACTGCTCAAAATAGGCTGCTTATATTCCCCATTGCTGAGCAGTGAAGCCTCACCCCACTCCTGCCTACAGCCAATGACCACCGCAAACTCACAAAAAGGACCAGTCATGTCCTCAGACTTGTGCTGTTCCCACCCATATCCAGCATCATCACAGGGCTATTCTACATTCCTGCCTCTACTCCCACCACTGCTGTAGATTACAACATACTCATTGGTGCCCCCCGGTGATGTCAGACTCTCAGAGCTCCCAGAGCAGTTCCCATAGCCACCATTGCCACCTCCCTGATGGCTTCCAAATAAATGGCTGCCCAATAGAATGCCACCATACACTGCAGTACTGAAACTGGAACTCCCAGCCATTCGGGACTCCAACTAGTAGTTTGGCTGACTTGTGGCTGATCAGGGCTCCAGGCATCTGTACTCTTTCTTAGCTTTACACTGCTAGTAGTCTGAGTAGAAACTGCACACAGGATTGTTGGACAAAAACTGCACTAGCCAACATGGACAGGTAGGGAGGCACCTGCACTAGTCCGAGGCAATCTGCACCAAGCCCCGGGCTAGTAAACATATGTTAAGGTCAAACCCTGTATAAAGCCATGTTCTCAGAGGTGCCATGTGATTGAAGAAAACTAATCAAATCCACAGGAAATGGTGAACTACCAGGGATCAGAAAACTATTATTGAAGCTCAAAGACCCAGAATGTGATAAATTCCTGAAGGGGTTAAATTCCTGAAGGTGATGAACATTGGCCTGGGGCATATGCAGGATGTAAAAATCCTTTGTTTGTATCTTCCCTTTGTTCTCCAAAATAGTTTTGAATAGACCTCAAAAACAAGTGCACATCCTTTAAGAACAAATCAGACAGAAATGTGGATTCAATGCAGCACTCCACAACTCAGTGCTTGTATAACATATTTACTGACCTTACTTTTGGCTTTGATGGCTTCCAAAAAAGTTGATTTATGATGAGAATGCCAATACCTGGTGGTGATGTTTTGCAGTTTCTTAGTCCAGGAAATGTTCATAGATGTTATGTCCAAGAATGGTCCAGTTCCTCCAAGCAGAAACACACAAAAATCCACAAAAACTAAACTACTGACAGAGACAAACACAAACAGCCAGTCACACAGGCTCCAATCATAGCCTAGGTGGGATAGATAGATAGAGCTGGGACAGCTCAGAGGTAATGTTAGAAAGTATTTTTTCACAGAGAGGGTTGTGGATGCATGGAAATGCCTTCCTGAGGAGGTTGTGGAGTCAGGAACAGTGGAAGAATTCAAGAATGCATGGGAGAGGCATAAGGCAATTCTAGTGGGGGGGTAGGTGGAAGTAAGCTGTTGATTAACTAAAATCTGCAGCTTGTCTATCAGGTAGGGAAATGGAAAGACTAGGTGGGCCAAGTGGTCCTTATCTGCCCTCAAAATCTATGTTTCCATGTAAGGCCGCTAGGTAGATGGCAAAGGTGGTGGACAAGGCCAGTGGGATATTGGGGTGTATTAGAAGAGGAATCACAAGCCAAAGGAGGGAGGTAATAGTTCCACTGTACAAGACCCTGGTGAAACCTCACCTTGGATGCTGTGTACAGTTCTGGAGACCACACCTTTGAAAGGACACTGACAAAACAGAGATGATGTAGAGGAGGGCGACCGAAATGGTGAAGGAATTACATCACAATTCTTACGAGAAGAGAGAGAGGGACCTGAATTTATACATGCTGGAACAAAGGAGGGAGAGAGGCGACATGATAGAAACATTCAAGTACCTCAAGGGCATCAACAAGGAGGAAGTGGACAACATATTCCTGATTAATAGTAGTGCCAGGACAAGAAGACATGACATGAGACTGAGGGGTAGCGCGGCATAAGGAGAAATGTCAGGAAGTTATTTTTTATGGAAAGGGTGGTGGCTGTATGGAATAGCCTGCCCCAGAGGTGGTGACAGCCTGTGCAGTGGCAAGCTTCAAACATGCATGGGACAGAAACAAATGAATAAAATAAATAGGAAGAAAAAGCTAAAGTCAATGACCAGACAGGGTCACTGGATGCATCATTAGGCAGCTTAAACTGGCAGATTGGATGGGCCTAGCAGTCCTTATCTGCTGACAGCATCTGTATACCTAGGTATGTAAAATCTCTTGTTATATTCTGCACATTTACAGTATATGGTCTCTCCCCTGTATGAACCCACAGACATTTCATACGGCTTTTCTGTGATGTACTGTACAAGTCTTATTGTATTAAGCACATTTATATGATTTCTTCTGTGGTTAGTGTCTCCAAATGTTCAGGGATGTCTACTGCCATGGTGAGAATGGACACCATTTAGTGTGTGTGTGTATGTACCTCTCTCTCTCTCTCTATATATATATATATATACATATACATACACACACACATATATATATATGCATATAATTTGTATTATACATTTGTTTTGGTTTTTTGTATTACAATATCTGGTTTTATCACTTCCACTTTTTTGGCTGTTGGTATCGGGTGATCTCATTACTTCTTCATTCTCTGGGATTCTTTATGGTTTATGTTTCCAGTGTTTCTCTGCTACCTGTATGCTATAGTGTTTGTGTAGTTTCCAGTAGAACAATCTTACTACTTTTTTTTTGCATTTTTCAATATACAAGTCTTCTGCCATGAGAACAGTACTTTACATCCAGCTACAAGATGTGCAACCTATGTTCCCCCAAGGTGTGCACATGTGCACCAGCACAGCAGTCAGAAATAACCCGCACACAGCTTTAGAAGTAGCGCACAAAGCAGCTGACAGTGATCCTTATGTTCATGAAGTAGTGACTACAGTCATCACTCAGATTTAAGACTCAGACAGCAGGACATGAAAGCGAATGGGGAAAGGAACATTGTATGGAGTTGGCAGAGTTGTCTAAGATGTTTCAGATAGTGGTCTAACAAGTTGAAGCTGTACAGATTGCTAGGGAAAAAATAAAACAAGTTCAGAAGCCAGTACCTGGACGAAAATGTCTACTGGAGCACACCAGTAAAACTGCTTTTGGCTAATTGCACAGCTGAAGTAAGCACAACAGCAATTTTGCAATTCATTGGCCTGTTATGTGACCATCTGGACAGCTGATTTCCTGCAGGTGAACTTTCTGATTGATCTGCCTTTGATTTTGCAGCAATGCCACCATGCAGCTTTGAGTTTGGCTTATCAAATATTGAGAGACTATACAGCAAATGTCAGGACTACTTATTTTCATACGAGGACCAGGAAGAAATTGTTATCCAGTACAGTGACTTCAGATTTATAGTTGCTGAAAAAATAAAGGGAGAATCATTAAAATCCTTTACTGACATGATAGACTTTGCTTTGACTAATGTGCAGTACAGCATGGTGTCTAAACTTATTGATGTATGTGTTACATTCCATGCTAAACAT
Source organism: Neoceratodus forsteri (assembly GCA_016271365.2). Taxonomy (NCBI): domain Eukaryota; kingdom Metazoa; phylum Chordata; order Ceratodontiformes; family Ceratodontidae; genus Neoceratodus; species Neoceratodus forsteri. The sequence continues at coordinate 493,613,983 of CM057457.1, forward strand.
GAAGCTATCATGTATAGAGGTTCCTACACATTCTTATCATTCCCCAGAAGAGATTCTCCATAGGGAGGTGCAGAGTGAGAAGGCTATGACAGCACAGAGAAAAATCTTGGGAGTGATAGAGGATCATGTACTGAAGCAGAAAGAAGTATGGTTGTGTAAGATCATAACTATCTTTGGGTGGAAGGTTTCACTCAAGGATTCTCATAGGAATGTTAAGAAAGATTTGTTGCTGCTCTTAGAAAGAGCATTAGGATTTTATATCTCCAGAAACATGGTGGGGTCCATAAAGTTATATGGAGACCCTGAGCCCACAACACAGATTGATATTACATTTAAAAATCCTCATACTGCTAGCAGCTTGCTTTCTCTGGCCAGCGAGCTGGATTGTTTGGAAATACATTTAGTCAATACATTAGACTTGGGTGAAGTCTTTTCATGGTTTAAACAGACTAACAATAGTCCAAAATCAATCTTAGAGACAGATAACCCCCTGACTGACTTTGGAAACCTAATTGACCCTAATACCTACTCGCTGCTGACAGTTATTGATTCAGCCTGACAAATGCAACCTGTACATAATATCAAACAAATGAACTGTGAATGCCAGCTGGATTTGGATAAGGGAGCTGGGGATTGAGATGTGAATGCCCTTTCTATACTTTCATGGAATATTGAGGGCATCCATCTTAAAATAACTGACCCTGAAGTAGTGAGATTTCTGGATAATTTTGATAGTATTGGACTGCAAGAAACACGGGGTACAGAAAATGTAACTCCCAAATTGTCTGGATATTCTATCTTTACTCTGCCAGCAACTAAAGATAAAAAATTTGGAAGGTATAAAGCGGGTATTTCCTTTTTTATCAAAACTTTGCTAAATGTTCAGGTGACTAACATTTCTACTAAGTCAGAGGGTATTTTGGCTCTAATGATTAGCAAGGGATAAGAGAGGATCATTCTCTGCAATATATATTTGCCCCCTCGTAATACAGCTACTGATCCCGCTGACATTTTCATACAGGATCTGAAAATGGCACTTGACGAATTGTCAGATAACAGTATACCTTGTCCTATAATTAGTTTGGGAGACGTTAATGCCAGCATTCCTTCTCATTTCTTGGAGGATGTATATTCAGATATGATCCATACAATATCTACAATTGATCCAAATATCTCATATACTAGGACTGCTGAGGATCTAAAATCTAACCTCAGAAGTAAAGAATTGCTAGCGGGCTTAGCCAGTAGAAATGTCTGTATTTTAAATGGTAGAACTCAGGTTGATCTAGTTGGATCCTTACCGTGTAGAGGACCTACTGGCTCTTCAATCCCTGATTAGGTTTGGACCAATTTGCAAGCAGTAACGCTGATCCAAAAGTCAGAGGTCATGAACAGACTGGAATCAGCACACTGTGCTATTGTAATTAGCATCAAAGGTCCTTTTGGAACGTTAGGGAATGAGGTACAACAGGAAGAGAGTCTGGAAGTCATAAACGAGAGAAGGATTGGAAGGGAGCCGATTCATCAAGCTAGTTTCAAAGAAATTGTTAGTACAGGAGTCTTAGGTAATATTCATGAGTTGTTCCTGGACAGAAGTAAAACCTTTAATATTTTGGAGAATTGGGAAACTATTCATTCTTTACTTGGACCAAGATGTAAAATTATGTACCATCCTAGGTCCCTTTATAAAAAGTCTTGTTTTAATTTGGTACGCCTACAGGCAAAAAAAGAGTTTGGAGGAAAATTAAGACAGCATAAGAAGAAAAGAAATAAGTCTGCAGTAGATTTTAAATTGCTAAAGACTGAAAGAGAAAAATATAGCACAATTCTTGAACAAGAGAGACATAAACATACTCAAGGACTTTGGGAAAAACTGAGGCAGGCTGTTTTGGATAGGGATGGAAGGTGATTTTGGAATATTGTTGCCCAGGGATATAATAGATATGCCAAGAAGATTGAAGCCTACATTACACCTGAAGTCTGGGCATCTCATTTCTCCAAGCTTTATTATTCTCATGAAGAGCAGGAGACACCTGATGCTTTCAAAATACAGGAGGATGAAATTTTTCTAAGACCTATCTTGATCACAGAGGATGAAATCCAGATGGCACTGATTGTCTGTAAGACAAATAAAGCACCACAGCCAGATGGGGTCCTATGTGATCTCTATAAGGTTTTTACCAACTGATGGATTCCTTTTCTTCTTTTACTGTTTAATGGTCTGGTTCAGGGGTACTCTTACCCTACCAGTTGGGCAGGTAGTGTTATCTTCCCAATTTTTAAAAAAGAAGATTTGAATGACCCAAGGATGTATAGGCCTATTAGTTTGATAGATGTTTCGCAGAATATTTTGTCTAGGATAATTTTGGGCAAATTACTGTCAAGGAGAACTCAGTATCGAATGAGGCACAGAACGGTTTCTGGAAGGACTGTTCTACAGTACAACACTATTATATACTTCAGCACCTGATCTGAAAGTATATTAAAGTGAGAAAAAACAGATTATATTGCTGTTTTGTGGACTTCTCCTTGGCCTTTGACAGCATTAGTAGAAAAATCCTTTGGGCTACATTAAGGAATCTGAAGTTGGAGGCCTCACTTCTTGATGTTATTAATAGACTGTATGAAAATATGTGGGCAAGGGTCCATTATATTCAAAATGGTCATCTAACTGATAGATTTGATATAAATGTGGGGGACAGACAGGGGTGTACTTTGGCCCCCACTCTATTTAACATCTACATTAATACAGTCTTGGATCAGCTAGGTAACTCAGATTTCCATACTGCAAAAATTAATAATCAAAGGATTGAACGTTTAGCATATGTAGACAATTTAGTTTTGCTCTATACTTCAGTCCTAGGTCTTAAAAGAAAACTGGCTTACTTTCAATCTCTCTGTTTTCAAAGGAAACTAAAAGTTAATCTCAGCAAGACCAACACTGTAGTTTTTGGTTCTCAAACCAAGAGTATGGTAGGCTTTAGGCTAAATGGTAACCATATAGACACTGTTAAGTGTTATGATTATTTAGGTGCCCATTTTGCCTATAGCCTATCTTGGACCAAACATTTGGAGGCTATTCAATTTAAAATGGGATCTTCTGTAAATGCCCTAAAAATATTTAACAGCAAGATGGGGAAGTCATTGGTGAGTGGGGTATTAAGAGTTGTTAATGCTAAAATAAGAATGATCATGTTATATGCCTCTAAAATCTCGGGTTATACTAAGGTTAGAGAATTAGAAATAATTCTGAATAAACTCTATAGATACATCTTAATTTTTTTTTAATGGAACTCCAATCTGTATTCTTGCCTTAGAGGAAGGACAACATTCCTGGCCTTCTCTCACCTGTGAACGACAGATTCTCTTTCTGTTGAAACTTTTCTTTTGCCCCTACAAAGATATCCCAGAATGTGTGTAGTGGAAGCCATCAAATTGGCCAGCATGGGATATGTACATCCCTTTATTCAACTTATTAAGGAAACAATAATGCCAGGCGGATTGGGCCACCACTTATATAAAATTTACACAAGACCATTTGAGGAGATTAGGCAGGATGTCAAATTGAGGCTTATTGACTTAAGACATAAATTCTTTCTGTGTTCAACTCTCCAAACCTAAGTTATATGGATTTTTATATATATAAAAAAAAGTAAAGATTTCATGGGGATATGAGCCATCTCTCTCTTTTTTTTTTTAACTTGTCCTAAACAAAGAAGAATCTATACAAGATTTGGAACTGAAAACTATAATGCTCAATGCATTCATTTCAGACAAAAGAGTGGGAGTACTTTTTCCATATTGTAAATGTGGAGTGGGGACTATAGATGATCTCAAACATGTGGTACTCTTGTGTCCTAGATACAAATCAACTAGGAAAAAACTGCTGGGGGATCTCAGCCTCCCCTGGAGGATCTTTTGGAATATTTGTTCACTATGAAAGAGAAGAACATTGAAGAGATCTTTGCAAAATTCTTCATCTCAACTCATTTGTAAAGTTTAATAGGGGTCTTGAAGTTCTGTAGAGGTTTTTTATGTGAAAAGATACTCTGTTAAATTGAATTGCACTGTAAAGATATTTAAGTTCCTTGTTGATTTACTTTCTATTTATATTTACTATGTATGTTGTCCTGATTTTAGTATACTGTAACTGCTTTATGCTTAACAATAAATTGTACTACAACTACTACATTCCAAGCTTCTAGTGCTGATCGTGAAAGAAGCTTCAGCTTCATGAACTGCATTAAGAGCAAACAAAGAAACTGCTTGGAAGAAAGCCATTTAGATATGCTGATGCAAACAAAATGTTTTTAACATCTGGTGGAAAAATGGATCTTAATAAAATAGAAGTCCACTTGAAGAATGGGAAAGACAGGAGAGGAAAACAGTAAATGTTGATTTCTTAGCAATGCATCATCAGCAGCACTCCTTATAGAGGCATGCAAGACTCTAAAATGTACATAGTTTACACATTTCCAGTTCATACTGTTATGGTGCACAATGCACATCCAAGCTTCGGACTGTGTTAGAATGTATATTTATACTTAGCATTAAGTATTTGAGTGGTTATATTTTCTACTGTTTACTGGCAATAAAATATATCACTTGTTTGAGCCACCCAGTTTACGCACCTGAATCAATTTTTTTGCACAAAGTGCCGCACACACGTATCAGTCGCCCACCCACAAAGACTAAAAATTAGAGGGAACACTGTGAACTGTTTCTAATTCTGCATTACAGAACCTGCACCTGTTTGTTTTCCTGTTTTTTTTCCCTCTGGAATTCGTAAGCCAGCTTGTGGCAGTCCACAGTCTTGGGCTGCCACTATCAATCTCTCATCTTGTGGCTTACATTCACCTCTTTTTAACTACTCATGGGTCAGTTCTTGATTGACCTGTGGCTGTTCCAGAAGATCTCTATTTTCCGATGAAATTATGGGTCTACCAGTTGGCCTTGCTTCTCTTTTGATCCTTGTTTTTATATTCTTTTTTCTGTTTTGCATTTTCTAATGATGGTTTTCCTTATTTACTGGTGGCTTAACATCTAATTCTGCTATTATCCTCTGTGTAAACCTACTTATGTACTATTGGTTTAATATGTTGGACAAATCACCTCTTACAGTCAGCAGATTTGTGCTGTAATATACTCTCTCTCTCTATATATATATATATATATATAGGAGAGAGAGAGAGATAGGTATATATAACAAAGAACCTCTGTGCGCAAACACTGAGGCAAGGGTTACCCCAAAGGGCATTTGGCTGGGAAGCCAAGTTTCAAGAAAATACAAAATCACACATGCCCACACAATGCAAAGCATCATGGGCTGCATATGCAAATCACCACAGAATGTCATGCTGGTTCAACTTTAAGCAGAATTGTATTGTGTGGGTTCACCACAATATAACCCAGACAGACCATCTTAGGGTAGCTGGCTCATTCCACTGGGATGCCAAACAAACGGGGCATACTGATGAGTCCTGTTAGGATGAAACACGTGTCTATGTCATCTGTTAGCACCCTTTACAAATTGCGTGAGAGGCCTTTCGGCACCATACAATTCTGCTTAAAGTTGAACCAGCATAACATTCTGTGGTGATTTGCATATGTAGTCCATGATGCTTTGCATTGTGTGGGCATGTGTGATTTTATATATATACACACACATACACACACACACATATATATATACACATATACACACACACATCGATTTGTGCTGTGCCTCCCTTGGGTTCAGTGTCTCCAAATGCTCATAGAATTCTAGTGGCCATGATGAGAATGAACCCCATTTTGAAGCAAGGACACATTCAAAATCATGAAGTTTCATGAAGTTATTCTGTTACATACAGTGCTTGTGTCATTCATTGCATTTTTATGGTTTCTTCCCCATGTGATCCCATTGATGTCTTATGAGGCTACTCTGAGCAGGGAAACTCTTGTTACATTCAATGCATTTATATGGTTTCTCCCCCACATGAACCTGCTGATGTCTTATGAAGCTACTCTTGTGTAAAACTCTTGCTACATTCAGCACATTTATATGGTTTCTGCCCGTGTGAACCCGCTGATGTGTTACTAGATGCTGTTTCTGGGAAAACTTCTTCTTGCATTCAGTACATTTATATGGTTTCTGCCGGGGTTAGTGTCTCCAAATGTTTAGGGATTTCTAATACCGTGGCAAGAATGGACCCCATTCTTTAGCCAGGGCATATTCAAAACTCAAGAAATTAGTACTGTATTAATCTTTGATGTTTGCTGAGAGCGCTCTTCTCAGCACACGCAACGTCCCCAAAATAGCTTGCTTTTGAAGTTCATAAGGTGTCACAAGTATTGGTAGAAACATAGAAACATAGAAGTTGACGTCAGATAAGGACCGCAAGGCCCATCTAGTCTGCCCATTTCTTTTTCTACCTTATAAATGTGCCATCGGCCTTTGCTCTGTCAGTGGCCTATCTATTCATAGTCATTTGTATTGCTCCCTTATGCCTATCCCATGCCTGTTTGAAGCCCTGCACTGTATTCATAGCCACCACTTCTTGTGGAAAGCCATTCCATGCATCCACCACCCTTTCTGTGAAAAAGAATTTCCTCACATTCCCCTTATCGGCCTCCCTCTAATCTCATGCTGTGTCCTTGTCCTGCTATTTTTCTTATATTTAAACATGTTAGACTCTTTCACCTTGTTTATGCCCTTAAGGTGTTTGAATGCCACAATCATATCACCTCTCTCTCTCCTTTGCTCAAGGGTATATATATTGAGCTCTGTTAATCTGTCCTCATATGTCTTCTGATGCAGTCCCTGCACCATTTTGGTTGCCCTTCTCTGGACTGCCTCAATTTCATTAATGTCCTTGTGAAGGTGTGGCCTCCAATACTGCACGCAGTACTCCAGATGGGGCCTAACCAGTGTCTTGTACAGAGGATTATTACCTCCCTCTTATGACTTGAGTACCCCTACTAATACCCTAACACCCCTAGCCTTACCTACTGCTTTAGAGGTCTGCTTGGATGATTTTAGGTCATCAGTGATGATGATGCCCAAGTCTCTTTCTTCCTTTGTGACTGCTAGCAACTCCCCTCCCAGCCTATAGGTGGCTTCAGGGTTTCTCTTCCCTATGTGCATGATTTTGCACTTCTTTACATTAAATCCCAGTTGTCACTCTTCTGACCATTCTGCTAGTTTATCCAGATCTCTTCTCATTCTGCCCACCCCATCTGGATCATCTACTCTGTTGCAGATCTTGGTGTCATCTGCAAACAGACAAGCCTTACCCTCTAGTCCATCTGCAAGGTCACTAATGAAGATGTTGAAGAGGACTGGCCCCAGGACTGATCCCTGAGGTACCCCACTTGTGACTTGCATCTCTTCTGACTGTATACCATTTACCACCACTCTCTGTTTTCTGCCCGTCAACCAGTTTGCCACCCAGTTGACCAACTTCTGACCCACCCCAAGCCTACCCAGCTTATTTATCAATCTTCTATGTGGAACAGTTTCAAAAGCTTTGCTGAAGTCAAGGTAGGTGACATCAACTGCTCCCCCTTGGTCCACCACTCTGGTTACCCAGTCAAAGAAATCTATGAGATTAGTTTGACAGGACCTTCTTTTTGTAAACCCATGCTGTCTTGGATCCTGTGCCCTATGGATTCCAGGTGTTGCACTATCCTTTCCTTAAGGAGTGCCTCCATAATCTTGCCCTACTGAGGTAAGACTGACGGTCTGTAGTTCCCCGCCTCCTCCTGCTACCACTCTTGTGGAGCGGGATCACAAACCCTTCTCCAGTCTTCTGGGACCTCTCCTGTGCTCAGAGACTCACTAAACAATTTTGCTAATGGCTCTACTAGTTCCTCCTTTAGCTCCTTAAGTACCCTGGGATGTATGCCATCAGGTCCCATTGCCTTATCACCTGAGCTTAGCAAGCTCTTGTAGGACCCTTTCTTTTGTGAAGGAGTAGTGCTCACCTCCTCCCCTGAGTCCATGATGCTGAGCTGTGGGCCCTGCCCTACCTTCTCTTCAGTAAATACTGAGCAAAGTATCTATTTAGGATAGATGCCTTTACAGGGTCCTCCTCCTCACATGCTCCCTTTTCTCCATTAAGCTTAGCAATACCCCTCTGGACTCTCCTTTCACTAATGTATCTATAGAAAGTCTTGTCACCTTCTTTTACTGTTCGTGCTAGTGTTTCCTCAGTTTGGGACTTTGCCTGCCTTACTGCTCACCTGCTTCCCTTTTAGGCAGTTTGGTATGCCTCCTATCTTCATCCCGCTGTGTTCCCTTATATTTCCTGAAGGCCAGCCTTTTGGCTCTGACCTTTTCTGCTACTGTATTTGAGAACCAAAGTGGTTTCCTTCTTCTTTTGCACTTCCTTTCTGTCTAACACAATGGGATGTTGCTTCAAGTATTGCATCATAATGCTTGCCCTTGCCTGTACCCCCTCACCTGTGTTTCTTTTTGCCAGGGCTAGCTTAACTCTGTTGGCCATCTTATCAAAGTCAGCTCCTCTGAAGTCCCATATTTTTGCCCTGGAATGGGATGATTTAGATGTAGTAGCCAAATTGAACCATACCATGTGATGGTCACTGGTCCCCAGGTGACCTTCTACCTGGAGATCTGTGATCCCTTCTTTGTTAGTCAGTACTAGATCTAGGATAGCCCTGTCTCTTGTGGGTTGCTGTACCAGTTGTTTGAGGCCTCCTGCAGGAATCCACTATGAGTCTAGTTCTGGCAGATGTTCCTGCTGGTATTGACCAATCTGTATCTGGCATGTTGAAGTCTCCCATTATCAGAACCTCCCTTTAGCTGTCATGTTTTGTATATCTTCTAACAGTAATGTGTCTATGTCCTCCCTCTGGTCTGGAGGCCTGTAGACAACCCCAGTTCTTATGGCTGTCCCATTTCCTGTTTCCAGGGTGACCCACAGTTCTTCTGGCTCCTTATGTGTATTCTGAATTTCTGTAGCTTTGATATTTTCATTAACATACAGGCCACCTCCCCTTTTGCACCTCGATCTCTTCTGAACAATACATAGCCAGGTACTGAAGTCTCCCAAGTGTGGTTACTGGTAAACCACGTCTCACTAATTGCTACTATGTCCAGTTTAGCCTCTGACATTATTGCCTGCAGGTCTGGGATCTTATTTCCCAGGCTGTGAGCATTTGTGTACATGATTTTCCATTGGCCAGATTTTGGTGTGTTAGTTATTGGGTGAAGTTTGGCATTACCCTGTGCGTCAGTGGGGAAACAAACCTTTTTTCTTACCTGGTGATGCAAATGAACGGCAAACATGCTGAATTCCTGTTTGACCACTAGCTGAGGGGGGAGGGGTGTTCTTCCCATTCGACGTATGGGGTGCTGCACCCCTCTCCCCATTTGCTAGTTTAAATATTCTGCAAAGACGTCAAACTTCTGCCCCAATGCACTGACTCCCTCTTTAGTCAGATGCAGTCCATCAAATTTAAAGAACTTTCGCTCCCAGAACTGTTGCCAGTTCCTACAAATCTGTGTCCTTTTTCCTGGCACCAGCCCTTGAGCCACATGTTTAGCTCCCTATCTCCACTTCTCTGACCTTCCATCCATCTGCTCCCCTCTCCCAGACTGGCAGGATCTCAGAAGGAGATGCGAGGCGAAATAGATGATAGCTTGTCACCCAGCCTAGTCAGGTGTTCCTTGGTCTCACAACTGACCGGCTGGCGAGATCATTAGTCCCTATGTGTACTAGGACATCAATGTTTTCTCCTGCTTTGTGAACAATTTTAGCAATGCGGTCAGAGTCTCTCCATACTGATGTACCTGGGAGACATCTGACCATCACCCCTGGTAGGAGATGGGTATCAACTCCCCGAATCATGGAGTCTCCTATGATCAGAAGTTTTTGGGATTTCCTTTGTGCTTGTTTTGTTTTGGTTCCTGATTTGGGTGAGTTTTGTTGTGCTAGCTCCTGTGCCGCAGTGTCCTGCTCTGCAGTGTCTTCTGCCTCTTTATTTGATTTCAGAGATAGAGGCAGATACCTGTTTGTAGTGTTTATATGGTTTTGGAGGTAATGTGTTGGAGAGCAGAGTGATGGGGCACCTGATTTGCTCCTCCTAACCACCTGCCAACCTCCTGGACCAACTACCCTCTCTTGATCGAGGTTTTTCTGTTGGATGCTGGGGAAATGGCGGGTGGTTCTTATAATGTATTTCCTCTTCAGTATGAAATTTGAGGCGTGCAATCTCTGCCCATGCTGCCCGGAGCTGAGCCCCAAGATCTCCAAAGGCCCAGCATGTAGGACAGTGTCCTAAATCCTGTAAGACTGTCCTTCTGAAAATTGTTCCACAGTACCTGCAGTTAATGAAATCCATTCCATATAAGCTGCTGGGTTTGTAACCTAGTCAGAGTAATTAGAAGGAGAAAAAAAAGGAAAAAAAATGCAAGTAATGGTTTAATTGTGCTTTGTTTAACTTGTTATAACAAGTTAAATTACTAGTGTCCCTGTAAATTAGATCACCTTGTGGAGGCCCCACTGATCCGCCCCTTCCTGCTCTGCCATAGGAAATGTCACAACTGTGGTACCCCATAAAAGGAGTGTAGCGTGGGGTGGTTGGGGATGGGGGTGGGTGTTTGGGCCATTCCCCTGCCTAAAAAGAAGACCCACGGATGAAAGAACAAGGAGGTAAGAGCAGGACCAATCAGTCAACAACAAATGCAGTAACCCTGAAAGCTTATCCTAATGTTAGATAAAACTGTAAAACCTGTAAAGCACCACCTGTAATAATTTCAGAGAAGATATACGCTGTAAGAAACACTTTGCTCCAGAGAAAAATAAAGCAGTAACAGAAGATATACCTTGCAAAAGACAATTTGAATCAGAAGATTACAGCAGTAATCTGTTAGCACACACCTGTAGGCACACCTTGTAATAATGCAGAAGAAGGTATACCAGTAACAACAATTTGAATCAAAGAAAAAATAAAGCAATGAAATGTTAGCAACAAACAGTAGCAATCCCTGTGAGTAAAAAATAAAACACCACCACACAGTAAATCTGCTTAGCCAAACTAAGTCTTAATCCTTTTCCTTGCTCTGGTAAGTTTCTCTACTCTGCCTTTCAAGCAGTCTTAGAAGGAAAGAGCTCAGGTGAAGCTAGGTGCCTTGGCCAGCAAACCAAGTCTTCTACCTCAAGATATCAACTAACCTGACTTTTAACCCTTCTTTCTGTTGAAATACTGACAGTTTGCCAGCTCCACCCCCACATACACACCTAATCCTTTGGAAGAGCTGTGGGGTAGTATTTAAATGTGCCTGAAAGTTCTTTTGATTAGTCCCATTGCTCCAAGCACTACTGGAACAATCTGTGTGTCCTTATTCCACATCAGTTTAGTTTCTGACTGCATATCTTGGTATTTCATGATTTTCGCCCTGTGCAAGAAAGCACACTGTAGTCACTAGGGGTGGCTATTTCAATCAGTAATGCTACCTTTGTTCTCTTTTCTTGTATTACAATATCAGGTTTTCTTGCTTCCACTTTCTTGGCTGTTGGTATTGGGTGATCCCATGTGATCATTACTTCTTCATTCTCTGTGATTCTTTGTGTTCATGTTTCCAGTGTCTCTCTGCTACCTGTATGTTATAGTGTTTGCACAGTTTCCAGTGGATCAATCTTGCTACATTGTTGTGTCTTTCAGTATACAGGCCTTCTGCCATGAGTACTTCACATCCAGCAATGAGATGCGCAACTGTTTCTAATTCTGTACTACAGAACCTGCACTTGTCTGTTTCTCCTGTTTTTCTATGGATTTTGTGAACCATCTTGTGCGTAGCCCACTATCTTGGGCTGCCATTATTAGTCTCTCATCTCGTGGCCTAAATTCACCTCTTTTAACCACTCATGGGTCAGGGCTTGATCGACCTGTGGTTGCTCCAGTAGCTCCTGTATTTTCCACTATAATTATGGACTTTCCAATTGTTTTTCTTTTCTGTTGGTCTTTATCCTTATACTCTTTTTCTGATTCTTTGCGTTTTCTGTTGCTGACAATTCCTTATCTACTTTTGGATTGACATCAATCTCTGCTACCCTTCTGAAGGCTTCTCCTAATTTGATGAGTGACGTCATTTTAGGCTTATTTTCCTCATGATGCAAGACCTTGGCTATATTTGGGTCCAAGGATGTCAGTAAGTATGTATGTAGCCCCACTATTGTGGATCTACATGTGTAATCAATCTCAATGAGGCCCATGCCTCCCTCTGCCCTTGGGATGTATAATCTTGGCATGCACTGATTTTTGTATATTAATTGGTGAGCATGAGACATTTTTCTTGTTTTTATATCTAGCTGGTTCAACACTTTCTGTGGCCAGCCTATCACACCAAAGCTGTATGATATCACTGGAAGGGCGAGTTGATTTATAGCTTGCACTTTATTTTGTGTTGTCAAAGCAGTTTTCAAAATTAGCTTTAACCTTCTAAAATATTCCTTGCTTACTTTTACTCTCATTTGTTCATGTTGTGCTGTTGCTCCTTCATCTATTCCCAGGTATTTATACACTCCCCTCACCTGTGTGAATTCTCTGATGTTTCAGAAGGCCAGTCTGTGCAATGAAATTCTTGTTACACTCAACACATACATATGGTTTCTTTCCAGTATGAATTCGCTGATGTGTTATTAGATGCGGTTTCTGTGCAAACTTCTTGTTGCATTCAGTACATTCATATGGTTTCTGCCCTGTGTGAACCCACTGATGTGTTATTAGATGCTGTTTCCAGGCAAACGTCTTGCTACATTCAGCACACTTATATGGTTTCTCGCCTGTGTGCACTCGCTGATGATTAATCAGCTTTTCCTTTCTAGCAAATTCTTTGTTACATTCAATACATTTATATGGTTTCTGTCCTGTGTGTGAACCCACTGATGTGTTGTTAGACTGTGTTTCTGGGCAAACCTCTTGTTACATTCGGCACATTTATATGGTTTCTCCCCCGAGTGAACCCGACCATGTTTAATCAGATGATCCTTTCTAACAAACCTCTTGCTGCATTCAGTGCATTTATATGGTTTCTCCCCACTGTGAATCAACTGATGTGTTATTAGTTTATGCTTTTGGGCAAACCTCCTGTCACATTCAACACATTTATAAAGTCTTATGTGAATTTGCTGATGTTTTATGAGGTTACTCTGCGATGTAAAACTCCGGTCACATTCAGAGCATTTGGATTTTTTTTCTTCTTCATGGATCTGTGGTTGTATAGGAAGGAGATGAAAGTCATGGTAACTCTTTACACAATGAGGATACTGATGCGGTTTCTCTGTAGTGTGACACAGTTGGTGATTCCCAAACAATGATTGTTGGCTCCAGCTCTCATTGTACTCCATGCTTCTGCTGACTAAAAATAAACATTTTATTAGTATTTTGTAACAGCAATGAAACACATGTGTCAGATATTTTTCTTAATCTTTGAGGCACACTGACTTCATCTAGATTTAGCCACAGGAATTTTTTTTAAACATTCTGATTTATAAATATTTTGGAATGTATGTATGTTTGTATGTATTCCACATAAAACCCTTTAGGCAGAGACTATTTACAAAGGAGTTAGAGTCAGCAACAACAGCAAAACATAAGTACAAGGACTTGCATGTGTACAGCAAAACTCAGTGCAATACATAAACAGTGCTTTTGGATTCAATTATTCTTTCTGTAATGCTTCAATATCTAGTTGTTATTGATATTTCTAAAATAGGACTGACTCAATTCTGTCTCTTCATTAGTCAGAACACAGAAACAGTGTGTATTATCAATGGGTACAGAAATATGGCAGGAGTGTTATAGTAACCAAAAGCAGTAACCAAACAAGACAAAAGATTGTCATGAAAATGAAAGAGAATCACATGAAAAGTTCTCCTCCCAATGAGAAAATGTTGAAGTCCAGTTTTCAAAACGAAGGCAGTTGCAAGAACTTGATAGAGTAATACACAACTCCAGCTCCCTCTCAAGTTATAGAAACATAGAAACATAGAAGTTGACGGCAGATAAGGACTGCAAGGCCCATCCAGTCTGCCCATTTCTTTTTCTACCTTATAAATGTGCCATCGGCCTTTGCTCTGTCAGTGACCTATCTATTCATAGTCATTTGTATTGCTCCCTTATGCCTATCCCATGCCTGTTTGAAGCCCTGCACTGTATTCATAGCCACCACTTCTTGTGGTAAGCCATTCCATGCATCTACCACCCTTTCTGTGAAAAAGAATTTCCTCACATTCCCCCTTAATCGGCCTCCCTCTAATCTCATGCTGTGTCCTCTTGTCCTGCTATTTTTCTTATATTTAAACATGTTAGACTCTTTCACCTTGTTAATGCCCTTAAGGTGTTTGAATGTCTCGATCATATCACCTCTCTCCCTCCTTTGCTCAAGGGTATACATATTGAGCTCCGTTAATCTGTCCTCATATGTCTTCTGACGCAGTCCCTGCACCATTTTGGTTGCCCTTCTCTGGACTGCCTCAATTTGGTTAATGTCCTTGTGAAGGTGTGGCCTCAAGTACTGCACGCAGTACTCCAGATGGGGCCTAACCAATGTCTTGTACAGAGGATTATTACCTCCCTCTTATGACTTGTGATACCCCTACTAATACACCTAACACCCCCTAGCCTTACCTACTGCTTTAGAGGTCTGCTTGGATGATTTTAGGTCATCAGTGATGATGATGCCCAAGTCTCTTTCTTCCTTTGTGACTGCTAGCAACTCCCCTCCAAGCCTATAAGTGGCTTCAGGGTTTCTCTTCCCTATGTGCATGATTTTGCACTTCTTTGCATTAAATCCCAGTTGCCACTCTTCTGACCATTCTGCTAGTTTATCCAGATCTCTTCTCATTCTGCCCACCCCATCTGGATCATCTACTCTGTTGCAGATCTTGGTGTCATCTGCAAACAGACAAGCCTTACCTTCTAGTCCATCTGCGAGGTCACTAATGAAGCTGTTGAATAGGACTGGCCCCAGGACTGATCCCTGAGGTACCCCACTTGTGACTTGCATCTCTTCTGACTGTATACCATTTACCATCACTCTCTGTTTTCTGCCAGTCAACCAGTTTGCCACCCAGTTGACCAACTTCTGACCCACCCCGAGCCTACCCAGCTTATTTATCAATCTTCTATGTGGAACAGTGTCAAAAGCTTTGCTGAAGTCAAGGTAGGCGACATCAACTGCTCCCCCTTTGGTCCACCACTCTGGTTACCCAGTCAAAGAAATCTATGAGATTAGTTTGACAGGACCTTCCTTTTGTAAACCCATGCTGTCTTGGATCCTGTGCCCCTATGGATTCCAGGTGTTGCACTATCCTTTCCTTAAGGAGTGCCTCCATAATCTTGCCCACTACTGAGGTAAAGACTGACCGGGTCTGTAGTTCCCCGCCTCCTCCCTGCTACCACTCTTGTGGAGCGGGATCACAAGAGCCCTTCTCCAGTCTTCTGGGACCTCTCCTGTGCTCAGAGACTCACTAAACAATTTGCTAATGGCTCTGCTAGTTCCTCCTTTAGCTCCTTAAGTACCCTGGGATGTATGCCATCAGGTCCCATTGCCTTATCCACCCTGAGCTTAGCAAGCTCTTGTAGGACCCTTTCTTTTGTGAAGGGAGTAGTGCTCACCTCCCTCCCCCTGTGTCCATGATGCTGAGCTGTGGGCCCTGCCCTACCTTCTCTTCAGTAAATACTGAGCAAAAGTATCTATTTAGGATAGATGCCTTTACAGGTCCTCCTCCTCCTCACATGATCCCTTTTCTCCATTAAGCTTAGCAGTACCCCCTCTGGACTTTCTCCTTTCACTAATGTATCTATAGAAAGTCTTGTCACCTTCTTTTACTGTTCGTGCTAGTGTTTCCTCAGTTTGGGACTTTGCCTGCCTTACTGCCTTACCTGCTTCCCTTGAGCAGTTTGGTATGCCTCCCTATCTTCATCCCGCTGTGTTCCCTTATATTTTCTGAGAGGCCAGCCTTTTGGCTCTGACCTTTTCTGCTACTGTATTTGAGAACCAAAGTGGTTTCCTTCTTCTTTGCACTTCCTTTTCTGTCTAACACAATGGGATGTTGCTTGGTATTGTATCCTTAATGCTTGCCCACTTTGCCTGTACCTCCTCACCTGTGTTTCTTTTTGCCAGGGCTAGCTTAACTCTGTTGGCCATCTTATCAAAGTCAGCTCCTCTGAAGTCCCATATTTTGCCTTGGAATGGGATGATTTAGATGTAGTAGCCAAATTGAACCATACCATGTGATGGTCACTGGCCCCAGGTGACCTTCTACCTGGAGATCTGTGATCCCTTCTTTGTTAGTCAGTACTAGATCTAGGATAGCCCTGTCTCTTGTGGGTTGCTGTACCAGTTGTTTGAGGCCCTCCCCTGCAGGGAATCCACTATGAGTCTAGTTCTGGCAGATGTTCCTGCTGGTATTGACCAATCTGTATCTGGCATGTTGAAGTCTCCCATTATCAGAACCTCCCTTTAGCTGTCATGTTTTGTATATCTTCTAACAGTAATGTGTCTATGTCCTCCCCTGGTCTGGGGCCTGTAGACAACCCCAGTTCTTATGGCTGTCCCATTTCCTGTTTCCAGGGTGACCCACAGTTCTTCTGGCTCCTTATGTGTATTCTGAATTTCTGTAGCTTTGATATTTTCATTAACATACAGGGCCACTCCTCCCCCCTTTTGCACCTCGGTCTCTTCTGAACAATACATAGCCAGGTACTGAAGTCTCCAAGTGTGGTTACTGGTAAACCATGTCTCACTAATTGCTACTATGTCCAGCTTAGCCTCTGACATTATTGCCTGCAGGTCTGGGATCTTATTTCCCAGGCTGTGAGCATTGTGTACATGATTTTCCATTGGCCAGATTTTGGTGTGTTAGTTGTTGGGTGAAGTTTGGCATTACCCCTGTGCATCGTATGGGGAGACAGACCTTTTTTCTTACCTGGTGATGCAAATGAACAGCAAACACGCTGAATTCCTGTTTGACCACTAGCTGAGGGGGGAGGGGTGTTCTTCCCATTCGACGTATGGGGTGCTGCACCCCTCTCCCCATTTGCTAGTTTAAATATTCTGCAAAGACGTCAAACTTCTGCCCCAATGCACTGACTCCTCTTTAGTCAGATGCAGTCCATCAAATTTAAAGAACTTTCGCTCCCAGAACTGTTGCCAGTTCCTACAAATCTGTGTCCTTTTCCTGGCACCAGTCCTTGAGCCACGTGTTTAGCTCCCCTATCTCCCTTCTCTGACCTTCCGTCCATCTGCTCCCTTCTCCCAGACTGGCAGGATCTCAGAGAAGGAGATGCGGATGAAATAGATGATAGTTTGTCACCCAGCCTAGTCAGGTGTTCCTTGGTCTCCACAACTGACCGGCTGGCGAGATCATTAGTCCCTATGTGTACTAGGACATCAATGTTTTCTCCTGCTTTGTGAACAATTTAGCAATGCGGTCAGTGTCTCTCCATGCTGATGTACCTGGGAGACATCTGACCATCACCCCTGGCTGGAGATGGGTATCAACTCCCGAATCATGGAGTCTCCTATGATCAGAAGTTTTGTGGATTTCCTTTGTGCTTGTTTAGTTTGGGTTCCTGATTTGGGTGAGTATTGTTGTGCTAGCTCCTGTGCCACAGTGTCCTGCTCTGCAGTGTCTTCTGCCTCTTTATTTGATTTCAGAGATAGAGGCAGATACATGTTTGTAGTGTTTATATGGTTTTTGGAGGTAATGTGTTGGAGAGCAGAGAGTGATGGGGCACCTGATTTGCTCCTCCTAACCACCTGCCAACCTCCTGGACCAACTACCCTCTCGGTCGAGGTTTTTCTGTTGGATGCTGGGAAATGGCGGTGGTTCTTATAATGTATTTCCTCTTCAATATGAAATTTGGAGCTGCAATCTCTGCCCATGCTGCCGGAGCTGAGACCTAAGATCTCCAAAGGCCCAGCATGTAGGACAGTGTCCTAAATCCTGTAAGACTGTCCTTCTGAAAATTGTTCCAAGTACCTGCAGTTAATGAAATCCATTCCAAATAAGTTGCTGGGTTTGTAACCTAGTCAGAGTAATTAGAAGGAAAAAAAAATGCAAGTAATGGTTTAATTGTGCTTTGTTTAACTTGTTATAACAAGTTAAATTACTAGTGCCCTGTAAATGAGATCACCTTGTGGAGGCCCCACTGATCCGCCCCTTCCTGCTCTGCCACAACTGTGGTACCCTATAAAAGGAGTGTAGCGTGGGGTGGTTGGGGATGGGGGTGGGTGGCTGGGCCCTTCCCCTGCCTAAAAAGAAGAACCATGGACGAAATAACAAGGAGGTAAGAGCAGAAACAATCAGTCAACAACAAATGCAGTAACCCTGAAAGCTTATCCTAATGTTAGATAAAACTGTAAAACCTGTAAAGCACCACCTGTAATAATTTCGAGAAGATATACCCTGTAAGAAACACTTTGCTCCAGAGAAAAATAAAGCAGTAACAGAAGATATACCTTGCAAAAGACAATTTGAATCAGAAGATTACAGCAGTAATCTGTTAGCACACACCTGTAGGCACACCTTGTAATAATGCAGAAGAAGGTATACCAGCAACAACAATTTGAATCAGAGAAAAATAAAGCAATGAAACGTTAGCAACAAACAGCAGCAATCCCTGTGAGTAAAAAATAAAAACACCACCACACAGTAAATCTGCTTAGCCAAACTAAGTCTTAATCCTTTTCCCTTGCTCTGGTAAGTTTCTCTACTCTGCCTTTCAAGCAGTCTTAGAAGGAAAGAGCTCAGGTGAAGCTAGGTGCCTTGGCCAGCAAACCAAGTCTTCTAAAAACAAACAAGTTTAACTTTTTAATATGAAGATAGTAGCCTGACAGAGTTGAATACAAATGTTAAGTCCCCAGTGTAAAATAAATATTTACACTTTCAAAATACAGGTACTAGACAGTCAGAGTAAAATACAACTGTAGCTGTGTCCCCTTCCCCATGTTCACCTTTCCTAAAAGCTGGCTGAAGTTTGATGGAGTAAAATACAACTGCAGCCCCCACCCAGAGTAAAAAGCAACTTTAAATTTTTTCCTGCAGGCAGTGGACAGACATAGAGCAAAATAAAGGTCCTAAAAGAACTGCCTCTTAGTCATGCAAAGCCCTGCAGTCTGGTCAGCACCTTGAACTTGCAATTTGCTCTTGCTCCTTGTGTATAAATAAAGGATACTTTTTCAGTCTTAATAGGTAATTCTTCATTCTGTGACTGCCTCTCTTCTATGATTTTGTCTGTTAGCTACTTCTGCTATTAGAGAGGACATCAGTGAGATTTTAAGCATGGCCCAATGCTGGGCCAGTAGTGGCAGAGCAACAGCTTGGAAAAAAGCGCAGAAGCAAGTCACCCATGGTTTTGTGGTTAACCAATACAGGGAAAGTACAGTCTAAGGGTGTCGTACACTGCCAGAGCAGAGCACTTGTGTACCAGCACTCCACATATGGTTTAAATTGTTAAAATAAACTTCTTTTTACTCTTCTTATTGTGCAAAAAATTATAAAAAATTATTGTCCATCACCATCACATAAAAGACACTTGCCACAGATGAAAGTCGTACATTGCACATACTATCAGCTAGAGCCCATCTGGATATTTTTCCTCAATTAGCTGATTAGTTAGTTGCACATTTACATGTTTTCTGCACTTTCTAGGCTGCTCAATGAGTTTCATTGCATGCTCACCCAGTTTTATAGAGCCTATAACTCTTTCTTAGTTCCTGTCTTAGGATATCCAGCCTAGAGGAATGATTGACATGCACCCATGACAGCATGCATGGATGTGCTACTGTTTCATCATGATGTCACAGTTTCATCAGAGCTATCATACTGTGCCAACTGTCTTGCCTAATGGCCCAGAGTCATTGAGTACCCTAATCTACCATCAGTCCTTATTGGATAATGCCATCAGTCATCTGATCCCTGTCTCCTCTTGTGTCTGCAGAGCAGCACTGTCAATCAAAAATATTGTGCTCAATGACATTGTACACTTGGGGCTAGATATTCAAAACTTTGCCCCAAGGCAAAATTATCCCTGCCCGGCAGGCAAACTTAGTACGGACTCAAAAGTGTGCTATAATAAAAAGGAATATCCCGGGGCAAAAGCTGCTGAATATAGCATGCAGAAGAACCAGGCAAACTGGGCTGGGAGTGCAGGGCAAACATAGCCCAAGAATAAGACAGCTCTGAATATAGCAGCCAGGAAGTGCAAACCACAATAGCAACACAGTGCACAGCAACTAGAAGGACTGTAGAGGTGGAATATGTGGCCAATGTGAGTGCCAGCAACAGAGTGGAGTCAGTAGAGCTGCAGGCATCAGTGCACGTGCATGTACAGGTTGCAGAAACGAACAATGATGCTGTGACAGCTGCGCAGCACACAGCCGTTTGCGCTGGGCTAGTGGAGTGCTAAGCCATTTGCCTGGGGCAAAAATCCACCATATCCAAAAATAATATGCAAGTGAGCCTAGGTATCTAGTCAGTGGGCAAAAATCCACATTTGCATCTCATTATGCCCTGATTTGCATGCATTTTGCCCAGCATTAATGCAGGGTCCCACAGCTGCACCTGTAGGTCAGTCTGGATGTACAGGGGCCGGCTGGGTCTGCTTACAGCTCCACCTGCAGGTCAGTCAGGAAGAGCATGGTGGGAGCTACAGGCTACACCTGTTTAGACATGCATGGTGTACTGTGATCCAGGGAACTGCAGTGCACAGGCACTGGTGGTGGTGCTGGCTTCAATAGTCCAACTGTAGGTCCTGCCATACAGTGCACTGCAGCAGGTACAGTGGCATGTGGGACACAGCACTACCTATGACATGGTGGGCAGCACTGTCTACAGCACCATACAGTGCAACAGCCCCATCCTGCTGGTGTTTACCGATGGTGGACTATACTGTATTGCCGTTGTGCGACTCACAGATGCTGCACAACTGGCATGGGATGCCCACAGTGACGTATGCATTGCTAGGCAGGGGTGTTAGCAGCCAGCCACACCATATGAAGCAACATACAGTACACACACAGCACCACTGACAGTGCATTAGACGGCAGCTGAGGACCGCCTGGCCCACCTACTCTGCTCAGTCCCTACCTACTGGATCAGCTGCTGAGTCCAGTTTCCCCAACACCTTACATCCTCTACCACACCCTCAGAGTGCCTCATGCCTTTCCCAGGCTGTCCTGAAACTCCCCTCCATCTGTGACCCCACAACCGCCTTGCTATGTCCTACATATTGGATGGGGTCACACACAGCCATGCTAACAGAGTGGAAGCAGTGAAATGCTGGTGTGCCCAGAGTTAAGACCACCTTTTCCCGGGTGGTATTTTTCTGCCGCGCCATATGTCATGCTAAGCAGCACAATGGTGCCTAGTGTGGCACTATGTGTTGAATATCATATTGCACTGGCCCACCCCCTCTGTTTGCGCCTTGCATATATTATCAGTTTGCATGCGCTAATGGCATTTTTGAGTATCATACTCCTGTGCTAGTCTGACACAAATGGTTTGCATGTGGTGCTAAGTTTTGAGTATCTGGCCCTTAGTCTTTTACATGTATATAATACTGAATAATAATGTATGCACAGTGGCACTTCACATTGAACTTTTTCTTATGTTCATGACAGCACTTTATCTTCATTCCCGTCCTATTCATTTACTAGATGGCATGATTTACATTCACAGAAAGACCATTTTAGATCAAGTTTCTACTACCAAACATCCAACACTCTCAGATTAATTAAATAACTTACTACCAGCCTTGTAGATCCTAACAAAAAACTACAAAGGGCGCTCCACAAACCATAAAAAATAACCATCACTTATGGGAGACACAAGAATACACATAGCCTACATAGAAGGGTGGGTGTAGGAAGAAGTAGGCTATTGGTAAACTAGGACCTGCAGCTTATCCATTAGGTAGGGAAACGGGCAGACTAGGTGGGCCAAGCGGTCCTTATCTGCCATCAAATTCTATGTTTCTATAACACACTATCATATTCAAAAGAGACACAAGCATAAATCATTTAAACATAGAAACATAGTCTTTGACGGCAGATAAGGACCATTTGGCCCACCCAGTCTGCCCATTTCCCTTCCTATTGGATAAGCTGCAGACTCTAGTTAACCAACAGCCTACTTCCTGCAACCCCCTACTATAATTGCCTTACGTCTGTCCCATGCATGTTTGAATTTCCCCACTGTTTTAGACCCCACAACCTCTCCAGGAAGGTGGTTCCATGCGTCCGCCACTCTCTCTGTGAAAAGTAATTTCCTCACATTACCTGAGTCATCCCCCCAACTTTAAATTGTGCCCCCTTGTTCTTACACATATCTTTTTCTGAAAGTTGGAACCCAGATAACAATTTCTACAAGGTTGAAGAAATATTAGGGATGGAATCATATTGATATACCAAGCTTATCAGTGGAGAAAAACAGTCTTTAAAAGGGACACTGTCAGATCTTTTGAGACATTTCTGGTCATGTATGACCATTAATGGGCACTGATGCACATGCTCAGGACCTAGGGTGAGCTTAACAAGAAATGTGTTTTTTCACTATCCTACTAGTTTTCCATGTTCTCATTAGGTTTGCTTCCCCGTCCTCATCCTTTTGGCTTTCTCTGTATCTCTTAAATGCCTTCCTTTCCTTTCACACACCTCACCTTCCGCTATCATAAATCATATTGGCCATTTTCTTTACTGCTCCTACTTACCTCTCCAAAACAAAACTCTGTAGCTTTTGTTACTCCCTTTTATAAAAGCTTCCCATTTGAGGTCCTCTTGTTTCTACTCTTTTCTTCATACTCATTATCTTCTGCACTCTTCTAATGTCTGCACTTTAGTTCCCACACATTTGTTTAGCACTGTGTCCTGTCAATCTCTAATTGGGTCTGCAGCCATGCTGCCCTGTAATTGCTTGTTGCAAGCAGATTCCAGACTGTGACATTCTGTACTCTGTCCCTGTTTTTGAGAACTAAGTCCAGTATGGGATCCTCTCTTCTAGGGGGTTGATACCAGATGTGTTAGTAATATTTCAAGGTCAGGCTCCACCAGGTGTGGATTCTTTGCACTTGCCTCCATTTTAACTATTCAGTCCTTGTTCAGCACATTAGTCTCCTAATAGGAGCATGTCCCTGAGTTCTGTTGCCTTCCTAATGACCGACACCATTTCACTGTCCACCTTCTGGCTGTGTGATGGCTGTCTGTATACCATTTCAGTCTTGCTCTTCCTCTCATTACCCATGTGGCTGACACTCAATAGCAAGGCAAGGCAAACTTTATTTGTATAGTGCCCGATCCCAGATTCACCTCAATGATAACCCTCCACCTGACAGCCAACCAGGGCAGCAAACAGAGCACCAAGGTGACATGACTAGACCTTGAGAGGCCTGTAAGCAATCTGGTGGCTCTGCTCTGGACTAGTTGAGGTCAGTGGAGGGTACCCACAATGACCCAGAGGTAAGGAGCATTACAGTAGTCAAGCCTGGAGGTCACAAAGCCATGTACCAGGGTGAGTAGATCATTAGCAGGAACAAGGGACTTGATCCTGGCAATATTTCTTAAGTGGTAGAAACCACTTTGGATGACCACAGACACCTGAGCTTCAAGCATCAGCCTGTCATCCAGGAGCATGCCAACATCTCGCACCCTGGAAAAGATCAACAATGCTGTGGGACCCAGATGTAAACCTTGCATCCTAGTGATGGTGACATTCCCCCAGCCTGGCTCAACCACTAGTATCTCCATCTTATCTGGGTTGAGCCGCAACCAGCTGGAGGACATCCAGTCACTGATTTCTGCCAAGCAGTTGTTAAGCACTTCTATAGCAGCTGATGTTCTGGAGGCAAATGACAGATACAGTTGGGTATCATCTGCATAGCAGTGAAAACCCACACAGTAACATCTAATGGTGTCACCCAGGGGCAGCATGTACACTGCAAATAACAAGGGTGACAAGATCGACCCCTGAGGTACACAACATGGCAGGGACTTCAGGGTGGAGGAGAAATTCCCCATGACCACCCTCTGCTTCCTGCTTAAAAGAAAGGATTCAAACCAGTGGATGAAAGTGATGGAAAGTCCACAGTATTGTCTGAAGCAACCAAGCAGCACCAAGTGATCTATAGTGTTGAAGACTGAGAAGAGATCCAGGAGAAGAAGAAAGTACAGTTACATAAGAACTTACCATAACTGTAGATCTTCGAGAGAGGCTCTTGCAGTAGGTAATTACATATAGAACTGACGCCAGCCAGTGGCAGGACCCCACGGAAAAATTTCTAGCTAGCGGTCCCTGGCGAGGGACCACCCCCACATCAGGTGACCAGCATCATATGACATCGGTATCAAGGGGTGGTCCCGGATGCCCCCCTTCCAATTCTTTCCCGCCACAGGCCTGGAAGGCCTGGATGAGAGAGAAGCAGATGTTTTCATTCCTGGAAAAGGAGCTGAAAAAGCCTAGTGGGATGGAGGGCGGGAAGGTATTACCTACTGCAAGAGCCTCTTTTGAAGATCTACTGTTACAGTAAGTTCTTACGTAACTGTACCAGCTTACTTTGAGAGGCCTCTTGCAGTAGGTAATTACATACAGGACTGAATCCCAAGCAGTCTGGAACAAATACAAGGCACCAGGAGGAGGAAACTACTCCAGAAAGTAGCAGTAGCCTTGCAAGCCTCAAGACAGGAGGCCTTGCAAAACAGCTAGCCCGAAGCCTGCTCTACAGTGAGAGGCAATGTCCAAACTGTAGTGTTTCATAAAGATATGGACGGAACTCCAGGTGGCGGCAGCACATATGTCTGCCGCAGACACATTCTTAAAACAAGCTGCAAAGGCCACTACTCTTCATGTGGAGTGACCTCTCACTTGACCCGGAAGAGTCTTGTTGTACTTGTCATAACAGAAAGTGATGCAATGAGCCAACCACTTCGACAGGCATTGCTTGGAAACAGCATTGCCTTCCCTTTTGTGAGCAAAAGAGATGAACAACTGATCAGTCTTTCTGAGATCCTTCGTCCTGTCGGTGCAGTATCTCAGAATCCGGTGAATATCCATGGTATGGAGTAAATATTCTTCTTGGTTGGAGTACTGCTTGAAAAAGGCAGGTAACTCTATAGACTGATTTAGGGTAGACTCTGCTACCACTTTAGGTAGAAACTTAGGATTTGTGCGAAGAGCCACTCATTCTTTGTGAAAAATCAAATAGGAAATTTTACACATAAGGGCCTGGAGCTCAAAAATTCATCGAGTGGAAGTAATGGCCACCAAAAAGAGCGTCTTCCATGAAAGAAACTTCAGATCTGCAGTGGCTGCAGGTTCGAAGGGAGAAAGGGTAAGTTTCTCTAGAACAAAGTTCAAGTCCCAAGGGGGAGCAGGAGTTCAGATGGGAGCCTCAGATGAAGGATCCCTCTAAGAAAGGTCTTAGAGACCTCTAATTGGGCAAAAGCTTTATCTGCGAAAGGAACATGGTAAGCTGAAATAGCAGCCATGTGCACCTTCAACAAGGAATGACTGAGACCCAGGTCGAAGAGATGACGTAAATATTCCAGCAGAACAGCCACTGAACAGGAAAAGGGCTTCACATTCCTAGAGGCAGTCCAAATAGAAAATCTCTTCCATTTCATGGCATAAGTGGACCTAGTGGAGGGTTTTCTAGCCTCCACCAGAATCTCCACCACTTTTAGAGAGACACCAAAATGAGATTGAGCTAGGTCTGCAGGAGCCATGCATGAAGTTGTAGGGACTTAAGGCCTGGATGGACCAGGGTCCCCTGATCCTGGGTCAGCAAACCTCGAGATAAAAGAAGAGGAGGAACCTCTGAGTATTGTTGTAGGAGAGAGAACCAGATTTGCCTGGGCCAGAAAGGAGCAATCAGAATCATTCTCGCTCCTTCTGTGGTTAGTTTCTGCAATACACGAGGGACCAGAGGAATTGGGGGAAAAGCATAGATGAATCTGCCCTTCCAGTACAGAGACTGAGCATCGCTCCATAAAGTGCCTCACTCTGGAATGAGCGAGCAAAAGATGGGAAGTTTTGCGTTTTGGGAAGCTGCAAACAGGTCTACCTGCGGAGTGCCCCAAAGCTGAAAGATATTGTCTAGCACCTTTTGGTCCAATTCCCACTCATACAGCAGGGCAGAGGAGTGGCTTAGCCTGTCTGCCAGGGTGTTGTCGACTCCTGGAACGTGAATCACAGTGAGGTGAAGGTTGTGTTGATTTGCCCAGTTCCAAACCCTCATTGCTTCCCTGCATAGCGGGTAGGATCAAGTCCCTCCCTGCTTGTTGATGTAACACACCACGCACATGTTGTCTGTCTGGATGGCGAGGTGACCAGGAAGAATGTATTGGTGAAGGGCTTGGAGAGTATATAGTACTGCTCGAAGCTTGAGCACATTGATGTGGAGAGCTAGTTCCAATCAGGACCATAATCCCTGGGTTCGGTGAGGACCCAGATGGGCTCCCCAACTTTCGGCTGATGCTTCTGTGGTCAGAGTCTGGGAGGGGGAAGGATGACAGAAGGGGATACCCCAAAATAGGTTCTCTCGAACCATCCACCATTGCAAGTCTTGTGCCATCGGCGAGGAGATCAGAACTAGATGATATAGGTCGTCTACGAGTTGATCCCACTGGGAGTGAAGAGTCCACTGAGAGATCCTCATGTGGAGTCGAGCTCAAGGGACCATTGGAATAGCAGCCGCCATGAGCCCCAGAAGACAGAGAACTGACCTCGCCGTAACCCTCCTGTGTTCTGATAGTAGGGAAATCTGTGACTGAAGAGAGGCTGCCCTGTCCGGAGGCAGGAAGGCCTTGCTCACAGTCGTATCGAGGATAGCCCTGATGAACTGTAGTCTCTGGGAGGGATCCAGATGAGACTTGGAATGGTTGATGGTAATACCCAGGCAAGTAAAAACCTGCTGGGTGAGGGACAGAAAATGCAGGAGCTCCTCCCCGGATGAGGCCGCCAGGAACCAGTCGTCCAGGTAAGGGAACACCTGTACTCCCATCGTACGCAGGTGGGCCACTACCACAGCCAGGCATTTGGTAAATACTCGGGGTGCCGAGGAAAGACCAAATGGGAGCACCCGGAATTGGTAATGGTCCCTCTGAAAAGCAAACTGAAGATATTTGCGGTGAGAAGGGCGAATGGGAATGTGCAGATATGCATCCTGCATATCTAGCGCACAGAGCCATTGACCCGGCTGGAGGAGGGGCAGAAGGGTCTGTAGGGAGAGTATCCTGAACCTTTTGTATTCCACGTAAAGGTTCAAGGAACTGAGATTGAGAATAGGTCTGAGATCTCCCGTCTTCTTTGGGACCATGAAGAAATGTGAATAGTAACCCGTCCCTTGAAGATGAAGGGGAACGGGTTCTATGGCCCTCTTTGCGAGGAGGGTAGAGATTTCTTCCCTGACCAAAGGAAGATGATCCCTTGCGTAGGACTATTTCAGGGGTGGGTGATGGGGTGGTTTCTGTAGAAACTCTATAGAGTGCCCTTCTGCTATAATCTGGAGCACCCAAGAATCCGTTGTTATCCTGTCCCAACCCGGAAGGTGGAAGGAGAACCTCCCTCCTACCAGTTCTTCCAGTGTGTCTGAAGGTGGTGGGAGAGGGGAGGAGTCAGGTAGTGTGGGGCAGCGCTGCAGCTGGAGCACCCGCTGCTTTTTTGGGTGGCCGGGCCTGGCAGCTACGGGGTCCCCATTTAGTGGCCGCGCCTTCCTTGGGGTTTCCTCGTGGCCGACTGTGTCTGCGAAAAGGACGGCACTGCGGGTGTGGGGACGGTACATGGAATCCACAGATTTCAGAACCATCCCCTTCTCCTGCAAGTCAGTCATGATGTCCTTGACATCACCCCTGAAAAGCACCGACCCCCTGAAAGGTGCTTCCTGGATCACGGATTGCACCTCTGGGACCAAACCTGACATACGGAGCCAGGCATGATGCCATAGACTCACGGCGAAAGTGGAGCTCCACCCAGCAGTGTCCACTGCATCGTACATCATCCGCAGAATGTGGCGACTGGCCGAACGAGCAGAACGGACTAGATCTGCTAACTCCTGCTTGACTTGAGAGTCAGGTAAGGAGTCTATTTTAGATTCTGCCTGGGTAAGGATGGCCTTCTGGTAATCCCCCATATGTGCGACGTAATTCAGGGCCAAAATTCCCAGTGTGGAAGAGGCATAAATCTTTCTTCCGTACTGGACCAGAAGGCGAGATTCCTTATCCAGGGGAGACGAGCTTAGATGTTTGGGGTGTGCTGACCAGCCGTGAGCGGTGCTAATCACGACCGAATCTGCACGAGGGTGGGAGTCCAGGTAGTCTACACCCTCTGGAGCCTGGTATAGCCTGTTAGACTTCCTAGGAAGTGGGGCTAATGCCGACGGTTGTTTCCAAATCATGGAAACAAGGTGAGCGTGAGGCTCAATCCAGGGTGGCACTAACGTTGGAGCTGTGAGGGGCAGGTCCAGATGTTTGGCGAGTTTAAGTCACTGAGGATCTGGTTCCAAGGAGTGCCACTGATGAACTTCCTGGATTTTTCTGAGCAACTCCGTGAAGGAAGGATCCTCCGGAGGAGACTTCGGAGGGGTCCTCGGCCGGGGGCTTAGAGGAGGAGCAAGGCTCATCGTCTCTCTTGGACCATCCTTTGGAAGGATCCAAGGAATCAGAGAGGGAAGAAGAATCGGAAGCAGAATAAGACTCCCTAACACGGCTTGGGCAGGAACGGGTTCCTTAGGGGGGTACCCCTGGATGAGTGTCCTGCCCCTCTTGAGATCCAGAGGGAAGGGCTCTGGAGCCTGGAGGTGGTGAGGGAGTGTGTCACCTCGAGCATACGGGAGCTGGGGGTGGCACCGTCGCCATAAGGCGGCTCTCAACCTCCTTAGTGAGCTGAGCCTTGGCCTCAGCCCACCAAGAGGCCA
This sequence comes from Neoceratodus forsteri, assembly GCA_016271365.2. Taxonomy (NCBI): domain Eukaryota; kingdom Metazoa; phylum Chordata; order Ceratodontiformes; family Ceratodontidae; genus Neoceratodus; species Neoceratodus forsteri. Next base: position 493,642,900 of record CM057457.1, read on the forward strand.
GAGTCTCCTGCAAATCCACTGGCGGCTGTAGGGGCAGTGGAGGTGGAGGAGGAGGGAGAAAGGCACACGGGTTGTACCCATAAGGTGAGTATCCAAAACCCAGCTGCGGAAAACCGGTGCTGGGTATTGTGGCGTCGGGTACTGCGGTGTCAGAGAGACCAGCGTCAGGTCCTGTGGTGCTGGATACTGTGGTCCCGGGTACGACGGCATCAAATAAGATGGCGGGTACCTGGGCGCTGGAGGAGCTGCTGGAGCAGATGACCCGGATGGTGGCCCTACGGGCAGATCAACATTGAGAGGCCCGGAGGTTGCAGGGCCTGACGGAAGGGGAAAATCCCCTGACGATGTTGGTGGGGCCGGCACCGGGGCTGGTGTCTGGGGGGCCGGCATCAGATCCGGTTCCTTTGGAGGAGGGTCTGACAGAGGTGGAAGATCCCCTGCATCGCCCGGGGATGGGGGGGAGAAATCCCCGGGGTCAGGCTAGGGTGACTTAGGCTCCCCAGATGGCAGCGAAGGCTGCGGGGAACTGAGTACGACAGGCGTGGGGGTCAGTCATAGGTTCCGGCCGCTCACGCGACGCTTGGGGAGCCGACGCAGGCTTAGGGGCTAGTTCCCAGCCAGCAGCGGAGGAGCCAGTGTCCGGCTTATGGGGTCCCTCAACGGAGGCGGTCCGAGGTGGAGGAGCGGCCCGGTCAGAAGGGGACGTGGTCTTGCGCCACCCCAAAGGGTCGGGCATCTTCTTGACCCTCTCCTGGTGGACGTCGGAGGAGCCGACGTCCGACTTATGGGAGTTGCCCATGCCAGTAGGCCACAAGCCTGCAGCCAAACCGGGGATGGAAGCCTCCTTTTGCCCAGAGGCACCCGCAAGGCCCAAGCCCAAGCCAGATGGGTGGGCCGATGCCTCCTCCAAACCCTTGGAGGCTGCTGTTGGATGGTCTCCCAGAGGGGATGTTATCTGGGCCGCGACTCCGGCCGGAGTCGCGGAAGAGGAGGCCTTCTCCCGGTGCCTCTCCTTGTCCTGCTTTTTGTGAGGTCTTTCCAGAGAAGCAGATGCCTGCCTCAGCTTCTTCAACTCTTCCTCCATCAAAGACATCTTTTTCTTGAGAAAATGGGCTTCCAGGGACTGTTGGCGTCATTTGCGGGTAGCCGCATTGAAGTTGAGGCAATGCTGGCACGTGTCGACCAGGTGGTCGGGGCCTAGGCAGAAAAGGCAGAGAGAATGGCTGTCCTTGTGTGGCAGTTGGGCGCCGCACGAGTCGCACTTAGTTTTGTGCTCAGAGGGTATAGGGGACGACATACACCGACGTTGACCTGACGATAGAAGAAACAATAATTGTAATTTTTGGTAAAACTGACTAAAGAATAGGGCTGATGAAGTACAAACTTTTCTGCGAGACGCTGCACGAGCTAACGGCGGGAAAGAACTGGAAGGCGAGCATCCGGGACCGCCCCTTTATACCGATGTCGTATGACGCCGGTCACCTGACGTGGGGGTGGTCCCTCGCCAGGGACTGCTAGCTAGAAATTTTTCCGTGGGGTCCTGCCACCGGCTGGCGTCAGTCCTGTATGTAATTACCTACTGCAAGAGCCCTCTCGAAGTAAGATCTGACCATTTTCCTCTGTCTCTTGCCCTAAAGAGATCATTTAGCACCCTGACTACTGCTGTTTCAGTGCTATGCTTGGCCCTAAAATCAGACTTGAAAGGTTGATAGACATCAAAAGTCATGAGGTGTTCCTCGAGTTGCAGCACCACTATTTTCTCAATAACCTTGTCCAAAAAGGGGCAAGATTGTTGAGAAATGGATTTCCAACTCTTTAGTTGGCACTGTTCAGCTCAGAGACTTTTATTCCTTCTTTAATGTATAAAGCCACACCTCCCCTTTCTCTTCTTCTTGTCCTTTCTGAGCTGCACATAGCATAATATTGTCATGTCTGGGTCACGGTTTGGTGCTCTCCACATTTCTGTGACCACTTATTATATACAGCTGCACTTCGGCCACCAATATCTGAAAATCTAAGAGCATATTTCTAGACATCTAACATTTTTGCATATTAACCCAGTACTCCTTGTCCCTCATTTTCTGCACTCATCTGCTTCATTGTCTTTCTAATTCCTTCACTAGGAGGAGGAGTGTTAGATACCCCTCAATTGTTATTATGTGCCAGACCCCAACTGAGCTGCTCCTCCTTTCCAAGATTAAATCTTCCTCGAAGTACTGCTCAGCTGTCCTCCTTGACACCCCTGTACCCTCCTCATCAGGATGTAAGCCTTTGTTTTTAAAAGAGCTTCCTTACCAGCACTGGTCCCTGAGGAACCAAATCATTTCTCCATGCACAACCCTTTTAGCCACACACTGAACTGGTAGAGAGCTACTTTATTTATTTATTTGAAAGTTGGTGACCAGGAGCGGCACACTGAGTCATGGCATGTTTCCGGATGTGACCCAGGGGACAGAAAAAGTGAATATGTGTACAGATGCAAACTTGTTCCCTTTCATTTATAAATGACCAATATAGAATGTCTGAGAAGGTTACTGCTCCTTCCCTGTCTTTGACTACTCTGCCTAGAGTATTAAAGCCTGCCTTTACCTTGTTGATGAGCCTCCTAGTCAGACTGTTAATGCCTACATGAACAATTAAATTAGGTTCCCTTTTTTTCCTGTGAGTTCTACTACCCTGGACAAAGAGCTGCATATTGTAGATAAGGGTATGGGTGAAGAAAAACAGTTTTTCAAATATAATGGTGAAAAAAGAAAGATGGGTGGATGGAATTGCTATATTGACAGGAGGCAGGTTAGTAGAGAAGGATATGCAAAAGGCACTAATTCTTAATGACTACTTCTGCTCAGTTGCCACAATGGAGAACGGCGAGCCTTTGTAGAAAAGTGGCATGAAGGCTGCTTATAGAGGGATTCCAGAAATGAGGCAGAAGATGTTTACTAGTGAAAGGGTCAGAAAATGGCTGGCAGCCTTGATAACATAGAAACAGAAACATAGACTTCGACAGCAGATAAGGACCACTTGGCCCACCCAGTCTGCCCATTTCCCTTCCTATTGGATAAGCTGCAGATTCTAGTTAACCAACAGCCTACTTCCTGCCACCTCCCCACTACAATTGCCTTATGTCAGTCCCATGCATGTTTGAATTTCCCCACTGTTTTAGACCCAACAACCTTCCCAGGAAGGTGGTTCCATGCATCCACCACTCTCTCTGTGAAAAAAAGTTTCCTCACATTACCCCTGAGCCACCCCCCCAACTTTAAATTGTGCCCCCTTGTTCTTACACATCTCTTTTTCGGAAAGATGCTACCCTCCTGGACTTTGTTGATTCTCTTGAGGTACCTGAAAGTTTCTACCATGTCCCCCTGTCCCTCCTTTCATCAAGGGTATACATATTAAGCTCTCTCAGTTTCTCTTCATATGGTTTCTGATGCAGACCCTGCACCATTTTAGTTGCCCTCCTCTGGATTGCTTCCATCCTGTCTATGTCTTTGCATAAATGGGGTCTCCAAAACTGAACACAGTATTCCAGATGGGGTCTCACAAACTGTCTGTACAGAGGGATAACCACTTCCCTTTTTCTACTTGTGATGCCCATACCTATGCATCCCAGTATCCCCCTGGCTCTCCTTACTGACTTCTCACATTGCTTACCCACATTTAGGTCATCTGATATGACTACCCTCGGGTCCCTTTCCATTTTTGTTGTTAGTACCTCCCCTGCTAATGTGTACTCTTCACCTGGGTTTTTGTTTCCCAGGTGCATTACTTTGCACTTCTTTGCATTGAATCTAAGTTGCCATATGTCTGACCATTCCTCCCACCTTACCAAGTCCCTTCTCATCCTTTCTACCCCCCCAGATGAGACCCTAGGGCTGAATGGGATGCATTCAAGAGTGCTCAGGTAACTGGCATCGTAACTAGTTAATCCCTGTCAGGGCCATTCAATAGTTTAATTCAGTGAGGGGTAGTGAAAGACTGGAAAGTGGTGGACATAGTTCTGCTTCCACTTCTGCTTCTTACTACAAGATTGGAGAATGGTGCACTGCACTGGGATAGCAGCTAAATTCTGGACCCAGCCACTCCCCCATTACCTTGCAGCTACCCTAATAGCCCAGCCTCTTGCTGCTTACTCCCTATGGAACATCGACTCTTGGCTTCTCTCCCTCCCCCATATGTCCTCCACCAAAGGACAGCATGCCTTCAAGTACCGTATGCCTAAAGTATGGAACTCCCTCCCAGCAGTGATTAGGCACCCTACCTCCACTCAGCAGCTCAACCTCCTCCTCAAGCAGCACTTCATCACTGCCTGCTCGTGCACCTAGCCCCATAGAACAGCCAAAACTGCCTTCTTGCTATCAGTCTTTGACTAAATGTGTGAATGCTTAAGTGTTTATATTGTTAACTAATGTTCCTATGCTGCTACACCCAGCCTCAGTGCTATTTCTAACTCTTTCATTTGTGCTTAACTCGCATCCCCTGTCAAGAGTCAGGTGGTAACTTGTACACTGTGTACTTCGCTTGCCTTTGTGTCTCATCATGTATCTGTATGTGTATTGATGCTTCCCCACTCCCCCACCCACAGGACGCATCTGGAATCGAGTGCCGTATCGCTCAGTATGCCTTCCTGCTAAAACTTTTAAATAAATAAATACAAAGGTGAGGACCACTTCATAATCAAAGGGACAAGGAGCAACTAGTTAACTACAGACGTGCAAGTCTAACATCTATTGTGGGTAAACAGATACTTAGATCCTTTTGCCCTCCTCCGTCACATCCACCCATTCTCTCAGCACCTCCTGCCCCATTCCTTCCCCTCCCCCCTCTGCTAGTGCCCTATATTATGCTCTCATCCCTCATCTCACCTCTACCTCCTTTTGCTCCTGACCTTCTGACTTATTCCACCTGTACTTCCACTTACTCCATAAAGTTTTCATCTCTCTAAAATGTTATTAATATGTGATCTGTTGTGTATATGCCAACTAATTAATATACCTGACAATGCCTCTGGCTGCCTGGATTTGTTTTTATTTGTCCTATGTATTTTGACTCTGTTTCTCGTTACCGGACGTGAAACCTTAGTAAAAGAGCCTTGGTTTAAAGGTGTAATCCAAAATCTCAATAAAAAATTAAAAATAAGTAAGATATACCAGTCAAAGAGGACTTGCTTGACTCTCTGGAGATTAATGGGCCCCATGATAGTAAGCAGCCCAGGATTATGTCTGAGAGGGCTTGTCTGACCAACCTGATAGTATTCTTTGACTGCGTAACTAAGGCAGTAGGTAAGGGACACACAGTATATTTACTCTACTTCAATTTCAGCAAGGAGTTTGGCTCTGTGCCTCACAGAAGGCTGCTGAAGAAATTGAGGATCTAGATGCGGTGAGGGACATAGTTAGATGGGTGGGTAGTTGGTTGAAAGGGAGGCAGCAGAAGGTAGTGGTAAATAGAATTAAATCTGTGGTGAGAGAGGTTATGAGTGGGGCGGCATAGGGTTCAGCCCTTTTCAGTATGTTCATCAGAGTCATGGGAGAAAGAATTCAGGGCAAGATGTTTCTCTTCACAGAAGACACTAAGCTTCCTGGTAAGGCAGACTGTGGTGAGGGCAAGGGAACTGCAGAGGGACCTGCAACATTTGGAGAGGAGGTACAAGGTTTAGCAGTTTAAGTTCAATGCCAGAAAGTGCTAGGTGATGAACATTGGGAACAGGACCTCCAGGACAGAATATTAGATGGGAGTTGTTAAGCTGGACACAACTACTGAGGAAAGGGACCTAGAAGTCATCATAAGCGACTCCCTTAAACACTAGCCACTGTCACAAGACATACATCACAACAGCAAGGATTTTGGAGTGTTCAGAAGGGGATTTTGTAACAGGAGAAAGGAGGTATTACTACCACTCTTCAGAACACTGGTAAGGCCACTCATGGAGTACCTGTGCCCAGTTCTGGAGCTCTCACTTGAGGACAGACAGGAACAGGCTGGAGATGGTGCATCACAGAGTAACACAAATGATTTATGGCCTACAGGAAAGCTCCTATGAAAATCTGCTTAAGGTATTGAACATGTACATCTGGAGGCCAAAAGGGAGAGGGACAATATGATATAGAGACCTCCCAGTTCCTGAAAGGAATGAACAAGATAAACTGTGAGGAACTATCTGGGAGGAATAATGAATCTAGAACTCAGGGACATGTGTGGACACTGGCTGGAGGAACATTTTAGGAAGGGTGTAATCCAATTAATTTTTACAGTGATCGTGATTGAGCCTGGGAGCAGCCTACTGGCTGAGGTGGTAGGAGCAAAGACTATTAAATTAGACACTACTGGGACAGCATTAAGGGCTAAATAGTCACCCATGGGGACAGGTAGCATACATATAAACACTGAATAGACACTACTGGGATAGCATTAAGGGCTAAAGAGTCACCCAAGGGGTAGCAGCAAGGCAGCAAACATTGGGACAGGCAGCACAGGCATAAACACAGTATAGACACTTAGACTCAGTGATAGGATAGCATATTATGGGCAGAATGGTTGGACTAATGGTCTTTCTCTGCAAACAACTTCTATGTTTCTGTGACCCGAGTCTGTCCACTGCAGCCCCAGGGTTAACAATGCAGCACCTCTTCCTCATCTGTAGTGAAACCAACCACCCTCCCTATTCCCCTCATTATCAGGTTCCCTACTACTAACATATTCATCTTACCCCCTTTGGGAGTCCTTCTCCCTCCCTGGCATAATTCCTTCAGATGTGGAGTCAAAAACAGAGGTTGAATTCAAGCATGCATGGGACAGTCATAAGGCAATTCTAGGGGGTGGGGGTAGGAAAGAAGTAGGCTGCTGGTTAACTAGTATCTGCAGCTTATCCATTAGGTAGGGAAATGGGCAGACTGGGTGGGCCAAGCGGTCCTTATCTGCTGTCAAATTCTGTTTCTATGTTCTGTGTTTCTATGCCTGCCTGTTGGGTGTGCTTGTTCCTGTCCTCACTGTGTGGGCTTTCTAGGACTTCTATACCAACAGAGGCAGATAACTGTTGGATGTACAGTACATATCTCTGGCTCCTTAGACTTTTCCTTCCCCCTTCTTTACCCTGCAGCCCCCTACTACTATCCAGTCAACCATCTTTGGCCAAGATGAGCCTCTATGTTGCCTGTGGCCATTGCATTCCATCAACTTTTTCCATCAAGTGCTAAGACTGAACCCTTTGCATTCTTGTTGCCTCCAGTTCCACTCTCAGGGCATGGAACCTCCTGCAGTTCAGGTCATGGTTGAATTCCTAGAGCACCCTCTGGGTTACCACTGTCCAACACCCCCGCATTCTTCTCATATGCCCAACCAGTGTCCCCTCTGCATGTTATGTCACTTATGGTCTAGTTTTTGTAATATGGTTTCTCCTGCCCTCTACAGCACTTATACCAGTCGTTGTTGCACAGTTCATGTATGAAATGTCAGTGGCTCAGTAGGTAGCACACTCACCTTGGAGACCAGGAGATCAGAGGGCTGGGGGTTCAGTTCTTACACCTGGCACTTGGGTTAATATCCCAATACTGACACTATAGTACAGCACGAGGGGGCAGTGGGTGCTGCACTTCTGAGGTGCTGTCTTTTGGATGAGACGTTAAACCTAGGTCCCATCTACCTAGATGGGTGGTAGTTCAGGTGGATGTTAAAGATCCCATGGCATTTATCAAGAAGAGTGGGGGAATTTCCCCAGTGTCCTGACCAAATTCCCCCTTGTTCACTGGAAATACCACAAACAGCTTAAGCTGATTCAAGGTCACTTGGCATTCATCTGTGTGGGATTATGAAAGGGGGAGCGTCAGCTGCAAAGTGGGGTGCTAGCTGCACACTCATGCAAACTTGATAGACCATGTGGCCTGTATCTGCTGGCAAGTAGTAAGTAAGTAACTAAGTATGTAAGAAAGAAAGAAAGAAAGAAAGATACCCTGACTGCTAGTCACTCACATGCTTCCTGTCATGCAAGTGGTGAGGGAAGGAGCTGTGATGATCACCATCCCCAGTGGTGAACAGCTGCATCAGTGAATGGAGGAATGGGTTTTGGGGTGGAGGGTTCTGAGTGGGTAGGATGGGAGTGGGCCTTCTAGATATTCAGGGGTGTGGATCAGGGAGGGGGTACACTGGCCATTAGCAACAGAGACTTAGGGGTGAGGGGTGCCTTAACCACTAATATGGCATGCACACCATTACAGGTATTCAGGAGCAGCAATTGGGGTGGGGTACACCAACAGCCAATGGGGATTCTGTTACATTACAGGCCACTAGGAGCAGCAATGGGGGGGGATATTAACCACCAATGGGGAGTCCATTTTATTACAGGTTACCAAGTGCAATGATCATGGAATGGTGGTACTGTTGCCACTAACAGGAGTTCCATTGCATTACAGGTCACCTGGAATGGCAACAGAGGATAACTTTACCACCAATAAGAGTTCCATAAAATAACATGTCACAAGTAGGGGTGATTGGGGTCTGGGGGCACACTTACCACCAATAGAGGTTCCATTCTATTAAGGTCACCAGTAGCAGTAATAAGGGGTAAATAACCATCCACAGGGGTCGCAAACCATTACACAGTGAGCAGGGGATGTAGAACTCTTGTCAACATTGAGGGCTCCATTACATTAGCGGTCACCTGGAGTTGCAATTGGGGGATGAGAGTACACTTACCACAACAGGAGTTTCATAATATTACAGGTCACCAGGAGCAGCAAATTGCAGAAGGGGTACAGTTACCCCCTGTAAGAGTATTTTAAAACATGTCACCAGGAGCATGATCGGAGGACAAAAACACCAGTGAGGGTTCCAGATCATTACAGATTACAAGGAGCAGTGGCTGGGGGAATGAGGGTATACTAATCACCAACGGGGGTTCCATTCCATTACAGGTCACAGGAGCAGTGACTGAGGGATAGGAGACTATTTATCAGCAATAAGGTTTCCATAAAGTTACAGGTCACCATTACTGGTGACTGACGGGGTGGGGATACATTTACCACCAGTAGGAGTTCCATTCCATTCAAAGTAGGCAGGAGCAGCAATTGGATGGTAGGGGTACATTTACCACCAATTATTGTTCCATAAAATTACAGGTCACCAGGAGTGGTGATTGAGGTGGTACACAGGCTACCAACTATGGTACATCCCATTACTGGTTATTAGGAGCAGCAATCATGGATGAGGTACATTTACCACCCATGGAATTCTGTTCCTATACAGGTTACCAGAAGCAGTGATTAGGGCATGGGGCACATTTTCCGCTAATGGAGGTTTCATACCATTACGAGTCACCCGTAGGGGGTGATCAAGGAGGTTTTGTGGTACACAGTTAACAACAAGGGTTGTATTCTATTACTGGTCACAAGGATAGGAACTTAGGGGATGGGTTACATTTACCACCAATGGAGGTTACATACCATACAGGTCACCAGGAGGGTGATCAAGGTGGTGGTGGGGGTATACAAATGATCATAGGTTACATACTATTACAGATCATCAGAAGCAGCAGTTTCGAGGGGATACACTGACCACAAAGGGGGTTGCATTCCATTACAGGGCACCAGGAGTGGGACTATGATTGGGGGCTCCACAGTTCTTCACAGTGTCGCCATGCAGTTGTGCACAGTGGCATCATGCGGCACGCTAATAAGCCCATAATGGACATGCAAATGGACCCTAGAACCATGCCTGCTCTACGGTCTTATTAGTACATAAGGGCTGAATATGGGTCACGGGAGCTCTGGTGCTGTCTGATATGGGGCATGCTGTTTCCAGTTGTCTCCTGTGAGCCATATTTCATAAGGGGCTGTGTCAGTGCAGTGCTTAGTGTACCATGTGCTATGCTGACACAGCCCCAAATTCTAACGGTAAGCATGCTCTGGTTGGAGTTGGCAGTCTAAGTGTTGCCCTCAAGCTGGGCACCTACAATCTCAGATGCAAAAATATTGGGGACTGCTATTGGGGAGAGGGAAACCCCTAATTGGGAGGAGGGTGGACCCCTCAGTAATCACCTATGTTTTGCATGAATTGCATATTGATGACATTACACTATGATACATCAATATATGCTTTGTTATGTGATGTCTGTCAAATTACTTTCATTGTATTTTAATATGGTGTGCAGTGACTTGAGCATTTTTATGGAAAGTCCCCATACAGTGAGCCTTTGACTGATTTACTGTCATATTTGCAATCCTGCTTGTATTGTCATTTCCAAGACCCCCTCTTCTGCTGAAACTTTCTTCCTGATTACATCTTCTCTCATCTTTACTACAGTAATTCACTCCTCTTAGGACTTCCCAAGTCCCTTCTCTCAGTAACAAAATGCTTATAATGCAGATACCCATTGCTAATCCACTTCTGTAATAAAACCCCATGAATTCAGTCCTCACTCTGTCATTTCCATCAACTGTAAGTCAACTCCATATCCATTATAAAGTTAACCTGTTTCTTTAAAAAAAATGTATTGAGTTTACTCATTCCTATCTTTATGGCACCATCACTGGCTACATATAATGTATTTATTTGTTTAGTTTGTTATTTATTTTCAAATATTTTCACAGAAAAGACATATTGCACTTGTACCAGCCCATTTCCAGATGTGTCCTAGGGATCCCATGCTCCCTCCTCTAACAATAGATTTTATACCCTATCCTTCGTAACTTCTCTCAACCACAGTTGGAGAAATCCCATATGTTTATCTGTCTACTTACTGCTTGGAGTGTCTTCAAGATTATCCTTCTGCTGTGTGGTCGCTTTCCCCTCCACAGCACCACGTGCAAGTTCCTCATCCCTCTCAAACAGCAACAGTAGTTGCTCCTTTGGGATATTGTATCCTGCACATTATAAAGAGAAGAAACTGAATAATATACACGTTATTTACAGCTAGATAAAGCTAAAAAATAACCCCCAGGGAATCTCTGAATTGTACCTGTAGTTGGATAATGGTCCATAACCACAGTGGTATTCCTTCACATATTATGAATAAAGACTGCCCACCTCTGAAGTGATAATATAATATGAATATGGTAGGTGGTAGTGTCTATGTGGAGCTCCCATAACTAAGTGAACATTTTCTATATTTTTTCTAGTTTAAAAATATTTGTGTGTGCAATTTGTAGATTGAGAAAGAGGGTACTGTTGCACACAGGAAGGTGTGGAATTTGTGTTTCATTTTAATTGGGAATAGTGTAGTCAGCATGTTTGTGATGAGGTGAATTGCACCCTGTGTAGGTTTAATTTAGTTTATCTACAGCAGTTAAGCAGTTTGTTTGAGATTTTTGTGTGGTTGTCCTTGTCACCAGGATTAGCCGACTTGGTGCTGTGTGGTGGCCTGTTAGGTATGTGGTACTGTCACTGTTTGACAGGCTTTCTGGGCTGATGATTTAAATGAATTATTAAAAATATTTTTTGAAAACAATGTAAGAACAAACATAAAACATTAACAAAAGAAAAGGCTGAATTTGTAATCATAAGATCCAAAGCAAAATGCATGGATTTAGGTGAAAAATCAAGTAAAATCCTTGCAAACAAATTGAAAAATATTGAATCTTCTAAGACAGAAATATAAAAACATATAAACATAGAATTTGATGGCAGATAAGGACCACTTGGCCCACTTAGTCTGCCCATTTTCCTACCTAACAGATAAGCTGAAGATCCTAGTTAACCAACAGCCTACTGCCTCTCACCCCCCACTAGAATTGCCTTATGTCTGTCTCATGCATTCTTGAATTCCCCCATAGTTTTTGACTCTATGATTGCTTCAGGAGGGCCGTTCCATGCATCTAAAACCCTCTCTGTGAAAAAATACTTCCTCACATTACCTCTGAGCTGTCCCCCCTCTATCTTCAAATTGTGCCCCCTTGTTCTTGCATAGCTCCTTTTCTGAAAGATGCTACCGTCTTTGACTTTGTTGATTCCCTTGAGGTATTTGAACATTTCTATCATGTCCCCCCTCCCTACTTTCCTCAAGGCTATACATCTTAATCTCCTTTAGTCTTTCTTCATATGTCTTCTGGAGCAGATCCTGCACCATTTTGGTTGCCCTCCTCTGCACAACCTCCACCCTGTCTATGTCTTTGCGAAGATGGGGTCTCCAGAACTGTACACAGTACTCCAGATGGGTCTTATCAACTGTCTGTACAGAGGGCCAACTTCCTGTTTTCTACTGGTGATGTCTATCCCTATGCAACCCAGTATTCCCTAAGCCCTCCTTACTGCCTTCTCACATTGCTGGCCCACCTTTAGATCATCTGTATGACTATCCCCAGGTCCCTTTCCATTTTTGTTGTCAGTATCTCACCCCCAACTGTGTACTCTTCCCCTGGGTTTTTGTTTCCCAGGTGTATTACTCTGCACTTCTTTGCGTTGAATCTAAGCTGCCATACACTTGACCATTCCTACAAGCTTGCCAGGTCCCTTTTCATCCTTTCCATCCTATCTTCCGTATCAACCCTGTTGCAGATCTTTGTGTCATCTGCAAAGAGGCATACTTTCCATTCCAGTCTATCTGCAATGTCACTTATAAAGACATTAAAAAGGACTGGCCCCAGTACTGAACCCTGCGGTACCCCACTAGTAACCCCCCCCTTTCTTCACTGTGGACTCCATTTACTATTACCTGCTGTGTCCTGTTGTCCAGCCAGTGTTTTACCCAGGCTACAACCCAGGGACCCACTCCCAGGCTGGCTAATTTGTTTATTAATATTTTGTGTGGGACTGTGCCAAATGCCTTGCTAAAGTCTAGGTAGGCCATGTCCACAGCCCTTCCCTGATCTACTACTTTGGTCACCCAGTCAAAGAAATCAATTAGATTTATCTGACATGCCCTTACTGCTGTGAATCCATGCTGCCTTGGGTCCTGTGCCCCACTGGCCTCTAGGTATTCAACAATTCTTTCCTTCAGAAGTGATTCTATCATTTTCATTACCACTGAGGTAAAACTGACAGGTCTGTAATTTCCTGCCTCTGTCTTGCTCCCACTTTTGTGAAGGTGGATCACATCTGCCATCCTCCAGTCCTCAGGTACCACACCATCCTCCCAAGATTTATTAAAAAGGGTAGTCAGTGGTGTTACTAGTTCTTCCCTTTGTTCTTTTAGAATTCTGGGGTGAATCCCGTCAGGCCCCATTGCTTTATCTACCTTCAGTTTTAAGAGTTCTTTCAGAACCCTTTCTTCTGTGAAAGGACTAATATCAACCCCTCTACCCAGAGAGCTTCTGTTGACTGGATAAGGTATCTCCCCCAGCTTTTCCATTGTGAATACCGAGCAGAAGTATTCATTCAGTATCCCTGCTTTTTCACTGTTGCATTCTGCCTAACCACCTTCCTCTTTATTCGGCCTCAGTATCCCTGCCTTAGTCTTTCTCTGCTCCCTAAATGTACCTATAAAAGATTTTATCTCCCTGCCTAACCGAGTTGGCTGTCTTTTCCTCGGTTTGGGCCTTTGCTATTCTGACTGCGTTCCCCGCTCCCTTCTGCTTTAACTGATACAATTATCTGTCCTGCTCCTTCTGTGTTTCTTTATACTTCCTGAATGCTATATTTTTCTCCTTAACCTTCCCCACCACTTCTTTTGAGAACCAGTGTTTTTTTCTTTCGTTTTGATTTGTTTATTTGCTTCACACCAAGATGTGTTGCCTCTGTGATGGTGGTTTTGATGTTTCCCCATTGTTCCTCCACCCCACCTTCCTGCCTGTTTGCTAGTGCTTTTCTGAGGCACTCTCCCATTTTGACAAAATCAGCCCTCCTGAAGTCCAGTACCTTCGCTTTTGTATGGCTTGACTCTACAGCTAAGTTTATCATGAACCACACTGTTTGGTGGTCGCTTGTTCCCAGATGGCTACCCATTTCAAGATCTTACAGTCCCTCTCTGTCCCCATTTGAGAGTACCAGGTCTAAGATTGTTCCCTCCTAAGTGGGTTTCAAAACTAGATGTCTGAGGCATGCCCCCTGTAGGGCATCGAGAATGGCCCTGCTCTGGGATGTGGCTGCAGCAAAGATGCTCCAGTTAACATCTGGCATATTCAGGTCCCCCATCAGCAATATCTCCCCTTTCTCTACCATCCTAAGGATGCCTTCTATCATTTCCTTGTCCATCCCTCCCCCCGAGATAGGGGTCTGTATACAACCCCTGTGCAGATTGTGGTGCCATTTCCAGTCTCCAGGGTGACCCACAGTGCCTCCACTCCTCCCTGTTTACCCTTTATTTATCTCAGATGCAGATGGCTTACCTAAACCTGACACTAAAGATATTTCATTAGAATTTGAAAATGTCTTTCAGCAGTTATATGGCCCTACCGACAACCCTCCTCTTCACTCTGAAATGACTCAATATTTTTAAAAAATGTGTTTGCCCCATATAAGCCCACAGTAGGCCCAAGACCTGACCAAACACATTACTATTAAGAAGATTCTAGATGCCATAAATGACTTTAAACTTGACAAAAATCACTGGGCAGGATGGCTTTACAGCAAACTTTTACAAAGCCTTTAGAGATTTACTACTGCCTATTCTACAAAATTATTTTACTTACAGTTTAGAATTCAACATAAATGATTCCACTGGAGTACAATCACTAATAATATTACTCCCAAAGCTGGACGACCCACGAAACAAAGTGGGTAATTGTCACCCACTTCACTTATAAACTATGACACGAAGATATTGACTTCTATTCTTGCTAGAAGAGTCAAAAATATATGGAACCCAATAATCTCTAGAAACACAGTTGGTTTCATGTCTTCTAGACAATTTTCTGACCACATCAGAAAGTAATCTTACATTTTCTCTGCTTCCAGGGACTCCAGCTGTCCAATGGCTCTAGTGTCCTTGAACGCAGAGAAAGCTATTGAGAAGGTGAATATCAATTTCCTCATGTCCACCCTTGCTAAATGTGGTTTTCCCAGTAAATTTATTTAATGGCTGAGATTCCTGTACTCTAACCTGACCACACAAATCTTTTTAACTGTCCCTTTTTATTCCCTCCATTTATCCTGTGGGACATGACAGGGATGTCCTTTATCCCCTATGCTTTTTAAGTTTTAGCTTGAACCCCTCCTATATCTTTAAACAATAATCGCAACATATTTGTTATTAAGATAGGTCTCTATCATCTGAAGTTTTCAGCTTATGCTGATGATATACTCCTACATGTTGCTAACACAAAGACTCAAATTCCAGGTACTTTGGAAACAATTCAGGAGTATAGTAAATGTTCTAATTACAAACTAAATAAAAAATAACATTAGTTTTGAATATCTGGCCCCGAGGATTATCGATTACCTTTTAGTAATATTTTGGATGCATTGAACCTGAGCAAAGAAAATACTATCAAGCTCTATAAAATTTGCTAGTTAAAAAAATTTCAGACCATCCCATTCAACCATCATATTGGCCACAAGAACTTAATAGTCATTAAACTAGTTGACAATCTGGAATTTTATAATACATATATTCCCTTGGACAACCTGCATTTAATGAAATTTAAAACATTGCACAATGCATATATGACACCTCTTGAACTATACAGAAGTGGTTTACTGGCCTTGTATAAGTGTACTAGATGTCTGTTAGACACTAGTTCATTAATTCATATACTTTGGCATTGTCTGTTGGCCCAGCCACTATAGCTAGACATTGAAAGAGAGATGGACATCATTGTCCACCTAGGGACAAATGACCTAGCTGGGAATGGGATCAGAGCAGTACAAGAGGAGTTTGTGGAGTTGGGGAGGGGGCCTTAGACAAGAAGCACATGTGGTAACCTTCTCTGAGGTGCTGCCTGTCTATGGCATGAGAGAGGCTATAGTGCGCCACACCATAGGATTCAATGAATGGTTGAAAACGTGGTGCAGAACACAGGGTTTTGGATTCAATGGATGTAATCTTTCAGACCTAATCAGGTTATTATAAGCCAAAATACTGTAACAGATTCAGACAGAAAGGTCAATCTTCTTGGAGGTGCAAGATGTTTTTTAAACAACTGGGAGTTGGGAAGTAGATAAAATACTGAACTTAGAATTAACTTTGAACTTGGAATCAGCAGGGAAACAGAATCTTGCTCACATCTGAGGGAGGCAAACCTAACGTTAAATTTTACACTTGTTATTGCTCACATCTGAGGGAGGTGTACCTTACCTTAAATTTTACACTTGTTATTGCTCACATCTGAGGGAGGCGTACCTTACTTTACAGTTTACACTTGTTACTGCTCACATCTGAGGGAGGCGACCTTACTTTACAGTTTACACTTGTTACTGCTCACATCTGAGGGAGGTGTACCTTACTTTACATTTATACTTGTTGCTCACATCTGAGGGAGGCATACTTTACTTTACAGTTTACACTTGTTGTTGCTCACATCTGAGGGAGGTGTACCTTACTTTACATTTTACACTTGTTGTTGCTCACATCTGAAGAAGGCACACCTTACCTTAAATTTTACACTTGTTATTGCTCACATCTGAGGAAGGCGTACCTTATTTTACATTTTACACTTGTTATTGCTCACATCTGAGGGAGGTGTACCTTACTTTACATTTTACACTTGTTGTTGCTCACATCTGAAGAAGGCACACCTTACCTTAAATTTTACACTTGTTATTGCTCACATCTGAGGGAGGCGTACCTTACTTTACATTTTACACTTGTTATTGCTCACATCTGAGGGAGGTGTACCTTACTTTACATTTTACACTTGTTATTGCTCACATCTGAGGAAGGCGTACCTTACTTTACATTTTACACTTGTTATTGCTCACATCTGATGGAGGTGTACCTTACTTTAAACTTTACACTTCATTGGGGACTGGGGGTCCACTTAGAGGGATACCAGCCTATACTGGCACGATGGTTTGCATCTGTCCAGGAGGGGAACCAGGGTTTTAGGTGATAGGTTTAAATGCTTCATAGGAACACTTTTAAACCAGCCAAGGGAGGAGGCACTGAAAAGGAGCAGGGAATATTCATCCCCCCCCTACAAAACAGGGTAGTTAGCGAAGTAAACAACAAGGTAGAGAAGTTGATGAGAAGCAGGACAGGGGTCAGTGGAGAAAAATGCAAAGGCAGTAAGAGTAGGGATGGGGCTAAAAGGGGTAAGGCCATCAAAAAATCGAGGGCAATGAGTACCAATGACTGTAGTCTGAGTAACAAGCTTCCTGAACTAGTGGCCTTGTTGGAAGAAGGACATATGAATCTTGTTACAGTCACAGAAACATGGTACACAGAGAATTATGTCTGGGATGTCAACATACCAGAGTACACAATCTATAAGAGGGATTGGGAGGGTAAAAGAGGAGGCGCTCTCTGAGCAAGGGAAGAGTCAAAGCAATGTAACTAAAGGGTAAATAGGGAGGAGAGGAGGCACTGTGGATCACCCTGGAGACAGGCAATGGCACTACAATCTGCACAGATGTTGTTTACAGACCCCCATCTCAGGGGGAGGAAAGGGACAAGGAAATGATAGAAGACATCCTTAGAATGGCAGAAAAAGGGGAGATATTATTGATTGGGGACCTGAATATGCCAGATGTTAACTGGAGCACATTTGCTGCAGCCACATCCAAGAGCAGGGTCCTTCTCAATGCCCTACAGGGGGCACGCCTCAGACAGATAGTGCTGGAACCTACTCTGGGGGGATCAATCTTAGACCCAGTACTCTCAAATGGGGGACAAAGAGAGGATCTTGGATTGCCATCTGGGAACAAATGACCACCAGTGTGGTTCATGATAAACACAGCAATACAGTCAAACCATACAAAAGTGAGGGTACTGTACTTTAGGAGGGCTGACTTTGGCAAAATGGGCAAGTACATAAGGAATGCACTAGCAAACATAGAAACATAGACTTTGACAGCAGATAAGGACCGCTTGGCCCATCTAGTCTGCCCATTTCCCTACCTACAGGATAGGCCGCAGATCCAAGTTAACCAACAGCCTATTTCTTCCTACCCCCCACAAGAATTGCCTTATGTCTGTCCCATGCATTCTCCTACAGTTTTAGACCCCACAACCTCCTCAGGAAGGCTGTTCCATGCATCCACTACCCTCTCTGTGAAAAAATACTTCCTCACATTGCCCCTGAACTGCCCTCCCATCTTCAAATTGTGTCCCCTTGTTCTTGCACGTCTCTTTTTATGAAAGATGCTACCCTCTTGGACTTTGTTGATTCCACTGAGGTACTTAAAAGTTTCTATCATGTCCCCTCTCTCCCTTATTTCCTCAAGGGTATACATGTTAAGCTCCTTAAGTCTCTCCCCATACAGCTTCTCTTGCAGACCCTGCACCATTTTAGTTGCCCTCCTCTGGACTGCCTCTATCTTGTCTATGTCCTTCCGGAGATGGGGTCTCCAGAATTGGATGCAGTACTCCAGATGAGGTCTTATCAACTGTCTGTACAGCAGGATAACAACTTCCTGTTTTCTGCTGGTGATGCAGCTCTCAATGCATCCCAGTATACCCCCAGCCCTGCCTACAGCCTTCTCACATTGCTTGCTAACTTTAAGGTCATCTGATATGATTACCCCCAGGTCCCGCTCCATTTTTGTTGTTCTTAGTACCCCCGCTGTGTACTTTTCCCCTGGGTTTTTGTTTCCCAGGTGCATTATATTGCACTTCTATGCATTGAATCTAAGCTGCCATACTTTTGACCATTCCTCCAACCTTGCCAAGTCCCGTCTCATCCTTTCCACCCACCTTTGTGTATCAACCCTGTTGCAGATCTTTGTGTCATCTGCAAAGAGGCATACTTCTCCTTCCAGCCCCTCCACAATGTCATGTATAAAGACATTAAAAGAGGGATGATCTCAGTACTGAACCCTGCGGTACCCCGCTAGTAACCCCCTTTCCTCAGAATGGACTCTGATTACTATTACCCTCTGTGTCCTGTTGTACGGCCAGTTTTGTACCGAGGCTACCACCCTGGGACCCACAGACCGCACAGAAGCACTGTGACCACCTCAGAATGGCACTGGCTGCTTTCTGCACTGCTTCTCACTCCTCCCAGCCCATGGACCACATATGAGCACCAGTGGCCACCTCAAGGCAATGCAGAGGCCATCAGCTGACTGCCTCCAATATTAAGCCCAGATGTGTGCCCTGCCAAAAGCCCCTCTACTTGATGACCTGGGTCCACCACCAAAACCTCAACCAGCTGGAACTCATCCAGTCCTATATCTCGGAGACAGTTGTTAAAAACCAAGAAGGCACCACCTTGTTCAGGCACAAAGGATATGTATAGCTGAATGTTATCTGCACAGCAGTGAAAACGTAGCCCATATCACCTTACAATGTCTCTCAATGGCAGCATGTACACAGCAAACAACATGGGTGATAGAAACAGAGCCCTGTGGCACCCCACAAGGCAGGGAGAAGGTGCCAGAGGAATAAATCATCAACACCACTCTGAAACCTGCCTTTGAGGAAAGGCTGGAACCATCTGAGGACTGTACAAGACAGTCCACAGATTAGCCAGAGGTGCTCCATAGAAACATAGAAACATAGAATTTGATGGCAGATAAGGACTGCTTGGCCCACCCAGTCTGCCCATTTCCCTGCCTACTGGATAAGTTGCAGATCCTAGTTAACCAGCAGCCTACTTCTTCCTACCCTCATCACCTAGAATTGCCTTATGACTGTCCCATGTATGCTTGAATTCCACCACTGTTTTTGACTCCATGACCTCCTCCGGAAGGCCATTCCATGCATCCACAACCCTCTCTGTGAAAAAATACTTCCTTAAATTACCTCTGAACCGCCCCCGCTCTATCTTCAAATTGTGCCTCCTTGTTCTTGCACACCTCTTTTTTTGAAAGATGCTACCCTCTTGGACTTTGTTGATTCCCTTGAGGTACTTGAAAGTTTCTATCATGTCCCCTCCCTCCTTCCTCAAGGCTATACATATTAAGCTCCTTTAATCTCTCTTCATATGTCTTCCGGTGCAGACCCTGCACCATTTTATTGCCCTCCTCTGGACAGCTTCCATCCTGTCTATGTCTTTGTAAGACTGGGTCTCCAGGCAGCACGCAGTACTCCAGATGGGGTCTGACCAGCTGTCCGTACAGAGGGATAATAACTTCCTGTTTTCTACTGGTGATGCCTCTCCCTATGCATCCCAGCCCCCCCAGCCCTCATTGCTGCCCTCTCACATTGCTTGCCCACCTTTAGGTCATCTGATATGACTACCCCCAGGTCCCTTTCCATTTTTGTTGTTGTTAGTATCTCATCCCCCATTGTGTACTCTTCCCCTGGGTTTTTGTTTCCCAGGTGCATTACCTTGCACTTCTTAGCATTGAATCTAAGCTGCCATACATTTGACCATTCCTCTAACCTTGCCAAGTCCCTTTTCATCCTTTCCACCCCACCTTGTGCATCAACTCTGTTGCAGATCTTTGTGTCATCTGCAAAGAGACATACTTTCCTTCCAGTCCCTCTGCAATGTCGCTATAAAGACATTTCAGTAGGGACTGGTCCTAATACTGAACCTCGCAAAATTCTACCAGTAACCCCCTTCATCAGAGTGGACCCCATTTACTATTACTCTCTGTGTCCTATTTTCCAGCCACTTTTTACCCAGGCTGTCATCTTGGGACCCACTCCCAGGCTAGCTAACTTGTATATTAATCTTTTGTGTGGGACTGTGTCAAATGCCTTGCTAAAGTCTAGGTAGGCCATGTCCACAGCCCCTCCCTGATCTACTACTTTGGTCACCCAGTCAAAGAAATCTATCAGATTTGTCTGGCATGACTTTTCCACTGTGAATCCATGGTGCCTTGGGTCCTGTGTCCCTCTGACCTCTAGATACTCGACAATTCTTTCCTTCAGAAGTGATTCCATCATTTTCCCTACCACTGAAGTTAAACTAACAGGTCTGTAGTTTCCTGCTTCTGCCTTGCTCCCACTTTTGTGAAGGGGAATCACATCTGCCCTCCTCCAGTCCTCGGGTACCACCCCATCCTCCCATGATTTGTTAAACAGGGTAGTCAGTGGTGTCACTAATTCTACCCTTAGTTCTTTAGAATTCTGGGATGAATCCATCAGGCCCCATTCTTTTGTCCACCTTCAATTTTAAGAGTTCTTTCAGAACCCTTTCTTCTGTAAATGGGCTGGTATCAACTTCTGTATCCAGTGTGTTTCTACTGTTTGTTCTAGGTACCCCCTCTTCCTTTGTAAATACTGAGCAAAATATTTTGTTTAGTATCTCTGCCTTTTCACATCTCCTCTGCCCACCCTCCCCTTTATTAAGCCTCACCTTCCCTCCTTGGTCTTCCTTCGCTCCCCTGATGTACCTATATAAGGTTTTATCCCCTTCTTAACTGAGTTGGTTATCTTTTCCTCGGTTTGGGCCTTTGCTGTTCTGACTGCCTTCCCAGCTTCCTTTTGCTTTAACAATTACAGTTCTCTGTCCTGCTCCTTCTGTGATTCCTTGTACTTCCTGAAAGCTTTCTTTTTCTCTTGAACCTTCACTGCCACTTCCTTTGAGAACCATAGTGGTTTCTTACATCGTTTAGTTTTGTTTATTTGCTTCACACAAAGGCTTGTTGCTTCTGTGATGGCAGTTTTTATTATTCCCCATTGTTCTTCCACCCCTCCTTCCTGCTCCAACAATACACAATGGTCCACAGTGTCAAATGCTGCAGAGTTCAGATTTTTGGGCACCCAAACTAGGGCCATCTCAGTACAGTGTCTTTTCTGAAATCCTGACTTAAGAGGATCGCAGCTATCGTGGATGATAAGATGACCCTCCAGCTGCTGTGTGACCACCTTTTCAATAGCCTTACCCACAAAGGGAAGGTTAGAGACAAGTCTGTAGTTAGCGAGACAGTCTGGGTCCAAAGAGGATTTCTTAAAGAGGGATATAACAACCACCTCATTCAGGGTGTCTGGAAACATACTTGTCTCTAAGGGAGTCCAGACAATCTCAGCTAGGATGGGCTGATGACCTCAACACACCCCACAAGGAGACACACTGGGCCCGGGTCCAAACTACAGTAGATTGGCTGCATACTCTGGATGACCTTCACAATATCCCCGCTCTCCAGTTGGTCGAAATCGGACCAGGCATATTAAGGCTCTGTAACCTCCCACAGACCACAGCCACCCCCATTGGAATGGGCTGCGTGGATCTCAGACCTGAAGTCAGCAACCTTATCCACAAAGAATCGAGCAAACGCATCCCACTTCTCTTGTGAAAACACTTTCCGAGACTGCAGACAGGCTGGATTGCACAGTTTGGCCACCATTTGGAAGAGCTGAGCTGGTCGATTCTGTGAGGCAGCAATCTCCCTGGACAGGAACTCTGTCTTCTTATGGGAGATGGCTGATTGATAGTCCATATAATGGGCCTTCAATCTAAGCCTGTTGGCAGCTAGGCCCAATTTCCACCAACAGTGTTCCATCCTCCATCTAACTCTCCTCAGCTCCCTCAAGGTCCCATCAAGCCAAGGGGACCAATGGTGAAGGGTGAGAGGGTGAACATGGACAGGAGCCTCAGTCACAGCCTTGTGATAGGCCAGTAACATATTGTCGGATCCAAGCTTGCACTCAAAAGACCGAAAGGTCCAGCACCACCATTAGGCCATCTGGGGTCAAACCCTTTAAAAGGCAGTACCAGACCATCTCCATAGGGGCAGGCCTATGGGGGAAGCCTGGAAATTAGACCGGATAGTGTGATGGTCAGACCATCTGACCAGCTCCACCACCAGGCTGGAGGTTTTCATACTCAGTAGGATGGCCAGGTCCAATGAGTGACCATGTTTATGGGTTGCAGAAATAATCACCTGTGTGAAGCTCAACAAATTCATAAGTTGGAGGAAGTCTTGTCCAAATTGAGAGAATTTGTTGTCAACCCAGGCATTGATCCCCCCAGCACCATCCATCTGGGAGACTCCAACACCACGTCGACAACGAAGTCCACGACTTCCCACAGAAATTGCTTCTCACCTGAGTGGACAGTAGATGAGAAAAATCCTACACCTCATACCTGCACTGATGATTCACTCAAAGGAACTGGTCCTCCCCCCACTAGCACATCTATCAGGCCCAATTCAGATCTAAAACATATGGCTACATCCTCAGCCCATGATCCTCCCTTGGGTGGTGTATCACTGAGAACCCAGTCAGAATAGCCGACTCCTAAACAGGACCAGAATTTTCATCTAGCCAGGTCTCAGTGATACAGGCCAGGTCTCAGTGATACAGGCCAGGTCCGATGACCCAACAAGATCAGCAATTACCAGAGTCTTGTTTTTAATAGACTTGGCATTGCATAACACCGCCTGAGTTAGATGGGACACAGAGGCTGGCCGTGCCATTTGCCCACTCAAGGTGGAGCCCTTGGGTATGGGCACTAGATAGGGAGGACCCCTCTCCAGTACCCATTTCACCCCAGGGTGTCTTCTGGTACCCACCACCCCAATCCGTCCACTCGCCTCTACTCTCCCACCAGGTCCAGGGTCCCCCCCATGCCACCTCTCCACTGTCCCCAATGCCCAGCACCATCCATGTACTTCTTCAGACAGTGGGGGGGCATTTAAATGGGCAGAGGCCACAGAGCTCAGCTGGAGAGTAGCTCCTGACCGGGAGAGCTCTATGCCAACATATAGCTGCATAGTCACACCTGCAGACAGCAACACAGCCTACAATTGCCCTCACACCAAATATATACAAAACCCCACAATCCCTCCCCCCAAAAAATAACCACGGGCCACACAGGTGTACCAGCAGCCACCTCCAAACAATGCAGGTATTACAGATCAAAAGATAAAGGGGATTTTCTGTCAGCAGACTGCTACAGACTGTTTTTGATTCAATTCACTCTATCTGACCATGTATCTTGTGCTTAGCTTTTGGTTACGTTAAGGCTCTGCATTTCTATTGTGATGCTCATGTCTGGTACTTTATGGAGTTTTTAGATGTGCTTGTACATTTAGTATACTGAATTACTGTTGTTTAAAGGGACATTGTTTTGAGGATTTTGTAGCATACCCCTATGATTTCTTACCTGATATGGGCTTGGAATGCAGTTAGGCATTCGTTGTCTTCTAAATCATTCTATTGCTTGAACTAGCCACCATTCCTGATGTGTTCCACTGCACATGTGCGGAATAGCCAGTTTGGGAACAGCCCCCATCCTGATCCTGTGTTTTTTGTGTTTGCCGACCTTTTGGTCCCTTTTTTTGTTTAATGGTGCGTATGTTCCCTTTACCCACAGGCTGCTTTTACACTGCGCCTCGCACCTCCCAACCCATGGACCACACAGAAGCACCAGCAGCTACCTCCAAACAATGCAGGTATTAGAGAGCTGTGTTAGCCTGTTGCTGCTCTGTGGTGACTGCCCAGCCCACCCCAACCGATCCCTTCCTTTAGAGGTAGTCTCTGTCACGTGACCAATCATGTGATTTGCCAGTGCAGAAACAATCTTCCTAGTTTCCCCACAGCACATTATGCAACATAACTACTAGGTGTCACTGATGTTTTCCTCTCTGTTTTGCTATCCTCTATACCACACGTTATACTATTTGGCCACTAGGAGTCACTGCTGTGCCTGATGTTTTCCTCTCTATTTTGCTATCCTCTATACCACACATTATACTACCTGGCCACTAGAAGTCATTGCTGTGCTCAATCTTCACTTCTTCTCACCTTTAGTATAAATAACTCCACCAGTACAGATATAAGGCTCCTCACCTATGTGTGCCCTTCCTTTACAGTCCATACTTACCAATATCCCCCTACATTTACCCTTCCATAACCTGGGATTCAAACTCTAGACCCTTTCCATCTGAGGTGGACACCCTAACCACTAAGCTATCTTATAGGTTACTATTGTTCTATACCTGGAAGATCCCTTAATTCCTCTGTCACCTTTCCTGTAGTATCCTTCCCCATGACTCACTCCTCGCAGCCATCCCATCTCCGCTAATTAGTACAAATTTGTGTCTGAAGCTTTAATCTGCTCTTCACAGCAATAATCATAGATGCCATGCTCCCCCAATAGCTTCTGCTGCTTTTTACATGCCTAGTGCCATGCACCCCCTATAGCTACTCCTGCTTTTTACATGCCTAGTGCCATGCACCCCTATAGCTACTGCTGCTTTTTACATGCCCAGTGCCATGCATCCACTATAGCTGCTCCTGCTTTTTACATGCCCAGTGACATGCACCCCCTATAGCTACTCCTGCTTTTTACATGCCCAGTGCCATGCACCCCTATAGCTACTCTTGCTTTTTACATGCCTAGCGCCATGCACCCCAATAGCTACTCCTGCTTTTTACATGCCCAGCGCCATGCATCCCCTATAACTACTCCTGCTTTTTACATGCCCAGCGCCATGCACCCCTATAGCTACTCCTGCCTTTTACATGCCCAGCGCCATGCACCCTATACTACTCCTGCTCTACATGCCCATGCACCACTGTAGCTACTGCTGCTTTACATGCCCAGTGCCATGCACCCCCATAGCTACTGCTGCTTTTTACATGCCCAGCGCCATGCACCACCTATATGCACTGCTCCTTTACGCCCAGTGCCATGCACCCTATAGCTACTCCTGCTTTTACATGCCCAGTGCCATGCACCCCTATAGCTACTCCTGCTTTTTACATGCCAAGCGCCATGCACCCCCTGTAGCTACTGCTGATTTTTACATGCCCAGTGCCATGTACCCCCATAGCTACTGCTGCTTTTCCCATGCCCAGTGTCATGCACCCCTATAGCTACTCCTGCTTTTTACATGCCAAGTGCCGTGCATCCCCTACAGCTACTCCCGCTTTTTACATGCCCAGTGCCATGCACCCCTTATAGCTACTGCTGCTTTTTACATGCCCAGTGCCATGCACCCCCTATAGCTACTCCTGCTTTTTATATGCCCAGCGCCATGCACCCTCTATAGCTACTCCTGCTTTTTACATGCCCAGTGCCATGCACCTCCTATAGCTACTCCTGCTTTTTACATGCCCAGTATTATGCACCCGCTATAGCTACTCCTGCTTTTTACATGCCCAGTGTTATGCACCTGCTATAGCTACTCCTGCTTCTTACATGCCTAGCGCCATGCACCCTCTACAGCTACTCCTGCTTTTTACATGCCCAGTGCCATGCACACCCTATAGCGACTCCTGCTTTATACATGCCTAGCACCATGCACCCCCACAGCTACTCCTGCTTTTTACATGCCCAGTGCCCACTATAGCTACTCCTGCTTTTTACATGCCCAGTGCCATGCACCCACTATAGCTACTCCTGCTTTTTAAATGCCCAGTGCCATGCACCTGCTATAGCTACTCCTGCTTTTTACATGCCCAGCACCATGCACCCCCATAGCTACTCCTGCTTTTTACATGCCCGGTGCCTTGCACCCGCTATAGCTACTCCTGCTTTTTACATGCCCAGCGCCATGCACCCCCTATAGCTACTCCTGCTTTTTACATGCCAAGCACCATGCACCCCTATAGCTACTCCTGCTTTTTACATGCCCAGTGCCATGCACACCCTATAGCGACTCCTGCTTTTTACATGCCCAGCACCATGCACCCCCATAGCTACTCCTGCTTTTTACATGCCCAGTGCCCACTATAGCTACTCCTGCTTTTTACATGACCAGCGCCATGCATCCACTATAGCTACTCCTGCTTTTTCCATGCCTAGTGCCATGCACCCACTATAGCTACTCCTGCTTTTTACATGCCCAATGTCATGCACTCCCTATAGCTGCTCCTGCTTTTTACATGCCCAGCGACATGCACCCCCTATAGCTACTCCTGCTTTTTACATGCCCAGTGCCATGCACCCCTATAGCTACTCTTGCTTTTTACATGCCTAGCGCCATGCACCCCCTATAGCTACTCCTGCTTTTTACATGCCCAGCGCCATGTATCCCCTATAACTACTCCTGCTTTTTACATGCCCAGCGCCATGCACCCCTATAGCTACTCCTGCCTTTTACATGCCCAGCGCCATGCACCCCCTATAGCTACTGCTGCTTTTTACATGCCCAGCGCCATGCACCACCTATAGCGACTGCTGCTTTTTACATGCCCAGTGCCATGCACCCCCTATAGCTACTGCTGCTTTTTACATGCCCAGTGCCATGCACCCCTATAGCTACTCCTGCTTTTTACACGCCCAGTGCCATGCACCCCTATAGCTACTCCTGCTTTTTACATGCCCAGTGCCATGCACCCGCTCTAGCTACTCCTGCTTTTTACATGCCCAATGTCATGCACTCCCTATAGCTTCTCCTGCTTTTTACATGCCAAGCACCATGCACCCGCTATAGCTACTCCTGCTTTTTACATGCCCAGCACTTTGCACCCCCTATAGCTACTCCTGCTTTTTACATGCCCAGTGCCATACACCCGCTATAGCTACTCCTGCTTT
Source organism: Neoceratodus forsteri (assembly GCA_016271365.2). Lineage (NCBI taxonomy): Eukaryota > Metazoa > Chordata > Ceratodontiformes > Ceratodontidae > Neoceratodus > Neoceratodus forsteri. The sequence goes on from CM057457.1 coordinate 493,670,301, forward strand.
TTACATGCCCAGTGCCATGCACCCCTATAGCTACTCCTGCTTTTTACATGCCAAGCACCATGCACCCCTATAGCTGCTTCTGCTTTTTACATGCCCAGCGCCATGCACCCCCTATAGCTACTCCTGCTTTTTACATGCCCAGTGCCATGCACCCCCTATAGCTACTCCTGCTTTTTACATGCCCATTGCCATGTACACCCCCATAGCTATTCCTGCTTTATGCATGCCCAGCTTGGTACAAATACACCAATCTCATAGGTACTTTCCCTATCTGCTCCCCACAGGTTAACCTTGTGTTAGTAAGCCACTCCTATATAACTAGCTCATATTACACATGGTTGCCCCTACCAACCCCTCTTACCCCACCCTGGATGTCTACACAAAGCGTCTCCTTTAGGGCTGTTACATTATATTACTTAACACTAGGCCCAGGAAAACAAATGTGTGCAAGGATGGCTGCCTATACACCACCCTATTCCGAAAATAACTTGTAAATCAAACATTTATGTTAAAGAAACTTATTGTCATACTACTGATTTGTTCAGGGAATGCTGAAATTAATCCAGGTCCTAATATTTTTACCTCTCCCCTTGCAGATGGGTCAGCCACTGGTCTTAAAATCATGTTAATTAATGTATGTAGCCTCCAAAACAAATTAATACAGTGAAGACTTGGGTAGCCCATACCAATCCTGACATCTTGGTGCTCACAGAAGCTTGGTTAAAGGCTTCCATTCCTGGTCAACTGGTAGCTCTCCCTTCCTACAATACTTTTCAGATAGACAGACCTACACGGGGGTAATTTATGCCATCAATAAATTTTCAGCCACTGAAATATTTGCATCAACTAAAGCCAAAGAATTTGAATGCCTGGCTATAAAACTACGTTATCCTCTGAAGGAATTACTATAATGGTCTGCTATTGACCACCTACAGGGGGTTCAGAGCTGCAGAATACAATTTGTAACTTTACTGACTCAAACACCAATGAAACAATTATTCTCTGTGATTTTAATCTGGACCAACCTGGTACTAGAGCGAACAACCTTAAGCATCTATGTAACTTGCTAGGCATGTCTCAACTAGTAACAGAGCCAACTAGGCCCAACCATAAAAACTCCGATAAGAGTACACTGCTTGACCTTATACTAACAAACAGGTTCCATAAATTCACCTGATCTGCCACATTCTTCAATGATGTCAGTGACCATAACATCATGGCTGGAATAAGGAAGCTTGTAAAGTGTCCCCATAATACAAAATGTGTGCCTAAACATAGCTATTGAAAATTAAAACTGGAAAACTACAGTACCTCTCTGACCTTAGGAACATCAATAGGAAAACCTTCCATTTAGCCTTTTCAATACATGAAGTGGTGGGCATCTTTAATACAACTCTACTAACACTAATAAATAAACATGCCCCATTTATAAAAACTAGAGTTAAAAAGGCCTCTCAGCCACGGGTCAAACAAGACCTTAAAAAGCTCTAGCCTCATGGGACAAACCCTGGACTACTGCTAGAATAACCAAAACATCCATGGATTGGTTGGCCTTTAGGAGGGCTAAAAATGCATATACGAAACTCCGTAGAACAGCAAAGGCTACCTACTGCTGTATGTGAATGCACTGGAAGGCGCAAAGGGAAACCTAACTAAAATGTGGAGCACAATTAAATCTGTGGAAGGACATAGACCTCTCCCATCAATCCCATCAAAAATGATGTTCTCAGGAAACCTGATTTCGGACAAACCCACAATCCTCGAACAACAAAATTTTCATTTGCCACATCTGAACTAGCGTTTGACTCATCACCGGCCTCAAAGCTTGTAAAGGACCCATGAGGGTGCATATCCCTGCTGACAAACATATCCAGAACTCCTTCAATCTAACCTCTATGATCCTCAAACAAGTTGAAGATATGTTAGTAGCTGTTAGACACTAAGGCCCCGATTCTAGAAAAGTTACGCCTGGCATAACAGCACTTGCGCCAAGTAGAGTGGTGCAAGTAGCAACCTATGCCAGCAGTTGTGACATGTATGATTCTACAATATGGACTGCAACATGTCGCAGACCACTTACGCTGAATAGCTGTTATGCCAGCAGTTGTGATATAAATCCCCTGCAACATGGCACTAGAGGGTTTATGGCAGCAGTTGTGCCCCATTCCAAAAGGGCAGCAACAAAGTCCCCAATGTTGGGATTCTACAAGAACCCCCGGAGGAGAACCAGCAACGTAAGTTACACCATCATTTAGCTGGTGTAGCTTACAGATGTTCCCCAGGCATTCTACAGACCTGCCAGCAGCCCAGCAGGCAATCCACAGGTGTCCTCCCCCTATGCCCAGCATACTCCAGTAGATGCCCTGCAGGGCTGCCCACACCACCTACCCACCAAATCCCTCATCGCTAAATGCCTCACAGAGTGGCACTGTCAACCCCCCTACCAGTGCCCAGACCCAGAGTCACTGCCGCAAATGCTGGCCATAGTCCAGACCACCCAGCTCAGTAAGAGCGCTTGCTGTATAGACGCACTCAGAAATTAATTTCTGAACGCGTCTATTAACCCTTAGGCTGCCGGAAGATTTAGAACGCATAGGTTTTTAGGACAAGATATCTTTGTCTGCGCAGCCTAAGGGTTGTATGCAAGTGTTTTACTGAATGCAGTCGGCGGCTGACCATGGAGGTAAGAGGTGGACTGTGCCAGTTGCCGACTGGGGACATGTGGGGGGGTGCTGGGTGGACTGGCACGGCTGGGTGGGGGTGGGTGGAGCCACTAGACTACCAGATACTACTGATATGTTTTTTACACACATTGGACTGCGTCTACTGTACATACTGTACAGTACACCAGTCACATGGGGAGCAGGATAGGTGTTGGGGGACCCTTGGTGGCATGACAGTGGGTGGGCGGGCCTCCAGCCCTGTGGGGCTCTGCTGGGGATTGGGCATGGGGGGGCACTTACGACTTGTGATATACCTGTTGTGGCTTGTGACATTCTCGCCAGGTGCGCCCTCTGTTCGGCATACCTGGCTGTATGTGGCAAGTCGCAGGACTTAGCCGTGGGGACCCTGCCCCTTCTACAATAGAGTGCAGGGTCAATGTCGCAGTTGCATTTGGCACAAGTCACATTTGGTGGAAATTTGTGCCAACCTTCCAGAATCGGACCCTAAGAACAGAACAGTGCTGGTGCTGATGGATTAGACCCTTTCTTTCTTCCTTGCTGCTCCCATAACCCATGTATTTAATATGTCTATTGCATCAGGCTCTGTCCCTACAATATGAAAAACAGCACATCTTCTCCCGTTGTTTAAATTTGGTGACCCCTGTGGCAACATCACACCATGACCGGGACCTTGCAATCCCTGGATATAAACTGTAAAGAGGAAGAAATGTTCAAATAAGCACTTGCAGAATCCAAATTTAAACTTGGAAATTCCAAAGTTTATATTGTGGCTGTCTGCCCAACAGAAACCTTCTCCCACTATTCAGTGTGCACCTTACCTGTTCTCAAATAAACTATACAGGAGGGACAGGGTAGTTGGGAAGGGGGGAGGATGGCAGTCTAGATATTAGGAAGGGACTAACTTGTTTGAGGGAGGAGTCAGAGGAAGGGGAGGTGGAGGTATTATTATTTCAGTTGAGGTCTAACAGAGAGGGAAGGTGAGGTTGGTGGTGGCTTACAGACAACCCAACCAGAATGAGGAGAGGGACAAGGAACTGAGCTCACAAATATCGTAAGCTGCATGGAAAGGAGAGATGATAATTGTGGGGGACTTCAATCTGCCCATAGTGGACTGGAGCATACCATTCACAACATGTGCTAGGAGTCAGGTGATCCTGGAAGGACTGCAGAGTGGGTTCCTGACTCAGGGTGTCACAGAACCAACAAGAGCAGAGGCAATTTTTGATCTGGTGCTCACAAATGTGGAGCATCTATAGGAAATAACAGTCAGGAAGCCACTGGGTGGGAGTGACCATTTCACAGTGTGGTTTCACTTGGATATGGGCAGGGAAAGCAACCCAACAAAGAACAAAATCTTGGACTTATGGAGGGCAGACTTAAGGAAAATGGGCTAAGTGATAAGGAGCCACCTGGAGGGCATCAAAGCAGACATGGGGTGGACCGAAAGTGGTTCACCAGTAAGGGTGGAATACTGGTTGCCACAGAGGAGTGCATTAGGCTCAGGGGGAAGAATACAAGGGACAAAGTGCCCAGCTGGTTCAGTTCTGGGGTTGCCCAAGCAGTAAAGGAAAAGAGGTTGGCCTATATAAAACTCAGGAAGACCAAGAGAAAGGTGGATAGGGAACATTATCTAAGGTTGGCTAGTAAGGCAAGTAAGGTAGTCTGCAGATAGGTGAGGAAATTAAGAAAGATGAGAAGGCTTTCTTTCACTACTTAAGTGAGAAAAGGGACAAGAAGGAAAGGACTGTTAGGCTTAAGAAAGGGATGAAGTGGGTTGAGGACAAAGGGGGGAAGCAGAGATATTATTACTTCTATTCTGTCACCAGGGAGAAGGACAGACTAGTGCCTTCAGGAGGGAGAAGAGGAGCAGGGGGGAGGGGAACACAGCTGTAATGACAAAGGAGAAGGAAAGGGCTGCTAGTGTTGAAGGTGGACAGATCACCAGGCCTGGACAGAGTACATCCAAGTGTACTAAGGGAACTGGCTGGGAGCTGGCAGGGCCACTGGCAGATCTATTTAATAGTTCACTAGAGTCAGGCATGGTACTGCAAGACTGGAGAACAGCACATGTGGTTCAGCTCCACAAAAGTGATCCCAAGGATGACCCAGGGAGTTGCAGACCAGCTAGACTGACCTCAACTGTGGGCAAGCTCATTGAGACCATAGTAAAGGAAAGGTTGGTATAATATCTAGAGGTGCATGGATTCCATGATGCAAGGCAGCATAGATCCATTGAAGGAGACAGTATTAAACAAATCTGACTGACTTCTTTGACTATGTCACTAAGACAGTAGACAGGGGCCAAGTGGCAGACATCCTCTATCTGGAATTCAGCAAGACCTTTGACTCTGTGCCCAACAAAAGGTTTATCAGGAAGTTGTTGGATCTCAGGGTTGGGGATAAGGTGGCCAAATGGGTGAAAAACTGGCTGAGGGACAGAACCCAGATGGTAGTTGTGGGGGAATAGTTATCTGGCACCAGAGAGGTCACCAGTGGAGTACCACAAGGCTCAGCGCTGGGGCCAGTGTTGTTCAATGTCTCCATCAATGACATTAAGGATGGCATTAAAGGACAAAATGTGCCTATTCATGGATGATACCAAGCTCTTCGGGAGATTGAACACAGCTGAAAGGGTTCAGGACCTACCTAATGATCTAGAAAAGCTTTGGAAGCGGTCCAGGATTCTGGCAGCTTGGCTTCAATGCCAAGAAATGCAAAGTTATGCATATTGAAGCTATGAGTCCCAAGAAAGAGTACTACTTGAGTGGAGTCCAGATATCTTCATCCGAGGAGCAGAAGAACCTGGGAGTGATGATCACTAGTGACCCAAATCACTCCACACAGTGAAAGAAAGCAACAGCAAGGGCAAACAAAATGCTGAGATGCACAGCTAGGGGGATCTGTAGTAGAAGACAGGAAGTTATAATGCCCTTGTAAAGGTCACATCTAGAGTATGGAGTTCAGTACTGGTGCTGACACCTCAAAAAGGACATTAACCTACCAGAGAAGGTACAGGGGAGGGCTAAAAAGATGATAGTGGGTCAGGAGGGTAATGCATATGAGGAGAGGTTGAGGGCACTAAACATGTACTCCCTGGAAGACAGAAAAGAGAGAGGAGGCATGACTGGGACCTTCAAGTATGGAAAAGGGATAAATAAGTTGGATAAGGAGAGTCTCTTTAAGCTGAGTGGCAACCATAACACGAAGGGGCACAATCCTTAAGCCAGATGGTGGGAGGTTTAGGAGGGAGGTTATGAAGCACTTCTTCACAGAGAGGGTGGTGGACACTTGGAATGCACTGCTGGAAGAGGTGATCTCATTGAAGACAGAGTGCAGCTTCAAGAGAGGCTGGGATAGGCATAGGGGGATGGTAAGGATCGTGGGTAGGCCTGGGAGGAGTGTGGGGGGGGGGCAGGGACAGTAGCTTAAGCTGTGAATCCTGCAATACCAGAAGACTAGATAGACCAAATTGCCTTTTTCTGCTGGCATCTTCATACAGAATATATGTCTGTATGTATGAATGAAGCCAAATTACTACCTCCCATACTTATATATTCCTATATCCATATATTCCTGTATCCCATGTTCACTCTTTATGAACATACTTGTACACCCGTTTCCTCCATACTTACATATTCTTGCAACCCCTCTTCACTCCATATTTACATATTTCTGCACCCTATGTTCTCTCCATACTTATACTGTCCTGCACCCCCTGTTCTCTCCATACTTACATACCCCTGCAGCCCTGTCTCTCCACACTTACATTCTCACAACCCGTTCATTCCAGATTTACATATTCTTGCAACCCCTCTTATCTCCATACTTAACTACTGTATTTCTACACCCTGTTTTCTCCATACTTATATTATTCTGCACACCCTGTTGTTTCCAAACTTATCACAAATCCTGTTCTCCTCCATACTTACATATTCCAACACATCTTGCTGTCTCCATATTTACATTAACACACACACCCTGTTCTCTCCATGCTTACATACTCTTGGAAACCCTTTTCTCTCCATACTTACCTGTTCCTGCACTCAGTTTTCTCCATAGTTGTATACCTCCACCCTATATCTCTCCATACATAGATATAATTGCACCCTCTGTTCTCTCTCTATATTTACATATTTTTGCACACTCTGCCTGCACCATATTGAACACTTGCTCATATCCCCTATTCAAGATAGAATGACAAACATAGCAACACTGAAATGATTAAATGCAGAAAAAGACTGAAGGTCCATCTGATATGAACAGGCCCAGCCTACTTGCACTCCAGCCTTTCACTGGGGTGGGTGTAGTCCGAGCCCCCTATTAGCAGCTCTGTCTGATAAGTAGTTTACCTCCCTTGCTCCCACTGATATCAACCTTTACTTATACCTATTACCTGTCCAAAGCTGCCATTGTACTATAGTGCAAGAGGAGGATTATAGTAGCAGGGCCATAACTGGCAGGGTCAGCTGCAGCCTGATTCTAACACATGCTACCACACTTGGGATAATTATCATCTTTCACCCCAAAAAATGTTCGGTCCCTCATCCATCCAACACCTCCCTCTGCCCAAACCTCCAGAACCCTCTCAGTTATGCCCCTGCTACTATATTCCTCCTCTTGCACTTAGTGCAACAGCAGCTTTTCTCCTCCATATGTCGCCACCTTTTGGTGCAAACATTGCTTCATCGCCTTTCGTACGGTCCTCAGCCCTCCCAATCCCTCACTCTGCTCTAGCAATTGAAACATAGAAACATAGAAACATAGAAACATAGAAGTTGACGGCAGATAAGGACCGCAAGGCCCATCCAGTCTGCCCATTTCTTTTTCTACCTTATAAATGTGCCATCGGCCTTTGCTCTGTCAGTGACCTATCTATTCATAGTCATTTGTATTGCTCCCTTATGCCTATCCCATGCCTGTTTGAAGCCCTGCACTGTATTCATAGCCACCACTTCTTGTGGTAAGCCATTCCATGCATCTACCACCCTTTCTGTGAAAAGAATTTCCTCACATTCCCCTTAATCGGCCTCCCTCTAATCTCATGCTGTGTCCTCTTGTCCTGCTATTTTTCTTATATTTAAACATGTTAGACTCTTTCACCTTGTTTATGCCCTTAAGGTGTTTAAATGTCTCGATCATATCACCTCTCCCTCCTTTGCTCAAGGGTATACATATTGAGCTCCGTTAATCTGTCCTCATATGTCTTCTGATGCAGTCCCTGCACCATTTTGTTGCCCTCTCTGGACTGCCTCAATTTGGTTAATGTCCTTGTGAAGGTGTGGCCTCCAATACTGCACGAGTACTCAGATGGGGCCTAACTAATGTCTTGTACAGAGGGATTATTACCTCCCTCTTACGACTTGTGATACCCCTACTAATACATCCTAACACCCCCTAGCCTTACCTACTGCTTTAGAGGTCTGCTTGATGATTTTAGGTCATCAGTGATGATGATGCCCAAGTCTCTTTCTTCCTTGTGACTGCTAGCAACTCCCTCCCAGCCTATAAGTGGCTTCAGGGTTTCTCTTCCCTATGTGCATGATTTTGCACTTCTTTGCATTAAATCCCAGTTGCCACTCTTCTGACCATTCTGCTAGTTTATCCAGATCTCTCTCATTCTGCCCACCCCATCTGGATCATCTACTCTGTTGCAGATCTTGGTGTCATCTGCAAACAGACAAGCCTTACCCTCTAGTCCATCTGCGAGGTCACTAATGAAGATGTTGAATAGGACTGGCCCCAGGACTGATCCCTGAGGTACCCCACTTGTGACTTGCATCTCTTCTGACTGTATACCATTTACCACCATCTCTGTTTTCTGCCAGTCAACCAGTTTGCCACCCAGTTGACCAACTTCTGACCCACCCCGAGCCTACCCAGCTTATTTATCAATCTTCATGTGGAACAGTGTCAAAAGCTTTGCTGAAGTCAAGGTAGGCGACATCAACTGCTCCCCTTGGTCCACCACTCTGGTTACCCAGTCAAAGAAATCTATGAGATTAGTTTGACAGGACCTTCCTTTTGTAAACCCATGCTGTCTTGGATCCTGTGCCCCTATGGATTCCAGGTGTTGCACTATCCTTTCCTTAAGGAGTGCCTCCATAATCTTGCCCACTACTGAGGTAAGACTGACCGGTCTGTAGTTCCCCGCCTCCTCCCTGCTACCACTCTTGTGGAGTGGGATCACATGAGCCCTTCTCCAGTCTTCTGGGACCTCTCCTGTGCTCAGAGACTCACTAAACAATTGAGTCTTCTTCGCTTGCGCCCCTATTCCCCACCTCTCCGTACATTATGTGCTTGGTATCTTCTATCTGGTATTCCTATCCTCTTTCTAACATTTCCCACTACAAAATGCACAGTTTTTGGGCTTGGATCAAGCACAAGTTCATTATCCATGACTCCTTGAAGTTCTATTTTCAATGTATATTACCTGTAAATGTGCATTTTTACTATAATAGCAGCTATTTTTACTGTTTGTACTATTGTAACTTGTCTTTCTGTATTATTAGTGTAGGACCGCAGGTCCATCTTGTAAATGAGCTTGCTCAATGGTGCCCACCTGGATAAATAAAGATATTGATTGATTGATTGAATCCCTGCACCGTAGCATTTTCCCACTGCCTTCTCCATCAACAAGTTATTTCCTTGCATCTCTCCTCAACTTAAAGCCAGTAAGTTTGTATCTATGTCTCCTTGGGCAGGACCATTTGTTGAGTTTGAACAATTGCTAACAATACAACTTATTGATCACCTTAAGGTACTGTAATTAAATTCTTCCATCATTTCTCCTAGTTCCCTCCCGGACTCGAGGAGTACTTCAGACTCCTCAGCCTTCTGGGGTATGTCCCCCTTATGGTGACACCAACACAACGAAATACACACCTGTCAGCAAAATTAACACTTTGCCGACAGGTCACTGTGTTGGTGTGCCCGAGACGGGGCATGCTCTCTCCCAGTCCTGCACCCCAACCCCGACTCAACTCCAACTGGAGTTGAGAATCCAAAAGACAGGGGGGGTAGGGGTGGGGGGCAGAGCCCCTGATTAAAAAACAGGACCGGGAGACACATAGGAATCATGTTGACTGCAAGTTGTGGTTGACATGATTCCTATTGGCGAAATGCCGGTCGACAAAGTATGTTGAACCTGCATGGTAGATCCCTTTTCTGAATGATGCCATGCAGGAATACCACATATTATTTTGAAGGTCATTCTCTGCACAGTTTCTAGGCAATTTCTGCCTCTTTTAACTGTCCCAAAACTTCACAGTACCCTAAGTGTGATCTTTCCAGGGATCTGTAGAGGGGTAGCAGTAAAAACTTTATTTTTTATACAGCAGAGCAAATATTTAGGCTGGTTAGCCTAGTTTACAAGAATTGTCCTGTTCCTTACAGGTTGCCTAAACATTAAAACAGATGCAAGGTAGAAAAAATACACATTTTTACAATAAATATATGAGGATCACTCCTTGAGGTTCAAGCATTCTCCAGGCATCCTATAGTTCATTCAGACTACACTTTTCATCCAAAACATTGACATGTAATAGAGCTTGGTGCAGTTAATTCCTGTTTAAACTGGCTATACAAAGGAAATGTACGTGCTAAGTTTGATAAAATATTCCAATGTTTTACTACCTGATGGCAGAATGCCTTCTCCCCATATTTATTTTTAGAAACAGTAAAGGGGATTTCATTTTTATAATTTGATCTCTTTTGTCTTAATTCAATTTGATAGCACCCTCCAAATAAATTTTTGTTTATATAATGCTCAGGACTGTCCATATGATATTTATAGATTAATGTTTGTCATTTCGTAGTACATCTTGTTTCAAGTGGTAACCATTTCAAAGAAATCAACAAACTGCAGTGATGTGTTCTTGGACTACAACGCAAGACATATCTTGCGACCCTGTAATACACGCTGTCTAAATTGTTTAATAATGTCTTATTTGCAGAATGGTACAAAAGTCAGTACCGATATTATTAATTATTCTGCAACCCTTTTTCTACTATTTTCTGTTAAACAATTAGTTGTTCTTTTAAGGGCACCCACCCTCTTACTTACCCTTTCAATTAACTCCTCTATATGTTTTGCAAAAGTCATATTCTGATCAAAAGTAATTCCCAGGTATGTATATTCAGTCACTTGTTCTAAAACAGCATTATTGTTTACTTTTTTTTTTAAATGTTTTATTTCTTTTTAAGTCTGACCCCCAAAAAAGTAATTTTTTTTTTTTGTATTCATCGTTAGGCCTGACCTGGTGAACCTCCCCCCATGTTGTTGAAATCCAGCTGTATTTTAGTTTCTAATTCACTACTGCTACCAATCTGTAACTATTAAAGTGGTATCATCTGCATACAGCTGTACATTTGAATACTGTATGACTTGTGGGAGGCTGTTGTTAAATCAAAAATAACAGGGGTCCTAAAATGGACCCCTGTGGCATTCCCCTAGTTACTGCCCATATTTTAGAGTTTTCCCCATTTACTGAAACATACTGTGTACGACCTTCCAAGTAGGATTTCAACCAGTCCTTTGGGCCTTCAGCAATCCCCATTTTTCAGCTGTTTGCAACAAAAGAGGGTGGCTTACCAGGTCAAAAGCCTTCGATAAATCCACAAACACCACTGCAGTTTCCAGACCCTCGTGCAAAGATGTGTTCACAAGGTTGTTAAACTCCAACAGAGATAAAGTAGCAGTGTGATCTTTTCAGAAACCCGATTGGCATGATGTAATTAGATTATGTTTCTCTAAGTACTCAATTAGTTGTGTATGAATGTGTCTCTCCAAACATTTAACCAAAACAGATAATAGTGCAATTGGCTTATAGTTGTTTAATTCAATAGATGAACTCCCCTTAAATATGGGGGTGTTTTTACTCACCCTCCATTGGTTTGGAAAATAACTTTCTTGCAAACTTCTGTTAAATATGTTGGTCGCTATAGGTGCAATCTGTTCAGCAGCGATCCTCAAAAATCTCCCCTCTAACAGGTCTGGCCCCATTGACTTGTTAACCCTTTGTAAACCTCAAACACACTTAAGACTCTAAACCAAAATGGTGGATGTGGTCCTGTGAAGTTAACTTTGTTTCGCTGTTTTTATGAATCTAAATTCTGTACCATCACATCAAGACCTTGTAAATCCATAAAAAAATCATAGAGCAGATTTACTATTTCTTGAATATCTTCTTTCAAACTTTCACCAACTTTACTATTACAATTAATTTTTGTTCCCTACCCAGGTCTAGATAATGAATATCTGAGTTTCCAAAATTTTCTAGGATCCGATTCATTATTCAAGCTTTTTTTAAAAAAAAAAAAAAAAGGTTTTAGCCTTTTTTATCTGTTGCCTGCATATATTTCTTTCCTGCTTAAACAGGTCCCAGTCTTTCTCTTGCTTTGACTTTTTTTTTTGCCTTTTCCAGCACCTATTTTTACCCTTACACTTTTTAAAACTGTTTCATTTATCCAGGGTAATTTAATTGAATTTCTATTTTTATTTTTTTTATTATTTTTGGGGCATGTTTATCACATAATTCATTAAAGGTCTCTGTAAAAAAAAACTTAAGTATTCAACCTTAAGTTTTTTTTTTTTTTTTTTTTTTACAGAGACCTTTAATGAATTATGTCGGAGATGAGTTTATATCAATTCCACCTCTCTCTCTAACATTCATCAGGAATGCATTTTCTGAAAAAGCTCTCATATTTCTAACCCAGGTGGTGTTTACCTCCTGTGTTTTCTGTTCTGTCTCCAAAAAAATATCACCCCATATTGGGTTATGATCTCCAAGACAGGGTGAAAGGACACCTGATGATTCAACTTTTATGGCAAGAGATACAAACAATAAATTCAGTATCGTGCCCTTTTTAGTGGTGCTGGTGTAACTTGTGGGTCCTAATATCTGTTGGGTCACCCCAAAAACAGATATAACTTTCTTTAGGGACTTGCCCCTTTTTTCTTCCCAATTACAATTAAAGTCCCCCATAAGGACTATACGTTTCTCTCCTGCAACTCGTTGAATTAAGTCTAAGGTTTCCTCTACCATTTTACATTTGTTTTGGGTGGAGAACAGATCACTGAAAAAAGTATTTTTTAGTTTACTTGCTTTTACTACTATGTTTTCTATATTATTCTGACTTTACAAAAAGAAAGTCCTGTCAAACTAAACTAATAGATTTATTTGACTGGGTAACCAGAGTGCTGGACCAAGAGGGAGCAGTTGATGTTGCCTACATTGACTTCAGCAAAGCTTTGGATACTGTTCCACATAGAAGATTGATTAATAAGCTAGGTAGGCTCGGGGTGGGTCAGACATTGGTCAACTGGGTGGCAAACCAGTTGATGGGCAGAAAACAGAGAGTGGCGGTAAATGGTATACAGTACAGAGTAGATGATCCACATGGGGTGGGCAGAATAAGAGGAGGTCCGGATAAACTAGCAAAATGGTCAGAAGAGTGGTACCTGGGGTTTAACACAAAGAAATGCAAGATCAAGCACATAGGGAAGAGAAACCCAGAAGCCACCTATAGGCTGAGAGTGGATTTGCTGGCAGTCACAAGAGAAGAAAAGACTTGGGCGTCATCATCACCGATGACCTGAAATCATGCGAGCAGACTTCTAAAGCAGTAGGTAAGGCTAGAGGGATGTTGGGGTGTATTAGTATGGGTATCACAAGTCAGAAGAGGGGGGTAGTAATCCCTCTTTACAAGACACTGGTTATGCCACATCTGGATTACTGTGTGTAGTACTGGAGGCCACGCCTTCACAAGGACATTAACCAAATTGAGGCAGTCCAGAGAAGGGCAAACAAAATGGTGCAGGGACTGCATCAGAAAACATATGAAGACAGATTAATGGAGCTCAATATGTATACCCTTGAGCAAAGGAGGGAGAGAGGTGATATGATTGAAACATTCAAACACCTTAAGGACATTAACAAGGTAAAAGAGTCTAAAATGTTTCAATATAAGAAAAATAGCAGGACAAGAGGACACAGCATGAGATTAGAGGGAGGCTGATTAAGGGGTAATATGAGGAAGTTCTTTTTCACAGAAAGGGTGGTGGATGCACGGAATGGCCTACCTCAGGAAGTGGTGGATAGGAATATAGTGCTGGGACTCAGATAGGCATAAAGGAGCAATACAAATGAGTATGAATAGATAGGCCACTGACAGAGCAAAGGCCTATGGCACATTTATAAGGTAGAAAAAGAAATGGGCAGACTGGATGGGCCTTTCGGTCCTTATCTGCCATCAACTTCTATGTTTCTATGACTTCCCTTGTTTAGCAATTCAATGTGGCCCTGACTACTGTTAACATATAAAAGTAACCCCCACCCCTTCTTTGGTCTATCCTGACAAAACAGTGTATAGCCTGAAATACCAGGTTCTTCATTATCTATATCTTTTACTAGCCAGGTCCCCATTAGCCCTATTACATTTGGAGCTTGTTCCTCGATCATAACTTTTAGAGTATCTATCTTCTTTCTTAAACTTCTAACGTTATCATGTAAAATCCTAATTTTTTTACAAACATCAGGCCTGGGGTTTTACTCCACATCCCCATCTAAAGTCACTAATATCAGAATGGCAACTGTACCCTGTTTTACCTGTAAGTTATTACAACAATATGAGTTTAAAACTACTGTCCTGCCATGCGGGTTCCACAGTCTCCATTTATTTGTAAACTTGTTTTTTCTTTCAATGAATTTGTTTATATGTTGGGTTTCTGGGCTGAGTGCTGGCCAAAAAGCTCCCAACTTACTTTTAGACACTACCTTAGTGGTTTTACTCGCAAGGCAAGGTAACAGCAAAAACAACAGACTGTACAAGTTTAGCCCAATACAGTATTAAAGCTAAACAAACAAGTGATAGTTCTCACCAATTAATTTTATAAGCAGACATTACCTTAATCCCCATTGTTGCAGCATTCTTATTTATTTCTTTTAGTTATTTCTCTATGCAGTGGTGCTCGTGCCACTCACACTCGAGCTAGGCATGCAGCATATAGCTTTAAAGTGCAAGTCTCCCCTCCTCCTGGCCGGTCCCTTCCAGCAATCAGCTGCTTCAGTCCCCGTGACAAAATCAGACTCTGTATTTAACAGCACATAAGTCCACAATAAGTGCAGGAAGGCAGTTCAGCTCACCGTAACCCTAGATTACATAAAGGGGGTAGATGTAGCTGCTGTAGATGTAGTCGGCACCTGCAGTTTGAAATTCCAGCGTGCAGCATGCAGCTTTAAAGTGTAAGTCTCCCCTCCTCCTGGGTGGTCCCTTCCGGCAATCAGCTGTTTCAGTCCCCATAGCAAAATCAGGCTCTGTATTTAACAGCACACAAGTCCACAATAAGTGCAGGAAGGCAGTTCAGCTCACCGTAACCCTGGATTACCTCTTGCCTCCTACTTGTGAATCACCTCCCAATGCAGCCGAGCATTCCGATGGCCTTAGCAAATGCCTTGTTGCAGTGGGATGATGCATTGCAGCTCTCACGAATGGTTATGCCAAGGTCATTTTCCTTCATTCATATGTTCACAGATTTTGTTTGAATCAGGGAGTAGCTATGTACCCATGATGACTCATCACTTTTCAATGTTGCTGTCTAATTTATCCACGCCCATGTATTAATCCAGTTTTTTTTTAAAAGGAATTCATGATTTTACATGTTACAACATAGTCTGGTAAACCATTTCTTGAGGACACCACCTGCTGACTAAACCTTTTGCCTCAGTTATTTTATATAGCTCTCCCTTGATTGATTTACCATTAGATCTGGTGTTTATTGTACTGTTAATTTTATTCAAACCTATTGCCTCCTAGATGAACTCATTCTAACTTGCACTATAAACATGGCAGAGATCACCCATTAACCTTCTGTATTCAACTGAATACAGTCCAACTTCTTCCAGCCTTTCATAGTAAGTCTTGCCCTGCATGCCAGTTATTTTTTGTCATTTTACGCTGAACTCTTCCCAGCACAGACCTATTACCAATAGACTAAGGTGCACAAAAGGGGGTACAGTATTCCAGGCGTGGTCTTACCAGTGTTGAAAAGAGTAGGACTATCACACCAGGTTCCCTGCTTTTAATATTTCTATAAATACTGTATATAATATTGACATTTCTGAATAGTGATCTGTGTGTGCATATTGAATGAAAGGTTGTTACCACTACAGCAGTCGTTTTCATTGTCTATTGCCTGAAGGTGGATATTATTTAAATTACATTCAGCCACAGGATTACTGTGCCCAAAGTGCATCACCTTACACTTTGTTTCACTGAACTGTAATTTGTTTTTGTTTGTCCATTCCACTATATAATTAAGTTATTTTTGTAATTTTATTCCAGCTGACAGGTTATTCACAATTGCTCCTATTTTACTGTCATCTGCATATCTGCAGATCCATGATGATTTGGAAGATGCCATGCTGGAGATACAGATATTGAATATGGTCAGTCCAAGCACTGACCCATGCGGCACTCCGCTCGTGACAGGACTCCACCTAGAGGAATGACCACTTATCAAAACTCTCTGTCTCCTGTTCTCTAGCCTGGATTCTACCCAAAATATTATATTAGGATTGAATTTTATTTTTGATAGTTTTGCTAATAGTTCCTGGTGTGGAACAGTATCAAAAGTCAGGAGAGGTCCTGGTATATCACGTTGATAGACCGTCCATGAACCAGTGTTATGCTTACTGGTTTGAAAAAGGTAAGAAGGTTTGATAAACATGACCTGCCATGTGTAAAACCATGCTGTGTAATGACCTGAAGATCGTGAATTTTAAAATGTTCTAATATAAGATTATGTATGATCCTTTCCATCAGTTTACCTAAACAGGATGCAAGATTGATAGGTCGACAGTTTTCCACCCTTGGTTTATCTTCCTTCTTAAAAATTGGAGTAACACTGGCATCCCTCCAGTCTGATGCCACTTTACCCTCTCTGAGTGATGTATTGAACAATATAGTGATAGTCCAACTAAAGTGGCTACCAGTTCTTTCAGGAACTTTGGATGGACACCATCCAGGCCAGCTGACTGATCAGTCTTGGTCTTGTTTAGTATTTCCATTACATCCTGCTCACCAATTCTGATTACACCATATGCTCACTTTCCTTAGGTACAAAAAACACTCAAAGTATTTATTAAGCTGGCCCGGTGGCGCTGAGGGTTGAGGCACTGGAAGCCACACCTCGTGCCACACCGGTGACCAGGTTTCAGGAAGACTCAGGTTGTTCAGGGGTAGGCTGGGGCATAGAAAGATCAAGTATCTGCTGGCAGCTCTCCTTCCTTGGAGGAGGGGGGAATAGTGCAGTGTGCTGTAGACTGACACCTACCGGTGGCTGTGTGTCAGCACTGCCTTGAAGGGGGCAGGCCCACATCCAAAGTGTTAAACTGCCTCTGTGGAGGCAGTTCCCGTGCCTGTTGCATGTACATGGGTCCTGGGGTGTAAACCAGAGGGGGAAAAGTCAGCACTGGCAGACTCCATGATGGTCAAGCTGTACCCACGCTGACTTCCTGGCAATCTGGACGTTGGCTTCCAGGGATGGGGGAGGTCGGTGCCCCTCAACACTGGCCCTGTCAATGGGGGTAACCCACTGGGGATAACTGGGTGGGATGGGTGTGGGGAAAGCCTCGCCGGAGAGACAAATCCCCCCGAGGGAGTGGCTGGAGCTGCCTGCCCACTCTGAGGAGGAGCGGTAAAATGTAAATAGAAAAAAAAAAGTATTAATTAAACTCCGAGGATATTTTTCACCATCTGCGATTAACCCTTCTTCAGTTTTAATGGGGCCTACTGAATGTTGACTACCTCTTAAGGAACCTACATAATTATAAAAGTGTTTATTATCTCCAATTGTTGCTAATTCCCTTTCTGAATTACTTTTAACTTTTTTATTAGGTTCTTGCATTTAGAGTTCTTGTTTCATCCACTCTGACACCTCCTATCCAGTACAGTGTATTGAGGTTCTCTTTGCCAATATGCATTACCTTGTATTTGTTTACATTGAATTTGAGCTGCCAGACCTTTGCCTATTTTTCCAGCCTGTGTAGGTCTCTTATTCCCCTAATCTGCTCCTCCAAGCCTCCTGTGTGGCATCAAATTAAAGGCTTTGCTGAAGTCCAAGTAGAGGATGTTCATAGTCTGCCCCTTGTCCAATATCTGCAATATCGAGCTGAAGTAGTCAACGAGGATTGTGCATCACACTGTCCACTAAACAAAGCCGTGCTTCCTTTTATCATGTGTATTATTAGATTAGAATTTAGAAATACAGAATTTGACAGCAGACAAGGACTGATAGGCCATCCAATCTGCCTTTTTTCCCCTATCTACTAACAAAGCCACTGATCATTACTCTATTTCCGGCCTTACTCCCCTTTTGTATCAGTAGGGTTCTCCTAGGACTACCTCATGCAGTTTTGAATTCCCCTACCAACACTGCCTCCACCACTTCTGCTGGGAGGCTACACCATGCCTCAACCACCCTTTCAGTGAAAAAGTACTTTCTCACATTGCCCCATAGTCAACTCCCTTACAAGTCTCTTATCATGCCCTCTAGTTCTGGAGTAACTCTTTTGGAAAAATGCTACCCTCTTGACCCTTGTTTATTCCATTTAGGAATCTGAAGGTCTCCATCATATCTCCCCTCTCTCTCCACTCCTCCAGGGTATGCATATTGAGTGCCCCCAGCCTCTCCTTATATGACCTTTGGTGCAGGCCCTGCACCATTGTTGTTGCCCTTCTTTGAACTGCCTCTACTTTGACTATGTCCTTATGGAGATGCAGTCTTCAGAACTGGACACAGTACTCCAAATGAGATCTCACCAAAGACTTCTATAGTGGCACCACCACCTTTTTCTTCTGCTGGTGATACTCCTTCCTATGCACCCCAGCATCATGCTGGCTTTTGCCACAGTCTTGGCACATTGTTTGGCCACCTTAAGGTTATTAGATATGATCACCCCCAGGTCTGTCTCCTGTTTGATGGCCGACAGTATTTCTCCACTCATCACGTACTCCTCCCCTAGATTCCTCTGCCCCAAGTGCATTAATTTGCACTTCTTCATATTGAATCTTAGCTGCCACACTCTGGACCATTGCTCCAGTTTGTCCAGGTTATTATTTTCAAACTCATAGCGGATAACATTTCAGATCTGACATACATACGCCACATGACATTGCAGTGTTCGTCATCAGGAGTCCCTCACCCCAGTGAGGGACCCTGTGTTGTTGGTACTCTCTGTATTATTAAATACTGAAGCATTGTATTGGCATGTCAGTTACCTTTCTACAAAGAGATACCAGACTGACACAACCTCTTGGAATTTCATTTATAGTTACAAGCTGGCTGTTCGTTTGTGGTACGCACTGTAAAGACCGAGCAGAGTCGCAGCATTCTTTTGAAACAACACTATTTTTCATTTTCTCCTTCCCTTCCTGAGTATCTACCATATTACAGATCTTTGTGTCATCTGAAAAGAGCCACACCTTCCCCTCTAGTCCCTCTGCAATGTCACTGATGAAGATATTAAACAGGACTGGGCCAAGAACTGATCTTTGTGGCAGCCTGCTGATCACGTTCCCCTCCTCTAATCTAGCTCTGTTTACCACCACTCTCTGTCTTCTATACCCCAACCAATTTGCAACCTAGTTCACTACCTTGTGTCCCAATTCTAGGCTGCACAGCTTGTTTACAAGTCTCCTATGTGGAATGGTGTCGAACACCTTGCTGAAGTCCAGGTAGGTCACATCCACCACTCTCCCCTGACACACTTCCCTGATCACCCAGTCAAATAAATCTATCCACTCCGTCTAATAAAACCTTCCCACTGTGAATCCATGCTGCCTCAGATCCTATGCTTAGTTGGATTCAAGGTGCTCTACTATTCTTACTTTTAGCAGTGATTCTATAATTTTTCCCACCATCAAGGTCAGGCTAACAGGTCTATAGTTTCTACCCTCCACCCTACCCCTGCTTTTGTGGAGAGGGACTACATCTGCCCTCCTCCAGTCCTCTGGAACCACTCTGGTATCCAGAAACCCACTGAACAGGGCTGTCTGTGGTGCTGCTAGAACCTCCCTTAACTCCTTCAGAATTCTGGGGTGTACCTCTCCAATCCCACTGCTTTGTCTTCCTTTAGTTTTGTGAGTTATTTTAGGATGCTCTCCTCTGTGAATGGTCATGTGTCCATCTCCCTTCCAATTCTCTTACTTTGTTGTGGTCCCTCACCTTCACCTTCTTCTGTGAAAACTGAACAGAAATACTGGTTATGGATCGATGCCTTTTCCTAGTCTCCTTCCATGCAGTCTCCCTCTTTCCCTTTTTGCCTATCCCCAGTCTTTCTTCTCTTGCTAATGTACCTGTAGAAGGGTCTTGTCCCCTTTTGTCACTTCCTTTGCTATTTTTTCCTCTGCCTCTGCTTTTGTGTTCTTGAGCACTTTTCCTGCCTTCCTCTGTTTCTCTAGATACATGACCCTGTCCTCCTCCTTCTGCATTTCCTTATACTTCCTGAAAGCCACCTTGTTTGCTCTTACCTTCCTGGACACCACCTTTGAGAAACACGGTGGCTTTTTTCTCCTGCCTATGTTTATTTGCTGAATGCAAAGGTTGGTTGCCTTCACTGTAGCTCCTTTTTGGTGGGTCCACTGGTCCTTGACTCCCTTGCAATTCTTTCCCCCTGCCAGGGCTTTCCTGAGACATATTCCCATGCTAGCGAGGTCTGCCCTCACTGAAGCCTAGGAACTTCACTTTTGTGTGGCTAGACCCAGTTTCAATACTCATCTCAATCCACAATGTGCTACAGTTGCTGGTCCTCTGGTGTTCTCCCCCCCTTGAGCTCTCTAATTCTGTCACTGTTTGTTAACAGCTGTCCAAAATTGCTCCCTTCCAGGTTGGTTCAAGCACTGGCTGCTTGAGACCCACTCCTTGCAGGGAGTCCAGGATGTTCCTGCTCCTAGCTGTGGCCACTGTTGAGATATCCCTATCTACATTCAGCAGGTTAAAGTCACCTGTAATCAGTCCCTTCCCTTTTGCCACCATTTTATGTATGGCCTCCAGTAGATCTCTGTTCAATTCCTCCCCTTGTGCTGGGGGTCTTTAGATCAATCCTGTGCAGATGGCTGTGCCATTGCCTGTCTCCAGGGTGACCCACAGTGCCTTTGCCTTTCTTCTGCATCCCTTGCACCTCTGTTGGCTTCATCTCCTCTTTGACATAAAAAATCTGCCAATGGCAGTGCCACTGCCCCTACTCACATTACTTTCAGTACATCTGTTGTCTTGTTAAATGTCAAGATCCTTGGTCCTTTGAGTATCCTGTCCCATATGCCCCTTTTTCTACTTCTGTATGTCCTATTGCAAACTTTGTTGAGCACTCTGGAAGAGGTCCCCTTTTCTCCGCTATGACTACTGAGCTACAGTATTCATTCAGTAAGTTCACATTCTCCTCATCTTTTCCCACTCACACCCCTCCTTTCTACTCTCTTCCTGTTCTCCCTAATATACCAAAAGAAAGCCTTACCATCCTCATGTACGCTCTCAGCTATCCCAAGCTCTGTCTCTGCTTTGTCATTTTTTTACCACTGCTCCTGTTATCCATGGCCAATTCTGGTAACCTTTACTATTCTGCTGTATGATATGGTTTGACATTTCTAAAGGCTGCCCTTTTAGCACCTAGGTTAGCTTTCCTCACCTTGGTGGGGAACCAGATAGTTTTTTCCTCGTCTTGCCCCATCTTTTTCATGTCACATTTGCAAATTCCCAATACAGTACTTCATTCTTAATGGCCTCCCATTTTTCTTCACACCATCCAGTTGACCTACCCCCTCGAGTTTAACTTGCAATAGTCTCTCCATCATTCCAAACTCCAACTCCCCAAAACTGGCACTAGCATCTAAATCTGACACTGGACCTTGAGAGTTATACCAACATTGTACCATCCAAATTGATCATAATTAGTCTTCATGGGGGACAGGGACTGTAGTTCCTTAATCAGAGCATGGTTAGAAAAGCCCAGATCTAGGGTGGGCATATCTTTAGTGTTCTCCTTGATGTGCTCTACTAGGAAGCAGTCCTGAAAGGCATCAAACACCACCAGCATGGACAGTGTTTTGCCTTCACCATTGGATGCATTTATTACATCAATGGCATGGCAGCTCTGAGAGAACAGCTCAATGGTGCTACTTTCTGAATATCCTAGATCATCTGGTTTAAGATTTGCACTGAGAGATACGATCTAACTGAGTGCTAATTTCTGCACTGTGCTAGTATTCTAGATCCTGTTTGCAAGATCAGCACAGAGGCTTGGCTTACAGTTCCATTGTGGAACTACCTTTTAAGCTAATTTCAACTGACAGTACTGAGTTGCCTACAGACTAGATCACTGTTCCACTGTGCCCAATCCTGTTATCTTGGGACAACCTGTCCATGGTATGTGGGGGGCTCAGCAGTACACCAAATAAGAAGCAGAACAGGTATGTGGAGGAGGGGCCAGTGGGATTTAAAACATGGTGCTGCTCCACAGCACAAGCATGAGTGGTGCAAGCACCACTTGCGAGAATTTTAAGTAATAATTACCAGTAGTTCAGGTATTTTGTTTATTATTTATTTATTTTGTTCACCGGGTAAACATAAGAGACCCGAGACTATAAAATAGTCATAAGATGTTATACAAAAAGATAACTTTTACATTCACTTAATACAGGAATACAAATACATGACATATAAGACAAACAATATAATACAAATTATTTAAAATAGCAATGACATTGCAAGCTACTCAATAAATGATGCTTCAATTTCTTTTTGAATAAATTATGACTATTCATAGTTCTCAATTCAATTGGAAGATCATTCCAGTATTTTGGTGCTTGGATAGAAAAAGCTTGAGCACCCATTTTAGTTTTAGTAATGTTCAAATTTAAACAAGAAAGAAAATGTGATCTCAAGTTTCCTGGAGCTTCCCTTACATATACCAGAGAATACAAGGGAGAGAGACTTTTTTGTCTCAATACATTATCCGTTTTACAACAAAGAGAGTAAATGGAACTCAAATTAGGCAGTAGAAACCCTGAAACTTGATATAAAGTACAATGATGTGTACTATAAGGCAATCTATAAACAAATCTACAAATACTATGAAAAGTCATTGTTAAGTTATTTACCACATGTTTAGACAAACTAGTAAACAAAAATGAATTACAATTCAGTTGAGAAAGTAGTATACTTTGGGCTATACGTTTCCTGGCTTGTAAAGTTTAACACATTCTGTAGTCTGAATAAAACCTCTAATTTTTTATTTACTGATTTTGTTAAAGTCAATATATGATTTGATAATGTTAAATTTGAGTCTAAATTCATATCCAAATATCTAAAACACCTGCTCCAAATTAGTTCAATTTGTACCCAAAATATTCAGTTTCCCTAATTTAACCAACTTTTGTTTAGAGGCAAATATCATACTCTTGGTTTTTGAAATATTCAATGATAATTTTAAGTCCAACAAACAATTTTCTAGACTCTGAAAATCTTCACTCAAATCTTGGGTAATTTTATCTAATGAATTAGAGCTATTATATAATATTATATCATCAGTATATAAGATTGTCTTAGCCTTAAGAATTTTACTTGGTATAATATCCACAAATAAGGAAAACAATAGGGGTCCCAAGACTGACCCTAGAGGTACACCCTTTTCTAAAATTCTTACTCTTTGACACTGATCCCTCATAAAGAACTTGTAGTTCCCTACCTGATAAATAACTCGCCACCCATTCTAATGACAATCTGGACAAACCCTTGGCAGCTAGGCTCCTGAGCAGCAGGCGATGGTCAACAAGGTCAAATGCCTTGGACAGGTCCACAAAAACAGCACCAGTGAGCTCACCCCTCTCCATAGCCTCACTGATGTGGTTTGTGAACTTGGCCAAGGCAGTTCCTGTACTATGAACATTTCCTAAAGCCATGCTGCTCAGGAGCCCGAAGCCCAGTCAATTGTAAGTAATCACTAATTTGTACCTCTGTTATCTGTTCTAAAATTTTACCTAAAGGATGGAGAAGAGAAATAGGGTGGCAATTGTCCAAATCTTTACTATTTCCCCCCTTAAAAATTGGTCTTATTACATTTTTTTTCCATTGTTGTGGAAAGATCCCTATTTCTAAGGATAAATTAAATATTTTTGTCAAAGGCTTATAAATGTATGAAGATATTAACTTCAAAAACCTTGGCTGAATATCATCAATTCCAACATTTTTTAAAGGAATTTTCTTCAAAATTTTCAGTACCTGATCAGGCTCTATTTCTTCAAAATGAAATATTAAATCATTTTGAGATGCTATAACTGTGTTCTTTAAGTCCTGATCATCCTTATCTACACTATATTTACCCATATCCAAACATTGTTGTAAAAAGGCTGTACTTATTTCCTGTGGATCTTTTATTGTAACTTCTTCAACAAGGAACTCACCTGATTGTACATCTATGAGAGGAGACACCAAAGATTTGATTGAAGACTAGAATTTTTTTGGATTTGACAAACTTAGTTCTTGTTGTTTTGTATAATAATCAGATTTACACAACTTTAATTTTATCTTACATTCATTTCTTAATTTCTGATAGTTTTGAAAATCACTAATATGTTTACTGAAGCAAAATTGTTTCCATGCTTGATCTCTTTGTTTCATCAATTCAAACACCTCCAGAGTAATCCATTTATTCACTGTTCCCCTTACTCTGCTTGTTAGTATTGGACAGAACTTATTTTGTATCTCCAAAATGTGTGTTGTAAAGTAATGTACTGCAGACTCTATGCAAGGTATTACATCCAAGTAAGACCAATCAACATCTCTTAAATCAGACTTTAATCCATCATCTAATTCTTCGGGATACTTTCTATAGGTAATCAAATGGGGGCGGCTTTATTTTCTTTGATTTCCAAGTATAATATATTGCCAGGTGGTCACTGATAACATCTGGTAAGACTCCAATCTTAATAATTTTAGTATGATTATTAGTCAAAATCCAGTCCAAAATTGAATGATGATTTGTTTTCAGGTTCATGCTTGTAAAAGTTTGTACTAACTAACACAAACCTGCATTCATCAACAAGGACTTCATATTAGAAGCATCACAGGAGTCCCAATGAATATTAAAATCACCTAACACTAAAAAGTTACCACTAAATTGGTAATTTGAAACAAATCGTAAAAACTCTTCAAGGTCTTTATGTGCAAATTTTGGTGGATTATAAACAGTGTAATGTTTAATTTTAAAATTATCCCCTTGTTTTATCTCAGTCAATAACCATTCACACTCTAATGGGGAATCAACCTTTAACTCCAGTTTAGACACAGTTAATTCTTGTTTGTAATAAATAAGTATACCTCCACGCTTTTTCTTTACCTGCCCTGTCTTTTCTTGTTTTATAACCTATGGCCAAGACACCATTAGTCATTGAAGGTTTTAACCAAGTTTCTTTAAACTCAAAACATCAGGTTCATATTTTAAGACCCAAGCCTCAAACTCTATTTTTTTGGGGAAATAAGCTATGAATATTCAAGCGTGCCACTCTTAGGACCCCCTATTTAATTTAATTTTACACCTGGTTTAGGCTTAGATGGGGAGTGATAAATTCCATTGCTTGGGAAATAGAAGCATTGGTCCATCTTGGTTTGCTTTCACTGGGAAAAATAGTAACTTTGGTGTCCAAATGAAAGTTGTGCTGAGGACATGTGGAAGGGTGGCAAACTCCACTACTATCTGTGTACAATTTTTTTTTACTTGTTAGCTACTCTTGCTGTCCCTGCTTGACATATCCATTAGTGCCCTTGTAGTGGCAGTACAAGGACCTTGAGTAAGTGACTCATTTTGTGCTTTGCATAATTACTTTACAGTTCCCTGCCTCTGCTTGAGGTAGACCTGGTCCCTCCTTCTTAGATTATTTTAGTATGTTTTTGATAGGAATTTTATATTGGATTCTATTAAATGAGTCCATTCTGCATGTACAACAGAACAACAGTGACAATCCTTCTAAATTGGGATTGTGCCTTGTGAGGTGTTTAGTTTTAGTTTGTCAACCACCCACATGGATGAGCCATACACTCATTTAAGTTCTGATATCCGATATAAATTCATATTAGGTCATAATTCTAGATGTCTGCTATTACATATGCAGCAACAGGTTTTGATTAGCATTTTCTCCTTTACTGGCCATTCTAGTGTGTATGTTGTGACCACTGGCCTAAGAACCATGGGTGCTAGACGTTTACATTGGTCAGTTATGTGCAGGAGAAATATGATTTTACTGCTACTTTTAATGTCTGGATTGGCTCATCCTAATCCAGACCCTGTTAATGGTAACATTTCCTTTGTTATCTTTCCAAGGAATTCCATTTGTTTTGTACATCTTAACATACAGAGTGTGATAGCAAAATGGGATGCATTTATTGCCCAGACTGTTCAATATCAATTTGGTGTTATTGATTTATCTGACATGTGGCTTACTAGTAGGGTTCTGGATGAAGCGATCCATCTACCAGGCTATAACATTTTTAGAAGTGACAGAAAGGTTAGGAGGGGAGGAGCGGTTTATTTTATATCAAAAATCAGCTAACGGCTACACCTGATGCTATTCTGTATGACTCTGTCTCCTGTGAATATTTAACACTGTCACTTAGATTAGGTAAGCATAAGATACTGACTTTGGCTGCCATGTATGTTTCACCAGGCAACCATGAAAAGGCCCTAAAATTGATTGAGATCATTAGGGTCTCACTCCCTGTTAATCTGGAATTACTAATCATGGGGGATATGAACTTAAATTGGCTTGGAAAGGATTCTTGCAAATTTAGGGAAATGGTCACTAACCACAGGTTGATGCTTGTGACTGAGATTCCTACAAGAATTCATTATAAAACAGTGTTTTCTTCCCTTTTGGAATGGATACTTGTTTCTGATACTAATCAGATCATAAAGTCCAGAGTTTTTCCGTACAGTACTAGTGACCATAGCTCAGTCTACTGCTGCTGGTCAGCTAAAAAGAAAACTGTTCCCTCTGTGATTACTTTGTCTCCCAATATAAATAAGCTACATATAGAGAGATGTCAGCATGCTATAGCCACTGCCAACTGGACAACTATAGAGCAGTCCATAGATGTGAACACAGCTTTGTCCATCTTCTGTTCCACCTTTAATAATGTATGTGATAGGCTCATTCCATATGAAAGATTTAGAATCAGGAGTGACACACATCAGTGGGTCACCCCCAAACTTCTGGAGAAGCTGAGGGAGTGTGACACGACATGGAAATCTTACAGGAAATTACCTAGCCAGGATAAGCTAACAGCCTATAAAAGAGCAAGAAATAATTGTACAACATTAGTCAGGAGCCTGAAAAGAAATTATTTTGTTGGAAGACAGAGGGAATTTGAGGGCAAGAATACAACTGAAACATGGAAGCTGGTAATTGATTTACTGGGTAAGAAATGTTCTACTAGCCTACAATGTCTCAATACCTCAGCTGGACTGGTATCTGATCCAGCTCAGATTGCTCAGGAAGTCAATAATTTTTTTCTGATTTATTTAAATATGCTCCTGCAGATAAAAGTATATATATATATATATATATATATATATATCTGCTCTCACTTTTATGGCTATGGGTCCATTTACACAAGGTTTAATTTTAGATTACTTCAACCAGCTGAAGTCCCGAGACATCTACAGAAGATGGATCCCTGACCCTCCCTTAGCCAGGATGAGAATTATTATAGGCTTCTGAGGGTGACTATAGGCTTATGAGGATCACTGCGGACATTCTGCATTTTCCCCATCTATTATTTTTAATGTATCTCTTGGTTCTTCTACTTTTCCTACTATACGGAAGGATTACGTAGTAGTCCCAATATTTAAATCTGTGGATGCTATTAATGTTCAAAATGTTCAACCTATATCTCCCTTGACTCCTTTATCAAAAGTATTAGAAAAAATAATTTGATGAAATGTTTAAGTGACTCTCAAAATATTATATTCATGCACCAGAACAACATGGTTTTAGACCAGGCCACAGTACCATGACAGCCATGGTGGGGTTCATGGGCACGGTTCAGATGGCATTGGATAAGGGCCATCTTACAGGATCAGCATTTCTGGACCTCACCAAGGCCTTTGACCTGGTCTATCATGGTCTTTTATTGGTATCACTAGGTGGCCTAGGATTTTCTGAGGATGTTGTTGGATGGTCCAGGAGCTATTTGAGTCTTCACTCTCAGATGACTAAACTGTATGATCAGTATTTACTTTCTGCTTCAATTGCACTGCGTGTGCCTCAAGGGTCAGTTCTGGGTACTCTTCTTCTTAGTCTTTTTTTGAATACCCTCTCTTTGGTTTACACCAACTCACAGATTTTTTATATGTAGATGATGCAGTGATCCTCAACAGCGCAGCTGATCTCAGAACAATACAGGACAACCTATCGTGTGACTTACTAGCTGTCCATGATTGGTTTATTAGAAACAGACTTATATTACATGATAGTCTATGTTTTTTTATAAAACCAAGAGTAGAGTGAAGAAAAATATTACCTTATCTTTGGTTACAGCACTGGGGTGGAAATACAGCAAGTACAACATTTTAAATATCTACACCTTATAACTGATGGAGGATTGACCTATGAACCCCTTATCACCAATATGACGAAAGTCATACACCAAAGACTGGGCATGCTTTATTGACTTAATTCGCTCTTGGTTCTTTCCACTAGGAAGATGTTGGCACAAAGCTTCCTAATACCATTAGTAGATTATGGATTACTATTTTATCATTCAGCTGGTGAGGCACTCTTGCCTAAAGTTAGGATACTACTAAATCTAATTGCTAGACTTTCTACCCAGATGCCAGCAAGGCCACATCACTGTAGTCTTTTAACAGCAGCTGGTTTACTGCCACTTGATTATCACTATAAGCTGCAGCTTGGTCTGCTTGCATAAAAGTGACTCCATATAAGGTCCCTCCAAGCCTCTCTACTAGATTATCCAATAATTTTGTTTTTAGGATGATGATATCTGCAGGCCAAATGTCTTTTTTTTTTAATCATACTTTTTACCTCCCTTGATCATTGCTATTGTCATTTGACTGACCTAGCACCCAGACCACTGGGAGGATCCCCCACAAGTTGTTAGAGGGGGTCCCACGCTCCCAACACTTCAACCCCTACCTCCATACTGTACCTCTGTAATTTCAACGGGATCCTCAAACAGGGTCCAGGTGCTAGAGAGCAAGAGCCATGCCTGGCTTTCTCACCAGTGTTGCACTGGGGTCAAGCATCTCCTCCAATGTACACCCCCCCAAGACATGACATGTGCAGGATGTCAAGGCATGCATGCTGATGTCAGTCACGTCTCCCCTCTAAAGAAGCTTGGACATGCGAAGCCTCTGTCTTCTGCTAGAGGCTAGTCAAGTATCCCCCTCCCCTGGAGGAGGTGAGAAGTCCCTGGGATGCTCAAATCTCCTCCCCCCCAGTGGCCTTCTGACATCCCTGGCTCATTCCTGAACCTGGGTCACCAGCGTCACAAGCAGTAGTGCTACCGCCTTACTGGTGGACCAGCAAAGGCCAAAAGTCTTTTTTATATATATTTCCATTCTTTAACTTTCTGCAATCCATTTTTGAATGTTTCAATAATACAATTATGATTTTTAAGAAAGTTAAAAAAGCTATTTATATGAAGAAAATTAGTGTAAATATTCTATCTGAATGACCTGTGTATGTTTGTTAAGGTACTGTATCCTAGAAATTATGAGTTTTCTCGTTTTTCATCCTGTTTACATAAGCATTGTTTATGTATACTGGTCAACCAATGGGTCTTTGGCCCATGGACTCTCCAGTTTAAATAAATAAAACAAACAAACAAGCAAACACACAAACAATTCCTGGCTCCATGCACTCATTACCCCAGGTATGTCCCAGTAAAGGTCAGGTAGGTTTAGGTCTCCCTCAGGACTTTTTTTTCTCATCTCAACAACCTTCCTAATCTCCCTTTCAACAACCTATCTCCTGCTTTAGTCTGGTCAAAGGGCCTGTAAGGGACCTCAGCCTCATGTTTCATTTCATTTTATTTGGGTTACACCATTAAGCAAACTCATTTGAAATGATGGCTCATGTTCTTCTCCCATTCACAATCAGATATATCCACAGTGATTCCACACACCCTTATCTCATGACAACATTCTCTTACATGTGCAGTGCACCCCTAACCAGTTTTTCTATCCTTCTAGCAGAAGGCATAGCCTGGGACTGATGGGTCTCAATCACAATTAGGTAAAGCTCACAATTCTGTAATAGCATCTGCTTGGCCAAGGTAGCCAATGCCTGAAAGTCCCCATTTTGTTCTCATGGTTCCGGGCATTTTAGCCATTTACTCTCCATGCTTTACTTCCTCTGTCTCATTCATGACTTCTTCACCCCTCCATCTTATTTGTTATCATCTCCCATCCCATTATTGTAAACTACTATTTTTCACATTCTCCTTGTCTTCCCTGGTTGGGGAGTGCTAGCTAGGTCCCCTATACTTGCCACTATGCCTTCGAGTTCCCCACCTTCAGCATTCCCTGTTCCTAGTTTAAATATCTATTGACGAACGTTTCAGATTTCTGTGCCAGAGCATTTGTCCCTCTTCAGTGAGATGAAGGCCATCCCTCCTATACAGCCCCTATACCAAAAGTATCCCCAGTCCCCTGCATATCTGGGCCCCTCAACTCTACACCACTCCCTTAGCCATGGGTTGAACTGGTCTATCTTCAGAAGGCATCAGTCTCCATATGAAACTATTTAAAAGACAAAGAACCTCTGTGCGCAAAAACATTGAGGCAAGGGTTACCCTAAAGGGCATTTGGCTGGGAAGCCAAGTTTCAAGAAAATACAAAATCACACATGCCCACACAATACAAAGCATCATGGGCTGCATATGCAAATCACCACAGAATATTATGCTGCTCCAACTTTAAGCAGAATTGCATGGTGCCGAAAGGCCTCTCACACAGTTTGCAAAGGGTGCTAACAGAAGACATAGACACATGTTTCATCCTACCAGGACTCATCAGTATGCCTCGTCTGTTTGACACCCCAGTGGAATGGACCAGTTACCCTAAGACAGTGTGTCTTGGATATGTAGCCTCCATATGTCACACTAGCAGGACCTCCGAGAAGGCCACCGATGTCACTGTGGCCCCTCAGGCTGCCTTACAACCTCCAGAAACTAGCCTTCACATCCTCCACCATGTCTTGACAGTCCTTTGGTCCATAAGTGGACAATCCCATCTTTCTCTCCCCCCCATGTGCCAATGTATTCACACTGTCCTGGTGGTATCCATCTTTACTGTAGATAGATATCAAAATGAGGTAATCACGTCAATACTGTGCCTACAATTCAGCATGAGCATTACAGCACAGCAATTAGCATGCAACACAATGTAAGCACTGCTGCAAAATAATTGCAAACAATATCTTCGCACAGCAATAATAACAGATACCGAAAACTAGCCAATCCACTGTGGTGGAGAGTGCAAGAAGCACAGCCTCCAATATGCTTGGCCAGCTCTATAACTTTGTACAGTATATGCAACATAACATACTACTCAGTGCGAGTCATTGGTGTCTGTTATAAGTGACTGTCCAAACTAAACAAAACATGAGTTTATACAGTGTTGTCTGCCCCTTTCTCTTACGGGCAAATATTGTTTTATGTAACGTGTGTATCAGTTTTGTTCCTACTTCCTTCTTTCCTTCTACCTGTATTGCTGCTTGCTGCTGCTGAGAGGTGGCGTGCTTTGATAATGTTCAGAAGTTTGGGGCTCACATCACATTGTGCTGTCTAAAGGTTTGGGGAGCTCAGTGTTTCCAAAGTAAAGGAGTTGAGGAGCTTAACTTTCAGGAGTAAAGGGAGTTCAGATACATAGCAGGATTAACTATACTCATGTACTGCAGCTAAGTCTGCTAAGTTCAAGCTTTATAACAAACAAAAAGATGCACGGCAGAAAGGTGGTGAGATATGGAGTTCAGCTTCCAGGGAGCCTAGGCACATAATGTCTGCAGATCTTTTGAAACATACTGTTTCAGCACCTTTTGAGGGTTTGGGGTTTAGACACAAGAAAGTCCACCACTCTAAAATACACTGCTTCCACGTGGTGAGATAGCAAGGGTGTAGAATTCCATTCACACTTCCTGTGGGCTAGAGAGGCCACTATTGGCTTTGCTGGATGAGCACAATTAACAACAGACTGACACTACATTACATAGCAATATAGATGCTGTAGAGTACTAGTGGTGGGCAGCCCAGCCACTATATTCTGTGGAAACAGTACATTACAGCACTAGGTTTTATTATGATTGTTTTTGGTTTTTTTTAATCGCGATTGTTTTATGCCTTGCTGCAGCGCTACACTGTCGTGGGGCGTCCAGCTGCCGATTCTGCCCATCAGGAGAGCTGGGTAGCTCAAACTGCACCCAGGGGGATCCGGGACAGCCATCATGCCAACCCATTGGAGGGCTCCCCTCTGCCACTGCCAACCAGGACAGCCCCAGACCCTCCCTGACAGGACTCCGCCAAAGTCCTCTGGGTGGCTCGGACCCCTGGAGCATAGATGTGCAATGACATCCAGGCATGACGTGCCGATGTCTGCCATGCTCCCCCTCAGCTTGCACCAATGCTGGTAGTTCCCCCTAACATCCCCAGGGGCCTCTACAGAGCAATGGGAATTCCCCAACCCAGCCCAGGACTAGGAGAGCAGTCTACGGATGCTCAATCCTAGTCCTCCCCTGCTGACCCCCAATGACCCGGCCTCATTCCCGAACCCGGGTTGCCGGCACGGTGTGAGGTGTGGCATCCAACGCCTCAACTCTCAGTGCCACATCACGCTGCAGCTACTCAAACTGAGATATAACAGTGTGTTTTAGGTTAGAACGGATATTGCTGAGCTGCATTTAGCCTCGCTGATATTGCATGCACGCATTTGACATGGAACCCCAAAATGAACTACTTGCAAACACAGTATTCATAATACACCACTGAGTTTTACAGATAATAATAAGAGCTCTCTAAAATTCTGGTAGCTCATGAAAAGAATATTTAGATTATGTATTGGTATTACCTGTAGAGGTCAGCAGTTAGACACAAATATCTAAATTATTCATAAACTAAATCAAGCCTCAGCCATATCATGGACTCTTGAGACAAAAACTGATGTCACTGAGGGGCAAGCGGTATGTTTTTAAACAAAGTTTCCCCCTCAGTGACACCTATTGTCTCTCATACTGCATATCTATGAACTGCAGCTGACAACTACAGCCAGGTACATCAGCCAGTTACCTTTTATGCACGATCTTAATAACCTTTTATTGTTCTTCGATTATTATGGCTCTGATGCTCTTTCTGCAGTATGTTTACAAATTAACACTTGATGTGGAACCTTTGCAAATGAGCACGCACAAAGGTACTCTTATGTTAAATACATAAAAAAGATTTTATTAATTAATTAATTTATGGGTGTTAAAATATGAGTGACCAGGTCCAAGTCTCCTTCAACTAACTGAACCACTATATCTGTACAGTTTTAAACCCATAAATGTGGTTTAACAGTTTCCAACTCCTGAAAAGTCTTACCACGCTTCAACAGACAGTGTGTCACAAAATGGAAATGAAGGGGAATCTCACTGTGCTTCAGTTTTCAGAAAGGTACTGGAATGTTACAGCTGGGTGGACCAAGCAGTCGTTTTCTGCAAACAAATTTTTTGTTACATCAGAGCCCCTAAGCTAGTCCTTTCATACCTTTTCCCTGACATGTCATCAGGCTTGCCATTTTAAAAGACAGCCTGTCACATTATTCTGTACTGCTAATGTACTGTGACTGACATACGAACATAAGAAGCCAGCAGAAAAGGCCATTTGGTTTATCACGCTCTGTTCATATTGCAGGGTCCACAGCTTGAGCTAATGTCCCTGCCCACCCTCCCACCCATGATCCTTACCTTCCCATGCCTATCCAAGCTTCTTACAGCTGTCCACTGTCTTCAACAAAATGACCCCTTCCAGCAGTACATTCCAAGTGTCCATCACCCTCTCTGTGAAGAAGTGCTTTCTGACCTCCCTCCTAAACCTCCCACCCTCTAGCTTAAGACTGTGCCCCCTCATGTTATGGTTGCCACTCAGCTTAAAGAGACTCTCCTTATCAGCCTTATTTATCCCTTTCAAGCAACTGAAGGTCCCAATTATGGCCTCTCTCTCTCTCCTGTCTTCCAGGGAGTACATGTTCAGTACTCTCAACCTCTCCTCATATGCCTTGCCCTGCTGACCAGCTACCATCTTTGTAGCCCTCCTCTGGACCTTCTCCAGCACTTTAATGTCCTTTTCGAGGTGTGGGCACCAGTACTTAACTCCATACTCTAGATGCGGCCTTACCAGTGAACTGTACAAGGGCAGTATAACCTCCTTTCTCCTACTATTGATCCCCCTAACTCTGCATCCCAGCATCTTGTTTGCCTTTGCTGCTGCTTTCTTGCACTGCATGGAGTGCTTCAGGTCACTAGTGATCATCACTAGGGATGTCAATTTGTTATGGCAGTCATGCACATCATGGTTTCCATGACAGTTGGTCTTTATTCAGGACTTCCATGACTTCCACTATTGTCATCAAAATGTAGCAATGGTGACAGTGCCACAAAGTTTACTAATGATTTCATCAACAACCAATGAGTTATTAAAACCTCATCCATGACAAACTTAGATCCTTAATCATCACTCCCAGGTCCTTCTCCTTCTCTGATGCAGATACTCGGACTCCACCCAGGTAATACTTTGTCCAGGGATTCTTGGCTCCAATATGCATAATTTTGCATTTTTTGACATTGAAGCCAAGCTGCCTGATCCTGGACCACCTCCTCAGCTTTTCCAGATCTTCCAATAGGTCCTGTATTCCTTCAGCTATATCAGCTGACAGTATGGTAATTGGAGGAGATACTTCCAGGATAAAGGTGACCTGTAAATAACCACTGCAGCCTGCTCCCATCCCCACACACCTCACAATGCTGCTACAGGAGTCCAGGGCTGCAGTGTCATGAGCATATGATTTGTGGACAGTTAACAGAACAAGGTAACCCTCTTGTCTTTTTTGTGGGTTCGAGTCACCTTAGTCTCAAGTTCTGGAGGGATTCAAACTGATAACCTCTTGTTAGCATACCCAATTATCAGGCTCAGATAATTCTGTCTTCAGGGGGCCAGATATCTTTGCCTACAGGCACCTAACCAGGTCTACAAAATGAACCATTAGCACTCTATGCAAGACTTCAGAGAACTCTATCCATTTCCCAGTTTAGTATATCAATAAGCCCATACACAGTGGTAACTGTAACCTTTAAAAGCTTCATTTAAATAAAAAGAAATGTCAAGGCACTCTAGGTAGTTTCCGTTTTAAAATATATATCTTTACTTTAAAATAGGAAAACAGAAAAATATTACAGAACAAAATATCCCAACACATTCGGCCTTAAAACAAACAGGTAGAAGTGCAGATTCCTACAAATAATAACATTCAGACTAATCTTGTCTAAGGTCCTTACTTCGGTGCTCTGATGTTCCTCTTCTCTCAGTCAGTATTATGCAAGTGTCTCTGTCAAGGTTTTCTCAGCATGCTAAGAACAGTCCTGAGCCAGCCCTCTCGCTGAGGTCACCAAATTCTGCCTTGGTGTAACAAAATCTGTATTTTTTTTATTATACCAAGATAGCCTACTAAGGTATTTAACAAAATAAGAGATGACATAATAAATCTCCTCTTTATGTTTGACTGATCAGAACCAGTCTGGGCTTTGCTTCACCCACACATCAAAAGTCTCTTTGATATAAGTCACTGTATTCAAAGCAGAAGTGTATTTGACTGCTTAATTCTGACTGGCCTTGGTATCTACACATCAAAGGTCTTTTTGATGAAATTAGCTGATTTCCTGGGCTGATACCAAAAACACATGCATGCTATTTTCATTATGACACCTACAGCAAAATCAAAGGATTTCCTTGGGGATGCCATGAATGGCTAATTTCACTTCCTGGGATCAAAGCAAATTGACAAGATAATTGCACCCCAGATATCTGCAGTTTAACAATGTCCTGTCCTTTGAACTTATCCCTGGGGGGGGTTGAAGTGTCAACTTCTGCAGCCAGCACCTCCCTCTGCCACAGTCCATCATATATTAATTTCTTATATTTACAACAAAATATTATACAGGGGTCAGAACCAGATGTCCAAGTGTGACAATGGGTATTACACCCATTTAGTGACATCGCTACCACCACTGCTCTTATTATAGCAGCAATGGTGGTCCTTTATTATGTTTATTTTATGGCTTCTAAGGGGGTCTTGATACCTAAAATAATGTTACTTACAGCAACATCTGGACAGGCTGTTGCTGTAAGTAACATTATAGGTATCAAGACCCCTTTATCTACTTACAGTGGTACTGGGGAGAGGAACAAAACCATGTGCTTTGTCAGCTGAAAAAAAACAGCCTGTAACAGCACCAGCATTGATGCATTATGACCTCAGCAGAGATAACAGGCTCAGTGGATTCTTCTCATGGACTGGGAGCAGTATTGCTGCAGAGAGATGGAAATGACTGGAGATCTGTGGCTTATGAATCTCGGACACAGTCACTGAGACATTTTATGCCAAAATAGAAAAAGACTTGTGCTACTCTGGGCATGTGAGAGGCTCAGTAGTTCTCTTGCGGGTGCTCACTTCCAGAGAGAAATAGATCAAAAACTTCTTTTAGGACACAAAAGTTTAGAGGAGTTACCACCTAGAATTCAATGTTCCAGATTGAGACTGATGAGATATTCCTACACATAATGTACATACCATGGAACTATCTAACCACAGCTGATACTTTGTCAGGCTCTCTAGTTCACCATGATTCAGCACAAACAGAAACCTACTTACAGCAATATACAAATCTATGTCCATTACATTCTGCAGAGCATTCCAGCAACTGTGAATTAAGTAAATGAGATCAGAGACAAGCTGGTGGAGGAACCAGTCTGGAGAAATGGCCTAGTAAGGTCACAGTTCAAGGGAATATGAAACTACCTTGACTTTTTTGGTATGCATCTGTTAATTCTCTTTGGTTTGGGATAGTCCCCAAATTGGTGTTTTGTGTCCCTGCAAGGATCCTAGTCTTCATGTTGCTCATCGTCAACAATGGTTTCCCCCTGTACCCCCCCTTGACAGAGATGGATATACACTAACCTCAGCGCACAGATTGGTGCACACCCATCCCGACATGCTACTCATTGTCAAAGGTTTGTACTGTGTGTGGTTTCCTCCTTGACAGAGATGGATACGCACCAACCTCAGTGCACAGATTGGTGTGCTCCCATCCCTAACATACGAGCATCTGATGCCTTCACTGAACCGGCCTTAGTACTGGTCCCTGGCACACCTACCCCTAACCTTTGCTGGAAGTCAGTGTGTAGCCGGGTGCAAGATTCCCCCCACTCCACCCCAGAGAAATTAAGCAGTCTGATGGATGCTCAGCCTTCTCCCCCAGATAGCTGATGGCTCTCGGACAACTCTGGTTCACTCCCAAACCCAGGCATTGGTGTGGCAAGCAGCAGTACTACCACAGCACTGGTGTCACAAGCAGCAGTACCACTGCAGCACCGGTGTCACAAGCAGCAGTACTATCACAGCAGGACTGGGCCAGCAATAAAAGAGGTTTTCCTACTCTGCAGAATGGACTACTTAGAAAAAGAACCATGCTTGTAATTCCACAGTAATGAGAAAGGAGATTTTGATCAGACTTCATAAAGGGCACCAGGGCATTGCTAAGTTGGAGGAAGAGAGCCAGGTAATCAATGTGGCAGCCAGGACTGAGCAAACAGCTGGCAGCATTCATTATGAGATGCAACATGTCATCAAAGATGTAAAAAAAAAAAAATCCAGTAGAACAATAGATGCCACCTGAACTACCGGAACACTTGTGGCAACAACTTGGGGCAGATTTTTTTGAGCTAAGGTAAAGCCTTTATCTTCCAATTATCAACTATAACCCAAGATATACAGATAGTCTTAAACTGATGCCAACAACATTAGCTGATATCACTGTTCATGTGAAATCCATTATTGCAAGGCATGGAGTTCCTGAAGTCTTTATAATAGATAATGGGCGCACAAGGTTCTCCTCTAGTGGCATCACACTCCATCAGCTCTCTCGAGGCTAGGCCTCCTCTTGCATGACAAGTGCTGGTGCTGCTAACAAACTGAGGCACATTAAATGCATATTCTGTGGTCATGTCCTGCAATACAAGGTTTTTGGACAGCCATCAGGAATGCATGCTCCAGCTATGGATTCATACCACTGCATGGGACAGACCACTATTTCTACTGGGTGTTGAGCAGCTTGTGCCTCCCAAATGCTTGCCTTTGATATGGTTGGTAGTGGCAGTTAGTGTGGCAGCAAAGAGATTATTACTGTGCAGGTGGCAAATCACATCGGTAAAATCGACTCCACTTCCAACTCCTAGGGTTCCTTTTCATTCTTGTCTCTTTTATTTTTATTTTAGAGCCAATTTATAGAGAAAAACAAATGGGAGACCAAGAATGTACAGAGTAAACAAAATCCTAAGTCAAACAACACTATCTTGCTGAACCCACAGAAAAAACTTGTATTAGTGCTTTAAATCATCAGAATGTATTTCTTATATTTCTACTATTATTTCATTATAATATATGGGCATCCCTTAACTGAAATCAAGCAGCTTACAACCTTGTTATGCCACTGATATGACATCACTCTGTTGTTAACCCTTCTTGAGTTTGTATAGTACAACAAAATGGAATGTTCACAACAATCAATCAATGTTCTGTAAAGTAATTCAGTAAAGTAATTCAATCCATGATTAAACAATCTTGGTAGCCCATACACTATAAAATATAATGTAAAGTCTTTGGTTAACATTCACGCTGAAAACAATTCTTGAGGTTGCCATGACATCTGAAAATCCTTCGAGCTGCAGTCTTGAGGTTTACAATGATGTTGTGGCAACCTCGAAGTGTTTACCACGTGGTTATTAACCACAGACCATGCATTATCCTCTCTGTAATGTTTCAGAACTTAAAGTTCCTTCATCAGACATACAGCTTCTCAGTATCAACAGTGCTTGTCTGGTAAGGTTTGTTCTGTAAAACAAATACTGAAATTCATTTGTACACCTTTTTGTGTGTTTTTTAATATAAAATATACTATTAGTTCTCTACATTGGCTGCAAAATATTGAAATTCAATAATCAAAATTCAAATATGCAGGGGGAACAGAGTGAAAGGAGCAGGTGTTGGGCTCCAAGAATGGCCACAACTGCTGCAGAGAGTGTTTTAAAGTTTGCATTATTTTTTTATTTTTTGATGCTGCAGGGAAGGCAGCTCATAGCTAAACACTTGTTTGGGCTCTCAGAAATAGCTGGGACACTTGGGTGCTGTACAAACTCCTGCTCCATGACAGCTCTGCAGCTAGACTGACACCAATCAGTGGTGCTTTGGAGAAGCTATTGGGCTGCCAAGTGGGGTTTAGCTTGACCTTTTAAGGGCAGGCTACCCCCAAAGTCTGTCTTTGTGTACTCGCGCGTGACAAGCATTGCTGTAACAACAGGATGGGCACAAAACCCAGGGGAGCAGGCTGAGGTACTAAATGAGTACTTCCCCTCAGTTTTCACCAAGGAAAATGGGGAGGGCTGCATCATACATGGGAGGAGATGGTGAAACTGAAGAGGGGGGACCCTTACCGATTGGTGGGTCTGGAGAGAAGGGGGGTCATCAATGGCAGGAGGGGGAAGGCAAAGCAGGGGGATGAGGTAGTGGAGGTGGATATATCACAGCAGAGAGAGTGAGAGAAGCCCTCAGATCCCTTAAGACAGAGAATGCACCGGGGACAGATAAATTACATCCCAGAGTGCTAAAGGAACTGGCGAATGTCTTGGCAAAACCCCTGGTGGAGCTTTTCAGCATCTCTCTGAGGACAGGGTGGGTGCCCCAGGACTGGAAGGTGGTGTATATAGTACCTATCCATGGGGGGATCAAGGGAGGTGACAGGGAACTACAGGCCCATCAGTCTGACATAGGTGGTGGGCAAGGTGATGGAAAGCATTGTCCAGAAGAGGCTACAGAGGGACCTGGAAAAGTCAGGGTGCCCGAACGATAGACAGCATGGATTCTTCCAGGAAAAATCGTGTCAGACAAACCTTGTGGAGTTCTATGACTGGGTGACACGTGCCTTGGACCTGGGTAGACTGGTGGACATCCTCTTTCTTGACTTCAGCAAGGCTTGGACTCTGTTCCTCACTGGGGCCTGTTGGATAAGCTGGGAGAAATGGGGGAACCAGATGATCAGATGGATAGGAAATTGGCTCCAAGACCGGACCCAGAGGGTCATGGTTGGTGGGTTAGTCTCATCCCCAAGAAGGGTCATTAGTGGGGTCCCTCAGGGATTGGTCCTTGGGCCCCTCCTGTTCAATGCCTGTGTCTCTGACATAAGGAATGGTATCAGGAGTGAGAGGAGTCTCTTTGTGGATGACTCAAAACTGGGGGCGATGGTGGATGGGGAGGAGGGGAGGGTGGCCCTAATGGGGGACCTAGAGACTCTAGAAAGGAGGTCTAGAAAGTGGAAGCTGAGGTTCAATGCAGGGAAATGCAAGGTACTGCACCTGGGAGCCAGAAACCCGGGCCAAATGTACACCCTGGGGGGGGAATGCTACAAGTCTCGATGGCTGAGAGGGACCTGGGGGTGGTGGTGGATGTCAAGATGAACACCTCTGAGACTTGTAGGAGGGCAGCGGCCAAGGCCAACAGGATGCTGGGATGCATCGCTAGGAGGATCACCTCCAGAAGGAGGGAAGT
This sequence comes from Neoceratodus forsteri, assembly GCA_016271365.2. Lineage (NCBI taxonomy): Eukaryota > Metazoa > Chordata > Ceratodontiformes > Ceratodontidae > Neoceratodus > Neoceratodus forsteri. The sequence goes on from CM057457.1 coordinate 493,710,901, forward strand.
GATACTCCCTCTGTATAACTGCTTGGTGAGGTTGCACCTAGAGTAGTGTGTGCAGTTTTAGAGGCCACACTTAAAGAGGGACATTGAACTCCTGGAGAGGGTCCAGAGGAGGTCAACCAAAATGATATGGGGCTTGGGGGACAGGACCTTTGGGGAGAAGCTTGAAGAGCTAAATATGTACACATTGGAAGAGAGAAGGGACTGGGGGAGGGACATGATAGAGGTCTTCAGGTACGTGAAGGGTTAAATAGCGGAGGAACAGTTAGGGTGCTCTGAAGGAAAGGGGCAACTAGGGGGCATGGGTGGAAGCTGGAGGGGGGAGATTCAGGGGAGAAAGGAGGAGGTGCTACTTCACTGAGAGGGTGGTGGAGCCATGGAATGCGCTGCCAAGGGGGCTGGTGGAGGCAGAGACCATGGAGGGGTTCAAGAGGGGGTGTGACAGGTACAGGGGAAGAGTTCTGGGAGCAAAGTCTAGTGCAGCGAGAATATCTGGGACTGGGAAGGGAGAAGCCAGAGAGGGTAAGGGGGGCAGCAAGGTCAGCTCCCAGGGTGGGGACTGACCAAACGAGCAGATATGAAAGACCGTTAGGCCTATTCTGCTGGCATTTTAGTATGTTAGTAACAGAGCAACATCACTGACCAGCACTATAAAGGGCTCAGCTCCAGCAAGCAGAGTCGAGCACAGAGAGGATTTGTTGTGGGCAGAGGTGAGGAGACATGGGCAGAAGCCAGCAGCATCTGTTGGCATCAGTTGGAAAAGGAGGTAGGTGACTGCAGTGGTTGCAGAGAGATACATGCTCAGAAGGGGTAAATAGTTGTACACAAGGAGTATCATGAGGTAAGGTAGCTAAGTAGACAGCACTATGCATAATACTATAGAAACCTAAGCTGTAGGCATTAACAGGGAGTCTATTAGGAAGTGGAATATAGTAACATTGGTTGGGGGGGGACAGGAGTTAAATGTCAGAGTTGTAATAAAATTAGTTTACAGGAATGTTTAGACTATGTACACTATATTTGTGGTCCATGTAAAGAACGTAAGAACCTTAGGATAAAAATCATGGACCTTGAGTTGGAAATAACAAGCCTTAAGAATTCCCGGGTGTACAGCACTTAACAACTGTTGATGTAGTTAATGGCAAGATAGATAACAGAGAATTTACAGGAAAGAGAAGTAGAGACATAGAGGAAGCTGAGGAGGGAATTGCAAGAGAATGTGAAAATAGGCAAAAACATAGAAGAAGAGATATGGAATTTAATGTATCCACTAGTAATAGACATGACTTATTGACCAATACTGACGAAGGAGTAGAAGCTGCAATAGATGAAACTGTGGAAGTTAGGGTAAATACGGATACTACCTTGGCCTCCCAGTCTCCCCCACAGACACTTCCAGGCCCTAATATTGTGAATATTAATGACCAAGGGCATCTCCTAATGTGTCATGTAGTCAAGGTATTAATACAGACATGGAGGAAAATGCTGATGTTAAAGAAAGGAGAGTCTATGTACTGGGGGATTCCATAACTAAATATACAGATCATTATACAACTAATATAAACAAAGATCAAGTGATCAGTTGTTGTTTCCCAGGTGCAGGAGTTAGAGATTTACTATCAGTAATACCGGACATGTTGAAAAATTTATCAGGGAATCCTTTAGTGTTAGTACACATAAGAATGAATGATTTGAAACATAATGCAATTGAAGATGTATTCACAGGACTTAAAGAAATATATTCACTACTTAAACAATATGATTGTGAGGTAATATTTTCCAAAATACTACCAGCACTGAGATGGGAATGACATCTACAAAAAAGGCAGTAAAACTAGACAATGATGTCTGTCTAAAAGCATTAAATGTCTCAAGACATGGGAAAAGTTTATTGAAAAGGGCCACTTGTTCAGTTATGACAGATTACACCTTGGTAGAAAAGGGAGTGTTTTTTTGGGCATTATATTTTCTGAAAACATAAGGAATACTTTAAACTAATAAAGAGGGGGAATGGGAAACATGAGGGAGAAGTTAAACATTCTGAAATGTCTGGACATGCACCTAGGCAATGGGTAATGACCTAAGTGAACAGAAAAGAAAAGTACGGAAAAGAAATATTTAAAAAATCTTAACATCTTACTGCTTAATGCAAGGAGTCTCAAACACAAAATACATAAGTTAAAACATGAGTTATATAAGTTGGGTATCGAGATTTGTGTGGTAACTGAGACAGGGTACTGCAAAGGTGACTGGGGGATGGACATTCAGGATTATCATATGTACAACAAAAGCAGAATAAATAGGAGGGGGTGGGGCAGCAGTGTGCATTAAGGATGAAATAAAAGCACAGGATACAGCACCTGAAAATATCGTACAGGGAAATGAAAAATTGCTTTGGATTAAGATCTGTCTAAAACATAGCGATATAACAATAAGGTTCGCTTATAGATCACCCAGTCTTAAAACTGATGAATATAATAAATTTATGGATGCGATAGAACAACTTGAGATTGAAGGTGAATATATTTTACAGGGAGATTTCAATTTCCCTTTAATAAATTGGAAAACATTGCTGGAATCTGCATCCATGAAGAATAAATTTATGGAAATTACTATCCAAAAAAACCTGGAACCAGATGGTTATAGAAAATACTAGAGGAAGCAATACATTAGACTTAGTTTTTACTAACCAGTCAGACAGAATTAAAGAGCTTAAAATATTAGATCCTCTTTCTGACTGTGACCATAATATGATTAATTTTAAATTAAATAGCCAATGGAACTATGTCAAGGGAAACACATTTAAATGTTATAGTAGAGCACACTATAAAGCAATGAAAATTACTTAGGCAAGTGGGACTGGGAAAATGAACTAGTTAATAAGGGAATGCATGATATCTGGAGGAATCTTAAAGAAAGATTACTGTGTTCATAATTTTGTTCTAATCATCCAGAAATATCATAAAAACGGTAAAATACCTGTATGGTTTAAAAAGAATATTTAGAGAAATATAAACAGGAAAATAAAACTCATATACCCGATATAAAAGATCCATGACTGAAAGTAATTGGGCTAAGCACAAAATACAAGCTAATAAATGTAAGAATCTGATAGTACAAAGCAAGGCTATACAGGAAATTAGATTAGCGTCGGGTGTTAAGGATAACAAAAAAAATTATTCGGCTATATAAATTCCTTAAAAAATAAACAACAAGGGATTGGTCCACTTATAATAGAGGATAAATATGTTAGTGAAAAGTAAGAATTAGCCACCAAGTTTAATTACCTTTTGGCTACATACAGGCCTAGGGAACATAAAGTAGAAGTTATAACTACTGAGGATGAAGTAGACCATGAGCTCATGACCTCTAGTAGGGAAGTCATCAATAAAATAAAAAAAAACTTAAGACATGGAAATCTACAGACCCTGATGGGATTCACCTATTCATGTTAAAGGAACTCGACAAGAACTTGCTGGTCCAATTGCCAAACTTCTCAGCTTCCATTATTGAAGGGGAATACAACAGATGAATGGAGAGTTGCAGCAGTTATACCTATATTTTAAAAAAGGGGATAGACATGAAGTATCCAATTATCACCCCATAAGTGTGACTTCAGTCCTTGGCAAACTACAAGAAGGAATCCTGCAAGATCATATAATAAATCATATAAGAGAACAGGGCCTTGTAGATATTACCCAACATGGGTTCACTCAAGAACGGTCATGTCTTACAGCGCAATTAAATTTTTATGAAAATGTTAGTGCAACTCTGGATAAGGAGTTACCTGGGTTACCTGTTGATATCATCTATTTCAGGGTTTTAAATAACTCTAAAAATTGATTAGCGTTTTGCTCATAAAAGTTCTAAAACATTGTGAAAATGCATATCACTTGTCTCACTGTGTTTAACAAACATGACACTTCTAGGAAACCTATATAAATGCTTTCTATACAGTTAGTATTGTACCAAGAAAAAAACTGCTAATCACTTATTTAAAACCCTGTATTTAGATAACTCTAAAGCCTTTGATCAAGTTTGTCAGACATTAGTTCAAAATCTCAGAGATATAAAATTGCATCCAAATGTAATCTCCTGGGTAGATACCTGGTTAAGCAATAGAAGGCAGAGAGTGGAGATTGCCAGATACTATTCAGAATGGGGGAGATGTCTCCAGTAGAGTCCGCAGGGCTTCATCCTGGGACCCACTTTATTTAATATACTTACTTCAACAATGCGAACCATTAATCATTTGTGGTTAAATAAGTATGCTGACAACAGCAAAATAGGGATTATTATACTCAATACAATGTGTAAACCATTTACAACAAGATCTGGAACAGGTGGCAGCGTGGGCAGAAATTGAGATTCAATATGGATAAGTGTAGGATGATGCACCTTGGAAGGAATAACCCTATGGCAAAGTACACAATACATAATATTACTCTTATAGTAACAGAAAATGAGAGAGAGATTTGGGTGTCACTGTTACAAAAGACCTATCATTTAACACACAGAGTAGAAATGTGGTTAAAAAAAGTAACAGAATACAGGGATGTATATTAACACATATTAGGAGTAGACAACCTTAGGTGATGGTACCGCTGTTCTCACTGGTGAGACCACATCTCGAATATTGCTCTGCCTTCTGTGCCCCTCAAATTACAAAGGGATAAAGGCTTATAGAGGGAGTGCAAAGAATAATAACACATTTTTTTTTTAAATTGCACAGATGAAATATGATGAAAGGTTGGAAAAACTGGGATTATACTCTATGCAGTATAGAAGATTAAGGGAAGATTTATGTATGATGGTTAAGACAGTAAATAATGAGGCACTAATTGAAAACAGAGGATTGGTACGGAGAATAGTAACTAAAACAATTAGGACACACAGTTTACAGCTAAAGGCAGACGTGTCTGTTACAATTAAAAGAACCAAGTGGTTTACCCAAAGGGCTATAACCACATGGAACTCATTGCTGGGGTGGTTTGTGACATGTGAAACTATGGAGGCTTTTAAATTGGCTCTCGGCAGACACATGGATAAGAGTAAATATAGCTATATCCATTAGAAATAGTGGCAAGTTTTTCTTTAGGTCTATGACCTCTAAACTCATATTGCTTCTATGAATCTATGAATGAACCTGCTAACAAAGCACAATACAGCTCTATGCTGTATTCTTGTACTTTTAGTTAATGGGGGTGGCGGAAGCCTTGTAAAACCTAAAATAATTAAAAGAGGAGATTTATTTTCTCTGGATACAAGCACCTTATTCCAAAAAACTTTCTTTCCTTTGTAGTTTAATTTTATCGTTTAAGTGAAAAAAGTAAAAAAGTTTTACCTGAAGCGCTAAGCTTCTAATATGGTTAATTGAGTTGTTTGCAAACTGAAACTTATAGCAACATCAAAGCACATTGACCCTCCATTTACTAAAGGAGGTAAAAATAGAGCCTAATTGTAATTATTTCACCCAATTTACTTTTTAAATGTTATTTAGACCATCATTCGTTAGAAAGGGCCATGCTTTCCTGTCTTACCTGCACAGCAATTAAAAACCACAGCTTCACTATTTCAGCATGCTCACCCTCCTAAAGCCGCTGCCATTACCATCAGATGCTATTTTTGACTGAATCAAGCCTTCTACCAGAGGCTAAGAAGGGGCTGGGCTGTTCAGGTGATCATACCCGTTTACGTGACTATGTCACGAATGATGTCACCATGGCCAGCCCAGTCAAATAATGAAACCTCTCAAGACAAAAAAATGTCAAACGAGAGGTCCCCTTTCCTCCTGCAGTTTCCATCATGCCACATTTGTTTTAGTTGTCCATATCCTTCAGTCATGCTAGACCTCCTAACCTCCATCACTCCCTTGCTCACTCTGGGGGATTATTCATCCTAGGCGACTTCAATATAAATTGGTTGTCACCTAAAACTACAAAAATTAAAAATGAAGTTGGAGCCCTAAACCTCTCCCAACTGATCTCTGAACCCACCCACCCAAAACCACAAGACACCCCAACACTCCCTACTAGACTGGGCCCCGACCTCCCACCCCCACTGTATCATCACCTCTGGTGTCCTCCCCGATGCTCTCTGTGACCATAACCCAATATTCATAGTTAGGAAAGTTCACAGAACTAAATCACCACACAAAACCATACAACTATGCTCTTTCAAGTCTCTTGACCTTGAACCTCTCCTGAGTAACCTTGCCAATTCTGACTATTCCCCCCAACCTCCTTCCCCTTGGTTGACCCTTACCTACTTCAAAGGCCCTTACCTACTTCAAAGAAATATTCTAGTAAACTGTAATGCCTTTGCTCCACTAAAACAAACCAGAGTCAGAGGTAACCATTTACCTTGGATAACCCCTGAACTTCTGGCCAGTCTCAGAGCTAGAAATCGGGCCTGGAAGCATCATAAAGTCACCCAACATCCTAGTGACCTCACAAACTACCACATGCTCTGAAACACTTGCACCAGGGCTACAAGGTTAACCAAGTCCAAATAATTCAAATCTGCCTTCATCACCAACATAAATTCCCCCTTCTAAGTTCTGGAAGGTGGTCAATGCCCTATTTACTCAGTCACCCCACCCCGGTACTTAAAGTAAATAGCTCCCTAGTGTCTGAACCACCAGCCACAGCACTGGTATTTAACTCCTACTATACCTCCTGCACCACTGAGCTACTGAAATCCTTCCCTTCCTACCCATCACCCTTCCTACCCTCTACTGGAGTGCCCCCTCCACCACCCTCTCACCTCCCCTTCTCTTTCACTTCTGTTACCCCAAAGATACCGTAAGTGCCCTCCTTACCATCAACCCCTCTAAAGAAGTCTCCCCAATGGCCTCGACCCAAGACTCCTCTCCCTCTCTGCTCCAGCCATTGCCTACCCCCTCTTATTAATCCTTATTAACAATGGGCAGACTGGATGGGCCTTGCGGTCCTTATCTGCCATCAATTTCTATGTTTCTATGTATGTTTCTAAATCTCTCATTCTCTACTGCCTCAGTCCTCTCTTCAAGGAAACATGCAGTGGTCCTCTCTCTACCCAAAGGGGGTCATCCCCTGGCAATGATTGCCCCATTTCTCTCCTCCCTACCCTTGCCAAGCTTCAAGAACATATTGTCCTGCCCCAACTCACCTCTTTTCCATCAGACACCTGCTTTTCCACCCCTTTCCAGTCTGGTTTCAGGAAAAACCACTCAACCACCACCTGTCTCCTACGGCTCACAGACTCCATACTAACCGTAATAGACAATAGCCAAATTTCCACAGCCATTTTGTCTACCTGGCCAAGGCCTTCGACACCATCTCTCACTCCCTTCTCCTCAACTCATTCCCGGCAGCTGGCCTATCTCCTTCCACCACAAACTGGTTCAAAGCCTACTTTATTGGCAGAACCCAATCAGTCAAGATCTTGGTTGCCACTTCACCTCCCCTCCCAGTCAGCACTGCCCCCCCCAGGACTCTATTAGGGCCCTTCCTATTCTCCATCTTCTTAAAACAACCTTCCCTCTGTTTGCTCCCCCTCCACCACTATACATATGTATGCCGATGATATAGTCCTGTATGCATCTGGCTCCTGTCCTGCGGAGGTTACAACCAGCTTACAACAAGACTTTGACAAGGTTCAGCTCTGCAGTTAATGCAAAAGGAAGCTGGGAAGGCAGTCAGAACAGCCAAGGCCCAAACTGAGGAAAAGATAGCTAACTCAGTTAAGAAGGGGGATAAAACCTTTTATAGGTACATCAGGGAGCGAAGGAAGACCAAGGGAGGGATAGTGAGGCTTAATAAAGGGAAGGGGGTGGGCAGAGGGTGACTGTGAAAAGGCAGAGATACTAAACAAATATTTTTGCTCAGTATTTACAAAGGAAGTAGGGGAGGTACCTAAAACAAACAGTAGAAACACTATGGATACAGAAGTTGATACTAGCCCATTTACAAAAGAAAGGGTTCTAAAAGAACTCTTAAAACTGAAGGTGGACAAAGCAATGGGGCCTGATGGGATTCATCCCAGAATTCTAAAAGAACTAAGGGTAGAACTAGTGACACCACTGACTAAACTCTTTAACAAATCATGGGAGGATGGGGTGGTACCCGAGGATTGGAGGAGGGCAGATGTGATTCCCCTTCACAAAAGTGGGAGCAAGGCAGAAGCAGGAAACTACAGACCTGTTAGTTTAACCTCAGTGGTAGGGAAAATGATGGAATCACTTCTGAAGGAAAGAATTGTTAAATATCTAGAGGCCAGAGGGGCACAGGACCCAAGGCAGCATGGATTCACAGCAGGAAGGTCATGCCAGACAAATCTGATAGATTTCTTTGACTGGGTGACCAAAGTAGTTGATCAGGGAGGGGCTGTGGATATGGCCTACCTAGACTTTAGCAAGGCATTTGACACAGTCCCACACAAAAGATTAATATACAAGTTAGCCAGCCTGGGAGTGGGTCCCAAGATGACAGCCTGGGTAAAGAATTGGCTGGAGAATAGGACACAGAGAGTAATAGTAAATGGAGTCCACTCTGAAAAAAGGGGGGTTAGTAGTGGGGTACTGCAGGGTTCAGTATTAGGACTGGTCCTCTTCAATGTCTTTATAAGTGACATTGCAGAGGGACTGGAAGGAAAAGTATGTCTCTTTGCAGATGACACAAAGATCTGCAACAGAGTTGATGCACAAGGTAGAGTGGAAAGGATGAGAAGGGACTTGGCAAGGTTAGAGGAATGGTCAAATGTATGGCAGCTTAGATTCAATGCTAAGAAGTAAGGTAATGCACCTGGGAAACAAAACCCAGGGAAGAGTACACAATGGGGGTGAGATACTAACAACAACAAAATGGAAAGGGACCTGGGGTAGTCATATCAGATGACCTAAAGGTGGGCAAGCAATGTGAGAAGGCTGGGGGATACTGGGATGCATAGGGAGAGGCATCACCAGTAGAAAACAGTAAGTTATTATCCCTCTGTACAGACAGCTAGTGAGACCCCATCTGGAGTACTGCGTGCAGTTCTGGAGACCCAATCTCCGCAAAGACGTAGACAGGATGGAAGCTGTCCAGAGGAGGGCAACTAAAATGGTGTAGGGTCTGCACCGGAAGACTTATGAAGAGAGACTTAAGGAGCTTAATATGTATAGCCTCAAGGAAAGGAGGGAGAGGGGGGACATGATAGAGACTTTCAAGTACCTCAAGAGAATCAACAAAGTCCAAGAGGGTAGCATCTTTCAAAAAAAAGAGGTGTGCAAGAACAGAGGCACAATTTGAAGATAGAAGGGGCAGCTCAGAGGTAATTTAGAAATATTTTTCACGGAGAGGTGGTGGATGTATGGAGCGGCCTTCAGAGGAGGTTGTAGAGTCACAAACAGTGGTGGAATTCAAGCATGCTTGGGACAGTCATAAGGCAATTCTAGGGGGTGGGGGTAGGAAGAAGTAGGCTGCTGGTTAACTAGGATCTGCAGCTTATCCATCAGGCAGGGAAATGGGCAGACTGGGTGGGCCAAGCAGTCCTTATCTGCCATCAAATTCTATGTTTCTATGTTTCTCAGGTTTGCTAACCATCAATTTTTCCTCAATGCCAAGAAAACCATCTCCATGATCTTTGGCACAAGGCAGAGACTCTCTAGACTTCCCTCCCTACCAACTTTTCACACCCTTGATGGGCCTTATTTTGAAAACACATCCTCCTTCAGGTATTTAGGTGTTTGGTTGGAGCAATACCTAAACTTCTCTGGACATATTAATGCCATCCAGAAGAAACTGCACCTCAAGCTTGGTGCCCTTTTCAGGAACCTTAGCTGCATCCCTCATACAGCTAGGCATGAACTTGTTCAGAAGATGATACTGCCAATTTTCGACTATTGTGATGTAGTCTATGGTGCTGCCCCCAAGTCCTCCCTGGCCAGACTGGACACAGTCTTCAATTCCTTCTGCTGCTTTGCCCTGGATGCCCTTCCTTGCAGTCACCACTGTGATCTTCATCATGCCCTATCCTTCCCCTCTCTTACAAATAGGTGACTCTCCCACTGCTAAATTCAGCTCCAAGCATTGGTTAAGTGAGCTCCCTTCCTACCTAACCTCCTCCTCCTCCTTTATGACAACCCTCCCATTTTCTCATTCCCTTAGATCAACTGACTCCCAAACCCTGGTAGTCCCCCACAAAGCCATTCTAAATTGGCCAATCCACTTTCACTGCCTCCCAAAAATTTGGAATTCACTCCCGCCTCAAATCCAGCACTCATCCTCTGCCTACTCCATCAGCTCTGCCATCAAAAATTACCTTGTGCCTAGCTGCTCCTGCCATGTCCCTCCCTAATTCCCATTTTGGAGAACAAAGGAAAGACACTAACAAAGGATTTTTATATCCTGCATATGCCCCAGGCCAGTGTTCATCACCTTCAGGAATTTTACACATTCTGGGTCTTTGATCTACACTAACAACAATTTGCTGGTCCCCAGTAGTTCACCATTTCCTGTGGATTTGACTATTTTTCCATCGTTTGACTCCTGGTACCTTTGGACAAGATTACTATATTACATATGTACCTACCTGATCCCAGTAGCTGAACTGATAAACATCTGACCATGTTTTCACACTGCTCATCAAGCCTCCCCCCCTCAAGGAAAAAGCACACCTGCTACAGTGCCATCATATACCATCTACTTTGCTCTTTTGTCCTACTATTGCTGCTTCTATCTGAAAATGTGCACCCCAACCCTGGACCCACCCGCACTAGACTGCTTAAACACAAACGGCAACTCACCATCATCTCTTTAAACATCAACAGTCTCCTATCAAAGTTCTCCCAATTCCAGGCTTGGGTACAGGTGACTAACCCAGACATTGCACTCATGGAAACCTGGCTTTCCCTGAAATCCTGGATGCATCAGTCTCCCTCTATGGATACAACTCCTTCAGGCAAGATAGAACCACTAAATGTGGGGAAGGGTGCCTAGTCTATACCAAATCTGGAATAAAGGTGCAGGCCCTTGACTCCAACCTACACACAAAAGATGTCCAAATTCTGAATGTTAAGCTAAGCATAGGTCAACAGAACAAAAACACTGCTGCTCTCTACAGTTTATATACCACCTGGGCACCAAACTACTGGACTAAAACTAGTCGCAGACAACCTGCAGTAGTCAGGTACTAATTTGGAGAAGATCATTATAGGTGTCTTTAACATAAACTGGCACTCCCCGAAGGAGGCAAAAGCCAGGATCTAATATACAGCCCATTCATAACCCAGATGGTAACCGATAACACTGGGATTGACTACAAAACAGGGAGCAGCTCTCTTATAGACTGGCTCCTTTCCACACATCCAGAGCATATATCAGATGTCACTGTCCTGCCTGACAGCCTCAGTGATCACTCCTCAGTGAAGTGCACCTGGACAAACAATTTTACCAAAGGCCCACCTAAGGTGTCCAAAAATTGCTGCCTGAGGCCGGGGCTACTTGACCATTTCAAGCAGTACCTATCACAACAGGACCGTTCTCCTTTGGCAGGAGATATAGATGGTAATGAGGCCTTGAATTATTTCTTAACGAACTTCAACCGCACTTGTGATATTTTTGCTCCGTACAACACAAAAAATGTCACAGGGCTACCTCCAACCCATGGCTCACTAACCCCCTGATCAGTTTAATGAAGAATAGAGACAATCTCTGGCACATTACAAAATCATCTGGAACTCCTTCATCACTCATTGCCTACAGGGCAGCTAGAAATGCCTGCACCAAGCTCATTCAGCAGGCAAAAGCTTCCTAATATAAGGACCTCTAAAGCAAGAGCTGGAACTCTGGTAGGGAATTCTGGAACTCCATCAAATCCCTAACGGGAACAACCCCTAAGACTCCACCCGATCTACTAGTAACAAGGGAGGGTTCCCTACAGAAACCCATTGACATCGCAAATGAGCTCAACCATGCTTTCACAGACCTATCTGGAGTACTCCCTCCTGACTACTTTAAAGATCAGCTTGGGCAACAACACCCCACTACCCCTCTTAACCCCCCAAAGGATACAATACCACTATTCTACTTTAAGCAGGTCACCAAATCCGAAACCACCAAGCACATTAAGAGGATTCTTGGCAAGACCAGGATGAGGGCTGATCTAGTGGATATGAAACTCATGGGTCTTCTACTTAATAAATTGGCTGGTCCCCTCTCAATGGTGTTTAATGCATCTCTAAGAACTGGGGTGTTTCCAAAACTATGGAAGTTAGCCAATCTTTAAAGTCGGGGACAAAACTCCAACATCCAACTACAGACCAATATCCATTCTACCACCCCTCTCCAAAGTATTTGAAAGAATGGTCTCAGAGCAGCTTACAGAGTATCTTGATAAATATAACTAGGCTTGGCAGTTTGCGATTTAAATCGGTTACCATCGGTTAACATCGAAATTAACAACTTAGTCAATTTTGACGAATATTTTTAGTCGATTTACACAGTAATGAGTTTACCACATGCAGTACTCGTATCACTATGAATTACTCTCTCTTACTACTGCTTGTCATCACCGAGTCTATTAACGCCTAATTTGCAATAGGTGCAATAGCAGCATACCTGTGTGTTTTCCTGTGCTAGCTTCTGAGCTGTTAATTGAATCAGTAATCATTAAATTAGAAGCGTGGTATCAACCGCACATCTAGCTACACAACCACACTGCACTGGATGTTCCCTCTGACTGCACGATCAGTCTGATGGACTACTGGAAGAGTGAGATGCAAAACCTTCCTGTACTGTCCCGTGTTGCACTGAGGGCACTGGCAATGCCCGTTACATCCACTGCCGTAAAGTACTCATTTAGTCTATACTGACTGTGCCAGTCAGAGAGACTAGGGCTACTAAACATATTGTACCACAACAAGGACATAACAGGGAGTTTTGAAGCTTTTAATGACACAGACATTAAAAAATAAATAGAGTGAGGAATTGCACAGCTGAATTCAGCATCGATTGCACTTTTGGGGGGGCGCATGTTGCATTTGCTTCACATAAATCTGCGGTGTGTATGAGTGTCTCTGTATAAGTCTCTGTGTCTCCGTGTCTACTTATCTGTGTCACTGTATTGATTAATTACTATGTTGCCTATTTACAAGCTGTTTTTAGCAAATTTTGACACAATAAAGATCAATATTTATGGAAAAGAAAATCAGAAAATAAAATTTAAGTTTATCAGTTGATTTTGGCTAAAAATAAAAATCAAAAACTGCCAAGCCTAAATATAGCCTACTTTGCCCACAGCAGCATGGGTTACAAAAAAGGCACTCCACACTTACCGCCCTTGTTGATTACTCTTCCCAGCTTTATGATGCCTTAGATAATGAGGAGGCAGTTGGCTCAGTGTTCATTGACCTTATGAAGGCCTTTGACTCTGTTAACCACAAACTACTCCTAAACTGCCTCCATTCAACAGGCCTATCCCCAGACACGGTACTGTGGTTCAGAAGCTACCTCACAAACAGGTCACAAGTCAAAATTGGAGACACCCTGTCATCTGCTAAGGAAGTGTCCCTTGGGGTCCCACAGGGCTCTATTCTTGGCCCACTGCTTTTCTGCCTCTTCATCAACTCTGCACCATCTGCATGTACAGCACACACTATTCTCTATGCTGACGATGCAGTGATATGAGTCACTGGGAAAATCACAACTATATCACAACTGAACTCCAAGACAGCTTCCTCAAGCTTGAATCCTGGTTCACACAAAACAAACTACTACTAAACCATACAAAACCAAAAAGTCTACTCTTGTCTACCTCCCAAAGCAAAAAGAAATACCAGCCTTTGCTCATCCAGAGCCATAATGGAGAAAAACTGGACAAGTAACAAAGTTCAAATACTTGGGCATCACCATTGATGACACACTAATCTTCTCCGGCCATATAGACAGTCGTCAAATCAGCGAATACAAAACGTGGGGTCCTCTACCGCCATAGGCACTCTATGACACCAGATGTTCTGAAACTTGCCACCAGTAGTTCAGTGATGTCCTCCATAGATTATGGGCTGCCCATCTATGGAGCAGGCACTAAAAGTGCCCTAAACAGGGTCAGCACACTACTAAATAAGGCCTGTCAACTATCCATAGGGGCTGCCCAGGACCCCCACACCTGCATGCTCTACACCGAAACTAGGTGGCTCCCACTCCATCTTAAAGCACAATATCAAACCTGCTTACTTCTGAAAAAAGGGCTTCTTGGGACCCCCCGTTTGGTTTCTTCTTTATGACGGCAGTTCCCACCAAATCAGCAAGAAGCACGGCTACAGACAGGTTGGTGATTCCCTTCAAAAGGATAAAACTCGCCCAGAACTCCATCCTGTACCAAGGACCAAAATGGTACAATGAGTTACCTGCTAACCTCACAGAATCACCCAAGATTAGTACCTTCAAATCTGGGCTCCGATCCCTTCTTGATGCAAACAAAATTGTGCTTGCCTGCACTAATATGACAGAATTTCAGCCACCAACCCTCTCCCTTTCACACCCCTTTTTATCTCCTCAACCCCCCCCATCTCTGAACGAGGCCCACTCAGCTGACAAACCACTTCCACTATGACGAAGCCATCCCAGACTGACCCCTTACCTCTCTTAGGCTAGACTGACCAACTAAATAGTGAACTACAAGGCTGAACCATATTTACCCTATCCTCGTCAACCATTAGTTGGATATATAAGATTTCTTCGGTATTTGAATGTCTGTGTAACTGTTTTCTGTTCTCTGTAAACACTGTTAGATTTGTAATGTTTGTACAACAATGACCTGGAACCTTTGGAAATGAGTCCTGGACTCAAAGGTATTAATCATAGACTGAAATAAATAAAAATAAAATAATTCCCTCCTATAAGCCCTGGATAAACCCTACCACTCTACCATCACCTTCATTTACCCTATGCACCCTCACCCCCCTAATTTCTAGCTCTCCTCCCTTTCTCCAAATTGCTCCTCCCTTACTGGCCTCCCCGCTCTCTCACAGAATGTAAGGGATGCCAAATGCTCTCTATGGGTCCCTGTCACCCTCCCAAGGGCTTGTATCCCTAATCTACTCCCCTCCGCCTACATCCCTCCACCTCACCCCTCCCGCTCCTTTTTCTTACATGTAAGCATTTGTTACTAACCAGGCACTTATTATTGATTCACTTTTTCTACATATTAAGCACAACTCTGTTTTAACACTGTAACACCTGCCTTGCAACTGTATGTCAATGTTGATCTTGTAACTTGAGTGTAACTTGATCATGACTCTTCCCCTCCCACCACCTTTCCACCCCATTTTCTTTACTTTTACGTAAGCACTTGTTTACTTATTAACCCAGTACTTATTATTGACCGCTCTTTCTACCTATTATGTGCAACACTGTTGTACCACCGCTTGTAACACCTGCCTTAGAACTATATGTTAATGTTGATCTTGTAACTTGAATGTTTAATGTTTCAGTCTTATTGTACCCCTTCCCCCCAGGTCACTCCAGGAAACGAGTGACTTGTCACTCAGTGTGCCTTCCTGGTGAAGCATTTCAATAAATAAATAAATATCTGGATTTTGGTAAAGACCTAAATATTATGCGACCCACAGTCTCTGCACAATAAAATCAACCAAAAAGGGGGGTTCACAGAGTGTAAGAGAAAAATGTGAAACACCTTGTTTTAATATATGCCCCTATAAAATCAATCATTTAGAATACATGTGAACTATCAGTTCATGTTCAGTCACTTATCACATTTTTTCCATCCTTGTTCAAACACAAGCTCAGTCTAGGCTTTGAATTAATGAATATGCACATCTCCTTGCTTTTATATAGTTGTGCTTCACTATAGCTCTACTCATCACCCTCTGCAACCAGGCCTTCACATATAACCCCCCCTTTACTGTTCCTTTTTCCTAGCTCCACACACATTCTCTCTGTTACACTCCATGAGGTTTTACAAGGCTTCAGCATAACTCAAGTCCCCTCCCCACTAACCAGAAGAACAAGAACACAGCACAGAGATGTAATGTGCTCTGTTAGCTGGTTTGTTCCCCCTGCATATTTGAATTCTGATTACTAAATTTCAATATTGTGAAGCCAATACAGAGGACTAATAGTATACATATTTTTTAAATATAAAACACAAAAAGGTGTACAAATGAAATTCATTATTTGTTCTACAGAACAAACATTACCAGAGAAGCACTGTTAATACCAAGAAGCTCTTTATCTGATGAAGGAACTTTTAAGTTCTGAAACATTAAACGAAATAACTAAAGAATAGAGTGAATGTGAAAGAAGCAGATTTAAGAAATACATTCTGATGATTTAAAACACTAAATCAAGTTGTTTCTGTGGGTTGAGCAAGATACTGTTTGTTGGCTTTGAACCACAGAGATCCCTTAATTAGCAAAATGGTTTGCAGCGGTAGGCCAACTGGCCTCATTGGAAAAACACACACACTCAAATATGTATGGTATGTAGACTTGAGGATCGGGTCGCAAGGGCCCAGGACTCTGACAAGCCTCCCTGCTGCACTCCAGGATGGACCCCCAAGCGCTCAGGCAGCGACTTGAGGATAGGGGTCGCAAGGGCCCAGGATTCCCGATGCCTCCCTTGCTGTACTCCAGACGGAACCCCCTAACGCTAGGGTACACGAAGAACGCTGCAGTCTCCGCACCATTTTCAAACTTTTTAACATTGTAAAGAGGACCACACAAGGAAGCTTACTGCTCTGCAGAGCTGTGTGAGTTCTGCCCTGCGGCTTATGCGCGTCCACCTACCACCCTTGTGAGCTCTTTTTTATATATTCTTTATCACATGACTCTCTTTAACCTATCAGTCCACTTTTCCATGTGCAGCTTATCAGCTGCTACCACCAGAGGGCTCACAACCAAAACTTTCGAACACCCAAATATATCCCGAGCTAAGATATTGCTGTTGCCTGCATTACTTATCCTCTTCCAACTGGCTAACCTACCCTCCCTGCCACCAGCTATCTCTGTATGCACTATACATCTGACATTTATGCACTATAACCTACCCACACCACCTTGCTACACAGTTTTCACATACATACCTGCTCAAGCTAAGGCAAATACACATTACAGTCTTATTAGCGCTTCTATTCTACCTCCTTCTTTTTACATGGGCCATTCGGTCCTACACCTTGCTACCTTCCGCCACCTCCCTACTATCTCTTTCTATCAAACTGCCAAAACCTGCCTTACTCCACCCCGCGTCAAACTCAGACTTAAACTTCTCATCTCCCTACTACTACTCCTGTCTGGGGACATAGAGGCCAACCCTGGCCCTATTCCCCCAGTTTCTAGCACCCACTCCCCTTTCTCTTTCCCCAAAGGGCTCCGTATCCTCCACTTAAACATCTGCAGCCTCCCATCCAAATTCTCCCTGCTGCAGCCACTTGCCCTAACCCTACGCCCAGACATCCTTGTCATCTCTGAAACCTGGCTAAAACCACACCACACCACACTGATACGGAAGTATCACTACCGGGGTATGCAATAATCAGGCATGACCGCACTGGTAAAAAGAGAGGTGGTGGCACGGCTATATACATCTCACACAATCTCCAGTTCACTCTAGTGGGGATCCCGCCTCCCACTAGTAACATCGACTCTCTACTAGTCAAAATCTCTCTCCCTTGTTCCGCCCCTATCTATGTGGCTGGTTCATACTGCCCCCCCTGTACTCCCCCCGAGGACGTCCTATCCCATTTGGGCAACCTTCAATCTCTAGCAGCTGGGGGTGAACTCCATGTCACTGGCAATTTCAATATACAGTAAATTGGCTCAGCCCTGACAAAGCCCACCTTAAGACTAAAATTAAGGCCCAGAATCTATCACAACTCATCACTGATCTGACCAGACTAAACCACAAAACCCTTAACCACACTTTACTGGACTGGGCTCTTACCTCCCACCCCCACAGGATTCTAAGAACAGGTCTCCTACCTGATTCCATAAGTGATCATCATATGATTTTTATGGTCTGGAAGATTCACAACCCCCCGCCCCACCCCCAAAGACAATAAACACTAGGTCCTATAACTCTCTTAACCTACCTTCCCTCCTGTCGGATCTAAGGCAGATTAACTGGAATTTCATCTCAGCAGCGCCCTCCATTGACACCGCCTTTGAGGCTTTCAAGTCAAACTTCCTTAAAATATGGGATAAACACACCCCATTACGGACGAAAAGAGCGCCTCTCCCCTGGATCTCAGCCGACATAATTAGAAAATGCCAAGCTAGAGACCACGCCTGGAAAGACTATAAGAAGCTAGGCACACTGACCTCCCTCTCTACATACAGATCTCTACAGAACGTAGCATCCGCCAAACAAAAAAAAAAAAAACTACTTTCATTCGTCTTTCAGCAAAAACTTAAACCACCCAAGCGACTTCTGGAAATCTCTCAAATCCCTGCTCTCCTCCCCTACCCAACCTGCAACCCCGACATTACTTGTGCAGGGCACCACAATCTCCGACCCAACTCTCGTGGCTGAAGCTTTTAACACCCACTTCTCCAGCTGCGTTGACAAGCTCCTCTCCTCCCTCCCTCACTCTCTTCCCCTGATCCCTCCTCACTGTACCCGTGACCCCCAGCCTACCCCTACAACCTCTCTGTTCTCCTTCCGCCCGGTTTCCTGAGCTGATGTCTTCCACTCCCTTTGAGCATTAAACCCTAACAAAGGTAAGTGCCCTGCATCCATGGATGCAAAGATGCTTTACCTCTCCGTCCCTGCCACAGCTGCCCCCCTAGCTGACCTTCTCAACCTATCCTTCTCCTTGGGCAAGCTTCCATCAGCCTGGAAGCTCACCACTGTTACACCCCTGCCAAAAGAAGGAGACCGCTCCTCCCCTGAAAACTACCGACCCATCTCCCTACTTCCAACTTTGGCTAAATTACAGGAATGATTGGTCCTGTCTCAACTCACTCTGTACCTTGATGCCTCCTCCTTTTTCACTCCATTCCAATTTGGCTTCTGTAAATCCCACTCTACCATTACCTCCCTGCTTGGCATCATGGATGACATCCTCACAAGCATGGATAAAGGACACATCACCTCTGCCATCTTCATAGACCTAGCCAAGGCCTTTGACACTGTCTCTCACCCCCTATGCATCAACAAACTCACCGATGCAGGTCTCTCTACTCAGGCCACAAACTGGTTCCGGGACTACCTAGTGGGCAGAAAACAAGTAGTCAAAATTGCCTCTTACACCTCCCACCCACTGCAAGTCCCTGCAGGTGTCCCCCAAGGCTCTGTCCTGGGTCTCCTACTCTTCTCCATCTTTCTAAATGACCTCCCTACTGCATGCTCCCACTCTTCCATCCAGATGTACGCAGACGAAACTGTCCTTTACACCTCCGGTCCCACAATACATAATGTAGCAACTCTCCTCCAGGACGATTTCAATGCCATCCAGAACTGGTTCAGGTCTAATCAGCTATATCTTAATCCCCCCAAAAAAATATCACTTACTTTTGGCTTCCCTCAAAAACTCTCCCGCCAAGCCCCAACCCCCCCACAAAACCTTGGACGGAACACCCCTGGATAACTGCACAAGTTTCAAATATCTAGGCATCTGGCTAGAGCAACACCTACATTTCTCGACTCACATCACCTCCCTACACAAGCAGCTGCTCCCCAAACTTGGTGCACTACACCAAAATAAAAGCTGCCTCCCAACACAGACTAGGCGGGTCATCGTTCAAAAAATGATCCTTCCAGTACTCGACTATAGCGATATAGTTTACTCCATCGCTCCCAGAACTGCGCT
This sequence comes from Neoceratodus forsteri, assembly GCA_016271365.2. Taxonomy (NCBI): domain Eukaryota; kingdom Metazoa; phylum Chordata; order Ceratodontiformes; family Ceratodontidae; genus Neoceratodus; species Neoceratodus forsteri. The sequence continues at coordinate 493,730,686 of CM057457.1, forward strand.
AGCCAGTCTAGACACCCTGTTCCACTCCTTCTGCCATTTCATCCTCGGCTGCCCTCAAACCATACACCATTGCAACCTCTACTGCTCATCAACCCTGCCATCCCTTCATGACCGCAGACAAATTAACTGTACTAGGTTCACTGCCAAATACTGGTCCCACTTCCTTCCCCCCACTTGACTTCTGCTCTCTCCCAACAACCTTCACCTGCGTACTCCCTTAGGAGTATTGACCAAAGACTATTCCTTGCCCCGTTCATGCGCACTTCCAAAGGCCAGGCTGCTTTTAAGTATTGGACACCTCAGATCTGGAATGCCCTACCTGCCCCATTAGACACTCCCCAAACCCTACCCTGCACAACCAACTACTCAGCGCACACTTTATCTCCAGCTGTTCCTGTTTTAACTAGGATTACTTTAATCTAAGTACTGTTCTCTCAAACGTTATGCTCCTATTAATGTAAATACTCAACTAAATGTCATCCCACTGTATTATGTTTCTACCCTTGTTTGCACTGTACTCCAAGATTTTCCCTTAAATTGCTTATTGTACAAACCTAAGCTCATGTCTGTACAGTCCTAGTATGTCAATTTTGTTTGTGGGCCCCAGCCCCCAGGTCACATCTGGAATCGAGTATGTTGCTCAGTATATTCTCCTGGTAAAACTCGTAAATAAATAAATATCAAAAAAATGGAGGGGGGTATCTGAATTTGTCCTTATATGCACCTACATAACCTCCCTCATCTGCTTAACACTTATGATAACTCCACGTTACTTAAAAGAGTATAGAATGATGGGATGGGGGGGGAACTCATGCACAACAGAGGGATCCCAGTTCAGGTTGGGCTAATTTCTGTCTTTCAGTAAAATAGAATGTACAATATGTATGCTACTGATGGGGGGGAGGCACTGGGTTCAGTGCTGCCAAACATACTGACTGTGAATAGCGCACTTAAAAAAAAAAAAAAGAAAAAAACGAAAGTCAAAGCGTGGTAGATCCAAGTTAAAGTATTTTATTGTGAAATCCACATCAAACAAGATGGGTTATGTGATGTGGATTTCACAATAAAGCACTTTGACTTGGATCTCTCCATGCTTTGAAATTATTTTTCTGTTTTTTGAGTGTTCTAGTCACAGTCAATGTGTTTGCCTTTATAGATATTGGTGGTACTCTCAGCTGCACTGAAGATACCTGCACGAGCGAGGAGGGGCTCTCTTCTGATGTTTGTTTAAGCACTGGGTTCAGTGTTAACCTGCTTACAGAATACAGTCATTGTATAGAAACACAGAAACATAGAAGTTGACAGCAGATAAGGACTGCAAGACCCATCCAGTCTGCCCATTTTTATGTTTGCTTGCACACATGTGCAAGAAACATAGTGCCATCATCGGAGTTTTCGGAGGTGTGTCAGCCCTCTTCCAATTCAGTCAGTGTGTTTCCAGGCGCAGCCACAGTTCTCCAATGCCTGCTGGAGCTGTCTATGACAGCTCCAAAATGCAGTGGCATACAGTTGAAAGGGGGAGCTATGCTTCAGTGAGCTGCACTCAGATATCGCCTGCTCATGCACGCTCCCCTACACACACACACACACACACACACACACGCTGCAGCTCCCCCCCAATGCACACACTGTATAGCCGATGGGGGTGCCCAATCCCCCATTGGCTGTGCTGCGCCCCCTCTGAGACACAGTTTAATATGCCACACTGGGTGCCCACACTAGCGTGGCTATGTCGTCTAGCCGACGGGGGTGCCTAATCCCCCATTGGCTCCACTGTGTCTCCCCCCCAGTACAGGGTGCCATGCTGGGAGCCCACCCCAGTGTAGCAACAGATGCCATGGCCGAGGGGGGGTGCCCAATGCCCCGTCGGCTCCACGCCCCCCCAGCCATCCTTCTGCCATGCTGGGAGCCCACCCCAGCATGGCAAACATCCCGTGTCATCTTTAAAATGAAAAAGAACGGTCCCTCACAGTCTTCCTGTCCCCCCCACAACCTGCACCCACCCACTGCGCACCCTGCCTCCCACCATACTTACCTCCGAGTCCGGCGCGATGATCTTCGGTGGACCGGGAACACGTCTGCACTCTTCAAAGCCAACCACGAACTGAGGAAATGCCGGTAAGCTGTATAATGGAATAGATATAGTTTTTTCAACTTTGTTGCATATCTCAGGCATTTTTTTGAATTTTGGCACCAAATTTTCAACATGGGGTTTTTGGGACCCCTCCTCATGAATTATTGCACTGTCATGGCGTTACTCAGGCCCAAAGGGTGATTTCACAGCCACTGTATGAAATCACCTTTCTGGAATGATTAACAAAACGACACTGCAAGTGTTCATAAGGTGGGCTCTCAAAGAATCTGTTTGAAAATCTGAAGGTAAAATTCACAAAGAAATAACTATTTTATGAAGCGTGTGTTGCAGTTCTGCTTGCTTTCGTAGGATTCGCAGAATTTTAATATTTTCCCCATATTTTCAACATAGATACATAGACAGTGACGGCAGATAAGGGCTGATGGCCCACCCAGTCTGCCCATTTGAGCTTGTAAGTTCAGTTTGTTTTCCTAGAAGTCTGTTGCCCCTTACCCTGACCTCCAGAATTCCTTTATGTCTATCCCATGCATTCTTAAATCCAGTGATTGTTTCAGCCCCCACCACTTCCTCTGGCAGGGTGTTCCACTTGTCCACCACCCGTTCTGTGAAGAAATTTTCTCATTTTCCTCTGAATCGTCCTCCCTCCAACTTCATCCCATGACCTCTAGTTCTGGAACATATTTTTCGCTTAAAAATAGTGTTTTCCTGCACCCTGTTCCTCCCTGTAAGATACTTGTATGTCTCTATCATATCCCCTCTCTCCTCCAGGGAGTACATGTTCAGTTCCTTCAACCTGTCTTCATAGGACTTGTGATGCAATACATGCACCATCTTTGTTGCCCTCCTCTGAACCTTCTCTACCCTGTCTATGTCCTTATGTAGGTATAATCTCCAGAACTGTACACCGTACTCCAGGTGGGGCCTCACTAGTGTCTTGTATAGCGGAATTATGACCTCCCTTTTCCTGCTGGTGATGCCCCTGCCTATACATCCCAGCATCCTATTTGCATTACCTGCTGCCTTGTCACACTGTTTCCCTACCTTGAGGTCATCAGAGATGACAACCCCAAGATCCCTTTCCTGCTTGGTGCATGCTATATCCTCACCCCCCAACTGAGATATTGTGCCAGGGTTTTTGTGCCCCATATGCATTATCTTGCACTTCTTTGCATTGAATTTCAACTGCCAAACTCCTGACTATTCTTCAAGTTTCTGTAGGTCGCTTCTCATTCTGTCTACACCCTCTGGTGTGTCTACTCTGTTACAAAGCTTTATGTCATCAGCGAACAGTGAAATTCTGCCTTCTAGGTCCTGCACAATGTCACTGATAAGATGTTGAATAGGACCGGTCCCAGCACTGATCCCTGTGGTACCCCACTGGTCACTCTTCCCTCTGTGGAGTGACAGCCATTTACCACCACCCTCTGTGTCCTGCCACCCAGCCAGTTACCTACCCACCACATACTGTCTGCCCCACCCATATTCCCCAGTTTGTGTAATAGTCTTCTATGTGGCACAGTGTCAAAGGCCTTGCTGGAGTCCAGATAGGCCATGTCCACTGCCCTCCTGATCCACCTCCCTAGTCACCCAGTCAAAAAATTCAACTAGGTTGGTCTGACATGACCTCCCCCTGGTGAAACCATGCTGCCTTGGGTCCTGTAGTCCATTGACAACTAGATGTTCCACCAATCTCTCCTTCAGTAGTGCTTCCATGATCTTCCCCACTTCTGAGGTGAGGCTGACTGGTCTGTAGTTCCCCGCTTCCTCTTTGTTCCCACTTTTGTATAAGGGGACTACATCTGCTGTCCTCCAGTCTTTGGGTACCTCCCTGTTTCCAGTGATCGGCTAAACAGGATAGCCAGAGGTTCAGCCACCACCTCTCTTAGTTCTTTAAGGACCCTTGGTGCACCCCATCTGGCCCCATTGCTTTATCAACTCTTATTACTTCCAGTTCATGGGACCCTTTCTGGTGTAAAGGGACTTGTGTCCATTTCTGCACCATTCTCACCCTTGTACTCCCTTCAGACCCATTACCCTCCTCTTCCTCAGTAAAGACTGAGCAGAAATACCTGTTCAATATGTCAGCTTTACTGCTGTCATCCTCCACGTACCCCATCCTCCCCTTCAGTCTCACTGTCCTCCCTTTGTCTTTCTTTTTCACTTATGTACCTGTAAAAGGTTTGTCCCTCTACCCACTGATTTTTGCAATGTGTTCTTCTCTCTGAGCTTTGGCTTCCCTACTGACCTCCCTGCCTCCCTTTGCTTCTCCTGGTACTTCTCCTATCCCTTCTGCCTGTGTCTTTTTGTATTGCCTAAATGCAATCTTTTGGCTTTCACTTTCTTTTCTACCTCTTTGGAAAACCATAATGGTCTCCTCTTCCTTTTCCTCTTGCTAACCTACTTAATGCATAATTCTGTTGTTCTTGTAATCCCCATTTTTAAATACTGCCCACTGTTCCTCAACCCCTGATTCCTGTCCCATTCCCTTAATGCCTCTTTCAAGTATCTCCCAATTTCCCAAAGTCTGCCCCCTAAAATCCAGGATACATGTTTTTGTGATTTGGTTCTGCTCTTTCTGTGATTTCAAACCACAATGACTGGTGGTCACTGTTTCCCAGGTGCTCCCCCACTGTTTCCCAGATGCTCCCCCACTGTTACCCCCATCACACTGTCCCTGTTTGTGAGCACAAGGTCCAGTATTGCCTTCTGTCGAGTTGGTTCCATGACCAGTTGCTTGAGGAAGGCACCCTGAAGGGAGTCCAGGATAAATCTGCTCCTATTGCAATTGCCATTTTACCACACCTTCTTATGGGTGGTATAGCTCTCATTTTTCACATCTCACCCAAAATGTATTTCCGTCCATGTAGAGCACAATGGCGCAGTCAGTGTGCGAAATCAATGTACAGGACACATTAAGAAAATCACAGTGACACAGTTCATGAGCAGAGGTCTTAAAATGACTATGTTGAAAATTTGGTGAAAAAATTCCTAAAAATGACTGTTTTATGAGCATGCGTTGCGCAGTTCCTTCGCACACTCGTAAGTTTGCGAAATTTCAATATTTTCACTGCAGATTTTCAACATTGCCATTTTACCACACCTCCTTATGAGCAGTACAGTTGTCATTTTTCATATCTCACCCACAACGTGTTTCTGCCCATGTAGCGCACAATGGTGCAGTCGGTGTGCGAAATCAATGTATAGGACAAGTTAAGAAGTCACAGTGACACTGGTCATGAGCAGAGGTGTTAAAATGGCTATGTTGAAAATTTGGTGAAAAAATTCCCAAAAATGACTGTTTTAGGAGCGCACGTTGTGCAGTTCCTACGCACGCTGGCAAGTTTGCGAATTTGTAATATTTGCACACCAGATTTTCAACAGTGCCATTTTACCACACTTCCTTATGAGTACATAATATTTTTCACATCTCGCCTCCCAAATGTGTTTCGCGACATGTAGCACACAATGGTACAGTCGGTGTGCGAAAACAATGTTTGGGACAGATTAAGAAAATCACAGTGACACAGGTCATGAGCAGAGGTCTTAAAATGGCTATGTTGAAAATTTGGTGACAAAACTCCATAAAATGACTGTGTTACAAGTGAGCATTGCGCAGTTTCCACGCACCCTCCTAAGTTCATGAATTTGTAATATTTTCAGTCCAGATTTTCACCAGTAGCATTTTTCCACACCTCCTTATGAACAGCACAGCTGTCATTTTCCACAATATGGCCGAAATGTGTTTTCACACTTTCAGCACAGAAATGCGTGGTCACTGTGGGAAATCATTGTTCGGGACAGATAAAGAAAATCACACTGACACTGTTCACGATCGGAGGTCCCAAAATGCCTGTGTTAATCTGCTGTAAAACAAATCCCCAAACTAGTTACATTACAGGTGTGCATTGCACAGTTTCAACGCACGCTCATGACTTCACCAGTTTATTTAAGATTTTCACAGCAGATTTTCAACATTGCCATTTTTTACACCTCCCATGAACAGTACCGCTGTCATTTTTCACATCCTGTTCGGAATGTGTTTTTGCACCTGTGGTGCCAAATGCCACAGTCACTGTACAAAAGCAGTTTTCGGCTAACAAACTGATATTGCCACTGTTCATGAGGCGGGGTCACAAAAAAAACATGTTGAAAATTTGGAGTGAAAATACCAACGAATGCCTGAGGCGTTAGGGTTTCCATAGAGAATGACAGGCATCAGGGGTGTGGCTTGGAATTCTTGCCTGTCATGCTCATACCATTCCACCCCCACCCACACCCTGCAGCCAATGAGAGGCATCAAGGTGTACCTCGGACTCTTCGGGCCCAAACTTCAGCCCACTCTCCTATACCGCACCCATCTCACCGTATTTCCTGATGGAATGGAGTGAGCAGGCCAAAGACCGCTATACACCGTGACACTTGTCAGTGTCTGCAGGGTAGGTGTGGTGAAATGGCATGGTCGTATGCCTGATGACCCAAAGGCACACCCCAATGCCTGTCAGTCTCTGCAGGTGGTGGTGGTGGGTTGGTTCAGTTCAGTACTTCACTGCCATTCTCTATTATGCAGCTCTGTAACTTCTACACTACCAATGCCAATGCCAGCAAGCAAACATTCGGCTTTGACAAATGCTTGTCTCACCTTATGAATGTGCAATCGGCCTTTGCTCTGTCAGTGGCCTATCTATTCATACTCATCTGTATTGCTCCCTTATACCTATCCCATGCCTGTTTGGAGCCCTGCACTGTATTCATATCCACCACTTCCTGAGGTAGGTCGTTCCATGCATCCACCACCCTTTCTGTGAAAAAGAACTTCCTCACATTAGCCTTTAATTGGCCTCCCTCTAATCTCATGCTGTGTCCTCTTGTCCAGCTATTTTTCTTGTATTGAAACGTGTTACACTCTTTCAGCTTATTAATGTCCTTAAAGGAAATCCATACATTTTCTTATGAATTTATAGTAATGGTTACTCTGAGGATCCAATACATAAATTGCTGAGTTATATTTAGAAAATATTTTCAGTAAGACAGAAAATGCTTTTTAAATAGGGATGAATAGGCATCCATTTTGTGGACAGGAAGGGTGTTGTGATGACGTCATTGCTTCACCAGTGTTTACAGTGTGCAGTGTTGCAGGTGAGAACAGTTCAACTGGGCTGTCAGGGATTCTATTATATTCTGAGGAACATCCATGATTTTTTGTTTGGTAGAGTGCAAGAAAAGAATCCAGTGCTTCTGTTCATGATAGAACAGGATCCCCATTTATAGGTGTAGCTTATTTAAACCTGCTTAATTGCATATTGTTAGAGTTGGTGAGGTAGTGACATCATCACAGCACCCTTCCTGTCCACAAAATGGATGCCTCCGCATCATACGTCTAAATGTATTTTTCTGTCTTACTGAAAACATTTTCTAAATATAACCCAGCAATTTACATACTGGATCCTCATGGTAACCTTCACAATAATTTCATAAGGAATCATAAGGATTCCCTTTAAGATGTCTGAATGTTCGAATGGTTCTCATGTTCTGTTTTTTATGGTGTGCAATGTGTCCATCTATAATATGTTTTGGGGGTTTTGTTTGTTGTACTTAAATTTGTTCAATAAAAAGATCAACTGAAGAAAAGGAAAAAAAAAAGATAATGATTCTCTGAGTTTTCAAGCAGCATGTTTGCTACTTTTGTCCAAGACTAGGAATTCAAATTATTAACCAGGTCATGTGGTCAGCTGTTTTCCTATGCTAACAAATGGAGAGCATTTCCATTAAGAAGGGACTGACTGAGGAGGAAGCTGGATTGTGCCGGTCACCTTTACCTCACTTGGGAGGTGTCATATTTTGAAATTTTGGTGCTGGGGGAGGATGTTCAGAGCTGGTGGCTGCTACGGGGGTGTGTGTGTTATTTATTTATTTTTAACAACAAAAAAGCATGAGAAGACAGCAGCTGGCCATGGTGGCTGGCAGATGTGCAAGTCGCCCTCCATGAGACTCAGTTTTTCATTAAACCATATAAACATTAAATTGGTGGGGTATGGGATGGACTGTGTTGCAGAGGCTGGGGGATGGGAGATTTATTTACTGAATTTTGTTGACCCGGTAAGCCCACTGGGCCTAGAAGTCCCTTTTTCGGGGCGACTAGGGGGAGGGGGATACAGATGGTAAATAACTGAAATTGAATCAGATTGAGCTATGGGTGTTATTTTTTTAGTGAATGGGAGAAATTTGGCCAGGACACCGGGGAAATTCCCCTACTCTTTTTTGATATGTGCCATGGGATCTTTAGCATCCACCTGAACTACCACCAATCCAGGCAGATGGGACCTCAGTTTAACATCTCATCCGAAAGATGGTACCTCAGAAGTCCAGCACCCCTCTCATGCTGCACTACAGTGTCAGTACTGGGATATAAACCCAAGTGCCAGATGTGGGAACTGAACCCACAGCCCTCTGATCTCCCAGCCTCAGAGGCGAGTGTGCTACCTACTGAGCCACTGACACTGATGAAGCTTAAGATGATAGGGCTTCATGGGCTGGGGAAGAGGGTGGTAGGCTGATGGTTTTTGTAGTGCAGTATTTCCTGAGCATGAACAAGCACCATGTGTTGTACTACTGTTTATTCAGATCCAATGTATTTATTTAAAAGTTGATAAACCAGTAAAAGCACTTTAAACATAAGTTTGTTTCAATGTGCGACCCAGGGGAGGGGTTACAAAAGTTTGACAAATACAACAGAGGTATAACAAAATCTGAAACCAATACATCACAAGTGCTGTAACACAGGAAAGTCAGAAAAATAAACAAAGGACAAAACCAGAACTATACATCACAAGTGCTATAGTAGGGAAGTTCAAACAAAATTAACTAAACATTAAATTACTTAAATATTACCAGAGGTTTGCAGTAAGAGAAGTTGGTAACAGTCATACTGTAAAAAGAGAGGTCTACAAAACGGAACAGATGCAGGAAGCAATAGGAGCTGGTCTGAGTAGGTGCTTAAGAGCTGGGAAGGAGGGAGAGAGATGGGATTGAGAGGGAAGGTTGTTCCTGACTGAAGGAAATCTATAGAAGGACAGGGTTCTATGAGATAACAGCGACTGCACAAAGGTGATCGGCATTACAGTGAATGTACATCGGTGAAAATCAATTTTACCGATGTACACCTCGGCACACGACAAAAGGGCACCAGGGACTTACATTTTACATGCTTATATGTGGGGCTGTGTCTCCACACACCCCTACTAAAGGAATCTCAACTCCAGGGGGGTGCATGTAGAGGAGGTACAAATGAAAAAATTTGGGGCTCGCAGTGTACCAAAATGTATGCACACCCGAACCCAGCACTCTCCAGCCATGGCCTGCGACTCCACCCACTGCACTGCAGGGGCAGCTCGGCAGCCCGTCGCCTAACATGCCCACAAACCTCCCTTCCATTCCACCATGCTCACTCCCACCTTGTGTGCGTGCATATATAGAGCAGAATGTTGCTTATACCTACAGTCACCCCAATCCAGTAGCGATCTGATAAGATGTCGCTATTGAGTCGCCTTTTTGTGTGCACTCAATAGTAAGCACCCTTATCACTGGATACTGAAGGAGAGTTTGCCAGCTAAGGTGTGGACACAAGGGAGGGAAAGGTGCGGGCACAGCTTAACCATGAGTTATAGGGTATGGGAGAAGCAGGAGTAAGGAGAAATGCAAGATAGGAATGAAGAAACCCAAACCAGTATTTAGCTATGAAAGTGGAGCAGTGAGAGGAATGCCTCTGTGCAAGTGACTGGAGGGAAGGGGAAGAGTAAAGGTCATAGCGGTGAGTTAAAGAGGGGGAGTTGGAGACAAACCTACAAAAGGCATGAAACAGAACATCAAGCTTGGCAAGGGAAGTGACTGGGGCAGCACTGAAAAGTATCTCTGCATAGTCAAATGCTGGGAGGATCCATTTAACTATGAGATTACTTCTTACAGGGAGGGAAAGACTGTCTTAGTGTCAGTGAAGCCCAAGTTTAGGGCACAGTTTTGACTGTAGTGCACTAAAATGAGAAGAGAAGTCAAGGGAGGGGTCGAGCCAAACACTAAGGTATTTGTACTAGAAGTGAGGACATTGTCTAGGGGAGCGTTAGCTGCTGCAGAGAATACTGAAAGTGCGGGAAGCTTAGCAAATTTTTGTTTAGAGCCAAAGATTATGGCAACTGCTTTTTTATGTGAAGTTCCAGGCAGAGGACATCAAACCAGGCTGTGACCGCTATGAGATCATTTTGAGGGGAGGTTTGGATGGAGTTGGTGGGGGCACCAGACAGGAAGAGGATGTGTCATACATGTGAATATTAGCATAGGTGCATACTGAGGGGCAATCATTTATAAAGAAGGAAAAAAGAACAGGCCCAAGGACTGATCCCTGGGGCATACCAGTGAGAATGGAGGAGGAGGAGGAAGATAGGACATTGCTGATCAAAACTGACTGGGAGCGACCAGTTAGATAGGAACTGAACTAGGACACTGAGATAGGGGATAGGCCAACAGAGTTTAATTTATGAAACAGAAGAGGATGTGAAAGCGAGTCAAAGAGGTCTTAACTAGATCGATGAATATATCCAAGGTGATCTAGACAAGATCCATGGCAGAGTGAATGGCATCTGTAAAGCGAAGAGAGGGGTGGTTGAATGGGATTTCCTGAAACCAGACTGGAACAGGAGAGAGTATTTTAAGTGAGTAGGAATTTGTTGAACCTAGAGAGGATAAAGGATTCTTGGACTTTTGCAAGGGCAGGGAGAAGGGAGATGGGGCGGTAGTCACTAGGGATGGTGGGGTCACCACCTTTGAACAGACGGAGGACTGTAGCAGACTTCCAGGCTATAGGAACAGTGGCTGAGGAGAGTGAAAGGTTTAGGATGAAAGTTAAATGGGTAACAACTGAGGGGACCCTGATTCAGAGCAGCCTAGGGTACAGACCATCAGGGCTTGACTTAGAGGAGTTAAGTGAAGGAAGAGCTCTCAGGACTTCCGAAGGTAACAGTGGAGGTACAGTAGTTGGAAACCTAAGAGCTGTGGAGGGATTGGGGGGGTGCAAGGTGGAGGGGTCGGGGGCCCAGAAGAATGGCACAGGATGTGAAATACTTAGGGTTTCAGCAACAAGGAGATTGGAAATTAGTGACCCAGACTCTCAGACTGAGAGGGGATTCGGAGTGGGGGTGCAGGAGTGAATGGAGATCCTGCCAGGAGGAGGCTGGAGTACTATTTGAGGGGTGAAAATGTGATTTGAAGCCAGATTTAGCATGATGGATGCTAATTCTGCAACTGTTGTGGAGGACACGAAGGGTTTGGAGGAGGCCTGGTCACCTGAGGATTTAAAACAGCACCAATAAATAGTGCATTATTTGTGGTATTTGAAAAATACTACAGGTATTTGTTACTTGCGCACCCCTAGTAACTGCCTGTAAAGCACCTACAGTAATGATGCAAATCCTTTCTCCAAGACCTTGCACTGTATACAGCCTGCAAAGCGTGCTGAGATGTAATCACCGTTGCCTTGTGCAGCAATTCCAAAAGTGTGTAGTACACCATTTGAGCCAGCGGGGATGCTACAGCTGCTATTTTATTTATTTATTTATTTATTAACGATATCAGAATTACAAACCTCTGAGTCAGAGACTCATTTACAAAGGCTCCATGTCAGAGTAAAATAACAAGCAATGATATACAGCTGAGATGTTAACATTTCCTATACAGGGAATTAGAGACAATTTTCAGCACTTGATAGATAGCACAATAGAACAGAACAGAACAATCAAACTCGACAGGTAAAGCTAGGTTAAACGCAAGCCATGGCAGGGAGGAAAACTATACTGGGCTCAGAGAGCAGGACAGGAGTCCCTTGTCGGGGGGGGCAGCAGCCATGCTGGCAAGCAGATGGTACAAGAGCTGAGTGGGGAGGGCAGCTGCTATGGGCAGGTGCAGATATGAGAGAAGAACAGGTGGTGGCGGAGGGCTGTTTTAAATGGCCCAAATCTACTTTCAGTGGCAATGCCAGCAGAGAGGGAGTTAAGCCAAGATGGAGCTCTGTAGAGGAAGAACCTTTGGGCCAGAGATGTCCTAACTCTGGGTACCTGGAGAGAGGTTTTGGAGGAGCTGCGGGTGGAAAGAGTCAGGAGAGTGGGGCAGGTAAGTGAGGGCAAGACCAGTTACAATTTTCCTGGTGAAGAGGCAGGTCTGGTACAGTAACCTTTCTTCAAACTTGAGCATATTTGCCAAAGAATAGGTGAGCAGGTGTGGGGAGCCTGTTGGCACCTGTGGGCAGTCGGCATGCTCTATTAATGGACACTTTGACTCGGCTGAGGCAGTGTTGTCCACAGCCCCATAGACCAAGAGCCCATAGACGACAAGGGATAGGACTGAGGACGTAGTGGTCAGTCTTAAGGCTTCGGGGGGGGGGAAGTAATCCCTGTGTCACAGTAGCGATTCGAGAGTTCAGCCGGGCAGAGGGTATGGATATGGCCGTGGAAGGAGAGAGAGAGGAGTCAAAAGTTAGGCCAAGATACTTGAATGAATTAACTTGTTCGAGGGGGAGGAGACTATTGGACAGGACCAGTAGGGGACAGTCTTTGTATCTGCTTTGGCAGTGGGAGGAGAGCATGATCTTCATCTTCTTGTGGTTTAACTGTGTGCCTGTGGTCGCCGAACCAGGTTTCAGCCTGGCTAAAAGAGTTCTGGAGTGCATTTTGGAGTGAAATAGGGTCAGTGTGGGCAGAGAAAAGGACCGTGTCATCGGCATAAAGAAGTATTCTTTCAAAGCAGTAGGAGGGGAGAGCATTACAATATAGGCTAAAAGGCAATGGCCCCAGAATAGAGCCCTGGGAAACCCTGAGTAGACCTGGTGGCATCCAGAGATGGTGCTGTTAATTTTCACGCACTGAGAGCGGGATGAGAGATAGTTGGCAAACCAGCCATGAACACTCTGGGAGAGACCTAGTTGTGCGAGGGTGGTCAGCAGAAGGGGTTGGCTGATGGTGTCAAAAGCTTTCGGCAGGTCCAGGAAAACTGCACCAGCTAGGTACCCCTTGTCAAGCGCAGAGTGTAAGAAACTGGAGAATTCAAGTAGGGCAGTCATGGTGCTAGAGCCTCAGCAGAAACCATGCTGCTCCTTGCAAAGGAGGTTGTGAGTAGTGAAACAATCAGTCAGTGAGCTGGTCAGAGACTATTTTCTCCAAGGCTTTTGATAGGACGGGGGGGGCAGGATGGATACTGGCCCCTAGTTCCCAGGAGGAGCAGTCACCACTTTTGTGAATGGGGGTGATGATCACAGTTTTCCAGACAGAGGGGAACTGGCCAAGGCAGAGGAAATGGTTAAAAGGCTGGTTGGGGGTTTACACGTCTAGGATGAGGCAGAGCAGTTTGAGGTCCAGTGAGTCATAGAAACATAGAATTTGACGGCAGATAAGGACCACTTGGCCCACCCAGTCTGCCCATTTCCCTACTGACTGGATAAGCTGCAGATTCTAGTTAACCAACAGCCTACTTCCTGCCACCCCCCACTACAATTGCCTTATGTCTGTCTCATGCATGTTTGAATTCCCCCACTGTTTTAGACCCAACAACCTCCTCAGGAAGGCTGTTCCATGTATCCACCACTCTCTCCGTGAAAAAAAATTTCTTCACATTACCCCCTGAGCAATCCCCCCCCCCCAGTCATTACTGTGACTGGCGCCATTTACGGCATTCAGAAGATGGGGCTTGGCTTCTTATACAGTTTGGCTCTACAAACATTTTGCCAAGTTCTTCAAGAGGTTCACCAAAATGTGACAGGATCAAAGCAACTTTTAAACCTTCAGGATCTTTACAAGCAGCAAAACCAGAGATCAGAGCTCTCAGACAATGGATCCAAACAAGAGCTAGAAGATGATCTGTTCATCCAGTGAAGCTGAACTTAAAATCCTAATTTTGAACACATAAAGTAAATCTGTAAAAATACTGCAGACTTGTAATGTGAGAACACAATGTTGGCATGTCTGTTAACAAGTTGTTTAAAAATGAGTTAAAAAGTTAGTTTACAAAATACTGTGTCTTTATCTCTTCTAAAAAGTGGAGATGTGGCATTAGTCTGCTCTACTAATGTAGTGTAACTGACAGCAGGGTAGCTGAAGGAAGGATGTCCAGGTTAAAGAATGTGACATTATGTAATGCACGAGAGGTCAACCTGAGGCAGTTATTTAAGGTTGCATCCTGCAATAAAACTAGAAGTTTGCATCACCCTGGGCTCCTTCTCTGTGTAAAAGAACCCTAACAAGACAAAACCAATTCCCCTTATGACAAAGATTCAACCTCTGACACTGTCTGTCCTTACCTACTGAAATCATGTTTTCATAGTTCTGCACCATCACTTCCCTGTGAAGCTCCTTCTCCCGTTTGCTCAACATCTTCCACTCCTCTTTTGAAAAAGCAACAGCAACATCTTCAAAGGTTTCTGGTACCTGAAAGGACATGTGACGTGTTTAATTGCTTTTGGTTTCACAGCACACATTGAGAAATCCGAAACATTTTAACCAGGAAGGGGACTTGCAAGGTTAAAATTTACAGCCTAAAATACAAGGATGCATTGGACACTGGACTACGTTAATTACAATGTTGGGCTTTGTGTGGGAGGCCTATCATGAAGCCAAGAATACTATTTAAGTAACTTTAAGTTTATTTAACATTTTTATTTCCACTAGTACCAGTATGTACAATTAAACCATAATCAAGGGCACTTAGAGGAAAACTGTGTGCCAAAAGTCTCCGTGAATTGGGTATTTTTTATTTATTTATTTATTTAGGGATTCGGATCATACCTTTGAGCTCAGAGCTCTTTTACAAAGGTTCCACGTCAAACACTGACAATGACAGCAATAACAAACAGTTTACATACACTGCTTGAATAGTAGGTAGCTAGTATACAGTAAGGTTACAATGTCATTCATAGTACCAATGGTGATAGTACAGCATCAAGAGCATTCAACTAGGGCAAAGGACAGTGTTTATATGTAGCGAAGGAGATAAGCAGGTGTGACACCTAGTGTGAGAGTCCAAGGAGGAGTCAAGGCGAGGGGAAGAGGAGACAGGGGGGGAGTGGGCAGCCAGAAGACGTGGCTTTGTCTAGGAGGTTGGGGAGGTAGTGGTAGTATGTTCGTTTTAAGGTTGATCCAGTGGGAGAAAAGGCACAGGGTGGAGAGGAAGACAGAGGGATAGGGTAATAGGGAAGAGTGGGTGTAAAAGGAAGGGGAAGGCTAGTGTGGGTGAGTGGCATTATGGGTGTTAGAGTCCTAGTGAGATAGGACCAAACTCTGAACAACAGCCCTACTCTCTGCTGAATGTTTTTTATGGTATTAATGACATGTGATTTAAAGGAAAGATGGGACTCTAGTGTTACTCTTAAATGTTGCCCACAAATAAGTTAAAATCATCAACAAAACAGCTGGCCCAGTGGCATCAGGAGCTGAGGCATCCAAGCCTTACCTCCTGCCATGCCAATGACCAGTTTCACAGTGCGAGCAGGTTGCCGGGGTTGGCCGGGAAGGGAGAGGATCAACCATCTGAAGGACAACTCTCCTCTCCCTGGGAAGGAGGGGATGGAGTCTGCTGCTAGCCTGTCCCCTAGCAGTGGCTGAGGGATGGCACAATGAACCCATATGAAGGGGGTGGATGCGGGACAGATGCCCGGCATGCCGCGTGCGGAAGCATTCGCAGATTGACCACTGGCGTCATTGCATGCTTCCACTCCACACTAGGGGGATGAGAGAAACAAGAAAATACCCCGACCAGTGAGATAATGCTGGCCCCCTCACAGGCACCGCACCTGTCTAGCCGGCACCTTGCTAGACATCCTAGAGGTGGGTCCAGTAGCTGCCAAGGTGATGGGGCTGGGGTCAGGAAGCGGGAGGATTAATAGATAAAAGATGGAAGAGAAAAAAAATGAAACTCACAGTAGGTAAGGCACCAGGACAGACTCCACTTGAGGATGCTTAGGGAGCTGGCATCAGAGCTAACTGAGCACCTGGCTGAGATGTTCATGTGCGCTTAGGAAAACTGTGTGTTGCCGGGGACAGGTCTGCAGATATTGTTTAGCTCCATAATGAGGAGACAGGGAAGACCAAAGAAACTACAGACAGATCAGTATTACTTCCGTTTGTCAAAATTTTTTTTAATACTGGTGCAGGCAGCTAACAGCCCTGTCTCTGCACCCCCCCCATTTGCCACCATCTGTCCTGAACTTACCTGTCCAGTGAAATTCCCCATGGACTGCTCTCATGGTAGGACCAGGAGGGAAGATGTCCAAATAGGAGGCAGGAGTCCAAGTGATGACGCGGTTTGGAGATGGCTGTCCCTCCCCAATGACTATTTCCAGTAGAGTAGGAGTCCAGGTGATGGCATGGGTCAGAGATGGCTGCCCCTCCCCGAGACATTATTCAGATATGGGGCAGGAGTCCAGGTGACGGCATGGGTCAGAGATAGCTGCCCCTCCCTGAGACTTTATTCAGACATGGGGCAGGAGTCCAGGTGATGGCATGGGTCAGAGATGGCTGTCCCTCCCCTGAGACTTTATTCAGATATGGGTCAGGAGTCCAGGTGATGGCATGGGTCAGAGATGGCTGTCCCTTCCCTGAGACATTATTCAGATATGGGTCAGGAGTCCAGGTGATGGCATGGGTCAGAGGTGGCTGTCCCTCCCCTGAGACATTATTCAGATATGGGGCAGGAGTCCAGGTGATGGCACGGGTCAGAGATGGCTGTCCCTCCCCTGAGACATTATTCAGATATGGGTCAGGAGTCCAGGTGATGGCACGGGTCAGAGATGGCTGTCCCTCCCCTGAGACATTATTCAGATATGGGGCAGGAGTCCAGGTGATGGCACAGGCCAGAGATGGCTGTCCCTCCCCTGAGACATTATTCAGATATAGGGCAGGAGTCCAGGTGATGGCATGGGTCAGAGATGGCTGTCCCTCCCCTGTGACTTTATTCAGATATGGGGCAGGAGTCCAGGTGATGGCATGGGTCAGAGATGGCTGTCCCTCCCCTGAGACTTTATTCAGATATGGGGCAGGAGTCCAGGTGATGGCATGGGTCAGAGATGACTGCCTCTCCCCTGTGACTTTATTCAGATATAGGGCAGGAGTCCAGGTAATGGCATGGGTCAGAGATGGCTGTCCCTCCCCTGTGACTTTATTCAGATATAGGGCAGGAGTCCAGGTGATGGCATGGGTCAGAGATGGCTGTCCCTCCCCTGAGACTTTATTCAGATATGGGGCAGGAGTCCAGGTGATGGCATGGGTGGATAGGCAGGGCTGTGCTAAGCCGATACTGCCTTTCCCATTTTCTCCCCAGTTTCCCACTGCTACAGCAGGGATGTCGGTGCATCACACCACAGCCCCTCTCCGTGTGCAACCCACGTGTGCACTACCATCAGACCTCCACCTGGCAGCAGTTGACAGCAGGGCAACAGACCTTGCCTCCCCAGAACAGGACAGGAGTCCTCTGGATGTTCTATCCTCTCTGCTACAGCTAACCCCTGCAACCCGAGTCCATTCTCAAACCAGGGTCACTAGCATGAGTGGTCGTAACACTACTGCTAAACTCCAGGGGCCAGCTCCTTCTTGCCTCCACTTTACATAAGCTAATGGAGATCCTGGTCAAATGAAAGCCTACCAAGATGCACACCTGGGTGCAGGACAGCTGTCCCACGGGTGCAGCAGTAAGCCTCTCTAGAGACAAACAGGTTGCAGTATAGCAGGCCCACACCTAGATGCACATACAGTAGGTTTCCAGGATGGCTGACCTGCAGATGTAGTAATAAGCCTAACTAGGTGCACACAGGTTACAGAACAGCTGGCCTGAAGGGGAACTAGTAAGCCTACCTAGATGAAAACAGTTTACAGGATGTCTGGCCTGCAGGTGCAGCAGTAAGTCTATCTGGATTAAAAATAAGTTACAGGACAGTAGGCCCACAGGTGCAACAGTAAGCCTACCTAGATCCAAACAGGTTACAGGATGGCAGGCCCAAAGGTTCCATACAGTGCACATACCTAGATACAAATAAATTACTGGACAGCAGGCCCACGGGCGCAGCAGTAAGCCTATCTAGATGCAAATAGGTTACAGGATGACTGGCCCAGAGGTGCAGCAGTAAGCCTACCTAGATACAAATAGGTTGCAGAATGACTGGCCCACAGGTGCAGCAGTAAGCCTACCTAGATACAAAAAGGTTACAGGATGACTGGCCGACAGGCACAGCAGTAAGCCTACCTACATACAACTATGTTACAGAATGACTGGCCCACAGGTGCAGCAGTAAGCCTACCTAGATGCATATAGGTTACTGGACTGTAGGCCCACAGGTGCAGCAGTAAGCCTACCTAGATACAAAAAGGTTACAGGATGAGTGGCCCACAGGCACAGCAGAAAGCCTACCTTGATACAACTAGGTTACAGGATGGCATCAACACAGGTGCAGCAGTAAGCCTACCTAGATACAAACAAGTTACAGGATGACTGGCCCACAGGTGCAGCAGTAAGCCTACCTAGATACAAATAGGTTACAGGACGAATGGCCCACAGGTGTAGCAGTAAGCCTACCTAGATGCATATAGGTTACTGAACTGTAGGCCCACAGGTGCAGCAGTAAGCCTACCTAGATACAAAAAGGTTACAGGACGAGTGGCCCACAGGCACAGCAGAAAGCCTACCTTGATACAACTAGGTTACAGGATGGCATCAACACAGGTGCAGCAGTAAGCCTACCTAGATACAAACAAGTTACAGGATGACTGGCCCACAGGTGCAGCAGTAAGCCTACCTAGATACAAATAGGTTACAGGACGAATGGCCCACAGGTGTAGCAGTAAGCCTACCTAGATGCATATAGGTTACTGAACTGTAGGCCCACAGGTGCAGCAGTAAGCCTACCTAGATACAAAAAGGTTACAGGACGACTGGCCCACAGGCACAGCAGTAAGCCTACCTACATACAACTAGCTTACAGAATGACTGGCCCACAGGTGCAGCAGTAAGCCTACTTAGATGCATATAGGTTACAAGACTGTAGGCCCACAGGTACAGCAGTAAGCCTACCTAGATACAAAAAGGTTACAGGACAAATGGCCCACAGGCCCAGCAGTAAGCCTACTTAGATACAAATAGGTTACAGGATGGCAGGACCACAGGCACAGCAGTAAGCCTACCTAGATACAACTAGGTTACTGGACAGCAGGCCCACAGGTGCAGCATTAAGCCTACCTAGATGCATATAGGTTACTGGACTGTAAGCCCACAGGTGCAGCAGTAAGCCTACCTAGATACAAAAAGGTTACAGGATGAATGGCCCACAGGCCCAGCAGTAAGCCTAGCTTGATACAACTAGGTTACAGGATGGCAGGACCACAGGCACAGCAGTATGCCTACCTAGATACAAATAGGTTACAGGACAGCAGGCCCACAGGTGCAGCAGTAAGCCTACCTAGCTGCAAACAGGTTACTGGACAGTTGGCTGGCCAGTGCAGCAGTAAGCCTACCTAATTGGTAATGTGCATTCAAGGAATTCATGTGGCCATGGTAGATATTCAAATTACAGTATAAAAAACCTCTATAAAATGCTGATTTACTGCCAGGCAGGCACTGTGTATATAACTGACAGTAATAAAGAGGTCTGCAGGTGCAGCTTTTAAATGAAGCAAACAAAAATCAGCTAAAAGCTGACAGTGTCCCTTTAAGTATGCTTAATTTGACACCACTGCAATTTTGCAAATTCAATTTGCCCAATGTTTGTATCCCTAATAAAATGGAAATATAATGTTGTCTGACTTTCTGCACACATTTATAAATACAGTACCTTTGATTAGCAAAGCATGTTAAAGAGAACCCCATTTTGTTCAGCTTCAGTGTAGCATGAGCTTTGTTTACACAGCAGCTTTAGAGTGCCTTACCTCCAACTCATGATCCTCTGTTTTAGTCTCCAACACCACAGACTGCACTGTTCAGAAACACAGGCTGCTGTTACTCTTCAGAGTTTGGGACTAGAAGAACAAAAGATACCTATCCACAGAAAACCAGTTCCCTCTGCAGCTCCCCGTGTGCTCAGCATTCCTTACCTCCAACTTCATGATCCTCTGTTTCAGTCTCCAGCGCCACAGGCTGCACTGTTCAGAAACACAAGCAGCTGCTGCTCTTCAGAGTTTGGGACTAGAAGAATAAAGGATATCTATCCACAGAAAACCAGTTCCCTCTGCAGCTCCCCGTGTGCTCAGCGTTCCTTACCTCCAGCTTCATGATCCTCTGTTTCAGTCTCCAACACCACAAACTGCACTGTTCAGAAACACAAGCAGCTGCTGCTCTTCAGAGTTTGGGACTAGAAGAACAAAGAATATCTATCCACAGAAAACCAGTTCCCTCTGCAGCTCCCCCAGTGCTCAGCATTCCTAACATTCCAAATTAACTTTGCTCAATGTTTCTATCCCTAATAAAATGAAAATATAATGTCTGACTTTCTGCACACATTTATAAAATACTTTTGATTAGCAAAGCATGTTAAAGAGAACCCGGTTTTGTAACCTATTTGTATATAGGTAGGCTTACTGCTGCACCTGTGGGCCAGTCATCCTGTAACCTATTCGTACATAGGTAGGCTTACTGCTGTGCCTGTGGGCCTGCCATCCTGTAACCTATTTGTATCTAGGTAGGCTTACTGCTGTGACTGTGGGCCTGCCATCCTGTAACCTATTCGTATCCAGGTAGGCTTACTGCTGCACCTCTGGGCCAGTCATCCTGTAACCTTTTGTATCTGGGTAGGATTACTGCTGTGCCTGTGGGCCTGCCATCCTGTAACCTATTTGTATCTAGGTAGGCTTACTGCTGCACCCGTGGGCCTGCCATCCTGTAACCTAGTTATATCTAGGTAGGCTTACTGCTGTGCCTGTGGGCCTGCCATCCTGTAACCTAGTTGTATCTAGGTAGGCTTACTGCTGCACCTGTGGGCCTGCCATCCTGTAACCTATTCGTATCTAGGTAGGCTTACTGCTGCACCTGTGGGCCTGCCATCCTGTAACCTATTTGTATCTAGGTAGGCTTACTGCTGCATCGGTGGGCCAGTCATCCTATAACCTATTTGTATCTAGGTAGGCTTACTGCTGCACCTGTGGGCCTGCAGTCCTGTAACCTATTTGTATCTAGGTAGGCTTACTGCTGCACCTGTGGGCCTGCCATCCTGTAACCTAGTTGTATCTAGGTAGGCTTACTGCTGCACCTGTGGGCCTGCCATCCTGTAACCTATTTGTATCTAGGTAGGCTTACTGCTGCACCTGTGGACCTGCAGTCCTGCAACCTAGTTGTATCTAGGTAGGAGTACTGCTGCTCCTGTGGACCAGTCATCCTGTAACCTATTTGTATCTAGGTAGGCTTACTGTTGTGCCTGTGTGCCTGCCATCCCGTAACCTATTCGTATATAGGTAGGCATACTGTTGCACCTGTGGCCAGTCATCCTGTAACCTAGTTGTATGTAGGTAGGCTTACTGCTGCGCCTGTGGGCCTGTCATCCTGTAACTTATTCGTATCTAGGTAGGCTTACTGCTGTGCCTGTGGGCCAGTCATCCTGTAACCTATTTGTATCTAGGTAGGCTTACTAATGCTCCCGTGGGCCAGCAGTCCAATAATTTATTTGTATCTAGGTATGTGCACTGTATGGAACCTCTGGGCCTGCCATCCTGTAACCTATTTGTTTCTAGGTAGGCTTACTGCTGTGCTTGTGGGCCTGCCATCCTGTAACACATTTGTATCTAGGTAGGCTTACTGCTGCACCTGTGGGCCAGTCGTCCTGTAACCTATTTGTATCTAGGTAGGCTTACTGCTGAACCTGTGGGTCAGTCGTCCTGTAACCTATTTGTATCTAGGTAGGCTTACTGCTGTGCCTGTGGGCCTACCATCCTGTAACCTATTTGTATCTAGGTAGGCTTACTGCTGCACCTGTGGGCCTTCCATCCTGTAACCTATTTGTATCTAGGTAGGCTTACTGCTGCACCTCTGGGCCAGTCATCCTGTAACCTATTTGAATCTAGGTAGGCTCACTGCTGTGCCTGTGGGCCAGTCATCCTGTAACCTATCTGTATCTAGGTAGGCTTATTGCTGCGCCCGTGGGCCAGTCATCCTGTAACCTATTTGTATCTAGGAAGGCTTATTGCTGCACCCGTGGGCCAGCTGTCCAACAATTTATTTGTATCTAGGTATGTGCACTGTATGGAACCTTTGGGCCTGCCATCCTGTAACCTATATGTTTCTAGGTAGGCTTACTGCTGCACCTGTGGGCCAGTCATCCTGTAACCTATTTGAATCTAGGTAGGCTCACTGCTGTGCCTGTGGGCCTGCCATCCTGTAACCTATTTTTATCTAGGTAGGCTTACTGCTGTACCTGTGGGCCAGTCATCCTGTAATCTATTTGTATTTAGGTAGGCTTACTGCTGCGCCTGTGGGCCTGTCATCCTGTAACCTATTTGTATCTAGGTAGGCTTACTGCTGCGCCTGTGGGCCTGTCATCCTGTAACCTATTTGTATCTAGGTAGGCTTACTGCTGCGCCTGTGAGCCTGTCATCCTGTAACCTATTTGTATCTAGGTAGGCTTACTGCTGCGCCTGTGAGCCTGTCATCCTGTAACCTATTTGTATCTAGGTAGGCTTACTGCTGTGCCTGTAGGCCAGTGGCCATGTAACCTCTGCCTCTCTTTAGCCATGGCCAAGTTCCTCTTCCTTCCCTGAAGTATGCCAGTAAACTATTCCAACCCCATCATTTCTTCCTAAGCTGATATCCCTCTTCATGCCTTTCTCTCTCCTTTTAAGTGAACATTCCGGCTGTACCCAGTTATGAGCCCATCTGTTGTAAAGGCCCTCTCACTCAAATGTTGATGTATGTGTAACATATATCTACGGGTTCGGGGAAGGATGAGGTTACCTGGCACAAGGGACCTAGGTTTGGCTACTCTGCACAGGGGCACCCAAGTAAATCCAACTACAGGAAGCAATAACTGTAATGAAGAGAACCAGAATTGGGATTTTTCAGTGTGGCTTTATTTATTAACTAACTGAACATAAACAAAGCATTGCATGGTCCCCCAAAGGGCTACATTACTGTATGTGCGAATTAGAGGTTAACACAGCGGTCCATTTGAGGGATGAACACATTACTACAGTTGTCTGGCTTTGGACCCACCAGGCACTCAGCCCGGACCTTGCATGCGCATTGGATACATAGCCTGACTGGCCCGGCTCCCCTGCCGGCCACTCGACTGACGGTCACTTGAAGAATGAACCCAAACTTTACTTGGAAAGACATCCCATCAAACAAGGAGACTCCCAAACTGTGGCTCCCCACACCACTTGAAGTCTGCGACTCTTAGAGAGATTTGTTTTCGTACTTCCAATCGAGCTCCCATCAAACAAGAAGTAATTTTCCCATCCTGTGGCTCCCCATACCACTTAGAGTCTGCAACTCCTAGAGAGATTTTCAAGTTGCGACCCACATCTGGGTACCCACCCCATCACTACTGGCCAAGTGCATGAGGCAAGTAGCAAAAACACAGAAGAAATCCGTAGAGGTGGACCTGGTTACTAAAGATGGGGAGTTTTCCCACCTCCAGCTCCCACAGCCCATACCCAGCCATTTCTCTGGACACACAGAAAACTTTAGACTTTAAAATGTAGATTGAACGGTGGATGACCTGAAGCACCCCCTCTACAGCGAACTTTAAATCCATTTAAAACTTTAAACTGTTTGACTGCTCTATTTGTTTGTCCTAGTTGACATAGTCTTCCCAAATAGCAGTCCACATTTATTTCCCAACTGAAGAAAACAAGATGTTTGCCCCTTCAAATGGAGCCAAACACTCACCCATTCGTTGCAGGTGCCCCAAGGGCGAAGTACTGTAACCTTTGCTGTTATACAAGAACAGACAAAAACAAAATCAGGCAGCTTCCTTCCATGGTGGGAGAAGGGGATTGCCCCTGGAACCCACAGAGAACTTCCCCCCCCCCAGAGGAAGGGGGGCACTGAGACCGGGGGAGCGGTCTCCACCACTTTAAAAAAGGTAAACACAGGAACACTTCCTTTTTTCTTAGTCAGAGATCAAACAGCAGACTGATGCTTCCTTCTTGCTTAAGGACAAATGGAAGACCACTTTGAATTTCCCAAGTCCTAAACTTCACTCCCTGAGCTGGAGATTCCAAAGTGGCTTATGCAGCTGCAACAGTTCTATAGTGATGTCATCTCTCAAGTCTCAGCTGTGACTGAGGACAGAATGAGACAGTGTGAAACCCATTTAACTGGAGTTTCACAAGCAGCCTTCCCTGCCTACCACTAAGTCTTACTGGGATTCTAGTAACCCCGGGTAACAAAGGGGTTACATATATATGTATAGTTTTCTTCTTTGTGTAACCCCCAGGTGGCGCTATCCCAAGGGCTACTACCCCTGCCTGTTGGGCTACTGACAGGTTGGGGGTTCCTAGGTTCTATGACGGTGCCTCCACCCAGAGGTCAGGGTTAGTAGTGGTTAAACTAGCTCGGGTACAGCTCTCTGGGAGACTGTAACCCCCCCTTTGTTCCCACTAGTGGTGCACACAATACACAGGAGTTACCTCTCCAACACCCCACATGTGTACACTTTTTACACACAGAGATACCACTTACCCTCGAGACTGATTCTGTCTCGGAGGACCCCCTGTAAAACAAGGTTAAACAACACACACAGCAATTTGCAATACTGTTCTAGATGCATTAACACCACAGCCAGTATATAGTATAACAACAACAGATCTGGTTTATTCAGGGGACAGTAACACGGGAGAAGGTTAATCAGGTTGATTGGTTTAGATAAGTTTGAATCACAGTACTGTGCACATATAGTTAGGGTCCAAAATGTCACTCTCTGGGTACCCAGAATGGGGGGGGCTAGCCAGGTCTGTTGCCCCAGGTCGGCCAGCTGGTGCAGCTGGATGGGGCCCTGTATGAAGAAAATACATGCACAAACAAATTGTAATCCAGAGCCGGATGGCTCAATCCACAAACAGAAGCACACAAAACAATCAGTTGACACACTTTTAATTAAATGAAGGTGAGAGGAGGTGCCCCTATCTGTACTCACAAACCCCAAACCGAGAGCTGAACTGAGAAGGTAGCTCTGGATGGCCAGGAGGGTAGGGTATGGAGATGAGACCCCTGTGACAGGGCCTAACTGATTTGGAAAGCAGGCGGATACAGTCCAAATAGCTTTGAGTCCAGCTTCAGCTCACAACTCACAGAACAAGGGAAAAAGGAAATGCGGTCCCCTAAAAACACGAGGCACATTTGTATATGTAAAGGAAATTACTATACCAGGCTGCTGCTACTCGATCCCGATCGCAAATACTGCAAAACCCAAGAACACATGCAGCAAAAGAGTCCCCGACTGGCCGATCGCACTTCTGCAAATCTTCAGTCTTCCACGGGCAAGCCTGGTTCTGCACACTTTCTCCTTCTCTTTCCACAACTCGGATTCAGTCCGATTGAGCACTCGTTTACAGCTACAGGCCAGCTTCAGGACCTTACGTGCTCTTACCGCCCTAACTGCATGCCATAGCAGAATAGAGCAGTGGTGGCTCTACACAAGGGCCCGCCAGGGCACGTGCCCTGGTAAAAAATGCTGTGCCCCAGTTGGTGCCCCATATGGTGCAGAGATTCCCCCATATTAACAATACATAAGTGCCCTGGCTACCATCTGTTGTGCCCCGGCTGTGCCCTGGTAACCATTTGTGGCTAGGGCCGCTGCTGGAATACAGCTCCTACTCCCTTCACAGTCAACTCGCATCTGGATATCCAGCAACAGTTCAGGGCATTTCCCTTAGACTCCAACAGGTTCGGTTGGTGTATCCAGCTGTCAATCACTGCAGGGCTCCCTCTGTTGGTGCAAAAAGGCGCCAAGGTTCAAATTACAATTCCCAGAAGCACTAACCATATATTCCCCTTTAGGCAGGATCCAGGTGAAAGTACAAGTCCTGGCTGGTCCAAGCAGACTTCATTTTAGGGCTCCCTTAAACCCAATTGGCCCAGCACAGCAGTTCAGGTCCAAAATGAAGGGGCACAACACACAGAGTCCCAGTTGCAATAAAGGCAGATTAGACAAACTGCAATTTTACTAATGCTCTGAATGATTACAGGCAAAAAGTTACATCTTTCAGGTGGGCTACCTTTACGCTTTCAGCGACTGCTAAACGGAGCGATTACACCACAGCTTAGGCAGGATTTGGGCATTAAGCACACAGTTCCCCCATACAGAACTGATTATGTCTGCAAGCAGACAGCTCTTAAAGAGACAGTACGTGGAGGCTCTACAAGCACTCACAGTGCCACTCAAACGGCTTAAGCGCCAAACACCAACAGGCAGGGGGAACACTTAGGCAAGCTTCTAGGAGGCTTTTAGGAACCCCCATTTGAAGGGGGGTTACATTTATATAATACTGCATTATGTTTTACCATGTTACTGTACTATGATTTTTGTATTAGCAGGTCCATCTTGCAAATGAGCCCTGCTCAGTGGTGCCCACCTGGATAAATAAAAATTTTGATTGATTAATTGTTTCCTTACCTCCAACTTCATGATCCTCTGTTTCAGTCTCCAACACCACAAACTGCACTGTTGAGAAACACAAGCAGCTGCTGCCCTTCAGAGTTTGGGACTAGAAAAACAGGATATCTATCCATAGAAAACCAGTTCCCTCTGCAGCTCCCCGTGTGCTCAGCATTCCTTACCTCCAGCTTCATGATCCTCTGTTTCAGTTTCCAACCCCACAGACTGCTCTGTTCAGAAACACAAGCAGCTGCTGCTCTTCAGAGTTTGGGACTAGAAGAACACAAGATCTCTATCCACAGAAACCAGTTCCCCCTGCAGCTCCCCGTGTGGTCAGCTCACAATGTCCAGAACCTAGAGTTTACTTCCTGTCCACCACTGAAATACATCCCCCAACATACTCAAAGAAAGTATTAATATTCATAGTATGCAGCAGCAAGGGTGGAGCAAGAGGAAGGGGCTACTAAATATTTAAAGTGACAGGCTAGCATATTCCGCTTTCACTTTTCACTGTTAGAAATACTTATAGTTTATCATTGTGTAACCCCCTGCAAATGGGGGTTCCCAAAAGACTTCCAGGAGCTTGCTTGAATGCTCCAAGCCTGAATGGTGTTTGGCGTTTAAGCCATTTATCAGTGAGTGTTTTTAGAGCCTCTGGTACTGTCTCTTTAAGAGCTGTCTGCTTGCAGACATAATTAGTTTGTATGGGGGGACTGTGTGCTTCTCTGTTTGAGTACCACTCGAGCTGCTGCCAATTCACTCCATTTTTGCAGTCACTAGAGTGCAAGGGAACCTATCTGAAAGATGTAACTGTTTGCCAGAAATCATTTACAGTAATAATGAAATTACAGTTTGTCTAACCTGCTTTCTTTGCAGTCAGAACTGTATCTGCCTAGTTCCCCATTCTGGTTTTGAACTGTTGAACTGGACCAATCAGTGTGGGGTAAGCTAGCTCTAAAATGGTGCTTTGACGAATCAGAACTTGGACTCATAATCTGAGCCAGCCACAAGAGGATTGTATGGGCAGTGACTCTGGGAGATGTAGTTTAGACTTAGGCGCCTTTTGGACCAACAGCAGCAGTCTATTGTGAGTGACAGCCAATCCAGTCAAGAACTGGGAGGAACTCAAAGGAAGTGCCCGTTTTGTCTGTTGGGAGTTTCAGTTTAGCTTTGGTAGTGAAGGAAAAGAAACCCTGTGCTCCTTCAGTGCACAGTTTCAGTCAAAAAGCGTGTAAGGCCCAGAGTTCCGGTCTGCAGCTTGTGTAACTGCTTGTTAGGACTGAATCAGTCCTGTGAAAAGAATCAAAGGATCTCTGAAGAGTAGAAACCAGGCTCACCCTGTAGAAGACTGGAGAAATTGTTGAATTGCACTCGGTCTGTCAGGAACTGAATCTGCTGTGTGTTCTCCGGGTATTGTGCAGTAATTGCGATCGGGATAGAGAAGCAGCCTGCCTGGTATAGTACTTTCTTTTTTACCATATAAATGTGTGAAGAGTCTCGTGGAGCTCAAAAGTAGCCCTGCTGACGTTGAAGGACCCTATCTTGTTTGGAGGTCGTGAGTACTAATTCAGGGTCGCTCCCTGTTGAATTGCCACATTAAATCCAAATGGAATCACTGTACTGCTGACTATTTAAGCTAATTTTCTTTTCACTGTGTAGAAAAGAGGCCCTACCAGCTGCCACAGTTTGGACTAGCCACTAGGGCTTGGGTACCCAAGGGACAGTAACTGGTAGGGATAGGCCTTGCACAGAGCCATGAGTAGATAGTAAAGTGATAAGCTAATTAACCTGATTTCCCCTGTCCTTGTTATATCCCCTAAATAAATCAGAGCTGCTTGTTTCAGCAAAGTTATACTGCCTGAGGTATTTGTCTATGTTAAAGTACTGTACTGTGATTGTTGCTGTATCTTATTTATGAGGAGTCCCAGTGCGGAACTAGTCCTGGGGGTAAGTGTATCAGTGAAGGTAATTCTGATATATTGTGTGGGCCACTAGTGGGAAGAAAGGGGTTGCAGTGTCCCAGAGGCTGTAACCAAGTAAGTTTAACTATTGCAAACCCTGACCTCTGGGTGGAGGCACCCGCCATTGGATCCAGGCCCCTCAACCTGTTAGTGGCAAATCAGGCAGGGATAGTAGCCCTGGGATAGCGCCATCAGAGGTTACATCTTGGAGGCTCACCGCTGGGATTGTGTGTCCTCTAGTGGCCATATTTACGAACCACTGTTAAGAAAAAATGGGTACCCGACAGAAGTGGCTGTGCACCGGCTGGTGGAGTGGTGTACTGGGAGGAGATTGACCCCAAAATGCTATACTTATCCTGGACATCCCTGGGTATCAATACGGACACTGACAGGATACTTTCCAAGGTGGAAGGTTTACAAAACCCTGTGGTGGTGGGTCGGCATGCTAATCTGCTCACCACACTTTCCTGGCCCTAGTAGGTTTAAGGATCCCATAGATAGCTCCAAATGCCACAGACCATTACCCCAGAGGGAGCCCTCACTGCCTGGAGAGTGATAACTAAGAACAGTAAAGAGCCGGTGGGGAATGAGCCCCACCACTGTCTGAAACTTTGAGGAGAAATTTGCTAAATGGTTGCTGGGGAAGGAAAACTGTGGAGGACTTGAAGAAACTATCTTGCCACCTGGGGTGTTCCTCCCCAACACCCTCTCCCGCTCCAGTACCCGTGATGGTGGCTGAACCAATGCAGACTCCTATTTCTGCACCTGCCATTAGTCACGACTCTTACCGAAGGTTGAGGATCTTCTCTGGCACCCTCCCACCCCCAAGGGAGGATGACTGAGAGACCTGGATGAACTATGTTGCCCCCAAGTGCTAGAATGGCAATGCTCGTAGCCGAAAAGCAAGAGGTTAGTGAGCCTCCGAGGTCCCGGGCCCTGGCTACCATCCGCAAGCAAACGGGCCAGTAACCCTGAAGTGACTGCACAGGCCTATCTTGAGGCCTTGGAGAATGTGTATGGAGCCCAGATTCTGATGAGGATCTATGGTGGAGAGTAAGAATGCACAACAGTACCAAGGGAGTTGTTGTCTGTGTATGTATCTCGGCTGGAAAAATTGTTGCAAGAATGCCTCAGAGGGGTAGTTTGCCAGCGATTGAACTGGACCGAACCAGGCTGGACAGGATCCTTAAGTCTGCCCTTCTCAGAACTGCTGTTGCTTCAGTTCGCCTGGCAAATTGACTGGAATCCCACCCTCCTATGATGAGTTAATGAGAAAATTTGAGGAGTTGAGAAAGGCAACCTCGGGAGGGACCTGCACCAATAGCTGCGGCTCGACCGAGTGACTGAGGGTGGCCCATCAAGTGAAGTTCAGGGCAGAGGTTGGCAGTCAATGGAGTGCTCTGACAAGGAAAAAGATATGCCACAATGGGCGAACTGTTGAGAGAGATCCGAATTCAAAACAGTCCCTTTATGAAGACACACACCTGCAAATCACAGGCTGACCTATATCCGACTGCATCTGCTATGGGGTGGGGTACCACCCATGTATCTCCTGCTGATAACAGCTCCAAACTCAATTCCTTGACCATGGAAGTGGAGAACCTGATGAGATGTCTCCAAATGCTTATCACGCAGACAGAGATGGCACCAAGGTTTCCAGTTAGTAATACCCGCCCTGGCTCCCAGTGTGGCGCCTCAGCCAGCTCAAACTCCAGAAAGTATGTTTGCTATAATTGTGGAAGGATGGGCACATGAAAAGGGAATGCGGTCCCCAAAGACACTCGACAAAGTTGCATATAGGCTACAAGGAGAGCTTGGAGAACAAATCAGTGGTTAAGAGTGCAGAAATGATTCCAGTGAGGGCACCAAAAATGCTAACTCACGTCCTTTTGTGGCAAGGTCAGTTGCCCAGGCCCCACTATCACCTCTCAGACTGGTCCAGGATAGTGGGTCCCTCCATGGAGACCACTGTAAAGGTGAATGGAGTGTCTACAAGAGCTGTATTAGACAGTGGCTCCCAAGTGACAATTATGTTCCAGGATTGGTATCAGAAGCATTTGTCAGATGTACCCTTACAACCATTAGAAGGACTACATGTATGGGGGTTAAGTGAGAAGGCCTACCCCTATTCCGGGTATATCCGAATTTGGCTGTCTTTCCCCACCTCCGTGGCTGGAGTGGCCGAACAAGTAGAGACTCTAGCCTTGTTGTGTCCCCCACTGGACTGTATATTGGTGTCCCTTTGTTGATTGGAACAAATGCTCATATGTTCGGAAGGCTGGCACAGTTGTGTTATGAAAACAGGGTCAAAAACTAGTAGAGCTTTAAGAGTTCCAGCTTTAATTAAAGGCCTATGAGGCACAGAGAGATGCTGAAAAATAGAACCAGAGGAACGATTCGGAATTGTATGGAAGAAGGATCCTGAGTCTCTGATCCTGGCGCCAAATGCCCAGTGTACCTTACAGGGAGAGTCCGTATCAGAAAGGATGTTAAGAATAAAATATTAATGTTGGATGCACAGGCGATGGAAAATTGCCAGAGGGACTGCTAGTCAAGCCCTAGTATTTTGCCGCTGAGCCCATGCTTATGCAGAATGGTAATGAGTCAAGTTCATAATGTGTCTGAAAGAGACATTAGGTAAATAGAGGTTGCATCCTGGCTAATGTGCATTGTGCAGACACTGCAGTGCTACCAGCAGCAAGTTCGAGGAAGAATGACAAAATGCCTGACTTGTTTGATTTGGTGACTCCCGTTGCCAGCTGAATGGAAAGTGAGGATCAGTGAAAAGCTTGCCCAGAGACCAGGTGTTTTCTTTAAAGGAATGGGACGTAGGATGCGTGCAGAGAGCTGACACAATATCCGGCTGCATGACGAAAGACCATTTCGTGAGAAGTCTCGACGCCTGGCACCTGCTGACATAGATGATGTGAGGCGGCATCTGCAAGAGAGTGTTAGCTGCTGGTGTAATACAAAATCCAGAAGCCCTTATGCTACCCCATTGTGGTAGTGAGGAAAAAAGATGGGACAATAAGGATGTGTGTGGATTATCGCACCTTAAACGTGCGGACTATCCTGATCAGTACACAATGCCCGCATTCAGGATGCTTTGGACTGCCTAAGCAAGGAGCAAGTGGTTCTATGTTGGATCTCATGATAGGTACTACCAGATCGATGGCCCCAGGACCGTGAGAGACAGCCTTTATCTGTCGGCTTGGCTTCTATGAATTCATAGAGGATTCCTCAAAGAGTTTCAGGTGCCCCAGCCACTTTTCAGCGATTGATGGGCGTGCAGTGGGGACATGAACTTACTAGAGTGCCTGGTATACCTAGATGATGTTATTGTGTTTGGCAGCTCACTGGAGGAACATGGAGCAGATTATTTAAGGTATTGGACCGACTGGGACTTTGGCTTAAACTGTCCATTGATAAGTGTCAATTCTTTCAAACATCAGTAAAGTATGTGGGACACATAGTATCCACCGAGGGAATAGAGACCGACCCAAGTAAAGTTGAGCCTTGACCACCCTGGCCAGCCAAAAATCTAAAGAACACCAAGATTCCTGGGATTCTGTGGTTATTATCGACACTTCATCAAGGACTATTCAGAGTGATCCGCCCTTTACTTAACCTTACTCAAAGGTATCCCCAACCCACAAAAATACCAAAGTCAGCGTCCCTCAAGACTGAAAGTGTATTTTCATCCGGTGAAAGTATTGGGGCCCGCTGGACTCCTGATTGTGAGACTGCTTTTCATGAGATCATATATCAACTTACCCATGCTCCAGTGCTGGCTATACGATCCAAGAAAACCTTCGTCCTGCACACTGATGCTAGCTTGCAAGGGTTGGGGGCTGTGTTGTACCAAGAAACACGAGAATGGCCTGAGACCAGTGGCCTTTGCCAGTAGAAGCCTCCCCATCCGAAAGAACTATCCTGTACATAAGTTAGAGTTCCTAGCTTTGAAGTGGGCTATTTGTTGTCAATTCCATGAGTACTTGTATGGGCTAAAATACTAGTAAAACTGACAATAATCCTTTGACCTATGTGCAGACCTCAGCTAAGTTGGATGCCACTGGCCATAGGTGGCTTTCACGTATCTACGCCTTGACTTTATATCAGAATACAGAGCAGGTCTGAATCACATAGATACTGATGCTCTCTCTCCGGAGCCTATGTTCCCCAGAATGATTGGAGTCCGATTGGCAGAACCTGACATTGGGCACTCTGCGGAAGTTTGACGAGGGAGGAACAAATGTCCCGCGAGGCGCAGTGGACTGCATAGGTGGATTAGCTAGGACCCTCTAAGAATTGCATACCTGCTGCTTGTTGCCACTTTTCTGCAATAGACATTTGGTACACTGCCTCAGCTGGACAATGACAGTATTAGACGGGCTCAATCCCGCGATCCCATGATCAAAGCAGCTTAGAAGCCCTCTATGCAGGAAAAGATGTGTCAAATTCACTCCACTGATTTGAGAACTGCACTGTTATACAAAGAAGGTCCTAAGTTGAAGCTGATCAATAAACTGTTATACAGAGAAACAGTAGACAGAGGGACAAGTAGAACAAACAACAACTAGTGCTCCACTGCCTTTGAGACTCAGTACTGAGGTCCTTGCACAACACATGGGGCACCTTGGTATAGACAGAACACTTGACTTGGTGAGATCCAGATTCTATTGGCCTAAGATGAGGGGCTGATGTGGAGCAACACATTCAAACATGTAGTCGCTGCTTACAGAGAAAGCTTTTGCCCAGAGGGCTGCCCCCCTTATTATCACCACCAGCACAGCCCATGGAGCTGGTCTGTATTGATTTTCTGAGTTTGGAGTCAGATCAAAGAAATATCAGTAATGTGCTGGTGGTCACTGACCATTCACGAGATATGCCCAAGCTTTCCCACCAAAGACCAGAAAGCATCCACTGTGGCCAAAGTACTTGTAGAAACTTTTTTGTTCACTATGGGGCTCAAAAGAATCCATTCTGATCAAGGGAGACTTTGAGGTTGTCTGATCAAAGAGATGCTTTCTCTGTAGAGTCGAAAGTCCAGAACCACTCCTTACCACCCCCAGGGAGACCCACAGCCTGAGCATTTCCACCGCACTTTGCTAGATATACTGACACCTGCACCCAAAGGACAAGCCTAGATGGAGCCAACAAATTAGCACCCTGGTACATGCTTATAACTGCACCAAAAGTGATGCCACTGGGTTCTCCCCCTACGCCTGATGTTTGGAAGAAGCTCGACTACCGGTAGATGTGTGTTTTGGGGTGTCTCTGATGGGGTTCAAGCTGACAACTATTTACAGTATGTGCAAAGTTAAAGGCCCAGCTAACTCATGCGTACCAACTGGCTCAAACCATAGCTGCCAAAGAAATCTGGCCAACAAAGAACGGTATGATAAAAGGTGAAAGCACAGGAACTCCAGGAGGAAGATCGGTATTGCTAAGAAATCTGGGACTGCATGGCAAACACAAGATTGCTGACAGATGGCACCATCTCCCTCACATTGTAGTGGGCAAACTAGATGATCTGTCAGTGTACAAACTAAGGCCTGAGAACAATTCAAAGATGTAAAAACAATGCATAGAAATCATTTACTGCCCATTGGACAAATCCTGATTGAGTCTGAGCCCCAGAAGATGCCCCCTCTGGACCAGTGACTAGAGCTGCTGCTAAGAAAAGATCAAGAAGTCTGCACCTACAGAAGCGGAAGTTAAAGTGTTCCCCTGCACAAGTCCCAGTTGAGCATGACTGTCAGTCCATATCAGAAGAAAGTGGAGTGACTTTGAATACTATCCTTCTTACGAACTGAGTCAATTGTTTGAGGCAATCCCTAGTCAATACTGGAGACAAAGCTGGGCCTTCTGGACTGTCTAAGCCCCAAGCTTCATCCTGGAGCCAATGCTCCCAGAAGTGATGCAAAGCATCAGATCAGATGAAATGGAATCATTGTGCATGGTTGAACTGTTTGAGCTTTCAGGGGAGAAAATGATGGATTAGGTCAGACTGGTGATACACCAGAACAAGAAGAGTATTTTGAGTGCCCTGACAGTCCACTGCCAGTGTCCAGAAGCTCTCCATGTGAGCCAAATGTTGTGGACTCAGAAACTGCAACTCCTGGAGCTGAAAGTGCCCCAAGTTCTAGCCTCTCTACCCCATGGAGACTCCCCTGACAAGTGAGGACAATGCTGAAAATGAGGCTCAGAGTGCAGAGACTGTAACAGTTCCCCCTAGAAAGACTGGTCGAGCTGTAAAGCCTGTGGTGCACCTCAGTTATGATTCACTTAGGAGGCCTGTGGACTTGCCTCTCAATGTTGTCCATAAAGTGTAAGTGTACCCAAGCTCATTGCCCAAACTGAGCATCAGTGCTAACTCAAGTTACTTGTGTTGCCCTCTAAGTATGGTGCCACCCTTGCATCCAGCCAAGGTAACTGATAGGGAAGGGCCCCCTCTCTTCAGGTTTCATGTACAAGAAATAACGTGAGTTATGGTACAATGTGTGATAATACTATGTATAAGAGTGGCGTACTGCAATGTTTCAGAAATGTGTTCTTGGTAAAATGATATATTGACTGATGATTACATGTGTGAGCCTAATGCAAATGTATATGGTTGCAGTTGAAACTTAGCAGGTACTTGCTTGTGGCGGACGTCAAGCTTTCCCAAACCAGGAAGGTGTAACCCCTGCAAATGGGGGTTCCCAAAAGACTTTCAGGAGCTTGCTTGAATACTCAAGCCTGAATGGTGTTTGGCGTTTAAGCCATTTATCAGTAGTGTTTTAGAGCCTCTGGTACTGTCTCTTTAAGAGCTGTCTGCTTGCAGACATAATTAGTTGTATGGGGGACTGTGTGCTTCTCTGTTTGAGTACCACTCGAGCTGCTGCCAATTCACTCCATTTTGCAGTCACTAGGAGTGCAAAGGGAACCTATCTGAAAGATGTAACTGTTTGCCAGAAATCATTTACAGTAATAATGAAATTACAGTTTGTCTAACCTGCTTTCTTTGCAGTCAGAACTGTGTCTGCCTAGTTCCCCATTCTGGTTTTGAACTGCTGAACTGGACCAATCAGTGTGGGGTAAGCTAGCTCTAAAATGGTGCCTTGGACGAATCAGAACTAGGACTCATAATCTGAGCCAGCCACAAGAGGATTGTATGGGCAGTGACTCTGGGAGATGTAGTTTAGACTTAGGCGCCTTTTTGGACCAACAGCAGCAGTCTATTGTGAGTGACAGCCAATCCAGTCAAGAACTGGGAGGAACTCAAAGGAAGTGCCCGGTTTTGTCTGTTGGGAGTTTCAGTTTTAGCTTTGGCAGCGAGGAAGAAACCCTGTGCTCCTTCAGTGCACAGTTTCAGTCAAAAAACGTGTGTAAGGCCAGAGTTCCGGTCTGCAGCTTGTGTAACTGCTTGTTAGGACTGAATCCGTCCTGTGAAAAGAATCAAAGGATCTCTGAAGAGTAGAAACCAGGCTCACCTGTAGAGACTGGAGAAATTGTTGAATTGCACTCTGTCTGTCAGGAACTGAATCTGCTGTGTTTCTCCCGGGTATTGTGCAGTAATTGCGATCGGGATAGAGAAGCAGCCTGCCTGGTATAGTACTTTCTTTTTTACCATATAATGTGTGAAGAGTCTCATGGGCTCAAAAGTAGCCCTGCTGACGTTGAAGGACCCTATCTTGTTTGGAGGTCGTGAGTACTAATTCAGGGTCACTCCTGTTGAATTGCCACATTAAATCCAAATGGAATCACTGTACTGCTGACTGTTTAAGCTAATTTTCTTTTCACTGTGAAAGAGCCTACCAGCTGCCACCGTTTGAACTAGCCACTAGGGCTTGGGTACCCAGGGACAGTAACTGGTAGGGATAGGCTAATGCACAGAGCCATGAAGTAGATAATAAAGTGATAAGCTAATTAACCTGATTTCCCCTGTCCTTGTTATATCCCCTAAATAAATCAGAATGCTTGTTTCCAGCAAGTTATACTGCCTGAGGTGTTGTCTATGTTAAAATACCTGTACTGTGATTGTTGCACTGTATCTTATTTACTTGAGAGGTCCCAGTGCCGGAACTAGTCCTGGGGGTGAAAGTATTATCACGGTGAAGGTAATTCTGATATATTGTGTGGGCCACTAGTGGGAAGAAAGGGGGGTTGCAGTGTCCCAGAGGGCTGTGACCAAGTAAGTTTAACTATTGCAAACCCTGACCTCTGGGTGGAGGCACCCGCCATTGGATCCAGGCCCCTCAACCTGTTAGTGGCAAATCAGGCAGGGTTAGTAACCCCTGGGATAGCGCCATCTAGGGGTTACAATTGTTTCAAATCTGATTGCTGATAAAGGTACTGTGAGGCAAAGCTCATTTCAGTGTGAGCCCCAGAGACCAACCATAGGGGATTCAAGTCAGCAGTTTCCATTAAGTCCTTTAAACATACTAACATACTAAAATGCCAGTAGAATAGCCCTAACAGTCTTTTGCATCTGCTCGTTTGGTCAACCCCCACCCTGGGAAATGACCTTGCTCCCCCTCTCGCCTTCTGTGGCTTCTCTCTTCCCAGTTCCGGATATTCTCGCTGAATTGGATTTTTCTTCCAGAACCCTTCCCGTGTACCTGTCCCACCCCCTCTTGAACCCCTCCACCGTCTCTGCCTCCACCAACCCCCTAGGCAGCGCAGTCCATGGCTCCAACACCCTCTCAGTGAAGTAGCACCTCCTCCTTTCTCCCCCAAATCTTCCCCCTTCCAGCTTCCACCCATACCCTCTAGTGTCCCCCTCCTCCTTCCTTCAAAGCACTCTGACTGTTCCTCCCTATTTACCCCCTTCATGTACCTGAGGCCTCTATCATGTCCCCAGTCCCTTCTCTCTTCCAATGTGTACATATTGGCTTTTCATGCCTCTCCTCATAGGTCCTGTCCCCCAAGCACATAAATCATTTTGGTTGCCCTCTCTGGACTCTGTCCAGCAGGTTATCTCCCTCTTTAAGTGTGGCCTCCAAAACTGCACACAGTACTTTCAGTGCGGCCTCACCAAACAGTTATACAGAGGAGTGTCACTTCCCTCCTTCTGAGTAATCCCCTAGTGATGCATCCCAGCATCCTGTTGTGCCTTGCTGCTGCCCTCCTACAAGTCTCCGAGTTGTTCATCTTGACATCCACCACCCCCCAGTCCCTATCAACCATTGAGACTTATAGCATCCCCCAGGGTGTACACTTGGCCGGGTTTCTGGCCCCCAGGTGCAGTACCTTGCATTTCCCTGCATTGAACCTCAGCTTCCACTTTCTAGACCATCTTTCCAGAGCCCCCAGATCCCCCTGTAGGGCCACTCTCCCCCCATACACCACCGCCCCCAGTTTTGAGTCATCCACAAAGAGACTCATCTCACTCCTGATTTCTGTCTTTATGTCAGAGACGTAGGTGTTGAACAGGAGGGGCCCAAGGACTGATCCCTGTGGGACTCCACTAATGACCCTCCATGGGGATGAGGATATCCCACCAACTATGACCCTCTGGGTCTGGTCCTGGAGCCAATTGCTATCCATCCTGATTTTCTGGTTCCCACCCCATTTCTCCCAGCTTATCCAACAGGCCCACATGAGGAACAGAGTCAAATGCCTTGTGAGTCTAGAAGAGGACACCCACTGGTCTGCAGGTCCAAGGCACTCGTCACCCAGTCATAGAACTCCACAAGGTTTGTCTGACATGATTTCCCCTGGATGAATCCATGCTGTCCATCGTCCAGGCACCCTAACTTTTCCAGGTCCCCCCTAGCCTCTCCTTTCCAATGCCCTCCATCTACCTTGCCCACCACAGTTGTCAGGCTAGTAGGCCTGCAGTTCCCTGCCACCTCCCTTGATACCCCCCTTGTGGATAGGCACTATATGCACCACCTTCCAGTTCCGGGGGCACCCACCCTGTCTTCAGAGAGATGGTGAAATGCTTTCTGCATCTTAAGGGACCTGAGGCTTCCCTCACTCTCTCTGCTGTGATTTTCACTTCCTACCTCTTCTCCTGTAGCCTTCCCCTCCTGCCAGTGATGCCCCCCTCCCTAGAACTGCCGATTGGTAAGGGTCCCCCCTCCTCAGTATCACTGTCTCCTTCCATGTATGATGCAGCACCCCCATTTTCCTTGGTGAAAACTGAGGAGAAGTACTCATTTAGTACCTCAGTCTACTCCCCTGGATCTTGTGTCCATCTTCCCTGTTATAATCCTGCTAATCTATGAACATTCGAAATTTGCCAGCAAATAAAAGCCTAGAGGTCTATCAAGTCTGCTCGAATGTGCAGCTAGCACCCCTTATTCTGCAGCTGCCCCTCCCTTCCACCCTTCCCCTTCATTAACCCTCCCCCTTGTCCTGTACTATCCTCGTTTGAAGCAGTCCACTGTTCTACTGCATACCACTTCAGCAGGTAACGCATTCCACCCAGCCACCACCCTCTCTGTAAAAAAGTGTCTCCTCATCTCCCTCCTGAACCTTCTTCACTCCAGTCTCATATCATGGCCTCTGGTGGCCCTCCACTCCCTTACTTTGAACAGTCCCTCTGTACCCATCTTGTTTATTCCTTTCATGTATTTAAAGGTTTCAGTCATGTCACCCCTGTCTCTCCTCTCCTCCAGTGAGTACATGTTCAACTCCTTCAACCTCCTCTCATATGATAAGTCCCCCAGCCCCTTGATCATCTTTGTCACTCTGCATGTACCCCTCCAGTAACCAATGTCCCTCTTCGAATCGAGGCGCCAGTACTGCGCAGTACTCCAGGTGTGGTCTAACTAATGACCTATACAATGGCAGAATAACCTCCTCCCTCCTCAAGGATATACCCTTGCAATACAACCCAGCATTTTGTTGGCCTTTGCAGCTGCTTCCTACATTGTACCAAGTTGTTCATTGACCCTACTCATAGGCACACCTAGATCCTTCTCCTCCTCTGTCTGCGCTAGCTGTACTCCCCCTAGCTGGTAACTCCTCCTTGGGTTCTTCATCCCAAAATGCAGCACCTTGCACTTTTTGGAAGTAAAGCCCAGTTGCCAGGTGTCTGACCAGATTTCAAGCTTTGTCAGATCATCCTCAACCCCTGCCATCCCCCTAGGTCATCCACCACTGCGCCTACCTTGGTATCTTCAGCAAACAGACTGATCTTGCTCTTGATGTCCCATGATATGTCTGCAATGAATATCCCAAACAACACTGGTCCCAACACTGAGCCCTGTGGAACACCGCTCGTCACTGCCCTTGGGTGAGAGAGCCCCACCCACCACCACCCTCTGTTGCCTTCCCTGCAGCCAGTTTCCTACCCATCTCACCAGCTTTGCACCAACCCCTGTGTCTACTAACTTCCTTCCATGTGGCACTGAGTCAAATGCCTTACTGAAGTCCAGATACAGGACATCTACTGCATGGCCCCTGTCCAGTTGTCTAGTTACCCAGTCATAGAACTCGACCAGGTTGGTTTGGCAGTATCTGCCATGTATGAAGCCTTGCTGTCTGCTGTCCTGTAGTCCTTTGGCCTCTAGGAAGGCCACCAGCCTCTCCTTCAGGATAGTCTCCATTAGCCTACCTACGATGGATGTGAGGCTCACTGGTCTGTAGTTTCCCGGTTCATGCTTGGGGCCACTCTTGCCCACTCTCTGCCCCTTCACCCTTTGTTTTTCCCCAATGTATCTAAAGAACTCCTTGTTCCCTCTCCTAATTTCACTGGCCAGGTTCTGCTCCTTCCTTGCCTTAGCTGCCCTCACCACTCTAGTGGCCCTTCTAACCATCAGCTCATACTCCCCTCGATCCCTTTCACTCCTTGAGCACTTGAATTGCCTATAGGATGCCTTCTTTTCCAGCACCACCTCCTGGACCTCCCTAGTCGACCAGCAGGGTTATGGGCCCTACCGCATTTTTGTCTTATTCTTGCACAGGTGCAGGTAGCATCGTGCACCCCTCTCCTGATAATTTCCCACCTACTATCAGCATCCATGTCTGACCCAATCCCATCCAAATGCTTCTTAAGGATCTTTCCCATTTTCTTAAAATCCGCCCCCCTGAAGTCAGTTATGCCCGTCTTTGTGCAGCCTTCTACTCCTCCTAGGTCCAGGCAGAACCAGACCGTGGCATGGTCACTCCCCACCAATTGGTCCCTTACCTCCAGGCCCACAATCTGGTCACTGTCTGCCAGGACCATATCCAGTACCCATGCCTCCCTGGTCGGTTCCCCCACCTGCTGAGTTAGGAACGTGTCTTGAAAGACATCCAGCAACCTCTGTTCCCTGGCCACTGAGGATGTCATAGTCTCCCAGTCTGTTCCTGGCATGTTTAAGTCCCCCAACACCACTGCCCTTCCCCTGTCCAGTCTGCAGTGTCTCCCAACATCTGCCACCAGACTCTCCTCCAGCTCCTCCGCCAGCACAGGGGAGCTATACACAACTCCTATTTTTACTCTCTTGCCCTCCCCTTGTTATCAAGGTGACCCAAATCACCTCTACAGTTTCCTCCGCCTCCTCTACTCCCCCTATGCCATTGCAGTTTTTGACTATCATTGCTACCCCTCCTCCCCTTCCCTCCCCCCTGTCCTTCCTGAACATAGTGTAACCCTCCACATTTCCTCTTAATTGGCCTCCCTTAAGTCACATGTCATTTCCTCTGGTCCTGGCATTCTTTTTGAACTGGAAGATAGTTTTTCCTTTAACCTTGTTTATACCCTTGAAGTACTTGAATGTTTCAATTATATTATCCCTCTCCCGTCTTTGCTCCAGGGTGTACATATTAAAGTCCCTCACTCTCTCCTCATAAGGCTTTTGCTGGAACCCCTGGACCATCTTTGCCACCCTCCTTTGCACTGCTTCCATCCTGTCAATGTCTTTACAAAGGTGTGGCCTCCAGAACTGCGCACAGTACTCCAGATGAGGCCTCACCAAGGTTTTATACAGTGGAACTATTACCTCCCTCCTCCGGCTTGTGATACCCCTCCCAATACAACCCAACATTCTGCTAAGTTTCCCTATTGTCTTGGCTGCCTGCCTGGTGAAAGTGCAAAATCATGCACCTAGGGTATAGGAACCAGTTGCTGACTAGAGGATGGGTGATGTACTGAAAGACATTAAACAGGAATGGGACCTTGGGGTTATTATAACACTGGACCTAAAGGAGGAAGTACAGTGTGAGGCTGTGAGCAGGGCTTGTGGGATACTGGGGTGCATAGGAAGGGTATCTCCAGGAGGAGAGAGGTGATAGTGTCACTGTACACTGTTTGGTATACCCCAACCTTAAGTACTATGTCCAATTTCAGAGGTTGCACCTCAGAAAAGATATAGACAGGATGGAAGCAACCAGAGGAGGGCAACTAAAATGGTGCTGGAGGCAATCAGAGGAGGGCAACTAAAATTGTGCAGGATTTATAGGGGAAGCCCAATGAGGAGACACTGAGGGATCTTGAAATGTACATCCTGAAAGAAAAGAGATGTGATATGATCAAGACCTACAAGTACCTCACAGGGTAAAAAAGGTGTTGGGGGAGCCTCTACCATAAGAATCTAAGTGCCATGACCAGGGGCATGCAATGAAGCTGGAAGGGGAAAGTTCAGGAAATGACAGGCAATGTTACTTCACTAAAAGGGTGGTAGATGCTATAGAGTCCATCTGGACAGAGCTAGGGAAAACAGAGTCACAGAGTCATGCTGTGAGTTGCTGCAGGCAGCCAAATAGCTCACTGGAGCATGATGCCTGGTAAGCCAGGAGAAGTGTGGTGGCAGCCACAAGCAACCGGAGTATTGCATCAGTTAGGGAGGTGGGACAAACTGCTACACAGAAGTGACCATGCTTGATCAAAAAAAGCCATAGGTTATGAAGAACTGCACTGAGTTCAGCCAAACCTGTTCCCGTTGTCTACCATTTGGTCAGATTGTGCCCCCTAACATGAATAATAGCTATCTTACCTGCTTACCTGCAGTTCCATTGTCAGTATGGGGACAGCAATCAACTGGAGAGTAGTATCAGCTGTGAGTGCGGTTTGAACCACTACAAAAAAGTGGCTGTGCTAGTGGCAATCCATAAAGTGTCACTACACATGAGTGGCTCCCACGGGAGAGATGGGGGTCTACAGAGGAAAGCTGCAGCGAGACGGTTTTAAATATTCCTTGTTACTGTAACAGGGTCCCTGTTCCCTGTAAGGTTTACTCCCCTACTAATATAAAAAGGTGATTCCCCCTCCCTCCTTTTTTCTCTCACACTGTCCTGTCCTCTTCATCTTTTCTTCTGTCCTTTTCTTTTCATGTCAGGGTGGCCAACCTGACATATCTCATTGCTTACTTTACTATCCCTTTTCTCAAACCCCCCATACGGTGCACCAGATAGGGCTGAGTGCAGTGTAAAGCACTCTCACTAGTGGAAGATATGTTCAAACATGAATAGTGCTTTACTTTTAAATAGTGAAAACACTTGTGAGTTTCCTGGAGTGTTCCCAGTTTAGCAGTAGTGCCCAGAGCAAAACATAAGTGTATAAATAAAGAATAAAACATTCATGTACAAAGAAAACAGCCCAGAGATGTTGTAACTGGGCTGATAAATAAAAGAAATAGCCAAAGGTTGGAAATGGGTTTCGGAAAGGCCCAAATTAAATGTTTTGTTGATGGCTGCACACTTCAGCCATTAGAGCAGTAAAGGAAAGTGCTGCATAGTGGCAGGGGCTGCTAAAGGATCCCAGTAAGAGACTGTGCAAGGGTTAAGAAAAATGGCAGCATTTCTAAACAAAATGAGGGCTAAAATGGTTCTAAGGTCACTATAAGAAAAGAAGAAAAAAGTGGTAATTACCTGTGGGTTTCCCTGCAGTTCTTGCTATAGGGCTGGCTGCCCGCAAAATGACTGGTTTTAAAGATGCGGACTTCAGTGACATCAGAATAAGGAAGGGGCTTGCTTCCAAATGAGTCCCAATTATGCCTAAAGAGCTATTATTGATCCCTACCTGAAGGTGTTTTTAAACTAAAGTCTATTGTCAGGTAAAGGAGTATAGGGCTTGGAAAAGTATGGAAAAATGCATTTGTTCTGTAAAATAAAAGAACAAAAGCCTAATTGTTTCCTTGATGTTGGTCACCTGGCCATGATGTCATCAGCCATAAGGCTATAAAATCTCACCACTAGAGGGATGTTGAGAGAGAGGTAGGCCAGTGAGCTGCTGGTCTTGGAGGAGAAAGTTGTGTCTGTTTTCATACCAGTGAATTGGTTTAAAAAGTGGTAAAATTAAGAGAAGTGACTAGGGAAGAGCCATCTTCAGAGTTTTGTTTATTGTGGTGTGCTGACTAATACCTTGTTTTTTTTTTCATTTCTGTAAATATTAATTTTATTTGATTTTGAATAAAAAATCATAAATGCATAC
This sequence comes from Neoceratodus forsteri, assembly GCA_016271365.2. Classification (NCBI taxonomy): domain Eukaryota; kingdom Metazoa; phylum Chordata; order Ceratodontiformes; family Ceratodontidae; genus Neoceratodus; species Neoceratodus forsteri. Next base: position 493,774,686 of record CM057457.1, read on the forward strand.
GTTAGTTTAATTTATGCATAGTACCTCCTGCCTAAGTGTCTGTTATTCCCACGCCATAACACTGGTGTCAGAAGTGGGATTCTGGTGGTGTCGAGACTGCTTGGGAGGCACCATTAGTAAGTACTGGATCTAGTGCCCAGCAGATGCAAAAGAGGCAGGGGAAGGTCATTCACTTGACAAGGGCAATGGCTGAGAAGATAGGTGTGCAACCTGGACCTGGCTTAGATTTTGAGCATAAAGCCGAAGATGAGGAAGACTGAAGAAGAGTCGGAAGAGCAGGACACGAAGAAGATGGAAGCACCAGTGGATACCAATGAGCTCTTGAAGTGGCAGTGCATCCGACAGCAGGAGATGGATTGACAGCAGCAGGAGGATAGACGGCAGCGAGATGAGGATTGGCAGCAACAGGAGGAGGATCAGCAGTGACAGGAGGTGAAGTGGACAGACACTATTAAGGCAATCCAGGCCTTAATACCAGGGCAACCTGATCACACGGTACCTAAAGACATTAAGCTAACAAAATTAACTGACTATGATGACATAGAGGCGTACCTTACTACGTTCGAGTGTATCGCTCTCGCATGTACATGGCTGTGGGACCAGTGGATATTAAGACTTGTGCCATATCTTTCCGGACGGGCCCAGCTGGTCTATAGTCAGTTAATCGGACCAGACACCGTAGTATATGATTGGGCTAAGGAAGAAATTTTGCGTCGGTATGACATTAATACTGAAACGTACCGGCAGCGTTTTCAGTCACTGAGGATGTCTTATTCTGATGCCCCGAGAGAGACTTTTGCTAAATTAAAAGACTATTGTAATAAGTGGTTACAACCGGCAACAAAAACCGTGGACCAAATTCTGGAGGCTATTGTAATCGAGCTGTTTGTACAGATTCTACCCCAGGATGTACAAGTGTGGGTGAGGGAGCACAAGCCAGAGACTGCAGTGAAAACCATCCAGCTTGCTGAGGACTACCTGGCGGCCAGGACCTCCAGACCCAGAGGACAGAATGTGGCACCCAGACTTGCAGAGCTGGTAAGATCTTTCAATTTTACACCACAGAGACAGGCTAATTATGTAAGAAGAGACAGAGGGGGAAGGGTACCCTATTCTGAGATTATATGCCACAGATGTTTGGGAAAAGGGCATATTGTTAGGAATTGCCCTAACAAAAGATCAGAAGCTGCCCATTTAGCCTTGGCCAGTATTGAATATGTCACCACTGAGGATTGGACAGCATCAGACTTTGGAGCCTGCTGGACTCAGGCAGTAAACAGACATTGATGAGAGCAGATCTGCTGCCTACTACTGAATATACCCAGGCTGATACAACTGTAATATGTGTCCACAGTGATGTTCATCAATACCACACTGCCAGGGTTGAAGTGACTGTTAACAACCAGCAGCACTGCATGAATGTGGGATTGGTACCAAAACTACCTGTACCAGTAATCAAAGGGCAAGACTTTCCCCATTTTTCTACCCTAATGAGTACCCAACATGCTACCAATGAACTTGTGACTGTTACCACCAGGTCCCAAGCTAAACAGGCCAAATTAACCCAGCTGTTTCCCTTTGAAGAGGACTTGTTTGACAGCCCAGGGAAAGCCAAAGAGACCAAGAAACAAAGAAGAAGAGATAAAAGGTTATGGTTGGAAACTAAACAGGCTGGTAGATTTGAGGTTGCACCAGGTCTGATCAGCTGTGATTTAAAAAAGGAACAGTTGTCTGATGTATCTTTAAAACCTTTTTTTTCACAGGTCCAGGACAAAGTAAAAGAAGGACTGCCTCATTTTGTGTTGAAAAATGGGTTATTATACCGTAACTGTGTTAATCCAGTAACTCAAGATTGTGTAGAACAGCTTATGGTTCCTAATGTATACAGAGAAAAACTGATGCAACTAGCACATGAACTACCTATGGCAGGCCATGAGGGAAGAGATAAAACCCTTGGGCACATAACCTACAGATTTTTCTGGTCTGGCATTCATAAGGATGTAGCAGCTTATTGCCAAGCATGTCCCCAGTGTCAGTTGGTTGCTCAAGGTGGGAAAGCAGATAAGGTACCTCTGCAACCTATTCCATATGTTATCACTCCCTTTCAGTGCATTGCAATAGACATAGTTGGGCCCCTGACAACCAGTTCAAAAGGCAATAGGTTTATTTTGGTTGTCTGTGACTAAGCTACCAGATACCCTGAGGCTATACCCTAACGTACTGCAAAGGCTCCTCGGATTGCCAAGGAATTGGCCAACATTTTTAGTAGGGTGGGTATCCCTCAGGAGATCCTGACTGACAGAGGAAGTAACTTTACTTCAGAATTGTTAAAGGAATTGTACAAACTTCTGGGTGTATCAGCAGTACGAACCTCCCCCTATCATCCCCAAACAGATGGCCTTGTAGAACATTTCAACAAAACCTTGAAAACTTTGTTAAAAAAGTATGTGCAGGAAGAAGGGCGTGATTGGGACAGGTTTCTTCCCTGCCTTCTTTTTGCATATAGGGAGGTACCCCAGGCTACAACAGGTTTTTCCCCATTCACGCTATTGTATGGTAGGAATCTGCGTGGCCCCCTGGATGTTGTGAAAGAGCATTGGGAGGAAGGTAGAAATGTGGGACATACTAACATATTGGACTACATGGCTGCTTTAAGAGGAAAGTTGGTGAGGTTTGTCACCAATGCACATCAGAATGTGTCCAGTAACCAGGCAGAGCAGAAAATGTGGTATGATGTAGGACTGAAGGAGAAATGTTTTAAGCCAGGACAGCAAGTACTGTTACTTTTGCCATCAACAGAAAACAAACTGTTGATAAAATGGCAGGGTCCCTTTAGGTAACACGCCAAACAGGGTGGTAATTTTGAGATCGAGGATGCCAGGGAGGCTGACTCAGAAATGGGTTTATCATGCCAACTTGCTGCGTAGGTGGGTAGAAAAACCAGCCCCCCCACTCTATTTATTCACCCTGAACAGGTGCACACTGAGTTGGATGTTGCCTATGAACGATTAGATCCTTGTCCTGAGAAGCAGAATGTACAGATAAGTCCTGAGTTAGATCCTGAACAGAGCAAAGAGGTACACGACTTGATACGGTACTACCAGCATACCTTCACAAATACACCAGGTCGAGCCAAAGGGGTCGTACATAACATAAAAGTCATACAATCAAAACCCATACATCAAAAACCGTATAGGTTACCTGAAAGGATGAGGTCATAGATGAGGTACGAAAAATGGAATATCTGGGAGTGATAATGCCTTCACGAAGTGCCTGGTCTTCACCCATGGTTATGGTCCCAAAAAAGGAAGGCGGTCTAAGGCTATGTTTAAATTTTAGGAAAATCAATGCCATCTCATCCTTTGATGGGTACCCCATGCCCAGAATTGATGATTTGCTGGATCAAATAGGAACAGCTAGATACATCAGCACACTAGACTTGACAAAAGGGTATTTGCAAATACCCTTGGCATTAGATGCATAGGAACTGACTGCCTTTGGCACTCCCATTGGTCTTTATCAGTTTACAACAATGCCATTCGGTCTTCATGGTGCCCCTGCCACATTTCAGAGGTACATGGACTACATTCTTAGACAACATACACGGTATAGTGCTGCATATTTGGATGATGTGGTTATCTTTAGTCCAGACTGGCAAACCCATTTGACAAATCTGAGTGCAGTCATACAAGCCATTACTGATGCAGGACTGACCATTAACCCAGCAAAATGTTCCCTAGCAAACACTGAAATTAAGTATCTAGGGTTTGTAATAGGACATGGGTCAGTAAAACCAGAAAAGAGTAAGGTAGAGGCTGTTGCAAATAGTCCTATTCCCACCACGAAAAAGCATGTTAATTCCTTCCTGGGTTTAGCTGGGTACTACAGGAGATTTATCCCTGATTTTTCAACCGTTGCGACCCCTCTGACTGAACTCACCAAAAACAAATTTCCTAATAAGGTTAAATGGACTACTGAGTATGAGAAAGCCTTCCAGAACATGAAGGCTATTTTATGTTCTGCCCCAGTCCTCAGGAGCCCAAATTTCCAGGTGCCCTTTGAGGTGCATACAGACGCATCAGACACAGGGGTAGGGGCTGTTTTGTCCCAGACTGACAAAAAGGGAGAGCATCCTGTGATCTATATCAGCAGGAAACTTCATGAGCGAGAACGGAAATACTCGACCATTGAGAAGGAGCGTCTCACCATGAAGTGGGCCATTGAGTCCTTACGCTATTACCTGTGGGGCACTGAGTTTACCATCTTGACAGACTATAATCCGCTGTGCTGGTTAAACCAGATGAAGGAGAAGAATGCACGGATTATGCGATGGTACCTTGCCCTACAGCCATATTGGTTTACGGTTAAGCATAGAGCAGGTGCCCAGCATAAAAATGCTGAATTTTTGTCTAGATTTGGAGCTGATAACCAGACATTGAAGGGAAAAGTAAATTGAACTGTGAGGGGAAAAAAAAAGTTTTTGTCAAGTGTCATGAGTAGACACTAAACCTCAGGAAATAGAACAGTAGGGTAGCTATTGTCAATATCTAGATACTGATGTACCATTACTGTAATTATAAGGGTTCCTGAGGGGAACTTCTGGAGCGGGTGGGTGGAAGTTCTAACCCTTCAAGGGTAGAAGGGCCTGAGTCAACAGTTGTTGCCTTCTTGTGTGGGGAGGAGTGTAACAGGGTCCCTGTTCCCTGTAAGGTTTACTCCCCTACTAATATAAAAAGGTGATCCCCCCTCCTTTTTTCTCTCACACTGTCCTGTCCTCTGCATCTTTTCTTCTGTATTTTTCTTTTCATGTCAGGGTGGCCAACCTGACATATCTCATTGCTTACTTTACTATCCCTTTTCTCAAACCCCCCTTACGGTGCACGAGATAGGGCTGAGTGCAGTGTAAAGCACTCTCCCTAGTGGAAGACATGTTCAAACATGAGTAGTGCTTTACTTTTAAAGAGTGAAAACACTTGTGAGTTTCCTGGAGTGTTCCCAGTTTAGCAGTAGTACCCAGAACAAAACATAAATGTATAGATAAAGAATTAAACATTCATGTTCAAAGAAAACAGCCCAGAGATGTTGTAACTGGGCTGATAAATAAAATAAATAGCCAAAGGTTGGAAATGGGTTTAAGAAAGGCCCAAATTAAATGTTTTGTTGATGGCTGCACACTTCAGCCATTCGAGCAGTAAAGGAAAGTGCTGCATAGTGGCAGGGCTGCTAAAGGAGCCTAGTAAGAGCCCATGCAAGGGTTAAAAAAATGGCAGCTTTTCTAAACAAAATGAGGGCTAAAATGGTTCTAAGGTCACTACAAGAAAAGAAGAAAAAAGTGGTAATTACCTGTGGGTTTCCCTGCAGTTCTTGCTATAGGGCTGGCTGCCCACAAAATGGCTGGTTTAAAGATGCAGACTTCAGTGACATCAGAATAAGGAGGGCTTGCTTCCAAATGGTCCCAATTAAGCCTAAAGAGCTATTATTGATCCCTGCCTGAAGGTGTTTTTAAACTAAAGTCTATTGTCAGGGAAAGGAGTATAGGGACTTGGAAAGGCATGAAATAAAATGCATTTGTTCTGTAAAATAAAAGAACAAAAGCCTAATTGTTTCCTTGATGTTGGTCACCTGGCTATGATGTCATCAGCCATAAGGCTATAAAAACTCACCACTAGAGGGATGTTGAGAGAGAGAGGTAGGCCAGTGAGCTGCTGGTCTTGCAGGAGGAAGGTGTGTCTGTTTTCATACCAGTGAATTGGTTTAAAAAGTGGTAAAATTAAGAGAAGTGACTAGGGAAGAGTCATCTTCAGAATTTTGTTTATTTTGGTGTGTTGACTAACACCTTGATTTTTTTTTTCATTTCTGTAAATATTCATTTTATTTGATTTTGAATAGAAAATCATAAACGCATACGTGCGTTTATTTTATGCATAGTACCTCCTGCCTAAGTGTCTGTTATTCCCACGCCGTAACAGTTACTTTAACTGTGTATCTTTATTGTTGTGAAGGCAATAAGCACAGAATATTATCAGCTACCTTTACTGTTGTGAAGCCATCGGGTGAAGATTATAAGCACAGAACATTACCGGCTACCTTTATTTAGGCCTGTTACAGTTTTGTAATTGTATTATATTATTACTTGCTTACATATTACCAGACTTAAAATGCTTTTACTAATTTCATTTTTTTTATAGTGGCCAGTCTAAGAATGAATAGAAGTAGTAGTACATGTTTCTTATGTTTAGTATATGTTTGATGGGGGAAGAGTATCTCATTATCAGGAGATAAGCGGGGCAGTTTGTTTAAGAGAGGCTCTGCATCACTACACTATCAGGGATTAATGTTATACTGATGGATAGGGGATTGGGGTGGGGGACCACTACACTACACTACACTACCAGGAAATGATGGTACCAGGTCAATACCTCGCTACAGAAACAGCATTGCAATAACTGCTCTGTGTAAATGACTAAAGCACTGAGAGCAACAGGGGTATAACAGCAGTAGGGAATTAATGCTACCCCTTTCCCTCTGTGCTCTTACTACTAAGGGATCAAGTTGCCATATGTGTGGTGCATGGCTGAGCTGCTCCCATGGTGGTGTTCAAGGCACCAGAACATGGCTGCATTGGAAACCTGGGACCATAGTTCAGTTCCCCTCAGGTCTCACAGTGTAGCAGCTTTTTTGGGGGAAAAGTTCATTTTCTCTGTCCATGAGTTTCACCCCATTCCTGAAGTCCACACCCTCTCTGAGTCTATCTAAAGTCTAGGGGTGTGGTTGCAAATGCCCCCCATTCTGGGAGGTGTGGAGGCAAAGTCACCTGAAAAAAAAGAAAGTCCCATTAATTTCTATGGGCATGCTGTTTTGCTGTGGTCAGTGTTCTTTCCAACCTTATTTCAGGGCACGCTGTGTTGCCTACGGCATTTATTGCTGCACTGTTTAAGTCAGCGACATCATGACCATGTGCTAAATTAATGTAACGATGATGGATGGGGAACTGGGGCTGGGGGACCACTATACTACCAGCAATTAAGGTTATACTGATAGATGGGGGACTGGGGGGGTGCACCACTATACAGTACCACCAGACATTATTTATTATTCTTTATTGAGGTTTAACAACCATATAATGTACACGTGAGTACCAGGTTAATATTGAGGTGATGTTACATGCCAATAATGCAGTACATATAAGTATTAATCCTCTATCCAGCCCTGATATAAAGCCAATTATTGCTATACTCCCAACCCCACCCTCTCATTTATCCCTCCCACAATTACCTTGTGCCATATACTAGGTATAGAAATGTCTCTGCATGACCACTGTATCCTTGAATATAAAATATATTTGTGCTATTCTGTGACTTCCAAGCTACCAGCAGGGCCTCCAGAGAGCCCCATTTGTCTATGTAAGTCTGGTTTCTGTTAGATAACATAGCTATATGTGTTTCTCAAGTTGTAGGGCTGTTAGAGCTTCTCTGTGCCATTCTATCAAGGTGAAAGGGAGTCATCTCTCCAGCGTCTCATGATGATGAGTTTGGTCACTGCTGAAACAAGGGCCATGTGGGTTTTCCTAATTTTAATGGTTCCTGAGGGGAAATCATTAAGTAGACATATTTTGGGGGTACAAAAATCTTATAGGCCCAGCAATGGGTCCATAGAGTTTTGGATTTTATTCCAAAAGGCTGATACTTTGGGGAAGGACCAAATCATATGGAAAAGATCACTCGGGGAGTCTTTACATCTTTGACACTGGGGAGATGACAGCCCACACATTTTTATGAAGTCTCTCAGGTGAAAAATATAAATTAAGCAAGATGTTATATTGCACCAAATGGAGTCTGTCTTGTTTGATAAATGTGTACATATTGTACTGAATATGATGCCAGAAGGATACTTCAGGGTATAGAGATAGCTTATTCATCCAGTAATAACATATACCTTTAGGAAGACCTTTATCAAGGGCTTGCAATTTTCTATATATGCTGGATATTGCATGGGGCCGAATGGCTTCTGATAGTAAGGGCTGAAGGTCAAATTCAGAGACAGGAGCTTGTGGATTATGACGTAGAAATGACTGGACCACTTGCTGAATCTGACAATATTTAAAAGGGTTTGCATTGTGTATGTTAAGGCTTTGGCAGAATTGGACAAAGAGAACAGCCTTGCCTTCCAGATCTAGGTTTTTCAATTTTATAATTTTTAAGGGGGACCAGAAGGTAGGTGAGATGGGTACATGGTCAATTTGGAGGTTAAAATTGTTAATGAGGGGTTGTTGTAATGATTTAGAAAATGGTCATCAAAAAACTCAGAAGCTGATTGGCTAATCCCCCCTGCCAGCCGTGTTGTTATTTTTTAATAACGCCCGGCAAATAACAAGTCCCTTCTGGCAGCACCCATCACTACCTGGTATCCCTGTACCCACGCTCCAATAAACACTATTTTTTTTTACTGCACGCTTAGTGAGAGCGAGCTATAAGCCCTGACACTCAGACAATCCTCAAACCAGTCCATAGTAACAGAATACGGAGAATATGTAAAAGTAAAAGTCTTGTTTTTGTTTCGGCCCCCCCACTAAGCCACTCCTAACTATGGCACTCGCAAGGTCCATAACCTGGGATCCTCTGGCCACTTTCGCAACTGCCACTACCCGGCACCGTGATGCCATCTCTGCCAACGATTCACATGAAAGTCCCACTCCTCCATTCACAACCTTTATGTTTGAAATGACTCACAGGAAATTCCCACTCCTCCATTCACAACCGCCATGTTTTTAAAGGAAAAGTAAGTACCTCCTTTTTTTTCTCTCCAGAGGTCATCGGCCAACTTCCGTGCTCCACATAGCATGCCACAGCACACCATGCCATTTCCAATCCACAAAGTTTAAAGTTATAATTCCCTGGATAGCACTATAAAAAATGTAACACTCCCAGGTAGTACCAAAAAAAAAAGGATATCACAAACAGCAGCACCCTCTAGTGGCACTAAAGGGACTATTTTACAGAACCTGACATGTACATTTTTAATAACTTTTTACCCTTTTTAATGAAATTATTATTTGAATAAAAATAATTTAAGCCCATTTTCTAAGTGTAATAATACCCTCCAGGGTGGGCATTATGGGATATAATGGACCTTCCAGGGGCTATAAGGCCCTCCGCCTGCAGCGTCGGGCCTCATTACACCCCTGGGTGGTCCATTATATCTCAATAATGCCCACCCTGTTGGGTATTATTACTTACTTATACCAGCGTAAATTCCAGTGCTTCTGTACTTGAAATAGCTCTTTAAGGGACCAGCCCATTGGTGTACTCTTAAGGAGTTTGGGAATCTGACAAGGAGGGGGATATATGAGAACAAGTAAGGAGGGTTGGTGAGTTTTTGCCAGAAAATGTTCAATGTCCACCCAAAGGGCTTTGGGGGGGTTAATGCTTCCTTGGTTGTGTGGCAAGATCCAGTGTACTACTTTAGTTATGTGCGCTGCACAGTAGTACATAAAAAAATGAGGGAAGCGATAGGCCACCTTGGAGCTTTGGTGCAGTGAGTTTGAAATAAGCTCTGTGAACTATCTTCCCCTTCCCAATGTATTGGTTAACTAGGGTCTGTCGTTTTTGGAACCATCATTTTGGGAGAAAAACACCAAGCATATTTATGGGGTAGAGAATATGCAGCAGAACGTTCATTTTAATTGTGAATATTCTATCCCACAAGGAGATGGGGAGTATGTCCCATCTTGTAAAATCTGCCGTAAGTGTCTCCATTAGAGCAACTATGTTGCCTATGATTATTGAGAGAATATCTCTGTAAATCTTTAAACCTAAATATGTTAAGGATTTGGATTCCCAGATCAAATCCGTTCCTTCAATATCGGATGGTAAAACTTTCCTATTCATTCGGAAGACTTCTGTTTTGGAGGGGCTGAGTTTGTAGAATGAAACTTTGGAAAAAAACTTAATTTCTTCAGTAGGGCAGGCACCCCAATGACCACATTTTCCAAGTGCAACAGTAAATCATCTGAATAGGTAGAAATGAGATGACGAGTAGGACCAACTTGTATGCCTTGGAGTACAGTCAGCACTCATTTATCCAACTCACATTATACCGGCTCACTCACGTATCCATCATCGACTGGTTATTTCCCACCCCATTGTGTTAACACCCGCTTAACTGTCACTTGCGTTATCCATTTCCATCACTGATGCTGCATGTTCTCTCCTATGCAGCTCACAGTCTCCACTCTCAAATAACTGACCTTCTGCGAGACCATGCTGCTGAAACATCATATTTTTTTAGCATGACTTCTTGGTACTCCAAGTGGACCACTTGGAAAAAGCAGGACATCAAGGAGGATCCAGCCACATTGGGAGAGCGCTGTAAAGGTGCCATCATGAACACCATTGTGAAGATTAAGAAAGCTACCTGTACTGTAGTGTACAGTACTTCAACAAAGTAGAAAAACAGTACAGATAGTACTGTACAGTAAAACCTGTACAGTACATGTAAAGTAGTGTAATTTGCACCTCAAACTTTTTCTGCAGATAAACTGAGGCAGGCAAAGCAGCCAAAACTCAAGCAGCCATAAAGTAAGTGTTGGAGCACCACTTTTTGTTAAATGTGGAGGTGGGGGGGGGACAGAAGGCAGAGGACAGGGTACAGCAATTTTTTTTGCCACCATCCAAGCAGCCATAAACTAAATGCTGGAGCACCAGCTGTTTCATGAGGGAGGGGGACAGAAGGCAGAGGAGGGGATACAGTGACTTTTTCTGTCACAAATCAAGCAGCCATAAACTAAATGTCAGAGCACCACCTGCTGTTTCATGTGTGGGGGAGTCAGAAGGCGGGGGGTACAGCGACTTTTTCTGCCACCTATCAAGCAGCCATAAACTAAATGTCAGACAACCACCTGCTGTTTCATGTCGGGGGCAGAAGGCAGAGGAGGGGGTACAGCAACTTTTTCAGCCACCTATCAAGCAGCCATAAACTAAATGTTGGAGCACCACCTGTTGTTTCATGTGGGGGGGACACAAGGCAGAAGAGGGGGGTACAGTGACTTTTTCTGCCACCAATCAAGCCATAAAGTAAGTGCTGGAGCACAACTTCTTGTTAAATGTGGGGTGGGGGTACAGAAGGCAGAGGAGGGTTTATAGCATTTTGTTTCCACCAATCAAGCAGCCATAAACTAAATGTTGGAGCACCACCTGTTTCATGTGGGAGGGGGACAAAAGGCAGAGGGGTACAGTGACTTTTTCTGCCACCAATCAAGCCATAAAGTAAGTTCTGGAGCACCACTTCTTGTTAAATGTGGGGTGGGAGGGCACAGAAGACAGAGGAGTGGGTACAGCATTTTTTTTTCCACCAATCAAGCAGCCATAAACTAAATGTCGGAGCACCACCTGTTGTTTCATGTGGGGGGCAGAAGGCAGAGGAGGGGGGAAACAGTGACTTTTTCTGCCACCTATCAAGCCATAAACTAAATGTTGGAGCACCAACTGTTGTTTCATGTGGGGGTACAGAAGGCAGAAGAGGAGGTACAGCGACTTTTTCTGCCACCTATCAAGCAGCCATAAACTTAATGTTGGAGCACCACCTGTTGTTTCATGTGGGGGTACAGAAGGCAGAGGAGGGGGTACAGTAACTTTTTCTGCCACCTATCAAGCCATAAACTAAATGTTGGAGCACCACCTGTTGTTTCATGTGGGGGGCAGAAGGCAGAGGAGGGAGGTACAGCGACTTTTTCTGCCACCTATCAAGCAGCCATAAACTAAATGTCGGAGCACCAACTGTTGTTTCATGTGGGGGGACAGAAGGCAGACGAGGGGTGTACAGTGGCTTTTTCTGCCACCTATCAAGCCATAAACTTAATGTTGGAGCACAACCTGTTTCATGTGGGAAGGGGACAGAAGGCGGGGGGGTACAGCGACTTTTTCTGCCACCTTTAAAGCAGCCATAAACTAAATGTCACAGCACCACCTGCAGTTTCATGTGAGGGAGGGCAGAAGGCAGAGGAGGAGGTACAGTGACTTTTTCTGCCACCTATCAAGCAGCCATAAACTAAATGTTGGAGCACCAACTGTTGTTTCATGTGGGGGGGACACAAGACAGAGGAGGCAGGGTACAGTGACTTTTTCTGCCACCTATCAAGCAGCCATAAATTAATGTTGAAGCACCACCTGTTGTTTCATGTGTGTGGTGCAGAAGGCAGAGGAGGGGGTACAGTGACTTTTTTTGCCACCCTTCAAGCAGGCATAAATTAAATGTTGGAGCACCACCTGTTGTTTCAAGTGGGGGGACACATGGCAGAGGGGGGGTACAGCGACTTTTCCTACCACCTATCAAGCAGCCATAAATTAATGTTGAAGCACCACCTGTTGTTTCATGTGGGGTGGGAGGCAGAGGAGGGGGGTACAGTGACTTTTTTTGCCACCTGTCAAGCAGCCATAAACTAAATGTCAAAGCACCACCTGCTCTTTCATGTAGGGGGACAAAAGGCGGGGGTTCAGTGACTTTTCAGCCACCAATCAAGCCATAAAGTAAGTGCTGGAGTACCACTTCTTGTTAAATGTGGGGTGGGGGGCAGAGAAGGCAGAGGAGGGGGTACAGCCTTTTTTCTATCACCAATCAAGCAGCCATAAACTAAATGTCAGAGCACCACCTGTTATTTCATGTGGGGGGGCAGAAGGCAGAGGAGGGAGGTACAGCGACTTTTTCTGCCACCTATCAAGCAGCCATAAACTAAATGTCGGAGCACCAACTGTTGTTTCATGTGGGGGGGCAGAAGGCAGAGGAGGGGGTACAGTGACTTTTTCTGCCACCTATCAAGCAGCCATAAACTAAATGTTGGAGCACCACCTGTTGTTTCATGTGTGTGGCGCAGAAGGCAGAGGAGGGGGTACAGTGACTTTTTTTGCCACCCTTCAAGCAGGCATAAATTAAATGTTGGAGCACCACCTGTTGTTTCAAGTGGGGGGACACATGGCAGAGGAGGGGGGTACAGCGACTTTTCCTACCACCTATCAAGCAGCCATAAATTAATGTTGAAGCACCACCTGTTGTTTCATGTGGGGGAGAGGAGGCAGAGGAGCGGGGGAACAGTGACTTTTTTTGCCACCTGTCAAGCAACCATAAACTAAATGTTGGAGCACCACCTGTTTCATGAGGAAGGGGGACAGAAGGCAGAGGAGGGGGTACAGCGACTTTTTCTGCCACCAATCAAGCCATAAAGTAAGTGCTGGAGTAACACTTCTTGTTAAATGTGAGGTGAGGGCACAGAAGACTTGGAGTGGGTACAGCGACTTTTTCAACAACCTATCAAGCAGCCATAAACTAAATGTTGGAGTACCACCTGTTGTTTCATGTGGGGGACACAATGCAGAGGAGGAGAACAGTGACTTTTTCTGCCACCTATCAAGCAGCCATAAACTAAATGTTTAGCACTACCTGTTGTTTCATGTGGGGGAACAGAAGGCAGAGGAGAAGTGCGGTGACTTTTTTGTCACCTATCAAGCAGGTCTAAACTAAATGTAGCAACACAACCTGTTGTTTAATGTGGGGGGGACACAAGACAGAGGAGCGGGGTACAGTGACATTTTCTACCACCCATCAAGCAGCCATAAACTAAATGTTGGAGCACCACCTGCTGTTTCATGGGGAGGGATAGAAGGCAGAGGAGGGGGGTACACTGACTTTTGATGTCACCAATCAAGGAGCCATAAAGTAAATGTTGGAGCACCGCCTGTTGTTTCATGGGGGACAGAACTTGGGGGTACAGTGACTTTTCAGCAACCTATGAAGCAGCCATAAACTAAATGTTGGAGTACCACCTGTTGTTTCATGTGGGGGGACACAATGCAGAGGAGGGGGAACAGTGACTTTTTCTGCCACCTATCAAGCAGCCATAAACTAAATGTTTTAGCACTACCTGTTGTTTCATGGTGGGGGGGACAGAAGGCAGAGGAGGGGGGTACGGTGACTTTTTTGTCACCTATCAAGCAGGCCTAAACTAAATGTAGCAACACAACCTGTTGTTTAATGTGGGGGGGACACAAGACAGAGGAGCGGGGTACAGCGACATTTTCTACCACCCATCAAGCAGCCATAAACTAAATGTTGGAGCACCACCTGTTGTTTCATGTGGGGTGGGAGGCAGAGGAGGGGGTACAGTGACTTTTTTTGACACCTGTCAAGCAGCCATAAACTTAATGTCATAGCACCACCTGCTGTTTCATGTAGGGGGAACAGAAGGCGGGGGGGGTTCAATGACTTTTTCTGCCACCTATCAAGCAGCCATAAACTAAATGTTGGAGCACCACCTGTTGTTTCATGTGGGGTGAGAGGCAGAGGAGGGGTACAGCGACTTTTTTTGCCACCTGTCAAGCAGCCATAAACTAAATGTCATAGCACCACCTGCTCTTTCATGTAGGGGGACAGAAGGCGGGGGGGTTCAGTGACTTTTCAGCCACCAATCAAGCCATAAAATAAGTGCTGGAGTACCACTTTTTGTTAAATGTGGGGTGGGGGGCAGAGAAGGCAGAGGAGGGGTACAGCCTTTTTTCTTTCACCAATCAAGCAGCCATAAACTAAATGTCGGAGCACCACCTGTTATTTCATGTGGGGGGGCAGAAGGCAGAGGAGGGAGGTACAGCGACTTTTTCTGCCACCTATCAAGCAGCCATAAACTAAATGTCGGAGCACCAACTGTTGTTTCATGTGGGGGGGCAGAAGGCAGAGGAGGGGTACAGTGACTTTCTGCCACCTATCAAGCAACCATAAACTAAATGTTGGAGCACCACCTGTTGTTCATGTGTGTGTGCAGAGGCAGAGGAGGGGGTACAGTGACTTTTTTTGCCACCCTTCAAGCAGGCATAAATTAAATGTTGGAGCACCACCTGTTGTTTCAAGTGGGGGGACACATGGCAGAGGAGGGGGGTACAGCAACTTTTCCTACCACCTATCAAGCAGCCATAAATTAATGTTGAAGCACCACCTGTTGTTTCATGTGGGGGAGAGGAGGCAGAGGAGCGGGGGAACAGCGACTTTTTTTGCCACCTGTCAAGCAGCCATAAACTAAATGTTGGAGCACCACCTGTTTCATGAGGGAGGGGGACAGAAGGCAGAGGAGGGGGTACAGCGACTTTTTCTGCCACCAATCAAGCCATAAAGTAAGTGCTGGAGCAACACTTCTTGTTAAATGTGAGGTGAGGGCACAGAAGACTTGGAGTGGGTACAGCGACTTTTTCAGCAACCTATCAAGCAGCCATAAACTAAATGTTGAGTACCACCTGTTGTTTCATGTGGGGGACACAATGCAGAGGAGAGACAGTGACTTTTCTGCCACCTATCAAGCAGCCATAAACTAAATGTTTTAGCACTACCTGTTGTTTCATGTGGGAAGGGGACAGAAGGCAGAGGAGGGGGGATTATGGTGACTTTTTTGTCACCTATCAAGCAGGCCTAAACTAAATGTAGCAACACAACCTGTTGTTTAATGTGGGGGGGGACACAAGACAGAGGAGCGGGGTACAGCGACATTTTCTACCACCCATCAAGCAGTCATAAACTAAATGTTGGAGCACCACCTGTTGTTTCATGTGGGGTGGGAGGCAGAGGAGGGGGGTACAGTGACTTTTTTTGCCACCTGTCAAGCAGCCATAAACTAAATGTTGGAGCACCACCTGCTGTTTCATGGGGAGGGATAGAAGGCAGAGGAGGGGGGTACACTGACTTTTGATGTCACCAATCAAGGAGCCATAAAGTAAATGTTGGAGCACCACCTGTTGTTTCATGGGGGGACAGAACTTGGGGGGTACAGCGACTTTTCAGCAACCTATCAAGCAGCCATAAACTAAATGTTGGAGTACCACCTGTTGTTTCATGTGGGGGGACACAATGCAGAGGAGGGGAACAGTGACTTTTCTGCCACCTATCAAGCAGCCATAAACTAAATGTTTAGCACTACCTGTTGTTTCATGGTGGGGGACAGAAGGCAGAGGAGGGGTGCGGTGACTTTTTGTCACCTATAAACGAGCCTAAACTAAATGTAGCAACACAACCTGTTGTTTAATGTGGGGGACACAAGACAGAGGAGCGGGGTACAGCGACATTTTCTACCACCATCAAGCAGCCATAAACTAAATGTTGGAGCACCACCTGTTGTTTCATGTGAGGTGGGAGGCAGAGGAGGGTACAGCATTTTTGCCACCTGTCAAGCAGCCATAAACTTAATGTCATAGCACACCTGCTGTTTCATGTGGGGAGACAGAAGGTGGGGGGTTCAGTGACTTTCTGCCACCTATCAAGCAGCCATAAACTAAATGTTGGAGCACCACCTGTTGTTTCATGTGGGGTGGGAGGCAGAGGGGTACAGTGACTTTTTGCCACCTGTCAAGCAGCCATAAACTAAATGTCATAGCACCACCTGCTCTTTCATGTAGGGGGACAGAAGCGGGGGTTCAGTGACTTTTTCAGCCACCAATCAAGTCATAAAGTAAGTGCTGGAGTACCACTTCTTGTTAAATGTGGGGTGGGGGGCAGAGAAGGCAAAGGAGGGGGTACAGCCTTTTTTCTTTCACCAATCAAGCAGCCATAAACTAAATGTCAGAGCACCACTTGTTATTTCATGTGGGGGGCAGAAGGCAGAGGAGGGAGGTACAGCGACTTTTTCTGCCACCTATCAAGCAGCCATAAACTAAATGTTGGAGCACCAACTGTTGTTTCATGTGGGGGGGCAGAAGGCAGAGGAGGGGGTACAGTGACTTTCTGCCACCTATCAAGCAGCCATAAACTAAATGTTGGAGCACCACCTGTTGTTTCATGTGTGTGGTGCAGAAGGCAGAGGAGGGGGTACAGTGACTTTTTTTGCCACCCTTCAAGCAGGCATAAATTAAATGTTGGAGCACCACCTGTTGTTTCAAGTGGGGGGACACATGGCAGAGGAGGGGGGTACAGCAACTTTTCCTACCACCTATCAAGCAGTCATAAACTAAATGTTGGAGCACCACCTGTTGTTTCATGTGGGGTGGGAGGCAGAGGAGGGGGGGTACAGTGACTTTTTTTGCCACCTGTCAAGCAGCCATAAACTAAATGTTGAAGCACCACCTGTTTCATGAGGGAGGGGGACAGAAGGCAGAGGAGGGGGTACAGAGACTTTTTCTGCCACCAATCAAGCCATAAAGTTAGTGCTGGAGTAACACTTCTTGTTAAATGTGAGGTGAGGGCACAGAAGACTTGGAGTGGGTACAGCGACTTTTTCTGCCACCTATCAAGCAGCCATAAACTACATGTTGGAGCACCACCTGTTGTTTCATGTGGGGGGGGACAGGAGGCAGAGGAGGGGTACAGCGATTTTTTCTGCCACCAGTGAAGCAGCCATAAACTAAATTTTGGAGCACCACCTGTTGTTTCATGTGGTGGGGGGGCACAGGGCAGAGGAGGGGGGTACTGTGACTTTTTTTGCTGCCTATCAAGCAGCAATAAACTAAATGTCAGTGCACCACCTGTTGTTTTATGTGGTGTGAAACAGAAGGCAGAGGAGGGGAGTTCAGCACTGCTTTTTCCACCAATCAAGCAGCCATAAACTAATACTGGAGCACCACCTGTTGTTTAATGTGGGGGGGATCAGAAGGCAGAGGACAGGGGTGCAGCAGCTTTTTTCCAACCTATCCAGCAGCCGTAAATTAAACGTTGGAGCACCACCTGTTGTTTAATGGGGGGGCAGAAGGCGGGGTACAGCGACTTTTTTTAAACCAATCAAGCAGTCATAAGCTAAATGTTGGAGCACCACTTGTTTAACATGGGGCAGCAGGCGGGGGTACAGTGACTTTTTCTGCCACCTATCATGCAGCCATAAACTAAGTGATGGAGCACCACCTGTTTCATGTTGGGGGGGGTCCCAAAGCAGAGGAGGTGGGTACAGTGACTTTTTCTGCCACCTATCAAACAGCCATAAACTAAATGTCATAGCACCACCTGCTGTTTCATGTGGGGGGTTCAAGACAGAGGAGGGGAGTACAGCACTCTTTTTTTCCACCAATAAAGCAGCCATAAATTAAATGTTAGAGCACCACCTGTTGTTTAATGTGGGGGGGGCAGAAGGCAGAAGTCGGGGTACAGTGACTTTTTTTAAAACCAATCAAGTAGTCATAAGCTAAATGTTGGAGCACCACTTTTTTAATGTGGGGGGGCAGAAGGCAGAGGAGGGGGTTACAGCTGTGCAGTACAGTAAACAGCAACTTTTTTACAGATTGAAAATGGTTACAGTAGACAGTAATCTGTACAGCACAGTATGTACAGTACTGTAAGATGGAGCCTGCAAACAAAAGGGCCAGGACAGCCATTGCTGAAAATGTTAAACACAGCAGTTGCGTCTTCCATACCCAAAATCCAAAATGCTCAAGGTCTGACATAGTTGCTTATGTTTTAAAGGAGCATAAACTGTCAAAAGGAAAATCTACAGTTTTAGACATTTTGAGAGACAAGGACAAGTGGTTAGCCTGCTCGTCCTCTGATGCCTCAAGTAAAGTAAGAAAGCCTCAGCATAAGCAACTTGAGGATGCCCTATTTTTATGGTTCACAGATGCCAGGATGCAAAAAGTAACCATAAGTGATGATGTCCTGTTAACCAAAGCAAAATCACTTGGCCAGCGTCTGGGTGTGCAAGACTTCTTTTCCTATTCAGTGGGGTGGCTGCAAAGATTTAAACAGCATCACAACATTAGGCATTACAAATTGCATGGTGAGGCTGCAAGTATGAATGAAGGCATTGTATCTAATAGGCGTCTGCAGTTACAACTTGTTTTGAAAGAGTATGACCCTAATGACATTTACAACATGGATGAATCTGGTCTGTTGTTTCAGATGGAACCCAATGCTACACTTTCAATAGCGTCAGTGTCTGGAAAAAAAGAAAACTAAAGATAAATTGACAGTGGCACTATGTGTCAATGCAAGTGGCACAGACAAATGTAAGCGACTGGTCACCTGGAAATTTAACCGTCCTCGATGCTTTGGAAAGGACTTTGATCCTAACAGTTTCTGCTACTGACACACTAACAGAAAAGCCTGGATGACAGCTGCAACTTTCGAAGAATGGATAAAGGAGTTTGACAGATCTATGCGTCTACAAAGATGTCATGTGATTTTGCTGCTTGACAATGCTTCCTCACACTCCAACACAGTGCGCCACCGTAATGTCACCCTTTGTTTCCTCCCTCCAAACACTACCTCTAAAATCCAGCCATTGGATGCTGGCATAATCCAGAACTTTAAGGCTCTGTACCAATGACAGCAACTGCAGCACTATGTCAACTGCCTGGATGATGGCAAACCAGCAATGTTAACATCAAGGATTTTATACAGAACAGTTGGCATGATGTAAGCGCAACAACAATCATCAATTGCTGGAAACATACAGAAATTCTGTACACTGTTGCTCAGCCTTCTACTGACAACAGTATCACCCAAGAACAACCAAACAACTTCACTGACTCTGTGGTGAGATCCATCTCTTCCATTCTTGACCAACTGCCTGACACCACAAGTGTCAATGTGGTAGACATCCTGTGGGCTGAAGAGAACATGAAAACCTGTGCAGCACTAGATGAAGAGGAAATTGTTCAGATGGTGAAACCATCCAATGCAGCAGAAAATTCTGATGTAGACACTGACAGCATCGATGACACAGAAACACCTGTCACCCAGACAGCAGTGGATGCCCATCGTGGATTGGAAGTTGCCTTGGGATATGCCGAACAGAATATGGATTTCTTCTACATAAAGGATATTGGCTGAATCCAGGCCCTGACTGCAAAGACTTTTGTGGTGGGTCAGGAAAAGTCACATCAGACTGTGATCGAGCAATTCTTTAAAAAAAGATTATGAAGGCAGTGAACTGTGAGGCACTTCAAACTGTGAGTGAATACATTTCATTTTTAATTGTGATGTTATGACACCCTTGGTAAGTCCAAGAACATGTGGGCGGACTGTCATCTCTTAAATGAAAAAAAGAATGCCATGCTATGGGTGGGGGTGGGGGGATGTCATGGTTTTGTGATGGTGTGGTGGAATGTTTTTCCTCAAAGTTACACATATGCCATACCTTATTCTGGGCATGTGGGGGACTGTGGTTTCTTAAGTGACAAAAAGAATGCAATGCTGTGGGGGGATGTCATGGTTTCTAGGTGGGAGGGGGATGCCATTATTTGTGATGGTGTAGCAAAATGTTTTTCTGAAAGTTAAAAAGGTGCCATGTTTTATTCTGGGCATGTGGGGGACTGTTGTATCTTAAATGAAAAAAAAATGCCATACTGTACTATGGGTGGGAGGGGGAAATACCATGGTTTTGTGATGGTGTAGTGGAATGTTTTTCTTCAAAGTTACACAGATGTGATGCTTTATTATGGGCATGTGGGGGACTGTGGTTTCTTAAGCGACAAAAAGAATGCAATAATGCGGGTGGGAGGAAATGCCATGGTTTGTAGGTGGGGGGGATGCCATGATTTGTGATGGTGTGGTGGAATGTTTTCCTGAAAGTTAAAAAGGTGCCATGTTTTACTCTGGGCGTGTGGGGGACTGCTGTCTCTTAAATAATAAAAAAAAAATGCCATGCTATGGATGGGAGGGGGGGATGCCACAGTTTTGTGATGGTGTGGTGGGATGTTTTTCTTCAAACTTACACAGATGCCATGGCTTATTCTGGGCATGTGGGGGACTGCAGATTCTTAAGTGACAAAAAGAATTCCATGCTGTGGGTGGGGGGATGCCACAGTTTGCAGGTGGGAGGGGGGATGCCATGGTTTGTGATGGTGTGGTGGAATGTTTTTCTGAAAGTTAAAAAGGTGCCATGTTTTACTCTGGGCATGTGGGGGACTGTTGTCTCTTAAATGAGTAAAAAGAATGCCATGCTATGGGGGGGTGCTATGGTTTTGTGATGGTGCGGTGGGATGTTTTCCTCAAAGTTACACAGATGCTGTGCTTTACTGTATTCTGGGCACGTGGGGGCTGTGATTTCTTAAGTTACAAAAGAATGCCATGCTGTGGGTGGGAGGAGGGAAATCCAATGGTTTGTAGGTGGGAGGGATGGTTTGTGATGGTGTACAGTGGAGCGTTTTCCTGAAAGTTAAAAAGGTGCCATGTCTTACTCTGGGCATGTGGGGGACTGTTGTCTCTTAAGTGACAAAACAAATGCCATGCTATTGGTGGGATGGGGGAAAATGCCATGGTTTGTGGTAGTGCAGTGGAATGTTGTCCCTGAAAGTTAAAAAGGTGCCACGCTTTACTCTGGGTACAGTATGTACTGTATATGGGGGACTGTTGTCTCCTAAATGAAAAACAGAATGCCATGTTATGGGTGAGAGGGAGGGAATGCCATGGTTTTGTAATGGTGAGGTGTTGAAAGTTGAACAAATACCACGCTTTGTTCTCGGCTTGTGGGGGACTTGTTTTCATTGCAAGTGCCTTGTTTCATGGTGACGTAGAGAACTGTTTTCCATGAGGCTGAAAAAACTTGCCATGCTTTTGTACTATACAGTATTGGGGGGGGTGCCATTCTTTGTGATGGTGTGGTGGAATGTTTTTCATGAAACTGAAAAATGTAATGATTTCTTGTGATGGGGTACAGGGTACTGTTTTGATTATTGTACTGTAACAAGGTGAATTGTTTTAAAAAGTGGAAAATGCACAGTACAATACTGTAAAAATACACTGTAGTACTGTAACACTACAGAACTGCACAGTGAAAAACAGTGCTAAAACAAGAAAACAAGAAAAATAAGAAATAAAGACCATTTTACATTTGAAGCCATATTTTATTAGTGTTTTACTTAGTATCTAGAGTCATTAAAGTATCGCAGGCTCATCAGAAACTCTTCCTGCATTTCTAAACGGTTTCCATGAGTTCTGACAATCAGACAGAAAATTATGCATTTAACCATTTCTCTCACATATCCGTCACCATGCCTGGAAAACAAGGGAGATGGATATCTGACTGCTGACTGTACCGGAGAAGCAATTAGTTTCCAGATAAATGGCTCTAGGTAAATATTGAAAAGTAAAGGGGAAAGCCTTGTCTGGTGTCCCGGTGTAGTGAGAGGGGTTAGGATAGAAAACCGATTGCACTAGACACGGGCAGTGGGGGCATTATAGAGGAGTTGGACCCAAGAAATAAAAGTGGAGGGAAGGCCCACCTTGTGCAAGACTAAAAATAGAAAGTCCCAGGACACTTGGTTGAATGCCTTTCGGCATCTAAGGAAATCAGGCAAGCCGGAGTGTCTGAGATGTTGGTAGAGGAGAGCAGGTGTAGTAATCGATGGATATGATCACTGGGGTTTCTGCCTACCATAAAACCAATTTGTTCAGGACTAATTAAGAGATTCATAAGGGGTCTTAACCTATTTGCAAGAATTTTTGCAAGGATCTTAATAACCGAGTTTAAGAGTGAGATGGGACAATAATTTTCTGGATGAAGGGGTTTTTCTTAGGTTTGGGTATTAATGTGACAATAGCTTCCTGAAAATGTTGTTCTTAGTATCCTTTAGAAAACCAGAAGCTATAAACTTCTGTTAAGAAATGGGCTAGGTCTTTGACACATGCTTTAAACAGATTGTTTATAAGACCGTCAGGGCCCAGGGATTTATATATGGGAAAATTGGTAATGACATTTTCAACTTCCCAAGTCTGGATGGGTGAGCCCGGAAGGATTGTCTGGTCCGCAGTAAGCTGAGGGAGTTCAATTTCCTCCAAATAATAAAACATTTCCTGGTGGGAGGCTTTATCTGCTAGATGTACCAAATATAACTCTTAAAAATATGACTTAAAAGTAGTGGAGATTTGTGGAGGGTGGGTAACTATGGGACCTTTATCCAATACTTGCAGATTTGGAATGTGGTGACTCATTTCTGCTTGTTTAATTCTGATAGCTAAAAGCTTGCATGCCCTCTCACCTGACTCTAAGTATTTAATTTTAGTTCTTTGTAATGCTAATTCTGCTTTCTGGAACATGAGCTCATAATATTGGGCATGCAGTGTATACATTTTGGTCCAGTCTTCCACAGGGGAATGGCGGCTAATATTTCTTTCAATGTTTTTAATATCCCTCAGTAATTGTTCAGTTTTGGCCTTAAACGTTTTAGACCTGGTGGCAGCTAGATGGATACATTCACCCATCAACGTACATTTAAATGCTGCCTATATCAGATCTATTCTGGGAATTGAATCTTTATTAAACATAAAGAATTGGGAGATGAACTGTTTAATATGTGTTAACATAACTGGGGATTTGAGTAACTGATTATTTAGATGCCAAAAGGAGTCTCTTCATACCCCTGGACCTACTAAGTAGGAGATCGACACTAGAGAGTGATCAGAGATTACTCTAGAGTGAATTTGGGCGTCCATTACCCTTGAGATTAGGAAAGAACTAATCAAAAAATAGTCAAGCCTAGAACACATACGGTGGAGCATGGAGAAAATGGTATAGGATCTCTCAGCAGGATGTAAAATTGTCCATATATCCACCATACCTGCTCCAGTCATTAGATCGCTAAGAGCCCTCTGGGCTGGGGAGAGTCCAAGTATTTTGGCATCAGATCGATCCACATTTGTTTGTGGTGTTAAATTCCAATTCCTTCCCAGAATTATGGCATTCTGTAAAAAGGGAGAAACCAAATTAAGGAGATGTTAGAAAAAGGGAGGTGTATCTAGGTTGGGGCCATAAATGGATCCCACCAGAAATGGTTGGGCTTGTAGCAAACCCTGAAGTAACGCATACTGACCTGTAGGGTTCCAAATCTCTTGGTTCACCTTGAAAGGGATTAATTTAGCAATTAGTATGGCTACTCCCCCTCAGATGGTAGAAATACCCGCTCCATAAACTTGGCCAATCCAGTTTTACATAGGAGGGATATATTCTTCCTCTTTAGATGTGTCTCTTGTAAACAAACTATTCCCACATTTAGGTGGGCTAGGTGCTTTAAAATCATTTGTCGTTTACACCTGTCCCCAGCTCCCCACATGTTCCAAGTTACAGTAGTATGAGAACCCCCCCCCCCATTGTATGTAAGTTCCTGGATGATACCCAGACAGGCCATGACCTTTTGAAAGATTCACTCTGCAGAGCATGGCAGTTAATTCACTGCATGTAGAAAAAACAAAATTTGGCACATACCCTCCCCTTATTTCTACCTTTAAATTTCCCCATCAAACTATTCAATTATTTCAATCCCTAACCAAAAAAAAGTATCAACACCCCAACAGAGCACAAACCCCCCCCCTTTTTTTATTAACTCTAACCCCTGGTTCTAATAACCATACTTACACAATATACTGCCAGGCAATGTATTTGCACCCCAGCAACACAACTTATCCCCCTCCCAGCCATCCCTCCTGTAAACATTCCCACTTTGGATTATGCTGTAACCTACAAGGACAATTATACATTGAAATAATACCAGAATGATATGTTATATATAGTAATGCCCTGTTTATTTGGTACCCTATGTAATGCATAAATATTGCCACTCAAACTATGAGGGCCATCAAATAAGGCAAAATGAACAATGGACTGTTTTCCGAGAGCATCACCTACAGCCACAAGAACTGTGAGACCACTTTGTTCCATGTTATCCCAACCAGTCCTTTAACCAGAAAGCCAGGGTACCCTAAATGATGCTTAAGTAATTCCATTTATTAAATCTGACACTTGCTGAAAGTAAAAGCCACACAAAAACAAGCTATGGATATCTCTGACATGCCTGAGATAGTGCAACTTAGAAAGTCTGAGGATTTTAGGCAACATTCTCTGCGTGTAGTATGATCAAAACCTCCTTTGTTGGCCAGATCTTCCAACTAAAGGACACTGACAGACAATCCCCTCATGAGCTGTAGGCCAAGTCAGAGTGGACTGGGGTATGAGATCTTTTACTCCAGCTAGACATAAAGTCAGACCGAGTAAAGTTCCCAAAACCAGACCTCAATTTTGGCCATTTTACTCTTGGTGCAGATCAAGATGCAATCCTTAGCCCTAGGTTTTCTCCCTCAGTCATTTAAACAGTTTAGGAAGCAATCTCTTTAATTACAGTTGTGCCTGCTCCTGGGTGTCAAATGTATTCCACTAATCCTGGATTTTCATTTGTAGAATAGCTGGATATTGCACCCAGAACTGCTTTCCAGCCGCTATCAGTTTCGACACTATGGGATGTAATTCTTGTCTCTTCATTCTGACCAACTGTGGTGAGTCCTGAATAATTTGGATGTTTCTATCCTCCCACTGGATTTCTTGCAGTGATTTTATTTGAGTCAGAATATGCTGTTGCAACCCCTCACCCCTGCCTTTTTAGCAAAACGACAGGTGGCATGCTATTGAATCTGACAGCAGTACCTGGTGGGGACCTGGGTTCGGGGAGGATGAGGTTACTCGGCACAGGGGGACCTAGGTTTGGCTACTCTGCACAGGGGCACCCAAGTAAATCTGAACACAGGAAGCAATAACTGTAATGTCCAGAACCAGGAATGGGATTCTTCAGTGTGGCTTTTATTCACACACTAGCTGAACAAACAAAGCATAGACGGACCCCCATGGGACTACATTTCCTGGTAATGCAGATTAGAGACTACAGAACACTTTATCACCATTTTCAGCCCTCAGGCTCTAAACCCACCAGGCACACAGCCCGGACTTGCATGCAGCTTTGGGTACACAGCCCAACTTGTACACACAAGGGTTTTTCCCCACTAGCCCGCCTCCCTCAGCTGGCCACTTGATCCACAGTCCATTTGACGAATGAACCAATTATCCTGTTGTGGCTCCCCAAACCACACTAGAGTCTGCGACTCTTAGAGAGAATTTTCCTTACAATCCCACATCTGGGTACTTCCCCCATCACTGGCCAAGTGCCTGAGGCAAAGTAAAAAACACAGAAGAAATCCGTAGAGGTGGACCTGTTCACTAAAGATGGGGGGCCACCCACCTCCAGCTCCCACAGTCCATACCCAGCCATTTCTCTGGAAAACTGAAACAATTCCTTTACTGAACTCCTAAATGTAGATTAAGGGTAGATGTCTGTCACATCTCCTGTACATATTATATGCATCTCACAAGACTCAGGGATTTGACACTGTTTTTACCTGCTTGGCCCACTTCTCTAGGCTTCCCAATATGTAGTTCAATCCCTAGATTTTCACACAAGTCTCAGGGTGAAGAAAACATATGCCCTTCTAGCCAGAGCAGACACTCACCCTTAAGTTGCAGGTGCCCCACAAGCGACTCCCAGATCTTCCATCTTCCAAAATAAATCCAGAACTAAACAGGCTGCTTTTCCTCCACTAGCAGAATTAAGGGGATTGCCCCAGGAATCTGCTGGGAATCTTTACACCTCCCCCAGAGGGAGGGGTCACTGAGACCCAGAAACAGCAGTCTCCACCACTTGAGTACAAACTTCACTCCTTCAAGCCAAACTGCAGACTCTCACTTTGAAAACTCCCAACATTCTATCTAACTCCCTTTTCCACAGATTCCAATGTGGCTTATGCAGCTGCAAAAGTTCTATTGGTGATGTCATCCCTTAGTCTCAACTGAGACTGAGAACAGAGTGAGACAGTGTGAAACCCATTTAACTGGAGTTTCACAAGCTACCTTCCCTGCCTACCACTAGGTCATACTGGGATTCTAGTAACCCCGAGTAACAAGGGGGCTACACTGTTTATCGAGGAAGTTAAGCAATTTAAAAATCAACGGTCTGGGAGGAGACCTGGGGGTGGTAATGGGTGCAGGGCACTGTGTGTTCTCTCGATGGTATAGGTCATACATTTGGTGAAGGCCTAGCAATTTTTTCACATACTTTGGAAAAAATAAAATCAGAGAATTACCCTCTTCCTTTTCAGGAATCCCGAGAATTAGCAGGCTGTTTTGGTGGCTTATGTCCTCAAGATCCTCTAGTTTCTCCTCTAGTTTTTTAATCTCTTTGCCATATTGCTATGTTCTAATTAGGCCTTGTCATGTCTCCTTTCCAGTGAAATTATATGTGCCTCAGAATTTGCCACTCATATAGCCAGGGAATCCATTGATGTATGGACTTGGTGGAGCTCTTCTGATATAGCTGTAATGGAGATCTGGAGGCTGCATGAGCTCCAGAAAGTGTTTCTCCACGAGCGCTGATGCCCCTGCTGTGCTTTTAGCACTAGTGGCTGGCTATTGTTTAGGCCATTTTGCGTCCTTGTCTTTCTCTGGCGTAGGGAGAGGTGAGTGGCAAGGAGGTGCCTTGTACATACTGTATATACAGTACAAGTCACATTAAACTTTTCCCTCAACTCACTGGTGAAGCATTGTTCAATGAGTTTCCTAATCTGTGCAGGGTTTAATTCAATGAATTAGTACAAATTTAGTATTGGTCTGCATCTAGCTGTTGTGTGCTATAAGCAAGCAATAACACACGACGAGGTGTGGTTTATCGCCTGATAAGAGCACGCCCAGGGGTGTACTAAGGCACGAGGCGCTATGCCGAAGTGCCTTATGCCACTGGGCGTGCTCTTATCAGGCGAGCAAACCATACCTCTGAGTGTGTTATTGCGCTTATAAATGGGTTTTATTAAATGGTAGGACACTTTACTTAATTGAACAGGTTTTTTTATTTGTAACTTTTAAAACAGAGACAGAGTTGTTGTTTTTAAATCATGTAGACATAAAATAGTCCCACTTTATATTGTTGTAATGTTTGTTAAATACATTTTGTTTTCAAAAAATGAACTGGTAAGGTTTATGTAAAGCATTGTTTTTACATTTAAACAGAAGAAATTGTAAACATTTGAAGACAAACTTTTAAATGTTTCAGAAGATTAAAAATTGTTAAGTTACAACGTTTTTAACTGCTGTTTATTGTAATGCAGGATGTAGTTCACTATGTATACGTCAGTACTTTTTTTATTTTGTGTAGTTAATAAATTCAACATGTTCCATATAGCAATTTTGTATAATGTAAGGAGAAGTGCTGCTTGTTTCTTTAAATTGTTGGATGACTTGGGTTTTGTGATGGTCTGGTGCTTCTGGTGTCTTCGTGGTTGAGGACGTCAGGGGATTTCCGGTTTCTTTTTCGGCAGTTTTTGAAGCATGGCGTCTGTGCATCAGGAGTTTCTGGCTGTTCTGCTTGCAGATTTAAGGTATTCATGTGAAGCTGTTGCTGATTTGCTTTACTCGGAGGAAAATAGGTGCAGAGGGTTTCTGTAGTCGGAGGAAAATAGGTGCAGAGGTTTCTGTGTTGCTTGCTGTGTTTGCAGGAGAATTTGCTGCAGCATGGAGTTTCATCATCGGGCGTGATTTCACATTGTGGTTCTTTGGACAGGTTGTGTGACTGCAAACATTGATTTCTTTGTTTTGTTGGCTAAAATATTGCTCCACAACTGTCGGTCTTTTGGAGTAGCAGCCCAGTATGAGCGTAAGCTGCTTTCTAACGATGTGCTCGTTATTGCCATTATTTCACGGGAGTCTAGGCCTGCTGTAGACAGTAACTGTACAGCTGTAGCTCTCACTGAGTGGTTTGTGTAGCGTGTTGAGAGCTTTGCTTCTTCACTGATTTTCGGCATCAGGCTTGCTAGGTAGTTTAACCCTAATGGCTCATGGGTGTACCAGATAGTTGAGGTTGCCAGTAGATTGTTGGCTATTTTACGAGGGTGTAAGTAGAAGGCAGGAGGGTTAGGTGGAAGCTTGGCTATGTATTTTTTAAAGGAAGCAACTGGACATAAAGGGCTGTGTGGAATTTCATATATGTAGCCTCTGTGCTGTTGCTTTGTGGAGTCATTTTTCTTATGGTTTTTAGTATATTCGTTGAAGCTGAGTGTTACATATTCATAGCCTTGGTCATCTTTTTTTATTTCAAACTGTTCCGGATTCAACTGTCTGAGACCTTCTCTGCCCCTCGCGCCATGCACAGCTGTATATCAAGCCAAACTTTGTACAGTAGTCCTCGGCAGTGTTTGGTGAGAGGACTGGTGATAATCGTAAAATTTGTAAGTCATTTTCATTTATTGCAGGGTGGTGGGCTGCTCGATCTTTACCTTCTCTCCTGTACTTTTTTAAGACTGCTGAAAACATGTTGTTAGCTGGTTGCATATCAGGGTGGTTGTGGAGATTTATATTTCTGGACAGTGGTGGTGAATTTAAATGGCGATTTAGGTCTGCTCTGAGGGAAATTATGCTAGCTATACTGTATTCTGTGCCATCTGTTTGTCTGATCTCTGCATAGAATTTGCGGAGGATGTCTGCTAGGTGGTATATGTCTATTTCTTTAAAATCTATGGCTATTTGCTTTGCTGTGCACCAACCTTGAAAGACTGCTACTGCCCATGATGTTGTTTTTTGAGTGTTGATTTCATCTTTCATTTGTTCTATGTGATCCAGCTCTTCTGAAGTTAGGGTTGAGAATTTGCCAGTGTTTTTACGTTTGGTTTTTCTTTTTTTAGGTATCGCTGCTTCATTCTCGACGTCTGCCGTTGTATTGACCTGTTGATGAGGTGCTGTGCCTTGCGGTTCCGTAACACTGTCAGCGCGGAAACTAGTTCAGCTGAGGCAGTTTGAAGACGGTCGCCATCTCGCTTGAGGAGATAGATCGGTGAGTATGTCTTCAAATGACAGCGAAAACTAATATCCATTTTAGGGTCCTGAATTACAGTGCTTTTTAACGTGATGCGATATGGTAGCTTTCGTTTGAAGAGAATGCTCGTGCCTGAAAGATTGTCGGTTGCCTTTCTGTCAGCTACGTATTGCTGATTTCGCGCTCAGCTGTGCCAGGCTGTGTTTTTTTTTTCTGGTTGGCACAGCTCAGTGATTTGCTGTTGTCAATGGGCAGTGTGGCAGAAGTTAGTGCCGGTTGGTAGAATACCAGGGATTAAGGACACGGCTAGGAGGGTCAAACAGCCAATCAGTGGCTTCTTTTTTTTTCCCATTTTATAAGCTTTATTTTCAGCTGAGTGCTTATGAGTTTCATTTCAGAAGGCAGACTAAACAACTCTTAAGGAATGCTGTGATATTTATAAACAATGCTCTTTAGGAATGTTGTGATATTTATAAATAATGCTCTTTAGGAATGCTGTGATATTTATAAACAATGCCATGAGAATGCAGCTACTGCCATTTCAATAAACAGTAACATGTGAGCTGCTGAATAGGCAGTGAAGGATGTTTGGAAAATAGTTGAAAGCTTCAACAGTTTGAGCTGCCACTCCAGTAGTATCACAAAAAAATTCTACACCAGTGAGCTGATGGAACAGTTTAATGTGACTTGTATTACACCTCCATGTCTTTTAGATTTCTTTTGCTTCTCTGTTTGTTGCAATCGTATACTGTTCTTTTCCATTTGAAAATCAGGATTAGCAGGTAGATTTACAGTGGGAACAGGTGGGAGGGATGCAGAGCGGTGGGAGCTTGTTGTTGCTCGTTAGGCTTCCATCACGTGATTTCTACCACAAGAAAGTAATGTAATACTGATAGATGAGGGATTGGGGTGGAGGCCACTATACCACCAGGGCATAATGTTATACTGATGGATGGGCACTGGTGGTGGGGGACCACTGTACCATCAGGGATTCATTTTATACTGACAGACTGGGGAATGGGGGACTCTATACTACCAGGAATTAACATTATAATGATGGACTGGTGATCTCTGGAACAACTGCACCATCCAACAAGGGAGGTGCATAATAAAAGGCAAACACAAATAAAGTAAATGCTCAGTGCTGAATATGTAAAACAACAGATGGACATAAAAAACATTGACCACTGTACCACCAGTGAGGGATGTCTGCAGACAAAGTGGGCAATAAGGGGCTGCTGCTCCACATGCAAATAACCCCAATATGGGCATGCAGATATCCTTAGCACATACAAATAACCCCATAATGGGCACGCAGATATCCTTAGCACATACAAATAACCCCATAATGGGCACGCAGATATCCTTAGCACATACAAATAACCCCATAATGGGCATGCAGATATCCTTAGCACATACAAATAACCCCATAATGGGCACGCAGATATCCTTAGCACATACAAATAACCCCATAATGGGCATGCAGATATCCTTAGCACATACAAATAACCCCATAATGGGCCCACAAATATCCTTAGCACATGCATACCCAATGAGCTCATATGCATGTTCAGGCAAATTGTGTCCCACAGCAGACAGTGCACTATCCCATTGGGACAGCACTATCTTGGTTAGCCATATGGAGTCATATGTATTATGCATACTATCAGGAACTATACACTGTTGTTAGAGTCTGATGAATGAATATGTACGTATGTATTTGGAGTGTCTTTCAATGCAGGCTTTTACTGTATTATAACATATTGCAGCACAGTACTTTAAACATTTTTATAGAAAGATGAGGTTTAAAGTGGATTGATTGATTTACACTCATTTTGATATTTGAATGGGGCAGGATGGGATTATAGTCATTATTCAGACAGACATAAGTGTTATACTCAAATTGATATGTTTTTGCTTGCCATGCAATGGATCCACATGGTTACTGACTGCAAGATTCTCCCTAGAACAATACTGGATCATGCCCCAGTGCAGCTATGATTGGCCAAGATCCCTAGCTTACATCAATCCAATTGGAGATTAAAGCAGCAATGCAACAAACTTGGGCAAACATGTTAGTCCACCCCAATTTTTTTTTTTACTACAAAAGGTTCCAGGCATCCTCTAGTTTTATTTGGAGGAATAATTTTCTAACACCACCAAAAAATTAGTATTTTCTAAAGGTTTAAATTGAGTTTTTCTCAAGAAAAAAATGGCTGCCGTATTTTGCATAGAAATAGCATTGTAAGCCTGGCAACATTAAGGATTGACAAAATAAAATAGCCCATGGTGCACGGCATAGGAGGTACCGAGACAAGTACATTTGACTGGTGTGATAATATGTATCTAAACTGTAGCTGAAACAAGTTTTGGGAAAACAGGTTTTGTTGTGCTGCTTTAAATATGTGACATTTAAAATTCCTTAGAATTTAAAGAACTAAACAGAAACTTAGATATGTGCCTTTTTAATTTCAAACCAGGAAGGTGCTGTCGCCTATGCAGTCTATTGGTACGCCTTTAAGGCAGTACTGCATGGCATTATAACTGTGTGCTCCTCATAAACCAAGAAAAAAAGAGCAGCCAAATTAAGTGAACTGTAATATTGAATACAGGAACTCAAATTCCAATGCAAGATTACCTTAAAGAAAAACTACACCCTCATATAATTTACATTTTTTTTTCCATGTCAACAGACAACTCATTTCCTGTAGCTGTTAGAGCTATATATGTGTTAGCCTTAGTTTGTTTTCACTGCTCATGGCAGCCTCTATGATTGCCCTGGGGGTCTCCATTTAATGGCTGTTGAAATCTCACTATCCATGAGAACTGCCTTAGCATATAAGAACATGATGTCAGATCAACCATTTATATCATGTATCTCTATGCTGAAAGAAGAAATACCCTGTAAAAATTCTCTAGAAACTCAAACTGAATTGAGTTTAATGGGGGGAAACTGCATCATAACTCAGATAGATTGCAAAGCTCACTGAAGGTAAATGTGGTATTTTACACCATCTTGCAGCTTGTTTCTTTGAAGTTTAATTAAGCAGACAGACATTCTGGGGAGTTTAATGAGTGACTACACATCATGTTCTCATATGTTAATGCAGCTCTCAGGGACAATAAGAGTTCAACAACCACAAAATGGAGTCTCCCAGGACAGTAATAGGGCCTAGTATAAACTGTGAAAACTGACTAAAGCAGTTGCATACATCTTTAACAGTTACAAGAAGTGAGTTGTCATTTGACATGGAAACAAATAACATTTAGTAGATATGAGGGTGTAGTTTTCCTTTAAACAATGAGGTTAAAGAACAACTGAAGAGGTCTCAATTAACCCTTAGTAAACTCATACACACTCAGATGGAAGGGAGTTACCACAAGACACAACAGAAATAAAATGACAGAGGAAATCGGATGGGTTGGTTATTAGCCATCACCCTAAGAAAACAACTGACCAGTAGGACAGTGCTTAAACTGCAGAATCCAAGTTGCAGGGTGGGCCTCATGAGACATCTTAGAGACATAGTACAGTTCTTAGCTGATCATTATATCTATCTTGATAATTTTGTGATACTCCATCCTAATGATGTAACATTTGGGACAACATTAGAACACTTATCATGAAATCAAGCCAAATTTAAGATCTCTGGATCAATGTGATATATGCAGATACAAATTCTCATGAAATTTCCCACAAAATAAACTGAAGGCTTGAACACCTATAATTTTGAGACAATCAATTCTAATCTCATAATATTTGCAATGTCACTAGAAGTCCTCCAGGAAAGTAAGCATGCTAGACTGCAGATATCTAGAACCACTGATAACCAAGTTATGACCAAATTACAATTTAAAATTCTATGTCATTCTGACAAAATTCCGTGAAATTTCATCGACATTCCACAGATTCAGAATTTTCTCATTCTGCATGGCTCTACTGTTGTGTAAAACTCTCATTACATTCAGCACATTTATATTCTTTTTCCCAGGGTTAGTGTCTCCAGCTGTTCAGGGATTTCTAGAACCGTGACAAGAATGGACCCCATTCTTTAGCCAGGGCATATTCAAAACTCAAGAAATCAGTACTGTATTAGTCTTTCATGTTTGATGAGATCACTCTACTCGGCACACCCCATGTGAACCCACTAATGTTTTATCAGTTTAGTCTTCATAGCAAATCTCTTGTTACAGTCATCACATTTATATGGTTACTTCCAGGGTTAGCGTCTCCAAATGTTTAGGGATTTCTAATACCATGGCAAGAATGGACCCCATTCTTTAGCCAGAGAATATTCAAAACTCAAGAAATTAGTACTGTATTAATCTTTGATGTTTGCTGAAAGCGCTCTTCTCAGCACACACAATGTCCCCAAAATGGCTTCCTTTTGAAGTTCATAAGGTGTCACAAGTATTGGTAGCATATTTAAATGTGCCTGAAAGTTCTTTTTGATTAGTCTCATTGCTCCAAGCACTACTGGAACAATTTGTTTTTTCCTTTTCCACATCAGTTTGGTTTCTGACTACATATCTTGATATTTCATGATTTTGTGTCTCTCTGTACACAGCACACTGTAGTCACTAGGGTTGGCTATTTCAATCAGTAATGCTACCTTTTTCTTGTATCACAATATCTGGTTTTCTCACTTCCACTTTCTTGGCTGTTGGTATTGGGTGATCCCATGTGATCATTACTTTGTCATTCTCTATGATTCTTTGTGGTACATGTTTCCAGTGTTTCAATGCTACCTGTATGTTATATTGTCTGCACAGTTTCCAGTGAATCAGTCTTGCTACGTTGTTGTGTCTTTTGGTATACAGGCTGTCAGGCATGAGTACTTTGCATCCAGCCAAGAGACGTGCAGCTGCTTCTAATTCAGTACTACAGAACCTGCACTTGTCTGTTTCTCCTGTTTTTTTTTTCTATAGATTTTATGAACTATCTTGTGTGTAGTCTACTATCTTGGGTTGCCACTACCAATCTCTCATTACATGACCTAAATTCACCTCTTTTTAACCAGTTATGAGTAAGGACTTGATTGACCTGTGGTTGTTAACATACTAACATACTAAAATGCCAGCAGAATAGGCCTAACGGTCTTTCGTGTCTGCTCGTTTGGTCAGCCCCCACCCTGGGTGCTGACCTTGCTGTCCCCCTCACCTTCTCTGGCTTCTCTCTTCCCAGTTCTGGATATTCTTGCTTCATTGGATTTTGCTTCCAGAACCCTTCCCCTGTACCTGTCCCACCCCCTCTTGAACCCCTCCACTGTCTCTGCCTCCACCAGCCCCCTAGGCAGTGCATTCCATGGCTCCACCACCCTCTCAGTGAAGTAGCACCTCCTCCTTTCTCCCTGGATCTTCCCCCTCCAGCTTCCACCCATGCCTCTAGTGGCCCTTCCTCCTTCCTTGAAGCACCCTGACTGTTCCTCCCTCTTTACTCTCTTCATGTACCCAGAAGACCCCTATCATGTCCCCCAGTCCCTTCTCTCTCAATGTGTACATATTTAGCCTTCGAGCCTCTCCTCATAGGTCCTGTCCCCAAGTCCCAAATCATTTTGGTTGCCCTCCTCTGGACCCTCTCCAGGAGGTTAATGTCCCTCTTTAAGTGTGGCCTCCAAAACTGCACACAGTACTCAAGGTGCGGCCTCACCAAGCAGTTATACAGAGGGAGTATCACTTCCCTCCTTCTGGAGGTGATCCCCCTAGCGATGCATCCCAGCATCCTGTTGGCCTTGGCTGCTGCCCTCCTACAAGTCTCTGAGTTGTTCATCTTGACATACACCACCACCCCCAGGTCCCTCTCAGCCATCGAGACTTGTAGCATTCCCACCCCAAGTAGCTACCTGTATTTTCTACTATAATCATGGGCTTTCAGTTTTTTTTTTGTTTCTTTTCTGTTGGTCTTTGTCCTTATACTTTTTTTCTGATTATTTGCACTTTCTGTTTCTGGCTGTTCCTTATTTACTAGTGGATTAACATCCACCTCTGCTACCCTCCTGAAGGCTTCTCTTAATTTGATGAGTGAAGTCATTTTAGGCTTCTTTTCTTCATGATGCAGGACCTTGGCTATATTTGAGTCCAAGGATGTCAGTAGGTATGTATGTGCCCCACTACTGTGGATCTGTATGTGTAATCAATCTCAAGGAGGCCCATGCCTCCCTCTGACCTTGGGATGTATAATATTGGCATGCACTGGTTTTTGTATATTAACTGATCAATCAGTCAATCAATTTGTATTTAACCAGGTGAGCATCACTGAGAAGAACTCATTTACAAGATGAGGATGGGCATTCACATATGTATGTACAGGCAACAGTATACACAATGTTACAACAACTGGGAGTCCAACAACACAGTAATTTAAAAAAGGAAAAAAAAGTAAATAAACGATAGATACAGAGCAGGGATATGTACAGTGTTCCAACAAATTACTGTTTATACCATGCATTAATGCTAGCGTAAACAAGAAAAAAGTGCACATATCTTAGGTGAAAGTAGCATACATATTATGGTATAAAAACCTATGTACATTAGCTGCAACCAGAACCTATGCTGCATGAAAGGGCAATGAGAAGGGGGAGTAGAAAGAGGAAGGGGCAAAGCCAGAGGGGGAGGAAGAGTGATATGTTTGGGGAGAGCATAACATAGTTTAGGGAATAGGTCAGGTTAAAGCTATGCTGTGAAAAGGGGCAAGGCATGGAAAATAGGGGAGAAGAGCTTAGAATAGAGAGTAGGACAGGTGTGGTAAGAGTTCAGTTAATGAAGCAAGTACAGGTTTCTGAAAAAGAACATTAGTAAGGGGCTTTGAAGAAGCTCAGTTTCACAGAGATGGACAGTTTTAGAGTTTTCTGTATTGTATTTCAAATGACAGGAACAGCATGACTTATTGCAGATTTGCAATACATAAGAGAGGCTTCTCAAGGTGTAGTTTCCAACCCTACAGGTGGGCAGGCAACTCACAATATAATCTGGGAGCATATTAGTGACGAGTATAAAATTGTTTTCTTGTTTTTACATCTAGCTAGTTCAATACTTTCTGTGGGCAGTCTATCATACCAAAGCTGTATGATATCACTGGAAGGGTGAGTTGGTTTATATCTTGCATGTTATTTTGTATTGTCAAAGCATTTTTCAGTATGAACTTCAACCTTCTAAAATATTCCTTGCTTGTTTTTGCTCTCATTTCTGTATGTCGTGTTGTTGCTCCTTCATCTGTTCCCAGGTATTTATACACTCCCTCTTGCTCGATTTATTTTATGTCACAACTATCTGTCAGGTTAATGTTTTCTTTATAAGCTATCTTTCCTGCTATAAATGTTGCCTTGGCACATTTGTCTAGGTCAAATGTCATCTGAATATCATCAGAGAAGGTCTTAATGATTTGTAGTTGTGATTTCAGGTGTTTGTTGAATGAACTATAAAGCTTTAGGTCATCTACAAAGAGGAGATGAGATGTTAGCTGCTGATTGTTTTTGTTTCTGGAGTTTCAAGTTGTATCCAAAGCCTAGACTGTTGATTATGCTACTTAATGGATTGAGGGCAAGGGAAAACAGAAGTGTTGACAAGGAGCCACATAGAAACATTGAATTTGATGGCAGATAAGGATCGCTTGGCCCACCTAGTCTGCCCATTTCCCTACCTGATGAATAAGATGCAGATTCAGGTTAATCAACAGCTTACTTCCTCCTACCCCCCACTATAATTGCCTTATGTCTGTCCCATGCATTCTTGAATTCTCCCACTATTCCTTACTCCCCTTAGCCACCTTGGAATATGCCTCATTGGATGCTTATACTTGGGACTGAGATTTGACCTTTCTCATGGTTTAATTGCAGGGTGGTTTGCCACTTTCTCATAGTGGTTGTGATGAAGTGTATCAGTGTGGGTTGTATCCTGTAGATCTGTAAACACTCCATGATCAAGGAGAGTGGGATGCTGTCAAATGCTTTTCGTAGTCAATCCACTGCTACACTAAGGTTTTGGCAGGTTGCTCTTCTCCCTCACTTGGGGTTAGTGTCTCCAAATGTTCTTCTCCTGGGGTTAGTATCTCCAAATGTTTAGGGATTTCTGATACCATGACAAGAATGGACCCCATTCTTAAGCCAGGGCATATTCAAAACTCAAGAAATTCTGGGTGAACCAGTTGATGTTGCTTGAGGCTACTGTTTTGTGTAAAACTCTTTCGACATTCAGCACATTTATAGGGTTTCTCCCCCTTGTGAACCAGCTGATGTTTCATGAGGCTACACTTTTGTGTAAAACTCTTGTGACATTCAGTACATTTATATGGTCTTTCCCCCATGTGAGCCTGCTGATGTCGCTTGAGGTTATTCTTCTGTGTAAACCGCTTGTGACATTCAGCACATTTATATGGTCTCTCCCCCATGTGAATCCGCTGATGTCGTTTGAGACAATTCTGGCTTGAAAAACTTTTGTTACATTCAACACATTTATAGGGTTTCACCCCCGTGTGAACACGCTGATGTTTCCTGAGGTAACTCTTTTGTGTAAAACTCTTGTGACATTCAGCACATTTGTAGGGTTTCTCCCCCGTGTGAACCAGCTGATGTTGCATGAGGTTATCCTTATATGTAAAACTCTTGTGACATTCAGCACATTCATATGGTCTCTCACCTGTGTGACCCCCGCTGATGCCGCATGAGGCTTTTCTTTTGTGTAAAACTCTTGTGACATTCAGCACATTTATATGGGCTCTCTCTTGTGTGAACCAGCTGATGTATTACGAGATTACTCTGTTTTGCAAAACACTTGTTACCTTCAGCAAATTCATAGGGTTTCTCCCTCATGTGAACCAGCTGATGTTGCATGAAGTTACTTTCTCCTGTAAAACTCTTGTGACATTCAGCACATTTATAGGATTTCTCCCCCGAGTGAACCCGTTGATGGTTCATGAGGTTAATCTTTTGTGTAAAATTCCTGTGACATTCAGCACATTTATATGGTCTCTTCCCCATGTGAGCCTGCTGATGTTGCTTAAGGTTATTCTTTTGTGTAAACCGCTTGTGACATTCAGCACATGTATATGGTTTTTCCCCCATGTGAGCCCGTTGATGTCGCTTGAGGCAATTCTGGCTTGTAAAACCTTTGTTACATTCAATACATTTATAGGGTTTCTCCCCCATGTGAAAACTTCTGTGACAGTCAGCACATTTATATTGTCTGTCCCCCACATGACCCCGCTGATGTTGCATGATGCAACTCTGGTTTGTAAAACCATTGTTACACTCAGCGCATTTATAGTTCCTTTTTTCTTCATGACTCTGATGTTGTACAGAAATAAGATAAAGGTCATGGACACTCTTCCCATACTGAGGATCCTGATGCAGTTTCTCTGTTGTGTGACATGGCTGGTATTTCCCAAGCGGTGACTGCTGGCTCCTACGTTCACTGCACTCAGTAATTCTGCTGACTAAAAATAATATTTCTATTAGTATTTTGTAACACCAAAGAAACACATGTCATATATGTTCCCTTAATCTTTCTTTGCATTATAACAACTATGTCAATATTTAAGCACAGGGATGTAGTTTTTAAAACATTGCACTTTTAAACTATTTTGGATTAATGATTATTTTGGTAAAATTTCTTATTTTTATTGATTATAGTTATATACTGTGTCTGATGAATGCTGGCTCATTTGCTAGAACTAGTCACAGGTGGTACAAAATCATGGCAGGAGGGGGATGGTAACCAAAGGCAGAAGAGCATTATGAAAATTAAACAAAATCACATAAGTCCCCCTCCCCATGCAATAAAAATGCAATGTCCCATTTCCAAAATGCAGGCAGCAGCCATAGTCTGATGGAGTCACATACAACTGCAGTTACTTCCATAGTAAGAAACAAAGTTTAGCTTTTTAAAATGCCGACTGTAGCCTGACATTGTTTTATATAAATACTGAGTCCCCCTTCAATGAGTAAAAACAACAGGTTTACACTTTCAAAATTCAGACAGTAGGCAGACACAGAATCCAGTACAACTGTACTGGTTCCCCCAGTGTTCACCTTTTTAAAAAGCAGACATCATCTTGCCAGAGTAAAATATAACTCCAGTTAACCCCTAAGTAAAGAACACGTTAACATTTTTTTAAATTCAGGAAGTGGTTAGACTTAGAGTAAAATAAAAGCCCCTAAAGCAATGTCTCTAAATCATGCAAGGCCCTGGCATCCAGCAAGCACCTCCAGTTTGCACTTGCTCTTATGCTTTATGTTTAAAATAATACTGTTTTTGCAACATTTGAAGGTGACATTTCTTTGCTCTTACTCTGTGAGTGCCTCTCTCCCACAATTTGGCTGTTTGTACCTTCGGCTATTGCAGAAAGCATGGCTCCACCTGTGCCAGTACTAACATATAACAGCAGATGTCTCCCTTCCCCACTCCCCCAGTTAAAGATCACAGATGGATTTTGTATAAGTAAAGGAAATGTGAGCCACAGAGTACCATTACTGGGAAAGGCTCATTGGTTGGGAGGTAGGAATAGGAAGAACAAATTCTACAGTACAAACATACATGACAGTAATATTAGTAATACAAGACATCATATTTTCCATTACAGAGCAAATTACATTACTGTAAGTATGGATCAGGGCAAGCAACAAACTGTGCAAGATAATACGCACCTAGTTTCAAGGTTCATCAACATCATGACAAATATGAATGTGTCTTCTGACCCTCATGTGGAGTGACCCTACAGGAGCATCAGGAAGGGGAGGCTCTAGGCACAGTAGGTGAGATCCTGGCATTGGTTGCAGGATGATGGGGATTTGAACACGGTCTTACTCAGGGACTTACTTGGTTTGAAGAAGGGGCAGAAACTTAAGAGGATACACTGTTCCAGATACTGGAGAGCCTGTAGCTAATGGAGGCTCAGCCTAAGTTAATTTTATATGGTGAGGCATGAAGACAACAGTCTGCCTCATATCTGAGTGAGTAGGCAGGGTTTGCTGTCAGAAATAAAAGGTACGCTAGAGTTTTAGATAGCTTTTTAAATCAGTAATTTGCACTCAAGGGAGCAGTGAGAATTATTTGTCTTATAAGGGGGAAGTCCAGCCCAGCTCACTGTAGATAGTACAGTGACACGTATGTGGGGCAACCCAGAGTGAATCTACACAATGCATTGAACTGAGTGATTACTTTGTCAAGGAAGGTGGAATTTGTCCCCAAATAAACTATATCTCCATACTCCAGAAGGGGAAGGATAGATTGTTCCACAACCTGTTTTCTTATCATTAGTTGGAAAAAGTTATTTACTCTGTAGAGGGCACCAAGTGTAGCATAAGACTTGGCTACAACTTGGGATATGTGCTTGGAATAGTCAAGGTGTTGGTCCAAGTGGAGGCTAGTTACTTACAGGCAGTGACCAACTGAGTCCAGACAAGATCCATTCAAGCAGCGTAAGATCAGGGAGATGGGGATGGAATTTTCCATTGCCCTGGAGCCAAACAACATGGACACCATCTTCTTTTGGTCCAGGATGAAATAGTTGTCAAGGAACCATTTTGGGGTGGCAGGGAATCCTTGTTGAAGGGATTCCTCAATGGAGGAGACAGAGGTACCAGAAGCACAAATTTTGATATCATCTGTATACATGAGTATGCTGCTGGCCGAGAGGGGCAAGGTGAGGTCATCCATAAATATTGGTGAAAAGCAGAGGCCCAGAGCTAATCCTTGGGTGACACTAAAATAAACCTGTAGGGTGAGGGAGGTGTGCAGACCTAGCTTGATGGATTGGGTGCAGTTATCCAGATAGGAATGGAAACATGCTACGGCTGTAGGGGATACACTGTACTCTGCTAGTTAAAGTAGTGGTTGAGAGTTGTCCACAGTGATGAAGGCCTCTGGAAGATCTAGAAATATAGTCTCTGTGTTCTGTTCCATGTCCAAGTTGGAGTGTATATGGTTGGTGATACTGAGTACAGAGGTGAAGATTGAGTGGTTGGCATGGAAGCCTGATTGGTACAGTGTTAGGAAGCTGGATTCTGCACAGTGGTTGGATGGCTGCCTGCTGATAATCCTCTCAAGGGTTTGGAGAAGATGCATGGCAATAAAATTTGGTAGTAGTTACAGGGGGGAGTCAGTTGAACCATCTTTATGTATCAGTATCACCAACACATGATTCCAGCTTCATGGGAAACAGCCACTGTAGATGGACCAATAAAAATGTGAGCAACAGGGATAGCCATTACATACGTGCATATTTTGAGGAATTTAGGAAATATTTTATCAGAGCCACAGCTGGATGCATCATTTAGTGCTAGTAGTTTTTTTGAAGATGGGGTCAACTGAAATTGCCTGGAAGCTGAAGTAGCTATCCGAGTGTGGATGGCTTACGGGAAGGAGAGCAGTTAGGGACGCGGGCCCT
The DNA here is from genome assembly GCA_016271365.2 of Neoceratodus forsteri. Taxonomy (NCBI): domain Eukaryota; kingdom Metazoa; phylum Chordata; order Ceratodontiformes; family Ceratodontidae; genus Neoceratodus; species Neoceratodus forsteri. The sequence goes on from CM057457.1 coordinate 493,816,635, forward strand.
AGGTCCTTCAGTGAAGTACTTGTTGACAGCATCTATGGTTAAGGATGCATCAAGGTTGGACTGTGCACTGCTGGGGGAGCTGATTAGAGTACTAACAGTGTTATAGAATTTAGAATGGTCAAGGGCATTGGAGGCTAGCTTGTGCTGAAGGTAGTTGGCCTTAGGTAAATTAATGTTACTGGTACAGTGATTCTGGATGGTGACATAGGCTTGCTTGTCCTGTGGTAGCCTGTTGGATCTGTGTCTGGACTATGCCAAGTCTCTCTACTTCGTTAGAGCAGTTCAAGTAGGAACTTTCATAACAGTCTCCAGAGCTTTGGATTTTTAATCTCTTTGTATATCATTTGCACTCTGCAGTTGACAGTTCAGTTTTACTTGAAGCCAATAACACAATTTTTTCTATGGTCACAAAAATCTTTCATCTCTCTCTACTACTCTTAAGGGTGATTTTGATAACACTGTCCATAGGTTTTCCAATAACCTCCTACCTTTAAACAGCAAAACATTTCAAATCATGTTGCTTGGGACTCAGCCTGCTGTGACCAGGGCAAACTCTAACTTTTCTATTACTTTAAACAATATCCCTCAGAAAGTTGTTACCAACTTCAAGTACCTTGGTCTTACTTTTCATTCATTCTTAATGTTTAAATCTCATATCAACAGAACCATCCTAATAGTTCACCAGTGGCTGGGTAGCCTAGGACAGGACAGGCATTGTTTATCAGCACTGGATTGTAAACTAACTGTTGCTCAAGCTAAGCTATTCTGCACATATTAGATTATGTTGACATGATCTGCCATCATGCCAGTGCCTCAAGTCTTTCCTTAGTAAATACTATTTATTACCAGCTTTTATGATTCATCCTAAACTCCAAATGGAATGAACACCACTGTACCTTACTCTTTCCGCTAAACTGGCTGTCATCTGCATCCAGCTGCACTTTTTATTTGTTATCTCTAATCTACAAAACTGTGAATAAGCAGAGTACAACCTCTTTATCTGATAGGCTTATAGTTCCCACCACAACTACAGTCTTCGTGATGTGCCTTGTTGTGACCTTTCTCTGCCGAGGTTCCAAACCCACTTTGGGAAAGAATGCTTTTCATATGATGCCCCACTGTCATGGAACAGACTCCCCCCTCTGTTACGAAACTCAAGCTCTCTTTACATTTTGAAACTGGACTTAAAACAGTTGTTAACTTACATTCACTTGTTTTAACTGATGTTGATTATGATAATTTTGCATAATTACTACTACTGTGTTTTGTGATTTAAACAGTAGGTTTGCAATGAGTCTTTAAGTGTTCCAGTTGTATATGTATCTGTATAATTATTCATACTAACCTGTGTATCCATGAAGGACACGAAACATTCTGTAATCGAGACCTGCTTCTCATAGAACCTATCCTGTAATCTACCTAACTTTTAAATAAAATAAAAAAATAAGTATGCCAGGGGTATTCGGAGGAGGTGGTGACCTTGGACTATGGAACACCTGACTGGAGCAGGTTTGTTGCAAATGCCTAGGGTGATTAGGGGGAGGTGTGCCAGAGTGTCATTCATAGCAAGGATGGATGGGAGGGCTGGGACCCAACTGGCAGGACGGAGACACTGTAGCAATCTATCTGGGCAAAACATTTTGAAGGGTCTGGCAAATGACATTTTGGGAGGGGGTCTTTTCAGGGTTTAATTTTCCACCCACAGCTGGCCATGCAGTGATTACTGAAAATATCAGGCAGGGTGCCTCAGGTAAGTATTTGCTGCACATGGGTTACCAACAGCCTGTCTACTGTACTGTGATTGGAGGATGTGGAACTGGTGTGGGTGGATGCAGGTTCAGGGTTTTGAGTTTGCAGTTAAAGTTGGGAGAGCTGATAGCTTGGTTTCAGCAGAAAATACAGTTATAAGAACTTATTATAACAGTAGATCTTTGAGAGGAGCTCTTGCAGCAGGTATTACACATAGGACTAATGCTGTCAGGTGTTAGAACCCCATGGAAAAATCTTCTAGCCAGCAGTCTGTGGCAGGGGACCACCCCTTACATTGGCTCTGCCCGATGTCCTGTGTGGTATAAAGGGGAAAGTCCTCTGGCACCATCTCAGTTCTCACACTGGAGACCCAGCTGAAAGTGCTGGAGAACTGATAAGGGAATCCTCTACCCGACAGAAAGTGTACAAAACTGAAAACCTGGGGGATGGTCAGTGGGAAAGTCACCTGCTGCAAGAGCTCCTCTCAAAGATCTACTGTTATGGTAAGTAGTTCCATAACTGTACTATCTGATTTCAAGGTGGAGCTCTTGCAGCAGGTATTACACATAGGACTGAGTCCTAAGCAGTATCCCAAGATAGGTTCAGGTCAGATGGGTGGGGGAATAACCTAAAAAGAATTCTGTAGATCAATTCAGGAGAGAAGGCCCTGAAGGACTGCCAGTCTGAAACCTGCTCTCCTCCTAGAGGCTGTGTCCAGACTGTAATGCCTGACAAATGTGTGGCCAGTGCTCCAGTTGGTGGCAGCGCATAGACCTACCAATGAGACATTCCTTAGTGAAGCAAAGGAGGTTGCCATTGCTCTTGTGGAATGACCCTTAACTGATCCTGGCTAGGGCTTGCATTGTGCTGATAACAATAGGTAATGCAGTGAACTAACCATCTGGTTAGTGTCTGCTTAGTGACAGGAGCCCCTGTCTTCCTGTGTGCAAATGAGACAAAAAACTGATCTATCTTATGAACAGAACTGGTTCTATTAAGATCATAAAGAATTTGATGAACATCCAGAATATACTACAGGGCTTGCCCCCATTGGAGAACTCTGGGAAGTAAACTGGAAGCTGGATGTCCTGGTCAGCGTCAGTTTGGACACCACCTTCAGAAGGAATGTAGGATTCATATGTAGCTGTACCCTGTCCCTGTGAAACACAAACTAAGGCTCCTTACATATAAGGCTCCCTACATATTACATATCCACCAGCATAACAACAAGCCCTGCAAAATTCCCCATGAGGAGATCCAAGAAAAACAACAATATTGAAGGATATTTGCATGATCTAGCTTACTCTCCACACTGGCAAGAGTTTTATCTTGCCCATTCTGCTGAAAAAGTTCAGGAGGTGCTAAATAACATTATAATAAATGCCCTTAACACCCATGCCCCAATCTCTAGTATCCGAATAAAAGCAAATCCTGTCATTGGTTTACAGCTGACCTCAAAGCTGCACTGCTGAGAAAGACAAACTCTGGAAAATGGCAAGAAAACCAAAGTGCAAATGACTGGATGATCTTTAGGAAAGCCAGGAATAGATGCACCAAGAAAGTTAGGGATGCAAGGCTGCCTTCTACTTGGCCGAATTTGACTCTTCCTACCATAATCCTGCTGAGGTTTGGGGCACCATCAAAGAGTATGGTGGGGCAGGATGCTAACCCCCCCTTCCAACTCAATTACACAGCAGTTGATGGCCTATCATTGGCAAAATGGAAATTCTGGACGCTTTAAACCACTTCACAACGGCTGGTCTTGGCCTTTGACACCTCTCCAGCTAACCTGCTGAGGGAACAATTAAGCTCCATTACACTGGTGATCAGAGTTGACTCTTCCTTCAGCTTCAAATCTATACTGTTGAAACAAGTAGAGGATCTATTATGGCAACTGGATACCAAAAAAAAGCACAGAAGCAGACTCTCTGGACCCCTACTTTCTAAAGATTGCATGCCATGTACTTGCAGTCCCCCTAACACACCTCTTTAACTTATCTCTAAACTCTGGCTCTATTCCCACACTGTGGAAGACAGCCCAAGTGGTTTCCCTTCTAAAATCAGGGGACCCTATGGATCTTAATAATTACAGGCCCATTTCCATTCTACCAGTGCTATCCAAGATGCTGGAGAAATTAGTGAGTAATCAGTTAAGGGAGTATCTTGACAATTCTAACCTCCTAAACCCAGCTCAATCTGGATTCAGGGCCAAGCATAGCACTATCACTGCACTAGCCAAGGTCACAAATGACTGGCAATCCGAATTAGATAAAAAGAATAATGTCTGTGCAGTATTCCTGGACCTGAGCAAAGCATTCGATTCTGTGGACCACGAGCTACTACTTTCATCTCTGTACTCCATTGGCCTAGATCCATCCTCCTTAAGTGGTTCAGATGCTATCTCACCGGTAGGTCACAGCAGGTAAAAGCTGAAGGTGACCTATCCCCATTAAAACCATTGTCAAGAAGAGTCCCCCAAGGTTCTATTCTGGGTCCTATCATTTTTGCCATTTATATAAATAACATTGATTCAACCCTTACCAATTCCTCTGTACACCTCTTTGCTGATGACACTGTTCTGTATGTCAGCAACCTTCGCCTGCAGCTGCTCGTGAAATCCTACAAACAGAATTCTCCTTGCTACAATATCAGCTAATCGAGAAAAGCTTCTATTAAATGCAAAAAACTAAAGCAATGATGTTCACAAATCAAAGCTCCACCAGCACATCCTCTCTAATCATTCTCCCCAGCTATGCACTATACTTGGAGAAAATCTGGAGTATGTAGAAAACTTCAAATACCTAGGTGTGTGGATTGACAACAGACTTGACTTCACTCATCATTTAGAAGAACTGTTAAAAAAGCTTCGCCAAAGGCTTGGCCTTCTATATAGATTAAAACCCTTCCTAAACAGAGACTCAAAGATGAGGTTAGTCCAGGCCATTTTTCTATCAGTTGTTGACTATGCAGACTTCCTTTATAGTCACTGCCCCATCTCCTACCATCACAAGTTGGATACCTTATATCATAGAGCAATAAGGTTTATTACAGATCTGCCATCTAATACTCATCATTGCTCTCTTTATGCTGCAGTTGGGTGGGTTTCCCTTCACCTCAGAAGGAACAGAAATGCAGCACTATGGATTTACAGAGTGTTGTCAAAAAACTTCCCAACTATATCCTGGACTGCCTACCCAGACCTCTCCTAGCTCCTATGCCCTAAGAAGCAACAACATCATCCTGCTCAAATTGCCCAAATTCAACACCAGGCTAGGAGGCAGCAATCAGCTATTCTCTAGCTATAGCATGGAAAACCCTACAAAAATCCCTAAAACTGTCCAATATCATTCCATTTGCATCCTTTAAACAGCACTGTACAGTCTTCTTCAAAGAGAAATGCAATTGCTACCACTACAGCTAGCATTGTCATCTCACAAATCTCCCTTCCAAACCATATATGGCATATTCCTTCCAGACAGATGGGGTGTTATGGCACCCAGTAATACCTTCACCATCCTAGTATTACATTATGTTGAGTGTCTGCCATGCCCCCCCCACTGGGATATGTATATACTGTACATACTGTAAATATTAGCTTAACTTTCCTGTAACCGTTTTTTATCATGTGAATTTACTGTACATCACTGTGTTTATAAACGTTATTTTCACCTGTATGTATAACTGTCTTATATAAGTGTATGATGTATCTGTTGTGTATCAACTACTGAACCTTGACCTTATCAAGTCCATCTTGTAAATGAGCCTTGCTCAATGATGTTCGCCTGAATAAATAAAGATTTGATGATGATGATGATGTTGATGATGATGATGATATTAGGGCTGAAGCTCAGAAACCCTCCGAGCTGAAGTAACTGCAACTAGAAAATAATGCTTTCCAGGGGAGGAAGCATAGTTAGCATGTCTCAGCTGGTTCAAAAGGGGGCAGGGTGAGCTTTTCTAAAAAAAAAAAAAGATCCCAAGGAGGGACAGGGTCCCTTCTTGGGGTTCTGACATACAAGACACCTATCAAAAAGGTCTTGCATACGTCCAGCTGTGCTGGAGTCCTCTCCCGCACAGGAGTGTGATATGCTGACAGGGCACAAAAGTGCACCTTTTTGGATGAGTAGTTAAGACCCAGATCTAAGAGGTGGAGGAGGTACTCCAGCACATGCTTGACCAGACAGTCTAGCGGCTCTATGGAGCATGCTGCCACCCATAGGCAGAAACGTTTCCACTTCATGGCGTAGGTTGCTCGGATGGAAGGTTTCCTCACTGTGACTAAAATCTCTGCCACCCTGCTTGACACCCCTAATCTCTCCTCTGCTAGGATTGCAGGAGCCAGGCATGCAAACAAAGAGATTATAGAGCAGGATGGAAGAGTGTCTCCTGCTCCCGGGAGAGCAAGTGAGTGGAGAGGGGCAACTGCATAGGGGGCTCCGTGGCCAGTCGCTGTAGCAGTGGGTACCACAACTGTCGAGCCCAGAGAGGTGATATCAGGATCATCCTGGCCTCCTCTGTCTGCAGTTTGAGCAGAACTCTCTGAAGGAGAGGGAAGGAATGTAAGGCATAGAGGAAACTCCCTGTCCTGGAGAGGGATAATTTGTCTCAGCAGAAAGCACTAGGCCCTGGATCTAGTGAGCAAAGATTTAGAAGTTCAGCATTGCACTGGAACACAAAGAGTTACAGCTCTGGATGACCCCATCTGTCGATGAAGTTGTCTGCTACCTCCTGAAGCAATTCCCACTCCTGATTCAGAGATCGAGAGTGACTTAGACCATCAGTGAGAACATTCTGGATTCCTGGCACATGAACCACCATACAATACATGCCATGTTCTACTGCCCAGTCCCAAACTCTCTTGGCCTTTCTGAAGAGGGGGTAGGAATGAGTGCCCCCTTGCTTGTTCAGGCAAAAAACTACTGGGGTGTTCTCTGACTGTATCAGGAGTGGACCCTGGCAAATCTGACCCTGAAAGGCTTGAAGGGTGTATAGAAAGGCCCACATCTCCAGCACGTTGATGTGTAGGGACCGTTATATGGCAGACCAAGCTTTCTGGTTTGGTGACCATCCAGATGGGTGCCCCAGCCTAGGCCCGAAGCATCTGTCATGAGGACTTGTGTCAGGCATTGCTTCTAGAAGGGGACTCCCAGCTCAAGGTGAACTGGCCATAACCACTGCTGAGATGAATGATGGACTGCCATTGAGATCCGGACAAGGTGGTCCAATTCGTCTGAGCCCTGGTCCCATTGAACTCTGAGGTGCATCTGCAGAGTCCTCATGTTCAATCTTGAAAGCAGGATCATTGTTATGGAGGCTGCCATATGCCCTAGCAGCTGCAGAACTACCCTTGCTGGCAATAAGGATGATGCCTAGACATTGTGGGCTAGATCTGTCAGCTGAGCTGCTCTATCTAATGGCAGAAAGGCCCTGTCTTGACTGGTGTCCAGGACTACTCCAATATGCTGAAGCCACTGGGAGGGCCAGGGTTGAGACTTTGGCCAATTTATAGTGATGCCCAGAGATTGAAACAAATCCATTATTTCCCCTCAGGGCATTGGTGAGCAAGGCCTCGGACTGGGAAGAAATGAGCCAGTCATCAAGGTAGGGGTAGAGAGAGGCCTATTCTCCTCAAGGCCGCTGCTACCACCGCCAGACAATAGGTGAAGATCCTGGGCACTGATGAGAGTCCAAAGGGAAGAACCCTGAACTGGTAGTGTTGGCTCTGAAAGAAGGAGTGCAGAAACTTCCTGTGAGAGGGTAGAATTTTGATGTGAATGTATGCATCCTACATGTCTAGGGAGCATAGCCAGTCTCCTTAATGAATGAGGGGCAGAGGGCTTGCCAGTGTCACCATTCTGAATTTCCTATACTGGATGAAATGGTTGAGATGACTGAGATCCAGTATCGGGTGAAGGTCTCCCATTTTCTTGGGGACCTGCAAAAAAGGGGAGTAGAAACCTTTGCCTCGCTAGGTGGATGGAGCCAACTGGATAGCCTTCTTCTGTGCGATGTGCAATACGGCTGCAACTACACATTCAGTCACTTCACTACCAGTCTAGCATTGCCTGAAAAGCACTTTGGGATACGCTGTGTATGAAAAGCGCTATATAAATGCTGATTCTTCTTCTTCTTCTTCTTCTTCTTCTAGAGAATGATCTGAATTTCTTGTTCCAGGAGAAGGGCGTGACTGGTCAAGCAGTGGGAGGGGACTGGTGGGTTGTCTGAGAGTACACTCAGAAATTTTATAGAATACCCTCTCTGAGTGGTTTGCAGAACCCACTAATCTGATGTAATACTGGCCCATTCTGGGAGGTAGAGGGAGAAACTACCTCCTACCTCTTCCCCCTGCAGGCACTGGTGGGTTGGGGAGAGAAGTGGTTGAAAATAATGCAGTGCTGGGGGGATTTGGTGCGGGGTGTCTTGGTGCCCTGGGTTGTTTTGGACCCTGGGCATCTGAGGGACAGGATGGGCATGTCATTTGAAATCTTTGCTCTGGGACTGGCTGTTCCCTTGTTTTGTATGAAAAGGATGATTCCGGGAAGCTTGCAGTTCTAACTTGTATATTCTATGTGCATCGGCGACCACTTTTCTCTAATCCTGGAGACCCTTAATGACATTTTTGACATCTGAGCAGAAAAAGACTGGACCCTGAAATGGAATGTCCAAGGTGGTATCTTGGAGATCCTGGTGGAATCCAGATACCTTTAGCTGGGTGTGTCTTCTTAAACAGACTCTTGAAGCTGCTGCCTTAGCTGCCATGTTGGCAGAATCATAAGAGCACTGGAGGACATGTTTATCCACATTCATATTGAACATAAGCCAACAGTTCATTCTTTCTTTCAGAATCTGGCTGGGCTTTAACTAGTTCCATTGTCTTTTCTCACAAGGAATTCTGATATGTGACCATGTGGGCCAAAAAGTATAAGGAATTAATAGTTACCGTGGTAGAGGAATAGACCTTTCTACCCCAGTGGTCCAGTTTCTTGGGTTCTGGGTCTGGGTGTTGGGCGCTGAGGTGCTTTGACTGGTTAACATATACATGGGCAACAGCTAGCACCATCGAGTCAGCCTTGGGGTGTTCCCCTAGGAAGGGCTCCTCTTTAGGACAGCTATACAAACTGTCTGCTTTCCTGAGCACTATGGATGTGGATGACAGTCTCTGTCATGTGAGTCTGGTGACATCCTGAAAGGGTTCAACCAGGGGAGGGATGACCAGTGGCTTAGGATCCTTGGAACTCAGAAATGTGGCTAGTCTTTTTCTTTCTGGATCTAGCTGTTCCGTATCCCATTCATAGATTGTTTGGATATGCCACATTATGTCCAGAAATGAGGGGATCAGCCAGTGGGGACGGGGGGATTCCCTTGAGCCCAGAGGCAGAGTAGGATAGTCATCATCAGAACACTCAGAGACCTAATCCCTTGCATCCTCTGCCAAGGTCAAAGTCAAACGTCTGCTCGAGGAAGGAATGAAAGATAGGAGGCATTTCCTTTTTCCTCTAGGACTGGATGGTGGGCAGGAGCCATCACTGGGCATCTGGTCATCCAAGGAGGTGCCACTGGAAGTCCCCTGGGAAGAGGATCTGAGGTCCCATAGAGCAGGTCGCCCTTGACCATATTCCACCACAAGGTGAATAAGGCTCCAACATCCACCAACAGGATGACCAGAGGAGTGGTGTCAGGTTAGAGGGGCTGGGCATCAGACCCTTCACTATGTCCAGGTAGACATCCCTTCAGAGGAGTCCCCTTTGGCTTTGCTGGGCTGTAGGTTGGATCTGTATCTGGCACAGGCCTGGTGTCTGACCTGGCTTCTGGCATGGGCAGTGTGTCCTCAGGCAACTGATCCCTTGGAGGAGGGTCAGGCATCTGGTCATCAGCTGGTGACCACCTCTGATTGGGCATTGGGACCTTGCCTACTTGTGGGGTCACCTGGCTTGGGGGGTGTTTGCTGCCAGCATATGAACTCCCCTTAGCCAGAGGAGGAGGTGTCCAATGGTGAACTGACTCCTGTCACCTGGTAGAGTCACTGATCCTCTGTGCCTGTCAGATGATCCACTGGAGTTATGTCTGCTTCCTTAGGCCTACCTGACAGCAACTAGCCCTGCTTGGTCTACCCATGCGAGGCCTTGTGGGGTCAGTGGGCCAGAGGGATCTGCGTGGGCAAGCATCCAGATGAAGAAAACTGCTCTCTGGGCTTTTCAGTGGAAGATGAGGTGTCTTCTTAACACTGGTTCCTGTGGAGGCTGGAGTGACTGACCCTGACCTCCTGCCAGAAGCAGAAGCAGAGGCGGTGAATGCCTTATGGGAGATTTTGGGTGGGATTCTGACCTGGCCCTATCTTTTTTCCCTGTGATGATGATGTTTCCCTCCCAATGACTTCTCTCTAGGGGGAGGCTCCTTGGTGGGAGATGAAGAGCGGGGCCTGATGGGGATTTTTACACAGCCACTACTTTTTTCTTTAACAGGTAGGCCTTCAGCACGTTGGCTCTTCAGATCCTGGTTTTGTTGTTTAACTTCTTGCAGTGTGGGCCATCGTCCAGCTGGTGGTCTGAACTTAGGCAGATCATGCAGGCTGCGTAGCTGTCCTTGGCCAGGATCTGCTTTCTGCACCGGCACTTTGACTTTCACCGTGGTTGGGAGGGCAAAGACATGCAAAAACTTGGAGTAAGATAATAAAAATAAGAAATATTAGATGGACAAAAAGTATGGTCGACTGTGAAGGTGAGGCATCCGTGGAGCCAAACTAAGCGGTCGACAGTAGGAAAAGAGCTGAGATGGCTGAAATTTGTGGTTTTATGTGTTACTGATAGACTGTGAATGGACAGTGAGTTGTTTAATTTTCCATTTGGCTACCATGGTTTGTGGAGAGAAAAAATGGCTGCCGTTCCAATTTTAAAACATTTGAGGTAGTAGTATCACATAAATCAATGCCCAGCTGGACAGTGCTGGATTCATTCCTCTGTGTTAGACACTTTATCACATGGCTGCTGGCCAATCAGATTAAGTTTCCTGGCCATTTCATAAATATATATAATTGCTGTTTACTGTAGTTTGGGTCTTGTTTTCAACTTGCAATTAGGCCTAATTTCAGCATTTTGCCTTTCATTAACTGCGTTCTTTAAAACACAAGGACACTTGTAGTAAAAGTTGTTAGCTCATCTTATATTAGGAAGACTAGTATCCCAAGGTTTTGTTGTCAGTAGAATGTTTTCTTGAAACATACTGAGACACTTTAACAGTTATGTGAGAAGAACTCTTTGTTGATATTTTTTGATAACTTTCGACCTTCAGGGACTTCTCAGCTAAAAGCAGGGTTTTAAATAATTGATTAGCAGTTTTTTTTCTTGGGACAATGCTAACTGTTCAGAAAGTATTCATATAGGTTTCCTAGAAGTGTTATGTTTGTTAAACACAGTGAGGCAAGTGCTATGCATTTTCACAATGCTTTAGCACTTTTAAGAGCAAAACGCTAATCAATTTTTGGAGTTAAATAAATCCCTGAAAAGCACACTGGTGTTAATTAGCTTCTCTGACGTAATCTTCTGTTATGCTTCAAATGTACATGTTAAACCAATAGGAATTATTTCTGTTTTTTTTTATGCATCATCTGGGTGTTAATAGTATGGAATTTTCTGAATAACTCTCATAACGCTTCTGAAGAAGGACTTGGTTAATCCAAAAGCTAGAGTACTTTGTTCTTTTTTGTAACATCTATGTTGGACAAACAAAAGGTATCAAATCATTTACTTCTGGATTTGCTAGTAACAAAAAAGGTATGGAAGCTAGCTGAGTAAATGAGTGCTCTGCCCCCCCCCCCGTTAGAGTGGTCTTACCCATGGGATGTGTTCCCATGGATGTTGATGGCTGAGGAGGGGATTTGGGCAGAAAGCTAGGTTTCAGTCAGGACCAGGAAATAATGTTTGATGGCTTAATGTATGATGTAGTTTACACACTTTCAAGAATTGTACATGGATGGTAGACTGTGTTATATAAATATGTATGTTGTGTAATGTGATGCATCTGTCAGACTGTTATGATATTTTAAAATACTGCACAGTGCATTGAACATACTTATGTAAAGTTACCATAAGGTGAATCCTTGCCTGCATGACTGATTTACTCTAATCCTTGCAATGCTGGGTGTATCATCTCTTCCTATACCATTATTCTGCTGAAAACCTTTTTTATTTTTCTGTTTATTCTGTGTATTCAATTCAGTGCTTTAGAGTAACTGGTAATTGCTATTTTCCTTTTAAACTTAGATTGTGGGCTTTTAGTGACACTATACTTTCTTTGTTGTCTTTACTTATAATTGTTTTTGGGCTGTTGAAAATTTAAAACATAGTGGTGGTGTAATTCTGTGCTGTCTTTAATTGCTGCAAATGTTATCTTGGCTTGTCTGACTGCCTGAGTTAGAGTGAAGGTTTTAATTGTCTGGCCTCTGACCCAGCTACTTGATAACTGGAGGTGGGGCTTAGTCAGAGTTAAAGTAGCAAGCAGAGGTTTATTTTCAGAAGAAGCCAGAAGGGGAAGGAAAGAAACATATTCAATTCAGTGCTTTAGAGTAACTGGTAATTGCTATTTTTCTTTAAACTTAGATTGTGGGCTTTTAGTGACACTATACTTTTGTTGTCTTTACTTATAATTTTTTTGGGCTGTTGAAAATTTAAAACATAGTGGTGGTGTAATTCTGTGCTGTATTTAATTGCTAAATTTTCACCTCTCCTCCCTTCCCCAACTCTTAATTATATGCCCTGATAGTTCTGATTGACAGAAGCAAACACAGGGTATAGTAAGGTGTGTAAAGTAGGAGGGGCATAAGGGGGAAGAAGCCCACCCTCAGCACGACATTTGTTTTGACTCATTTACTTATTTATTGGTTTCTTTTTCTTTAAAAAAAATTATCTGAGGATCAGTGACAGGATTTTTAGTACAGTAAATTATAAAAAGGGAACTAGGAGAGCTTCAGTAGCAGACAAGTAATGGAATTGCAGTATAATGTGGGGAGTGGTGCAATGCAGTGGCTGTGGGGCAGCCATATTTAGGCAGACCTTCTGAACACTGAGGTGCTGCCCTATATGCATGCATCTCTCTGGACTGTGGGATGAGGTAGCCAGACTCAGAGTGGAAGTAAACTGGGTCAGGAGTACCATCACCCCTATCCAGGGACCACCCAGTCCAATGCAACTGCCTCAAAGGATGCCGAAACGAGGAGCACTTGGATGACAGTGGGCTCAGAGAGGATTAGAGCAGTCAGGCAGAGGCACATCCCAGATCCTATTCCACTCAAGAACTCATATGCCACACTGGCAAACAAGGACAACCAAATAGAGGTACCCAGAGAAGTGGAAGGAAAGGATGTGGAGGTTAGCCAAGGAGGTGACCTCAGCGGGGAAAGCAGTGGACCCCAGAGGAGGAGGAAGTGAATCCTGGTGGGGACTCCATCACAAGAGGGATCCAGCTAGGAACACAGGAGGGGAGGACAGGGAGGAGGGTGCCTACCGCAGACGAGGGATGGAAGGAAGATCCTGGGGATCACTGGAAGGCAAGACAGGAGGGTGAGCTGGATGTCATTATCCATCTAGGTACTAATGACCTGGCAAATGGGAGCCAAAGGAAGTTCAGGAAGAGTTTAGAAACTGGGGCGGGGTCTCAAGCAAGTAGCTACTTCTGTCACTTTCTCAGAAGTACTACCTGTGAGAGGCAAGGAGAGCATATGAGTGCATGCACCAGGAACTTTAACCTGCTGGTTGAAGAACTGGTGCTGTGGAGGAAGGGTTTGGATCTATTGGTGACTGGGGACCCACCTGGAGGGATGGAGGTTTGTTCAAGCCTGACGGCCTGCATCCATCCTGGAGGGGAATCCAAGCACTCAATGATAAGTTTAAATGCTACATTGACAAGCATTTAAACTAGCAAAGGGGGGTGGCAGGCCAGCAAGGAGGGTACCTACTTGCTCACCTCCCACAGCTAGCAGTGGAACCAGTGAACCAGAGGAGTGGCTATCTCTGCAAAGCAGTGTGCAAAAGATGGAGATTAGTGCCCAAGAGGTGGATAAGCAGAAAAGGGGCAAAATTCAGCAGAAGGGCAGACAGCAAGGAGAACCAGAGATAAATGACAAACCAAGGAAGGGCTGGGTAGAACAGTGAAGCAGTCTAGGGAGGTCAAATCATGGAAAGCCATGTGCAAATGCCAGGAGCCTTAGCAACAAATGGAAGATCTGGAGGCCGCCATGGTACAGTCAGACCTGAACATTGTGGCCATCACTGAAACCTGGTGTAATGATAACCATGACTGGGAGATGGCCATACCTGGCTACAACATATTCAGAAGAGACAGAGCAGGCAGGAAGGAGGAGGAGTGGCACTGTATGTGAAAATGACATAAGGGCCACAGAGATCCAGGAGGAACAAAATGGGAGAGATACTGTGGGTTAAGCTGGAAAGGAAAATGGGACAGCCATCCACACAGGTGTGGTCTATAGACCACCAGCCCAGGAGGAAGAAACAGATAGGGAGCTGATGCTAGTCATCCAAAGGATGGCAGACAAGGTGAGGTAGTACTGGTTGGAGACTTCAATATTCCAGACATGGACTGGAGCATCCCAGCAGCAGCATCAACTAGAAGCAGATTTATCCTGACTCCTTCAGGGTGCCTTCTCAAGCAACTGGTCATGGAACCAACTCGGCAGAAGGCAATACTGGACCCTGTGCTCACAAACAGGGACAGTGTGATGGGGAGTAACAGTGGGGAGCACTGAGGAAACAGTGACCACCAGTCATTGTGGTTTGAAATCACAGAAAGAGCAGAACCAAACCACACAAAACACGATCCTGGATTTTAGGGGTGAGACTTTGGGAAAATGGGGAGATACTTGAAAGAGGCATTAAGGGGATGGACAGGAATCAGGGATGAGGAACAGTGGGCAGTATTTAAAATGGGGATTACAAGAACAACAGAATTATGCATTAAGCAGGTTAGCAAGAGGAAAAGGAAGAGGAACCATTATGGTTTCCAAAGAGGTATCAAAGAAAGTGAAAAATTCAAAAGATTGCATTCAGGCAATACAAAAAAGACACAGGCCAGAAGGGGATAGGGAGAAGTACCAGGAGAATCAAAGGGAGGCAGGAGGTCAGAGAAGCCAAAGCTCAGACAGAAGAACACATTGCAAAAATCAGTGGGTAGAGGGACAAAACCTTTTACAGGTACATAAGGAAAAAAGAAAGACAAAGGAGGGATATTGAGACTGAAGGGGAGGATAGGAGCCACGTGGAGGATGACAACAGTAAAGCTGACATATTGAACAGGTATTTCTGCCCAGTCTTTACTGAGGAAGAGGAGGGTAATGGGTCTGAAGGAGTACAAGGGTGAGAATGGTGCAGAAATGGACACAAGTCCCTTACATGAGAAAGGGTCCTGAAGGAACTGGAAGTAATAAGAGTTGATAAAGCAATGGGGCCAGGCAGGGTACACCCAAGGGTCCTTAAAGAACTAAGAGAGGTGGTGGCTGAACCTCTGGCTATCCTGTTTAGCCGATCACTGGAAACAGGGGAAGTACCCAAAGACTGGAGGACAGCAGATGTAGTCCCTATACAAAGGTGGGAACAAAGAGGAAGCAGGGAACTACAGACCAGTCAGCCTCACCCTCGGTAGTGGGGAAGATCATGGGAGCACTACTGAAGGAGAGTTGGTGGAACATCTGGTTATCAATGGACTACAGGACCCAAGGCAGCATGGTTTCACCGGGGAGTCATGTCAGACCAACCTCATTGAATTCTTGACTGGGTAACTAGGAGAGGTGGATCGAGGAGGCAGTGGACATGGCCTATCTGGACTTCAGCAAGGCCTTTGACACTGTGCCACATAGAAGACTATTACACAAACTGGGGAATATGGGTATGGGCAGTGGTGTGGTGGGTAGGTAACTGGCTGGGTGGCAGGACACAGAGGGTGGTGGTAAATGGCTGTCACTCCACAGAGGGATGAGTGACCAGTGGGGTACCACAGAGATCAGTGCTGGGACCAGTCCTATTCAACATCTTCATCAGTGACATTGTGCAGGATCTAGAAGGCAGAATTTTACTGTTCGCTGATGACACAAAGCTCTGTAACAGAGTAGACACACCAGAGGGTGTAGACAGAATGAGAAGGGACCTGCAGAAACTTGAAGAATGGTCAGGGGTTTGGCAGTTGAAATTTGATGCAAGAACTGCAAGATAATGCATATGAGACACAAAACCTGCACAATATATATCAGTTGGGGGTGAGGATATAGCATGCACCAAGCAGGAAAGGGATCTTGGGGTTGTCATCCTGATGACCCCAAGGTAGGGAAACAGTGTGACAAGGCAGCAAGTAAAGCAAATAGGATGCTGGGATGTATAGGCAGGGGCATCACCAGCAGGAAAATGGAGGTTGTAATTCCACTATACAAGACACTAGTGAGGCCCCACCTGGAGTACAGTGTACATTTCTGGAGACCATACCTATGTAAGGACATAGACAGGGTAGAGAGGTTCAGAGGAGGCAACAAAGATGGTGCATGGATTGCATCACAAGTCCTATGAAGACAGGTTGAAGGAACTGAACATGTACTCCCTGGAGGAGAGGAGGGAGAGAGGGGATATGATAGAGACATACAAGTATCTTACAGGGAGAACAGGGTGCAGGAAAACACTATTTTTAAGTGAAAAAGATGTTCCAGGACTAGAGGGCATAGGATGAAGTTGGAGGGAGGATGATTCAGAGGAAACATAAGAAAGAATTTCTTCACAGAATGGGTGGAGGACAAGTGGAACACCCTGCCAGAGGAAGTGGTAGGGGCTGAAACAATCACAGGATTTAAGAATGCATGGGATAGACATAAAGGAATTCTAGAGGTCTGGGGTAAGGGGCAACAGACTTCTAGGAAAACAAACTGAACTTACAAGCTCAAATGGGCAGACTGGGTGGGCCATAGGCCCTTATCTGCCGACACTGTCTATGTATCTATGTTTATCTATTTAAAGATTTTGGTACCTGGAGAAGGCGTTCTTGAGTCAAGGCTCATTTCCAGGTGTGGCCCGGGGGGGTGGAGGAAAAGGGGAGCACATAATACAACTATAGATTGAAGAATAATAAAAGTAGATTGCTGTGATAAATTGCAAACTGCAGTTGACAGAAAATGAGCAGGTGTATTGTGCAATGACAAAAGGGCATTAGTAATTAGTTCACACAGCAGCGACCATGGAAGAAAAAAAAACTAGGTCAAGTGCATGGTGTCTTGGGAGCCAGATGAGTGATGCAGATGGCATCAATGTGCAGGTGGGAGCCATAATCATGTGGGGGTAGGGGGGCTAGAAGGAGTGGAGGTCAGGAGCAGTGGGAATGGCCAGGTGGGGGTGAGCAGGAATAGGGAGAAGTAGGAAAAAGGCTTAGTTTGTATTTAAGAGTGGAGAGAGAGGTGGAGAGGCATATGGAAGAAGGGAGCTGGTTCCAAAGTGTGTGTGTGTGGGGAGAAGATATAAGAAGGCAGACTGCCCAGCAGAGGTGTGAGAGTGGGGAAGGGAAAAGGGGTGATTATTCCTGGAGCACAGGGAGTAGAAGAAGAAGCAGATGGGAGAGAGGACTGATGGTAGGCAAGAGGGGAAGGATCCAAATCAGTATTTAGAGATCAGAGAAGCACAGGGGCTGGGCTTGTCAATGTGAGAGGAGAGGGAGGATGGAAAGGGGGAGTATGGAAGGCTGAGTTTGTAGCAACTTGACAGAAAGCATCACAGAGGCTATCCAGTCTGATGAGGTAGGAAGAGGGAGCGGTGCCATAGATCACATATGTGTAATCAAAGACCAGGAGAACCATCTTAAGTGACCAATACAGGCAGACCTGAGGGGGAAAGGCATTCCTTGTATAGGGGAAAGGCATTCCTTGTACAGGAGAAAGGCATTCCTTGTATAGGGGAAAGGCATTCCTTGTATAGGAGAAAAGCATTACTTGTATAGGGGAAAGGCATTCCTTGTATAGGAGAAAGGCATTCCTTGTATAGGAGAAATGCATTCCTTATATAGCGGAAAGGCATTCCTTGTAAAGGAGAAAGGCATTTCTTGTACAGGAGAAAGGCATTCCTTGTATAGAGGAAAGGCATTCCTTGTATAGGAGAAAGGCATTCCTTGTTGCAGTACAAAGCTCCAGGGTGGTGCAGTGATTGATATGGATGGCATCAATGTTGCAGAAAAGTCCAGCCTGATATCTAGCTACACACTGAAGTACTTGAGGGTTGGGCAACTTGAAGAGGGGTGCCATCAGGAGTGGAGAATCTGGGTAGGAGAGAGAGAGAGAGAGAGAGCACTTGGCTAGTTTCTGACTGGTGCAAAATGTCATGGGCACTGTTTTCTTGGTGTTGACCTAGAGTTGGTTGGTGTGGAACCAGCATAATACACTGTGGAGGTTTTGCTGGAGTAGGTCTTTCACAGCCATGGTCAAGGGGCTGGATGAGTAGATGACTGTGTCATCTACATACATGTACATATGTGATCTGGCACAGGTAAGGGTAGGTCATTGAGGAATATAGAGAAAAGGATACAACTCAGGATGGAGCCCTGTGCGACCCCAGCCTGGATGGAGAAGGGAAGGGTCAGAGTGCCTTTAACCTGTACCGACTGTTGGCGGCCCATGAGGCATGAATGGAATCAGTCAACAGAGGAAGATGATAGGCCAGTAGAAGTCAGCTTGTCCAGTAGGATAGGGTGAGACACTGAGTCAAAGGCTTTGGCCAGTTCATTGAAAATAGCTGTGGGGATGTCCCAGTTCCATCCCAAGGAGGAGGAAGTCATGACATGCAAGAAGGAGGAAACTGTGGTTTGGTGCTTTCTAAAACCAGACTGCAAGAGAAGAACAAGTTGGGGAGGAGAAGACGTCAGTCAGCCTGGAGTAGTTAAGCTTCACCAGCAGCTTTGCTAGGGAAGGCAGATAGGCCAGAAGTTGCCAAGTGAGGTGGGGGAACCCCCACTGTGCAGAGGTAGGACCTGGGCAACCTTCCTGGACTGAGGAACAGCACAAAGTGAGAAGGATAAATTCAGTAGGAGAGTAAGAGGAAAGGGAAAGGACAGTGCAGATATCAGGAGGGGTTTAGAGTCCAGTCCACCAGGCCTGGATTTAGAGGTTGAGTGAGGAAACAAAAAGCAAGGGTTCCTGAGGACTGATGGGGTCAAAAAGTACTAGACAGCACAAGAAGTAATAACACACTGGATATGTTGCTTCCAAATATAGGTGACTCAATTGATAATGTCAGGATTAATACCTCGCTTGGTAATAGTGACCATTTTATGGTCCTATTTAGCATCAAAGGGATTAATGCTCTTACTGAGCCAGGTTCTACAAAAAGTTGAATTTTACCTAGGCAGACTGCACAGTTTAGAGCTGAATTTTCCCTACAGGACTGGGCTAAAGATTTTCAAGGATATTCAATAGATATGATGTGGAACTCATTTCTTACAAAATTAAAAGAACTGATTAGTAAGTATATATCAAGTTTGAGCAAATTTAATATCAAAAAGAAAAAAATCCAGATTGGATGAACGTGTCTATCAAACAATTGATTAACAAAAAGAATGGAAGTTTTAAAAAATATAGAAGGCTAAAACCCAGTTTAAACACAAGGTTTTTAGAGACCTTACTAGGAAGGTTAAATCCACAATTAAAAAAGCGAAAGCCCAACAGGAGGTCCTTTTAGCAACAACGGTGAAGGATAATAACACATCCTTCTTCTCCTATATTAACAGCATAAAAAGCAGTTCTAGTGTCATAGGACCCTTCAAGAATAACAATGGTTTATCGGCTTCAGACAAAGAGACGGCTGACATACAAAATAAATATTTCTGTTCAGAGTTGAACAGTGTCTCAACCCCTTGTATACTTAGGAATCAGTCATCTCCTGGGCAAATTGTAATTGACCCTAACAGTGTTTTGGACAGACTGCGGAAGTTGGATATAAGCAAGTGCCCAGGCCCTTATAATGTACACCCTAGAGTGTTACACGAGCTGGCTGACCTTTTGACACTACCCCTCACTCATATTTTCCAGTCCTCGCTAGACAGAGCTGAAGTCCCACAGGATTGGAGAGTTGAAACTGTGGTTCCATTGCTACAGCAAGGTTCCAAAACTACCAACAAACTTTAGGCCAGCGAGTTTGACCTTACTGGTAGGAAAAGTATTGGAAGGTATTTTAAAAGAAAGAATTCTGGTTTTTCTAGAGGAACACGGTCTGAATGATCCTTTACAACATGGCTTTACTAACTTGTCGGACAAATCTACTTACCTTTTACAAAAAGTCAATAGAGAGATGGATAAAAGAAATGCAATAAATGGGGCCTTTATGGATTTTGCAAAGGTGTTCGATAAACTTCCTCACTCAGAACTATTGAATACATTAGCCGAGCTTAGTATGGATTCTAACATTCTAAACTGGATCTTTGAATGGTTACAGGGGTAGAAACAAAGGGTTACTGTAAAGGGGACACTGTCAGATTGCACACCAATCTCTAGTGGGTTCCCTCAGGGATCGATCCTGGGTCCGTGCCTCTTTAATATTTACATTTCCACTCCAAAACTTAAAGCCCCTAACATCTGGTTATCCAAATTTGCAGATGACTGTAGGGTGGATAGGGTCATGAATAACCCAGCTGAGGGCTATTGATGAAATCCTACAGTGGACAGAGATAAATAAACTAGACTTGAATACTGTAAAATGTAAGGTTATGCACTTGGGCCCACACAACAACAACTGTGCACACAAACTTGGAATAGCTACCATAAATGTCACCCAGGAGGAAAAGGACTTGGGAATCAGGATTACTACCGATCTCAAGTTTAGTTCCCACTGTAAAGACCAGGTTAAAAGAGCTAACTAAAACTTCAGTTGTATTTTAAGACATATACCTAGTAGGGATGAGAAGGTTTTGATCCCATTGTATGGTGCTTCGGTAAGGCCACATTTGGAGTACTGTGCTCAGGTGTGGTCTCCATTTATAAGGAAGGATATTCTTAGACAAGAGGGGGTGCAGCAAGCTACTACATCAGTAGCTGGGCTCACAAATATACCCTATTCAGAAAGACTGGAGCGCTTAAATCTTTTTGCATTACACTACAGGAGACATAGAGGCGATTTGTGTATGCTGTACTAAATAATAGGGAGCATCAAGTTGCGAGAGGGATTAAGGATCACATTTAAGGCAACTTGGTGCAGTGGAAGGAAACATAGCAAGCAACTGTTTTGCCCAAATGGAATTCAAACAGAAGGAAGTATTGGTTTAGCCAAAAGGTAATTTTCGTCGTGGAGTGATCTTCCCTCTACTGCGGTGGATAGTCCAACCATGGATACCTTTAAAGTAAGACGAGACCTTTTAGTAGGGAAAGAACAACTAAGTTCTAAATACTGAGGGGTTGGCAAGCAATATTGATGAAAGTCTTGATGCTTGATGCTGCCTATGATACCTATGGTGAGAGGGAATTGAAAGCCCTTAGCTGAATGGTGCGGAGATGGGATGGGAGTTAAAGAGAGAGACGATGGAGGTGAAGAGGAAGCAGGGAGATCACAGGTGGTGAAAAACTCATTGAAGTGAGCAGCAACAGAAGGAGAGTTAGAGATCTGTTGAGCCATCCACCAGGAGAACTGGGGGAGCAGACTGGGTTGGAAGGGTCAAAAAGGGAGTGGATAACCTTCCAGAATTTGCCTGGGGAGTTAAGATTGTTTTGGAGGTCTGACATGAAATAACGGGACTTAGTGGCTCAGACTGCCTTTGTACATGAGTTCCTAAGTGCTCTGTAGGAGAGTATGTCAGACTGGGAGTGAAACAGTTTAAATTGGGCCCATACCTGGTCTTGAACTTATACTGATCAATAATGTCATGTGTAATCCAGGGTTGGTGAGAACTTTTCATCCTGCAATTTTAAATGGGTTGATCATATTTGTGCCAGACTATAGTAAATTTGGCATGAAAAAGGGAGAAAGCCATGACAATGTTAGGAGCCAATTAGATGTGGATCAGTTAACTGCAGCCATGTCTTCTAAGAGTGTGCTAGTGTTTAGCGACTGAAGGGACCCTGATCAGCTGTACCTGGGGCAGAAGGAGGGGCCAGACATTCCTGATAGTGAAGGTTATTTAATTGTTACTAAAGGCATCAGTGAGAGTATCCTTTGCAACTACATAATGGGGGTGGGAAGATAGTACACAGTCTAGAAACATGTGGTTGGTGCAGGAGGGACTGAGCTGAATGGGTTTGGCTATTAACTGAGAGAGGTTTAGTGACTCAGTCCTATGTGAAGCAGGCCCAGTGGCCAGGGAGTGCAAATTAATATTGAAATTCCCAGAACAAGGAGCTCACTGGAGGAAACCTGAGAGTTAAGTACAGTGTTGGAGTCAACCAGGGAGAATGGAGAGATTTTAGGGGATGGTAGAGTTGAGCTTGGTTAGGAGGAGATCATGAGAGGAAGGCACAGATTCTATATGAATGCTGGAACAGCACTGGATCTGACACACATAGAGGGTGACACTTTATTTTATTTTTATTTTATTTATTTATCAAGTCTAGGATTACAAATACCTTTGAGCCATGGCTCTTTTACAAAGGTTCCACGTCAGAGAAATACAAATTATGGGGAACATCAAGACAGGCATTACAACAATGTAGACATTGCAAACAGAGTACAGATTAATACAGTTCAAGGGTAGCATTGTAACAAGGCAGCCAGCAGCATTTGTCAGAGAAAATAGACAACAGATAAGTAGTGCCAGAGTCATAGGCAGAGGGAAGAGGGTAGTGGGGAGAAGGAATGTAGGAAGGAAGGGTGGCGAGAGGATGAAAAGTGCAGCATTGGGTATACCAAGATGTGAGGGTAGAATCCAGTGAGGAGGGGAGGGGGGGCACAACTAGAGCAGAAAGGGAAGTGGAGAAACAAGGTTAAGTTGGGTAGTCACAGGAGCTGTTGATAGTGAGATAGTCCCGGAGCCTAGTTTTAAACATACCAATAGTTGGGGCAGAGTAGATGGTTGGGCTGAGGCCATTGAACCAGAGTGGTGCTCGATAAGCAAAAGTGCGTTGTCCCTGTGAAGTGTGACAGTGGGGGACTACCAACTACCAACCTATTTGCCACAGTCCTGCTGGAAGAGATGATAGCCGGGGAGAGCCATGGTAATAAGGTGTTCTTGAGGGGCGCCAAGGTTCTGAGTGTGACAGGCTGGGTTGGGCTCTGTCCCAACTGTGATATGTAGAGCGAGTTTGAAGCAAGTATTCTACTCCTGTCTCCATCTTTTCTATTGGACTGCACAGTCAACACTTTCCTTTACTTGCTGTTGTTTCTTTTCCCCTTTTTGCTGTCTCTGCCTTGCTTATAAATAGTGTAAAAATATGTATGAAACTGGATGCCCTGATTTGTAAACTGTATACAGTTAGCACTGTTGAAATGATTACAGAAACAGCTCTTTATTTTTATTGGCAAAGTGTAACAGAGTGTGACATTTTTGATCTCAGACTAGTTGAATCTGTTAGCTAAAGAGGACAGCTTGTAGCAGGGTTACAATGCTCTGGAAGCAGGAATCTGATAAGGTTCTGAAGCTCCAGGTCACAGTGCTCTTGCAGAAATTAGACACTGACAAGGATGTGAAAGTCCAGGGTCACAATGCTCTTTTAAGGGGGTTTATGAGGGAAGCTATAACATAGAACTGGTTGATGGTTGATAGTAGATTTCAGCTCTGACCTCAGATACTGGACTTTGTTTTTGGTTTGCCTTTGCAGAAAACCAGTCGGTACATTTCCTTTTGTTTTTATTTTCTTGTTACTTATAAAAAATAAAAAAAACACCACTTGTGGATTATTACCATTTCTCCTAGTTTGCTTATGCATCCTGACCGCAGACTCAACCATAGTTGGCATAATGTCAGAATAAATGGATTTAAACTGTGCATAATCTAAGGCCAAGAGTTTGTTCATGGGTGCCAGACCTGGTATCAGGGAATCACACCAGAAAAGTATGAATCCTGCACAAGAAAGACCAAGAGTGATAACCAGAAGCATGGCAGCCAAGCTAGCACAGACACACGCCCAGACTGAAACTGTACAGTAAGCACCAAGAGTGGTAACCAGAAGCATGCAACCAAGCTAGCACAGACACACGCCTAGGTTGAAACTGTACAGTTAACACCAAAAGTGATAACCAGAAGAATGACTGCAAAGCTAGCACAGACACACACCCACGCTGAAACTGTACAGTTAGCACCAAGAGTGATAACCAGAAGCATGGCAGCAAAGCTAGCACAGACACACACCCAGGCTGAAACTGTACAGTTAGCACCAAGAGTGATAACCAGAAGCACAGCAGCCAAGCTAGCACAGACACATGATCAAACTGAAACTGTACAGTTAGCACCAAAAGTGATAACCAGAAGCATGGCAGCCAAGCTAGCACAGACATACACCCAGGCTGAAACTGTACAGTTAGCACCAAAAGTGATAACCAGAAGCATGGCAGCCAAGCTAGCACAGACACACGCCCAGGCCGAAACTGTACAGTAAGCACCAAGAGTGATAACCAGAAGCATGCAACCAAGCTAGCACAGACACACACTTAGGCTGAAACTGTACAGTTAGCAACAAGAGTGATAACCAGAAGCATGACAGCAAAGCTAGCACAGACACACACCCAAGCTGAAACTGTACAGTTAGCACCAAAAGTGATAACCAGAAGCATGGCAGCCAAGCTAGCAGAGACACACGCCCAGGCTGAAACTGTACAGTAAGCACCAAGAGTGATAACCAGAAGCATGCAGCCAAGCTAGCACAGACACACGCTTAGGCTGAAACTGTACAGTTAGCAACAAGAGTGATAACCAGAAGCATGACAGCAAAGCTAGCAGAGACACACACCCAAGCTGAAACTGTACAGTTAGCACCAAGAGTGATGACCAGAAGCATGACAGCAAAGCTAGCACAGACACACACCCAAGCTGAAACTGTACAGTTAGCACCAAGAGTGATAACCAGAAGCATGGTAGCCAAGCTAGTACAGACACTCGCCCAGGCTGAAACTGTATAGTTAGCACCAAGAGTGATAACCAGAAGCATGACAGCAAAGCTAGCACAGGCATACGCCCAGGCTGAAACTGTACAGTTAGCACCAAGAAATGGGAAAAGAAGAAGTAGCAACAGAACCAGAAAGCCTGTCTGTGGTTTTCAAATGATGGGCAACACAACAAAAAGAGATGGAGAAGCAGAGAGAAAGAGACCACCAATGTTTAGAGGCACAGAGGAAAGAAGAGGTGCAGTGACAGAACCAACAGAGAAAAGATGTGATGCAGCTATAGCTGGGTGCCTTGCAAGTTATTAACGTGAAGGAACTAATACAGGACCAACAGATCAGCAAACACAAGTAACTTAAAAGACATAAAGCTTACAAAGCTGTGCCCCTCAGATGATATTGAGGCATACCTGCATTTGAAAGGGTTACCAGTGCTTGCCATTGGCCAAAGCAGCAATGGGTAATCAGACTGGTACCTTATCTGACAGGTAAAGCCTAACTAACCTGTCGCAATGTGGACACTGCTCTTTTCCTTTGGATGAGACAATCCCTGGGAACCTACACCTGACTCAAAGAACTCCTACTTAAGTGGCTCCAACCAGAAGGCAAATTAGTACCCTAGCTTATCAACACATATACAAAGGAACAGTTTGTCAATATCTTTGAGTAAAAGAGCACTAACCAGAAAGTGGGGAAAAGGACATTTCTTCAGATGGCCTGATGGACACCACAGCAGGGAGGTAATAGACCAGGACCAGTAAGACCCTCTTTTTTCCAGTCTAACTCCAGGTTAGATAGGAGCTCTGGTGGAGATAACACATTTGCACCCAAATACTTTATTTGCTATAACTGCAATAAGTCAGGCTATACTCAGGGCCCCGAGTTTTCCTCGATTCTGCGGATGCGGCAAACCACGGAAATATCAGCGAATTTGCCATCCTGGCCAAAGTCGTGGCCGCCGCCGGAACAAATGTCACTTCATTTGCTGGAGGGGTGCCCAATCCCCATCGGCTTCACTGTTCCCCTCCAATGCTTACATGCCACGCTAGGGCCCACCCCAGTGTGGCAATCAATGATTTTGCCGAGGGTGCCCAATCCCCATCGGCTGAATGCCCTTCCCAAGGGTCCTTGTGCCACGTGAGGCCACCCCAGCATGGCAAGCGTCAATAGTTTTTTTTTGCAGTGAGGGTGCCCAATCCCCATCGGCTGAATGCCCCCCATGTCCGAAAGCACGCTGGGAGCCCACCCCAGCGTGGCAGCAGTCCCGCTGACGCTTTTTTTTTCCTGTAAAACAAAACTGTCCCACGGCACATCTCCTGAGCCCCTCCCACATCCCGCACCCACCCACTGCGCACCCAGCCTCCCCACACCCCACCCCATACTTACCTCCGGACCCGCGCGATGATCTTGGTGGACCGGGAACACGCCTGCACTCTTCAAAGGTGACTGCAACTGAGGAAATGCCGGTAAGCTGTATAATGGCAGATAGGAGGGTTCAACTTTATTGCATATCTCAGGCATTTTGGGGAATTTTGGCGCAAATTTTCAACATGACTGTTTAACGAGCGCGGCGCTATGAGTTCCCACGCAGGCCTCGAAGTTCATAAATTTCAATATTTTCACTCCAGAGTTTCAACATTGCCATTTCACCACACTGTCTTATAGGTAGTACAGCTGTCATTTTCACATCTCACCCAAAAATGTGTTTCACCCTGTAGCACAGAATGGCGCAGTCAGTGTGCAAAATCAATGTTCGGACAGATTAATAAAATCACAGTGATACTGTTCATGAGCAGAGTCTTAAACTAGCTATGTTGAAAATTTAGTGACAAACACCATAAAATGACTGTGTTATGAGCGTGCATTGTGTCAGATATGGCAAAAAAAAAAAAAAAGGAAAAAATTAAGGATAAAAATGTGCTGCAGAATTGCCGCAGAAATTTGTGTTGAGTGCTGCAGAAGTTCTGTGGCAAATGAGAACCCTGCCGCAGAACTTTGCTCCGATGTGCTGCAGAAAAATCGGTGCCCTGGCTATACTGCAAGAAACTGCTGTAAAAATAGGAAGGGTAATATTGAAGCAGATTTGGCCTTAGCAAATTGGGGTAACTATTTTACAGATGTCAAGATGGGAGATAAGGCTATAGAAGGACTTATAGATTCGGGAAGCAGACAGACCCTGATGCATATTGACATTCTGGGATAGAACTGTATAATAGGACCTGGTACTGGGATCATCTGTATTCATGGGGACACTCGATACTATCCCACCACTCATCTGACTCTGAGGGTTAATAGAGTGTCACATCAAATTAAATTGGGAGTGGTACCCATGTTACCTACACCTGTAATAATTAGAAATTACTTTCCAGGCTTTGCTTAGTTAATCACAGAGGGACAGAAACCTGCAGTTTCAGCAGCTGTCATGACAAGAGCACAGACAAGGACAAACTTTGATGATGAGGACAGTTTTCCCTTGTAACTTTGATCAGGACTTGTTTCAGTCCTGCTCCAACATTTTAGAGATGATGGCAGGAAAGAAGACACCTGAAAAAAACTGTGGCAACAAAAGGCTGATGGACCTAAGGGGTTAATGTATGAAAATGCTGAAAACAGACTGATGACTGTGATTTTGCTTTGAACAAACTAATGATGTTTCCCTGCAAGGTTCCTGAGGTAAGCAGGTGGGGGTGAAACAAAAAGTGAGGGAACCTGTATTTAAAAAGCATAATCGGCTACTGTGCCACGTTTGCATAGATTTGCAGGCTCATGAACAGGTAGAACAATTGGTCATCACGAAGAAGTATAGAAAGAGTTGATACACATATCACATGATGGTCCCATGGCTGGTCACTTGGGGGGAGGGACTGCACCCTTGCCAGGGTGCTATACAACATTTGCTGGCCAGGGATCCATGATGATGGGGCTACTTATTGCAGGTCTTGTGCTGCATGTCAGAAAGTAGTCCCAGTGTCTAAAAAAGACAAGGTACCCCTGCTGCCCATACCACTGAAAGATGTACCCTTTGAGAGAACTGAAATGGATGTTATTTGCCCCTTAGATTGAAGTAAACAGAGTAACCAATTAATTTTGGTAGTATATACCCAAAAGCAGTTTCTATGCTCACTGTGACAGTTTCAAAAGTCTATGCAGAGCTGGCAAAAATTTTCAGCAGGGTGAGCATACCTAAAGAAATTATTACCAATCAAGGTTTAGGTTTAGTTGCTGAAGTTCTTTTCCTCGCTCTGCTTTGGGGTCTTCTTTTCCTGCTAAACTGCAGACAGTTTCTGTGTTTTGTAACACATTTCAGGTATTTTCTGTGTTCTGTAACAGATTTCAGGTAATTGAGTTTAGATAGATGTGTGCTCTTTTATCTGCCTTTAGTTGCTGAAGTTCTTTTCCTCAGTCTTCTTGGGGAGTTTCTTTTGCTGCTAAACTGCAGGGAGTTTCTGTGTTTTGTGACAGATTTCAGGTAGCTTCTGTGTTTTGTAACAGATTCCAGGTAACTGAATTTAAATAGCTGCATGTTCTTTCACCTGCCTTTAGTTGCTGAAGTTCTTTTCTGCAGTCTGCTTTGGGGTGGTGAGCAGCTCAGCAGTCAAACTCGACTGATAGTCTCCAGGAGCCGAGCACTGGTGTAAGCTGCCCTCCACCCCTCAACCTACCCACCCATGAAACTGTTAGCCCAGTGGGGCACTGGGGTATCCATCCACCTTATAGTGAGGGCCCATATGTACTACACCTTCCTGTCACTAAACATTAAGTACCAAACTTAGGAAGGGAGGAGAAACTGGTAAATAGAGGGGGAAAAAAAAAAACTTAACCAGGGTATAGCAAAAAGACCATACTGGGTAGGACACAACAAACATACTAGAAGTGGTACAGTGCAGTGGATGTGGAGCAGTAGTCTTCAGGGAGGTGTTCTGGAGGCTGCAATGCTGCCCTATCTGCAGACACCTCCTAGGGTTGAGGGAGGTGGTCACCAGTCTCTCAGCCAGGTTGACCAGGCTACAGGGGATATTCACCTCCACCCAGAGACCACTGGGTATAACCTGAACCTCAAAGAATGCTCATGAGAAGTGGTTGGATTACAGTGGGTTCAGGGAGGGCAAGGGGGGTCTGAAGCTTATCCTGCAAACAGTTTGGTTAAGCAACTCCTATGATTTTTGCAGGAGCGGGAGAGCCCCATAATAGCACCTGCAGCTGAGACTAGGAAGGATGGGCAGGTCCTCCAGAATGCAGCTCCAGGGAAGGGTGAAAGAGAGCCCCAGCAGAGGAAGAATCTTCTCCTGGTGGG
Source organism: Neoceratodus forsteri (assembly GCA_016271365.2). Taxonomy (NCBI): domain Eukaryota; kingdom Metazoa; phylum Chordata; order Ceratodontiformes; family Ceratodontidae; genus Neoceratodus; species Neoceratodus forsteri. The sequence continues at coordinate 493,845,723 of CM057457.1, forward strand.
AGACTCAGCTGTCAAGGGAGTGAAGTCAGGGGAACCAAGCAGGAAGGACAGGGAGGTGAAGTGCCTTCCAGGAAGCATTGCATGGAGGGATGGGAAGTGAATCAATAGGACTGCAAGGGCAATAGCAAGAAGGGAGGAAATGGATGTCATTATCCACCTGATGACAATTACCTGGTGGGGGACAAGGTGGAGAAAGCAAGAATCCAGGAGAATTTCAGAAAGTTGGTGGGGGGGGCTGTAGCAAGTAGCACACTCCATCTCCTTCTCAGAGTTGCTACTTGTCTATGACACAGAAGAGGTCAGGACACACTGTATGCAGAAATTCAACTCATGGTTGAAGGAATGGTATGGAAGGGGGGGCTTTGGCTTCCTAGGGGACTGGAGCCCCACCTGGACAGATGCGAGCCTGTATAAAGAAGAAGACCTGCATTCATCCTGGAAGGGGACTGTGGTACTGAGTGAGACATTTGAATGCTTCAGCATCAGGCATTTAAACTGGTCGGGGGGTCAGGAAGGTCACATGGCTCAGTATCACCTCCTAAGGGCACATGCAGGAAAACAAATTGAAGTCCAGGACATTGAGAACAGACAGAGAGGGTAAAACAGTGAATTTGAGATCACACAAGGAAGACAACTGAGGAGGGTGGAAGAAACAGGGGAGGGGAAAAGAAGCAGAACCACAGCAGCAAGGGTAGGAGGGGTACAGGATGCAAAACATGGAAAGCCATAGTAAGTAATGCCTGCAACCTGGGAAATAAAATCCAAGATATGGAGGCATTGATAGCAGAGGCAGACCTGGCCATAGTAGCAATAACTGAGACACAGTACACAGTTAATCATGACAATGACATAATTATACTAAGTTATGCACTGTTCAGGAGGGATGGGGTAAAAAAGGAGGAGGGTGGTGCTAGCTTGGTGGCACTGAGTGTTGAGGCACTGGATGCCACAACTTATGCCACACTGGCAACCAGGGTTCAGGAATGTACTCAGGTTGCTCGGGGGTCAACCAGGGCAAGGAAGGATTGAGCATCCACCAACAGCTCTCCTTCCTTGGGGGAGACGGGACAGTGCAGCATGTTGTAGACTGACACCTAGCAGTGGCTGGGTGTCAACACAAGCATGCTACCCAGCATGAGGAGGGCCCACATCCTGGGCATTAGATTGCCTCTGTGGAGACAGTCACCCCACCCATTGCACATTTGTGGTCTCCGAGGCATAAACCTGGGAAGAAATGGAGCTGTCAGACTCCATGATTGCTGTCTGCACCCATGTCAACCCACAGCAATCTGGATATTGACTTCCAGAATTGGGGGGAGGCTGGCACCCCTTGTCATTGGCCCTGTCATGGGGGAGTAACTAATGGGGGATGACCAGGTGGGATGGGTGCGGGGAAGCCTGGTCTGAGAGGCAAGTTCCGTCTGAGGGAGGGGCTGGAGCCACCTGCCTGTTCCAAGGAGGAGCAGAAGAATGTAAATAGGAAAAAAAAGGGGGGTGATCCTGTACATCAGAGAGGGTATAAAGGCAACAGAGGTACAGGGTAGGCAGAGAAAGGCTGAGGCACTGTGTATCACCCTTGAACCTGTCAATTTTGCAGCAATATGCACAAGGGTGAACTACAGGCCTCCAGCACAGGGGCAGGAAGTGGAAAGGGAGCTTGTGGATGGAGTGCACAAGATGACAGTGATAGGTGAAGTTTTGTTACTGGCAGATTCCAATATGCCAGACATTGATTGGTCCACTCAGGCAGCTGCTTCTGTCAGAAGTTGAAGCATTCTGGAGTCCCTAGAGCTGGATCTCCCCAAAGAAAAGGTGATCCTCAACCTGAGACTGACCAACGGGGAAAAAATCACAGATGTCCAGGTGGAGGTGCAACTGGAATCCAGCAGACAGAGGGCAAGATTGTACCTACTGCAAGAGACAGTTCCTTGAACCTACTGTTACGGTAAGTTTTTAGGTAACAATACTATCTTCTACAGACTGGTATCTTGCAGTAGGTTATTGCTCTTGTTTGAGTACTAAGCAGTTATAACAAAAGGGAGGAGAGCCAAGGCAGAAAGCCGGGCAAGATGGTGTGACCAGAGAACAAAAGAACCTCCAATCCAGAATGTCTGTAAAGGCAAGGAGAGGAGAAGGAAAGGTGGCCAGGCCTGGGGACCAGGACTGGACAGGCAAAAGCCGACAGGAACATCTGTGGGGATGGACAGAAGAGAGGACATGGACAGAGGCCAGGTGGCAACTGTAGAGGAGTGCCACATGAAAACCCATAGACAGACGGTATATCCCCGGATAGGGACAGTGGAGGTGCAGACGGACCAACTTGAACCACACCCTGAAGGGCAGAAAAGCCAAGGAATTAAAGACTCCATGAAGGGAGAATAGAAGCAGGTCCATGTTAATGATTCAACCCGATGAGCAGTGGTCGCGAGAGGCCATGGTGTACAGCAAATCCAGGGGGTATAAGAGGGACAAGATCTAGGAACCCTATCTGAAGACACAAGTGAATGGGTGCCCCACTAGTACAAAAAATGGCTACATGGGGAGAACCCCCAGTAATGCAGGAAAAGTGTGCCAGGGGCCAGGATGGGTGGGGGGGACAGAAGGGGACCCCCAGACTGGGGACGTCCCGAGGTGTGGAGCCCCTGATGATGACTGGGGGACCAGTCACATGGAAAGGGAGGAAGGGGGGATGTCCCACTGATGGAGAAGCAGCCCCATTGATGAGAAAGAAAACAGGAGACGTTTCATCCATGGGAGAGCAGCCCCATTGATGAGAAGTGCAAAAGATGTCCCATTGACCAGGGAAGCAGCCCCATCAACAAGGAGTGCTCCATCGAGGGGGGAAGAGCCCCCATTGATGAGAAAGGGCAGCTGCATGCACCACTGATGGGGGGAAGAGCTTCTATCGATGGGGGAGAGAAAGCAACAAGCTCCATCGACGAGGAACATGCCATTGATGGGGGACAGTGACCATCAATGGGAAACAGCCCACAGAGTTCTCCATTGACGGGGCATGGCCTGTCAATGAGGGCATGAGCAACAAAGTGTTCCATCGATGCGGGGGAGAGATGCCCTGTTCGACAAGAAAGGCTCTGTTGATGGCGGAGGAGCCACCATCGATGGGCCATGTTGAAGGGAGTATGAAGAGGGTTAGTCCTGCTCCATCCGAAGCCGGGAACATGAACCTTCAGCTGGGGAGCCCTTAACATGGTTCCCCGAGGTCTGTTCTTGCAAGGCTGCACAGACAGCCATAGTGGAAGCCCCGGGGCCCAGCAGGCTGGATCCAGGGGCAGTGGTGGTGCTGTGAGTGGTTCACAGGCCCGCTAAAAAACAAGGAGAGCCAGGGCACTATGATAGGATCACAGGCCCTGCCCCAGAAGCAGAACAAGTGGGTTCAGGTTAATGTCAGAGACTGCAACACATGAGAGTACTGTAAGTGTGCTGCTGTGCAAGTCTAAGACGGCAGAAAAATGAACAGAGAGTAATTGAGGCCACCCACATTTATACTCCACCTGAGGAAGTGATATCATCTGGGCTGCCCCATAGAAGACTGCTAGAAGAAGTTGCCGTGTGATAGCGCCACCTGGTGGAACTTCCAAGAGTAATAACTTACTGCAAGAGACCAGTCTGTAGAAGATCTATGGTTACAAGCTAGTAACCCTAATTTCTAGGATCATGGATATGGTGTACTATCCGCACTTCTGGCAGACTCCATGCAGTTCTCTGGGAGGAGGGAGAAAGGTGCACGGCCAGTATCTGGGAAAAAAAGACTGGAGAAATGAGGCCCCAAAACCAGCATCCCGGCATGACTCAAGGTAATTATAATACTGTGAAATGAAGGTGTGCGTTGACTTCCAGGTAGCAGCCTTGCAGATTTCCTGGACAGGGACATCCCTCAGAGCAGCGGTATGTCTGCTGAAATGATCCCCTAGCCCAATGGAATCCTCCCCTCCAGCCACCCTGTAGCAGAGGTTGATGCAGGAGACTGACCATCTGCCAACTGTCCACTTATCTGCCAGTCTGCCAAGTGTGGCTTCAGTGTCAGTGACAAACAGCTGGCTAATCTCACTATGAACTCCAGCCATACGCTCCTTACAATAAAGCCAGACACTCCTTAACAGAAGTCAGCATTTGCCTCAGGTCCATCATATAAAGCCTGTGCTCAGCCTCTGAGGTTGGGTTGGTAAAGTATACTGGGAGATACATCACCTGGCTAAGGTGAAAAAAAAACATTAGCTGGCCCGGTGGCACTAAGTGTTGAGGCGCTGGACATCACACCTCGCACCACGCCGGCGACCCGAGTTCAGGAGCAGATTTGGGTCATCGGTTGGTCGGCCGGGGGGGAGATAGGCTGGAGCATCCAATGACAGCTTGCCTTCTCCGGGGAGGGATCAGGACAATGCCTGCCACTTGCATGACCCAGAGTGGAGCCTCGGGGAACTGCAAGCCCCATTAGGGGATGGGATGTGGCCATTGAGCAGCTTGGATGTCAACGCTTGCATCTTGATGTTGGAGGAAGTCACTTGCTGCTCAGGGAGGGAGAAAATGGAAACAAGCCTGCCTCAGCCGGGAAGATGGGAGGACCGAGGCTGTGCCCACGATTTGCCCGTGCCCGCCCAGCAGACCTCAAGACCAATGAAAGGTAAGTTACGGGGTCTGACCCCTCTCCTCGGCCCTGCCTGGGGGTTAATCCATGAATCCATGGGGGGCTAGAGGTCTGCTTGGGTAGGGTTTCAGGCAGTGGGATGTCCACTTGTCACCCTGAAGAGTCGGAGGTGGCAGGCTAGGGGAAGGAGATAAAGTAGGGGGAAAAAAAAACAACCATTAGGAGGAATGATTGGTTCGGGAAGAGGACAACTTTGTCCTTGTGAAAAACCAAATAAGGAGACTCCAAAGAGAGTGCATTGAGCTTACTGATGCTACTGGCGGAGGTGATGCTACCAGGAAAGCAGTCTTCCATGACAGGTGGGAAATGTTACACCTGTGTATAAGCTCAAATGACTTGCCCATGAGCCCAGCCAAAACAAGCAACAGGTTCTAAGGTGAAATTGGTTCATAGACCAGTGAGGACAGATGGTCAAGGCCTTTGAAAAAGCACCTGATCATCTTCTGTGCCACCACCAACATACCAACTCACACCCAGTATGTAAAGATGGCTCCCAGGTGCACCTTGAGGGTCGCCAATGGAAGATCTGACAGAGAGGGACCAGATGAAATCTAGAATGCTTGTCATGAGGTAATACAAAGCTTTTAGCTCCTTGCCCTGACATCAGATGGAAAACCATTTCCATTTGAAGGTGTAGCACTGGTGTGTTGATGGTTTCTGAGGAGCTTCCACTACATGGAAGATTTCATCGGAAAGATACAAACCCTGGAAGTTTAGTCACTCAGGAACCAAGCTGTTTGGTGCAGGGACTGAAGATCTAGGTGAAGGAGCCCCCTGAGAGCAAAAGAGCAAGTCTGGGCAAAGTGGTTGTCACCACAGAAGCCAGTTGCTGAGGCTGAGGATATTGGGGTACCAGAACTGATGAGGCTAGTCTGACACTACCAGTATCATCCATGCCTTGCCCCTCTGAATCTTGACCAGGACTTTGTGGATCGGGGAAAGGGAGGAATGGCATATAGGAGGCCCAAAATCCTGGGCTAAAGGTGACAAAGAAATAAAGAATATTGTTATTATTATTATATCAGTGTCCCACACTGAGGGGAGCAGGCACAAAACAGCCTAAGTTTTGGGTTTTCTGGGAAGGCAAATGGGTCTACGTGTGGAGTGCCCTGCTTGGAGAACAGATAACTGACTACCTACTGGTAAAGGGATCACTCATGAACTGCCCTGCCCACTCAGTTGAGGCTGTCCGCAAACTGTCTGGAAAGACCGGTCACATGAATTGCCAGAAGCTGAGCATCCAGACTGTGAATGAGGGCCCAGGTGTGGAGAGCTGATCGGCATAAAGAGAGGGAACGTGTCCCACCCTGCTTGTTGAGGTAGCACATTGTTATCATGCTGTCTGTCTGCACCTGGATTACCTGATCCTGTACTATAGGCATTAAGGCCCTCACAGCTAGACACACTGCACAAAGATCCAGCAGGCTGATGTGATATTGGAACCCCTTGGAGATCCAGAGCCTGTGGGGTCTGTGGTTCCCCCAGCTGAGCGCACCATCCCATCAGAGAGGTGTCAGTCAAGAGAGTGACCATTAGCTCTGGGCAGAAAAACAGGACTCCTTCTTGCACTTATTCTGGGAGAAACCACCACTGGATGGCCTCCCATATCAGATGTGTCACCGTGACTGGCTGATCCAGGTGATGGAGGGACTGAAACTACTGATGGGCCGGCTCCCACTGCAGGAGGTGAATCCATCAGTGGGTCCAGCAGATCAAGCTAGTACAAGCCACCATGTATCCCGGCAGGTGCAGAAGTCTTGAGCAGTGCAAGGTTGCCCAACCCAAAATAAGAGGGCAAAGGATATAAGATCCTCCACCCTACCCATTGGAAGATATGCCTTGGCCTGAGGGGAGTCGAGCTCTGCCCCAGTGAACTCGATCACCAGAGAGGGGCTGAATTATTCTCACTTAACAATACACACTTTCCCAGTTCACTTTATCCCCGTACTGTCTACACTGATTGCATTTTACATTTTCCTTAACATTATGTAAATAAGTTCCCTATTTTCCTACCTGTAATGCGTTTTTACAGTTGCTGTTTTAATCATGCACATTTTTGACTGCTTTTCTTCACAGCTTTGTGTATTTTTAATTCCTGCTTATGTGTGCCGACCTCTTGAATATCTATTCCTATGCTTTGTTGTAAGTCACTGGACACTTGTGAAAATGGGCAAACTTGCTCACATGCGTTTCAAGTATTAAAATTAAAAATGAACTAGGCAAGGCGACTTTATTTGATATAGAGCCCTCTCCAAAGGCTCTGAGCACGTTACAGAAGACAGTAGAATAAAAAGGTACACATGACTAAAACAAACTCAGCATAAAGTTGGATTAAATCAAAAACCTTCTCAAAGAGATGTTTTAAAAGAGACTTTAAAGGCCTCAACCGAGCCGGCCACCTTAACATGGGAAAGGTGGGAGTTCCAAAGAAGAGGGGCAGCCACTCCAAAGGCCCTATCACCAGATCTTCTTAAGTGTGGAAACGGAACACCCAACAGGTCAGCACCAGTGGAGGATAGGGGCGGACTTGAGAGTACGGAATCAGGAGCTCTTTAAGGTAGTCAGGTCCCAAACTGCGTAGGGCCTTGTAAGTTAATAAGACTGTTTGATTTGTCTGTTGGAAGCTGAGAACCTTGCTACACTGCAAAGAACAAACTATAACTCCATTTATGACCTGGAAACCTGGCAAGGCATAATACTGGTGGGGACTTGTTAAGAAAGGGAGCTATGCTTTCTACAAAAAGTTTCATTTTTTTTCCTTATTGGCATTAAGCAGAGAATTGCAGGATTCCATTAAAAGTGTAGTAATTTTATAATCAGCGGGAGTGAGATACAACTGAATTTGCTTGATTACTGAGGTTGAGACCTAGGATTTGAAAGGATATTTTTGCAACATTTTAAAAGTGTCCTGCTGGCTGAGAAGTTAAGTTTTTATCCCTGGTTTCACTGAAAGGTTTTGTGTATTGGAATCAGACATAGCGGAGTGCTTACATTGAAAGTCCTGCTTACATCACAGGTGTCACTAGTCAATCAATTGGCTCTGGATGGGGTTTCATCACTGTGCTGTCTTAGGCATCCTTCACAGTTAAAAGCCAGTCAGACTGACTTTGATTTGTCTGTTGGAAGCTGAGAACCTTGCTACACTGCAAAAGTGTCCTGCTTGCTGAGGAGTGAGTTCATTTTTATCCCTGGACTCAGTAGAGTGGCTTGTGTAGGAGCCATGGTCTAGTAAATTGTGATGTTAGTTGAATTACTATAAAGGGCAGTACTCACCAGGGTGGTGGAGCAGTTGTGTATTTGATTGTTTCTAACAGTCACCAGTGGCTGTGGACTACTCACCCACCCTTCTCTACACTCCACACCCCCAGGCATGGCATTTCCTTTATAGCCACAGTTCTGACATCACTTCCTCAACAGGTCTTGGGGAAGAACTATCATATTCTTAATAACCCAGCACAGTGCAGAAACGGGAGGTACACACCACAAATAATAATAATAAAAAAATATATATATATATTACATATTGTATATTATAAGGGAGAGGGACATGTGGGGAGTGGTGCAATGCACTGGCTTTGGGACAGCAGTTTTCCAGGAGACATTCTGGAAACTGCATTGCTGTCCTATTTGCAGGCAACTGTCAGCTTTGAAGGTGGAGGTTGCCCACCTCTAGGCTGAACTAGCAAGAACTAAGGAGGCCTACCCCTTCCAAAGAGCACCACTGCCACAATCACTGCCTCAGAGGTTGCCAAGTATGAAGAGCAGTTGGACCACAGTGGGTTCTGGGAGGATGCGGGTGGTAGACCAGAGGCGAAGTCCCCTAGTTATACCTCTACACAAATCATATGCCATTCTGGCAGAGCAAGGTTCCTCTATGATGACACCCTTAGTGGAGACCCAGAAGAATGCTTAGGACATCCACAAGGGAGACCCACAAAAGGGTGGCAAGGGACACCACAGGGGAAGGAAACAGCTTCTGATAAGGGACTCAATTGTTAGGGGGGTAAAACTGGGGAAGGGAGAAGAGAAGGAAGTAAGGTGCCTGCCTGGTGCCATGGCTTGGAGGAACAGGAAGCGAATCCCCAGGATTGCAGAAGCAGCATCACAGGAGAGGGAACTAGATATCATAGTCCACCTTGGGACAAATGACCTACCTAGGCATGGGATCAGTGCAGTGTGGAATGAATTGGTGGAGTTGGGAAGGGGCCTCAGACAGGTAGCAAGCACAGTAACCTTCTCAGAGATGTTACCAGTCCATGGCAGAAGTGAGGCTAGGGTACTGCACACCATGCAGTTTAATGAATGGTTACAAAACTGGTGAAGAGCACAGGGCTTTGGCTTCATTGGGGACTGGGGGTCCACCTGGAGAGATAAAGGTCTATACTGGCACAATGGTCTGCATCTGTTCACAAAGGGAACCAAACTCCTAGGTGACAGGTTTAAATGCTTCTTTGGGAAGCTTTTAAACTAGCCAAGGGGGGAGGTGTTGATAGGAAGCAGGAAAGTTCAAGCCTCCCCCCACAAAACATGGCAGGTAGTAAGGTAAACACTGAGCTGCAGAGCTCAACACAGGGCAGGACAGGGGCAAATGGAAAAATAGACAAGGGAAATAAGAGCAGGGATGGGGGAAAAAAAGGATAAAGACAACATTAAGTGGAGGGAAATGAGTACCAATGCCCGTGGTCTGGGAAACAAGCTTCCTGAACTAGTAGACCTGATGGAAGATAAACAATTGTATATTGTGGCAGTCACAGAAACATGGTACACTGAGAACTATGACTGGGATGTCAACATACCAGGGTACACAGTCTACAGAAGGGACAGGGAAGGTAAAAGTGGAGATGGAGTAGCTCTATACATAAGGGAAGGGATCAAAGCTACAGAACTAAAAAGTAAAGAGGGAGGACAAGAGGCACTCTGGGTCACCTTGGAGACAGGGAATGGCATCACAATCTGCACAGGGGTTATATACAGACCCCCATCTCAAGGGGAGGAAATGGACAACAAAATGATAGAGGACATTCTCAAAATGGCTGAAAAAGGGGAGACACTGTTGATGGGGGACCTGAATAAGCCAGATGTTAACTGGATAATATATACTGTAGCCACATCCAAGAGCAGGGTCATTCTCGATGCCCTGCAGGGGGCAGGCCTTAGACAGCTAGTGTTGGAACCCACTCAAGAGGGAGCAATACTAGACTTGGTACTTTCAAATGGAGAGAGGATCACAAATTTAGAAGTCAGTAGATATCTGGGAACAAGTAACCACTGCACAGTGTGCTTCACAATGAGCACAATCATGGAGATAAGCCATACAAAAACAAGGATACTGGACTTTAGAATGGCTGACTTTGGCAAAATGGGTGAATACCTGAAGAATGCACTAGCAAATTACCAAAAAGGAGGGGTGAAAGAACAATGGAGAAAAATCAAAAATGCCATCATAGAGGCAAAAAGCCTTTGTGTGAAACAAATAAAGAAAACAAAGTGGTGTAAAAAAACACTATGGTTCTCAAAAGAGATGGCAGGGAAGGTTAAGGAGAAAAAGGCTGCATTCAAAAAGTACAAAGAATCACAGAAGGAGCATGAGAGGGAACTGTATCAATTAAAGCAGAAATAAGTGGGGAAGGCAGTCAGACTAGCAAAGGCCCAAACCAAGGAAAAAATAACCAGCTCAGTTAAGAAGGGGGATACAACCTTTTGTAGGTACATTAGGAAGCATAGAAAGGTTAAGGGAGGGATAGTGAAGATTAATAAAGGAGAGGGGAGGTGGGCAGAGGGAGACAGTGAAAAGGCAAAGATACTGAATGAATACTTTTGCTCAGTATTCACAAAAGAAGATGAGGAAGAGTTACCTTAAACCAGACAATAGAAGCACTCTGGGTAGGGTGGTTGACACCAGTCAATTCACAGAAGAAAGAGTCCTGAAAGAACTCCTAAAACTCAAGGTGGACAAAGCAATGGGGCCTGATGGGATTCACCCCAGAATCCTAAAAGAACTAAGGGAGGACCTAGCGACACCACTGACCACGCTTTTAAAAAAATCATGGCAGGATAGGGCGGTACCTGAGGACTGGAGGAGGGCAGATGTGATTCCCCTTCACAAAAGTGGGAGCAAGGCAGAAGAAGGAAACTACAGACAGTAAGTTTGACCTCAGTGGTAGGGAAAATGGTGGAATCACTTCTGAAAGAAAGAACTGTTGAGTACCTAGAGGCCAGTGGGGCACAGTACCCAAAGCAGCATGGATTTACAGCAGGAAGATCATGTCAGATGAATCTAATTGATTTCTTTGACTGGGTGACCAAAGTAATGACAAGGGAGGGGCTGTGGATATGGCCTACCTAGACTTTAGCAAGGCATTTGACACAGTCCTGCACAAAATATTAATAATCAAGTTAGCCAGCCTGGGAGTGGGTCCCAGGGTGGGAGCCTGGAAGTAAAAACTGGCTGCACAACAGGACACAGAAGGTAATAGTGAATGGAACATTCTGAAGAAAGGGGTTACTAGTGGAGTACCCCAGGGCTCAGTACTGGGTCCAGTCCTCTTTAACATTTTCATAGGTGACATTGCAGAGGGTCTGGAGGGAAAGGTGTGCCTCTTTGCAGATGACACAAAGATCTGTATCAGAGTTGATACACAAGAGGGGTAGAAAAGATGAGAAGGGACTTGGCAAGGTTGGAGGAATGGTCAGACATATAGCAACTTAGAGTCAATGCAAAGAAGTGCAAAGTGATGCACCTGGGAAACAAAAAACCCAGGAGAAGAGCACACAATAGCAGGGGAGGTACAAACAACAAAAATGGAAAGGGACCTGGGAGTAGTCATATCAGATGACCTAAAGGTGGGTAAGCAATATGAAAAGTCAGTAAGGAGAGCCAGGGGGATACTGTGATGCATAGGAAGGGGCATCACAAGTAGAAAAAGGGAGGTAGTTATCCCTCTATACAGACAGTTGGTGAGACCCCATCTGGAGTACTGTGGGCAGTTTTTGGAGACCTCATCTATGCAAGAACATAGACAGGATGGAAGCAGTCCAGAGGAGGGCAACTAAAATGGTGCAGGGTCTGCAGCAGAAACCATATGAAGAGAGACTGAGAGAACTTAATATGTATACTCTTGATGAAAGGAGGGACAAGGGGACATGATATAAATGTTCGAGTACCTCCAGGGAATCAACAATGTCCAGGAGGGTAGCATCTTTCAGAAAAAGAGATGTGTAAGAACAAATGGGCACAATTCAAAGATAGGGGGGGTACGGCTCAGGGGTAATGTGAGGAAATTTTCTTTCATGGAGAGAGTGGTGGATACATGGAACAGCCTTCCTGAGGAGGTCATTGGGTCTAAAACAGTGGGGGAATTCAAACATGCATGGGACAGACACAAGGCAATTATAGTGGGGGTTGCAGGAAGTAGGCTGTTGGTTAACTAGAATCTGTAGCTTATCCAGTAGGTAGGGAAATGGGCAGACTGGGTGGGCCAAGTGGTCCTTATCTGCCGTCAAAGTCTATGTTTCTATGTAAGACATTCTTGAAGGTGATGCATACACTCACAGGTAGGCAGTGCAGAGAGCACAGAACAGGAGTGACATGGTCCCTCAAATAAAATGAAAATGAATTCCAACTTGGCTTTACTGACAAGGAGGTCTAAGGTCAAGTAGATCTGAGGTCAGATCTCTGGACCGCTGCACCTCCAATCTGGAGGAACCAGTGATCAGAAAATCATCCAGGTAATGGTACACCTGAACACCTCTGTACTGTGGGAAAGCTTCCAACATTACCATGCACTTGGTGAAGACCCTGGAGGCTGAGAAAGGGCCAAATGGCATGGCCTGGGACTTGCACAGGATCCCTTTCAAGATGAAACTCAGAAACTGCTGTTGGGACGTGTGGAACAGGATGTGGAAAAAGGTGTCCTGAAGGTCCAGGTAGCAAAATCACATATTTTGCTCCAGGGTCAGGATGATCTAATTCAAAGTGGCCATCCTAAACTTGCACAGCCTGAAGAACTGGTTGAGGAGGTGAAGATCCAGTATGAGGTTTCAAACCCCGTTTTACTTCAGAACCAGAAGTGTTAGAAAATTAATCCCGGACCAGCAATGGGATTTCAGACACAGGCATCAGCTTCCTTCTGGAGGAGCTGAGTGATCTCCTCTTGAAGGGCAGACAACAAGTCCATGGATACCATGCCTTCCCACGGGGTACAGGATAGGTTAGGAGGAGGAGCCTCAAATTCAAGAGGCAACCCTCAACCTACCACTTCTATCATCCATTTGTCTGTGGTAATGGTGGACCCAGCAGAAGTGAAGTGGCAGAGCTGGTCCCCCAAGGAGTGTCCTGGGCTGAGAAGGATGGTCTGGGGAGGGACACCAACCAACTCACCACTGGGCAGGTTTGGAGGTAGCACTGGGGCCAGCTGAGGGCAGGGCATCCCCTTGACCCTTGGGCTGTCAAGCACCAGAGAAGGCTTGCTTAGGTTTGGTCACAATGCCTACTGCAGCCCCACTTGAGGCTGTGGGAGTCTTGCCTGAGGTGCAGGAGTATGTCCCAAACTGAAAGGGCTTCTTCTCTGTTTCTGGCCCTTAACATCCTTCTGGAAGGATGATATGGAGTTTAGGGTGGCACTGGACTTCTCTATGTGAGAAAGGGTCACTGGACTTCTCTATGTGGGTTAGGTGAACCTCAATGCTGGGCCCAAACAGGTTGGTATCTAGAATGGAACATTCACTAGCATGTGGTGAGTGTCTGCCATAAAAGTCAAGATTCTCAGCCACACCTAGTGATGCATAGGCACTACTGCAGCTGTAGTGCTTACTCAGGAATCCCCTATGTCCAAGACTATTTGAAGTTCCTGTACTATAACCATGCACCTCTGGTCACAGACCAGCTTAACTGGCAGTTGTAAATCTGCCCAGAGGTGCAGAATGACCTGGTTCAACATTCCCAGAAGGGCATGGGAAAGGTTAACCATCATGTCTGGCAAACTAACCTGATGAAAGCCAAGGGATGAGAATGCATAGACCTTTTTAGCCTCATTGTTCAGTCCAGTGGTGGCCAGTACACTTTGTATTGGGATCCAATTGAGTGGATCTCAGGAAGTTCAAAGATCCACCATCAATAAAGTGAACAAAAAGTACAATAATTGCACTCATCATTTGTAAGGATCTTCACTGATTTGAAAATACAACCTTCACCCCAAGATCCACACAAAATCTTTTAAGATCTACCAGTGGATATAGAGCCACATATCAGTCACCACTGGTTCAGTCACTTGGACTCATTGTCTGGAGCTTGTTGACATCACCAACATGGCCAATATGCTAAAATACTGAGCCTGCCACAAATCCTTTGGCTGAAAGGTGTTCAGTAAACTCAGGCATGGATCCGGTAGGCACACCATGCTTGCAGACCATACAAGCAGATGGTGGACATGAAGCGGGGCACTGCCACATCTCCAGAGAAGGACAAGAGATGGCCACTGCTAAAAGGAAGGCAAAATATTGGGAAGTCATCCCTATCCAAAATCTCTGTCAATGGGTACTTTGCCTTCTTTTGGACAGGTTGCAATGGAATCCACATTGATTCCGATATTAAGCAAAGCAGGGCCCCAAAGGAAGTCATGCCTTGATCTGTCAGAAGTTCCTCAATGGACTCCCAGTCAATGCCTTTGGTTCTCGAGGAATGCATGGAAGAAAACTCTGAGGACTCTTCCAGCATCACCTCACTAGATTCCCCATAGACAACTCGGGGTTCGTTGGAATGAATATGAATCTATACCGACAGCCTGCAGCATGCAGCATTGGATGGGGTCCATACAAGGGCTGCTGATGTGGTATTTCCAACATAATGGGTGGTGAGGCAAGTGTCGGCCCAACTGGGGAGACTGAATGGGCCACTGCACTGATGTCCAAAGGAGTACAGTTACCTGTGGTTGACCCAGCCTTGGCCGACAATCCACTGCTGCCAGACAAGCTCCTCACACCAGCATTGCAGTTAGCAATGGAGTGGTTCCTCACAGAAGGATGAGGAAGAAAAGCATCAATAGCATTTTTTTTTTTGTGGGTGTTGTTTCTCCTGGGGCCCCAAGTCAGCCAATCCATCCTCACATCCCTTTCTCCAGCCGCCGTCTGACCCATACCGGTCTCCTGGGAGTGCGATCACCTAATTGCCCCGTGGCTTACCCCCCCATGGTGGGGTGGCAGGGTGTGGCCAACTTATTTTGCAGCAGGGTGGCCAAGATTTCCTATTGTTTTGGCATAGTGTCGCAAAGCACTTTCGCAAATCATGATACTTTCACACAAAAAAAAATCACGAAAGTGTCACATAAGCGAAAGTGCTTTGCAACACTACTTTTTACAAAAATAAAAAATAAAACATTTCTGGGGTGTTTTACTCCCAGAAAAGAAATGGGGGAGCATCCTTAGGGCTTGACTACGTGAACACAACAAGAATTGTGTCCCTAAAGGGTCACAAATTTAAATGGCAAGCATTTCTCTGACCACCAACTGAAAAAAAAATGGCTGAATCACGAAAGTAAAAGGGTAATTTGTGACACAAAGAACTGCATTTACGACACTTTTGCATATTTTAACTGTTCTCATAGGCTATAATGGGATTCAGTGTCTTTTGAGTAATTTTTGAACAGTTTAATATTGTTTCATGAAATCTTTGAAAGGCACATCAGGGACTGCGGCTGCATGTTCCTTTATGTTTTAGGTCCAACTGTGCAAAATGCGTGTGCTGTAGGCACGAGCAAAGAAACGTACAAAAACCTGTGATTTATGCATGTTTTGGGGCTCTGTAGCTCCACAACCATACATCTGACTGTAACGAAACTTGGCAGGTCCAGAGAACTATGATGCCAGACCATGTTTTCCAAAGAGCAGGTAAATCCGTTGTATGGTGGCAAAGTTATTAAGCTGCCACATTTCAGATTTATCCATAAATGGGACACTCAATCCTAATTATAGTGGCACTACAGTGCCACTATTTTATATATATGTATATATATATATATATCTTTGTACTGATAATGAGTGACTTTACTAATGTTTTACTGTTTTAGATTATAATTGCGGATTAGATAGATGTTTAAACAAGGAAGACTGTACCAAAGAAGTTAATGCACTGTTTTACTATGATGTATATCTAACAAGTGTATGTGGTTGGCAGCGCCATCTGCAGGCAATGCCAAGCAAATGTTGTTGCTGCCCAACTTATGCACCGGTCTATTGTTTCACCAAAAGTGCCTAGTCTGTAAGGAAAGTATATCTGAGATAACTGTACTAGCCGGGAGCCACCTACTGCATTAGTCACTAGCAAAGTATGCGTAACACCAAAGTATGATGTAAGAACTGTGATGTATTGGCACACATTTTCTGTGCTCTAAAGAGAAGGAGACCCAGCGCCACTTCTCCAGAGTCGCTCCATGGATTAATGTTAACTTTATCCACGGGCATGAATACAGACTCCATCATTGGCATCGCTCATTTCTCCAACCCATGTAATGATGCAGTTTAATGCACTATACAGTGTCTAGAACACTGTAATGGACAATCAGCATGAAATGAATCCTTGATAAAATTTACTAACAACTATGGAACCATGCTTCCGTCACTTCCTAGACCCCTCTTCTGCTGAAAACCTTTTTCTTGCCTTCCTCTCTTCTATTTTGGATACAGTAGTTCAGTCCTCTCTGAACTTTCCAAGTCCTTTCTTTTTCAAGAACAAAATGTCTATATTGCAGATAACTGCCTGTTCACCCATTCCTGGAATACAGACCCCATGACGCTAATCCTTTGTCATGTCCACCAACTCCCAGTTCATCACTCCATTGCCTCTATGAAATGTAACCTGTTTGTTTTAAAAATTCTTGGCTTTACTCAGTTAAGTCTTTCTGACATCATCACTACCTTCTCATAATTCTGTACTCCCTGATGCTCCAACTTTACACTTTTTCACTATTCCTACTACCCCCTCTGAACAACAGATGGAAAAATCCCATATAAACTCATTATCTAGCTGTCCACTTACTGCTGGGAGTGTCTTCAAGATAATCCTTCTGTAGTGCTATCTCTTTCCTCTCCACATCATCCTGAGGGCATTCTTTATTCCCTCGAAATAGCAATAACAGTTTCTTCTTTGGGACTTTGTATCCTGCACATTAAAAAAAAGAAAAGAAACATACTGATGCAGTTGTTATTTATAATTAGGGCTAAATGAAGGTAAAAGACCACCCTCCAAGGTGTGCCTGAATTTTACCTGTAGTTGCTGTTACATGAAAACTGATAGATGATGATTCATGACCATACCAGTGTACCATCACATTTATTTAACTGTTTCAGGGTGGGCATGTATCATATATCAAACCCAGATCTCTGGAACCACCCTCCACTCTGGCTCTTCACTCCCAGCTGCTTGGTCCCCAGGGACAGTGACTTGCCACTCACAGAGGCATTCCTTATAGGGAGAGATCATATCACCCTTTGGGCCCCAGCTGAGACTTACACCTTCAGGTAATTTCTATGTGCAGGAGGTACTTGGTCCTAGCATCAAGCTGCAGCCTGGTAAGAAGGATTTTCCTTTGAAGTTTCCCCCCTGAAACTTGATCATGCAATGGCATCAGAGACATGCCAGTCTTCCGTGTGTGTGTGTGTGTGTGTGTGTGTGTGCCAATGACTCCAAGCCCGCATGTGCACAGGGTGTTGGGCGCACTGACCTTTCATAGTCATTATAAATCAGACTACTGCTGACTGCCATGACCGTCCTATCCCCGAGGAGGTGAGCAGTCCTCTGGATGCTCATCCTCCTCCTCCTCACAGTCGATCCACTGAGGCTCCAGGCTTATCCCTGAGCCAGAGTCTTCAGTGCTGCAAGCAGCAACACTACTGCTTGCACCAGGGGACTGGCTATTCCATCACAAGTTAGGGATTAAAGATTGGACACCTCTGAGGCTCCGGGGTCATCCCTGAACCAGAGTCCTCAGTGCTGTAAGCAGCACTGCTACCGCTTGCACCAGGGGGCTGGCTATTACATTGCAAATATGGGATTAAAGATTGGACCCCTCTGAGGGTCTTGGCTTATCCATGAACCAGAATCTTCAGTGCTACAAGCAGTGGAGCTACCACTGGGCCAGGGGGCAGGCTATTACATCACAAATTAAGGATTAAAGATCGGACACCTCTGATGTCAAATTACTATTTTCCATACTTGCATATTCCTGTACCTTGTGTTCTCTCCTTACTTACCTATTCCTACACACCCTGTTGTCTCCAGTCTTATATATTCCTATTCACTGTGTTCTCTACATAGTTGCATATGTGTGTACATTTCTCTCTATACCTTCATATTTCTGCATCTCCTGTTCATTACAGAATAAGAATCATAGAAATGATTACAGGCAGAAGACCAAAGGTCTAGCCACTCTGACCTTGTCCTGCCTACTTTCACTCCATCTTATCACTGGATGGGCATAATCCAAGTCCTCTATTAGCAGATAAGACTGTTTTGTAGCTTAACCCCCTCTCACAGTTCCTTATACCTGTCTCACCTTGCCCTGAATCCATGCACTATCTCTGCTTTACCCACTCTCACAGCTCCTTATACCTGTCTCAACTTGCCCTGAATCTCTGCACTATCTCTGCTTTACCCACTCTCACAGCTCCTTCTACCTGTCTCACCTTGTCCTGAATCCATGCACTATCTCTGCTTTACCCACTCTCACAGCTCCTTGTACCTGTCTCACCTTACCCTGAATCCCTGCACTGTCTCTGCTTTACCCACTCTCACAGCTCCTTATACCTGTCTCGCCTCACCCTGAATCCCTGCACTATCTCTGCTTTACCCACTCTCACAGCTCCTTATACTTGTCTCGTGTCGCCCTGAATCCCTGCACTATCTCTGCTTTACCCACTCTCATAGCTCCTTATACCTGTCTCACCTCACCCTGAATCCCTGCACTGTCTGCTTTACCCAGTCTCACAGCTCCTCATACCTGTCTCGTCTCGCCCTGAATCCCTGCACTGTCTCTGCTTTACCCACTCTCACAGCTCCTTATACCTGTCTCACCTTGCCCTGAATCCCTGCACTATCTCTGCTTTACCCACTCTCACAGCTCCTTATACCTGTCTCACCTTGCCCTGAATCCCTGCACTGTCTCTGCTTTACCTCTCACAGCCTCTATACCTGTCTCTACCTTACCCTGAATCCCTGCACTGTCTCTGCTTACCCACTTCCTCACAGCTCCTTGTACCTGTCTCTGCCTCGCTTCTGAATCCCTGCACTGTCTGCTTTACCCACCTCACAGCTCTATACCTGTCTCGCCGCCCTGGAATCCCTGCACCATCTCTGCTTTACCCACTCTCACAGCTCCTTATACCTGTCTCGCCTCACCCTGAATCCCTGCACTATCTCTGCTTTACCCACTCTCACAGCTCCTTATACCTGTCTCACCTTGCCCTGAATCCCTGCACTATCTCTGCTTTACTCACTCTCACAGCTCCTTATACCTGTCTCGACTTGCCCTGAATCCCTGCACTATCTCTGCTTTATCCACTCTCACAGCTCCTTATACCAGTCTCACCTTGCCCTGAATCCCTGCACTATCTCTGTATTACCCACTCTCACAACTCCTTATACCTGTCTCACCTTGCCCTGAATTCATGCAGTGTCTCTGCTTTACCCACTCTCACAGTTCCTTATACCTGTCTCACCATGCCCTGAATTCATGCACTATATCTGCTTTACCCACTCTCACATCTCCTTATACCTGTCTCACCGTGCCCTGAATTCATGCACTATCTCTGCTTTACCCACTCTCACAGCTCCTTATACCTGTCTCACCGTGCCCTGAATCCCTGCGCTATCTCTGCTTTACCCGCTCTCACAACTCCTTATACCTGTCTCACCTTACCCTGAATCCCTGCACTGTCTCTGCTTTACCCACTCTCACAGCTCCTTGTACCTGTCTCGTCTCGCCCTGAATCCCTGCACTGTCTGCTTTACCCACTCTCACAGCTCCTTATACCTGTCTCACCTTGCCCTGAATCCCTGCACTATCTCTGTATTACCCACTCTCACAACTCCTTATACCTGTCTCACCTTGCCCTGAATCCCTCCACAATCTCTGCCTCATCCACTTCTCTTCACATGCTATATCAGCTGTCCACCATCCTCTCCATGAAGAATTATAGCCTCAAACTTCTGCTGAGCCAATCTCTATCTATGCCCCCTTGCACAGGTCCCTTCACAGAGTTTGAACAATTGTTGACAATAAACCATACTGATGCCTTAAAGGTCGGTAAATGTTTCTATCATTTCTCCCCCTTTCCCATCCAGCCTCAAGTGCGTATATCAGCCTCTTCAGTCTTTCCTCATAAGGTCTTCCCTGCATACCATGTATAATTTTGGTGGCCTTCCTCTGCTCTGTTTCCAGGCAGTTTCTGCCTCATTCCCCTTCTAGCCTCGAGTACTTCAGCTGTATCAACCTTTCCTCACAAGGCCTTCTCTGCATATATGTATCATTTTGAATATCTTCTGCATTTTTCAGGCAATCTCTGTATCATTTCAGCCCTTTCCCTTTTGGCCTCAAGTGAATGCTTCAGCTGCCTTAGCCTTTCCTCATGATGTCTTCCCTGCATACCATGTATTATTTGGGTGGTCGTCATATGCACAGTTTCCAAATGATCTGCATATCTCTTTAGATGAGGCCCCAAACCTACACAAAGTACTCTAGGTGTGGCCTTACCGGGGATCTGTAAAAAGGCATGATAATGCTTCTCCCTCGTAGTGGTAAATCCCATGACAAGGCATTCTGCTGCCCTTAGCATATCCCTTGTTGCAACTGGTCAATGAGGATGTTTGCTAATGATTTCCAAAGGGTTTCTTTCCTCCCTGTTCTGGCACAGAAAATAATTTTTATAGCTGCATTTAGAAGTGGCAGATAGGGGAGAGGAAAAGGGAAAAGCAGCTCCCTATCACTTAGCTGCTAGCTGGGACAGCTAACTGGGAGGGGTCTGTAACCTGTGAAAGCAGAGACAGGTGTGCCCTGCCTCTGTTTTGTTACTGCTCTTTAAGGACTAGGCCTCCAAGAAGCCCCTGCATTGCAGCCCTCCCATGTGAAGGACCCTCATGACAAGGACGGGGGAATATGCCTGACTGAGTCAGCCCAAGGAGACGGCCAACAGCTGGGGACCCTGCCCATCAGAACTAAAGTAAATCTGTATTGTCTTTGGAACACACTGTACTGAGGGTGAGGAGGCTACTACTAAATATCTTTTGGGGAGAACTGTGTGAATGCGAGAGGCGAATAAGAACTGTGCTAAGAGTACTGTGTACAGTGCTGTAACCGGGGGCTTGTTTTAAAATCACAAGGAAATTTGGGGTTTGTGAATTAGGAAAAACACAAGAACCAAGGACTCTGAATAAAACCCTATATAGGATAGGTTTACAAAAGAAGTTTAAAGTTGTAAAAAGGGGTAAAAGAACAAGCAGACAGGGCAGAATGAGGGGAGGTGTGCAGTGTAGTGTCTGTGGGGCAGCAGTCTTCCGGGACACCTTCTGGAGGCTGTGCTGCTGCCCTATATGCATGCACCTCTCTGGGCTGAGGGAAGACATTGCCAGACTCAAGGCCAAGCTGGCTTGGGTTCAGGGGACATTGTCCCCTGCCGGAGACCACCTAGCTTACCACCACTATCTCGTAGGATGCCGAGAATGAAGAATAGGTGGATGACAGTGGGCATAAGGAGGGTTTAGTGTGGTAGAGCATAGGCACATCTCAAAACTGGTTCTTCTACAGAACTCCTACACCACCCTGGTGGAGTGTGAATGTCTCACCAAGGCATCTTCAGTAGTGGCCAGAGGAGATGTGGAGGGCCTTCCCAGCAGAGATTGCAATGGGGGTGTCAGGAGACTCCAAAAGAGGAGAAAGCAAATCCTGGTGGGAAACTCCATCCTTAGTGGGACAGAGTTGGGAGCAAGTAGTGAGAAGGAGCACTGGGAGATGAACAACTTGATTGTTCAGTGTGCTTTCTTTGTGAAACTTTCCAATAAATAAAATAAATAAAGGAGTGCCTTCCTGGCACCGTGGCACACAGGGATGGAAAGAAGTTACTGAAGATTGTTAGGGCACAAGAAAGGAGGCACAGCTTGACATCATTGTCCATCTGGGGATGAATGACCTATCTAGGGATAAGACGGCCATTGTTCAGAAGAGTATATGGAGTTGGGAGGGGTCTTAGGCAGGTGGCATAATCGGTAAACATCTTGTAAGTACTACTCATCTGTGACAAGGCGATGACAAGATTCTCTACACCAGGATCTTTAACACCTGGTTGAGGAACTGGTGCAGAGAGGATGATTTCAGATTCACTGGGGACAGTGACCCCCACATGGATGAATGGGAGCCTATACAGGAGGGAATGGCCTGCATCCATCCAGGAGAGGGGCAGCAGTCCTTCCTGGAATGTTTAAATGCTACACTGGCAAGCATTTAAACTAGCTGAGGAGGGAGGCACAATAAGACCGGGAGACAGAAACTGTCCCTCCAACATGTTCCTGAGGTGAAGGAATTCTGGAGGGAGTTAAAGTCCAGAAGGAATCAAATGAAAATGTAATCATAGAGGTAGAGGAAAAGTTTGAAGCTGAGAAAAAGGGGGCATGATAAAGAAGGACAAAAAGAGAGAAAGTGATAACACCATCTTGAGAGCTATGTATACCAATGCTCCGAGTCTAGGCAGCAAAACTGCAGACTTAGAGGTCACCATAGCAGAATCAGACCTGAACTTAGTAGCCATTACAGAAACTTAGTTCAATGAAAACCAGAACTGGGATGCAGCTTTACCAGGATATAATCTACTTAGAAAAGACAGGGTAGTCAGAAAAGGGGTAGTGGCTCTTTATGTAAAAAACAACATAAAGGCTACAGAAATACAGAAGGAGAAGAGGGGTGCAGAAGTACTGTGGGTCAAATTAGAAAGAGGAAAGAGACAGTTTTTTGTACAGGGGTGTCTACAGGCTTCCATCAATGGGAGGAAACATGGATAAGGAAATGTCTGAAGCAATTGATAAGATGGCTTGCAAGGGAGAAGTGTTACTGGTAGGAGACTTTAATCTTCTGGATGTGGATTGGAGCCTCTCTGCTGCAGCAACAACCAGGAATAGGGACATCCTGGACTCCCTGCAGGGGGCATTCCTCTGGAAACTGATTGAGGAACCAACTCATGAGAGGGAATTGCTGGACCAAGTACTGACAAATGGGGACAACATTGCTGACATCACAGTGGTGACCACCTGGGGACCAGTGATCACTGGATAGTGTGGTTAAATGTGAGACAGGGCTAGAATCAAGCCAAACAAGGACAAGGGTCCCGGACTTTAAAGATCAATGGCAACCAGTTTACACATCGTTGAAAAGAAGTCGGAATTCAAGTCCCTGTGTCACAAGTAAGGTTTCCTGAAAATGTCATGCTGTTTGGTTTTGTGGTGTTCTTTAAAGCAGCGTTTGTTACTTTGTTCTGCACTAACTGGAAACAAGCTGTTTCTGTCCCTCTGACTCAACCCTGGAGAGTGATGACATCATAGTGGAGTAAGCTACTGCTTCAGCAGTGCAAGTCCCTGCTTGACTACCACCCTATATCTGTGACCTGTCTGAATGTTCAAAAGGTGCCTACAGACTAAGAAACTCCTCCTTTGTTCTCCTTAAGCTACCACAGTCAAGGACATGTCTTGACTCAACTGCCATTATCTCCTTTTTTACCAGCACACTGAAATAACATGCAAAAATCAATTAAAATCTCCCTGCTGCCCAGCCATTATACATTCAGAAGGCTGCACTACAGATGCCTGAAAATGGCACATGACTGCTTCAGGTAAAGCACTACCTTTCTGGACTGAGTCCCCTAACTTCTGGATATCTCTGGAGTTCCTATCCCCCTGTTGGCTGGTATCACTTTAGAGCAACCCCCCCAAATACCCCTTCCCCCTAATTAACTCCTCTGGTGGCCTTCTTCCAGTAGGCTGGCCTTTTCCCTCTCCATTATGTGTCTGGCACTGTCTCTTCCCACTGCCCTGCTCTGTGTCCTTCCTTCCTCTCCTCCCTTTGTACTCTACAGACTACAACCTGCATGTACTGCACTTTCAACACTTGTATTTTCACTTTCCTTACATGTTCTGCTACAGCTAATACTGATCTTATATCCTGTAACAGCCTGTATTACTGTCTGCTGTACTATGAATTGTTGTCTACTGTAAACAAATTTGTCCCACGTGTCCAGGACCCTCTTGAAAATGAGCTTGCTCAATGACATAACTGCCTGGTACATAAAGTTTGATTGATTGATTGACTGAAGAGCTGTAAACATCCTAATTACAGCAGTATGTAGAGTTAATTTTTTGCTGTCAAGTGTTTTTACTAACGCAGTCTCTGAAATGTGTTCAAATGAATTAGCTGAAAATCTATCATTTTGTTCTTCTAAAAAGCTGATCATTTGAGTTTCAGTGCTGAACTGAAGTGTTATGCATTTGAGAAATCAACTTGTCTGTATCACATCTGTTCTTCCACATCAGAACTCTTTTTTTTCTAGCTATATAACACTGGGTTGTTTATTTAGTGGATATAAAATAAATCTAAAATGTGTTAACTCATACAAGCAGTTTGTCTTTGATGTAACCTCTATAAATAGGTCCATGTAAGAACAACTATTTTCCTCTCTGATTGAGAAACATGTGTCAGCCACACTCTGCTATATCAGACACATGTACTACTATATATGGATACACAAATTTCAGTTCTTAGATGGTATCTGTGTGAAAATCCCTAATGTATAACTGAAACAGCACAGAGCATCCTGATGTGCACTATCTCCTGCACTATAGTTGAAGCAGCTGCCTTCTCCTGCCCCATCCCCTGCTCCACAAGCCACCTGACTACTGCCTCACATTTAAGGCTGCTGCACCCTGCTGCCCACTGTCTTCTCCCACATGTTTGGGGTTGCTGCACCCTGTTACCTCATCATCTGCCTGAACAGCCAGGGCTGTTACACCATGTGCACCCCATCCCAGTCAGGGATGCTGTACCCTGATGCCCCCCCTGTGTCCTGCTCCACAGTCAAGGCTTCTGCACCATCCTATCCACAGTCCCCTGTCACCACAGCCAGGGCTGCTGCACCCTGCTCCTGCCTACTCATGCAGGGCTGCTGGGGCCAGCTGTGCCCTATAGCTCCTTGCCTCCATGGTTAGGGTTGCTGCATCATACTGCCACTTGCCACAAGAGTTATAGCATTTGTTGCACCCTGTCCTCTTCCTCCAAAGCTATGTCAGTTCCACCCAGGTGTGACTGCTGCACTCCATCCTACAGTTTGGGCTGCTGTACCCTAATGCTTCCCTTGACTCCTGAACAAACAGTCAGGAATTCTGCACCTTACTGCCTTCTGCCCTTCACCCCCCCAAACAAAAAATGGAAGTATTTTTCTGTTTTTTTTCTTTTAGGCAGTGCAGCAAAAAATCTGACTTTGGTGGCAGGGGGCAGCATGGTGCAGCAACGTTAACTGTGGAGTCATGGGGCAATGGAAGCACGAGGCTCTAGGCTGCAGCAGCCCCAACTGTATAGACAGGAACAGGTTGGAGTAGCTCTGGCTATGGTAGCAGGGGAAAGACTACAGCATGGTATAGAAGCCTTGATTGTGGGGCAGGAGATGGGGGCATCAGGGTACAGCAGCCCTGCCCATTTGGGAAAATGGAAGTAGGTAGCAGGTTGCAATTAAAGTCCCACCTCTGGTGGAATGGGCATCACGGTACAACAACCCTAAATGTGGAGGCAGGGAACATGGGACTCAAGGGCATAGCAGAGCATAGCAGCCCTGACTGTGATGAGAGAAACAGGGGGCAACATGGTGCAGCAGTTCTGACTGGGGTGGGAGGACAAAGTGCAGCAGGGTGCAGCAACCACAACTGTTCAGGCAGTGGCAGCAGGGTGCAGTGGCCCTGATTATTTAGGCAGAAGATGGGGCAACAGGGTGCAGCAGCCCATACTCTATGGGAGATGACAGTGGGCAGCAGGGTGCAGCAGCCTCAAATGTGGGGCAGGAGACAGGGGGCTTTTGGGGCAGGTGATGGGGCAGCAAAGTGCAGCTGCTTCAACTGTAGGCATAAGATGAGGGCATCAGGATGCCATATACAGTTGCATTTCTAGCTACACACATACATGATGGATTTTCACAAATACACCATCAAAGAACTGAAATTTGTAAGTTCACATAGTACATGAGCCCGATATAGCAGAATGCAACAGGCGCTTGTTTTTCAATCTGAGAGGGAAACAATTGTTCTTACATGAACTGATTTACTGAGGCTACATCAAAGACAAACTACTTATATGAATTACCAAACGTTAGATTTATTTTATATCTATTAAATAAACAACCCAGTGTTATATAGCTACAAAAAGGGGACATAACTCACAACTGTGATACAGACAAGGTGATTTCTCACATGAATACCACCTTAATTCAGCACTGCATCTCAAATTATCAGCTTTTTATAAGAACGAAATGATAGATTTTTCAGCTAATTCATCTGAACACAGACCAGAGACTGAGTTAGTAAAAACCTTCAACAGAAAACAATTAACTCTACAGACTGCTCTAATTAGGAAGTTAACAGCTCTTAAGTCAAGCAGGGGCTTACACCGCTGAAGCAGTAGCTTACTCCACTATGATGTCATCACTCTCCGAGGCTCAGTCAGAGGGACAGAAACAGCCTGTTTCCAGTAAGTGTGGAACAAGTTAACAAACCACAAAACCAACTAGCAAAAGACACAGGGACTTAAATTCAGGCTTTTTTAAACAATGTGGAAAACAGTTGCCACTGATCTTTAACTAAATGATAGAATGTCTCATGGACGTTCTGGTAGGGAAACAGAAACTACAGGGTGTAGAAGAACAGTGGCAACAATAAGAGAGGGAATTGAAACAGCTACTAAGTACTGTGTCAAGCAGGTCAGCAAGGGCAAGATTAAAAAAAGACTGCTATGGTTCTCTAGAGAAGTAGCGAAAAAAAGTAAGCAAAAAAACTAGCCTTCAGAAAATACAAAAGAACACAGAACGAGGAAGATAGGTAGAGTTACCAAGAGAAACAAAGGCAGGCAGGAAATGCAATTAGGAGAGCAAAAGTGAAAACATTGCCAAATCAGTAAAAAAGGGATATAAAATATTTTTAGATACATTAGTGAAAAGAGGAAGCCCAGCTAGCCCAGTGGCATGGAGGATATGGAGGGCTGAGGCATCGTGCCTTACCTCCTGCCACCCTGGTGACCTATGTTCACAGTGCAAGCAGGTCACGGGGGGTCCACTGGGGAGGGAGAATATCAAGCATCCAGAGAACAGTTCTCCTCTACTGGGAGAAGTGGACTTGGGAGTCTTCTTGAATGACTACCCCCAGTTGGAGGTCTGAAGGAAGAATGAGATGGGGACACCAATGAAGTGTTGGTGCTGCAGGACTCCGCAGAATGTGTACTCTTCCACGTACATTTGCTGATGTGTTGTGCCCCAGCAATGGGGAGGGATGGGTGAAAATGGTAAGAAGTAAACCACAGCAGCAAGATGATGGTTGACTCCTTGAAGGCTCCGCACTGGTGGCTGGGTGGCCAGGTCCTGTGGCTAGGACAGTGAGGAGAAAAGATACTGGAGGAGCCAGGTGTTGGGTCTGGAGAATCAATTAGATGGGGGCCACTTGAGGAGACAAAAGGGATAAGATACTAATGAAAAAAAGAGGAAGTCCAAGGGAGGGACAGTAAGACTGAAGAAGGGAAGGGGGAGGGATTCTGTAGAAGAGGATCACCAAAAAGAGGACATACTGAATAAATACTTCAGTTCAATATTCACAGAGGAGGAGGTACAAACTGGGCCTTTGTTACAAGACAAGGGTATATAAAGGGTCAGTGGTGGACACTAGCTCTCACACTGTGGGAAGAGTCCTAAATACAGACAAGGCAATAGGTCCAGATGTGATGCACCCCAGGTTGGTAAGGGAGCTCAGGGAGGAGTTGGCTACACCTCCGACAGCCCTGTTCAACTGGTTACTAGAAACAGAGAAGGTACTGAGGGATCTGGAGGAGGGAAGATGTAGTCCCACTCCACAAAAGTGGAAATGGGGAGGAGGCAGAAATTACAGGCTGGTCAACCTGCCTTTGGTAGTGGGCAAAGTAATGAAATCACTACTGAAAGAAAGGTTGGGAAACTACCTTGTTACCAGCGATATACAGGATCCGATGCAACATAGACTCAAAAGGGGGGAGGTCCTGCCAGAGGAACCTCATCGAGTTCTGAGTAACAAAGGAAGTGGGCTTTTTTTGTTTGTAAAAACTCCCAACCCAAATACTACAGTATCTTATAGTGGTTTTACTGATGCCATTAAAACTTTTCAAATCTTCACAATTCCTTTTAAGATAATTTTCTTTTCAAAATCAATTTTCCTTCATGATTTCAGCACTCATAATTCAAAATAACATTACATGGACATTTCAAGACAGTCCTGCCCCTTTCTCAGAATGAGATTTGTGCTGTAAAACAATAAAGCAAAACATCTATTGTAGAATCAAATGGAACCCTTAAATGAAAATAGATTGAAACTTACTTAGTAGAATAATTTACTGTGGGCATGAGGAACACACAGCTGAGGAAGTGGACCAGGGATGGATGGTTGATGTGGCCTATCTGGATTTCAACAAGGTCTTCGACACCGTTCTACAAAGAAGGTTGGAAAACAAACTGGTAGCCTCTATCTCAGGTGGCCACTTGCCACTTCAGTGATGTCACCACTGGTGAAGCAGCAAGCTGTGTGGCTAAAAATTTGGAGTCCCCGAGTGCCACGGACATGAAATAAATCCACTTCAGCCAGTTTTCTCCACCTCTCTCATCACCATTAATAACATGTCTCTCCTGCTGCTCCTTGTGTTTTGAAACATTAAGAGCAGCAAGAGAGACATGATATTAAGAAACAAGAATTAAAACTGCAGGACTGAAGAGTTAAGCAGGAGGTCAGGAGAATATTTAAGACAGAGTCACACTGCAAAATATAGAAGCCAGACTGTCAACATAACATAACTGCTGCTACAGTAAAGGGCAGCAAAAGTTGTAAATTAAGGCAAGGCTTGGGTTGGTTAATAACAAAGTGACTCTGCTCAATCAGATTCTAGTACAAGGTGATAATTATAGACCGAGGCCCAGATATTCAAAAGGGTTGTGCATAACGCAACCCACTGATGTGCCCCGGCATGCTATTCAAATGGAAATTGCACCTGACATGAATCCTGATGCGCCGGAGTGCATCAGTAATGTATGTAGGCGCAGGTAGGGGGGGGCGTGTCCATGCATACTCTGTACAGCCCGATATTCAGCCTGGAATGTGCTGAGCCATGCATGCGCAACCCCTACTTGCACCGCACAAAGTTGAGCAAAAAAAAAAAGGAGCAATGGCCGGCCACCCACAGGTGAGCTGCCATATTGTAGAGTGCAACTCAGCAGCTGCCACCTGTGGGTGGCCACCCAAGCTCTGGCTGCACCTCCCTGGTGGCGCCCCCCCATGCCCGATCGCAGGCATTAGTAAAAGAAATAAAAGCTCCTATATCCCTGGTGGTCCACTGGGCCGCTGTCTGCCTGATCGCAGGCTTAAATAAAATGAAAAAGAAACCTATATCCCTGGTGGTCCAGTGCACCGCTGTCTGCCCAATGCAAAATTTCAAAATATTTTTATATTTAATCTTGTCAGACAGGACTTATTGTGCTTTACAATATTATTTTATGTTGTCTGAAAAGGTAAGACTTTTTCTTTGAGATGCATATGTGGTTGTGAAGTTTTAAGGTAATATAAGAGAATAAACTGATAAAAGTGAAGACACCATTAATAGATGAAATGTTAGCAAATCACCATGATGAGCAGTGTGCATTAATTCCAGTGACCCTGCCAAGTATGGCTCTCATAGACAATGCTATCAAAAGTTCACAAGTATCAGCCCCTACTTGCATACTACGTGACCCTGAGCAAGTCACTTAACTTCCTTGTGCTCCCAGGTTGCACCTGGAAATAAGGGCTGGTTTACTGTGCCCTTCCTTGTTAAACAATTTCCCCTTTCCCTTTTCTTTCCCTATTGTTATAAATGCAGATGAAACCATAATGGAAAGAGCTATTTGATGATCAAGATATGCTCACAAAAATTAAGACAGAGGACCTCACTGCAAGGGAGTTTCGTAAACATAACAAGTGCTACCTAAATGATACAGTGTATCACAAAAGGCAGGACCCCAGATGATCAGAACAGAAGTGATGAAGTTCATTCACTTATTGGGCCTGTGTAGTACAGTATGATCTGCACGCCCATTGGCCCAGGCAGTGGACCAATAGGCGTACAGGTGGTAATGTATGCTGTCAGTTGGAGGGTGGCCAGGCGGCATGTGGGTGGGGAGCTGCCACCTGCCGCTGAATGAAGTGCTGGGTGGCGGGGGACTGCGGTGGGTGGGTGGGGGTGGGGTACCACTGGACCACCAGAATTACTTACACGATATCCACCCACAATTGGGCACTGAGGTGGGGTTCCACTGGACCACCAGGGATGTTGATGACACATATGCCAGCGATAGGGTGATGGGAGACCTTCCACTGGACAACCAGGGTTTATGTATACGTCTGCCTACGTTCAGCTACTGGAGGGGATTCCACTGGACCACCAGGGGGATCATTTACTTATGCCAGCAATCGGGCGATGGGGTGCAGTCCACTGGACCACCAGGGTTATGTTTAGATATTCCCGTAATCGGGCTATGGGGCAGGGGGCACAACGCTCACTGGGCGGGGGGCTTGGGCCAGTATTTTGGTAGGTTGGGTGGCCGCCCATGCCAGGCAGCTGCAGTGTTGCACCCTGTAATATGGCAACTCACCTGTGGGTGCCCCTGACTTGTTCCCTGTTTTTACGGACACAACTATGCACCCCCCAGAGTGATGCAAGGCGGGGTTGCACCTGCATATCGGGATGTACCGCCTATGCATGGGCACGCCCCTCGCACTTGCACCGCATACATTTCCGATGCACCCCGATGCATTGTGTATTGCACAGCACAACTTGCCCCTTTGAATATCGCACTGAGGTGCATTGGTGGGTTGCGCATGGTGCAACCCTTTTGAATATCCCACCCCTGGTCTATTATAGTTCAAGGGTTTCTTCAATTTTACCAAATGGCTGACACAATTATCACTTTGGATGAGATAAATTGGGATTAATTGTTTGATATGCTTCATGTATAAAATTGTGGTAAACAATTTATCAAAGAAAGAATTTATTTGTGATAAATATAAAAATAATATAGAACTGCTTACTGAAATAAATTATTTTTACAATTAACATGATATGTTAGAACAAAATCAAAATTAAATGGCCTTGAGACTTGGGACTTTAAACAATCAGTCCACCCCTGGACAGAAAACTTTCCAGCCAAAGCTTATCGAAACAAGTTGCAGTCAGCCACATAGAAACATAGAAACAGAATTTGACGGTAGATAAGGACTGCTTGGCCCACCCAGCCTGCCTATTTCCCTACCTAATGGATAAGCTGCAGATCCTAGTTAACCAGCAGCCTACTTCTTTCTACCCCAACCCCCTAGAATTGCCTTGTGACTGTCCCATGCATGCTTGAATTCAGCCACTGTTTTTTACTCCACAACCTCCTCCAGAAGGCCATTCCATGCATCCACAACCCATTCTGTGAAAAAAATACTTCCTTACATTACCTCTGAGCTGCCACCCCCATCTTCAAATTGTGCCCCCTTGTTCTTGCACACCTCTTTTTTTGAAAGATGCTCTTGGACTTTGTTGATTCCCTTGAGGTACTTGAAAGTTTCTATCATGTCCCCCCTCTCCCTCCTTTCCTCGAGGCTATACATAGTAAGCTCCTTTAGTCTCTCTCCATATGTCTTCTGATGCAGACCCTGCACCATTTTAGTTGCCCTCCACTGGACAGCTTCCATCATGTCCATGTCCTTGCACAGACTGGATCTCCAGAACTGCACACAGTACTCCAGATGGCGTCTCACTAGCTGTCTGTACAGAAGGATAACAACTTCTTGTTTTCTACTGGTGATGCCTCTCCCTATGCATCCCAGTATCCCCTCAGCCCTCCTTACTACCCTCTCACATTGCTTGCCCACCTTTAGGTCATCTGATATGACTACCCCCAGGTCCCTTTCCATTTTTTTTGTTGTTAGTATCTCACCCCCCATTGTGTACTTTTCCACTGGGTTTTTGTTTCCCAGGTGCATTACCTTGCACTTCTTAGCATTAAATCTAAGCTGCCATTCATTTGACCATTTATCTAACCTTGCCAAGTCCCTTCTCATCCTTTCCACCCCACCTTGTACATCAACTCTGTTGCAGATCTTTGTATCATCTGCAAAGAGACATACTTTTCCCTCCAGTCCTTCTGCAATGTCGCTTATAAAGACATTGAAGAGGACCGGTCCTAATACTGAACCCTGCGGTACCCCACTAGTAACCCACCTTTCTTCAGAGTGGACTCCATTTACTATTACCCTCAGTGTCCTATTCTTCAGCCAATTCTTTACCCAGGCTGTCATCATGGGACCCACTCCCAGGCTGGCTAACTTGTATATTAATCTTTTATGTGGGACTGAGTCAAATGCCTTGCTAAAGTCTAGGTAGGCCATGTCCATAGCCCCTCCCTGATCTACTACTTTGGCCACCCAGTCAAAGAACTCTATTAGATTCGTCTGGCATGACCTTCCTGCTGTGAATCCATGCTGCCTTGGGTCCTGTGCCCCGCTGGCCTCTAGGTACTTGACAATTCTTTCCTTCAGAAATGATTCCATCATTTTCCTTATCACTGAGGTTAAACTAACTGGTCTGTAGTTTCCTGTTTCTGCCCTGCTCCCACTTTTGTGAAGGGGAATCACATCTGCCCTCCTCCAGTCCTCAGGTACCACACCATCCTCCCATGATTTGTTAAAGAGGGTAGTCAGTGCTGTCACTAGTTCTACCCTTAGTTCTTATAGAATTCTGGGATGAATCCCATCAGGCCCCATTGCTTTGTCCACCTTCAGTTTTAAGAGTTCTTTCAGAACCCTTTCTTCTGTAAATGGACTGGTATCAACTTCTGTATCCAGAGTGTTTCTATTGTTTGTTTTAGGTACCTCCCCCTCTTCATTTGTAAATACTGAGCAAAAATATTAGTTTAATATCTCTGCTTCTTGACCGTCACCCTCTGCCCACCTCCTTCCCCTTTATTAAGCCTCGCTATCCCTCCCTTAGTCTTCCTTCACTCTCTGATGCACCTAAAAAGGGTTTTATCCCCCTTCTTAACTGAGTTGGCTATCTTTTCCTTGGTTCGGGCCTTTGCTGTTCTGACTGCCTTCCCAGCTTCCTTTTGTTTTAACTGATACAATTCTCTGGCCTGCTCCTTCTGTGATTCCTTGTACTTTCTGAATGTTTTCTTTTTCTCTTGAACCTTCACTGCTACCTCCTTTGAGAACCATAGTGGTTTCTTACATCATTTTGTTTTGTTTATTTGCTTCGCACAAAGGCTTGTTACCTCTGTGATGGCAGTTTTTATTATTCTCCATTGTTCTTCCACCCCTCCTTCCTGCCCATTTGCTACTGCATTCCTTAGGCACTCACCCATTTTGGCAAAGTCAGCCATCCTGAAGTCCAGTACTTTTGCCTTTGTATGGCTTTTCTCTATTGGTGTGTTTATTGTGAACCATACTGTTCCATGGTAGCTAGCTCCCAGATGGCTACCCACTTCTATATCTGTGATCTTCTTTCCATCTCTATTTGAGAGAACCAGGTCTAAGATTGCTCCCTCTTGAGTAGGTTCCAATGCTAGTTGTCTAAGGCATGCCCCCTCTAGGGCATCTAGAATAACCCCACTCTTAGAAGTGGCTGCTGCAACTGCACTCCAATTAATATCTGGCATATTCAGATCACCCATCAGCAGTATCTCCCCTTTATCTGCCATTCTAAGTATACTTTCTATCATTTTCTTGTCCATTTCCTCCCCCTGAGAGGGGGGGGTCTGTATACAACCCCTTTGCGGATTGGGGTGCCATTGCCTGCCTCCAAATTGACCCACAGTGCTTCTTCTCCTCCCTGTTTACCCTTTTGTTCTGTTGCTTTGATTCGTTCTCTTATGTAGAGAGCTACTCCTCCTCCTCTTTTACCATCTCTGTCCCTCCTGTAGATAATGTATCCTGGTATGTTTACATCCCAGTCATGGTTCTGTGTGTACCATGTTTCTGTGACTGCCACAATATCCAGATGTTCCTCCTCCATTAAGGCTACTAATTCAGGAAGCTTGTTACCCAGATTACGGGCATTGGTATTCATTGCTCTCAATTTTTTGATAGCTTTACCTTCTGTTGCAGCATCCCCAACTGACCTTTCTACCTTGGCCTTTTTTCATTTAGTACTCTGTTTTGTAGGGGGAGGCTGGTATTTTCCTGTTGCTTATCAGTGCCTCCCCTTGACTAGTTTAAAAGCTTGCCAATGAAGCATTTAAACCGATTGCCCAAAAGACTTGTTCGCTTCCTGGACAGATGCAGACCATCCTGCCAGTATAGGCTGGTGTCCCTCCAGGTGGAACTCCAGTCCCCAATGAAGCCAAACCCCTGTGCTCCACACCATTTTTTCAACCATTTGTTAAACTGCATGGTGCAAAGTACCCTCGCCTCACCCATGCCACTAACAGGCAGAACTTCTGAGAAGGATACTGTGTGTGCTACATGTCTTAGGCCCCTCCCTAACTCTACAAAGTCCTTCTCCACTGCTCTAATCTCATGATGAGCCAAGTCATTTGTCCCTAGGTGGACAATGACATCCAGCTCAGACTCCCGTGCAACTGTTCTCGTGATACTTAGGATGCACTTCCTGTCTCTCCAAGCCATGGCACCAGACAGGCACCTTACTTCAGTTTTCCCTGCTCCCCCCAGTTCTATTCCCCTAATAATTGAGCCCCCCACCAGGAGTTGTTTCCTTTCCCTGTGGTGCCCTCCGCCTCTTTCCTGAGGGCCTCCCGTGTGATAGTTGTCTGCAACCTCTTTAGTCTCCTCTATGGGTGCATCTATAGGGGAACTATGCTCCCCCAGAATGGTGTATGGATTGTGGAGCGGAACAACTGACTGGGTGTGCTTTTGTTCCACCACCCTTACTCTCCATGAGCCCACTGTGGTCCAACTGCTGTACTTTCTTCGCAACTTCTGAGGTAGTGGTGGCTCTGGTGCTCCCTGGATGGGGGAGGTTCCATTACTACTGTCCAGTGCATCCTGAAGATGGGCAACTTCCTCCCTCAGGGCAGAGAGTTGTCTGAAAACAGGGCAGCATCTCAGCCTCTAGAAAGACTCCCAGAAGACTGCTGCCTCACAGCCATTACATTGCACTACTCCCCACATGTCTGACTACCTTAGTTTGTGTGTGTGTGTGTGTGTGTGTGTGTGTGTGTGTGTGTGTGTGTGTGTGTGTGATTGGTTTGTTATATAGAAATAAAAATATTATATATTGTGTATGCTTATATTTTCACTGCAGTGTGCTAGAGAGGATATGACAGTGATATGCACCTTGCCCTCTTGAGGAAATGATGTCAGAACCCCAGGTATAAAGGAGCTATTTCCAGGGGTTTGTGAAGTGAGGGGTGGAAAGAGTTTGGGCCTAAACTGTGCCCTCACGAAACAATCAGCTAAAAGCTCTGACCTGCTGCTGTGATGAGTCCCTTCCTGTCAGCAAGATGCCCTACATGACATATTTCTAGTGAATTGACAAATGCTGTTCCGGGGAACAACATGGGGCAACTTCCTCTGAACAATGAACATAGGCTGTCCCTCTAACTTGCAGTGAGGAAAACTCTGATCTGAACAGTAGAAAAAGGGACAGGGAAGGAGATGGCCCACAAAATCTAGGACCTGAGTCAGACTGGGCCCTTGTAGAGTGTTACACCTGGGTTATGCCCCCTACCGTCCCACATACACCTCACATACACCTCACACTGCATTCATGGTCTATCTTACTGTGATACTGCTATTTTGCCCTAACACATAGATTTAGGCACCCATCAAATAAGCATGAGTGCCAGGAATTTGCTTCGCTGCTAATATTTGCTAATGTTTACATCCTTTCATAGGATTAGAACATGCATGACTATTATACCTCACTATAATGCATTATGTTCGTCCTTTACATATATTCCATATATAATCTACCTAATCACTGATAAGCTGACTCTGAGGGATCCTCAGTGATTATTGTATACCTATATTCTCACATAATTATATGTAGTGTGTGTTTTACACTCAGGCAGATATGCCATGTGTAATAGAGCCCTGTCAGCACTTTTCTTTGTCTAAGCAAGCTGACAGAGAAAAAAAACCTTTGTTAAGTCTTATATTATACATAAGCAAGAAATGCCACATGTAGTTTGAATCTGTCAGCATTTCTTTTGTCCAAGCTACAATGTTAATGGAAGCATATTCTGTCTCATATGATATACTCATTAGTAATTCTGTCTCCTAAGTCATTATCCAGTACATATTGTTTCTCATATCTGTAACTATGAGGTAATCTCTGTTACTATGCTGTTATCTGTAGTATTTAGCTTTCTGCAACCTACTGTAGCTGCTCAAGAGCAGGAGAGTGGGGAGACAGAACGAGATCTTGGAGAACCTGAGATCCTACAATCCTG
The DNA here is from genome assembly GCA_016271365.2 of Neoceratodus forsteri. NCBI lineage: Eukaryota > Metazoa > Chordata > Ceratodontiformes > Ceratodontidae > Neoceratodus > Neoceratodus forsteri. The sequence goes on from CM057457.1 coordinate 493,882,114, forward strand.
GAGATTCTGTACATTCTTCAGGAGAGTGGTGAGAAACCCATCTCCCTTGTGATTTTATCTGTCACATGCTTGGTGTAAGTAGTCTAATAAACATTCATTAGTACTCTTGCTTGTTTATGAATGTTTCTTGGCACACTCCAAAGACATAAGAATCTGTATTATTATAATTTACCCTACACACGAAGAGTGTTTCGGCAACAACAGAAAAGGCACACAGTTAAAAAGAGTTGTAAAGCCCAAACATTCATGTTATCTACTTCTAACAGAGTTCATCTTTTTATTAAATCCTCAGAGGAAGGTCAAATTATTGAATTTGACAGTGTAGCGGTAGAGAAGGAAGGCCCTGAAATTGTACATAGTAATGAGCCCCACCTAATTATTACAACCCAAGTTCCCAATCAATTGTTACTGTCAGGTAATCCTGTTACTGATTTTAATTTACAAACTTTGAGTCCATTGAGTGGGCTGATTGATAATTCCAACAATCAGGGATGTTTACTGATAGAAGTGGACCCTAAGACTGTCTATACCCAAGTTAGATCTCCACTGGTGAATATTCTGGAGAGTGAAACTATTGCTCCTCGTACAAACATTGCCATACAGCAAGAAACTAATAATGAGGACCAACTTGAAAAAAAAGTCAAGTATTTGTCCTTTAAGACATTAAACATCTGCACCAGAGCATTTGCCTCCTCTTCAGCGGGATGACTGTCATCCTTTCTAAATATCCTCTTATGCCAGAAGTATGCAGAGTCCCCTACATATCTGAATCCCTCCTCTCTGCACCACTCCCTCAGCTGTGATGAGCTGAACTTGTCTATCTTCAGAATCCTCACATTCCCCATATGCCACACCAGCAGGATCTCCAAAAATGCCACTGACATGGCTACAACCCTCAGCTTGCCACTTAACATCCAGAAATTTTCCTTGACCTCCACCGCCTCATAGCTGGTCAGGTCATTGGTCCCCATAAGGACAATCACATCTGGCACCTTCACCACATGCCCAAGTATTCCCAATATAGAAACACAGAAACATAGAAATGTAGAAGTTGATGGCAGATAAGGACCGCAAGGCCCATCAGTCTGCCCATTTCTTTTTCTACCTTATAAATGTGCCATTGGCTTTTGTTCTGTCAGTGGCCTATCTATTCATACTCATCTGTATTGCTCCCTTATGCCTATCCCATGCGTGTTTGAAGCCCTGCACTTTATTCATAGCCATCACTTCCTGAGGTAGGCCATTCCAAGCATCCACCACCCTTTCTGTGAAAAATAATTTCCTCATATTCCCCCTTAATCGGCCTCCCTCTAATCTCATGCTGTGTCCTCTTGTCCTGCTATTTTTCTTATATTTACACATGTTAGACTCTTTCACCTTGTTAATGCCCTTAAGGTGTTTGAATGTTTTGATCATATCACCTTTCTTCCTCCTTTGCTCAAGGGTATACATATTGAGCTCCATTAATCTGTCCTCATATGTCTTCTGATGCAGTCCCTGCACCATTTTGGTGGCCCTTCTCTGGACTGCCTCAATTTGGTTAATGTCCTTGTGAAGATGTGGCCTCCAGTACTGCACGCAGTACTCCAGATGGGGCCTAAAGCAGTGTCCTGTAAAGAGGAATTATTACCTCCTCCCTCTTACGACTTGTGATACCCCTATTAATACACCCTAACATCCCCCTAGTCTTACCTACTGCTTTAGAGATCTGCTTGGATCATTTCAGGTCATTGGTGATGTTGATGCCCAAGTCTCTTTCTTCGTTTGTGAGTGCCAGCAACTCCCCTCCCAGCCTATAGGTGGCTTCAGGGTTTCTCTTCCCTATGTGCATGATCTTGCACTTCTTTGCATTAAATCCCAGTAGCCACTCTTCTGACCATTTTGCTAGTTTATCCAGATCTCTTCTCATTCTGACCACCCCATCTGCATCATCTACTCTGTTGCAGATCTTGATGTCATCTGCAAACAGACAAGACTTACCCTCTACTATTTGTATAGGTTTCATATGCCTCTTACCTTCCCCTCACCTTTTCATGCAACATTTGGAGACATCTAATACTGCATTTGTAATGGTTTACCAATTTGCCTTCACCTCTTCCAAATACCCTACCCCTCAAATGTAATCTGCAGTAATCTCTCCATCCTCCCAAGACCTATCCTCCTCATCTCTGGCACTAGCATCTTGGTCCTGGGAAACTGGATCCTGATGGTTATATTAAGCCACATGGTACTGTGATCACTTGACCTCCATGGGGGCCCTGACCTTTTCTTCTTCAATACCACCATGGTTCAAGGTATGAGGTCAAGGGTGGTCCATCATTACCTCATTCCCTGACATATTGTATAATGAAGCAGTCCTGAAAGTTATCCAATAATGTCTGTTTCCATGCACTCTTTGCCCCATGTATATCTTAGTCTATGTCAGACAGCTTTAGGTCTCCCATCAGAACCATGTTCCCCATCTCAACAGCCTTCCTAATTTCCCCTTTCAACATCCTGTTTTTAGTCTCAGTCTGGCTTGGGGAGCTGTAAGCAACTCCCCAACCTCATGCTCCATCCCACTCCACCACCAGCTATACCCAAAGTGATTCCACACACTCTTGGCCCAGGTAGAGACCCCCTTCATCCCCATTATGCACACTCACCAGGTTTCTCTATCTTTTGGGAAGAATGCATAGACTGAGACAGAGAGGTCCCAATCATGATTAGGTATAACCTACATTTCCATTATGTTACAAACTTGGCCCTCCATACTCAAGGCCTGTAGTTCTCTCATTTTGTTCACAAGACTCCTGGAATTTCTATGGCTCACCTTCCATGCTTCACTTCCTCTGTCACTGCCCTAACTTCCCACTTTCCTTCTCCACCCTATTTATTAACTCCTCTCACCCTTTTTTACTCCATATGAATTGTGTCCATCACACATAGTCTGGGACTTTAATCGTCAGCCTTGCCTGCCCCCAGTATAAATATCTAGCAATGAAGGCCTCGTACTTCTTCCCCAGAATATTTTCCCCCTATTCAGTGGGATGAAGGCCATCCTTTCTAAAAAGTCTCCTATCCCAGAAGTGTCCACACTTCTCTACATATCTGACCCCTCCTCTCTGCACCTCTCCCTCAGCTATGAGTTGAACTGGTGTATCTTCAGAAGCATCTCAATCCCCATAAGCTACAGCAGCAGGATCTCCAAAAAGGCCATTAACACAGCTACAACCTCAATTTGCTTTCCAACATCCAGAGAGTAACCTTTATGTAATCTACCTCGTAGCTGGTCAGGTCATTGCTCCCTAAGTGGACAATCACATCTGGCACCTTCACAATTTGCCCAAGTATCCCCACTGTTCTACTAGTATCCCTTCTTGCTGTTGCTACCACTAATGAACTGCATGCAGACATTCAAATGAGGACTGGGGCTTGCTTCTTGGTGTTAGCAGTTATACATTAATAGGTCCTCTGAGGGGTGTCTCTTATGGTATAAGACACTTCAAGTCTGATGTTTGGTCACAAAAACCATGAAGTGAAGCAGAGCAGTTCTTTCTGTCCAAACCTCATAAGAAAAGTCCTATAACATGAGAGATAACCCCGTAAAGGCAATATTTTGTCATTATAAAGAACCGGAGTTTAGTTCAAATTATTTATAATAAGACGGTAGTCTTTTTAAAATGCATTATACTTTCATCCCTCAGCACTGAAGTGGAGCACTCTCTCCCAATGCCACTACACAAAAGCACACTGTACATAGGATAAGAGGAACAGTGACTCTACATGCTGATTGGCTGAAATCACATTAGTGACTTATAATAGTATATAATTTAATTTATGAATAGTGTAGATATTTTAAGACCACAACCATTTCATGAAATCCTAAGTAAGAAGCTAAGGTCATGGATGGGACAGACAAGCTGTTATGTTGTCCTCAGGGACACCTGTTTCTATCTCAAGATTCCATGAAATGGCTGTGGTCTTGACTTAATTCAGGGATAGTTATGCCAATGCTGGGCACCTTATGTCACGTCACGTCAGTGACCCATGTTCAGGAATCAGCATGGACACGGGGTTGGCGGAGGAGGAGGAGGAGGAGGATTGAGCATCCCTAGGACTGCTCTCCTTCTCTGGTGGGGGGTTAACAGTGCTCAGCAATTGCCTGTCCCCTAGTGGAGGCTGGGAGGTGACACACCAGCACTAAAAGATTGAGAGTGAGTGACTGCGGCAGGTGCTTGGTGGGGTGTGCATGGGTGCGTGCGTGCTGCTGCCGCTGGTGCCATTCCATGCGTCAGTCCTCAGAGGAAAGTCAGAAAACAGTGGAAAAGAGAGTCCTATGCAGGATGACTATGGTCCCCCACCGCAACAGCCCAGGAAGGCACCTCACCAAATACTCACCTGGTCTGGTGGGTCAAGTCGCTCCCTACCCCCTGCCCCAAAGGGTAAGTCGTGGGGTTCAGGAGAGGGAGCCTCATACCCAGTGCCCATGCGGTGGGGAGGGACATCAGAGAGGCAGCAAAGGACTCAGAGGGGAGAAAAAAGTAACTGTAAAAAAAAATTCAGGGATAATTTACATATCGTCTCCTGCGAAGTCTCTTACCATTCTTCAACAACACAGAGTGTCACAGCATGGAAACGGAGGGGTAAGCTCAAGGTACTTTGTATAGTGCTTCAGGTTTCAAATAAAGTACAAGAATATTACAATGGAACCCCTCAGCCAGTCCATTCATCCATTCCTCATAACACAACATCAGGCTTCCAAGCTGTAGAAGAACTGAAAGTGAAGGTATGCGTTTATGCTGATGACGCCAAAATCTGCAATAGTGTGCATACTCAGAAGGGGTGGAGAGAACTTGTAGCATGTCAACTGGGGATCAATGCCAAAAAAATGAAAAATCACAGGTGAGGTATCAGCGAGCATACTCTGGGACACCTTAAAAGTCATTGCTCGGGGAAAACGTATCTCGTATGTGGCAGCAAAATGCAAGGACTGGGATAAAAATATGCAATCTTTATCTGCGGAAGTCCAAACTCTTCAGGTGGCATTAATGCAGGGAGATAAGTTGGTCGATACTAGATTATTGGCACCAAAGTCTGAACTGCAAAGATATTTAGATCAGAAAACAAAATTTGCATTATACTATCTCAAACAGCATTTTCATTTGGGGGGACTAAGGGTGCTAGTTACCTAGCTCATCATCTTTGCTCTTTCAAAGCGGCAGCGACTGTACTTAAATTACATAACCCTAATACAGGCCAGTTTAAACATAGCAATGAGGATATTTTGTCTACTTTCAGGTCCTATTATCTCTCTCTTTATTCAGAGGAAACCCAGCAGGCTCCCCAAGAACAACTGTCCTCTTTTTTTAACAAGCTAAGCTCCCAAAATTGACGCCTCTACAGCTGACGTCTTTGTTAGCTTCAGTATCCTATCTTAATTTACAATCGGTAATCCAGAGGGCAAAGTCGGGGAAGAGCCCAGGTGTAGATGGATTTCCCTCTGACTTTTACTAGGTGAAAGAACTACAAATGGTGGTGGGCCCTAAACTTTCAAGACCATGAGTGGAGTTCAGAATGGGGAGTCTCCTCCCCCATCCTGACATTCTGCTGTCAGTGCAGCTCTGTTGAAGCCAGGTAAAGATGCTACTAGGACGGAATTTTATCATTCTATATCTATGCTGGATTCAGACTATACATTTTTTATGTCAATTTTTGCAGCTAGGTTGCAAGGCCTTCTCAAGTCCTTGGTTGACCAGGACCAGGGTGGCTTTATTTGTAAAAGACAGGTTCATGACAATATTAGACGTAACTATGTCCTTTTGGAACACACAAATAGAAGACAGATCCCCCTGGTCCTGGCCAGCAGATGGGGCCTTTGACCATGTATCTTTGCTCTATCTGTGGTCAGTCCTACAAGCATTTGGGTTTCTCCTGTTCTTTGTTAATATGTTCTGGCCCTTTTATTCCGAATCAAGGGCCTATGTTAGGGTTAATGGTAGAATTTCTGCCCCACTTAAGTTGGTGCAGGGTTGCCCCCATCTCCTCTCTTGTTTGCCTTATATGTAGATCCCTTGGCATCCCATATTCAGATTTCACAAGAAATTGAAGGCATCCCAGCCAGGGATGGGACTATCGTGTCTTGTTATTTGCAGATGACATATTATTAACTCTAACAAATCCCACTTCATTCTCACGAGAGAGATTTTGCCTTTTGGGAAATTTAAGAAGTGGGGTTTCGATTAAATAGACTAAAAACTTAAGTTTTAGCTTGTTAATATTCCCTGCCAGCCAAATAGAAAGATTTCTTCCGGTGCGCTGGAATAAAAATCATTTTAAGTATTTGGGAGTGGTTATAACGGAATCCTTGGATTTTACAGACTTTCTTAATTTCTAACCTCTTACCCAGACAATTAAAAAAGATCTCTTAGCTTGGTCTTCTTTGCCGTTATCGTGTTCACTTGAAACAATCTGCTTACTTGTTTTGCCGCAAATATTGTTTTTCTTGAAAATGATTTCCATTCTCTCTCCAAGGGCCTATCTTCATTGGTGGCAATGTCATGCCTTGAATTTTTTATGGAAGGGTAAACAAGCTAGAATGTGTGCCTCCGTATTATACCAAGTCACTTCTCAGGGAGGGGGGGACTGGATTCCCCAACTTTGAATAGTATGCCCATGCTTCCCTACTCTGAATTCTTTTGTTATTGGACTAATCCAACTGACATAGCACATTGGAAAGACATAGAATCGATTTTAAATGATTTTGTCAATCTGACTAAGATCTTCTACACAACTTCTATTTATAGGTCCCTTCTTTCTCATGTTTATGACTTAGCTCAGAAAGTCTTGAGGGTGTGGTTTAGGTACTGGAGGAGCTTACCAGTCGGAGAAAGGTTGCTAGTGACAGTGATGGCCTGGGACGGACATAATCCATTACATAAATCTAACATTTTATTATGTAAGTGGGCTAGACTACGACTATTATTTTACCATTAATTATTCAGATCACATGGATGACTAACCTTTGCAGACCTTTGGGCTTGCAATGCTCTTCCCTCTTTTGAGAACTGTAGATATTTGCAGCCGAATACCTATCTTCATTCACTAGCTTATGCAGATCAGCTTCCTCATAGGCTACACTCTCCTGGGGTGTGGCTGATCATTCGGCCACAGCAGAGTACAGAGCAGGAACATTTGACTGGAATTTTGTACTCTAGTATATGGGAATGAAGAGATGGCTCAACATACTCAAACTACACCAAGTGGGTGTAAGAATTAGAAATATCCTGCACATGGGAGAAGTGGGAAAAAAACTCCATATCGACATCCTCTATCACATCTATTCCATATTTGTGAGAGTTTGCCTGGAAGTGCTGCTCCCGATTTTTTTTCTCTCCGGTCCAGGTAGAGAAATATGAGACTAAACAGGCGACCCACTGCTGGCAACACTGTGGGGAAGTTATGATGGACCAGGCCCATAGTTTTTGGAACTGCCCTCTGTTATGTCACTAATGGCAGGCTATTTCTTCCGATATCAAACAGGTGTTTACTGAGTCAATAGTCTTGACACCAGCCCTAGTTTTAATTCATATTTCTCCTGCTGACTTGTGTTTGTCGGGGCACCAGGTAAAGTTGTTATTAACTCTAATTATCTGTGTAAAGAAAGCTATTATCAAGAATTGGTCTCAAAAACAAATTCCTATTCTGCCGTCCTGGTGTGATATTGTTAATTTTATATTTGGTCTGGAGAAGCTCTCTTATAAGCTCCTGAATAAGAAGGCTATTTATCAGGAGGTTTGCAGTCCCTGGATAAATTTTCAACTTGTAGTTAACCCCTGCTGTGTTCCTTAATTAGTTATTGAGCTATCCAACACTATGTAGAGCTTAATATGGGAGAAAATGATTATATCTTCCTCCCCGGTTCCATTCTTGTCTTTTTCATTATGTTGCCTTTTGGGGGGGGGGTGCTGCTTTTTGTGTGTAGTTTACAAATCTTGATTGAGAATTTCTATCTTATGTTTTAAAGCCCTGTATACCTGCAGCTCTGTGAGTCGATATGTGTATAACTCATTCAGCCTAGCGATAAGTATGTTTCATGATGCTATGTACAATTACTTCTTATACCACTTCAGTATTCGGTGTTGTGTAGTACTGTGAACCACTTTTCTTGTTGTTATTTGCACTTTCATAAACTTTTAATAAAGTTTAAAGTAAATTAAATGCACAATTATACACCTACAGTGGCATCCCCAGGATGAAAAGCACTCTGCAGTATGCTGCAGCAGACTTACTGAATAAAGCAATAAAATGTCAATGGCAATTAGTCCCTTTTGTCACTCAGGAAACTTGGCATTCACTTCATCCTGGCAGTGTCACATTTTCTTGAATGACAAAAGGGGCTAATTGATATTGAAATTACAATGCCTTATTCAGTAGGTCAGCTACAGCATTCTGCAGAGTGCTGCAAAATGCTGCAGAATTGGGTTTCATCCTGGGGGATGCCACTGTAGGACACAGGAACTCAGAAGGTGAGTACATTATGGTGAAAGGTACTGACAGTCACTAAATAGGAAAGGAACCTAGGTGTTATCATATCTGATTACCTCAAAGTGTGAGAAAGCAGTAGGTAGGGCCAGTGGGATGTTAGGATGCATAGGGAGAGGCATCTCCAAGCAGGAGAAAGGAGGTGATGATACCACTGTATCCCTTACTGGTAAGTGTAATGCTGGGATGCATTAGGAGAGGTATCTCCAGTAGGAGGAGGGAGGTGGTGTTACCACTGTATCCCTTACTGGTAAGTGTAATGCTGGGATGCATTAGGAGAGGTATCTTCAACAGGAGGTGGGAGGTGGTGTTGCCACTGTATCTCTCAATCGTGAAAACCCTCATGAAGTAATGTATCCAGTTCTGGAGGCCATACCTCAGAAAGGATATAGACAGGATGGAGGCAGTCAAGAGGATGACAACTAAAATCTTGCAATGGTTGCATCAAATGCCCTACTAACAGAGACTTAGAGATCTCAACATGTACCCTGTGGAAGAGAGGAGTGTAAGAGAGTAATGACGGAGACCTACAAGTACCTCACGGGGTGAACAGGGTGCAGAAGGGAGTCTCTTTCATATGTGAATGAGCACCAGGACCAGAGGGATGTGATGAATGTGGGGGGGAGAAGTATGAGAGGGATGTGAGGAAGTACTACTTCACTTGAAGAGTGGTGGAAGCCAGGAACAGACTGCCAGCAGAGGTGGTGGAGTCAAAAATAATGAGGGACTTCAAACAGTGTGGGATACACATACAGGGATATTACTAAACAGGAAGGGAGGAGGGAAGGGTGCCAGAGATCAGTTAGTATCTGCGAAGACAGACTAGGAGGAATTATCCGGGCAGACTTGGTGGATGAAAAGGTCCTTTGGGTAGAGGGTGACAGTGAAAAAGCAGGGATACTGAACAAATATTTCTGCTCAGTATTCACAAAGGAAGAGGAGGGGGAGGTACCTAAACCAAACAAGAGAAACACTCTGAAGACAGGGGTCGATACCAGTCCATTTATAGAAGAAAGGGTTCTGAAAGAACTAATAAAATTGAAGGTGGACAGAGCAATGGGGCCTGATGGGATTCACCCAAGAATTCTAAAAGAACTAAGGGTAGAACTAGTGACGCCGCTGACTACTCTCTTTAACAAATCATGGGAGGATGGGGTGGTACCTGAGGACTGGAGGACGGCAGATGTGATTCCTCTTCACAAAAGTGGGAGCAGGACAGAGGCAGGAAACTACAGACCAGTTAGTTTGACCTCAGTGGTAGGGAAAATGATGGAATCACTTCTGCAGGAAAGAACTGTTGAGTACCTAGAGGCCAGTGGGGCACAGGACCCAAGGCAGCATGGATTCACGATGGGAAGGTCATGTCAGACAAATCTAATAGATTTCTTTGACTGGGTGATCAAAGTAGTAGACCAGGGAGGGGCTGTGGACATGGCCTACCTAGATTTTAGCAAGGCATTTGATACAGTCCCACACAAAAGATTAATACACAAGTTAGCCAGCTTTGGAGTGGGTCCCAAGGTGGTAGCCTGGATAAAAAATTGACTAGACAACAGGACACAAAGGGTAGTAGTAAATGGAGCCCACAGTGAAGAAAGGAGGGTTACTAGCGGGGTACCGCAGGGTTCAGTACTGGGACCGATCCTTTTTAATGTCTTTATAAGTGACATTGCAGAGGAGCTGGAAGGAAAAGTATGTCTTTTTGCAGACGACACAAAGATCTGCAACAGGGTTGATACACAAGATGGAGTGGAAAGGATGAGAAGGGACTTGCCAAGGTTAGAGGAATGGTCAAATGTGTGGCAACTCAGATTCAATGCAAAGAAGTGAAAGGTAATGCACCTGGGAAACAAAAACCCAGGGGAAGAGTACACAGTGGGGGGTGAGATACTGACAACAATAAAAATGGAAAGGGACCTGGGGGTAATTATATAAGAATGACCTTAAGGTGGGAAAGCAATGTGAGAAGGCAGTAAGGAAAGCTGGGGGGATACTGGGATGCATAGGGAGAGGCATCAATAGTAGAAAACAGGAAGTTTTTATCCCTCTGTACAGACAGTTGGTGAGACCCCATCTGGAGTACTGTGTGCAGTTCTGGAGACCCCATCTCCGCAAAGACATAGACAGAGTGGAGGCTGTCCAGAGGAGGGCAACCAAAATGGTGCAGGGTCTGCACCAGAAGACATACGAAGAAAGACTAAAGGAGCTTAATATGTATACCCTTGAGGAAAGGAGGGAGAGAGGGGACATGGTAGAAACTTTTAAGTACCTCAAGGGAATCAGCAAAGTCCAAGAGGGTGGCATCCTTCAGAAAAAGAGATGTGCAAGAACAAGGGGGCACAATTTGAAGATAGAGGGGAGACTGCTCAGAGGTAATGTGAGGAAGTATTTTTTCACAGAAAGGGTTGTGGATGCATGGAACAGCCTCCCTGAGGAGGTTGTGGAGTCAAGAACAGTGGGGGAATTCAAGAATGCATGGGACAGACATAAGGCAGTCCTAGTGGGGGTTAGGAGGAAGTAAGCTGTAGGTTAACTAGAATCTGCAGCTTATCTGTTAGGTAGGAAAATGGGCAGACTAGGTGGACCAAGCGGTCCTTATCTGCCGTCAAATTCTATGTTTCTGTCTCCTTTTCTGCCAACAAATTCTATGTTTCTTGTCTGGGCATTTTAAAAGTAAGGCCACCCCACCGAATAAAGATCCCACTTCCCAGATTTTGATTGTCCTTACCTACTGAAACCATGGTTTCATAATTCTGCACCATCACGTCCCTGTGAAGCTCCTTCTCTTGTTTGCTTAACATCTTCCATTCCTCTTCAGAAAAATAAACAGCAACATCTTCAAAGGTTTCTGGTACCTGAAAGGACATGAGGCGTGTTAATTGATTTTTGTTTCACTGCACACATTGAGGAATCTGCAACTTTTCAATAAGAAGGGAACAGTCAATGATAAATTGCAGGTACACAGATTCATCAGCCATCTATTCACTAAGGATATATCAATTCTCCCTTTCACCATAGTGGGAGACGGATTTGATGACAGTTCAGTGATCTGATGGGTGAGCTAGCAGGCAAGATGGAAACTCCTGATTTTTAGTAGGACTTGTACGAAAGGAACAGTGGCTTGGCAGAACAATATTTTTTTAATTTTACCTATTTAAGTAACATACCTCACAATAGTAGGGGAAGGAGGTTGTTACCATAAGTGGGCAACAGTCGAATGTTGCCCTGACACACTGCCAGTGACCAGGGTCAGGGAACGTGCCTTAACAGTCAGAGACCAGCCTTAGGGAAGCGGATCAAGTATCCCAGAGGGCACTCTCAGGGCAGTTAACTCCAGTGCTGTACTACTACCTCGGAGAGATCACAGGTCACAGTGAATCCAGACCAGCTTAGGGGAAGGGGGACTGATAGGTAGTGCCAGACTACGAACTCCTGCATCTTGTGGGAGGGGGATGAAGAAAAGCAGAAAACTCTAGCCAGCAGCTGAATGCTAATTGGCACGGGGTCATAACCGCGCACAACATTATGCCGCATGACAAAATTGCGCTATTAAGTGTACGACATTATAACCCGGAAGGATGCTGATCTGGCCATCTGCAGGCCCCATTCCACAAAATAGCTCTCCTCTGTGACACCCCTGGGATAAACTGAATCCCCTTCTCCAATCACAGTATACGTTTTGTATAATGTTCAACATGCTGGCTGACTGGTTATAAATTAAGTTCCGTAGTGCTTATAATGCTTTCTGTGCATGTTAACCTAAAACAAAACTAAGAGTACAGTTACAAAATGAGATGGCAGTTTTAATATAAGAACAACAGAAGTCTGTGTCTGCTTTTTCTAGATGTTAGCAGACCCCTTCTAAAATATATTTTGCAGCAGACAGCATGAGGTAATATGAATCTGCAGGAGAGTTTAAAAGAGCACAGAATGTACTGATCTCAGCTCTGACCTTTCACAATGTTGTAAACAAGTTATGTAATGTGCTACAGGTGGCTACCAAATAACTGTTCTCTATGGAACAACAGTGGCCCCTAGTGGTTAGTTTTATGATATGTCTGCTGTTAATCAAAAGGCAGTGGAAAATTCTTCCAACTGCGAGTGAGCTTATAAAAAGCACTGCCTCAGTGCTGAAAGGATACATAGGAAGGTCAGTTGAATACTGACTGAGGAAGGTGAAAGACCTCCTGGTTGAATATGCTTTCACACTGTTAGGCTGAAGAAAAAACCTTGGAAACTGTTGAAGCTAAGCAGTTGTTGGACTTACCGTTTTGCGTTCTGTATATTTTACTTGATAAAAATAAAATGACAAATGCTCTTTGCATTTTTTATGCACCTGACTTGTGATCTGCATAAAACTGTGTTATCCTAAACCCACGGCCAGTGACATATTGTGTCAAGTGTGGGATCTGTCTGGATGTTCAAGGAAACAGGGGAAGTCCGCTCAGTTGGTGCCAGAACTGGTACTAAGGATGCACGGCAGAGGTGCATGGCGCCAGGTGAGATGAGGACAATCCCTGATGAAGACAATGACCTAGATGAGGCATCATGGATGGGATGAGAAGGACCCAATGGCCAAATGGAGATCCTGATACGGCTTCTTCACTGGATGAGTGGGAGATGGCTGGAGGCTGATAAATGCTGGGGAGAGGTGGAGCACAGATATCAGGAGCTACTTGAGAGGTCCCATGCAGAGGATGTCGAGGAAGAATCAATGGAGCAGGATCCATAGGCTGTGGATGAGGAGGGCCCCCTGATACAGCATTTGTGACCAACGTTTCTGGAGATCCCTTGTTGCTCATTTTTCTAGGCTGCTATTTGGTGGAGGATGGCACATGAGAGGAGGAGACCCCAGGTAAGACTTTGACTGGCAATGTATTACTGGGGCAGAAGACTTCAAGCAACATGGAAGAAGCCATTTTGGCTGAATGTTTTAAACCTCCTCCTATGAAAAATGATTGTTCTCTTGGTACTGACTGGGGAAAGTTGCAAGTGGGGGATCCTAAAGTTACCCAGTTAAGATAATATGTAAAAATCAAGGATGGGAGACAGGTTAATGGTGGTGTGGGAGACAGGTTAATGGTTGTATGAACTTAGAAAGAAAGTTCTTTATCATATGAGGCCCAACCCCGGGACAAAGCAAGTGGATGCCCAGGTAGTGGTGCCCATGGCATATAGGACAAAGGTGATGGAGAATGTGCACTCCAGTCACTTGAGGCACGTGAACCATGGGAAGGTATTGGCTAGACTCACCCCATATTTCTATTGGCCCGGCATGTATAGGCAGGTGGCAGCATACTGTAAGACCTGTTACGGGGCAGACAGATAACGACCCCTGATAGTGATGTTGGAGGAGTAACCCAGAGGGTGAAGGGCAAGAGATGGCACCCTTGGAGGAGGGGGACACTCCCACATAGAACAGGAGAGACTAGGTGGCAGCCAACACCACTAGTAGTGTACAAGAGTTGATACGAAAACCCAGAGGTTAGGGACAGGCTGTTAAGCATACAGCGTAGTTTGTGACAAGCCTACCTTTAAATGTCTAAGTTGTGATGGAGCAAGGTAGTTCTCCCCCTGAAAGCAGTTCCATACCTCTCAACTGTCCCTGATTTTGCCTCAAAATTTTACTCTGTCCCCCCTAAAAAATTGTGTTTCCGTGACCAAACAGTGGGCTTAGTAAGCACAAAATAATGTCAAACATTAAAGTTACAGACTTGTTCTTCCTTAGAAAATGCATTTTACAATAAGCCCCTTATCCTACCAGATTCCTGAGTGGATATCACCAATTTTAAAGATGTGTCCCTCATTTGGTCCTTTAACCCTCATTTTTTTTAAGCCTTGTACTTGATTTATGAGGCAGGAGGTTGAAAGGTATGAGCAGTTCTACTGGGTGTTGGGTGGTCTAGCCATTTGAGTATATCTGGTTAGGAAAAGTCAATAAATGGCATAAAACTGCTGTTAGTGATTCTTTCTCCCAAATATGTGTAATGATATTGTAGTCTACTAATGGAGAGACTCATACCAGAATAATTTAAGATGTCTCAGGGTATTTGTATTGCTATGAAGCAGTTGTCTGACTTGCCATTTTACTTCCTGTATATTTTACTTGATAAAAATAAAATTACAAATGCATTTTTGCATTTTTTATGCTCCTGACTTGTGGTCTGCCTGAAATTGTGTTATCCTAAAGCCACACCCAGTAATATCCTCCAGTCTGGATCCTGAACTGTGCTGGGAGTTAGGAAGCTCTGACGCCCCAGTCACAGGGGATAAACATTGAGAGACGGATACTGGTAATACTGTGAGAAGATCAATGATGGTGCTAAGGAGGATGGACTAGAAGAGGGCATGGCAAATGCAAGGGGACTTTAACAGAGCAATAAAAAAAATGTAAGGTAAATGCTTAGTACTTCATAGAAACACAGAAAGGTGACAGCAGAAGGAGAGCAATGGTCCATCTAGTCTGCTTGTTAGTTTACAGGGACCCTCGTATGGCACTATATGCTATCATTTGGAATTCATATCTCCCCTGGCCTGGTGTTGCATGTATTGCTCATCCCAATCGAGTTTAAATGAGGTGACCATTTTGGTCTCCACGTGGGCAAGTCATTCCAAGGTACTAACACCTTCTTTGAGAAAACGTATTTCCTGATATCATGCCTGAAATTTCCCCCATTAAGTTTACAGTTGTGCCCTCTCACAGTCATGTTGTTGGACCTCATAAATAGTTCTGAGTAGGGTACTTTATTAATACCTTTTAGGTACTTGAATGTCTCAATCATGTCCCCCCTCTCCCTTCTAGACTCGAGTGAGAATAACTTCAGCTTTCAGACGTTCATGGTACAGCAGATCATGTAATCCTGTGATAATTTCTATTGCTCTTCTCTGGACTGTCTCTAGTCTGTTGTTATCCTTCCTATGATGTGGGCTCCAAAACGGGACACAGTACTCCAACTGAGGCCTCACCAGGGATCTATAGAGATTCATGATGATGTTTTTGCTCCTGCAGTTGAAGTGTCTGCTGATGCACCCCAACATTCTGCTGGCCTTACTATATGCAGAGTTGCACTGACTGGATACTTCAAGGGTCTCTGTGATTAGCACTCCAATATCCTTTTTCCTCATCTGAGGTGGTGAGTTGAACTCTATTTAACCAATATGTTGTCCTGGGGTTGTTTTTGCCTAAGTGCATTAGTTTACAGTTCCTTGCATTAAAACTGACTTGCCATTCTTTGGACCATGTCTCCAGCTTTTTTAGGTTGGCCTGAAGTTTGCTGATAGATTCTTCATTATCCACTCTGCCTTCCAATTTAGTGTAATCAGCAAAGAGAGCAATTCTGCCTTTTATGTCTCTACCAATGTCGCTTATGAAGACATTGAAAAGCACAGGGCGAAGGACGGAGCCAGATCTACCTGCACATATGTGGGAGGCATCCTCCATGGGCCTCAGCCATCGCATGCCTTAATCACCTAGTAACCTAGCCCTGGGGAACCCTGGCTATCATCTGTTACAGCTGTCCATAGGCTACACATATTTATTAATGTATGGCATTTTGATAACTGGGTGAGCCCACTGAGACCAAGGGTCCTGTTTTTCAGAGGCGATCCAGAATTAATTACTTACTTACAGTGCTAACAGGCAGTTCATGACATAACAAATTGCATAATACAGAAGTGAAGGCATGGGATTACAAACTAGAACACAGGAAAACAATAATTAGTTACCAGTATTAGTTACACATTAGCCGGATCTTAGGTAGAGCAAGTCAGTGAGATAAAGACAATGGATACTGAGATTCACAGGCCTTTTGTGTGGAAGGGTTTGTAAAATGACAGACACACCCCCCCACACACATACACATAGTGAGATAAAGACAATGGATAGAGAGATTCACAGGCGTTGTGTGTGGAACGGTTTGTAAAATGACAGATACCCCCCCACCACACACACACAGTGAGATAGACAATGGATAGTGAGATTCACAGGCGTGTGTGTGGAAGGGTTTGTAAAATGACAGACACCCCCCACACACACACACACAGTGAGATAAAGACAATGGATAGTGAGGTTCACAGGCGTTGTGTGTGGAAGGGTTTGTAAAATGACAGATACCCCTCCCCACACACATAGTGAGACAAAGACAATGTATAGTGAGATTCACAGGCATTGTGTGTGGAAGGGTTTGTAAAATGACAGACCCCCGCACACACACACAATGAGATAGACAATGTATAGTGAGATTCACAGGCGTTGTGTGTGGAAGGGTTTGTAAAATGACAGACACACCCCCCACACACACAGTGAGATAAAGACAATGGATGGTGAGATTCACAGGCATTGTGTGTGAAAGGGTTTGTAAAATGAAAGACCCCCTCCTCCCAAATTCTCTGTTTAAGTGTCCTTTAAGGACTTAAATCAGAGTCACAACTAATTAATATTCATAATGTGAAGCCAGGGAGGAGCAAGAGGAAGGGGTTAGAAACATAGAAACAGACTTTGACGGCAGATAAGGAACGCTTGGCCCACCTAGTTTGCCCATTTCCCTACCTACTGGATAAGCTCCGCATCCTAGTTAACCAACAGCCTATTTCTTCATACCCCGCCCTACAAGAAGTGCCTTATGTTTGTCCCATGCATTCTTGAATTCCCCCCACTGTTTTTGACCCTACATTCTCCTCAGGAAGGCCAATCCATGTGTCTACCACCCTTTCTTTTAAAAAAATACTCCCTCACACTACCCCTGAGCAGTCCCCCCTCTATCTTCAGATTGTGTCCCCTTGTTCTTGCATCTCTTTTTCTGAAAGATGATACCCTCTTGGACTTTGTTGATTCTCTTGAGGTACTTAAAGGTTTCTATCATGTCCCCCCTCCCTTCTTTCCTCAAGGGTATACATATTAAGCTGCTTTAGTCTTTCCTCACATGTCTTCTGTTGCAAACCCTGCACCATTTTAGTTGCCTTCCTCTGGACTGTCCCATCCTGTCTATTTGCTAACTATTAAAAGTGACAGGCCAGCACATCCAGTTGACACTTTTCTCTGTTAGGAAAAACTTTTGTTTTATTACATTTGTAATTTGGTGGCTGAGAAAGGTACACACTGAGCCAAAGCTAATTTCCAGGTGTGTCCTGGAGACTGAACTTAGGAGATGCAAGTCAGCCATTTCCATCAAGTCCTTTAAAATGAAGCTTATGCCGTGATAAAACTTTCAAAGAAACACAGTGTTAGACTCTATTCAGCTTACATTTCACATTTTGCAATTATAGTACTTGACTATTGTTCTATTTTCCTTACATACCACACGTTATTTTTTCCTGTTTCTCTCTATGTAACCCCTCCCATGGGTTACACCTGGAAATGAGCTCTGCATTAATGGCCCTCACCCCTACTCAACACATTTTAAATTAATACATTGAATTTGTTTTCAAGCTTTCCCTTTCTCATTTTATTATGGTGTGCATTTGCTTGACAACAGGACATCAAAGAGTCATGTGATGTGCTCGACCGAGAAGCAGCAAAGCTGAGCACCTCAGTTGAGACTAGACTACAATCCTTACAAAGTATAAGCACTCTGTCAGTTTTAAGCCTACCTTTACCTCAGAAGAGGAAAACTGAAGTATATTGCCATTATCTAGTAAGTAACAGCCACGAAGATGGATTTGGAAATGGAGCAAAAAGAAGTGTTTGTGACCCCACCACCACTGTGAAAGCAACAGTCATAGCCTAAGCAACTCAAGCCCAATACACAACTAAACACACCAGAGCCACCAGCAGCAGAGCCCCTCATGCTTGAGTGGTTCTTGAGAGAACTGAATGCAGTTAAAGGGACCCTGTCAACCCCCTAACCTTAATTTATCCCTTCTTTCAAAACATGCTGTATAATTGTTCAAATTCTGTACAATGTGCTGTTCAAATTCTGACAATGTGCTGCTGTAGATGGTAGTTTGTTCACATTCTGTACAATGTGCTGCTGTAGATAGTAGCTTGTTCACATTCTGTACAATGTGGTGCTGTAGATAGTAGTTTGTTCACATTCTGTACAATGTACTGGTGTAGATGGTAGTTTGTTCACATTCTATACAATGTGCTGATATATTTATTTATTTATTTCAGAATCGGAGAAATACCTTTGAGACGCAGACTCATTTACAAAGGTTCTATGTCACATAGATTAGATACAGACAAAACTTTACAACGAAAGCACTCAAAGCATAAAGATTCAGATTTTTACAAAGAACAGCCAGGCTAACATTAGGATACTAGGGTTACTTAGTATAGTTAATTACATAGTACATAACAACTGCAGCTATATTACAACATTTAGGCACTTAAGAGAAGAGGCAGGCCAACAGCCATTGTCAGAGAAAGGAGGATGAAGAGGACCGAGTTCAGTTGCAGTCACAATTACTTGAAGACAGGAGGTGGGCCCTAAGAAGGGTTTTAAATTGACCAAGGCTTTGTTCATTTACCAGCGTGGTGGTAAGGCTGTTCATCCACAAGGGGGCCCTGTAGCTGAAATACCTTTGGAATTGAGAGGTACGGCTTGGGGGGGATCGAGAAGAGATGGTGATCAGAGCTACAAGTGTACTTAATCATGTTGTTTGGGTTGATTAAGGGGGCAAGTCCAGTGAGGGAGAGGCCTAGGGTGATATTTTTAGCTAGAAGGCAGGTGTGGAACCTAATTCTGTTGTCGAGATTAAGCCATTTGGTAGCACTATAAAGCGTGCAGGTGTGTGTAAGGTGGTCGCAACCTAATACAAGTCAGCAAGCTCTGTTTAGGGAAAGACGAAGACCAACTAGAGAAGATGTGCTTGCCACCCCATATATCAATATACTGTGGTCAAGCAGAGAGAGGACTGAAGAGGAGACAGAGAGCCTGAGGGCATCAGGGGTAAGGCAGTGCTTATAGCAGTTCAAAAGCCCCAACCTGACATTAAGGGCCTTGGATAAGTGGTGTATGTGTTCGTGGAAGTTGAGGCCTGGGTCCAAGGTGATGCCCAGGTATTTAAAGGAGTCCACTTGCTGCAACAGAGTCAGATTTGAAGCTTGCACTTTTGGGCAAAGTGGAGGGTACTGATCCACCAGGGATGCAGCCGCCACAATAACCTAGTGCTGGTCAGACTGCTGGAAAACACGTACAGTACTGATCCACTAGGGATGCAGCTGTCGCAATAACCTAGTGCTGGTCAGACTGCTGAAAAACGTGGAGGGTACTGATCCACTAGGGATGCAGCCACTGCAATAACCTTGTAATGGTCAGACTGCTGGAAAATGCGGAGCGTACTGATCCACTAGGGATACTGCCACCGCAATAACCTAGGGCTGGTTAGAGTGCTGAAAAAGCGAAGAGTACTGATCCACCAGGGATGCAGCTGCCACAATAACCTAGTGTTGGTCAGACTTCTGGAAAATGCAAGGGGTACTGATACACTAGGGATGCAGCCCCCACAATAACCAAGTGCTGGTCTGACTGCTGAAAAACGCAGAGGTGCTGATCCACCTGGGATGCAGCTGCCGCAATAACCTAGTGCTTGTCAGACTGCTGGAAAAGCGGAAGGTACTGATCCATTAGGGATGCACCCACCGCAATAACCTAGTGCTGGTCTGATTGCTGGAAAATGCAGAGGGTACTGATCCGCTAGGGATTTAGCAGCTGCAATGACCTAGTGCTGGTCTGACTGCTGGAAAATGCAGGGGGTACTGATACACTAGGGATGCAGCCACTGCAAAACCTAGTGCTGGTCAGACTGCTGGAAAACGTAGAGGGTACTTATCCAATAAGGATGCAGCTGCCATAATAACCTAGTGCTCGTCAGACTGCTGGAAAAGCGGAGGGTACTGATCCATTAGGGATGCAGCTGCTGCAATAACCTAATGCTGGTCAGACTGCTGAAAAACACAGAGGGTACTGATCCACTAGGGATGCAGCCACTGCAATAACCTAGTGCTGGTCTGACTGCGGGAAAATGCGGAGGGTACTGATCCACTAGGGATGCAGAGACTGCAAAAACCTAGAGCTGGTCAGACTACTGGAAAAGCATAGGGTAGTGATCCACTGGGGATACAGCCACTGCAATAACCTAGTGCTGGTCAGACTGCTTGAAAAACTGAGGGTACTGATCCACTAGGGATGCAGCTGCCACAATAACCCAGTGCTGGTCAGACTGCTTGAAGAGAAGGAAGGTACTGATCCACTAGGGATGCAGAGACTGCAATAACCTGGTGCTGCTCAGACTGCAGGACAATGTGGAGGGTACTGATCCACAAGGGATGTAGCCACCACAATAACCTAGGGCTGGTCAGAGTGCTGAAAAAGCGGAGGGTACTGATCCACCAGGGATGTAGCCACCACAATAACCTAGGGCTGGTCAGAGTGCTGAAAAAGCGGAGGGTACTGATCCATTAGGGATGCAGCTGCCACAATAACCTAGTGCTGGTCAGACTGCTGAAAAATGCAAGGGGTACTGATCCACCTGGGATGCAGCTGCCGCAATAACCTAGTGCTGGTCAGACTGCTGGAAAAGCGGAGGATACTGATCCATTAGGGATGCAGCCGCCGCAATAACCTAGTGGTGGTCTGGCTGCTGGAAAATGCGGAGGGTTCTGATACCACTAGGGATGTAGCCACTGCAATGACCTACGGCTGGTCAGACTGCTGGAAAAACTGAGGGTACTGATCCACTAGGGATGCAGCCACCGCAATAAGCTAAGGCTGGTCAGACTGCTGGAAAAGCAGAGGGTATTGATCCACTAGGGACACAGCTGCCACAGTAACCTAGTGCTGGTCAGACTGCTAGAAAACACAGAGGGTACTGATCCACTAGGGGTGCAGAGACTGCAATGACCTAGTGCTGGTCAGACTGTTGGAAAACACAGAGGGTACTGATCCACTAGGGATGCAGTCGCCCTAATAACCCAGTGCTGGTTAGACTGCTGGAAAATGCATGGGGTACTGATACACTAGGGATGCAGCCACCACTGTAACCTAGTGCTGGTCAGATTGCTAGAAAAGCAGAGGGTACTGATCCACTAGGGATGCAGCCCCTGCAATGACCTAGTGCTGGTCTGACTGCTGGAAAATGAAGGGGGTACTGATACACTAGGGATGCAGCCACAGCAAAACCTAGTGCTGGTCAGACTACTGGGAAATCAAAGAATACTGATCCACTAGGGATGCAGCCACTGCAATAACCTAATGCTGGTCAGACTGCTGGAAAAGTGGAGGGTACTGATGCACCAGGAATGCAGCCACCACAATAACCTACAGCTGATCAGACTGCTAGAAAGGCAGAGGGTACTAATCCACTAAGGATGCAGCCGCCACAATAACCTAGTGCTGGTCTGACTGCTGACAAACGTGGAGGTGCTGATCCACTAGGGATGCAGCTGCCGCAATAACCTAGTGCTGGACAGACTGCTGAAAAACTGGAGGGTACTGATCCATTAGGGATGTAGCCGCTGCAATGATCTAGAGCTGGTCAGACTGCTGGAAAGGCAGAGGGTACTGATCCACTAGGGATGGAGCTGCTGCAATAACCTTGTGCTGGTCAAACTGCTGGAAAATGCAGGGGGTACTGATACACTAGGGATGCAGCCACTGCAAAACCTAGTGCTGGTCAGACTACTTGGAAATCGGAGGGTACTGATCCACTAGGGATGCAGCTGCCACAAAAACCTAATGCTGGTTAGACTGCTGGAAAACACACAGGGTACTGATCCACTAGGGATGCAGAGACTGTAATTACCTAGTGCTGGCCAGACTGCTGGAAAACACAGAGGGTACTGATCCATTAGGGATGCAGAGACTCCAATGACCTAGTGCTGGTCAGACTGCTGAAAAATGCGGAGGGTGCTAATCCACTAGGGATGCAGCCACTGCAATAACCTAGTGCTGGTCAGACTGCTGGAAAAAGCCGAGAGTACTGATCCACTCGGTTTTGTGCAGACATTGCTCCAAAAGATTGCGGGACCTTCGGACTGTCATACATTATTGAGGGAGCCCACATGGTGCTCCCCCTACCCCAGAAGGAGATCTTCCATGACTTACATTTCGACTGTTAAACTCTTGCACAGGGTCCACAGTC
The DNA here is from genome assembly GCA_016271365.2 of Neoceratodus forsteri. Classification (NCBI taxonomy): domain Eukaryota; kingdom Metazoa; phylum Chordata; order Ceratodontiformes; family Ceratodontidae; genus Neoceratodus; species Neoceratodus forsteri. The sequence continues at coordinate 493,904,719 of CM057457.1, forward strand.
TGACAAAAATGCAGGATCTTTAAGAAGCACTCTGGGAGGGGAAACGTCTCTTTTTATTCCAGGACCCGGACCCACTGGAGCACCAGCAGCAAGCCGAGTACCGAAGCATCAACTCTCAGCTGCCCGGGGCTCACATCATGTTGATGGTCCTCTACCTTGCCAAGCTGGTAGTCACCACGAGGGAAGGAGACAAAACTCTAGCTGAAAATAACAGATAAAACAGTGACTTCACAATTAATGTATGAGGCTGAAGAATGGGAGTTGTGTTGTAACCTAACAGAGACAAGCAGTTTATCTTTGCAGAACAAGCCAGGAACTCCCTCAACTGTTGGGCTGGCAGTATAGCCTGGAGGTTAGAGGAATGAGTTGTGAACGAGCTTGGTACATCCAGCAGACCAGACCTGAGTTTGATTGTCATAACCTCCACTTGCATACTGCGTGACTCTGAGCAAGTCACTTAACCGCCCAGTGCTCCCAGGTCACCCCTGAAAATAGGCACTTGTGCCTAGTGGGCCTAACCCGGTTACCAAAGACTAAATACAGAAAATGAAAGAGAATGTGACTAAAACTCTGAATGGTATTACACATTTTGCACATGTAGTGACCACAAATTCATACCTGGCACAGGATCACTCTTTAATGGCAAAAGTGAATTTGCAATTAATGTATGTGGCTGAAGCATGGGAATTGTGTTGTAACCTAAAGGATGTTGAGGTAATACAAAATCAATGCCTAAAAAAAGTGTTGGGGTTCCTCAAATTACTGCTAACACAGCTGTCAATATATGCTGCAATAATGACAAAAATGTATGTTATACTGACAGTGTAAAGCAGAAAGACTTAGACTCCATAAAGGTCACATGGAATTGTAAAAATCTGAGGTACATTAAAAAGTCCTTTAAAATTGAAAAATGCCTGATTTCCTGTGCAACTGGGAAATATGGGAAAGCTTTGACCTGTCTACGAGTTGGTCAATATGCTCAATGGGGAAGGACAAAATATAATGGAAACACAGTACAAATACGTAATGGCCAGGGTGTAATAACATTATAGTGAATATGATGCATCTAATTTTGGAATGCTCAGCATTCCAGAAAGAAAGACAAGGTATCATGTATAGCGTACATACTAATTCAAATGGTCTGTCAAAAAGGGAAGACATTGAAAGATATGAAACACAGAAAATGATACACAAATCTTTGCATTTGGCCAGTTTTGCATATAAAATTGCTAAGAAATGTAAATGGAAAATATGACCTAGAAGGCACTTTATAAGGAAGTCAGGCAGAAAATGGAAAATTTGAGATTTTTTTCATGTGTATTGTATGTGTGTATGTATGTGAAATCTAAATATTTATGGGGCCGGATATTCAAAAGGGTTGCGCCATGCGCAATAGGATTGCGCCATGTGCAATAGGGTTGCGCATGCGCAAGTCCGAAAGTGCGCCATTCTGCGATATTCAGCAGGAGGCAGTTGCGCCACTGAAAACAGGCTGAGCAACAGCGCAATGCAAATGAAGGCATGCGCAAACGAAGGGGGTGGATCCATGCATAAAGAGCTCAATGTGATATTCAAAGACTTGCGCAATGCGCAAGAGCTGAACAGCCGGAAGTTGCGCCCTAGTGGAAATGAGCCAAAATAAAAAGGCTCAAGGAAGAGGAGCAAGAACGCGACAGGGAAGACACATGAGGCAGAGAGACAGAGAAGGCCAGAGTAACATACAATGCAGGCCAAGGAGTGCACAGGACAGAAGAGGGGCAAGGGAAGGTGTATGGGGCCACAGAGTGCAGAGGCCAGTAGGTGTACCAGGTGCAGTGGAGGTAGCAGTCAGGACAGCGGGGGTAACAGAGCAACATCAGCCGGGGGGGGTCACAAGCCAGGGAGATGGACAGTGCCAGCTTCCACATGGAAGCTGTAATGACGGGGGTGAGTATACATGCTGCAGGAGGACGTGGCCATGGAAGGGCCCATTGGCGGTAGGCCCCCAACAGGCAGTACCGTGCTCGCATCAGCTTTGAGCTGTACATAGATGTAGAGATCGTGGGACGGTACCACCTGAACAGGGCAATACTGAGACGGCTCCGTGAGCTGTGCAGTGATGTGATGCAGGCACCCTCACGACGGAGTCATGCTCTGTCGGTGGAGACCAAGGTGACAGCCTGCATGTGCCTGCTCGCCACGGGCACCTTCCAGAGGCTGACAGGGGACATCACAGGCATCACACAGTCGGCCACGTCACGCATCCTCACCCAATTCCTCAGCGCACTGCTGCCACATGCTGCGGAGCACATCCAGTTCCCCAGCACCGCGGCAGAGCGTACAGCAAACGTGCAGGAGTTCCACAGGGTAGCACGTATGCCTGGTGTGCTAGGGGCCATAGACTGCACCCATGTGGCCATACGCACACCACCTGGCCCTAATGGGGCTGCATATAGGAACAGGAAGGGCTATTCCAGTGTCAACTGCCAGGTGGTGTGTGATGCCACTGGGTGCATAATCAATGTCGTGCCACACACCCTGGCGGAGCACATGATGCCTTTATATGGTATCAGTCTGCACTGTGCCATCGATTTGAGAGAGGGACATCCCACAGGCCATCTAGTGGGTGAGTACACATGTAGGAATTGCAAACGGGGGCAAGGGTGGGAATGCCACAGGTGCTATGGTAGTGGCACACAGGGATATTGGCAATATGGACCTGAACATGATACTCATCTCCACCATCTCCACGCAGGTGACAGCGGATACCCACTCCGTCCCTGGCTGCTCAAACCATACCGGCGCCCCATGACCCCATCGCAGCAACGCTATAATGAGGCGCATGCCGCCACACGCAACATCATCGAGTGGGTGTTTGGGATGCTCAAGGCACGCTTCCGATGCCTAGACACCTCTGGCGGTGCCCTACAGTACAGCCCCTCAAAGGCCTGTGGGATATTCCTGGCCTGTTGTATCCTACACAACATGGCCAAAGACTGTGGGATAGCCATTCAGGTCGAGGAGGGGGACAGCGATGGGGACGCCAGCGGCACTGGTGATGATGGTGATGAGCAGCCCCCCCTTGGACGGCGGGACCCCCGACTGATCCGGCAGGCCCAGCTGCACCGGGACACCATCACGGAGGAGCATTATGCACGACACAGGTAAGTCAAGGGGCCATGTGCAACCAACACTGTCCTGGCGCAACCCACAGGCACACAGAGTAACACACCAGGGGTGCATGACGGCAAGGGGAGTGGAAGGGACCAAGCACACAAACACACCATCAGGGAGGGGCGAACAGTCATATGGACACGCACACACACACACCAGGCACAAAGTGTACATGGGCAGGTGCACAGCAGAGCAGGAACAGACATGGCAAACCCACAGATCCACAGACCACACCCACCACCTGTACTGTCCAAGTACGTGTGTCAGATGCTGGGCACCCTTGCACCTTGGTGTACAGTACAATGCAGGCATCATCATGCACACGCACCTGTGGACAGCAGTCGGGAAGGTGTGCAGGTGGTACATATGTCGGCGTGATGTGCAGGGCACCCACCAGTGCACTGCCCACCATGACGCACAGTGCACACAGGGCAGCACCAGACAGGGCCCGCACTGGGAGACAGGTCAGTCATGTTGCACCATTCCACGGCCACTGCGGATGCGTGGGCAGCCCTGCCATGACCCAACAGCACTGGCAGGCTGAGCAGGGGCCACATGGGGTGGCACCGATGGACCACCAGGGGTCCCACTGCACGATCATGACCTTGTCCGCAGTGGGGTCCGTAGTATGCCAAACATACCTGCACCAGGGGTGCTTGGGATGCCCACAGCAGAACCCGGCATCGACAGGCTTGGTGTCGCACGACACCGGGAATGGGGAGTGGAGAGCGTACTGTGTGGGGTGCGCAGTACAGGAGCACCTGCTTGTGTGTCCAATGCAGCCACGACAGTGACCAGTGCCTGGGTCTGCCTGTCACTGGCAGCGGTCACATCCATCCGCATATGGACCATCTCTGCATGGTCCAGAGCACAGTCCCTGCTGTGCCTTTCCACAGCCACACACAGTGCCTCCATGGACATTGCAACCCACCTTTGCTCCTGTACTGATTCCCACAGCAGGCGGGTGTGCTCTTCAAATGGGTACTCTGCCACAACGGCATCCTGTCCCCCAGACTATGGAAGGTCCTGATGCTCAACACCCCTTGAGGGTGGGCACTGTTCACCAGGACCAGGAATGGGCATATCAAAGGGCGGTGGGCATGTGCCACCGCTGGACACTGTACCCCCAGACCTGGTGGTTGACTGCTACTGCTGCTCCTCCAACCACTGTGCCCCAGGGACCACTCGTTCCACTGCTGTGGCCGCAACAGTGCCAGACACCTGCACAGCCACCGGTGCTGCCCCACTGGTGCTGACAGGCACAGCCTGGGACTGTGCCGACATGCTGGCACACACATTGGAACCAGCTGGGCCCAGGGGCATGTGCTGGCCTGCTGTGTGTCCGTCATGGGCACACACATGTCACTGCCCATTGCAGTCCTTTCATCAATCGGTGCAGGTACGCTACAGCCACAGTCACAGCGCGTTGGCATGCCTGCATGCCAGACTGCTGAGACACAGGCTGTGCACTCCCCACACCCGACTCACCGACACCAGAGTTGGCAGCCCGCGTGCATGCTGGTGCAGTGCATGCTGGCTGGTGACAGAGGTGGATGGACCCTCTTCCATGTCCAGCAGGTCTTCCTCACTGCCTGGACCCACCACCACCACCGTCCCCTGAAGACAAACAGGATCTGTAACAGAAAGAGAGGACATGTGAGTGCATGTGAACAACCTTCCCCCCCCCAACACCACCACCATGTCATACCGTGCAGTGATGGGCTTCCACCTTTCTGGAATCCACCTCCTGATACGCCCTCAATAGCACTCCACTGCATTGATGCAGCCAGTCAGTCCTCAGCCAGGGTCAGCTCCACCACCGCTGGCTGGCCCCCGCCAGTGCCAGCATGTGCCGCCCTGAGGGCTGCCACCTTCTCCTTCACCCTCCTGCGGTCTGTCCCCATCTACTTTTTGCATTCCTGCATGGAGCGCTGGTGGCTTCCATGCAGGTTCACTGCCCGAGCTACCCCCTCCAATGCAGCTGCACAGGTCTGAGGGGTGCCCAGCCGTCTACTCAGTAGTGGGTCCTCCTCCAGGTAGGCCTGGAAGAGGGCCTCTGTCTCCGCCGTGGTGAAGTTGGGCCTCCTCCTCCGCCCACCATCCTCACCCTCACCTTGGCTCTGCTCGGTCATGGCGATCTGTATGGGTGGAAGTGGACACCTGTCACTGTGCAGTCTACAGCATTATCCCATGACCATTGTCCAGAACATCACACAGCATGCAACCCACCTCTCACCTGCAGTAACCGACTCTGGCCAGCGCAGCCCAATGTCGCACATTTATAGCGCAATGCAAGCAAATTAGGAGTGGAGCAACTGTAATGAGATGAAAATCGCGCCACTGCGCCCTTGAATGGCTGATCAGATGATTTGCATGTGTCGGCTGAATATCATGCCGTTGTGCTTTGCGTAATACGGTTGAGCCGGCTGAGCCAATGGCGCAGATCTGTGACTGTGTGGTACACTGCATTGTGCATGCCCAGTTAGCTTACGCAGGCATCTGCCGTGCTGATGATGTGCTGTGCGCGATCGGCAATTCAGGCCATGGCCACCATTGTGCCAGTGGCGCTACAGCACTGGGCACCATATGGCGCTATGGCACTACTGCGCAATAGTCCACTGTGGCACTGGCACGCAGGTGATCGGTCGCGCAAGATGCGTAGATGTCAGATGGCGCTGTGCGTGACCCTGCGCATAGACCCCTGACCTGGTGTCCGACTTTGCTCCCTGGCGCTGTTCGGCCGCATGTGTGCACGCTCTGTTGGCGCTGTTTGGTGACAGCGCCATGTGAACCGACGGCGCTATACAACAGTGCGATTGGAACCTATGGTGGTCTTGCACAACAGTTCCATCGCGGGGTTACGCCATGTAACGCCATATTGCCTGCTCTACTACAGTAATGGCCACAGGAGAGCTCCCCAGTGGAGTAAGGTGGAGGTGGCCAACCTGGTGGCAGTGGTTGAGCCCCACTTTGGGGCACTGTTTGGGGATCAGCCCCTCACCATGGCCTGCACCCATGTGTGGCTGCAGGTGGCCACTGAACTGGAGAGGGTCACAGGGCGGTGCCGGTCTGCTGACCAGTGCAGGCACAGATATAGTGACCTCCGCAGGAGGGAGCCAGACATGCTGCAATGCCTCAGGTCACGTGCCAGGAGGGGCGTTGTGCCTAGGCCAGGTGGGTGTATCATCTATGCACCTGTATTCTCCGTAGGGGTGTGATTGTGTTTTGGTGGTGGTGCATGGGGGATGGCTCTGCCATGGTTGGCTGTGTCAGTGTGTGCAGGTGTGAGATGCATGGGTCTGGCTGTGTGGGCAGGCACACTCACTGGGGCAGGGGGCAGTCTGCTTTGGGGTCACACCAATGTTTTTCCCAACATTTGTCACCCACAGGCCTGGCAGAGAGGATGCAGGCCCAGGCTGAGGAGGGCCGTGGCGGGGCCCAGGTGGCAGCCTGAGGAGGCATGATGGGTGGGCCACAGCGGCAGCAGCAGCAGCAGCAGCCACAGCTGCTTGATGAGTGTGAGTATCATTACATCATGGATGCTATTGCATGCTGGAGGGGTGGGCATGACCACCAGCCATGGACAACACAACCATGCACAACACAGGCGACAGTCATCACTGTACAGTGTCACTGCACGTCTGTGTGTGCGTCACTGGTGGTCCATGCATGCACTGGGCACATGGCTGTGGAACTGGCATCCCACCACATTGCCATGTCACTTGACAGCCTTGTTTGTGCTCTGCTGGACATGGGCAGTGTGTGTGTGCAGTGGTGCACATAGCTGGTGCTGCCTGGTTGGGCGTGTCATGTGCATGGTCACTGTGGGTGGGTGCATACCATCACAGGTGCGGGGCACTAGGCTATATGCCTTGCAGGATGGGTGGTGTTCAGGGTTGTGGACAGTCACAGCCATTGACTGTGTTCCCTTTTCCTAGGTCTCAGCATCCCTACGGTGGATGGACCGTGCCTCCAGCGGCTGGACGAGTGTCAGTCGCCACACACCCACCTCCTGCCAGACACATGCAACGCCGGGCGGAGTCAGGCGATCGAGGAACTGAAGATCAACCGCAGCAGGGGACCAGCCTGCCGGGCGCTGACTGCACTTCCTTCCCACTTCACCCAGCCCTCCCACCCTGACTTCCCTCTCCCAGTTGTTCACCTCACCCTTACCCACCCCTACCTTGTACCCCTACCCCCTTTGTCTTGTACATATATGTATATAGTTATGTTATTGGTCTTGGTGTTGTACATATCTTTTTCCAATATATATATATTTTATTATGAAATACTGTGGTGGTCTCTGATTTGCAGCTGGCTATGGTTGCTCAGTTGCAGTGGTGTGCATGGCATCTGGGGTGGTATGGTCCTGGTGTGTGTGTGTGTGTGTGTGTGTGTGTGTGTGTGTGTGTGTGTGTGTGTGTGTGTGTGTGAATGGGAGTGTCTCCGGTGTGGGAGTGACTTTCAGTTGGTCTTGCCATCTGCTGCCAACTGCTGGGTGCCCAGGGTGGGTCTGGCTTGTATGGTTCTGTGCTACGAGGTTGCAGTGTGCCGGGGGATGCATGGTGTTTACTGCAGTGACAGTCACTGCACATGGGTGGTGTCTTGGGGTCACAGTGCAGGGTGTGCTGTGCAGAAGGGGGGGCTGATGTGCACTGTGGTTGTCGACCCCCTGTGTGTGGCAGTCTCAGCCTGCCAGTGGGTGTGCTGGGGTGACATGGCCCTGCTGTGCTTTGTTGGCTTGTCCCCATGGGCCGGTGGATCATCCATCCCTCCCCCAGTGATGCTGTGCTTGGGGTGTGCGGGTGTATTGTTAGTTCTGCAGTGTGTTCCTGTGCCCATGTGTGGCATGGCTGGTGATGGGCCCCAGCCTGCCTCCCTGGTTGTGCAGTTCCATTGCTCTGCTGGGGGGGGCTCTGCTTGCACTATGGCACCTCTGGACTGCTCAATTGGGCTAGCCTTGTTGCGCTATGACGCATCATTTCTGCTCAGCTTCCCCTTCCTGTTTGCGCTAGGGCGCAGGTTGTGCGATATTCAGATGTTGGCTGCTTGTGCAGTTTGTCTTGCTCCATGTTTGAATATTGGGTCTGTTGCGCATATGCTCAATTGACTTGTGCTTGCTCCTGCTGTTGCGCACTTTTTAGGTGCAGTTTGAATATCCAGCCCTCGGTGTCTATATGTGGAAATGTTAATGAAGTTTTTAGTATTGTATGTGATAAATAATATATTTTATACATGCAGAAACAAATTTGACTTTGACTTTGGCCATGAGAGAAGGAGACAAGCAGTTTATCTTTGCAGAACAAGCCAGGAACTCCCTCAACTGTTCCCAGATTTGTTCCATTCAGAGCACAGTGGGACAGGTCAGGTGTCATGAAATCGGCCACACGGAGGAGAAGTCTGCACGAAGGGCAACTGCAGTGCTAATCTCAGTTTACATACCACTGTATTTTTACTGATCATTTCTGATCCCTGGGAGCAGTGGACGCCAATAATTCTCCACCTAAGTAAGCAATAAGACACAACAGGATGTGCATGGAACAGATTTTACCTCATGGCCAGGGGTGTAATAAGGCATGAGGCCTTGGCCAAGTGCCTTTAGCCCCTGGCGTGCGGTAAAATCTGTTACATGCACACACCTGGAATGTCTTATTGCGCTTTTAAAATGGTCTGCTATTTTTATTTTACTTTTTACAGTTATAAAAATAATGATTATATGGAGAAATAATATTTTGTTCTGCAAATCTATGATAAAATAGTCCTTCCGCCTGTATTTTGGGTTAATATTCAGTAGCTGATTTGCATGGGGAAGGGGTACACTAGTGGAGACAGAGAGAAGCTGGAGAGAGGAGGTGATGGATAAGTACTTAACTGTGTCAGAGACAGAAATGGGTTACTGAAGCAAGAGCCACACATGGGAACGCTGGGACCAAATGCTGTGCAACGGGGATCCTACACGGCAAATAAGTGACAGGGCAGGCAAGCAAGGCAACATGGATCACATCACCCACCCCCAACCCCCCGTGCCGCCTCTAAATCACAAATTCCGTTTCCCTGGTGCTTACATGGCAACTAAGTGACAGCGCAGGCAAGCAAGGCAACATGGATCACATCAACCACCTCGTGTCATTGACCCGGTACAAATGCAGAAGAAGCCAGAAAGAAATAGAGGCAAGATTTTTTTGTTCCATTTCACGGGCATGTGAAATAAACATTGCGAGCGATTAGCTGAGTCCCCAGGCAGCAGAAAGTGATGCAGCTGATGAACCTGTACATACTGTAGCAGGAAGCACATCTACTTCTGTGGCAGGAAGTAATATTTGTAGTGTGTTCCGGATTTCACACTACTTTGGTTTCTAGGCGTTGTTGTCAGTTACATGCTGTCCCAAACTCTTAGTGAGGAAAAAAACAATGGTGGCATTTTTAAATAGCAATGTTCTAACGCTTCATGATATTTGCCTTTTTACTGACGTCCTTTTTTTTTAGCCATGCATGAAACATATTTCATGCATGAGGAACTACATCTCTGATTGGCTGGTTTAGCCTACCCATTTTATAACAGATATGAAGGCACTAGGGTGAGTGAATGATAAAACCTTTGATTATTTTGTTATTACTTTTCAAATATAAGGATTTTTCCAAGTGGGCATGAATAACTAGATCCATGATGGGAAGAAGGGAGGTGGGAAAGCTATGCTGGCTGCATTCAAAACAACTGTATCGCCTGGGACTGCAGTGAGCCAAGGGAGCACCTAAACAAAGTGTGTTTCCCTGTAACAATTTAATGCCCAACATCTAGTCTGCTAAAGGTAGCCCAACGGTGTGGTTATTTAGCCTCAATCCCTTTATTTTCCCTCTCTGCAGCACCACCACTCCACAGATCAAAATTGGCATCTGCCCACCAAAATGAGGATAGATATCAGGTTGGGCAGGTGAAACTGTGACCACGGAGCATCCTGTGTGTGCCTGTGAAAACAAGCCCAAACTGTAAAAAAAAGCCCAAGCAAGTGGTAAATGTGCACCCTTTCTCTTTGTTTTCCATGGGGGGGAGGAGGGAAGGGAGTGTAGCTGCTGAGGACAAAGCTGTCAATTAGGTCAGACAGCTCCCTTAACCTTCTGATTGGCTGCAGCGTCAGGGTCGGGGTGTGACTACTTCGTGTGGCAGGTTTAAATGCCGAACTGGTAGCCACATAGAATTTACAATAATGTTATTGCAGACCTGGTAAACTGAAGATACCTGCAGCAAGAACAACAGCGATTCAGAGAGAGAGAGAGAGCCACTGGAAGATCGACTATGTCTGCCGTGCTGTCACCGAGTGAAGCTGCCGTTTGTCCCCGAGTCTCTGTAATCCAGTCCGGCAGTGACAGGAAGATGGAGGAGGGGCTGCTTTTGCCCTTAACTTTCAGCTGTCACTACCATAGCCGCGCCACTTGCTCTTTGAATTAAGAGTCCATGAGCACTAGGGAGCGAAAAGTCGGAGCTGCCGTTTCCCTTTGCTGACAACTGGTGAAGCTGCTGGGAGCTGCTCTGTTCAGGTCCGCTGAGTGAAGAGACAGCTGCCAACTGACTTGGGCACCAGCCAGGAGAATTCTGAAGCTAGCCAGCAGTGCAGCACTGATGATCAGGCTCTGCAGTAGCTACAGATTTTTTTGCAGCCCAAACTAAATGTAAAGGTATGTGTGCACTTTAAAAAAAAAAAAGTTTATTCCATCATGGGACGGACTGACTGTTGAGTGGCAGTCACAAGTGTGCCCCAGAGCCTTGTGCTTGCAAGTATTTTTGGTCTGATGGCTGATATCTGTTGTGACAGGGAGGGGAGCAGTTTAGGAAAAATATTGGAGGTTGGAATAACTGCATTGATTCTTACCTGAGCAAATGGGGGAAGCTGTTAAAAAACATTACTCAGCTGTGTAACTGTCTGCAAACTAGCCCTAGCCCATGGAATTTTGTTATAGGGAGGAGCTGCTTGAAAACATTGCTACAGCCATCTGCAGACTACTGAGCCCAGTCAGAGGGAGGAGCTCCACTTGTTTGGCAAACAAACATTGCTGTGTCTGTGAGCAGCCCGAGTCAATTCATAAATGTTTGCTGCTTCCAAATCTGGTCCTACTTATGATTTTGTTGGTAGAACTCAACACCTAATTGTGAATGAGCTCACTGAATGCTCCGCAGGGGGAAGAAATAATAAGCAGTGATACAAAGCACCTCTTCAAAGTCATGAGATGTATGAATGTTCTTTTCCCAGTTCTGAAAGGGTCTACGGTTTTGTGGGAAAACAAACCCCACACAGCACAAAGATTGGTGAGTTGTTGTTGCACCAGTCTCAAATCACAGCAAGAAATGGCCATAATGAGTGTGTAGCACTTGTTTCTTATGTTAAGCAAATATGTCTACAAATACTGGGCTGTCTGAAAGTAGCCTGAGTCAGGCAGATGAAGTAAAGTGAGCTGCCTGTGAATGACTGCTCTGCAGGGGGGAGGAATAAGCAGCGACAGTCATACCTCTCAACCTACCTGTCGGCTTAAAAATCATGAGATAGCACTCAAATCATAGCAAATGGCTGAATGAATGTATAGCACTTGTTTCTTCTTTCAATCAATTAAATGCCTACAAATACGGGGCTGTGAGTGTCTGTAAGTAGCCCGACTCTGATTATGATAAAGTGCTGCTTCTAATCTGGTCTGCTACTTTATTTGTGAGTTTGTTGTCTGGTACAAACACTTATTGAACTGGGCTCACTGTGATGAATGCTCTGCAAGGGGAACATTCAGCAGTAGCAGTCACACCTGACCTCTCAACCTGTCAGCATGAAAAATCATTAATGTTATTGTTTAAAATAAGAAGGTGTTGCACACACAATGCTGGACATTTGCTGTGATTCGTGAAGGCCAGTGCTATGATACTTCATGCTGACAGGTTAGGTCTAGAAATACTCTGGGCCCTTGCAATTTGTCCTGGTTATTCAGACTGCGCGAGGCAGGGGCGCAATCCTGGGCGCAGCACAATTGGGCTGCGCCAGGGCATGGACCAGGTGATATTCAACGGTGCTGCCCATGGCTCAGCACCATTGAATATGACACTAAGGGCACAAGCACTGCGCAAGATAGGGAACAGGAGCATGGGGATGCACCAGCGCAAGTGCAGTTGCGCTAGGCGCATCACCTGCAATATTCAGCACTGGGCATGCAAATGAATCCATTATGCATGCAAGGTGCAAATGGAGCCATTTGCATGTCATTATGGCCCCATTTGCATGCGGTGCATCGATCCCTGGCAACTTGCACCTGGCACCCTGGACCTGGTGGTCCAGTGGACCGCTCTCCATTGCCCGATCATGGGCATAAGTAAACTAATGCCCTGGTGATCCAGCGGACTGCTCTCCATTGCCCAATTGCGGGCAAATGTAAACCAACTCCCTGGTGGTCCAGTGGAAACCCCCCAGTGCCCGAACATGGGTATAAACAAGTAAACTCCCTGATGGTCTAGTGGAATTTCCCCTGTCGCCCAATCGTGGGCATATGCCTAAGTAACAGCCCTGGTGGTCTAGTGGAACCCCCATCACCCGATCATGAGTGTACAGAGCAACTTATGCCCTGGTGGACCAGTGGACCCCCACCCCCCCACCCACCCACTGAGGTCCCCTACCACCCAGCACCCTCCCAGTCAGCGCGATTATTCACTAGTCGGACCTGTGTAGTACAGTATGGGTTGCATGCCCAATGGTCTATGCGGTGGTCCAATGGACGCACAGACCATACTGTACGCTGTCAGCTGGTGGGCGGCCGGGAGGCATGCGGGCGGTGCTGCTGCTCGCTGCTGACTGGGAGGGTGCTGGGTGGCGGGGTACCTCGGTGGGCGGGTGGGGTGGGGGTCCACTGGTGCACCAGGGCTGTTACTTAGGCATATGGCTGTGATCGGCGACTGGGGACATTCCAATTGACTACTAGGGAGTTCACATATTTATGTCCATGTTCGGGCGCTGGGGGGTTTCCACTGGACCACCTGGGAGTTGCTTTACATTTGCCCATGATTGGGCGATGGAGAGCAGTCCACTAGACCACCAGGGCATTAGTTTACTTATGCCCATGATCGGGCGATGGAGAGTGGCCCACTGGACCACCAGGGACTTCCAACTTACATATCCCCATGATCGGACGTATGGGAGCAGGGACCGCCAAGGGTCTGCAGGGTGTTGGTCCCCAATGGCTGCAGCCTGGCAGGGCATCAGGCGCAAGCCATTGGTGCACCGCATGCAAATGGGGCCATAATGACATGCCAATGGCCCTGTTTGCACCTTGCATGCATAATGACCTCATTTGCATACCCAGTGCTGAATATCGCTGTTGATGCACCCAGCACAGCAGCACTTGCGCTGGTGTATCCCCTTCTCCTGTTCTGCCACTGTTGCACAGTGCGTGCACCTTCAATGCCATATTCAATGGTGCTGAGCCATGGCATAGCACTGTTGAATATCGCCTGGTCCATGCCCTGGCGCAGCCTAGTTGTGCTGCGCTTAGGCTTACGCCACAGCTGGGCACAGTCTGAATATCCCACCCAGTGTTCCTATTGTTCAGGAAGTATGCAGTATGAGCAAGGATTTGAAACAAAGCAAGGTTGGGTTAAACTATACCACTAGCATACATTTCAGTTCTACTAAACAAGAACACAGATAGCAACAACAATGAATTTCAGAAGAGGCAAGCAATCATAAAATGTGGACTTTCAGCTAGAAATAATGTAAAAAGGGCTGGCAGTGGTCATTTTAGGGTTGATGTTGGGCAACTCTGACAGGTGGGGCACATTCATTAAACTACCAACTTACAATGTATCTTTTGTCAGTGTAGAGATGGAGTAGGGAAGGTGCTGTCGGCTCTATAGGTTAATACCCTCTACTTTCCGGGTCTTGTCCCTCATAGCTCTCCTAAGCACATTGAGACCCCCACTGGATCTCAGTTTTTCTAATCTTATTGCCTCAAAAGTGGTTTCAACAGCGTAACTCCTTAATCTCAACTTTTGCTCAGGAAACTGACATGGCATTACTGACCCACCTTGTCAAATACGGACTGCAGTGCCCATCAACACCCCGATCTGGCCTTCTCTATTATATTCATCATGGCTTCCTGCCTTGTTGATGAAGGAAAAAAGGGTGGCATTCAGGAGTATAAGGAAGTGCAGAGTGAGGAAGACATGGTGATGTACCAAATAAAGCAGAGGGAATCAGGAAAAGCAGTGAGAGGAGCTATGACACAGACAGATTTACCAATGCTGCTAACGTTTAGTTTTATATGACTCGTCACTGTCTAATTTACATGCCCTGCATGACTGTTTCAGTCTTCTGGTCTGTAATTACTACCTTTCCTTGCATGGATACCTGTTCTTTCACTGTTCATTGTTCAAATCTGATTGTACGTTTACTGTTGTTATCTGTAATTTCCTGGGTTGTGCCTGAAAACAGGCAGGTCTGTTGCCTAATGCACTTATCTGGTAACCAAAAGCAAATAAATAAATAGCTAAGGTGGTAGGTAATGGGGATAAGACTTTCTGCAGCTACACAAGTGGGCAGCGGAAAGCAAAGGGAGAGATAGTCAGGCTCAGGAGGGCAGCAGGGAGGAGACTGCGCAGAAGAGGACCAACACAAAGCTTCCATCCTGAGAAGGTGCTTTGGCTCAGTCTTCCTGGTGGGGGGATGAAAACTGGGAGCATCAAGAATAGGGGTGGAAGATGACATAAGTCCACTTTTAGATGGAAAGAATCTTGAATGGACTTGCAGCTCTGAAGGTGGACAAAGCTATTGGATCAGATGGGGTATACCCAAGGGCAGGGCTCTGATTTTTCTGCGGCACATCGGAGCAAAGTTCTGCAGCAGGGTTCTCATTTGCCGCAGAACTTCTGCAGCACTCAACATCAATTTCTGCGGCAGTTCTGCGGCATATTTTTACCCTTAATTGTTTTCCTTTTTATGTTTTTTTTTTGCCATATCTGACACAATGCACGCTCGTAACACAGTCATTTTATGGGCGTTTGTCACCAAATTTTCAACATAGCCAGTTTAAGACCTCTGCTCATGAACAGTGTCACTGTAATTTTATTAATCTGTCCCGAACATTGATTTTGCACACCGACTGCACCATTGTGCGCTACATGTGCGAAAACACATTTTGGGTGAGATGTGAAAAATGGCAGTTGTATTGTTCATAAGGAGGTGTGGTAAAATGGCAATACTGAAAATCTGGAGTGAAAATATTAAAAATGCTCAAAGTTACGAGTGTGCGTAGGAACTACGCAATGCATGCTCATAAAACAGTCATTTGGGGGAATATTTTCATCAAATTTTCAACATAGGGTTTTTGGGAGCCTACCTCATGAACTGTGACACTGTAATTTCGTTAATCATTCTGGAAAGGTGGTTCCATGCAGTGACTGCGGAACCACCTTTCTCGACTGATTAATGAAATAACAGTGTCACAATTCATGAGGTGGGGCCCTAAAAACCCCATGTTGAAAATTTGGTGAAAAAATTCCCAGAAATGGCTGAGATATGCACTAAAGTTGAAAAAATCCATTTATGCCATTATACAGCTTACCAGCATTTCTTCAGTTCGTGGTCAGCTTTGAAGAGGGCAGATGTGTTCCTGGTCCACCGAAGATCGTCATGCTGGGCTCTGGAGGTAAGTATAGGTTGAGGTAGGGGTGAGGTGGGGGTGTGGGGAGGTGGGTACGCAGAGGGTGGGTGCGGGTTGGGGAGGAGGGCAAAAGAATTAATGAGGGAAGGTTTTTTATTTCAGGCTTTTTTGTTTACTCGTCAATGAGGACTTTTGCCACGCTGGTGGTCTCCCAGCGTGGCACCAGGCAGCTTGGGGGACAGTGAAGCCGATGGGGATTAGGTACCCCGTTGTAAGAAGCTTTTGCCATGCTGGGGTGAGCTTCCAGCGTGACATACAAACATTTTGGGGGCAGTGAGAAACCGACGGGTTGGGCACCCTCGTCAGCAAGAGGCTTTGCCATGCTGGAGTGGGCTCCCAGCATGGCATACCAACATTTTGGGAGCAGTGAAACCAGTATCGAGGATTCAGCATCCCTGCTCAGCAAATGAAAGCTGGCCATGCTGGGGTGGGCCCCCAGCATGGCATACAAACATTTGAGGGGGGCAGTGAAGCCAACGGGGATTACAGGCATCTCCATCAGCAAAGGACGCTTGTTCTGGGTGGGCGGAATTCTGTGGGTGACGGCAAATTCCACGGATATTTCCACGGTTTGTTGCACCCGCAGAATTGCGGCAAACTCGGGGCCCTGCCCTAGGGCACTAAAGAAATGCAGGGTGGTACGGGTTGCCCCACTGGTGGCCTTATTCAACAGTTTACTGAGAACAGGCATTTTGTTAGAGGATTTGAGGATGTCCCTCTGCATAAGAGTGGCAACAAGGAGGAGACTAGCAACTACAGACTAGTTAGTCTCACTTCAGTGGTGGAGAAACTAATGTAAACCCTGCTTAAGGAAAGGCTGGTAGAGGATCTTGAATGCAGTGGGTTGCAAGGGAGTGGTCATGCCAGTTGAAGCTGATTGACTTCCTTGATTGGGTCACCTGGGAAATAGATCAGGGAAGAGCAGTGGACATGGCCTATCTGGACTTTAGCTAGGCCCTTGACACTGTGCCACACAGGAGACAGATTAAGAAATTGAGTAGCCTAGAGGTGGGATTCAAAGAGGTTCATTGGGTTAGAAACTGGTTAACAGACAGGCAACAGATAGTGGTGATAATGTCACTCACTCTAATGATGGCAGATTGACCAGTGAGGGGCCACAGGGCTCAGTAATGGGACCTGTCTCGTCAATGTCTTCATAAGTGACACTGCAAAAGCGCTGGAAGGGAAGATATGCCTTTTTGCAGATGAAGCAAAATCTGTAATAGGGTGGGCACTCAGGAGGGGGTGGAGACAATGCACAGGGATCTTGGGAAACTACAGAAGTGGCCAAGACCATGGCAGTTGAGGTTCAGTGCTATAACGTGCTACTGCATTTTTTTTTTTTTTTTTTTATTTATCAAGTCTAGGATTACAAATACCTTTGAGCCATGGCTCTTTTACAAAGGTTCCTAGTCAGAGAAATACAAATTATGGGGAACATCAAGACAGGCATTACAACAATGTGGACATTGCAAACAGAGTACAGATTAATACAGTTCAAGGGTAGCATTGTAACAAGGCAGCCAGCGGAATTTGTCAGAGAAAATAGACAACAGATAAGAAGTGCCAGAGTCATAGGGAGAGGGAAGAGGGTAGCAGGGGAGAAGGAATGTAGGAAGGGTGGCAAGAGGGTGAAAAGTGCAGCATTTGGGTATACCAAGATGTGAGGGTAGAATCCAGTGGGGGGGGGGAGACAACTAGAGCAAAAAGGGAAGTGGAGAAACAAGGTTAAGTTGGACAGTCACAAGAGCTGTTGGTAGTGAGATAGTCCCGGAGCCTAGTTTTAAACATAGAAACATAGAATTTGACGGCAGATAAGGACCGCTTGGCCCACCTAGTCTGCCCATTTTCCTACCTAACAGATAAGCTGCAGATCCTAGTTAATCAACAGCTTACTTCCTCTTACCCACCCTTAGGACTGCCTTATGCCTGTCCCATGCATTCTTGAAGTCCCCCACTGTTCTTGACTCCACGACCTCCTCAGGGAGGCTGTTCCATGCATCCACAACCCTCTCAGTGACAAAATACTTCCTCACATTACCCCTGAACTGTCCCCCCTCTATCTTCAAATTGTGCCCCCTTGTTCTTGCACATCTCTTTTCTCTGAAGATGCTACCCTCTTGGACTTTGTTAATCCCCTTGAGGTACTTGAAAGTTTCTATCATGTCCCCTCTCTCCCTTCTTTCCTCAAGAGTATACATATTAAGCTCCTTTATTCTTTCTTCGTATGTCTTCTGGTGCAGACCCTGCACCATTTTGGTTGCCCTCCTCTGGACAGCCTCCACTCTGTCTATGTCTTTGCGGAGATGGGGTCTCCAGAACTGCACACAGTACTCCAGATGGGGTCTCACCAACTGTCTGTACAGAGGGATAACAACTTCCTGTTTTCTACTATTGATGCCTCTTCCTATGCATCCCAGTATCCCCCCAGCCTTCCTTACTGCCTTCTCACATTGCTTGCCCACCTTTAGGTCATCTGATATAATTACCCCCAGGTCCCTTTCTATTTTTACTGTTGTCAGTATCTCACCCCCCATTGTGTACGCTTCCCCTGGGTTTTTGTTTCCCATGTGCATTATCTTGCACTTCTTTGCATTAAATCTGAGCTGCCATACATTTGACCATTCCTCCAACCTTGCCAAGTCCCTTCTCATCCTTTCCACTCCATCCTGTGTATCAACCCTGTTGCAGATCTTTGTGTCATCTGCAAAGAGACATACTTTTCCTTCCAGTTCCTCTGCAATGTCACTTATAAAGACATTAAAAAAGGACCAGTCCCAGTACTGAACCCTGCGGTACTCCACTAGTAGCCCTCCTTTCTTCACTGTGTACTCCATTTACTACTACCCTTTGTGTCCTGTTGTCTAGCCAATTTTTTATCCAGGCTACCACTTTGGGACCCATTCCAAGGCTGGCTATCTTGTGTATTAATCTTTTGTGGGGGACTGTATCAAATGCCTTGCTAAAATCTAGGTAGGCCATGTCCACAGCCCCTCCCTGATCTACTACTTTGGTCACCCAGTCAAAGAAATCTATTAGATTCATCTGACACAACCTTCCCATCGTGAATCCATATTGCCTCGGGTCCTGTGCCCCAATGGCCTCTAGGTACTCAACAATTCTTTCCTTCAGAAGTGATTCCATCATTTTCCCTACCACTGAGGTCAAACTAACTGGTCTGTAGTTTCCTGCCTCTGTCCTGCTCCCACTTTTGTGAAGAGGAATTACATCTGCCCTCCTCCAGTCCTTGGGTACCACCCCATCCTCCCATGATTTGTTAAAGAGAGTAGTCATCGATGTCACTAGTTCTACCCTTAGTTCTTTTAGAATTCTTGGGTGAATCTCATCAGGCCCCATTGCTTTGTCCACCTTCAATTTTATTAGTTCTTTCAGAACCCTTTCTTCTGTAAATGGACTGGTATTGACCGCTGTCTTCAGAGTATTTCTCTTGTTTGGTTTAGGTAACTCTCCCTCCTCTTCCTTTGTGAATACTGAGCAGAAATATTCGTTCAGTAACCCTGCTTTTTCACTGTCACCCTCTACCCAGATTCCCTCCCTTTTATTAAGCTTCAGTATCCCTCTTTTGGTCTTTCTTCGCTCCCTAATGTACCTATAAAAGGTCTTATCCCCCTTCTTAACAGAATTGGCTATCCTTTCTTCGGTTTGGGCCTTTGCTATTCTGACTACCTTCCCAGCCTCTTTCTGCTTTAACTGATAAAGTTCTCTGTCCTGCTCCTTCTGTGTTTCCTTATATTTCCTGAATGCTGCCCTTTTCCTCTTTAACCTTCTCTGCCACCTCTTTTGTGAACCATAGCAGTTTTTTCCTTCGTTGTGTTTTATTGATTTTATTTACGCAGAGGCTTGTTGCCTCTGTGATGGCTGTTTTGATCACTCCCCATTGTTCCTCCACCCCCTCCTTCTTGCCTGTTTGCTAGTGTTTTTCTGAGGCACTCTCTCATTTTCCCAAAGTCAGCCCTCCTAAAGTCTAGTACTCTTGCTTTTGTATGGCTTGATTGTATGGCTGTGTTTATTGTGAACCACACTGTTTGGTGGTCACTTGTTCCCAGATGGCTACCCACTTCTAAATCTGAGATTCTTTCTCCATCCCCATTTGAAAGTACCAGGTCTAAGATTGCTCCCTCCCGAGTCGGTTCCAATACTAGCTGTCTGAGACATGCCCCCTGTAGGGCATCAAGAATGACCCTGCTCTTGGATGTGCCTGTAGCAAAGGTGCTCCAGTTAACATCTGGCATATTCAGGTCCCCCATCAACAATATCTCCCCTTTTTCTGCCATTCTAAGAAAGCCTTCTATCATTTCCTTGTCCATTCCCTCCCCCTGAGATGGGGGTCTGTATACAACCCCCATGCGGATTGTGGTGCCATTTCCTGTCCCCAGGGTGACCCAAAGTGCCTCATCTGCTCCCTGTTTACTCTTTAGTTCTGTTGCTTTGATCCCTTCCTTTACATAGAGAGCTACTCCTCCTCCTCTTTTACCCTCCCTATCCCTCCTGTAGATTGTGTATCCTGGTATGTTGACATCCCAGTCATGGTTCTCTCTGTACCATGTTTCTGTGACTGCCACAATATCCAGGCAACCCTCTTCCATCAAGGCCACTAGTTCAGGGAGCTTGTTACATAGACTACGGGCACTGGTACTCATCACCCTCCACTTTTTGATAGCCTTACCCCTTTTAGCCCTATTTCTGTCCTTACTGCCTTTGCCTTTTTTTACATTTAAATCTGTTCTGCTCCCTAATAACTTCTGTACCTTGGTGTTTACCTCAGTAATCACCATGTTTTGTGGGAGGAGGCTCGGATTTCCCAGCCCTTTTCAGTGCTCTCCCTTGGCCAGTTTAAATGCTTGCCAATGAAGCATTTAAACCTCTCACCTAGGATCCTGGTTCCCCCCTGGACAGATGCAGACCATCGCACCAGTATAGGTCTGCATTCCTCCAGGTGGCTCCCCAGTCCCCAATGAAGCCAAAACCCTGAGCTCCACACCAGTTTTTCAACCACTCATTGAATTCCCTGGTGAGAAGTGCCCTAGCATCTCCCTTGCCATAGACAGGCAGCACCTCCGATAAGGTTACCATATGCGCTACTTGTCTAGGGCCCCTTCCCAACTCTACAAACTCCTCTTGCACTGCTCTGATCCCATTCCTAGCCAGGTCATTTGTCCCTAGGTGGACAATGACATCCAGCTCCCTCCCTCATGCAGCTCCTCCCACGATCCTGAGGATTCACTTCCTGTCCTCTCAAGCCGTGGTGCCAGGAAGGCACCTTCCTACTTCCCTCTCCCATCCTCCCAATCCTACCCCCCAATGATTGAGTCCCCACCAGGAGTTGTTTCCTTCCCCTGTGGGGTCCCATGCCACCCTCCTTTGGGTCTCCTTTGTGAAGGTTCCCACCATCCTCCTTGGTCTCCACTGCAGGTGCCTCCATATAGGAACCACTATCCACCAGAAGAGTGAATGAATTGTGAAGAGGTACAGCTGGAGGGATGCAACTCTGTTCCACCACCCTCTCCCTCCTTCAGCCCACCCTGGTTCAGTCACTCCTCTTTCTTGGCAACCTCTGAGGTAGTGGCATTGGCCCTGGTGGTCCCTGGGTGGGGGAGGAGGTTTCGCAAATCCTAGCCAGGTCAGCCTGGAGACGGGCAACCTCCTCTCTCAGACCACAGAGGTGCTTTCAAATAGGGGCAGTATCGCAGCCTCCAGAATGTCTCCCGGAATACTGCCGCCCCACAGCCATTGCACTGCACCACTCCTATCATGTCTTATTTTGTGTCCCCTCTACTGTGTCTCTGGATGCTTACTCTCTCTCCTCTCCTTACAACTCTCACCCTTCTTGTTCTGGGACAGCAACTTCCTATCTTCTTCAGTAGTCTCCTTCCTCTTTGCTCAATATCAAACTACCAGCAGCTAGGGGGGGAGAGTGAGCTACTTTTTCTACTTCAGGGTTGACAAAACCAATGTTTCTCTATGATCCTTTTCTTCCTACTGCCAAACAGGAAGTTCCTGTTGACAGTTAAATCCAGTGGCTATAAAAGTAGAACTGTCTTTGGGTGGGTGGGATGGAGGGCAATTGGTAAGAAAAAAGGCTAGCAACAGAAAGTTGTAATTTGACTCACCTGCTTTTCTAGTACCATACCAATACCAATAGTTGGGGCAGAGGAGATGGTTGGGCTGAGGCCATTGAACCAGAGTGGTGCTCGATAAGCAAAAGAGCATTGTCCCTGTGAAGTGTGACAGTGGGGGACTTTCAGTAGCTGTAGCATGGATCTCCTAAGGCACCATTTGTTAATTCAGTGTTGTAACAGAGTTGAGACCCCAGAAGGTGCAAGGCCAAGGTAGATTTTTTTGACCATGGAGCAGGTGAGAAACTTTATGCGGTTTGATAGTTAGAGCCAGCCGGTCTGAGTGTACAGGTCACATGTGTGGGTGAGACGGTGAGCACCAGTGATAAGCTGACATGCTTTATTTAAGGCAGTTGAGAGGCATCTAAGGGTTGTGGTTGTGGCTGGAGCCATAAATGATGAGACCATAGTCTATTACAGAGATCACAGAGCTCAGGACTGCAACCTTCAAAGCTTCTGGCATGAGGTGTGGTCTGTGTTTGTAGAGGAGACCAAGCTGTGTATTAGCAGCTCTAGCTACATTATCTACATGAAGTCCATAGGAGAGATTAGGGTCAAGCTGAATCCCTAAGTATTTGAAGGACACCACCTGATCTAGAGTGTTGCCCTGGGTGGTGGAGATAGCCAAGTGGTGTAGCTTGTGTGGGTTATAAGAGCTGCAGAAGAGCATAGATTTGGTTTTCTTGTCATTGAGGACCAGTTTATGATTAAGAAACCATGTCTCTACAGAACTGAAACCAAATTGAAGGTTGTGTTGAAGAGTTGCAGGATCTTTGTGAGTGGAGAATACAACAGCATCATCAGCATATAGTATGATCTGCTCAGAGCAGTGGTAAGGGAGGGAGTTTAAGAAAAGGCTAAAAAGGAGGGGTCCCAGTATGGATCCCTGTGGGACACCCAAGCGAACAGGCAGGGTGTTAGAAAGAGTGTCCACAATTTTTACTCTCTGTGACCGGTTTTCTAAGTAGCTTTTAAACTAGGCATAGGAATCCAGGAGCTGAGAACAGGATGGGGGCAGAGGTACTGACAGTCAATAGACAGCAAAGGGATCTTGGAGTTATCATAAATGATTACCTCAAAGTGACAGGACAGTGTGACAAAGTAGTGGGTAAGGCTCTGGGGAGGCTTGGGTGCCTGGGGGGGTATCTCAAGCAGGAGAAGTTGGTGATGTTGCACTGTATCGCTCACTGGTGAGACCCCACCTAGTGTTTTGTCTGGTTCTGAAGGCTGCACCTCAGACAGGACATGGACAGGGTTGATGCAGTCAAGAGGAAGGCAAATAACATGGTGTAGGGGTTGCAGTAGAAATCTTATAAAGAGAAACTAAGGGATCTCAACATGTACACCCTGGAAGAGAGGAGAGCGAGTGGAGACAAGATAGAGACCTTCAGGTACCTCACAGGAGTGAACAAGGTGTAAGAGGGGAGTCTCTTTCAAATAACAAACAGCACCAGGACTAGGTGGGGCATATCATGAAGCTGGGAGGGGGGGAGTTTAAGAGGAATGGGAGGAAGTAGCACTTTACTGAAAGGGTGGTAGTTGCCTAGAACAGATTGCCAGCAGAAGTGGTGGAGGCCAGAAAGGCAGGGGGCTGCTTCAAGTGTGAATAGGATAGACATATGGAAATATTAGTTCAAAGGAAAAGGCAGCTCATAGTCACAGTGCATTAATTTAAAACAAGTAACTAAGAAAATAGAAAAAAAATTAGCACTTGCGCAGAAGAGTCTAGTGCTAAGTCACATTCATTGTGATACAGCAAAACAAGGGCAACAACAGGCCAACCCCTCTACCAAGCCTCAACCTTTTGTGCAGCCACACTTTGTCAAGAGACATTGCTGCCCTCTAGTGCCCAGGATTTACACAGAGTGATGTAAATGCACAGTAGAGGAACAGCTTACATTTAAAGTAGTCCACCCAAAATTTGCAAAAAACATATGTTGTGCAGAGTGTTTTGATTTGTGTGTTAAGTTCTAGTGTGTCCTACTCTGTCTGCTATTAAGAGTTTTTTCTAAATTAGCCTGCTAGCTTTACGGTAGTTTTACGACCCCTGGAGATCTCCATCTGAGACAGCTTAATTGTATTCCTTTGTCGTACAATGCATCCTGTCTCATGTGACAGTGATGTAGCAGAGACCATAAATCCAGTAGAAAGCACTGCTTTACAATCAGTTCACAACATTAGAGATGGCTATATTTTAAAATCTATAGAGTTCAGCTTAGTAACTACCCTCATCGTAAAGGTCTCACTGTCCTGAATAACTTTGCTGCTGGTAATTTTTGTACAGCTTGTAAAGTTTCCAAGATACTTAGTTTGTTTGGAATGTGTGTGCTGAATGTTGAGTCTCTGCTACATCATTGTCACATGAGACAGGATGCATTGTGGGAACAAGGAATGCAATTAAGCTGTCTCAGATGGAGATCCTCAGGGGTCATAAAACCACTATAAAGCTAGCAGGCTAATTTAGGAAAAACTTCTAATAGCAGACAGAGGGAAGGGCACACTAGAACTTCACATATAAATCAAAACACTCTGCACAACAAATATTTTTACAAATTTTGGTTGGACTACTCCTTTAAAATACAGTGTCATATGAGCTTTAAAAAATCCTGAACCAGTATTTGCTGAAAATTGAAACTGTCACTAGCAGAAGTAAATAACTGATTAAAATGCATCACCATTTGACTGGAAACAAAACAAAAAACAGAAACAGCATGCTGAAAAGTGAATATGATTATTTAAATTACTCTGTAGACTTATCGGGGTATTTCAAAGTTGATAATAATTAAAAGAAATATTTCAGGTTACCATGAAGATGGATTATAAAAACCTACTGTTAATGATTCTGCTCGTGGCTTAATACGGGATACAGTGTTGCCATGTCGAGCAGTAGCTGATGGAGTTGACTGTGACAGCAAATGAACCACACTTCGACCATGACCACGACCACGCTGAGAACCTCTACCTCGACCTCGTCTACGTGTTCCTCGACTACAGATGACAGGATCTCTTGCCAAAGTTTGCTGCACTGGTTCCACTGTAACACCTGAATCCATAGATTGCAGCCGAGAATAATCATGACTCTCGACAATGGAGATGAAGGAGGATGATGAGTACTAAAGAGCAAGAAGTGAGAAGACAAAACAAAATGAATAAATGACAGATTCAGCAGACAGTCACTGAACATTCCCCACCTTGAAAAGAACACCGACTATAATCTAGCAGTGCACAGCAGCCATTCTGAATATAATAAGCATGGACACAATGGAATAATGTTGACACGAGTACCATTGCCAAAAGTAATCCTATGTGTCTATCAGCAGTCACTGTCAGATGAACAAGATAGCAAAACACATCAATGGTCAACTTGGCTATTGTTTGAACTCACAATCTAGCCAATGTGAAATGTTATGGTGCCATGTTCAATTTTGGTTATTGGTTTTGACTGCCAGTTAAGCTCAGTTAAATGAAGTGTGATGCCCAATAAAGGAGCTGGGGGTGCTCTAATAGGTGCTCTACTCTAAAGGTGGTGAAAAGAGATGAGTGAGGCACCAAGGTCCGAATTATGTGGATAGGATAACTGTTACCCAGACAAGGAGAGGCAGGAGTCAACTTAGTGCTTCAATGCCCGCAGGGCGTTTATTTTGTACCAAGGGTAGAGAGACACAGTCACAAGAAGGAAGGAGGGGTTGCCTGAGAACAATAGGGCAATAAACAGAGGAATACTTTTATCTACTCTTACTACTAAGATTATTACCATAAGAATAGACGTTAGGCCTACTGCCACTCTTATTCTGAAATTATTCTACACGTCTATACTCTTAGATGAGGATCAGGTAACATAAGCTACTCAGAACTGTATTAGGGTAATTAGCATCACATATTTCCATAAGAGCCCAGATATTACAAGAGACCAGAGATCTGGCGTCTTCGTGTACACCGTCGTTCTTTGTTGGTAGCGACAAGGGAAGTAAAACAGAACTGTAGAACCCTAATCACAATTCCCAGCAAGGACCTAGATAAGGCCACTGGGGTGGTGAGAGGTTTGGTAAACAGACCATATATTCTTTGGCAAAAGCCCACTGTCTCCAAGGCTGCCAGAATGTAGAACCAGAGCAATTGGTTCCTGAAATAACATACTGAAAACAAAGGGTTCCTTGGCCAAAACCCACTTCCAGGGTTGCCAAGGATGAAGATAGATCAAGATCTGCATGGCGATGGATCCAATGGAGGACTACCACGACCTGACTGATGCTGCGGCACTCCAAGGGCCAGCTGAACTCAGAAGGAACTCTGACAGGACCAGGAATCATAAGAATCTGAAGAGATGATAGTTGACTCTGCAATCCTAGGATCAGGAACTAACACAAAACAAAGAAATGGCAGATGCGTCCCATACTGGGCTTCGACGGACTCGACTTTCAGTGAACGACCAGGAGGGGCACAGACTAGGTTCTCCAGGATGAGCTCACTCTTCTGTAGAGGGCGACCAACTTCAGGACATCTGGAACAGGAACTATACGGAACGACACTGGCACGGCTGTCGTGATGCATTTCAGCGGACGTACTTTCAAGCTGTGAAAACAAGAAAACGGCAGGTATGACTTGTACGACTGGCAACGGACTCGACTTTGGCGGACAACACAGACGGATGTGATGAGCTGATGGATGATCTCCCAGGAGTGAAGAATGCTGAGAGGATGTCTTCTTCTGAGTAGAGACTGATTCTGAGTACGTGGTGTAACAGACCACACTATGAGACTGCAGTGTGGTAGAAGATTGAGACTGTCTTCATACAGTAGTAACCAGATAACTGAATAATGCCCAAAGAACTGTGGAATGATACAATAATTTGCCAGAGGAGGGAAAATTATACCTTCAGGGGTAATTATTACTGATAAGGGCCAATGTCCAGGTGCTTAGAGCAATAGTTCAGGTACTTAGGGCAATAGTTCAGGTACTTAGGGCAATAGTTCAGAAACTTAGGGCAATAGTTCAGGTACTTAGGGCAATAGTTCAGCATAAGCAGTACAGTAATTACAGTAGTTTCACAGTATAGGCAAATTGAACACTCTGAAATGAACCCCTGTTTCTATAGGTAGGGTCTTCTGGAATAGGATCTCTTTCTGGGCATCTAGGCTGGGGACTCCCTATAGTACCACTAGGCTGGCTTGCCCTATTCCGCTAGGTCAGGGCTTCCCTATAGTACCACTAGGCTGGTTTGCCCTATTCTGCTAGGCCAGGGCCTCCCTTTAATACCACTAGGCTGGCTTGCCCTATTCCACTAGGCTGGGGCCTCCCTTTAGTACCACTAGGCTGGCTTGCCCTATTCCGCTAGGCCGGGGCCTCCCTTTAGTACCACTAGGCTGACTTGCCCTATTCCGCTAGGCCGGGGCCTCTCTATGACACCACTCTTTACCTCGGGCCTAATGCCCTACTTTTACCTCTGGCCTGATGCCCTACGTAAGCTTGAGCCTGGTGCCCCACTTAATACTGGGCCTGGTGCCCCTCTCAATACTGGGCCTGGTGCCCCTCTAAATACTGGGCCTGGTGCCCCTCTAAATACTTGGCCTGGTGCCCTAATTTACTTCTGGGCCTGACTTGCCCTTTTAAATCTGCAGAGTGGCAGGGCTCCTTTAAATCTGCAGGCTCCCTGAACCTGCTGTCATTTAGTCCCGAATCCCCGCCCCAAATCCCACCTCTATATTACTATTCATGAGGCCTAAGCTTGGCCTTAGTGTCCTGGCTGCTTCCGGTGGGCGTCGCTAACCCCGCCTCCTTAATTAATATTAAAACTAAGGGTCCTAGCGACCCGATGCCCCTGCAGCGCTTGGCCGCCTTTCCTCATGCCTTCTGCGTGCTTTAGCTTAAATAAATAAAACAAAGTCTCTCTGGACAGGCGGTCAGCACATAGCGTGTGCTGCTGCCAACTCACCACTTCTCAGGCTGCTCCGGTGGATCGGGAGGCAAACAGGAGGTGGGAGGTACTGTAGCAGAGGGAGGGAAAATGGACAGGCAGCAAGGGGGATGACTAGGGGGCCTCAGATGGCCAAACGGGAACTCGGCGATGCGGCGCTTCTCTGCCGCCGGCGTGGGACCGAGAATTAAACTGCTTAAAACTACGGGGGCTAAAACAATAAAACGAAGGGCTTTTCAGCCCAAACCACGGCGAACAGTCGTTTTTCATCTTCATGGTGCCCCAATGGCACCACTGACCGCAGGACACAGCAGAGCAGGGAGTCTTCAGTGGACTAGAGGAGGGGAATCACCCCGGAGTCAACAGGACCGGCTTCACAACTCCAGGTAGGCCACATGTCCCTGTTGCACTCCTGTGATCCTCTCTACTCCACAGCCCAGCAACAACTGACAAACTGTAGAATTATTTTTTAAACTTAAACCTGCCTGGGTTCTAGATTGGCTGGAGTGGAATGCTGTGCATGAGCCACTCAGCACAGTATTCCATCCAGGCCATTGTGACATATTTTGCAATTAAAATCTGTCTTTTGACCATGCTGTAAGTGCACATGGCACTTTTCTATTATTTACAGTGTTTCCCTTTACAAGGAGGTGAATCTTTTATTCTCAGGGGCCCCTTATCACAGTATCCTGCTGCCTACATCTATAGCAGGTACCCTGAGCACCTGTGGACCCTTAATTGATTTATTTATTTTATTTTTTTCTGGGATGCCCCAACTTTGGGGCATTACAGATCCGGGCCCGCCTAAAAATACATGTCCCCATGTATTCCCTTTATACTTTATAAAATTTATCATCTTAACAACCTCTAAAATCTTACTTAACACTCTATGAAGTCTTACGTTAATAAAACACTCTTAAAATCTATAAAATATTCTTAAAACATCTACGATACTGTAAATTTTTGAAGTTTTACCCTAAAGTGACTGTGTCTGGGAAATTACTTGGATTAGATCTACCTGTTGTACCAAGGTACGAGTTGAGAAGCTTCTGTGATATACCTTCTAGGAGGGATACCTGCGTTCTATCTTTGAGATCTCATAGATGTTGCCATTTGGGGGTATGCCGGAGCCTCCTCTCTGGAATGTCCTGAACCAAATATTTGAATGCCTTTCTCCTTAAAATCCAGAAAGTCATCTTCAGGGTTTTGTAAATGCAGCATGTGTAGTTCTCTTTTCAGGGCCTCACTTTGCACTCCTTCGACAAATTTTTCGACTAGTACTCGATCTGCATCTCGGACCTCTGCTGCCTCTACTCTCTCTATCGCTCATAACAGCTCTTGCAGACTCAGTGCAAACTCTCTCAGGGTCTCTTGAGACTTCTGGGTACACGAAAAGAACTTCATTTTGAGGTCAGACATGGTCCTAGCATCGAAGATCTGCTGTAGCCTCTGGAGTATCTGGTCCGCTGTGGCTTTTGCTCCACTCGGCCATGATTGGACTTCTCGGTGGGCAGCTTCCTTTAGTTGCCCAATTAAAATTTCAACCTTCTGTTGCTTGGGGATCTGATACAGCCAAATCATGGCCACCATCTTTGAACGGAATTCCCCCAGGTTGCTGGTTCCGTCCCCATCTTTCTCTCTGGAAAACTGTGGAAGCCATGGTGCTCCGAAGTAATACGGCATGGCTAGTGGAGATGGTGGGATATTCCCTCTAGGTATATCTCAGTCTCCTCCAGCCAACTCTCTATCTCCCCCAGACAATCCACTACTACACCCTGGCTCCATCTGTGCTTCTTACTAAGCCACTCCAACTTTGGACTCCTCGGATAAATAATTATCTCTTTCCTGCCGACTACGCCAAAAATGTATTATGTGATGCTCGATGAAGGAGCTGGGGGTGCTCTGCTAGGTGCTCTACTCTAAAGGTGATGAAAAGAGATGAGCGAGGCACCAAGGTCCAAATTATGTGGATCGGATAACCGTTACCCAGACAAGGAGAGGCAGGAGTCAATTTAGTGCTTTAATGCCCGTAGGGTGTTTATTTTGTACCAAGGGTAGAGAGACACAGTCACAGGAAGGAAGGAAGGAGGGGTTGCCCGAGAACAATAGGGCAATAAACAGAGAAATACTTTTATCTACTCTTGCTACTAAGATTATTACCATAAGAATAGACGTTAGGCCTACTGCCACACTCTTATTCTGAAATTATTCTACACGTCTATACTCTTAGATGAGGATCAGGTAACATAAGCTACTCAGAACTGTATTAGGGTAATTTGCATCACACATTTCCATAAGAGCCCAGATATTACAAGAGTCCAGAGATCCGGTGTCTTCATGTACACCATCGTTCTTCATTGGTAGCTACAAGGGAAGTAAAACAGAACTGTAGAACCCTAATCACAATTCCCAGCAAGGACCTAGATAAGGCCACTGGGGTGGTGAGAGGTTTGGTAAACAGACCACATATTCTTCAGCAAAAGCCCACTCTCTCCAAGGCTGCCAGAATGTAGAACCAGAGCAATTGGTTCTTGAAATAACATACTGAAAACAAAGGGTTCCTTGGCCAAAACCCACTTCCAGGGTTGCCAAGGATGAAGATAGATCAAGATCTGCATGGTGATGAATCCAATGGAGGACTACCACGACCTGACTGATGCTGTGGCACTCCAAGGGCCAGCTGAACTCAGAAGGAACTCTGACAGGACGAGGAACCATAAGAATCTGAAGAGATGATGGTTGACTCTGCAATCCTAGGATCAGGAACTAACACAAAGCAAAGAAACGGCGGATGCGTCCCATACTGGGCTTCGACGGATTCGACTTTCGATGAATGACCAGGAGGGGCACAGACTAGGTTCTCCAGGATGAGCTCACTCTTCTGTAGAGGGCGACCAATTTCGGGACATCTGGAACAGGAACTATATGGAATAACACTGGCACGGCTGTTGTGATGCGTTTCGGTGGACGTACTTTCAAGCTGTGAAAACAAGAAAACGGCGGGTACAACTTGTACGACTGGCAACGGACTTGACTTTGGCAGACGACACAGACAGACGTAATGAGCTGATGGATGATCTCCCAGGAGTGAAGAATGCTGAGAGGACGTCTTCTTCTGAGTAGAGACTGATTCTGAGTATGTGGTGTAACAGACCACACTATGAGACTGCAGTGTCGTAAAAGATTGAAACTGTCTTCATACAGTAGTAACCAGATAACTGAATAATGCCCAAAGAACTGTGGAATGATACAATAATTTGCCAGAGGAGGGCAAATTATACCTTCAGGGGTAATTATTACTGATAAGGGCCAATGTCCAGGTGCTTAGAGCAATAGTTCATGTACTTAGGGCAATAGTTCAGGTACTTAGAGCAATTGGTAAGGTACTTAGAACAATAGTTCAGGTACTTAGAGCAATAGTTCAGGTACTTAGGACAATAGTTCAGGTACTTAGGGCAATAGTTCAGGTACTTAGGGCAATAGTTCAGCATAAGCAGTACAGTAATTACAGTAGTTTCACAGTAAAGGCAAATCGAACACTCTTAAACAAACCCCTGTTTCTAAACGTAGGGTCTTCTGGAATAGGATCTCTTTCTGGACGTCTAGGCCGGGGCCTCCCTTTAGTACCACTAGGCTGGCTTGCCCTATTCCGCTAGGTTGGTGCCTCCCTATAGTACCACTAGGCTGGTTTGCCCTATTCCACTAGGCCGGGGCCTCCCTATAGTACCACTAGGCTGGTTTGCCCTATTCCGCTAGGCCGGGGCCTCCCTTTAGTACCACTAGGCTGGCTTGCCCTATTCCGCTAGGCCGGGGCCTCCCTTTAGTACCACTAGGCTGGCTTGCCCTATTCCGCTAGGCCGGGGCCTCTCTATGGCACCACTCTTTACCTCGGGCCTAATGCCCTACTTTTACCTCGGGCCTGATGCCCTACGTTAGCTTGGGCCTGGTGCCCCACTTAATACTGGGCCTGGTGCCCCTCTCAATACTGGACCTGGTGCCCCTCTCAATACTGGGCCTGGTGCCCCTCTCAATACTGGGCCTGGTGCCCTAATTTACTTCTGGGCCTGACTTGCCCTTTTAAATCTGCAGAGTGGCAGGGCCCCTTTAAATCTGCAGGCTCCCTGAACCTGCTGTCATTTAGTCCTGAATCCCCGCCCCAAATCCCACCTCTATATTACTATTCATGAGGCCTAAGCTTAGCCTTAGTGTCCTGGCCCCTTCAAGGGGGCGTCGCTAACCCCGCCTCCTTAATTAATATTAAAACTAAGGGTTCTAGTGACTCGATGACCCTGCGGCACTCGGCCGCTTTTCCTCGTGGCTTCTGCGCACTTTAGCTTAAACAAATAAAACAAAATCTCTCTGGACAGGCGGTCAGCACGTAGCATGTGCTGCCGCCAACTCACCGCTTCTCAGGCTGCTCCGGTGGATAGAAAGGCAAACGGGAGGTGGGAGATACTGTAGCAGAGGGAGGGAAAATGGACAGGCAGCAGGGGGGATGACTAGGGGGCCTCAGATAGCCAAACGAGAACTCGGCGATGCGGCGCTTCTCTGCCACCGGCGTGGGATCGAGAATTAAACTGTTTAAAACTACGGGGCCTAAAGCAATAAAATGAAGGGCTTTTCAGCCCAAACTACGGCAAACAGTCGTTTTTCGTCATCGTGGTGCCTCGATGGCACCACTGACTGCAGGACACAGCAGAGCAGGGAGTCTTCAGAGGACTGGAGGAGGGGAATCACCCCGGAGTCAACAGGACCGGCTTCACAACTCCAGGTAAGCCACATGTCCCTGTTGCACTCCTGTGATCCTCTCTACTCCACCGCCCAGCCATAACTGACAAACTGTAGAATTATTTTTTAAACTTAAACCTGCCAGGGTTCTAGATTGGCTGGAGTGGAATGCTGTGCATGAGCCACTCAGCACAGTATTCCATCCAGGCCATTGTGACATATTTTGCCATTAAAATCTGTCTTTTAAACATGCTGTAAGTGCACAGGGCACTTTTCTATTATTTACAGTGTTTCCCTTTACAAAGAGGTGAATCTTTTATTCTCAGAGGCCCCTTATCACAGTATTCTGCTGCCTACACCTACAGCAGGTACCCTGAGCACCTGTGGACCCTTAATTGATTTATTTATTTTATTTTTTTCTGTGATGCCCCAACTGTGGGGCACTACAGAAGACAATACTGCAAATGAGATATTTTATTAATATAGTATCATGTAATTATGTCCAAGCCTAATTTTGATGAAATGGCAACAGCAGTGCACTGAGCAACACAAGTGAGACATGGACATACTGTGCTCCATAGCAGTACACTGAGCAACACAACTGAGACAGGGACATACTATGTTCCATAGCAGTGCACTGAGCAACACAACTGAGACATGGGCATACTATGCTCCATAGCAGTGAACTGAGCAACACAACTGAGGCATGGACATACTGTACTCTATAATAGTGCACTGAGCAACACAAATGAGACATGGATATACTGTGCTCCATAGCAGTGCACTGAACAACACAACTGAGACAGGGACATACTGTACTTTATAACAGTTCACTAAGCAACACAACCGAGACATGGACATACTGTGCTCCATAGCAGCGCACTGAGCAACACAACTGAGACATGGACATACTGTGCTCCATGGCAGTGAACTGAGCAACACAACTGAGGCATGGACATACTGTACTCTATAACAGTGCACTAAGCAACACAACTGAGACATGGACATACTGTGCTCCATAGCAGTGCACTGAGCAACTCAACTGAGACAGGGACATACTGTACTCTATAACAGTGCACTAAGCAACACAACTGAGACATGGACATACTGTGCTCCATAGCAGTGCACTGAGCAACACAACTGAGACAGGGACATACTGTGCTCCATAGCAGTGCACTGAGCAACACAACTGAGACATGGGTATGCTGTACTCTATAACAGTGCAGTAAGCAACAAAACTGAGACATGGAGATACTGTACTCTATAACAGTGCACTAAGCAACAAAACTGAGACATGGACATACTGTTCTGAATAGCAGTGCACTGAGCAACACAATTGAGACAGGGACATACTGTACTCTATAACAGTGCACTGAGCAACACAACTAAGACATGGACTCACTGTGCTCCATAGCAGTGCACTGAAGAACACAACTGGGACATGGACATACTGTGCTCCAGCAGCGCACTGAGCAACACAAGTGAGACATGGACATACTGTGCTCCATAGCAGTACACTGAGCAACACAACTGAGACATGGACATACTGTACTCTATAACAGTGCACTGAGCAACACAACTGAGGCATGGACATACTGTACTCTATAACAGTGCACTGAGCAACACAGCTGAGACATGGACATACTGTGCTCCATAGCTGTGTGCTGAGCAACACAACTATGACATGGACATACTATGCTCCGTAGCAGTGCACTAAGCAACACAACTGAGACATGGACATGCTGTGCTCCATAGTAGTGCACTGAGCAACATAATTGATACATGGACATACTGCGCTCCATAGCAGCGCTCTGAGCAACACAATTGAGACATGGACTTACTGTGCTCCATAGCAGTGCGCTGAGCAACACAACTGAGACATGAACATACTGTGCTCCATAGCTGTGCGCTGAATAACACAACTATGACATGGACATACTATGCTCCGTAGCAGTGCACTGAGCAACACAACTGAGACATGGACATGCTGTGCTCCATAGTAGTGCATTGAGCAACATAATTGATACATGGACATTCTGTGCTCATCATTGCTCTGGAGCAATCAGCCATGGAAGAGAAGTCCCCCCCCCAACTTATTTTATCCCGTTGGTCCAGAGCATCTCTCAGAGGAACCCTCTAAATCTTGCCCTCTACTTCCCACTGTAACCCTCCTCCTCCATGGTACCCCCCACCAGGACTTCCCAGCCCTCCAAATCTCCCCCCAAGGGAGGGCCCACCTCACCTACCTGGTAGCTCATCCAGGAATTAGAGGATCTGTCCTGTAAGCATGGTGCCTGGGATCATTGGAGGAAGGGTCCGGTATTGAGGATGTGGAGCAAGATCCCTGATGCCCAAGTTGCTTCCCCGGTCCTGTGGGTTTTTTCTGTATTGTGTTGCTCCCCTGGAGTGCAGATGTTCAATGATGTCTATGACATGGCCATGCTGATGCCTGCTGCCGCTCCACCCCGACAACCCTAATAGCCGGCCCGAGGCGGAGTGATTGGCCAGGGCAATGGAAGGAACCAGCAGGTCTTTCAGATAGGACGGACCCTGGTCGCGAAGGGCTTTGAAAGTCAATAAAATGACTTGCATGTTCCGCCACTGCCCCCGGCTAACACCAGGAGCCACGCAGGAGCGGCGCTAACTCCAGATCCCTCTCTGGCAGGGAAGAGAAGCCCTCTGGATGCTAAATCCCTTCCCTCCCTCACCGACCTCCGGTGGCCCGAGTTGTGGCATCCAGTGCATAAACCCTTAGCGTCACCTGACCGGCTTAGAAGTTGTTTTATATGTGAGGGAGTCAATTGTATCAGTGGTGGTCTAAGGTCACTGAGAGGTAAAGGAGCAGCAGGTAGTGTGTATGGTGACCATTTACTATATGTATTTATTTATTGTCTCTGATTACACCTTTGAACTACGAGCTCTTTTATAATAATAATAATAATTTTTATTTATATAGTGCCTTTCACTATATCAAGGCGCTGAACAAATCAATAAAAACACCAACATACAATACAAACATCAAAACCATAAAGATTATAAAATATATCATAAAAACATAATAAATTACAATAACATTTCACACACTTTACAATACTGTTAACCTTCCAAGAAGGCCATTCTCCAAAGATGAGTTTTCAATTCCTTCTTGAAAATCTCCACGGAGGAGCATTCCCATAACCGGCATGGTAGAGAATTCCAAAGAGTGGGTGCAGCATGAGAAAATGCTCTGCTGCCAGAGGATTTCAAACTCACTGTTGGAATCTCTAACAACCCTATGTCGGCCGAGCGGAGT
This sequence comes from Neoceratodus forsteri, assembly GCA_016271365.2. Taxonomy (NCBI): domain Eukaryota; kingdom Metazoa; phylum Chordata; order Ceratodontiformes; family Ceratodontidae; genus Neoceratodus; species Neoceratodus forsteri. The sequence continues at coordinate 493,940,627 of CM057457.1, forward strand.
GATCGGCCAGGGCAGTAAGGAACCAGCAGGTCTTTCAGATAGGACGGACCCTGGTCGCAAAGGGCTTTGAAAGTCAATAAAATGACTTAAAGGTGATCCGCCACTGTATTAGGAGCCAGTGCAGCTCGCGCAGCACTGGGGTAATGTGACAGGACCTGCTTGTCCCAGTCAAAACCCGGTGATCCACAGTGTCAAAAGCTGCAGAGAGAGATCAAGGAGAACCAAGATAGAATGTCTCCTTTGATCCCTCGTCCTCAGAAGATCATTTAGCATCTGAACCAGTGCAGTCTCGGTACTGTGTCTTTTACGGAAACCAGACTGGAAGGATTCGTAGATATTATGGATGGTTAAATGGCCATCCAATTGAGCAGCTACAACCTTTTCAATAACCTTCCCAATAAAGGGGAGGTTAGAGATGGGTCTATAGCTGGAAAAACAATCTGGGTCCAAGGAAGCTTTCTTCAACAGAGGTGTCACCACCGCCTCTTTCAGGGAGTTAGGAAACTCACCTGACTCCAAGGAGCACCAGACAATTTGCGCCAGAACCAGACCAATGATGTCTATGCAACCCAAAATTAGGGTAGTCGGCCCAGGATCCAAGCCGCAGCTTGTAGGATGCACACTGTGGATGATCCTCATAATATCCACAAACTCAGGTTGACAAAAGAAACTCCAGGAGAAGTGGAGTCCTGTGCTCTCGTACACTCCCACCACATCACCCTTAGAGGTTGTCGGACACAAGTCCGCCCTGATGTCAGCCACCTTAGTTGCAAAGTATCGAGCAAGCTCATCACACTCAGTTTGCGTAAAGGCTTTCCGAACTTGCAGACAGACTGGGTTGCACAGTCTATCTACAATTCGGAACAGCTGAGCTGGTCGATTCTGAGCAACTGCAATCTCCCTGGACAGGAATTCTGCCTTCTTATGGGTGATTGCAGATTGATAGCTGGTATAATGTTCAATCGATCTAAGACGGTCAGCATCAAGGGCAGACTTGCGCCAGCAACGCTCTAACCTTCGCCCTTGTCTCCCGCATCTCCCTCAGAGTCCTATCAAACCAAGGGGCCCTGGGGTGACGGGAAAGAGGGCACTCACAAACAGGAGCAATAGAATCCAGGGCAACCGTGAAGGCCTCATTATAGGCCCGCACCAGCGTCTCTGGACTACTGCCCACCAACACAAAGGCTCCATGTCAGAGTGAAAACAAAACCACAAATGGTGCAGTTACAGTGATAAGTTCATAAACAAGTGATAGTAATTAACAATTAGATCAGTAATAAACAGTGTAAATATTATAAGTAGTTTAAATACAGAGATTGGTACTGTCACATAGTAACACAGTAACATAAGTATAAAAATGAAGCTGTTCAACAGAGAAAACCAAAACAAGCCGTACTGGCTGAAAATGTAAAGGCAGTAGGTGTTGTCAGGGAATGGGGAAGGGCAGATGAGAGATGGAGCTTGGGAGGGGAGTGGAAGAGGAGTAGCAGAATGGAAAAGGGATGGCGTTGGGGAAAGGGAGGGAGGGGGGAAGGAAGAGACATAGGAGAAGAAGAGGCAGGGCAGGTAAGGGACATAGTGAGTGCTACAGTTGGAAAACAGGGCAGGTATGGTTGAGGGGTAACTTGGAACTAAGAGAGGAAAAGAAAACTGGATGAAGGATGGGGACAGTGAGTAAGAAAGTTTATTTATTTATGTACCGTATATAGTGCACTTTCTCAATTGCCATTCAAGGCTCTGCACACGTGAGAATACTTTAAACAGTTAAACAGCACATCAATTATACAAAACAGTACACACATCTCTTAACACTATACATATAATAGCTAATATAATGCAGGTCAATTAACTTAAGCAAAGGCTTCTCTAAAAAGATATATCTTTAGCTCCATCTTGATGGCATTTACTGATGGGGCACCCCTAATATATCAAGGTAGTGAATTCCATAGGGTTGGTGCCATGAATGAAAATGCTAGGGCACCAGAAGATTTTAAAGATACCCTGGAAATCACCAGGAGGCCCTCATCAGTTGACCAGAGGGGACGGGAGGGGCAGTAGGACTGCAGAAGGTCTTGCAGGTATCTGGGCCCCAGTCCATGAAGGGCCTTATAGGTCAGCAAACTGACCTTGAAGGTGATCCGCCTCCTAACCAGCAGCCAGTGCAGACAGAGGAGTACAGGTATAATATGACAGGACCTCAGACGGCCTGTCAAAAACCTGGCTGATGCATTCTGCCCTAGCTGAACAAGGCGGAGCTCACCTCCAGCTAGCCCAAGGTAATTGGCACTGCAATAGTCATGCCATAAGGTCCCAAAAGCATGCACCAATGAAGATCATCCAGGTGAAAAAAGCTGGAGGAAGGGGACAGTGAGTCAGAAATAGGGATATGGGCAGGGCGGAGATAGTGGGCAACCCAATCCATGTTCGGAGGGGGCAAGGCTAGTCTGAGCAATCACATCTTCATCAGTCATAAGCTGTCTTTAAGTTGGACACAAGCTTCTGCTATGATATCCATACCATGTTAGTATATGTAAGGTACACTTTCTTCTGACCAAAATGCTCCCCCCCTCCGACACCTGGTTACCTGATGCCGAAATCCCGACACTCGGTTGCCCGACAGGTAAATTTTGCCTGTGGCGGAGTTTGCTATATTAATTAAGGGGGGTTGCAGTGAGCAAAGCCCCCCACATTGGATTTCAGGGGGCAAAGCCCCCCAAAATATGACAGAATCACCGCTGCCAGCGAGTCAGGCAACCAGGTGTAAGGATTTCAGTGTTGGGCAACCGGGTGTCAGGAAAAAGTATTTTGGGATGTTGTAGTGTATCTATAAATATTGTAACTGTAGCACTGGGACTGGAGTCTGAAAAGGCACTTTGGGAAGCCATAATAAGAATGTCAAATAGAACAGGCTGCTCATCTTTGACTTCAAGTTGCCAGATGTGTACTGTTGCCTTTTAACTTCAGCTTCAGCAAGGAGTTAATTGACATTCTTTAGTGACCTCCAACGAACGTTTCTCAGGCAGCTAGTCAAAGAACGTGCTGTTTATACGGCAGATGCCAAAGTCGGCAGACATGGTATGCTGTTGGTACAGTGACAATGTTACCATGACAACAGTACAGCGACCGGTCGCTGTTGTCGCTGTACTTTTGATGCCGGCCCCCAGTACAGCTTTCTGAGGGTCTTGCACTACCTCCCTGAATTAACTCCAGCTTGGAGTTGATTATTTTAGTTACAGGGATGCGGGGAGAAGAGCCCCCCACAATGGTTGGGGGCAAAGCCACCAAAGAAAGCACAGTCTCAAAGACCAACTTTATGCGAACTGCAATTGCAGTCGACATAAATATCTTGCTGTATCCTCAGTTGACAACAAATTTGTCAACTGACTGTCATGGATCCAGCAGATCCAACAGTACCAGAGATTGACATACAGTGCAGTTTAACATTAAGACATGAACAGCATCCAAACAGACAAGGATGACATATGTTTTACAGCCTTAGGAGTGATTCAAAGGTGCTGATTGAAAAAGATGGCATAGAGGCTAAGTAGGAAACATAAGGAAGGGCATAATTAAAGAAACCAACCTTTGCATGAAGAACGTGAGTAAACAGATGTAAAAACAAGCATTTGTCAATGCTGAATGTTTGCTTACTGGTATTAGCATTGGAAGTGCAGAAGTTAGACAGACGCAGAATGGGAATGGCAGTGAAGTATTCAATTTCACGCCAACCCCACCTCCATCCTGTAGAGATGGACAGGCATTGAGGTACGTGTTTGGGTCGTCGCCCATGAGGGTCATGCAATGTCAACTCACCCTATTCTGCAGACACTGACACGTGTTGGGGTGTACCTTGGGGTGTTTGGCTTTACAGTCACCACATTCCATAAGGACATACGCTGAAATGGGTGCAGTATAGGAGAATGGGGTGAACTCTGGGGCTGAAGAGTTCAAGGCACACCCTGATGCCTGTCACTGGCTGCAGGGTGGGGGTGGAATGGCATGAGCATTACAGCCAGCAATCCAAAGGCATACCCCTGATGCCTGTCAGTCAGCACAGGGTGGGATGTTATGGATAGAAACCCTAACACCCCAGACATTTGTTGGAATTTGCACTACAAATTTTCAACATGGCCTTTTTGTGACCCCCATCTCATGAAAGCATTTGGGACTTCTGCTCATGAACAGTGGCTCTGTGATTTTGTTAATCTGCCTCAAAAGTTGATTTACCACAGCGACCGTGCCATTCTGTGCCAGATGTGCAAAAACACAGTTCAGGCAGGATGTGAAAAATGACATCTGTATCATTCATTAGGAGGTGTGAAGACATGGCAATGTTGAAAATCTGGAGTGAAAATATTAAAAATTCTCAAACTTACAAGCGTATGTGGAAACTGCGCAATGCACGCTTGTAACACAGTCATTTCATGGAATTATTTCACCAAATTTTCAACATACACATTTTGTGACCTCTGCTCATGAACAGTGTCACTATGATTTTCTTAATGTGTCCCGAACATTGATTTTCCACAGTGACCGCACCATTGTGCACCAGAAGTGCGAAAACACATTTCAGGCAGGATGTGAAAAATGACAGCTGTACTGTAGGGTCGTGGGGATGGCTTAATCCCCAAAAGCCTGACAGAAGAGATGGGCCTTAAGCTTTTGTTTAAAGACACCAGTCGAGAGTGTCTCCCGGAGTGCAGCTGGAAATGTGTTCCACAAGGTCGTCCCAGGCACACTAAATGTTCGGTCACCAGAGGTCTTGAGCCGGACCCTGGGAACATCCAGGAGGCTCCTTAAAGTGGAGCAGAGGGAGCGGGCAGAGGTCGCAGGTGACAGGAGTGCAGACTGGTAGCCAGGACCAAGCCCATATAGAGCCTTATAGGTGAGCAAGCCCACCTTGAAAAGGACCCTCCACCTGACCGGCAGCCAGTGCAGAACATGCAGGACTAGGGTCACATGGCACGACTGAGATAGTCCCGCTAATAACCGGGCCACTGCGTTCTGCACCAGCTGCAGCCTGTGAAGAGTCCCTCCCATGACCCAGAAGTAAAAAGCATTACAGTAGTCAAGTCTAGAGGTCACAAAGGCATGTATTAGGGTCAGCAGATCTTCAGGCAGAATGAAGGGCTTGATCTTGGCAATGTTCTGTAAGTGGTAAAAACCACTCTTCACAACAGATGACAGCTGATCTCCAAAGGTCAGTCTATTGTCCAGGATCACATCTAGATTTTGTACCCTCAGGTAAGTGACCAATGGGGCAGACTCTAGGAAAAGACCAGTGTCCGCTCCAGGTAGCAACCCATCAAGCCCTGTGACTCGGCTTAACCACCAGCATCTCTGTCTTGCCCTGGTTGAGTCGTGCTACTAATTTCTCAACAGACTTGCTCAGAAAAGACAGGTTGGGGATGAGGCAGTAATTCATCAGGATGTCTGAGTCTAGGGAAGGTTTCTTTAGGAGGGGTTTCACCAGCACCTCTTTCAAAGGAGCTGGGAACACCCCTTCTACCATCGAGCACCTGACTATCCTAGCAAACACTGGGCTAAGAGCTTCAGCGCATCCCATCAAGAAATGGATTGGAGCTGGGTCCAGTTCACAAGATGTATGCTTCAGCTTTTAGATTACCTGAGTCACCTCAGACACCTCCACTGACCTGAACTCTTCCCAGGCAGGCAGAGTTCCTCTGCTCCCAACAGACTGGCAACTGTGAGGCAAAAGCCTACCTGACAAAATCCCTGACTGGATAGCCAACACCCTGTCAGAGAAAAACAGAGCAAACTCCTCACACTGTGGATGAAAAGGCTTTTTTCAGCTGAAGACAGGCCAGGTGAAGGAGCCTCTCCACAGACTGAAAAAACTGAGCAGGTCTGTTCCTCCCTGCTGCAATCTCCTGAGAAGGGGTATGTCTGGCAGGAGCGAGGTGGATAATACTAGTGAGATGCTGGTGTGTACAGGAAGGGGTATCTCCACCAGAAGCGAGGTGGATAATACTAGCAAGATGCCTGTGTACACAGAAAGAGTATGTCCACCAGGAGCCAGGTGGATAACACTAGCAAAATGCTGGTCAGCACAGGAAGATGTATGTCTGGCAGGAGCGATGCCAGTGTGCAGAGACATATAGACATACAGGCATATAGAAGCTGTTGGCAGATAACCACTTGGCTCACTCAGTTTGCCCAAAAGCCCTTAACTCATAGAACCACCTGAGACCATCCTTGGGCTCTGTTTTCCTGCAACTTGCGCTATAATACCCATGTCTATCCATGCGTTTTTAAATGCTGTGACTGTTTCCACCCGCTTCCACTGTGAGGCTATTCCAAGTGTCCTACCCTCTCTGTGAAGAAATATTTCCTCACATTTCCTCTGATCCTACACCCCTCCAACTTCATACTGTGACCCCATGTCTTTGGGCATTGTTTTCCTTGGTAAATGCTCTCTTCCTGTACCTTGTTTATTTCTCTGAGATATTTGGATATTATTTATTTATTTATTTATTGAATTTTGTTGACCTGGTAGGCCCACTGGACCTAGACGTCCCTTTTTCAGGGTCGACCAAGGAAGGGGAGATACAGATGATAACCAACTGAAATTGAACCAGATTAAGCTGTTGGTGATATTTTTAGTGAATGGAATATCTCAATAATGTCTCCTGCTCCTTCCTGTCCTCTATGGAGTATATATTTAATTCCTTCAGTCTCTCTTTGTAGGGCTTCCACTGCAGAGCCAGCACTATTCTGGTTGCCCTTCTTTGCACCGTTCCTATCTAAGTCCTTTCAAAGATGGGTTCTCCAGAACTGCACACCATACTCAAGGTGGGGTCTCACCAGTGATCTATGTAGGGGTAGTATTTCCTCCCTCTTTCTGCTGGAAATACCCCTCCCTATGCACCCAAGCATTTGGTTAGCCTTTCCCACTGCCTTGTCACACAGTTTTGCCACCTTCAGGTCATCAGAAATTATAACCCCAAGGTCTCTTTCCTGCTTTTTGACTGCTTACACACCCCCAAGTTTGTGCGTAGCTCCTGGGTTTTTGTGCCCTATGTGCAGGATTTTGCACTTTTTTTACACTGAATTTTAGCTGCCACATTCGTGACCATTCTTCTAGCCTCTTTAGCTCCTCCCTCACTCTGTCTACTCCCTGTGGTGTGTCAACTCTGTTACATATTTTTGTGCCATCTGCATACAGAGATATATTCCCCTCCAGTCCCTCTGCAATATCACTAATAAAGACATTAAAGAGGACCAGAGTGGACCTAATACTGACCCCTATGTCACCCTTCTAGTCACCTTACCTTCCCCAGGGTTAACCCCCTGTACCACCACCATTTGGCTCCTACCACTAAGCCAACTGTCTACCCATTTTACTACTTTAGAACCTACTCTAAGGCTATTCAGATAATCAGCCTTCTGTGCAGTATGGTGTTGAAGGTCTTATTGAAATCTAGAAAAGCCATATCCACTGCCCCTCCCCGGTCCACTGCCTTAAAAAAACTCGATCAGGTTTGTCAAGTAGGACCTCCGCCTGTGAATCCATATGGTCTCTGGTCCTGTAGAATGCTGGTTTTATGGTATTCCACAACCCTTTCCTTCACTGGTGATTGCATTATTTTGCTCACTATCGATGTGAGGCTGACTGATCTGTAATTTCCTTCCTCCTCCTCCCTGCTGCCACTTTTGTGTAGTTGAACCACATCTCCTCCCCTTCAGTCTCCCAGACCCTCCACTGTTTCTAGAAATAGATTGAACAGGGCTGCCAGGGGCGCAGCCAGCACCACTCTGAGCTTCTTCAGCACCCTGGAGTACACCGTGTCTGGACCTATTGCCTTGTCTACTCTTATCTCAGGCAACTTCTTTAGGACTGTTTCAGCTGTGAAGGGGCTAGTGTCCATCTCAGACCCCGCCCTTGTTTTGTATTACATGCTCATTTCTTTCCTTCTCCTCTGTTAGTACTGAACAGAAGTATTTGTTCAATATGTCTGCTTTTTGGTGGTCCTCCTCCAAAGAGGCCCCCCCCTTCCCCTAACAGTCTCACTATACCTCCTCTGGTTTTCCTCTTTTCCCTGATACAGTTGCCTCCATTTATAGCAGGCATATTTGTGTTTAACCATTCTGCCCACTATAATCAGTGGTGGCTATAACCATCGCTGCCGTTTGACCACGTTCAGCTTACTTGGCAATGAACATTAGAACATTACAACGTCTACTGGTGTTCTGGCATATTTTTTTAACAAACACACATTTATTGTGTACAGTACATTGCAGTGCTATGCAGTGAAAACTTTATTTTTAACTTTATTGTTGGGAAAAACAAGTGCTAAATAATGCCAAAAGTTTGTGTGCCATGACGGCACTGTTCCTACTTCGAACCAGTTAGATAGTCCATCATCTTGGTTTGTACGACTATCTAATGGCAATAGAGGCACCAGATCTTTTCAACCTTATGCAGCATGTCCCAGTCTGGATTAATCCCTTTATGCTGCTTCATTGCCCGTCTGAGTGTCAGAATTGTGAATTGAATGTCGGATGTGGTGATGATTTCCTCCGGCTCCACCAACGAAGCATCATCTGGATCCTGTGGTTCATCAGTGACCGGCTTCATGGAACCAACTTCTGCCTCAATGTCATCCTCCTCATCGGGGGCATATCATTATCACCTAGGTGACAGAGCTCCTCGAATTCATCAGCTGTCAAACCTTCTGGTGTTTGACTTTCTTCTGGCTCTTCAGGTTCATCAACTACATGGTTGGATTGAGAAGTGGAAGGACCCTCCCCCCATTGTCAAGAAAAAAAACTGCTTTCCTAAAACATCGCTGTATAGTCTGCTGTCCCACCATATCCCATGTCTATTTTAGAAGATGCACAGTGTCCAGCATGTTACATTTTAGTGCACAGTCACCCGCACTGGCACTCGGATTGGAATCCAGTTCAGCTATGACCATCTCTCGTATATAATGCACATAATGCTGCTTCATGCAATAAATTATCCCCATGTCTAGGGGCTAGATAAGACAAGTGGTGTTTGCAGGAAAGAAAACTAATCTGATGTTCTTTAGCCCCATTACATGTGAATGTCCCAAAAAGATATCAAGTGTCAGGACAATTTTCCTTCCCCTTAGTGTCCTATCCCATGCCTTAAGCCACTCTGAGAAAATGTTTCCAGTCATCCAAGCAGAGCGATTAGCCCTGTATAAGACTGGAAAATGACTGACCCCACAAATACAATGTGGGTTTTGGCTCTTTCCCACCACCAGTAGCTCAAGTTTTTCAGAGTCATCCATATTGCAGGTCAACAACACAGAAATCCATTCTTTCTGTTTTTTTTCCCCATCAGTTGGCCATTCTTAAAGACGAGAGTGCCGTATCCTACACATCTGTAGAAATGGCCTGTCTAGGCTGGCCCATCAGTGTAGTGGTTGGATTTCTGCTTGTGATGCCAGCAACCCAGGTTCGGGTATGAGCCCAGGGAGCTGGAGGGCGTGCTGGGGGGAGAAGGCTTGAGTGTCCTATGGATAGCTCATCTTCTCCGGGGAGGGAGGGGGGCAGCACCTGGCACCTGACTGGCCCCAGGCAAAGGCCTGGGGCACAGCAAGCTTGCCGAGCAGGGACTGTGTGGGGAGGACATCATGACATCAGTGCTCGTGCTTTGACATCAAGGGTAGTGCTATCCTGTGAGAAAAATGGAAAATTACCCTCCGCGTCAGGAAGATGGAGCGCCGAACCTGGTCCCAATTTGCCACTGCCTGCTCAGATGTCTTGGAGCCCGATGAGATATTGAAGGTTTGGAGGTGGCTCCACCCCAACCCTGCACGGGGGGCAAACCATGACAGGATGGGGGACCCTAGCAGTCAGATAAGGCGGTGGTAGGGACAGGCTTCATGGGCGCATGCTGATGATGCGATGCCGGTAGGGACATGGGAGGGATAAAACACAATATCAAAAAAAAGAAAAGGTCTGTCTTGTCACAGTTGAAAATGTTACGTGCCTCATACCCCTCTAATATGCAATAGCTCCCTATTTTGACCAGTCCTGGTTACCTCGTTCCCAAACTCTTCCCTTTTTGCCCAGCCCCCTCTCAAAGGGGCTCAAATTTAAATCAAGGTGCCACAGGCAAAGCTATTGTTATGTTTATGTGTCCTTGCTCAAAATGTCTGTGCTTAATTCTATGTAGCATTATGCCTAAACCATTTTTAACTCTTGTATATATCTGTAAATTCTGAAATGCAACTTGTACTGTAACCACTTTCTGCTCCTGTATATAGCTGTATATTATCGTAGTGTAACTTGTACTGACATTTAACTCTCCTCTATGTTACTGTCACCCTGATCGCACCTGGAAACGAGCTTCGGCTCAGTGTGCCTTTCTTGGTTACCAATTTTAACTAAATAAATAATAACCCAGGGAGCACATTCAACAACCATTGCTCAGCAATGGTGGAATCAGAATTTAGCTTCACGCCGTGTGCGCGGCAAAAGTCAGTGTTGTTTCTTGCCTTCCACCATTGCAGACATCCATCTGAGTGATTAAAATCTTGCCTTCCAAGTGCTGTAGCAATCTGTTTGGCTTTCAGACATAAGATAGTGCCGCTTATGAGGGCATTGCTGCCACAGGCATTTTCAAACCATCAGTGTCTCCTCTGCCTCGCCATCTTTGCCTTCTCTCTTGCGTTTGCGATCTGGGTTAGTGTTTTGTTCCCCCATTAATGTAGCAGCTGTTCTTGCTGCTTGAGAAGGTCCGCAACTGTAGACTTGGGGAGACTTAAATGAAGAGCATGCTCCCACTGTCTCATCTTGGGTAGCTCCACAATTTTATTTAAAATCTCCACCTTCTGGCTAAGGGACATGACTTTATGCTTCCCAGCCATTGCACCTTCGATCGGCTTACAGCAGCAACAGATGCAAAAGGCAAAAGACTGTGAATAATGCAAGAGGCAGGTGAGCTACTCTTATCTAGTAGCTAATTATCAGCTAACAGCTGCTAATTAACTTCAGTGGCTGAGAGATAATTACCTGCAAAAGCAGGTTCTGAGAGCTGTTTAAAGGGCGAGGGTTGTCCAATATAGCAGGTGCAACCAGATTGGTATAGCCAATAGGCTGTTAATAGGGATGGCAAATGGCTTTCTGCTTCTGCCTGATAAAAGTGGCTGCCCATTCTATCAGAGGTCAGAATAAGTGGTGACTACTGTATATATAAACATGTTTTATCCACCTTCTTTACTGATTTGGCTATGCTTTCCTCTGTTAACACGTTTGCTCTCCTAACTTCCTTCCCTGCCTACCTTTGTTTCTCCTGGTAATTCATCATGTCCTCCTCCTTCTGTGTTCTTATGTATTTTATGAAGGCTAGCTTTTTTGTTCTTACTTTTCCACAACTCCCTAGAGAATCATAGTGGCCTCTTTCTTCTCCTGCCTTGATGACTTGCTTGACACAAAGGTTAGTAGCTTTTTCAGTTCTCTTCATTACTGTAACCCAGTGTTCCTCTATGCCTCCTAGTTTCCCTATCCCTGCCAGGGTACCCCTGAGGCATTATCCCATTTTCTTGAAATCGGCCTTCCTGAAGCCCACAACCCCTGTCCTGGTGTGATTTGATTCCAACCCATTTCTTATATCAAACCACACCATATGATGATCATTGTTCCCCAAGTGGTCTTCCACTGTGACATTGGTTACACTGTTCCCAATTGTCAGCACCATGTCCAGTAATGCCCCCTCATGAGTTGCTTAAGGAATGCCCCCTGCAGGGAGTCCAGGATGTCCCTGCTCCTGGATGTTGCCACAGCCAGTAGTAGTCTCCAATCTACATCCAGATGATTGAAGTCACATAATAGTATCAACGTTCCCTTTTGTACCATCCTCTGGATTGTTTACATTGTTTCCCTATCTACTTCTCCCCCTCCGCACTGGAGGTCTTTATATCACACCTATATGAATAATGGCCCCTTTCTTTTTCACCAGTGTGACCCACAACACCTCCACCCCATTTCCCCTGCAATTCTGTAGCCATGATATTGTCCCTTATATAAAGAGCTACTCCTTCCCCTTTTCTGCCCACCCTGTCCCTTCTGAAAATAGTAAAACCTGGAATGACAATATCCCAGTTTTGGTTCTCATTGCACCTGGTCTCTGTGATGGCGACTAGATGCAGGTCCTCTCCAACCATGGTGCCCTGTAGGTCTCCAGTTTTGTTGCCCAGATTTCAAACATTTGCACACATGTTTCCACATGTTTATCCCTCCCTTTCTACCATCCTCTTTACTATTCCCTGCTTCCTTTTGCAGGGCAGTGCCAGGTGGGTTCCTGCCCGCCTTGTTGTTTTCCTTGCACTCCTTAGCTTCAAACTCACCCTTAATAAGTTTAAATTCAGGACCTTGTTCATGTATCCTTTTATTCTCTAAGTGCTCTAGACTCCACCTCATTGAGATGCAGCGTGTCCTTTGAATAGAGCCCCTCATTCGTTCACTTGTCCCTCCCATTCTCCAGTCCAAATTAACCCCCCTGCCATGCACCAATCTCTTAGCCAATTGTTGGACTCCTCTATCCTTCTTCTACTTGTACTGGCACTGGAGACTGGTATTATTTCAGAGAAGGCCAATGAGCTCACTGACACCCTGCAGCACCCTGCTAGCTCTTTGAACCATTGTTACACCATTCCTACCTCATTTCCTGCCAAGTCATTTGTTCCTAAGTGAATGATCAAGTGAGGTTTGTCCCCACCTTTTTTTCTTCTTCCCTGATCCTAGACTCTTTCCCTTCCAGCTTCCAGCCCTGGCACATAGACAACCACTCTTCTTCTATCTGGGTCCTATTTCTTTATGCAGTGTACATCCTTAATATTAGAATCCCCAAAGACCATCACCCTTTCATACCTCTCACCCTTGATTATTTCCCACCTGCCTGCTACTGATGAGCCAGCCTCCTCAACATTTTTTGTGCCCTGCCCACCCTGTTTGCCCTTTCTTCAGAACTCTTGCTTTCCTCTTGTTTCTCCTTTTTTGTTTTCCTTACTCCATGACCCACCTGGTGTCTCCTGAAGGCTACACTTAGCCAGTTCCACTTTTATAGGCACTGGATTTTACTTGACAGCATGAACTTCTTGTTTGGGAGCAGGAAGGGAGTTATCACAGAGGCACAACAGCCTCGCCATCCTAGAAGGAAAATAATAGCTCTCCGTCACCCGCCAGCTGATGGAGTTCTGTCTCTGAGCAAGTAAGAAGGAGACTACTGAGGAATACAGGAACTTACTGTCCCAGCACAGGAAGCACATGAGCTGTAAGAGCACAGAGGCAGTAGGAAAGCAGGGAGAGAAAAAACCAAAAAAAAAAGTAAACAGAAAGAAGAGTGTAAGCATGCAAAGCAACAGTCGAGGGGCCACAAATAAGACATGATGGGAGTGGTGAAGTCCAGTGGCTGTGGAGCGGCAGTCTTCCGGGAGACATTCTTGAGAATGCAGTGTTGTCCCATCTGCAGGCAGCTCTCTTTATTTAGTTTTTGATAACCGGGTGAGTGCTGTAGACACAAATGTGACTATTTTCAGACACGACCTGGAAGGTTACAGTATAGCAAAAAAGATAACAGTACAACAAACGGAAGGCAGGACAATGTCAAAAATACAACATATTGGATATACAGGAAACATAGAAGTTGACGGCAGATAAGGACCGCAAGGCCCATCCAGTCTGCCCATTTCTTTTTCTACCTTATAAATGTGCCATCGGCCTTTGCTCTGTCAGTGACCTATCTATTCATAGTCATTTGTATTGCTCCCTTATGCCTATCCCATGCCTGTTTGAAGCCCTGCACTGTATTCATAGCCACCACTTCTTGTGGTAAGCCATTCCATGCATCCACCACCCTTTCTGTGAAAAAGAATTTCCTCACATTCCCCCTTAATTGGCCTCCCTCTAATCTCATGCTGTGTCCTCTTGTCCTGCTATTTTTCTTATATTTAAACATGTTAGACTCTTTCACCTTGTTTATGCCCTTAAGGTGTTTGAATGCCTCGATCATATCACCTCTCTCCCTCCTTTGCTCAAGGGTATACATATTGAGCTCCGTTAATCTGTCCTCATATGTCTTCTGATGCAGTCCCTGCACCATTTTGGTTGCCCTTCACTGGACTGCCTCAATTTGGTTAATGTCCTTGTGAAGGTGTGGCCTCCAATACTGCACGCCAGTACTCCAGATGGGGCCTAACCAGTGTCTTGTAAAGAGGGATTATTACCTCCCTCTCATGACTTGTGATACCCCTACTAATACACCCTAACATCCCCCTAGCCTTACCTACTGCTTTAGAGGTCTGCTTGGATGATTTCAGGTCATCAGTGATGATGATGCCCAAGTCTCTTTCTTCCTTTGTGACTGCTAGCAACTCCCCTCCCAGCCTATAGGTGGCTTCAGGGTTTCTCTTCCCTATGTGCATGATTTTGCACTTCTTTGCATTAAATCCCAGTTGCCACTCTTCTACCATTCTGGCTAGTTTATCCAGATCTCTTCTCATTCTTCCCACCCCATCTGGATCATCTACTCTGTTGCAGATCTTGGTGTCATCTGCAAACAAACAAGCCTTACCCTCTAGTCCATCTGCAAGGTCACTAATGAAGATGTTGAAGAGGACTGTTTAGGACTGATCCTGAGGTACCCCTTGTGACTTGCATCTCTTCTGACTGTATACCACTATTACCACCCCACTCTGTTTTCTGCCGTCCAACCAGTTTGCCACCCAGTTGACCAACTTCTGACCCACCTCGAGTCTACCCAGCTTATTTATCAATCTTCTATGTGGAACAGTGTCAAAAGCTTTACTGAAGTCAAGGTAGGTGACATCAACTGCTCCCCTTGGTCCACCACTCTGGTTACCCAGTCAAAGAAATCTATGAGATTAGTTTGACAGGACCTTCCTTTTGTAAACCCATGTGTCTTGGATCCTGTGCCCCATGGATTCCAGGTGTTGCACTATCTTTTTCCTTAAGAAGTGCCTCCATAATCTTGCCCACTACTGAGTAAGACTGACCAGTCTGTAGTTCCCTGCCTCCTCCCTGCTACCACTCTTGTGGAGCGGGATCACATAAACCCTTCTCCAGTCTTCTGGGACCTCTCCTGTGCTCAGAGACTCACTAAACAATTCTGCTAATGGCTCTGCTAGTTCCTCCTTTAGTTCCTTAAGTACTCTGGGATGTATGCCATCAGGTCCCATTGCCTTATCCACCCTGAGCTTAGCAAGCTCTTGTAGGACCCTTTCTTTTGTGAAGGAGTAGTGCTACCTCCCTCCCACCTGTGTCCATGATGCTGAGCTGTGGCCCTGCCCTACCTTCTCTTCAGTAAATACTGAGCAAAAGTATCTATTTAGGATAGATGCCTTTACAGGGTCTCCTCCTCACATGCTCCCTTTTCTCCATTAAGCTTAGCAATACCCCTCTGGACTTTCTCCTTTCACTAATGTATCTATAGAAAGTCTTGTCACCTTCTTTACTGTTAGGTGCTAGTGTTTCCTCAGTTTGGGACTTTGCCTGCCTTACTGCCTTACCTGCTTCCCTTAGGGCAGTTTGGTATGTCTCCTATCTTCATCCCGCTGTGTTCCTTATATTTCCTGAAGGCCAGCCTTTTGGCTCTGACCTTTTCTGCTACTGTATTTGAGAACCAAAGTGGTTTCCTTCTTCTTTTTACTTCCTTTTCTGTCTAACACAATGGGATGTTGTTTCAAGTATTGCATCCTTAATGCTTGCCCACTTTGCCTGTACCCCTCACCTGTGTTTCTTTTTTGCCAGGGCTAGCTTAACTCTGTTGGCCATCTTATCAAAGTCAGCTCCTCTGAAGTCCCATATTTTGCCTTGGAATGGGATGATTTAGATGTAGTAGCCAAATTGAACCATACCATGTGATGGTCACTGGCCCCAGGTGACCTTCTACCTGGAGATCTGTGATCCCTTCTTTGTTAGTCAGTACTAGATCTAGGATAGCCCTGTCTCTTGTGGGTTGCTGTACCAGTTGTTTGAGGCCCTCCTGCAGGGAATCCACTATGAGTCTAGTTCTGGCAGATGTTCCTGCTGGTATTGACCAATCTGTATCCGGCATGTTAAAGTCTCCCATTATCAGAACCTCCCCTTTAGCTGTCATGTTTTGTATATCTTCTAACAGTAATGTGTCTATGTCCTCCCTCTGGTCTGGGGGCCTGTAGACAACCCTAGTTCTTATGGCTGTCCAATTTCCTGTTTCCAGGGTGAGGAGAAAGAGTTTGACCAGACAACATATTTCACATTGCAATAATTGGAAAGGCTTTGCATGGAGTTCATTGGCCAAGCAACCAGCCACTCTCACTTCCTGAGTTATATAAGCAGTTCCCCTCAGCCTCATTTTAAAGCACCTTTTCTTTGCAGCTAAAGGCTCTGTTAGTTTGTCCTCTGAGCTGTTTGGGGCCTACCCCCCCACCTGCTCCTGCTTGTCTGCTGGATTTCTGTGTTTCTTTCCTGCTTCTGGTTTGTATTTTGCCTCCAGCTGTGTGTGCTTCTTTCTGTCTTGCTCCCTGTTTTCTTTGTTTGTGTGTCTTGGTTTGTCTCTTTTTGGGGTGCTTTTGTTTCTAATCCCCTAGCATATTGCTCCAGAAACTCCTACTGTGTGCTCTGTTACCCACAACTCTCAAACTACTACAATGCAACTGCAATCATTATCTGTGTATTTCAGCTGAACCATAGCTGCTCCAAGTTGCATACTCAATTGTTTTCACCTGACTCAGGCTTACACTGAACCTAGCTATGCAGCTCAATCATGCTCTCTTATTCTACTTGCCTCATTGTAGCAGCTTCATTACACTGTCTGGCTACACCTGCTTTCAGAGCATTGTGTCTCCTTATTTATGTTTATTGTAGTTACAACTCAGTGTACTTCATACAGATGTTGCTTTTATGTTTATTCACCCGGTTCTACTACTGAGGTCAGCTAGAAACTCTTGCTGAGGCTGTTAAACTAGCTTTAATATCTGCATGTGGTTCTCGGCCCTTCCATCACTTTCTTGTTTGACCTACGGTGGGGACTGGGAAGTGTTTGGGGAAGTTGTGACCCCATGTGGCTAATTATTTCCATTCTAAATCCTGCCTTCACTGCTGAAAATCCTCAGAGTATTTGTCACCTTGATTTGGTTTTTAAATATCTGGCTGGCTTGCCCCACTAGTCAGTGCTGTTTCATTGCTACTACATTATGCAGACCTACGTGCAGGTCCACTTATTACTACTCTGTTTACCGATCTACGTACAGGTCCACGCTTGCTTATGCAATTGATTGCTCATGCCTACTGCATCCTCTGGACTTCAGCCTCTGGGATGTTTGCTGCACTTTAATCTGCTTTCAACCTTGCAAGGTCTCAGCACTCACTGCTCATTACGATCTGCACACCTGTGCTCAATCAGCTTGCCAGCTTCTCAGTTCAGTCTAATTCTGGGGCATGCCAGCCATTCTATTCTTGGTGCAGCATTCCTGCAGCTGACGGTCTCGCTCTGCATTTAGTCTACATCTTGAGCCTGTCCAACTTGGGGCAGGATCCTTCTCACCTGGTCCATAGCTGGGAATGTCCTTGCCCCAGGCTTGGCTTTAGCTGCCTGCTATGCGACAGCAGCTCCTGGTGTGGAAATTAAGACTAGCAGTGAAGGGTGGTTACGTAGATCTCCTTTGGCTCTAGTATTCCACTATAACGGTTGTTCATTGGCTTTAGTGGTTTTCTTAGCAAGGCACTTTCACTGCATTCTCCCTATGACTGCCTCTGGTTCACCTGGTTTGAGTTTTGGGTGGGTAGACCAGGTGAGTGCCTCAGCAGTCATTGCTCTCCTCCTGCACCTTGGTTGCATGTATTGTTGCAGAGTTTTCTCACAACCTTCCACAGTGTTCCCGCTAGAGGGTTTGAGTGAGAGCCTTCCTCCAAATTGGAATATTTTACACCGCCCTTTAATTGGGTTTTCCAAATTGCAGCTGCAGAGCTGTCACTAAATAAGCTATCCCAAGCCTGGAGAGAAGGTGACCTAGGCCATGGATCCCAGAGATTTCCTCCTCATAGGGTTTTTTTCTCTCTCCTTCATTGCCTCAGGTCATAACTGTTAGCATAGTAGTGTCCCCTAGTTTATTTAGGTAGGTTCTGCTGTAAGGTGGAGGATGTCCTGCCATTCCCTCTCTCCTTAGAGGATCCCCTCATTCTCAACGCAAACCATCAGTATCATGTTATGCAAACCTGGGCATATCAGACTGAGTATCTCATTACATTATCAAACTGTCTATGCTTCTCTACTACTACATTAGTTACTGCCCCTTTGTCACAGTTACTGCTTGCTCTTATGCTTCATGTCACCTCATTCTTTGTTGATTGTACTACATTTCTTTTGGGGATTCCTAAGGTACCTTTAGCCATGGGAATCATCCCATGATACCTCTAGGGGTGGAACCCTCTCTGAGGGTTCCTTGCCTTTCATATCCATACAGGGTGGTAATTCCTCTGGAATAGAGAGTGTAAATGGCCAAAGCCACTAACACAGTTGCACAAGCATAACACTATACTGGCTGCACAGGACATTGAACAAAGAAACAGTAGGATATTTTGGGCTGAGGGAGGAGGTTTCTCGTCTCCAGGCTGAGTTGGCCAGGATTCAGGAGAACTCCTCTCCCACCCAGGGACCACCAGGCTCACTGCCACTGCCTCAGAGGTTGCCAAGAAAGAGGAGCAGTTGGACCACAGTGGGCTCAGGGAGGGTGAGGGTGGTGGAACAGAGGCACATCCCTCCAGTTGTACCACTCCATAATTCATACACCATTCTGGCAGAGTGTGGTTCCTCTATGGAGGCACCCACAGTGGAGACCAAGGAGGATGCTGGGAAACTTCACAAAGAAGACCCACAGGAGGGTGGCACAGCATCCCAGAGGGGAAGGAAACAACTTCTGGTGGGGGACTCAATTGTTAGGGGGTAGAACTGGGGGAGGGTAGGGAGAGGGAGGTAAGGTGCCTGCCCAGTGCCATGACTTGAAGGGACAGGGAGCAAATCCTAAAGATTGCAGGAGCAGCTGCACGGGGGAGGGAGATGGATGTCATTATCCACCTAGGGACAAGTGACCTGTCTGGGAATGGGATCAGTGCAGGGGTGTGTGTGGAGTTGGGGAGGGGCCTTAGACAAGTAACATGCATGGTAACCTTCTTGGAGGTGCTGCCTGTCTATGGCATGGGTGAGGCTAGGGTGCTCTGCACCATGGGATTCAATCAATTTTATTTATTTATTTATTTAAGAGTTTTATCAGAAAGGCATACTGAGCAGAGTACCGCTTGATTCCAGATGCACCTTGGGAGTGTGGGGGAGAGGGAGAAATACAGTAGAAATAACATATTGCAATACAATCGTGTATACAGAGTAGTCAACAGCATAAAAATAATACAAGGGTATCTACAGATTAGGCAACAGCAGGAAAAAAATACAATGGAGTGAGACAAGTCTGGAGCAGTGCAGCTCAGTAAGCTGGACAGAAAATTGTTAGAAACAGACATGACTACTTGGCCCTTAGCAGAGCAAGTTGCATGAGCAAGTAGTGGAGAAGTGTGTCTTGAGTAGGGAGTTGAGATGAGGTGTGCTGGTGGAGTGCCTAATATCAACCAGCAAGGAGTTCCATAATTTTGGCATCCGGTAGCAGAAGGCAGCCTGGCTGGAAGTGGTGGACATGTAGGAGATGTGGAGAAGCCAGGAATCAATGATCCTGAGCGAGTATGCAGGCGGGGGGTAGAACTGCTAAGATGGCTGCAAGGTAGGAGGGGAGTGACTGTGCCCAGAATTTTGCAGTGGTTCTGGCACTGTGTATCAGTCTCCGATCATGGAGAGATGGAAGGTCTAAGGAATGGTAAAGGTCACAGTGATGGGTTGAGGAGGGCAGTCCAGGGCGAAATGACAGAAAGAGTGGAAGAGAAGATCAAGTCTGGCTAGGGAGGACTTAGGGGCTACACTGCAGACTACGTCCTCGTAGTCCAGGATTGGGAGGATCATCTTTTGAATGATTGCCAGGTGCGTTGGCAGGGGGGTGCAACTTTTATTGCAGTATAACGCACCCAGCATGGGGTGCAGTTTCTTATGTAATGCATCAATATGTGCAGAGAAGGCAAGGTGCTGGTCTAGCCAGACCCCAAGGTATCTGAAGGATGTACAAGCCTCCAGGGGGGAGCCATCAAGAGTGTGGAAAATGGAGGTGGTGGGAAGATGGGAGAGGTGGGAAGGCCCTTGTGCTGAATGTTAGTGAGACAGTTTTCTTGGGGTTTAGAAATAGCTGATGAGAATGAAACCAGAGTTGGACATTGTCAAAATCCTGCTGGAGTCTGGCAGCTACTGCAGAGGGGGATGGACCAGAGGCATACAGTACTGTGTCGGCTGCATACATGTGAATGGAAGTATGAGGGCAGGCGGAAGGCAGATCATTGAGGAAGATGGAAAACAACATTGGGCCAAGGACGGAGCCTTGGGAGACCCCAGTAGTGACAGGGAGTGAGGTGAAAGTGGCAGAGCCAATACGGACTGATTGGGACCTGCCTGCCAGGTAGGAATGGAACCAGCTGGAGGCAGGTCCAGTTAGTCCAGCGAAGGTGAGCTTGGACAGTAACAGGGCATGAGAGACCATGTTGAAGGCCTTAGCAAGGTCGATGAAGATAGCCGTGGTGATACCCCCCCTTATCCATTCCCATGAGTATGGTGTCGGTGAGTCGGAGGAGAGAGGTGATGGTGGAGTGCGATTTCCTAAAACCAGCCTGTATGGAGTGAAGAAGGAGGTGGAGTTGAGGTAGGGGAGAGCTGAGACAGCACAAGGTGCCCCTGGATTTTGGCTAAAATGGGGAGAAGTGAGATAGGTCAGTAGTTGCCTGGGAAGGAGGGATCGCTGCCTTTGTGGAGGGGGATGACTGTGGCATGTTTCCATTTATATGGGATTGAACTATGTCTGAAGGATAGGTTAAAGAGAGTGGCCAGTGGACTGGCTATGGCAGGATAGATGGAGCATTTTAGAGTCTAGTCCCCAGAGACATTTATTTTTGGAGGGATTAAGTGACCATAGTGCTTTTAATACCACTGTTGGTGTAACAAGGCAAAAAGAGAAGTGGGAGGATGGGGATATGGCTGGAATAGTGGGGGTGGCTGCCTGGGGTGAGAGGATAAGACAGAGGACGTACAGCTTGTGAAA
Source organism: Neoceratodus forsteri (assembly GCA_016271365.2). Classification (NCBI taxonomy): domain Eukaryota; kingdom Metazoa; phylum Chordata; order Ceratodontiformes; family Ceratodontidae; genus Neoceratodus; species Neoceratodus forsteri. The sequence continues at coordinate 493,961,806 of CM057457.1, forward strand.
AAGAAGTTAAGTTCTGTGGCCACAGCGCTTGGTGCAGTGATAGTGATGCCTGCTATGTTGAGGGCTGGTGTAGGGGGTTGGGCCGGTGGGGACAAGAGGGATTTAATTGACTTCCAAAATCTAGCTGGGTGATTAAAGTTATTGTGGAAGGAAGACTTGAAGTAATTAGATTTGGCCTGTCAGATAAGCCTCTTGCAGGCATTCCGCAGCGAGCAGAAATGCTTCAATGAGTGAAACACTGGTGCAGAGCTCAGGGTGTTGGCTTCATTGGGGACTGGGGGTCCACCTGGAGGGATGCAGACCTATACTGGCTCGATGGAGTGCAACCAGGATCCTAGCTGATAGGTTTAAATGCTTCATTGGCAAGCATTTAAACTAGCCAAGAGGGAAGCACTGAAAAGGAGCCCCCCACCACAAAACAGGGTAGATAGCAAGGTAAACATCAACATAGAGGAGTCGATAGGGAGAATGGTAGGGTTAAATGGAGTAAAAGGCAAAGGCAGTGGAAAGGCCATCAAAAATGGAGGACAAGGAGTACCAACGTCCTTAGTCTGGGTAACAAAGTCCCCAAACTAGTGGCCTTGATGGAAGAGGGATGCCTGGATATTGTAGCAATCACAGAAACATGGTACACAGAGAATCATGACTGGGATGTCAACATACCAGGGTACACAGTCTACAGGAGAGATGGGGAGGGTAGAAGAGGAGGAGGAGGAGTAGCTCTCTGTATAAGGAAAGGGATCAAAGCAATGGAACTAAAGGGTAAACAGGGAGGAGAGGAGGCACTGTGGGTCACCCTGGAGATGGCAGATGGCACCACGATCTGCACAGGGATTGTATACAGACCCTCATCTCAGGGGGAGGAAGTGGACAAGGAAATGATAGAAGGCATTCTTAGGATGGCAGTAAAAGGGGAGATATTGTTGATGGGGGACTTGAATATGCCAGATGTTAACCAGAACACCTTTTATGCAGCCACATCCAAGAGTAGGGTCATTCTTGATGCCCTACAGGGGGCATGCCTCAGACAACTAGTGTTGGAACCCACTCAAGAGGGAGCAATCTTAGACCTGGTATTCTCAAGTGGGAATGGAGAGAGGATCTCATATTTAGAAGGAGAGGGGATAGTAGAAGGGATAGTGGTGTTGAGAGGCCTAGTGATGTGAAACCAAATGGGCTTCCCCCCGTAACTGCAAGGTAAGGAGGAAGGCAACTACTAAGGAAGCGGACATAAGGGGAGAGTGGCGGGAGAGGGTAGAGACAAGGGTTGAAGGTGATAAAACTAAATGCTAGGAGTCTGGGGAATAAGGGGGTGGAAATACAGGCTCTCTTGGAGAAGGGGGGCATGGACTTGGCAGCTATAACCGAGACATGGGCCACCCAAATCCACAACTGGGGCATAACGGTTTCGGGGTACAGATTACACTGGAAGAATAGGGAAAATGGGAGTGGGAGGGGAGTAGTGCTGTACATAAAGGAGGGATTTAAGTGTGTAAGGGAGGAGGGAGATGAGAGAGATACAGAAGCACTGTGGGTGCAACTACAGGATCCCAAAAATAGATCACTAAGACTGGAGGTGGTGTACAGGCCACCCTCTCAAACTGAAAGGATGGACAGGGTACTGTCAGAACAGATCAGGAGGAACTGCAGGAAGGGGGTGGTGGTGATAGTAGGGGACTTCAACCTGCGGGGGGTGAAGTGGGACACACCCACCACAATGAGCAAAAGGGAGCAGGTAATGCTGGACACCTTCCAGGAAAACTTTCTAGTACAGTTGGCCAAGGAACCAACTAGGGAACGAAACACCCTTGACCTCGTACTGATGAATGGGGAGTAGGTGAGGGATGTGAGCGTGGAGGAACCACTGGGATGAGTGACCACCAGACAGTATGGTTCCAGTTACAGATGGCTAAAGAGAGGATGGCATCTGGCACAAGGGTGCTGGATTTCAGGAATGCCAGCTTTAAGATGATGAGGGAAATGCTGCAAAATTGAACTGGGTATGAGCACACAGCAAAGGTGGGAACTGATAAGACAGGGATAATGGAGGCAACAGAAACTTGCAGAAGGGCCCAGACTAAGAAGGCTAGGGGGAAGAAGCTCAGCTGGATAAGTAAAAGGGTGCTACACAGGATGAGGAAGAAATGGGCAGCTTACAGGAGATACAGAAAATTGGGGAGGGAGGATGATAGGGAGGAATACCTATAAGAAGCAAAGGAAGTAACCAGATGGTAAGGGCAGCCAAGGCAGGCAGGGAACTCAGGCTAGCGCAGAGCATAAAAAAGGAGAGAAAAACTTCTTTAGATACATCAGGGAGAAAAGAAGCTGTAGGGACCAATTTGCAATAATTAAGAAGGAGGGGGGATGGGTGGAAGAAGGGGGTGAAAAGGCAGAAGTGCTCAATGACTATTTCTGTTCAGTTTTTATGAAAGAAAAGGAAGGGGCACTACCCATAGCAGGAGGGAGGATAGTAACAATGGGGGGTGACGGATGGTGAAATCACAGTGGGGAGGTTGCTGGAGGGATTAAGGGCATTGAGGGTAGACTAGGCTCTGGGACCGGAAGGAGTACATCCGAAACTGCTGAAGGAACTGGCAGAGGTCCTTGCAGGACCCTTTTCAGACCTATTTAATTAATCTCTAGACACAGAATGAATACTGCAGGACTGGAGACTGGCTCATGTGGTTCCCCTCCACAAGACTGGACCCATGGATGAACCAGGGAACTATTGGCCAGTAAGTCTAATATCCACAGTGGGGAAACTAACGAAAACCATCCTAAAGGATAGGCTAGTGGCACTACTGGAGGTGAACAGAGAGCAGGATGGGTGGCAGCATGGCTTCATCAAGAGCAGGTCATGCAAGACCAACCTGGTGGAATACTATGACTGAGTGACTAGGTAAATTCACAGGGGCCATGCAGAGGATGTCCTGTACCTAGACTTCAGTAAGGCCTCTGACTCAGTACCACATGGGAGACTAGGAATCAAGCTACAGGGCACATGGACAGGAGAAAAACTGGTGGGGTGAGTGGAGAACTGGCTAAAAGATAGGCAGCAGAGGGTGGTGGTAGGTGGAGAATACTCATCCCCTAAGCCTGTGACAAGTGATGTTCCACAGGGTTTGGTTTTGGGCCCAGTGCTGTTTGGCATATTTATTGTAGACATCTCAGAGGGCATCAGCACCAAAATCAGCTTATTTGCTGATGAAACCAAGATGGGCATTGTGGTGGATGACTGGGGGGTGGCAGGGGCTACTGGAGGATCTGGCAAGGCTAGAGGCATGGTCTGACAGATGGCAGCTAGGGTTCAACACAAAAAAATGCAAGGTGCTGCACTTCAGAACAAAAAATCCAAGAAGCTACCATCTGGGGTAGTGCAGCTGGAGGTAACAGAAGAGGAGAAGGATCTGGGGGTGCGCATCATGGGAGCAATGAACAATTCCACACAGTGCAGAAAGGCAGCAGCAATGGCCAACAAAATGCTGGGGTGCATTGCAAAGGGAATTACCAAAACAAGTCCTGCAACTTCAAACTCCTCATTCACTCTGGGTCCTCATTCCCACTCGAACAAGTTTGCACCTATAAATACCTAGGGATCCATTTTGACCCCTCCCTCTCCTTCCATGGACACATCGCTGCCCTAGCCACTGCCACTAATATCCGATTGGGCATCTTACATTGGTATAAACACTGCCTCCCAGAGGCTCTTCGACTCATGATCACCTCCTCTATCCTGTCCCTAGTGGACTATGGACTGCGGTGTATGGTGCTGTTGATCAGACCGCACTCCATAAAATTCCTTTTCTCTGAATAAGGCCTGCAGGTTAATTACTGGAGCACCTAGGATGACACACACCTGTCTACTGTATGCTAAAGCGCTGGTACTTGATCTCGACGAGTGCCTCAAATATCTTACCTGTACCCTTACAAAAAAGACCCTCCTTGGGCTTTCCCCACCAGGATTGACCACCACCACCACACGCCGCTCTGTCCCACTAGTTCATACTCGGACCTCTGGGAAAACCTCTCTTGTTATCCCTAGAGCTAGGACCTCTCACGGCCAAAGAGCCTTCAGCTTTAGGGCCCCCTCCTGGTTCAACACACTGCCCCCCTCCATCTCCAAAGCTCCAACTATATAGTGCTTCAAAACTTCCTTACGTAACCACCTTATTAACACCTGATGCTGTAACTGCCACTAGTCAAAGCCGTACTCAATACTTGTGACAAAGCTTATTACTAAGCTGCTAAGGACGACATAACTCTGGTATTGTTTGCATCCATTCTACCTGTACCAGCTTATTTGTATCTATGTCTTAATTTACTGTTATACTTATGTGTTGTACTGCTATACTGTGTATCTTGGTTTGTCTTACTGTGACAAGGTACCTTTGTAAATGAGCCTATGGCTCAAAGGTTTTCCAAACTGCTGTTTAAATAAAATAAAATAAAAATAAAAATAAAATTACCTTGAGAAGGGAGGTTATTCTACTGTTGTACAGATCGTTGGTTAGACCCCACCTGGAATACTGTGTGCAGTACTAGCATCTGTACATACAAAGGGACATTAGGTTGCTGGAGGGGGTGCAGTGTAGGGTTAAGAAGATGATTCAGGGCCTGGGGGAATTGCCATATGAGATCAGACTAAGAGAGTTAAACATGTACACACTGGAGGAGAGGAGGCACGGGGGGATATGATTGAGACCTTCAAATATATGAAAGGGATAATCATAGAAACATAGAAACATAGAAGTTGATGGCAGATAAGGACCGCAAGGCCCATCCAGTCTGCCCATTTCTTTTTCTACCTTATAAATGTGCCATCAGCCTTTGCTCTGTCAGTGACCTATCTATTCATAGTCATTTGTATTGCTCCCTTATGCCTATCCCATGCCTGTTTGAAGCCCTGCACTGTATTCATAGCCACTTCTTGTGAGTAAGCCATTCCATGCATCCACCACCCTTTCTATGAAAAAGAATTTCCTCACATTCCCCTTAATCAGCCCCCCTCTAATCTCATGCTGTGTCCTCTTGTCCTGCTATTTTTCTTATATTTAAACATGTTAGACTCTCTCACCTTGTTAATGCCCTTAAGGTGTTTGAATGCCTCGATCATATCACCTCTCTCCCTACTTTGCTCAAGGGTATACATATTGAGCTCTGTTCATCTGTCCTCATATGTCTTCTGATGCAGTCCCTGCACCATTTTGGTTGCCCTTCTCTGGACTGCCTCAATTTGGTTAATGTCCTTGTGAAAGTGTGGCCTCCAATACTGCACGCAGTACTCCAGATGGGGCCTAACCAGTGTCTTGTAAAGAGGGATTATTACCTCCCTCTCATGACTTGTGATACCCCTACTAATACACCCTAACACCCCTAGCCTTACCTACTGCTTTAGAGGTCTGCTTGGATGATTTCAGGTCATCAGTGATGATGATGCCCAAGTCTCTTTCTTCCTTTGTGACTGCTAGCAACTCCCTTCCCAGCCTATAGGTGGCTTCAGGGTTTCTCTTCCCTATGTGCATGATTTTGCACTTCTTTGCATTAAATCCTAGTTGCCACTCTTCTGACCATTCTGCTAGTTTATCTAGATCTCTTCTCATTCTGCCCACCCCATCTGGATCATCTACTCTGTTGCAGATCTTGGTGTCATCTGCAAACAGACAAGCCTTACCCTCTAGTCCATCTACAAGGTCACTAATGAAGATGTTGAAGAGGACTGGCCCCAGAACTGATCCCTGAGGTACCCCACTTGTGACTTGCATCTCTTCTGACTGTATACCATTTACCACCACTCTCTGTTTTCTGCCCGTCCAACCAGTTTGCCACCCAGTTGACCAACTTCTGACCACCCGAGCCTACCCAGCTTATTTATCAATCTTCTATGTGGAACAGTGTCAAAAGCTTTGCTGAAGTCAAGGTAGGTGACATCAACTGCCCCCTTGGTCCACCACTCTGGTTACCCAGTCAAAGAAATCTATGAGATTGGTTTGACAGGACCTTCCTTTGTAAACCCATGCTGTCTTGGATCCTGTGTCCCTATGGATTCCAGGTGTTGCACTATCCTTTCCTTAAAGGTGCCTCCATAATCTTGCCCACTACTGAAGTAAGACTGACTGGTCTGTAGTTCCTGCCTCCTCCCTGCTACCACACTCTTGGAGGCGGGATCACATGAGCCCTTCTCCAGTCTTCTGGGACCTCTCCTGTGCTCAGAGACTCACTAAACAGTTCTGCTAATGGCTCTGCTAGTTCCACCTTTAGCTTCTTAAGTACCCTGGGATGTATGCCATCAGGTCCCATTGCCTTATCCACCCTGAGCTTAGCAAGCTCTTGTAGGACCCTTTCTTTTGTGAAGGGAGTAGTGCTCACCCCTCCCCTGTGTCCATGATGCTGAGCTGTGGGCCCTGCCCTACCTTCTCTTCAATAGATACTGAGCAAAAGTATCTATTTAGGATAGATGCCTTTACAGGGTCCTCCTCCTCACATGCTCCCTTTTCTCCATTAAGCTTAGCAATACCCCCTCTGGACTTCCTCCTTTCACTAATGTATCTATAGAAAGTCTTGTCACCTTCTTTTACTGTTCGTGCTAGTGTTAGTAATCAAAATGGACACAGAGAGTCTATTCAGGAGGAGGGTGGGGGGAGACAGTAGGGGCCATGACATGAGATTGGAGAGGGGTAGATTCAGGAGGGCTGTGAGGAGGCATTTATTTACAGAGAGGGTGGTAGCAAAGTGGAATGCTGAAGTGGTGACATGTACCACAATGGAATACTTCAAGAAGGGATGGGAGAGGGCCAAGGGAGGGTAAAGGGAGGTAATGGGAGGGAGGGAGGGTGGGGCAGCTCCTGAATAGGGAGCTAGCTGCATTCACGAGGCACCTAGATAGACCGTGATGGCCTTTTTCTGCTGGCAATTTTCATATGTTTATAGGTTTGTAGAAGTGGGTAGCCATCTGGAAACAAGTGATCACCAAACAGTGTGGTTCACGATAAACACAGCCGTAGAGTCAAGCCATTCAAAAGTGTGGGTACTGGACTTTAGGCAGGCTGACTTTGGCAACATGGGAGAGTGCCTCAGAAAAGCACTAGCAAACATCCAAGAAGGAGGGGTGGAGGAACAATGAGGAAACATCTAAACTGCCATCATAAAGGCAACAAGCCTTTGTGTGAAGCAAATAAATCAAAACGAAGGAAAAAAACACTATAGTTCTCAAAAGACGTGACGGGGAAGGTTAGGGAGAAAAAGATAGCATTCAGGAAGTATAAGGAAACACAGAAGGAGCAGGACAGAGGACTGTACCAGTTAAAGCAGAAGGAAGCGGGGAAAGCAGTCAGAATAGCAAAGGTCTAAACTGAGGAAAAGATAGCCAACTCGGTTAAGAAGGGGGATAAAACCTTTTATAGGTACATTAGGGAATGAAGAAAGGCCAAAGGAGGGATAGTGAGGCTTAATAAAGGGGAGGTGGGTGGGCAGAGGGTGACAGTGAAAAAGCAGGGATACTGAATGAATACTTCTGCTCAGTATTCACAAAAGAAGAGGAGCGGGAAGTACCTAATCCGATCAATAGATGCACTCAGGATGGGGGGGTTGATACCAGTCCTTTCACAGAAGAAAGGGTTCTGAAAGATCTCCTGAAACTGAAGGTGGACAAAGCAGTGGGCCCTGATGGGATTCACCACAGAATTCTAAAAGAACTAAGGGGAGAACTAGTGACACTACTGACTACCCTTTTTAACAAATCATGGGAGGATGGTGTGGTACCTTAGGACTGAAGGAGGGCAGATGCAATTCCCCTTCACAAAAGTGGGAGCAAAGCAGAGGCAGGAAACTACAGACCTTTTAGTTTGACATCAGTGATAGGCAAAATGATGGAGTCACTTCTGAAAGAAAGAACTGTTGAGTACCTAGAGACCAGCCGGGCACAGGACCCAAGACAGCATGGATTCACAATGGGAAGGCCATGACAGACAAATCTAATCGATTTCATTGACTGGGTGGGTAAAGTAGTAGACCAGGGAAGGGCTGTGGGCATAGACTACTTAGACTCTAGCAAGTCATTTGACACAGTCCCACACAAAAGATTAATAAACAAGTTAGCCTGCCTGGGAATGGGTCCCAGGGTGGTAGCTTGGTTAAAAAATTGACTGGACAACAGGACACAGAAGGTAATAGCAACTGGAGTCCACTCCAGAGAAAAAGGGGTTACTAGTGGGGTACCGCAAGGTTCAGTCTTTATAAGTGCCATTGCAGAGGGACTGGAAGGAAAAGTATGCCACTTTGCAGATGACACAAAGATCTGCAACAGAGCTGATGCACAAGGGGGGCTGGAAAGGATGAGAAGGGACTTGGCAAGGTTAGAGAAATGGTCAAAAGTACGGCAGCTTAGATTCAATGCAAAGAAGTGCAAAGCAATGTGCCAGGGAAACAAAATCCCAGGGGAGGAGTACACAATGGGGGGGATGACTAACAACAACAAAAATGTAAAGGGACCTGACCATAGTCATATCAGATGACCTAAAGGTAAGCAAGCAATGTGAGAAAGCAGTAAGGAGGGCTGGAGGGAAACTGGGATGTATTGGTGTAGGCATCACAAGTAGAAAACAGGAAGTTGTTATCCCTCTGGGGAGACCCCATCTGGAGTATTGTGTGCAGTTTCTGGAGACCCCATCTCCACAAAGACATAGACAGAATGGAGGCAGTCCAGGGGAGGGCAACTAAAATGGTGGAGGTTCTGCACCAGAAGCCATACGAGGAGAGACTAAAGGAGCTTAATATGTATACACTCGAGGAAAGGAGGGAGAGGGGGACATGATAGAAACTTTCAAGTACCATACATACCCCAATATATGAACGTATGAATATATGAAAATGCCAGCAGATATAGGCCTCACAGCCTAGCGAGTCTGCTCGATTGTGCAGCTAGCCCCTCGCCTTGCAGATATCCCCTTCCTTTACTCTTCTGCATCTTACTTGCTCTGTTTTCCCTCCCCAGTTTCCTTCTCGTCTTACCTCCTGCCAATCCCCTATTCAAGTATATAAAATTGGACAAGGAAATCCCTGTGCCTTGATTGGCTGAGACTTGGTTCTAGCCACTGCAGTAAGAGAGCACCACCAAGGGCTAAAACAAGGCCCTTCCTACTAGGGCAAATCACAGAATTCATAAGACACCTATTTCCTGATTTCCATCACAAACATGGCTGCAGCCTTTACTCATATATAAAAAACTTCAACTAGGCCCTAAAATAAAAGTCCATTAACTTAAATAAAGTAGGTAAGTAATTGAATGTTATTTATACTCATGAGCTCCCCCTTACACACATGCACAAATTTAAAAACTCAAGTACCATTCAGAGTTTCCATTGCTGGTGTTTCTTTGATGGCCGTGAAAAATCTCCCACCTATTCCTACCAATGTCCCAGAGAACTCCCTGCTCTTTGCCTGGCAACAGATAAAATTGAGGTGCTGGCTCCACTTCAGGCCTGAAGGATGGGGGCCATAGTGGTCTGGCTGCTGTCACCCATGAGGGATAGGGGCCACAGTGATGCTGCTGCCATCACAACAGAGGAATAGGGCCATAGTGGCTCCACTGCTGTCACCTTTGAGAGATGAGAGCCACAGTGCTGCTACCGTTACACCTGAGGTATGTGGCACACAGTGCTGCTGCCATTACACCTGAGGTGTGGCTCACAGTGCTGCTGCCATTACACTTGAGGTATGTGGCATGCAGTGCTGCTGCCACTACACTTGAGGTATGTGGCACGCAGTGCTGCTGCCATTGCACCTGGGGTATGTGGCACGCAGTGCTGCTGCCATTAAACCTAAGGCATGTGGCATGCAGTGTTGCTGCCATTACATCTGAGGTATGTGGCACACAGTGCTGCTGCCATTACACCTGAGGTGTGGCACACAGTGCTGCTGCCATTACACATGAGGTATGTGGCACGCAGTGCTGCTGTCATTACACATGAGGTATGTGGCATGCAGTGCTTCTGCCATTACACCTGAGGCATGTGGCACGCAGTGTTGCTGCCATTAAAACTGAGGTATGTGGCACACAGTGCTGCTGCCATTACACCTGACATGTGGCACACAGTGCTGCTGCCATCATGACTGTGGGTCAGGAGATGTGCTGCCGTCACCCCCTGAAGGATGAATGCCATAGAGCTGCTGTTACACCTGAGGATTAGAGACTTCAGGGCTGCTGCTGTCACCCTGAAGGATGGGGATCAAAGTACTGCTGCCTCTGCCATCGCACCTCAGATTTGGGGGCCATAGTACTTCTGCTGCCATCACAACTAAGGGATGGGGGCCATAGTGCTGCTGCCGTTACCTCCAAGGGATTGTCAGTTACAGTGCTGCCTCCATTACATCTCAGGGATGGGGGGGAGTGTAGCACTGCTTCTGTCATCCCTGAAGGGTGAGGACCATAGTGCTGCAGCAATTAGCCCTGAGGGATGGAAGCCATAGTGCTGCTGTCATCACCCCTGAGGGATGGCAATATATTGCTGCTCCTGCTGCTGTTACTGCCACTCCTCAGAATTGGGGGACAAAGTGCTGCTGCTCTCACCCCGAAGGATGGGCCATAGTGCTGCTCCTGCTGCTGTCACTGATACCCCTCAGGGATGGGGGCCATAGTGCTGCTGCTATCACCCCTAAGGATGGGGCCATAGTGTTGCTGCTATTACCCCTGAAGGATGGGCCATAGTGCTGCTCCTGCTGCTGTCACTGACACCCCTCGGGGATGGGGGCCGTAGTGCTGCTGCTATTGTCCCAAATGATGGGGCCATAGTGCTGCTGCTGTCACTCCCACAGGATGTGCTATAGTGCTGCTCCTGCTGCTGCCACTGACACCTCTCAGGGATGGCAACCGTAATGCTGCTGCTATTGCCCCAAAGGATGGGGCCATAGTGCTGCTGCTGTCACTCCCACAGGATGGGCTATAGTGCTGCTCCTGCTGCTGCCACTGACACCCCTCAGGGATGGGAGCCATAGTGTTGCTGTTGTCATCCCTGAGGGATAGGATCTCTAGTGTTGCTGCTGTTACCCCTGAAGGGTGGGACTATAGTGACACCCCTGCTGCTATCACTGCCATTCCTCAGGAATGGGGTCTGTAATGCTGCTGCTTTCACCCCTGAGGGACAGAGTCTACAGTGCTGCTGCTATCACACCTAAGGGATGGGACCGTAGTGCTGCTCCTGCTGCTGCTGTCACTCCTCAGGGATGGGGGGGATAATGCTGCTGCTACCATTACCCCTGAAGGATGGGGGAATAGTGCAGCTCCTGCTGCTGTCACTTCCACCACTCAAGGATGGGGCTGTAGTGCCACTATCACCCCTGAGGGATAGGGGCCTTACTGCTGCTGCTGCTGTTACCCCTGAAGGATGGGGCCATAGTGCTGTTGCCATCACCCCTGAAGGAAAGGGCAATAGTGCAGCTCCTGCTGCTGTCACTGCCACCTCTCAGGGATGGGCCAGTAGTGCTGCTGCTGCTGCTGCCAACACTCTGAAGGATGGGGCTGTAGGGACAAAACCCTTGATGGAAAAATTATTTTATTTTTATCTTCAAGAATTGATTTTTTTTAATTATCATTATTATTTTATCTGATTTTTTAAGGTATTAAGATGGGAAATGTTTACTTTTATTTCTGGTCAAGATTAATGTTGATTAAGTCCTAAAAACAGTAAAATGGAAATAATGCCATTTAAAATAGAGTCAGCTTCAGAGTGCAGAGAAAAAAAATGGTTTTAAAGAGACTGTTTTACATTTCAGGGCTCTGTGCTCTAGCTGTAGAACAGAGGTAAGATGGGGCCTAACTTACATGTTCCACATTCCTGGGAAGACACTTTTATTAGGATTTATGTGTTTGTATAGGGAAAGTCTTAGATGGAGCTAGGTATCAATGGCTATGATCAAGATAAGAGATCATGTGACTGGTAGCACCAAAAGGAAAAAAAATGTCTTGTACTTTGGAAGTCCCATTATCCTGTATAGAAATAAGAAGTTTTATTCATAGTTTAAAGATGCACTGTACTGCCACTATGAAAATTGGACAGTTATTGGACAACAGTATGATAAATAAGCTTACCAAGTTTTACAGTTGCAGAATGAAGCATTCAAAAGTTATGAATATTATTTATTTAATATCATTTTCTTATTAGAGAACTAGACAAATCTAGTATCCTTTGATAGCTCACATCTTAGGAAGTCTAACAAGATGAATATTAAATAAATAGTTTGTTGCTATAGAGAGAAATACCATCTAAAAGTTTATAGTGAATTAACTTTTCTGACAGTGATTGATGTCTGTAAGAAAAGAACAAAGGATCTTGTGTGTCTCTACAAAAAGTAATGTTTTAAGGACTTTAGGAATGGATTTTTCTTACAAATCGTATATCGTTCTGTAGTTTAGACTATTAAGAGTAAGACTATCATTTTGTTTTGAGAAGTTTTATTAGAATTATGAAGTTATAACCTTAATAGTGTAGTTTAAAAAGTATCCATACTGCAGATATCAGACTCTTTCAAGAATGTTTGGCTTAATATAAAACACTTAAATATGCAAGTTTAATGTTCAAATTCCATTAAATAAGACTTTTATTTAAAGAAATAATTGTGACCCAAAAATAGGTTTGAGGAAAAGGGGCTGTCTTAAAAAGGCATGTCTATACATCACCATTTACCTTCTAAGATCTGGTGATGACATCACCAGAGCAGTTTTTATATTAGTAAACACTGCTGACCACACCTTAGATCTGAGCTATCGATGTAGTAAGACCTATGTTAGTTTAACTGAGACTTTTATGGCTTTTATACTGATGCTAGGCCAAAGAATTTTGGGCCACGCCTGTTTGAAATGCAGGGGTCAGCCTATGGAGAGCCAGAGCTCAGTGCTGCTGAAGATATCCAGAGGCAAGAAAGAAGTACAAGGACATTTTCATTGTGTTTAAAGTAAGATCTGTGTTATTTGCTGAGCATTTTGACAAGTAATGTTGCCTGCTGAAAACCAGACAGAGTTACTTTTAAGACTCATATAAGCTACACAGCGTGCTGAGCAAAAAGAAGTCCATTGTCCAAAGGTTTTAAAAGCAGATGCACAACATAAAAGGGTCAATAAGCTCCAGTTATTGAAACAGCTTGCTATTCACAAGAATGTTCTTTGAATCCAGTATTGCTATGGACTGTGCAGACTGAAGCTGTGTTCTACAACTCTAAGAGCTGACTTTTGGTAAAGTGATGTTCAGCAAAGGTTTAACTTGCAGAGTGTATCCATGCTAAAAGAAGTTCCAGGGTCAAAGTTAGCTGACAAAGAAACCTTTACATCAAAAGCCCGACTCAGCCAGAGTTCTAAGTGGAGAAGAGAAGAACCACTTCTACAACCAGAAATATAAGTATTCCTTTTTAATTACTTTCACTATTTTTAATTAATAGTCTTGGTATTTTAAATTGGCTTATCTGGCAAAGTAAGAGGGCATCTGCTCTTAACTATAGAATCCAGGTATATAGCTTAAAAGCTTTGAACTAAAGAATTGTGCATGATTTGAAAAGTTAAAACTGAGTTTTATAAAAGTACAGTACAAACCACTAATGTAATGAGTTGTTGCTAGTTCTCATAGAAAATACATTTTACATGCAATGAAGTTTTGAAACAAGTTTTATACAGAAATAATCTGAGATATTAATCTTATAAGTATATGTTCTTATACATAAAGGTTATATTAAATACTGAGTATGATAAAAGTAGTATAGCTGTTACCATTTATTATGCTAAGTATTGCTTATTTCTTTACATTGTTTATTTGCTAGAATTTATTAGTTGCTGAATTATTTGAAACAATTTTGTTGATGTTTACAAGATTAAGCTTGATATGTATGCTAATGAGAAATATTTAGAACCATTGTATAAGTGTAAATAAAATATATATTTTTCATATAACTATACGGGTGGTACACAGTGTCATTTACCATTATACTTGAATCTGGAGAGCACAGGATAATATCACATGTGAATATTTATTATTTTTGGTAATTTATGAAATAATTTTTGGGTAAGGCCTGAGGTGAATCCAAGTGCATCATTATAAAAAGTGATATTATAAGTCTTTGTTCTGACAGGGCCATATTGTAGCTGTCACTGCTGCCTCTGAGGGACAGGGTCTATAGAACTACTGTGCTGTCACCCCTGAGGGATAGGATCTATGGTGCTTGTGACAACCCACCTCTCTCTCTTTGCTGAAACAGCTTCAGAGAGGTGTCTGTCCTCAAGTATACGCTGCCACCAGCTGGGTTCACCCAACGCCAACCTCCCAAGTTTACAAAACTGGGTAGTCAAAGTGCAATTGCACAGATCAAAGTCTGGTAGTGTGTCTCTCTCAGATGGCGGATGCTAAACAGAGTTTACCTCGGCCAGTGGAAACCATGTATTACCTTAGAAAAATGACATCACAGTCACAACTGTTGAGTAAATAAATAGCTTTTTTACTCAACAGAAAGTGAAAAGAAGCATTACAGGATATCAATATTCAACACAAGAGAATAACACTGTTACAGGAAAAGTAAACAAATGCTTTTAAATAACAGATGACAAAACAGAAAAAGGCTATTACTGAGATATGCTAGTATCAATCTTACCCTTCCCTATTCTTCCAGAGACACTAGCCCCTATGCTATCTGCCAGCTCCCATGGATATAGCTAGTAGGGTAGGCCCAAGCTTAGTCTCTTGGACAGTTTCTTCCTTCAACTCCAAGAGTAACTCACTCACTCTTTGTCTTTCAGCATCTTATATTCTCTCTTGAGAATAGACAATTCCCATTCCCCCTTGAATGTACCAACACCTATCAGTGACCAGTTATATTCCTTTTAACCTTACGTTTATATTTCAGTGAACCAATCCCTTTAAACTGCGAGTCTGTGTGGATGTGTCCACTCCCTTGGTCCCTGTCTCTGATATTTATGGCTCAGCTCTTATCTAGATGCTAGTGGACAGTGGAGTCCCAGCATGTGTGTGTTTTTTTCAGACTGCTAAAAAAGTGTCTGCAGGAGAAATCCAAAACACTCCTTCCTTCTCATTTCTGTCACAGTGCTGCTGCTATCAGTGCTGCAGTACAGGGTTTATAGTGCTGCTGCTTTCACCTGAGGAGTGAGATCTGTAATACTGCTGCCATTACCCCTGATGGATGCCATAGTGATGCAGTCACTGCCACCCCAAAGGGACAGGGTCTAAAATGCTACTGCTGTTGTCATCCCTGCAGGATGGGGTCTATAGAGATACTGCTGCTGTCACCCCTGAGGGACAGAGTCTATAGAGTTACTGCTGCTGTCACCCCTGAGGGACAGGGTTTATAGTGCTGCTGCTTTCACCCCGTGGAGTATGGTCTGTAATGCTGCTGCCATTACCTCTGAGGGATGGAGGAAATAGTGATGCTGTCACTGTTACCCCTGAGGGACAGGGTCTATAGAGCTACTTCTGCTGTCACCCGTGAGATATAGTGTTTTAGTGCTACTCCTGCTGCTGTCACTGCCATCCCTCAGGGATGGGGGCTGTAGTGCTGCTGCCACTGTCACCCCTGAGGGATAGGGTGTATAGTGCTGCTGCTATCACCACTGCAGGACAGGGTTTATAGTGCTGCTGCCTTCACCCGAGGAGTGAGGGCTGTAATGCTGCTATCATTACCAATGAGGGATGGAGGGCATAGTGATGCTTCTGCCATCAACCCTGAAGGATGGGGACATAGTGATACTCCTGCTGCTGTCTCTGCCACCCCTCAGGGATGGGGGTTGTAGTGTTGCTGCTGCTGTCACCCCTGAGGGATGGGGTCTATAGTGCAGTTGCTATCACCGCTGTGGGACAGGGTTTATAGTGCTGCTGCTTTCACCTGAGGAGTGAGATCTGTAATGCTGCTGCCATTACCCCTGAGGGCTGGAGGCCATAGTGATGCTGTCACCGCCACCACCGAGGGAAAGGATCTATAGTGCTACTGCTGCTGTCACCCCTGAGGGATAGTGTTTTAGTGCTGCTCCTGCTGCTGTCACTGTCATCCCTCAGGAATGGGGGCTGTAGTGCTGCTGCTGCTACTGTCACCCCTGAGGGATAAGGTCTATAGTGCTGCTGCTATCACCCGAAGAGTGAGAGCTGTAATGCTGCTGCCATTACCCCTGAGGGTTGAAGGCCATAGTGATGCTCCTGCTGCTGTCACTGCCACCCCTCAGGGATGGGGCTGTAATGCTGCTGCTGCTGCTGTCGCCCCTGAGGGATAAGGTCTATTAATGCTGCTGCTATCACCCCTGATGACTGAGGGCTATAAAAATGCTGCTGCCATTACTCCTCAGGGAAGGGAGCCATATTGCTGCTGCTACTGCCATCATCCCTGAAGGAGGGGCCATAATGTACTGCTGCAGCTGCTGTCACTGTCACCCCTCAGGGATGGGAGCCACATTGCTGCTGCTGCTGCTGCCATCATCCCTGAAGGATGGGCCATAGTACACTGCAGCTGCTGTCACTGTCACCCCCAGGGATGGGAGCCACATTGCTGCTGCTGCTGCTCCTGACATCATCCCTGAAGGAGGGGCCATAGTGTACTGCTGCAGCTGCTGTCACTGTCACCCCTCAGGGATGGGAGCCACATTGCTGCTGCTGCTGCTGCTACTGCCATCATCCCTGAAGGAGGGGCCATAGTGTACTGCTGCAGCTGCTGTCACTGTCACCCCTCAGGGATGGGAGCCACATTGCTGCTGCTGCTGCTGCTGCTGCTACTGCCATCATCCCTGAAGGAGGGGCCATAGTGTACTGCTGCAGCTGCTGTCACTGTCACCCCTCAGGAATGGGAGCCACATTGCTGCTGCTGCTGCTGCTGCTCCTGACATCATCCCTGAAGGATGGGCCATAGTACACTGCAGCTGCTGTCACTGTCACCCCCAGGGATGGGAGCCATAGTTTGGGGTATTTGCTGCTGCAGTAGGGTAAACCTATTTCTTTCACACAGCCCAGTTCCACAGGCTTGGACCTCCCTCCCTGCTTCTTCTTTTTCTCCCAGTATTATGAGTTATCCTCCGTCTCTGCCATTTGTTGGCTTTGGAGGTGGCAATGACAGCAGTGCCAATGGTTGCTACCCCCAAGCTGCATATTTCAGCCCTTGTGGCTTCAAGCTCCACCCTCATGGCCAGGAACCACCTGCAGTTCAGACAGTGGCTGACAGGGGAAGAGTACACAATGGAGGGGTACTAACAACAACAAAAATGGAAAGGGACCTGGGGTAGTCATATCAGATGACCTAAAGGTAGGCAAACAATGTGAGAAGGCAGGAAGGAGTGCTGGGAGATAATGGCATGTATAGGGAGAGGCATCACCCATAGAACATGGGAAGTTGTTATCCCTCTGTACAGACAGTTAGTGAGATACCATCCAGAGTACTCTGTGCAGTTGTGGAGACCCCATGTCTGCAAGAACATAGACAGGATGGAGGCAGTCCAGAGGAGGGCAACTAAAATGGTGATGGGTCTGCACTATAAGCCATACAAAGAGAGAGACTAAAGAAGCTTAATATGTATACTGCTGAGGAAAGGAGGGAGAGGGGGAACATGATAGAAACTTTCAAGTACCTCAGTAGAATCAACAAAGTCCAAGAGGGTAGCATCTTTCAGAAAAAGAGATGTGCAAGAACAAGAGAGCATAATTTGAAGATAGAGGAGGGACAGCTCAGTGCAGTGTGAGGAAGTATTTTTTCACAGAGATGGTGGTGGACACATGGAACGGCCTTCCTAAGGAGGCTGTGGGGTGAAAAACAGTGGGGGAATTCAAGAATGCATGGGACAGACATAAGACAATTCTGGTAGGGGGGTAGGTGAAAGTAGGCTGTTGGTTAACTAGGATCCGAAGCTTATCCATTAGGTAGGGAAATGGGCAGACTGAGTGGGCCAAGCAGTCCTTATCTGCCATCAAAGTCTATGTTTCTATGATCACCTACATGTTTGTACTGTATACTTATTAATAATAGTTTTCAAAGTATATTGGGGGTATGTTATGTAGCCAATCATACATTTATGTTTCTTGGTATCACATCTAAACTTAATGGTCTCTGTTCAAAATGGCATGGATGATATGCGTGAAATGCACATATAATGCCCGCATAACTACATGGCCCCAGACAGGTGCAAGCTGCATGGTATTCACAACCTGGAGAACCCACAGGATGCCTGCCCATGGCCCCACCCCCAGTGTGCAACTGCACATGGGTGGACCTCAGCTGCGCTGGGGTGGATCACAGGGTGCAGGCAGGCATACAGTCAGATACCTGGCCTGGATCCTATACTGGATCCCCTTGCTGCATGCATGCAGGTGATCCTGGGAAGGCATGGACCTTGGAAATCGGGTTTCAAAAGATAACTGCTTGAATGGCTGCTCCCAGATCTCTCCAGCAGCCTGGTGGACTGTGGAAGCAGTGTGATATGGATCCAGATGCTGACACCTCTGACAGGTGTTCATTTGGGGGGAACTCATATAAGTTATATCTGGGTCCCCCAGCCTGGCACACCATGCCCTAGTGATCTGTACAGAGTGTGGCATACCCCCTGCACACCTCTGACCTGCCTGTAGCATATAACTGTACAAGCAGCCAGGAGATCCAGTGCACAAGACACTAGCATTCCTTTTGTGAATGCCACGAGCGTCCACTGGATTCCATTGCATGGCATTCAGTCATAGGCATGCCTACTTGCCACACATATGCAGCATAGACATTTGTGAACAGGCACCACAATTCTAATACTGTGTAATAAATGCACCCAGGACACAGTGAGGTAACGTGGCTATATCAGGATCAGTACACAGAAATCATTAGTGTAATAAATGCACCCAGCACACAGTGAGGTAACGTGGCTATATCAGGATCAGTACACAATTATTAGTGTAATAAATGCATCCAACACACAGTGATATAACGTGGCTATATCAGGATCAGTACACAACAATCATTAGTGTAATAAATGCACCCAGGACACAGTGAGGTAACGTGGCTATATCAGAATCAGTACACAACAACCATTAGTATAATAAATGCACCCAGCACACAGTGAGGTAACGTGGCTATATCAGCATCAGTACACAGTAATCATTAGTATAATAAATGCACCCAGCACACAGTGAGGTAACGTGGCTATATCAGCATCAGTACACAATAACCATTAGTATAATAAATGCACCCAGCACACAGTGAGGTAACGTGGCTATATCAGCATCAGTACACAGCAATCATTAGTATAATGAATGCACCCAGCACACAGTGAGGTAACGTGGCTATATCAGCATCAGTACACAGCAATCATTAGTATAATAAATGCACCCAGCACACAGTGAGGTAACGTGGCTATATCAGCATCAGTACACAGCAATCATTAGTGTAATAAATGCACCCAGCACACAGTGAGGTAACGTGGCTATATCAGCATCAGTACACAGTAATCATTAGTATAATAAATGCACCCAGCACACAGTGAGGTAACGTAGCTATATCAGAATCAGTACACAATAATCATTAGTATAATAAATGCACCCAGCACACAGTGAGGTAACATGGCTATATCAGCATCAGTACACAGCAATCATTAGTATAATGAATGCACCCAGCACACAGTGAGGTAACGTGGCTTTATCAGAATCAGTACACAGCAATCATTAGTATAATAAATGCACCCAGCACACAGTGAGGTAACTTGGCTATATCAGAATCAGTACACAGCAATCATTAGTATAATGAATGTACCCAGCACACAGTGAGGTAACGTGGCTATATCAGAATCAGTACACAGCAATCATTAGTATAATGAATATATCCAGCACACAGTGAGGTAACATGGCTTTATCAGAATTAGTACACAGCAATCATTAGTAGCTTTAGAACAAGAAGTATTTATTTATTTATTTATTTATTTAGATTTCGGATTACACCTTTGAGCCACATGGCTCTTTTACAAAGGTTCCACGTCATGGACAAACAGGACAAAATTATGACAAGCAGGTAACAATAATAACAGGTAGAACATTACAGTAACTTAAGATGAACATCCAGATTAAATAGCAGATAATGAATTTACAGATATGAACATCGGGTAAGCAGCCAGAGGCTTTGTCTAGAAGAACAAATGAGACATAATTAATGAAGCAACTGAGCTCCATTAATGTAGGAAGTAAGCTTGGACAGGTTTGAAAGTCAGTAAGAGCACCGAAGGGCAAGGAAGGAACAGAGTGAGTTTGGGGTGAGCACAGAAATAGGAGAAATTGGCACAGTTCAGTGGGAAAGAGAGGAGGGAGTATGTGAGGGGGGAGGGAATATGGGTGATGTAGTGCTGTGCATTTGTGGCAGGGAGGGAGTAAAGGGGAAAGGTAGAGTGCGAGCAAGAGTAAGAGGGAGGGAGGAGGTGAGAAGCGAATAGTAAGGAGAGATGGAGAGCATGTGTCAGACAGATGGAGAGAGAGAAGAGAGAGAGGGATAGGGAGAGAAAGAAAAGAAAGAGGGAGGGGGAGGGGGAGAAGGAGGGAGATAGACATAGAGAGAGAGAGAGAGAAGGGTGAAAACAGGTAGGGGCAATACTGAAATGTAAGAGCCACAAGGAGGTGAGGGGAGGTAGAGAGAGGTGGGGTTTAACAGGAAGATTCAGGGAGTGTGCTGGGAGAGGGAAAGTAAGACACATAACATGGGAGGCAGAGGGGCGTGCCAGGTATTTTACTCGAAACAATCACAGCTGGCACTGGCCACCAAATGTTGTCGAAGGTAACGCTTAAAGGTGGTAAGGTTCGAGATGTTGGAGATATCTACAGGAAGTGAATTGAACCAGTTTGGGGCCCTAGCTTTGAAGGATCACTGTCCTTGTGAGGTCCGGCAGTGAGGAACAGAGAAGGCTTGGTTTACATAACTCCAGGTGTGGAGAGTGGTGCAGTGAGGAGACAGTATTGACTGGACCCCAGGGGGCAGGAGGCCTATTGAGGCCTTCTTTGCAAGAAGGCAGGTCTGATATTTTATTCTGCCAGATAGTTGTAGCCAGTTTGCCTGCTCATATAGGTCAGATGTATGCATGAGTCGCGCAGCCGAGGTGAGGAGCCGACAAGCCTTGTTTAGGGCTAATGCTATATGCCAGAGGGTAATATCTGTGGCAGATCCATAGACTACCAGGCAATAGTCAATTAGCGATGTAAGCAAGCTATGGATGGCAGTCTTCAGTGCCTGAGCTGTCAAACAGTGCCTGTGTCTATATAGCAGTCCAATGCGGGTATTAGCAGTTTTAGCAGTGTTGTGAATATGAGTGGCATATGATAGTGTGCAGTCTAGGGTCACACCTAAGTATCTGAAATGGTCAGCTTGTTCCAATATGGAGCCACTGCTATTTTTGATAGGCAGCTGCTGGAGTTTGTGCTTGCTATGGGTGCAGTGAAACTGCAAATATCTTGTTTTTGTGTAATTTAGGATGAGCTTGTATGATCTGAACCAGGATTTAACCTCTGCAAAACTTTGCTGAAGTTTCTGTTGTAGAAAGCAGGGGTCAGCGTGATTTGTGTAGATGACTGCATCGTCAGCATAAAGGAGAATTCTATCTTGGCACGAGGCAGGAAGCTCATTCACAAGATACTAAATAACAGTGGTCCCGAAGAGAGATCCTTGGGGAATGCCTGACCAGACTAGGCAGGGGGACAAGATGGTATCCCCTATTCTGACCTGCTGGGAGTGGTCACTAAGGTAGCTTTGAGCCAGCTGGTGGCATCTGGAGATAGTCCAAGGGATGATAGTTGTCTGGCCAGTAGAGAGTGGTTGACGGTATCAAATTCATTTGTTAAGTCAATAAAGGTGGCGCAAACCAGGTGGATATGATCTAGGGCATGGTGGATGTAGGAGGTGAGGTCTAAGAGTGCAGTGGTGGTGGTGCTGTGCCCTTTACAAAAGCCATGCTGCTGAGGACACATGAGGTCATATTTTTCCAGATATTCAATGATTGGTCAGCAACTATCCTTTCCAGAGCCTTGGAGAGTGGAGGTAGGGTCTCTGTAATTCCTTGTGAGAGTCGTATCACCACATTTGTGGATCGGGGTCATCACAGTGGCCTTTCATTTACCCCTGGGAATTGTGAGAGCATCAGAGAGCGGTTGAGAATTTTCATTAGGGGTGGCAGGCCTTCATCCATGGTGAGGGCAATGAGCTTTAAATCTAGGGAGTAATTACTGTGCGTAGCCTTCCCAAGTACCTTGAGTAGATGTTTTTTTGGCTAGCCCTTCTGACATCTTCTTGAAGTAAAAGGGGGTTGTTGCTGAGTTCCGTGTGGGCTAGCGGGACAGTTAGTTGCTTGTGCTGGATCAAAAAGGTCTGGTGGAAGCACATGACTTAGGTCTATATAAGTGGTGCTGAAGGCGTTGGCTATTTCAGCTTTCTCCAAGGTGATTGCCCCATTAATATTAAGCACTGCTGGTGTGAGTTTTTTTTTTCCAGTGACCTCCGAAGGTTGTTCCAGAACTTCCTGCCATCACTTCAGATGCTAGCAAGAGCATTCCTATAGTAGTTAGCTTTCACCTGGTGAATGGCTCTGGTGCAGGCATTCCATGCAGTTTTATAGGCCTGGGTGTTAGCTATTGTGTTCTTAGCCTTCGGACGGTATCAGAGCTGGTCATGAGCTCTCATCTGTTCAAGGAGGTTGAGGGAAACCCACAGGTTAATTGTACCCCTGATCTTATGGTACACGGATGTCATATGCTGAGTTAAATGCTGTAATAAAGTAATCAAATGCCGAGTCCACATCCTGTGCAGTGTCTACTGGAGACCAGTCGAGTGTTCGGAGGTGTTGTCTAAGGTGGCCTAGGTGCCCAGGTATGATGACTCTGTTAACCGTGAATTTTGGGGGGCGGGGATTTGTTCATCCAGAGGGATAGGACAGGAGAATGGTCACTAATGGTGTCCGGGAATACTTTCGTTTTAGTGATGTATTCTGGCCTATTGGTCAGAACCCAATCCAGCAGAGTGGAAGTTCCTGTCCTGTAGTTAATCCTGGTGGGTGATTGTACCATTTGTACTATGTTGGCAGCTGCCAAGGCATCTTTATAGCAGTTTGTACCGGGTGCCAACCAACTGACATTAAAATCTCCCAACATAATAAATTCTGAGCTACTACCAAGGAGGTTGATGCAATCGAGGAGTGAGAGGAAACCTTTATTAGCCAGTTTGGGTGGGATATACACTGAGGCAATGGTGAGTACCTTATTGTGTGAGCCGAGCAGCACCTTGGTAGCAAGAATCTGAATATCATTCCCATTGCTCGGCAAAGAGACAACATGGCCCTTGAGTGTCCCTTTTAGGTAGCGGGCACAGCCTCCTCCTTTTCTTATAAGCTTGTCTTGCCTGTACACTGTGTAACCTGGCAGGGCTATAGCAGAGTCGGGGATCATAGGTGTCAGCCACGTCTCAAGTACTGATAATATGTCTGGGTTGTGTTGGGAGATCCAGGCAGAGAGAGGGTATCTAGATTCAGAATCAAGCTGCAGTTGTTTATGCTTGCCACAGAAAGCATAGCAGCTAATAGATTTCTTGGGTACCAATTGCAGTGGACCAGGATTTGGATGTATATTGCCCAAGATGAGCAGCAGTAGCAGGAGGAGATGTTTGAGGAAGGCTATTAGGAGTTTCCCTAGGTGTATGGGTATCCTTCTTTTAGTCTTTTGTTTCCTGCCATGGCGGAGGGAGCAGGTTAATAGTATCATGGGGCTAATGAAAAAAGCATTATTCCTAGGGTATAGGTGGAGCAACCAAAGGTTGTGTAAGCCCAGCAAGGGGTTCCTTATTATGATTCAGGTCCAGGATCCTAGTGTAGGTCCCATATACCGATAGAAGGTATTTGTTACTTAAAGTCATGGACACTCCATGTGTGTGTCCCACTTGTTCAGTTAAGTGGAAGGATGTATAGGAATGAGAACAGGCCAAGTAGGAGATTAGCAGGCATCATAATTGGATTAATAGGTTATGGTGGATGAGTGAGACTTTGAGAGCTGTCGTGGCCCTTTAAGAGGGGGAGTGAAAGATGAGACAGGAATACAGGAGAGGGTAGGGAGAAGGATAACAGTGGGTGGGACTAAGCTGTATTTAATAGAAGTCAGGGCCGGGGAGGGTGGGTGGAAGAAAAATATGAGAGCTTCACAAGTAACTCACATTGTTTGACAAGCATCTATTTGAAGTCAGCAAGGATTAATAAAAACACAGAGTAATACCTTAAAAGACTTTCATTTAATATTAAGCAGCAAAGAAGAGCAACCAAGATGGTGCAGGGGTTGCAAGGGTAGCCCTATGAGGAGAGACTGAAGAATCTCAATACGTATACCCTGGAGGACAGGCAAGTGAGGGGTGACATTATTGAAACCTTCAAGTGTAGTGGTGGGCGAAATTAGGAAATTCTGAATTTGTACTCATACAACTTGTAGATACAGATCAGCTGTACATACATACTAAAATGCCAGCAGGATAGGCCTAACGGTCTTTCGTGTCTGCTCGTTTGGTCAGCCCCCACCCTGGGTGCTGACCTTGCTGTCCCCCTCGCCTTCTCTGGCTTCTCCCTTCCCAGTTCCGGATATTCTTGCTGCATTGGATTTTGCTTCCAGAACCCTTCCCCTGTACCTGTCCCACCCCCTCTTGAACCCCTCCACTGTATCTGCCTCCACCAGCCCCTAGGTAGTGCATTCCATGGCTCCACCACCCTCTCAGTGAAGTAGCACCTTCTCCTTTCTCCCTGAATCTTCCCCTCCAGCTTCCACCCATGCCTCTAGTGGCCCCTTCCTCCTTCCTTGAAACACCCTGACTGTTCCTCCCCATTTACCCTCTTCATGTACCTGAAGACCTCTATCATGTCCCCCGGTCCCTTCTCTCTTCCAGTATGTACATATTTAGCTCTTGAGCCTCTCCTCATAGGCCCTGTCCCCAAGCCCCAAATCATTTGGTTGCCCTCCTCGGATCCTCTCCAGGAGGTTAATGTCCCTCTTTAAGTGTGGCCTCCAAAACTGCACGCAGTACTCCAGGTGCGGCCTCACCAAGCAGTTATACAGAGGGAGTATCACTTCCCTCCTTCTGGAGGTGATCCCCCTAGCGATGCATCCCAGCATCCTGTTGGCCTTGGCTGCTGCCCTCCTACAAGTCTCAGAGTTGTTCATCTTGACACCGTCCTGTCCCAAAAAGATAAATCCACTCAGTTGTAGAAGAATAAAAATACAAAGATTTAATGAAGCACCAACAGGACGGTGTAGCCGATCTGTATCTACAAGTTGTGTGAGTACTTTACAATTGTGTATGGCTCCGTCAATTTGTATTATTGAGCCGCTTTCTTGTGTATTGATTAATTCTGAATTTGTGAAATCTTTGCGAAATTCCATGAAATTTCACACACTTTGGGGAATTTTCAAATATTCTTTAATTGGCCATAACTCAGCCTGTGTTAAAGCTAGGGATCTGCAAGTCTCATGGCATTTTGATAAAGGGTGGGAACATTATAGGGGTTCAAATTCTAACAATTTAATATGTGAAAAGTTCTGAAAATACTTCTTTGCTTACAACTTAGATGCCTTTAGAGCTAGATCAATGAAAACTTAGATGCATACTTTCTTGGAAGATTCAGAGAAACTGCTAAATATAGATGGTAAGGTATAGCTATGGCCTATCACCCAACACAACTTCCAGGGGCTAGCTTCCGAACCTGGGTCGTCAGCATGGCATGACAGCATGCCGTTCTGATTCTGGACCATGGTGGTTGCCCTAAAGTTTAATATTTAGGGTAAATGAACCTAACGGCATTTCTGATATTCTATTTTCTAGCTTTAAAGTTATAGGGGCTTAAAATTCAGCAGTTTAAGCAACTGCAAAATGTAATATTAAAATTTCTTAAAATTCAGAGGCCTACAACTTAGTCACCTTTAACACTAGAGATCTAGAAGACTTGGTTTGCTGGCCAAGGCACCTAGCTTCACCTGAGCTCTTTCCTTCTAAGACTGCTTGAAAGGCAGAGTAGAGAAACTTACCAGAGCAAGGGAGAAGGATTAAGACTTAGTTTGGCTAAGCAGATTTACTGTGTGGTGGTGTTTTGATTTTTTACTCACAGGGATTGCTACTGTTTGTAGCTAACATTTCATTGCTTTATTTTTTCTCTGATTCAAATTGTTGTTGCTGGTATAACTTCTTCTGCATTATTACAAGGTGTGCTACAGGTGTACTAACAGATTACTGCTGTAATCTTCTGATACAAATTGTCTTTTACAAGGTATATCTTCTGTTACTGCTTTATTTTTCTCTGGAGCAAAGTGTTTCTTACAGGGTATATCTTCTCTAGAAATTATTACAGGTGGTGCTTTACAGGTTTACAGTTTTATCTAACATTAGGATAAGCTTTCAGGGTTACTGCATTTGTTGTTGACTGATTGTTTCTCTCTTACCTCCTTGTTCTTTCGTCCGTGGTTCTTCTTTTAGGCAGGGAAGGGCCCAGCCACCACCCATCTAACCACCGCTACACTCCTTTTATAGGGTACCACGATTTGTGACATTTCCTGTGGCAGAGCGGAAGGGGCGGATCAGTGGGGCCTCCACAAGTGATCTCATTTTACAGGGGCACTAGTAATTTAACTTGTTATAACAAGTTAAACAAAGCACAATTAAACCATTACTTGCATTTTTTCTCTTTTTTTTTCCTTCTAATTACTCTGACTAGGTTACAAACCCAGCAACTTATTTGGAATGGATTTCATTAACTGCAGGTACTGTGGAACAATTTTTCAGAAGGACAGTCTTACAGGATTTAGGACACTGTCCTACATGCTGGCGCTTTGAGATCTTGGTCTCAGCTCGGGCAGCATGGGCAGGGTGCACGCCTCAAATTTCATATTGAAGAGGAAATACATTATAAGAACCACCGCCATTTCCCCAGCATCCAACAGAAAACCTCGCCCGAGAGGTAGTTGGTCAGGAGGTTGGCAGGTGGTTAGGAGGAACAAATCAGGTGCCCCATCACTCTCTGCTCTCCAAACATTACCTCCAAAAACCATATAAACGCTACAAACAGGTATCTGCCTCTATCTCTGAAATCAAATAAAGAGGCAGAAGACACTGCAAGCAGGACACTGCGACACAGGAGCTAACACAAATACTCACCCAAATCAGGAACCAAAACTAAACAAGCACAAAGGAAATCAAAAACTTCTGATCATAGGAGACTCCATGATTCGAGAGGTTGATACCCATCTCCAGCCAGGGGTGATGGTCAGATGTCTCCCAGGTACATCAGCATGGAGAGACACTGATCACATTACTAAAATTGTTCACAAAGCAGGAGAAAAACATTGATGTCCTAGTACACATAAGGGACTAATGATCTCACCAGCCGGTCAGTTGTGGAGACCAAGGAACACCTGACTAAGCTGGGTGACAAACTATCATCTATTTAGTCCGGCATCTCCTTCTCTGAGATCCTGCCAGTCTGGGAGAAGGAGCAGATGGACGGAAGGTCAGAAGAAAGGGAATGGGAGCTAAACCGTGGCTCAGGACTGGTGCCAGGAAAAAGGACACAGATTTGTAGAGAACGGCAACAGTTCTGGGAGGCGAAAGTTCTTTAAATTTGATGGACTGCATCTGACTAAAGAGAGTCAGTGCATTGGGGCAGAAGTTTGGCGTCTTTGCAGAATATTTAAACTAGCAAATGGGAGAGGGTGCAGCACCCATACGATAGAATAGGAAGACACCCCTCCCCTCAGCTAGTGGTCAAACAAGAATTCAGCGTGTTTGCCATTCAATTGCATCACCAGGTGAGAAAAAGGTTTGTCTCCCCATCGATGCACAGGGTAATGCAAAACTTCACCAACAACTAACACACCAAAATCTGGCCAATGGAAAATCATGTACACAAATGCTCACAGCCTGGGAAATAAGAATCAGACACAGGCTAATAATGTCAGAGGCTAAACTGGACATAGTAGCAATTAGTGAGACGTGGTTTACCAGTAACCACATTGGAGACTTCAGTACCACAGCTATGTATTGTTCAGAAGAGACGAGGGTGCAAAAGGGGAGGAGTGGCCCTATGTCAATGAAAATATCAAGCTACAGAAATTCAGAATACACATAAGGAGCCAAGAAGAACTGTGGGTCACCCTGGAAACGGAAATGGGACAGCCATAAGAACAAGTTGTCTACAGGCCCCAGACCAGAGGAGGACATAGACACATTACTGTTAGAAGATATACAAAACATGACAGCTAAAGGGAGGTTCTGATAATGGGAGACTTCAACATGCCAGATATAGATTGGTCCAATACCAGCAGGAACATCTGCCAGAACTAGACTCATAGTGGATTCCCTGCAGGAGGGCCTCAAACAACTGGTACAGCAACCCACAAAGAGACAGGGCTATCCTAGATCTAGTACTGACTAACAAGAAGGATCACAGATCTCCAGGTAGAAGGTCACCTGGGGCCAGTGACCATCACATGGTATGGTTCAATTTGGCTACCACATCTAAATCATCCCATTCAAGGCAAAATATGGGACTTCAGAGGAGCTGACTTTGATAAGATGGCCAACAGAGTTAAGCTAGCCCTGGCAAAAAAAGAAACACAGTTGGGAGGTACAGGCAAAGTGGGCAAGCATGAGGATACAATACTTGAAGCAACATCCCATTGTGTTAGACAGAAAAGGAAGTGCAAAGAAGAGAAACCACTTTGGTTCTCAAATACAGTAGCAGAAAGGTCAGGCCAAAGGCTGGCCTTCGGAAATATAAGGAACACAGCGGGATGAAGATGAGGCATGCAAACTGCCCTAAGAGAAGCAGAGTGAGGCAGTAAGGCAGGCAAAGTCCCAAACTGAGAAACACTAGCACGAACAGTAAAAGAAGGTGACAAGACTTTCTATAGATACATTAGTGAAAGGAGAAAGTCCAGAGGGTATTGCTAAGCTTAATGGAGAAAGGGAGCATGTGAGGAGGAGGACCCTGTAAAGGCATCTATCCTAAATAGATACTTTGCTCAGTATTTACTGAAGAAAGGTAGGGCAGGGCCCACAGCTCAACATCATGGACACAGGGGGAGGAGGTGAGCACTACTCCCTTCACAAAGAGGGTCCTACAAGGCACTAAGCTCAGGTGGATAAGGCAATGGGACCTGATGGCATACATCCCAGGGTACCCAGGAGCTAAAGGAGGAACTAGCAGAGCTTAGCAGAATTGTTTAGTGAGTCTCTGAGCACAGGAGAGGTCCCAGAAGACTGGAGAAGGGCTCATGTGATCCGCTCCACAAGAGTGGTAGCAGGGAGGGCGGGAAACTACAGACCAGTCAGTCTTACCTCAGTAGTGGGCAAGATTATGGGCACTCCTTAAGGAAAGGATAGTGCAACACCTGGAATCCATAGGGCACAGGATCCAAGACAGCATGGGTTTACAAAGGAAGGTCCTGTCAAACTAATCTCATAGATTTCTTTGACTGGGTAACCAGAGTGGTGGACCAGGGGAGCAGTTGATGTCGCCTACCTTGACTTCAGCAAAGCTTTGACACTGTTCCACATAGAAGATTGATAAATAAGCTAGGTAGGCTCGGGGTGGGTCAGAAGTTGGTCAACTGGGTGGCAAACTGGTTGACTGGCAGAAAACAGAGAGTGGTGGTAAATGGTATACAGTCAGAAGAGATGCAAGTCACAGTGGGGTACCTCAGGGATCAGTCCTAGGGCCAGTCCTATTCAACATCTTCATTAGTGACCTCGCCAGATGGACTAGAGGTGAAGCTTGTCTGTTTGCAGATGACACCAAGATCTGCAACAGGTAGATGATCCAGATGGGGTGGACAGAATGAGAAAGAGATCTGGATAAACTCATAAAATGGTCAGAAGAGTGGCAACTGGGATTTAATGCAAAGTACAAAATCATGCACATAGGAAGAGAAACCCTGAAGCCACTTATAGGCTGGGAGGAGTTGCTAGCAGTCACAAAGGAAGAAAGAGACTTGGGCATCATCATCACTGATGACCTAAAATCATCAAGCAGACCTCTAAAGCAGTAGGTAAGGCTAGGGGTGTTAGGGTGTATTAGTAGGGGTATCACAAGTCGTAGAGGAAGGTAATAATCCCTCTGTACAAGACATTAGTTGGAGGCCCCATCTGGAGTACTACGTGCAGTATTGGAGAGCCACACCTTCACAGGACATTAACCAAATTGAGGCGGTCCAGAAAGGGCAACCAAAATGGTGCAGGGACTGCATCAGAGACATATGAGGACAGATTGCGGACTCAATATGTATACCCTTGAGCAAAGGAGGAGAGGGTGATATGATCGAGACATTTAAACACCTTAGGGGCATAAACAAGGTGAAAGAGTCTAACATGTTTAAATATAAGAAAAATAGCAGGACAAGAGGACACAGCATGAGATTAGAGGCCGATTAGGGGAATATGAAATTCTTTTTCTCAGAAAGGATGGTAGATGCATGGAATAACACACAAAAGTGGTAGCTATGAATACAGTGCAGGGCTTCAAACAGGCATGGGATAGGCATAAGGGAGCAATACAAATGACTATGAATAGATGGGTCACTGACAGAGCAAAGGCCGATGGCACATTTATAAGGTAGAAAAAGAAATGGGCAGACTGGATGGGCCTTGCGGTCCTTATCTGCCGTCAAATTCTATGTTTCTATGTTTCTATGTAAAACTTGGCAAATATATGTATGGGCATGGGTAACATCACCATATTTTAAAATTTCCAAATGTTTGGAGACTTATAAGTCAGGCATTCTTAAAGATAGAGATCTGAACCTTGGTACACCTCTGTATGGGCACTGGAATAGCCAACATACCAAACTTGGTTCACGTTGGATAAGTGTGTTTTAGACTACAGGGAAATAAACAAAATTACAATTTTGGTGAAATTTCACAAAATTTCCATGAAACGCTTGTGAAATTTTATGCTACCACTCGCAACACCAATGACCTACGTTTGGTACTGAGCTCCAAGGCTGGACTGCCAGTGAACTGGTAGCACTACCACTTGCAATGCCAGTGACCTGAGTTTAGTAGTGAGCTCCAGGGCTGGCCTGCCAGTACACCAGTACAGCTATCATTCGCAACTCTGTTGACCTGGGTTTTGTACTGAGATTGAGCCATCAGAAGGCCAGCTGGGGGGAGGAGGATCTCGTGTCTGCAAGACTGCCTTCCTGCTCAAGGGGGAGGAATTGCAGAACCTGGTCTATACCTGGCCCCTAGCAATAAGCTACGAGAAAGGCACTGGGGTCTGCCACAGTATGTGCGGTGGGGGGCCAGTAGATGCGGATGCATGGCATATGAGTATGCGTGTCATGCATCATGGTGTCATAACATGCCACACCCCTTGAGGAAGAAGAATGGAAAAGCACCTCGCATCTGGATGGTGCATGGACCCTCTCAGGCCCCGCACCCAACTAGCTGGCCTTGCCAGTCCAACTACTGGATCCGGTTCATGGAAGCAGTTTGGGGGACACCTCTGACCCCACTAGGGGGCAAGCTCTTGGGGTACTGGTCAACTGTAAATCCTGGTGGACATCAGGGTGATGGGGCTGGAGGATCAAGATGGGTGGGTTCCACCCAAGCCATGAGAGGAAAAAAAGTAGATGAGCTTCAGGACTAGGGGACATGCAGTGATACTGGGGGGGGGTTCAGGAAGCATGTGAGAAAATATTTCTTCACAGAAAGGGTGGTAGAATCATTGAACAGACTGCCACTTGAAGTCATGCAGGCTACAATGGTGGAAGGCTTCTAGCATGCATGGGATAGACACAGGGGCATATTAGTACAGAAATAGGGAGGGGGATGTTCCCCAGAGACCAATTAGGGTCTGCAGAGGTGCAGTAGGCTGGGAAACCCTCAAGCAGACTGGGTGGACCTAGAGGTCCTGTCTTGCTGACAAATTCTGTGTTTCTGTGTTTAGGTGACCTACAAGTCAGCCAAACACTGCACTCTCACTATAGAACACACATGCCCAGATATTCAGTTTACCAACTACCCCAGACAGGATTTTTAATTTAATTGTTTATGTATTTCAAACATTTCAGCAGGAAGGGCATATTGAGTGGGTAACAGCTCATTTCCAGATGCATCATGGGGGAAGGGGAAGTAGGGACTAACTGCAGAAGATCATCAGTACAACACAGCAATACTTGGTGAGCGGAGTAGTCAGCCACCAGAAATAGTTACTCAGAGAAAAACGATATGCCCATAATTGGGTAACTGAGTCTCGCTGTCTGTAGTTCTGAAATTGCAGTATTTAAAGCTTTAGCCTCCTCTTATCTTCCCTGTCTCTTTAATTTTTAATCAAATCCAATTAAATGTGTTATTATATGAAGACATTTACTAGTAAAAACATTTCATTTGCTGGCAAGCTTTGCACAGGAGCTGACTACCGTGTATGCAGTAGGTTATGAGAGCGCATTGGTAGGTATTTCACAACCACATACTCCATGGGTATAGTAAGATAGAAGTCCACAGACCTATTGCCTTCTACCCCTGAAAGTGCAGTTGTGACACAGCTACAAATACCCTGGAGTGTCTTACTACACTCATAAAATGAGTAAGTAGGTAACTAGAAATAGAAATACAATATGCAGTCTGGAGAAAGTAAAAAGGTAACACATATGATTAAAGTCAATGTAAAAAAAGAGCTCCTCAGGCACAGGTATCCACTAAAGGGAGCTGGCAAGTTTTCTTTTAGAGAGTAAGTTATATTCAGGAAAAATGACTGCTGTTTAAAGCGTGAACATGCAAAAGGGTTGTTAGCACATTGATTTCAGTTGCACTGTGCACAGGGGCAATGTTGGAATTAGGGGGTGGCTAGTCTAGGCTTGGTCTCCCCCAAGTTCTGAAGTGGACCCCCCAGCTCTGAGGTGGGCCCTGGCAGCTCACACATTACTACCAGTGACTTATTTATTTTCCATACAGGTTTTTATTCTCCTCTCTAACAGGACTCGGTCTTCCCCTCCCAGCACTGAGGTGGGCCTCCCTAGCTCTGAGGTGAGCCCCCTGCTCTGAGGTAGGCCCTGGCAGCACACACAGTACTACCAGTGACTTATTTATTTTCCATACAGGTTTTTATTCTCCTCTCTGACAGGACTCAGTTTTCCCCTCTCAGCACTGAAGTGGGCCTCCCTAGTTCTGAGGTGAGCCCCCCTGCTCTGAGGTAGGCCCTGGCAGCTCACACATTACTACCAGTGACTTATTTATTTTCCAGACAGGTTTTTATTCTCCTCTCTGACAGGACTCAGTCTTCCCCTCCCAGCACTGAGGTGGGCCTCCCTAGCTCTGAGGTGAGCCCCCCCTGCTCTGAGGTAGGCCCTGGCAGTTCACAAAGTACTACCAGTGACTTATTTATTTCTTTTCCAGACAGGTTTTTATCCTCCTCTGATAGGAATTGATCTCCCCCCCAGCTGCGAGGTGAACCCCCCCCCCAGCTCTGAG
Source organism: Neoceratodus forsteri (assembly GCA_016271365.2). Classification (NCBI taxonomy): domain Eukaryota; kingdom Metazoa; phylum Chordata; order Ceratodontiformes; family Ceratodontidae; genus Neoceratodus; species Neoceratodus forsteri. The sequence goes on from CM057457.1 coordinate 493,995,265, forward strand.
GTGGGCTCTGGCAGCTCACACATTACTACCAGTGACTTATTTATTTATTTTCCATACAGGTTTTTATCCTCCTATGACAGGACTCAACCCCCCCCAGCTGTGAGGTGACCCCCCCAGCTCTGAGGTGGGCCCTGACAGCTCACGCATTACTACCAGTGACTTATTTATTTATTTTCCATACAGGTTTTTATCCTCCCCTGACAGGAATTGATTCCCCTCCAGCTCTAAAGTGGGCCCTGGCAGCTCACGCATTACTAACAGCGGCGTATTTATTTATTATCCATACAGGTTTTTATCCTCTTTTAACAGGACTCAACCCCCCTCCAGCTCTGAGGTGAGCCCCCCCAGCTCTGTGGTGGGTCATGGCAGCTCACACATTACTACCAGTGACTTACTTATTTTCCATACAGGTTTTTATCTTCCTCTGGCAGGACTCGATCCCCTCCCCCAGCTCTGAGGTGAGCCCCCCCCTCCAGCTCTGAGGTGGGTCCTGGCAGCTCACGCATTACTACCAGTGACTTATTTATTTATTTTCCATACAGGTTTTTATCCCCCTCTGACAGGACGCAATCTCCCTCCCCAGCTCTGACATAAGCCCCCCCCCAGCTCTGACATAGGCCCTGGCAGCTCACGCATTACTACCAGTGACTTATTTTTTTTTTCCATACAGGTTCTTGTCCTCCTCTGACAGGATGGACAGCTAACCTCAGCTGTGTTCTAGTCAGCCACAGCCATCTCCAGCCTTCTCCTTGGTCAAGGGTCATATCTCATGTGGGTTCCCTCCAGTGCAAGGCCAGGGACTAAGGGCCGTCATCCCCCTGGACACATATCCAGACTGCCAAGGACCCAGAGCAGATGAGTGGGCTATGGCGTGATGAACAGGGCTTCATGAAACCCATCATCCCTCCAGACACATATCCAGACTGTCCTGGACACAGAGCAGGTGAGTGGGCTATGGCATGATTGACATGGTTTCATGAAACCTAACCTCCCTTGGACACATATCCAGACTGCCCTGGACCCAAAGCAAATGAATGGGCTATGGCATGATGGACAGGGCTTCATTAAGTCCATCCTCTGCCCAGACACATATCCAGACTGCTCTGGACACAGAGCGGACAAGTGGGCTTTGGCATGATGGACAGGGCTTCATGCAGCCCATTCTCCAGTTTTTCCTCTGCTTCCTGTCCTGACCTACACCGAATGCAATAAGCACATTGTGTGAGCTTCTCCACTGCAGAGACACCCTTGGCACCCTGAATGTGGGATCCTTCCACAAAGCGTGACTTGCATGCACCACCAGCTGGATTCCTCCAGGTGGCAGTCAAATGTCGAGCCACAGTATTCCCCCTCCCAGAGGCAGGAGACCTCTTCTCTGAATGCTCAATCCTCCTTCCCATGGCTGACCCCCCAGCAGCCTGCATCCATTTCTGAACCCCGAGTTGCGGGCGTGGCAGGAGGTAAAACGCTTGCATTGCCTCTGCTGTCCATGCCACTGAGCCAGCACTGCCATTGACTTATAATGGGAAGAGGAAGGGGCTTAATTTAAAGATAGGGTCATTATGGCCCTATAGCTCCCAGTATAATTATTATAGTGCCCAAGTAAAGTTTTAAACAGTGCTCTACAGACACTGTGCACGTATTGCAGAAAAAAAACAAAAACAAGGTGTTTCATTTGGAAACCACAAGAACAACAACAACCGTGCGGCATCAGGAGGCAGACAACCAAACCTAACATTTCATACCACAATGGACTTCTACAGGAGGCAGACAGCCTGCCCTAACATTTTACACCACAAAGGAAGCCTCCCCACCTGAGGGAGGTGATATTGACATGGGGGGTCTCCCACACCACTGCGGCCCCTGCGGTCCCCACTTCCCCCAGTGCAAGCCGGCCACATCAAGACATCTAGTGACACAGCCAGCATGGAGGGAGGGTTCCTCACAACTGATTAGTGGGCTTCAGGTGGCCCAGGGCAGGGAGTAGGAAGAGAGTCAGAGACAGGGCGGAGCGCCAGGGTTTAACAGTTCCTTCTCGGTGCAGCCCCAGTCGCTTTGCTTCTTCTCTGTTGGGCATGTCTGCTGATAATTTTCTTGCTCCAGTTGCGGCCATGAGTTCTCCGAAGTCAGCCTACACCATGCGGCCCACCAGCATCTTGGCCTACATAGCATGGCCCAGCAGCATCGCTTGGGCTCCCCAGGCTTTTCCTCCTCACAAAACAGATGCCTCCTTCATGGCAGCTTTCTCACTGTTGGGCATTCTTTCCTGACGGTTCCCTTCTGTGTCCTACTCTCCCTTTTTTTTTGGCAAATTTTGGAGCCACGGGTTTTCTCCGGCCCAACGCCACATGGCCAGTGGCTTTCTTCATTGCTTCCAGCATCAGCATCCACACCAGGCCTGCTCCCCTGCTCTCCCTTGTCAAGTTTCTTGGTGGTCCCTGGAGCTGATAACATTGCTGAATTGCTGAGCCAAGTCAGAGCGCTGGATGAATCAAACAGCTCTGCTTGGCTGCAGCAGGTTCTGCGTGTGAGGTCCAGGGAGGCATGGCCAGCCAGGGGGCTACTGGTGGGACTTCCAGGGGTAAAGAGAATGGTGACAAGCATCCAGGGAGTAAAGGGGACTGGGGTAGGGTCAAGCAGGGATGGCTGTCCTACTTCTTCGCTCTGGGCTGGACAGACCACGCCTATACTGCAGCTAAGTTGCCAGCTGCATCTGGGGTTGTGGGGGAGGACAGAGGCCTGCCCCCCAGCCATCCCTTCCTCCACTGCTGCTGCTGCTGTTCCTCCTACCAGGCCTTCTTGTCTTGCAGGCCAAGCCCTTCTAGCCTACATCCCTCCTGGCCCCCCCGGGACTGCAGCTCGCCCGCTCCCATCCAGACCTTCAGCACTTGCCCTTCCAGTAGTCAAGAGGATGAAGAGTAATGCAGAGGATCAAATGGGAAACCCCAGGAAGCTCTCCAAGGGGCCAGACACAATGGATTATCTGGGTGAGCACTCTCTATTCTCTAGCAGAATAGTCATTTGGCTGTGAGGGAGAGGTTAGGCACCAGTCGGTGGTGGTTAATTTAGAGGCGTCTAGGGTGAGTGGAACAGTCTAGGCATCTAGTGGGCTTGGGATGCAGAGGTAGGAGTGCAGGAAGACTGTTTGCCTTGGGACACCCAGACCTGGGGTAAGGATTTGGCAGGATGGGTGGATAAAGTTTCGGAAAGCATGGCTACTATTCAGGGCATGTTTGCCAAAATGCTGGGGGCTGTGGGCACTTCATGTACCAGAGACCCATGCAGCGGACCCCTGAGAGCAGAAGTGTGGGTGGGGAAGAGACGGGAAACAGCAAGGTGGGGATGGCCCCCAGCAGTGAGCTCATCCCCCTCTGCTGTCCCCGAGAGCCTTCTGCCTGGTGGCAGGCCACAAGTGGATGGCCTGGGGGGAGAAGCAACCAGGCTAGGCAGCGCTCTGGCAGCGACACACGCTTGGGGTGAATGGTCCCCCTCTCCCTGCTACCACAGCAGCAGCTAATGGATCAGGTCTGGATTTGGCTGCTACACTCCAGCTCCTCAGGGCTGAAATTCAAGAGCTTAAAGCAGGAACAACGTTCTGCAACCCAGGGTCTCTAGCGGTGCATGTGCCACTGTCCTTGAAGGAGAAAGTATGCAAAAAGGAGTATATTGACATTTTCTCCTTGCTGTATGGAGAGGAAGAAATGAAGGAGGTGGAGAAAGACAAGGATGGTAAAGGGGATAAAAAGGAGAAGAAAAAGAGCAAAGTAAAGAAAGATAAATTAACCTGGATAGCCTTATTTAATGTACTGTCAATGATCGTTTTAGAGAGGGAACCAGAGGAGACGATGGGGTTGATCAAGTGTCAGGATCACATTCTGAAAGCCTACTGTTCCTTCGGGGTTGAAGCTTGGCATGGATATGATAAGAAATTTAGGAGATGGATGGCTTCTAACCCGTCAGTTAGGTGGGACAGAATGCAAACTTTCCTTTACTTAGAACAGATGTGCCTCCAGTGGCCCTTTCTTGGGCAATGCACTGAAAGTGGGCTTCCTGTCATGGAGTTCACCACAGGGGGAAACACAAAGGGGAAGGGAGCTTAAAGAGGAAGGGAGTTGTTGGAGGTACAACTACAGATCATGCCCATACCAAAGCAACTGCAAATATAAACATAAATGTCAGGAGTGCAGCGGGGTGCACCCCGGGTTTAAATGTGAGAAGAGCAGCAGCCCCAGTGGTGGCACCAGTGTCAGCAACACTGGAAAAGGCTCCCTCACGAATTGATTATGTGTCCCTTCTCCCTTGGATAAGTTGGTACCCTGACAAGGCAGCGGCTATGGAATTGATGAACAGATTCAAGAATGGTTTCAATATCCCCTACCTAGGCCCTCAGGTCACCCGCAAAGTGGGCAACCTTAGATCAGCTGTGGACCACCCAGGAATGTTGGATGATAAAATAAAGAAAGAGGTGGCACTGGGTCGGATAATGGGTCCGTTCTCCAGGCCCCACCGGCTAACCTGTGGGTTTCTCTCCTGGGACTGGTACAGAAAAATTCCCCTGGGGAGTTCTGCCTCATCCACCACCTTTCTTCCTGAGGGGGGATTCGGTCAATGATCAGATAGACCCCAAAATCACCTCTGTATCATACATGTCCTTCGATGTGGCGGTACAATGGGTGCAGAAGTTTGGCTTTGGAGCTTTAATGGCCAAAGCAGATACTGAATCTGCATTTCACCTTATCCAGGTTCATCCAGGCAATTTCTGCCTGCTGGGCATGAAGGTGTGGGGCAATATTTTGTTGACCAGTGCATGCTGATGGGCGGCTCAATTTCATGTGCCATTTACTTTCCTGAACTGGGTGGTGTGGTACGTACGGTTACCAGGGTCGCGTCCACCGTCAACTACTTGGACAACTTCCTTTTCTTTGGTCCCAGAGAGCTGGACACATGCAGCAGTGCACTAGCTGGCTTCCAGAGCATCACTCAAAATTTAGGGTCCCACTAGCTGTAGGCAAGACAGAGGGCCCATGCACTAGGCTGACATTCTTAGGCATTGAGCTTGATTCGGTGGCTGGGGTTTCCAGGCTACCACAAGAGAAGATACAAAAACTGATTGGGCTGGTAGAAAAGGTAATGGAGGCCAAGAAAGTAACTTTGCAACAGTTGCAGAACTGCACAGACACTGAAACTTTGCATGCAAGGTCACCCCCATGAAGCACCCTTTCTGCAGACATCTGACAAGGGCCATGGTCGGGGTCTGCACACCACACCATTTTATCCAGGTGCATAAAGGCATAAAAGCTGACTTGGGAACTGGTTGGATTTCCTGCAGTCATTTTATGGAGTGACACTATGGCAGGCACCAGCCACTACCAATAGGGAGCTGAAGTTTTTTACGGATACTTCTGGTGGGATGGGTTTCAGAATCTACTGTCAAGGTGAATGGTGTGCAGCAGCATGGCATGACATTGGGCTGACCAAGAACTTAGTGTTCTTGGAATTCTTCTCCTTTGTGGCCACCTTGGAGGTTTGGGGCAAAAAACTGTCCAACAGACGAGTCTTCTGGTCCGATAATTTAGTGGTGGTGCGGGCCATTAACAAGCAGTCTGTGAACTGGGAGAAAGTGTGCAGCTTGCTATGGAAATTTGGGTTATCATGTTTGAGGCTGCACATCATATTTAAAGCTAAGCACGTACCAGGTGTTGACAACAAAATCACTGATGCACTTTCTCATTTTCAGTGGCACAGGTTTTGGACACTGGCTCCCGAGACCAAGGAAGACCCACTGGCCTTCCCCACCTGGTTGTGGAATAACTACTGGGTGGGATCTGGCAAGTAATATCGAAATCAGTAGCTCTAGGAACCTAGAGCGCCTACAACCTGGGGGGTAGCCAAGTATTTGGATTTCTACAGGGGCAAGGGGATACATTACCCATGGTCTGGGTCACTGGGTGCCATACTGGCATTTCTATCAGAACTCATGGGAGATGGGCTATCTCATTAATCAGCTGGGTCAATGCTAGCTGGGGTGTCATTTTTTGGCAGACTACTAGGGCACAGTTACGTAATGCAGCAGTTCGTCACGTGGAAGTTCATGGAGGGCTGGGTGCAGCAAGCCCCACCTTGTGAGGACAGCAGGAAGCCCATTTTGATAAATGGGTTGAGGGCACTGGTGCATTTATTAAGGAGCTGCACTAGCAGCGACTACAAGTGCCGGTGCTGCTTTTCTGGGCAGCATGCTGTCTGGCTTTCTTTGGGGCCTTCCAAGTCAGTGAACTGGTGATGGCCAGCAAAGCTGATAGAGTGGGAGGCCTCCAGAAATAGGAAGTGGAACTCCAGGGTTCAACATTAAATATTTGGCTCCACTGGTCAAACATTGATCAGCAGCGCAGGGGATGCGGGTCACCCTGCATGCAGCTGTGCTCCCTGACATTTGCCCAGTGCATGCGGTAATGAAATTCCTTGCTGCTCAGCTGTCTGGCAGGGGGTAGATGCTGATTCACACTGATGGGGCCCCACTGTCGAGATATCAATTCAGCCCAGTGTTCAAAATTTGTCTGGAAGCAAGTGGGTGTGATCTGAGCCAATTTGACAGCTACTTATTCAGAATTGGTGCAGCCACCTCTGATACTTGCATGGGTCTGGCAGAAAATGAGATCAAGTGGATCAAGAGATGGAGATCCAGGAGATTTAAGAGTTATATTCAGCCAGAGCAGATGCAAAACTAATCTCTGTGTCATTCCTTCCCTATTGTTTATTAGGACCAAGAAACCAAAAGTGAGTCTGGAAAATGGGATTGTCTTATGTATGCTGGACCCAGAAGATGGCAGAGGCCAGGGTCTGTGGAGCAAATCTGAGCATACCTAGGGAGGACACCATTATCCAGTGGTTTAGGGTGCGGCATGAGATGGGAACAACTGATGCCCTGCTTCCATTAAAACAGACAGATATTCGGCACACCGGACACTGTTCTGATAATACATCTTGGAAGTAACAATCTCAGGAAGCAGGCCACAGTGGAACTAATCCTGTGGATGAAATGGAATTGGGCCATGCTGTGGAATCTGCTGCCCGGATGAAAGCTTGTGTGGTCAGATATGCTACCACGATGGCTCTGGTGCCACTCCTGTGAGCCCAAGGCCATTGACTGGGTGAGGGTTAAATTAAATAAAGAAATTGGCAAGTTCATGGGCTGGCTGGGCGGCTGCACCATTGCCCATGAGGAGATAGATGCATCTATTGTGGGGATATACTACAAGGATGGGGTGCACCTTTCGGATGTGGGGGAACAACATGTTTAATGTAGAGATACACATCATATTGGAGGCCATAATTAATAAGAAATAAGGCCATAATTGGCCGATGGGGGGCACAGGCAAGGTTTTGCCATGCCATCCCCATAGTAGTTGGGAGGGGCTTGGGTGAGGCCTGGTGAGTGTTGTACCCCCATTCCCTGTTGGTCCAAAGCTGTGCAGTGGAGGGTCAAGAGGCAGGGAAAAGTGGGGAGTCCTGTGAGGGATTTTATTTTTAAAAGAATATGAAATAATGCTTAGTCTCACATGATTTAACTAAGTAGCTAAAATAAATGCGCATGTCCAGGCTTGCTGAAGCAGGGTTACTTTAGGTGAAAAATATAGCTGTGTAGCTGAATAAAACTAGTTAGAACTGGCAGTTGCTGTCTGATAAGAAATAACTGAATAAGGTAAAAAACAACTCCATATAAGGAAAAATGCTGATAATAAAGTTCTGTACATCTGTTGTAAGCAGAAAAAATCAAGTGAAACCACGCCAATAGTGTATAAAACTGCTGTAAATTGTAATCGGAGAGCTTCTCCTTTGCAGAAGTCCCGCATGCATGTGTGAGGTTTGATCAAATAGCGGCGTTAAGACAAAACCCAGTGGTGTGGTTTTGCCCGTGTGACAGGAGGCGGTTGCTCAAATAATGCAGTGAGAGAATTTGCGATCACAGTTTCCACCCTGTTGGAGTGGGCAGGGTGGGGAGAGAGTGGAGGAAGCTCACCCACCTCTTCTTGTGCGGCTGAGGTGGAGGGAGCCCCTCCGGGAGGTTGGGATCCAAGGCTCCTAATGGGAAAAAGTTGTAATGGTTTGTACAATATGATGTGTATACTTTATGGGCCGGATATTCAGACTGCGCCAGACAGTGACACAACTGGGCTACGCTGGGGCCAGAACCAGGTGATGTTCAATGGTGATGTGCCATGGCTCAGCACCACTGAATATGGCAAGTGTGCTGCACAGACAGTGCATGGCGCAGTGGCACTGCACCAGTGCAAGCCACAGAGAGGGAGCACGGGGAAGCGCCACCGCAAGTGCAGTTGCACTAGGTGCATCACCCATGATATTCAGCTGGGGGCATGCAAATGAAGCCATAATCTATGCAAGGCACAAATGGGGCCATTTGCATGTCATTATGACCCCATTTGCATGCATTGCACTGGGGCACTGGGTGCTCTGGTGAAATGTGCCTAGTGCCCTGCCATGCTGCTGTTGTCAGGGTTGGCTCCCTAGTGGGCTAGTGTAGCTCCCCTGTCCTGTCTGCCCTATTGCAAGCATCTGCAGTTAGAGACCAATCCCTGGTGGTCTAGTGGTCCCCCCGCAGCCCAATCGCGGGCATCCGTAAAATAAATCCATACCCTGGTGGTCTAGTTGCCCCCTGCTGCCTGATCGCGGGCATCCGTAATGAATAACTGTATTCTGGTGGTCTAGTGGACCCCCCTGTATGCCCAATCATGGGCAGTCGTCAGTTGACTAAGTCCCCTATGCCCGAACGTGAGCTGTAGTGTAATGAAGTAGATCTCTGGTGGTCTAGTGGAACCCACCCCCAATCCCCTATCGCGGGCCATAGTATGAGCGGCGACTACCTGGTGGTCAGTGGTGCCCCTTCCCACCACCCACAGAGGCCCCAGCCACCGGCACCCCATCATCGGTGGGCTGCAGCACCCACCCGCATACTGCCCGGCCACCTGCGAATGACAGCATACAGTATGAACTGTCGCCCATTGGGCCACAGTGTGGATCAGTGAGCATTCCAGACCATACTGCTACACAGGTCAGATCTGTGAAGGACGCAGTCATTCACAGATCGGACCTGTATTTTAATATAGTCTGCATGCCGATGAACCACACTGTGGCCCAATGGTATTACAGTTCATACTGTATGCTATCATTAACGAATGGCTGGAAGCTGATAATAATGGGTGCTGCCACCCCACTAATAATGGGGGGTGCCGGAGACTATCTGTGGGTAGATTGGGGAGAGAGGGTACCCACTGGACCGCAAGTAATCGGTTCATACTATGGCCCGCGATCGGGCATTAGGGGTGGGTTCTGCTAAACCACCAGGGATCTACTTTATTACACTACAGCCTGCATTTAGGCATACAGGATTTAGTCAGCTGATGACCGCCCACAATCGGGCATACGGGGGGTCCACTAGACCACCAGGATACAGTTATTCATTATGGATGCCCACAATTGGGCAGTGGGGGGACCGCTAGACCACCAGGGAATGAATCCATGTACAGATGCCCACGATCGGGCTTATGAGGTGGGAGGGGGTACCACTTGACCGCAAGGGGGATGTGGGTGCTTGCACACAGTGTGCTGGGTGCATCCTGCACTACAGCAGCCCACCTGTGTGTAGCCAGGATTTGTTCCCACATTTTATGGGCTCAACTTTGAGCCCCCCTATGTGGCACAATGCAGGGCTGCGCTGGCACATCCGCACATCCCGAGCTGAATATCGGGATGTGCAGCATTGCATAGGCAAGCCCCTGCATCTGCGCTGCATAGGATTACCTTGCCGCCCCGGCATTTCGGTGCTGCACTGGCAGCCTTTTCAACACCCGCACAAGACAATGCGGGGTTGCTCCAGGCTCAACCCCTTTGAATATCCCGGCATATATTATATATATATATATATATATATATATATATATATATGTGTGTGTGTGTGTGTGTGTGTATATATATATATATATATAATTGATGTGAATTAATGTAGTGTGATGTCAATTGTAAATTGTATTTACTCAACCTCCGATGACTGTAATGTAAAGGATTGTGTTTTTTAACTATCAGTAAAGTTGTGCTGTGGCCTTGTATCCCAGAGAAAGCTGGTGTGGTGTGGTGTTTTTTGCAAAGGGGACAGAGCAGGGGCGGGGATAGGAACCTCCATGTTCAATGAACTTCTACAGGATGCAGATAACCAGCCCTAACATTTCACACCACAATGCACTTCTACAGGAGGCAGACAACCAGCCCTAACATTTCAAACCACACTGCACTTCTACAGGAGGCCTGGATCACAGTGTTCACTGCAGCATTTAAGTAGCCAGATAATTTAATACCACAGTACACCTTTTATCAGTACAATTAGACGTGGCCTGCTACTGATGGCACTGCTAATTAACTCTTGTAGGCAGCAGTTATTTTTTTACTGCTGGTAGTGGTCGTACCATGCATCGTTATAGGCCAATTAGCTTGCAGCACTTTCCCTACCTGTTTTATAAAAATGAGTTACATGCCTAGCCTTTCAGTCTCAAGTCACCCTCATCACCTGGGTATTTTTGTATACTGCAGCAAACTGAGCGTTATTACTTAAATATGTGCTGCTAAAGTTAAGATTAATACATTTCATAAACTAGTCAGAAAGCACTTGATTCAAACGCTAATCATTCTCTTTCTCTACCTACCTTTAGGGCCTGCACCTTGGGAACAGTACTGTGGCATTCATGCACAGGAGACTTTTCACAGGCTGCACGGACAGGTTTATGTTCATCGATTCCTCACAAAACTGTCCCAGTGGCTGTTGCTGCTGGTCACAAGTGTTGCTCTTTTCTGGCTCCTCTTTATTTCCAGTCAGACGTTTTATAATCTCCACCATGACTGCAAGTTTCCTGTTTGCTCGGAGTACCTTCTGCTCTATCACATCGTAGCATTCACCACAGGAGACATTTCCTTCTACATACTCCCAGTACTTTGTGATACAGGCTCTGCAAAAGTTGTGCCCACAATCTATAGCGACAGGATCATTGAAAAAATCCAGACAGATGGAACAAATAGCTTCATTTTTCAGTATTTCTAGCTCTCTTGTTGCTGCCATGTTCACTGCTGCTTGTTAAAGGTGTCTACTTCCCTTCTGTTTCCTGGAACAAGTTTGTTCCTCTTTCAATACTGACCACATTGCGCACAGTTAAACACTGTTACTGAACCTTATGACGGTGTTTCATTATTGCTTCCTGTACTGACCATGTGATACACAGTTAAACACTGTTACTGAACCTTATGACAGTGTTTTATTATTGCTATGCAGGAGGGCTGATTGGTAGCTTTTCACATAGATAACCCAATATGTCAAACTTCTCCCACCATAGGAATATGAAAACAATTACAGACTCCTTGGATATTTGGGCTCTAACACGCTACAGATGTAATACCTTTAGCAATGCTTAGAAATTCCAAACTCTGTCTTTCCATGGTTCAGAGTATTTTCTACAATATCATTTCTCAAATACTGATATGAAAGTGGGCACTCCCAGATTTCACAGATAATCATGTGTTATTTTTATAATGTTTATGAAAATGAAAAGCTAAGAGTGTAAAAATGTAACTGAGAGTGGTGTTTGTAGCTATGTGCTAGAAACAAAGAAACTTCCTGCCACTCATGAAGGGAGACTGGCATGCTTATCATGTAACCCCCCCCCCCATAGCTACACATTTAAACTGAAGCAATAAGACATGACAGGGTGTGCATTGTGGTGGGATACAGCACACCTCACCTGTATTGTGAGGCAGAAGTCATCACTGAGTGCCTTCAACCACCCAAGAAGTGCCATTATCCCATCACAAAGCACACCCTGGAGTGTCTCATCATGAGTATAAAATAGGTCCAAGATTTGGGGGAGGGGTGCACAAAAATTAAAAAAAAGAAACATTTTTATGACTTAAAAAAAAAAGAAAAAAAGTTTTTTCCACCCCAGCAAAATAGTCCCAGCACATTCCAGCACTGACATGCCATCTCAAGTTCAGGTATTATACACAACAAAATACATTGGGTCCGATTCTCAAACGCTGCATCAAGATGCAAGGTGCATGCACCAAGCATCAGGATGCAAGCTGAACCCTGCACCAAGACACAAGCAAGACAGGATTAACAAACACATCATGCGTGAATGCAAAGACCCGCTGCATCAAGCACCTCATGTGCCAGCACAGTGCCAGATGGCTGCTAGCGCCATGACACAGGGTGCGTTGCGACAGGGATAAGACATGCAGGACGCAGGAGTACAATTCATAAAAGTGCCCCAAACAGCAGATTTCAAACACCTGCTACACCACACAGAGCTGATCTAAGGGGACCTAGAAAAAGGAAGGGAAACGGCAGGGTAGTGTAACAGGACTGCAGCAGGACAGAGACAGACGAATCCCTGGAGGATGTATGCACCACAGGCCCTACTTGCATACAGCTGGCCAGGCAACACCATAGGCAACATGCCTGCCAGGATGCACAACAGGGTAGTGCTGTACAGCAGATGCACAGACAGCAGCAACCCAGACACCAGAGGCATGCCATGCGTGTGTACCAGCCATGCACCACCCACAAGGACCTGACTGAGGAGCAGTGAATCACATGATACTAGGAACTCAATGCTGACCTGAGAAGCAGGACTCGGAGAGGCCATGTCATATCAGTAGAGGTGAAGGTATGTGCAGTCCTACAGGTAATGGCCACTGGCGGATTCCAGCGACACTGTGGGCATCTCACAGCCCTCCATATCATGGTGCCTGAGGGCAGTCGTGGATGCCCTCATACACAGGTCTCACCAATACATCCACCTACCCACAGATGCTCAAGAGCAACTGGCAGTCAAGCAAGGCTTCTACAGCACAGCAGGATTCCCACATGTGCTTGGTGCAGTAGATTATGCACACATCATAAAAGCACCACTGGACAAACCAGAGATCTGTGTCAACCAGAAGGGATACCATTCCATGAATGTACAGGTCATCTGTGACAGCAGGTGCAAGATCTTCAACGTTGTGGCACAGTATCCTGGGTCCACCCACGATGCGTACATCTACAGGAACTGTGGAGTGTGTGAGGCCTTCCAGAGCAGGACACTCACAGACAGCTGATTGATTGGTAAGGCACACATAGTCACATGCAGCATGGGTGGGCATGGGACACATGTGGCCACAACACTAACCTACACCCCCTTCCCCACAGGTGGCAATGGATACCCACAACAGCCCTGGCTGATGACACCGGTGAGGCATCCACAGAGTGCAGCAGAGCAATGGTACAGTGATGCCCACACAGCAACACGCAGTGCGATAGAGCACACATTTGGCATCCTCAAGATGAGGTTCTGGTGCCTTGACAGATCGGGGGTGCACTGCAGTACACACCAGTAATGGCATGCAAACTGTTCATGGAATGTTGTGTGCTGCACAATATAGCACTTGAACATGGCACACCACTGGCAGAGGATGAGGAGGCACCCAGCGAGTATGGTGACACTGCGGGGGAGGAGGAGGATGAGGAGGCAGTGGGGACTGACATCAAGGCCAGGCACAACACATACTAGCTGGACAACAAACGTGAGTGCAGCTCATTGCATCACACTTTGGATGCACACACAACAGCATGCGCAGTGTGCAAGGACACAGGTACACCAATACCACCATGCTATTTGCTGGCTATGGACCACAGCCCCGAGACCATGGGAAGACCACACACATGCAGCAACGGCACGCACAACAGGCACACTGGGCAGCAGTGCCATGACATTGCAGAGAACAACAAAGCAGTGCCAGGAACCCAGGGACCACCGTGAAGAGCACACACTGCAGGTGGACCAGAACAGCTGTGGCGATACAGCGGTGTCGCCATCTGGGCCACCACACAGGCAGTGGCAGCACAGTTGACACAGATGTGCCCATTGCTTGTGTGCTGACCCTGACGGCACAATGCACAGTGACACTGACAGCAGCATGAGCAGCCTGGTGTCCATTGCTAGCAGGGGCGACATGTGGATGGGCAGTGTAATGTAGGGATAGTGAGATGTGAGGGGTCCCATGCACAGCAGCCACAGCGCTAGGCAGCACAGACTGCAGGTCATGTGTCATGTAGCACACTGGTGCTGGTGCCAACATTCAGTGTCATTGTGTGGTGGGCACCAGAGGTAGGCACAACGGGGATATGGAGGACTGTGTGGGTGGGTGGCTGCACACACCATGCAGCACAGCCGCAGGTGAGGTATATGGGTGGGCACAGTGCATCCATGGCTACAGGACATGGTTGTGTTGTGGCAGATCCATAGGGCATGCCATGAAGACGAGCACAGTGTCACTGGAGGCGTGCCCCCCCCCAAGCACAGCTGTGGTACCCTGCACAAATGCAGTGTACAGAGACGGGGGGGATGACAACCCATGCACCGCAGGGTGCACTGTGCATCAACAATGGGAAGATGCTTGTTCCGCTGGGTGGCAGTCACAGCAATGCTACTTGCATACAGAATTTTCCTGTATGCAAAACACATTGCATTGCGTGCTGTGTGCTGACGCATGCTGCATTGCGTGTGCGTCATAGCATGTGACTGGCAGGGGGAAAGCAGAGAACACATGGAGCTCTTCCATCAGCACATGCAGGGCTTCAGCAGCGCATGCTAGCCTGCACAGGACAGTGTAGCACAGGACACTGCTCCAAATACACTGCAGAGGGAGGTAAGGGACTAAAGCATTCACAAGGGCAAACAGCAGGTGGCAGTCTCAGTTGCAATGGCATGCTGGAGCAGGGCACCTAACTTTAGTGATGATGAGACAGTGCTTCGCATCAGCCTGGCTGAACAATGGAGCAGGGTGCTGTTCCCACAGAGACCACAGCAGTCCAGCCCAGCAGACAGAGAGAGGGTGTGGTCCACCATAGGAAGCAGGCTTCAGGCAGTGTCTGGAATCAGGAGGACCATGAGGCAGGCCAGACACTGCTGGAATGACCTGGGCTGGAGGAAGGGGTGGCTCCTTGCCCACCTGAGAAGGATGGCATGAGAGGCAGATGTCCAGATGCATGGAAGATGGCCTTGCCAGTCAGGTATGTGTAACCAGTAACATGTATGACACACAGCACGCTACAGTGACCATGACTGTGCAGTTGGATACTGATGATGTAACACACCATTATGTCTCTGCAGGAGAGGGCAGTGACACTGAAGGGCAGGGCAGGCCCAGGGAACCCGGACTGACAGACACGGAAGAGGACCCCACAGAGAGCAACATCGCCAAGGTAGGTGTACAGCAGTCATGACATGTATGCAGCTGTGTAGGCTACTATGTAGGGACCAGCAGGCAGGGGGATGCATGCACACGCACACACACATACACACGCACATACACACACACACACACACACACTGGTAGGGCCAGCACAGGTGGCCATGGCTAGAGGTTGCTGGAAGGGCATGTGCACCGTGGACACATGTGTGGGTCTGTGCCCCACACATGGTCGGTGCATGTCACAGCCAATGCAATACGTGACATGTCATGGTGATGGCCTTGCATTGGCAGTCTGGGCAACATGCAGTCAGGCAGTGCACAGAGTGGCATGGGCGCGTGGTGCAATCACTCACAGGCTGTCACATTGTTTTCCAGATACCGATGGTGGTGCAAGGAGTGGGCAGCAGGGCCAGGATGCATGGTGGCATTCCCTGGAGTGAGCGATGCGATGCTTGAAGCAGAATGATGCACGGGCATACACAGCCAGGACCCGGATGATGGCCCAGGGCAGGCAACAGGTGGCA
Source organism: Neoceratodus forsteri (assembly GCA_016271365.2). NCBI lineage: Eukaryota > Metazoa > Chordata > Ceratodontiformes > Ceratodontidae > Neoceratodus > Neoceratodus forsteri. Next base: position 494,011,080 of record CM057457.1, read on the forward strand.
CCACAGCAGGTTGTGGAGGACACAACAGATGAGGAGGAGGTGGAGGATGCCCCGGGTGACTGACAGGAGTTTCACCAGCATGCAGGGCCAGACGACAGTGCTGTGGGACTGCCTGTGGCAGGTGACACTGCTGACATGGCAACAGGCGGGGCCACCCGTGGTACAGCTGGACAGACTGGTGCTGACCAGACAGGGGATGGTGATGCCTCCATGCATGTCAGTGGTGATGCAGCCCCCGAACATGGTCCAGGGCACCCCATGATTGAAAGGGACACATCACCAGACAGGGAGGCGAGGGGCGAAGACGTCATGCAGCCCCTGCCGCACACCCTCCGTGACTTTGTTTAGGAACTCAGCCTGCACATTAGGCCCATGGCAAGGCTGCTGACCAACCTAAATGATGCAGTGCGTGACCTGCTGGACTACCTGGACCAGACAGGTGGACATTGAGTGGTGGGCATGTAAGTGCAACATTGTCATAGCCTCACTCATGCAATCGCAGATATGCTATGGACAGAGCACATAGGGTGGTATGGACACAGGTTACGGGGACTTCAGAGAATTAGTAACTGAGCATGCAATGCAGTTAATCGTATCACTGTCATACCCCTATTGCTGTGTGGGGAGCTGTGACCATTGCATTGTGTACCTCATGGATTACCTTCACTGTTGATGTTGTGTTTTGCTTATGTGTTCCTAATACATTGTTGTTCCATATGCAAGCAATGTCTGTGTGTCACTCTATACTGTGCATGCTCATCACCTGCCTATGCTGTGCACAGGTTGGTGCCAGCCAATGTGTGGGTACCAGCCCACAGGGGCCTATGCAGGGCCCCATGTGGACAACAGGGACCGCTGTCCAACAACATGTGGAATGCACCGCACTGTAAGTAAGTAAGTAAGTAAATTTTTATTTCTTTAAGGCGCCCTTCCAAAGCTCAGGGCGCCTTTACAATATCAATCATACAAATCGAAACCACACTGTAAACAACATCAAATTCAGAAACAATCCAGTATAATTTAAATCACTAAAAAAATACTTGGTTAAAAAGGAAGGTCTTTAAAGCTTTTTTAAAGCTCTCCACAGTCAGGCAACTGCATATCTGGCAAGGTAGAGAATTCCACAGGGTAGGGGCCATAAAGGCAAATGTTCTTCCACCAGATGTTTTTAAGGTTACTCTGGGAATCTCCAGCAATCCCTCACCAGAGGATCGGAGGGGCGGGAGGGACAGTAAGAAGTCAGGAGTTCTTTCAGGTAGCGAGGTCCCAAACCATGTAGGGCTTTATAGGTCATCAACATGACCTTGAAAGTGATCCACCACTGTACAGGCAGCCAGTGCAATTCGCAAAGCACAGGTGTTATATGGTTGGACCTCGGGCTTCCAGTCAACAACCTAGCTGCTGCGTTTTGCACCAGCTGTAAGCGATGGATATCCACTCCCGGCAGCCCTAGATAAAGGCGTCAGTAATCAAGACGATTGGACACAAAGGCGTGGACCAGGGTAGGAAGATCCTCTGATGGAATCAAGTGTTTCACCCGTGCTATATTCCTTAGATGAAAAGGATGATTGACTACGGCTGACACCTGTGCCCTCCAGGGTCAAGCCCTCGTCAAATATAACACCAAGTTACGCAACCTGACCAGATGCCATAAGCAGGGTTCCTCCCAGAAATAAACCTGAGAGTTTTCCCACCCATGGACTTGATATCCTTACCCCCGGTTCCACCACCAATACCTCTGTTTTCCCTGGGTTCAACCTCAGCCAATTAGCACTCATCCAGTTCTGTATCTCCTGGAGGCAGTTGTTAAACAATGTACTTAACTCAGACTCCTGCTCGGGCACAAAAGGCATATAGAGTTGAGAATCATCGGCATAGCAATGAAAACTCAAACCAAAATGTCTTATAATGTCCCCTAATGGAAGCATGTACACCGCAAATAACATCGGGGACAACACCGAACCCTGTGGCACTCCACAGTGTAGGCAGCGAGAGGTCGAGGAATAAATCCCCGACACTACTCTCTGAGTCCTACCCTGCAGAAAAGATTTAAACCAGCTGTGGACCACCCCCCTTAGTCCACAGAGAGAACACAGGCGTTCAAGCAGCACCCCATGATCCACAGTGTCAAATGCAGCTGAAAGATCAAAGAGAACCAAGATAGAATGAGTTCTCCGATCTCTTGCCATCAGGAGATCATTCAATACCCGAACAAGAGCCGTCTCAGTACTGTGCTGTTTCCTGAAGCCAGACTGGAGAGGGTCATAGATATTGTGGATGTTTAAATCATCTTCCAGCTGCAAAGCGACCACCTTCTCAATAATCTTCACCAAAAAGGGAAGATTCAAGATTGGTCTGTAGTTTCCTGGGCAGTCGGGATCAAGGGAGGCCTTTTTCAGAAGGGGATGTACTATTGCCTCCTTCAAAGGATCAGGAAAGATCCCGCTCTCCAATGATGCCACTACTATCCCAGTAAGGATCGGGCCGATAACCTCTACACATCCCACGACTAGGCGTGTGGGGCCCGGATCCAGCACACAGAAGGTTGGGCGCAGAGCCTGGACGATTCTCACTATATCCATAACTACCGGTTGACTGAACGTGGACCAGGTCAAATTGGTACTTGTGTCCCTCGATTGGTCACTGCAAGACCCAATGGGAGGCCCTGGCTGATCTCATCTCTGATAGCAGACACCTTATCAGCAAAAACGTTGCAAACTCCTCACACTGTAACTGTGATATATAGCTCGGCAGCGAAGACAGACTGGATTGCACAGTCTGTCCACAGTCGGAAGAGCTGGGCGATCTATTCTTGCTGTAGCAATCTCCTGGACAGGAACTCTGCCTTCTTATGGGAGATTGCTAACTGGTAGATTTTATAATGATCTAGCAGTCAAGCCTGTCAACTTCAGGTGAGTCTTCATAGCATCTCTCCAATCTTGACCCTGTCTCTTACCGCAGATCTCCGCGGTAAACCATGGGGACTCGGGGTGAAGAGTACAGGGGCGAACTCGGAAAGCAACAATGACATCCAGGGCTCCCACAACTGCCCTATTATAGGCCAGCACTAAAGACCCTGGATCCATGCTAGCCATTGGAAAGCCTGAGAAGTCCAGCTCCGTCACTAGGTCTTCTGAGGTAACTCCTCTCAAAGGACGGAACTGTACTATCTCCTTAGGGGCAGGCCTCTTTCGGGGAGCCATGAAACTGAACCTCAGGGCATGATGGTCCGACCAGCCGATGGGCTCCACCTCCACATCGGAGATTTCCATCCCCAGACGGAATATCAAGTCCAATGAATGTCCCCCATGGTGGGTTGCAGTGGTAATAACCCGTGTCAGGCCCAATGAATCAGTCAATTGGAGGACATTTTGTCCAAAAAGCACGAGTTCATCGTCGACCCAGGCATTGAAATCCCCCAGAATTATCCATCCGGGGAACTGTGCCACAGGTATTGTTAGTGCGACATGATGGGCACAGTGTCAGGACACTGTATCCCTGTGGGCCCATGCCACCCAGTGTTGGGGTCCTCTTAGTTCCACAGTGGCATGCCACAGTGGTTAAGCCAAACCACCAGTCCACAAGGTGGGACCCCGCGGTTTGGGCCTCCATGTGCTGTGCATGTGATGGTACCAGACATGTGGGGCCGGGTGTTGTGTCACAGTATGCAGCATACCACAGGGCCCACCCAGTGGAATGCAGTGCGCAGCTCTAAATGGCTGCCATGGTGGCATGTCCCACGGTGGGCACTGTGTGTGATTGTTGGTGCTGGGTTGTATGTGGAGCCCCTTGTGTGGTGGGGAGGCAACAGTCCTGCAGAGGCCATGTGCCCAGGTGTGGGGGCATGCATGGCATCATGGACAGGTATGGTGCCATTTGTGCCAGGGGCCATGCCTGTGCTGGTGTACCACACTATGGTGTGTGCACCCACTGCTCCCTCTGGTCACATGGGGGGGCTTGTCTGGTTGGTGGTAGTTGGTGGTGCACTGGTGTGGGTGTGTAGTGTGAGTGGTCTTTGGCATGCCATGCTGTACACACCCGGGTGCATGCCAGTGATCCCAGGGCTGGCATTGGAGGCTGTGCAAATGTCCAGTATGTGCCATCTGGGGTGGCGGTGTGCATATCGCTGATGTGTGGGGGGTGCCACTATATGGGGATGCAGACTTGTGTGCATGCTCCATGCTGCGGTGACGTGGCAGGGTGTGCCATGGTCATGGGCACTGTTCAGGGGAAATGGGGTACATGTGCATGCTGCATGGGTATGCATAGCACATGCACACTCACATCCATGTGTGGTGTGTGTTTTATTGAAGTCCCTGCCCATGGTTTTGTGTGAGCACAGGACCATTGCATTGTGGTGGCCAGCAACATAAGTTCCCCCCCCCTCTGAAGCACATGTCTGGCATGTGTGTGTGTTGCCTTCTCTTTCCGGCCTATGGTGGCCAGTGGCTCACTCTGTGCAGTGCATGGTGGCTGTACCACCGTGTTGCTGCTTTGTGTAGCACCCTGCAGTGTGGCACACCCTGTCTGCACCTCTGCCACAGGTGGCACTGTGTGCGCCCTGTGCCTCTGTGAACAATGTTATGTCAGCAGGGGTATCTGCTGTGCTGCAGCGGTCCCTGTCATACTGCAGCTGTTGTCCCCTCCCCCCAGTCCTGCTGCCAGCTGCTGCCATCTGTGCCACAGGGTCTGCTGCTGGTGCTCCTTGCCCAGCCATCCACCCCTCACAGGCCATTCTACCTGCCTCAGGGTGGGCCCCCTTGCAGCCTCGGGATCGGGCTGTCATGTGCTGTCCCAGCCTCCGTGCTGCACTGGGTGTTGGCATGGCCATGATGTGTCCATCACTGTACTGTTCTATGTCTGTCCAGACTGCTGCATGTCACTGACAGGCAGGTGGATGTCCAGCCCCCTGTGACCGTCATGTTCCAGTACCCCAATGCGCCTGTGCACACCCTCAGCAGTGTTACTGGGTGTGTTGCTGAGGATGTCTTCTGTGTCCTGTGTGGCTGTGGACCCCTGCAGTGTGTGCCCCACTGCGCAATGGCCATCTTCCACACCATCATCACTGCGTGGCTCGAGCCCATCCCTGATTCCTGTTGGGTCTACTTGTCTCTTTTCAGAGGCAATTGATTCAGCTGCTGGTCCCCATTGTCTGTGTGTTTGCCTGCCATGCTGTCCACCGCCTTGTCCTCAGGCATGGCTGTGCATGTCACATGTTGTGTCAGCACTGTCTCTGGCTGTTGTCCCGTAGGCTTCAAAGACTGCCCCATGCCCTGTGTGCCCTCATGGCTCTGTCCCACATCCAGTATACTAGCTGTGTTCCCCATGCTGTGGAGGTCATCTCTTGCCCCTCTGTTGTGCCACCACATATTTTAGTCTGGACATACCTGTGGGACCGGTGCCACACTGGCTGCTTGTTGTTGCATGCATCTTGCGATCTCCTGCAAGAACTAGGAGAAATTATATCAGATGACCTAAAGGTGGGCAAGCAATGTGAGAAGGTAGTAAGGAGAGCTGGGGGGATACTGGGATGCATAGGGAGAGGCATCAACAGTAGAAAACAGGAAGTTGTTATCCCTCTGTACAGACAGTTAGTGAGACCCCATCTGGAGTACTGTGTGCAATTCTGGAGACCCCGCCTCCGCAAAGATATAGACAGAGTGGAGGCTGTTCAGAGGAGGGCAACCAAAATGGTGCAGGGTCTGCACCAGAAGACATACGAGGAGAGACTAAAGCAGCTTAATATGTATACTCTTGAGGAAAGGAGGGAGAGGGGGGACATGATAGAAACTTTCAAGTATCTGAAGGGAATTAACAAAGTACAAGAGGGTAGTATCTTTCAGAAGAAGAGGTGTGCAAGAACAAGGGGGCACAATTTAAAGATTGAGGGGGATGGCTCAGAGGTAATGTTAGAAAGTATTTTTTCACAGAAAGGGTTGTGGATGCATGGAACAGCCTTCCTGAGAAGGTTGTGGAGTCAGGAACAAACAGTGGGAGAATTCAGGAATGCATGGGACAGGCATAAGGCAATTCTAGTGGGGGGTAGGAGGAAGTAAGCTGTTGATTAACTAGAATCTGCAGCTTATCCATCAGGTAGGGAAATGGGCAGACTAGGTGGGCCAAGCGGTCCTTATCTGTTGTCAAATTCTATGTTTCTATGTTTCTACAGTGCTGTTGCCATTGCCGTTGTTGCCTCTGTCTGGGTGATATGTAGCGCCATGCTACGTTCCATGATTGTGGTCTGCCATTCTATGGCATCTGTTTGGCATGTGACACACAGCTGTATGTCCTGGAGTAGCCTTGTTGTCTGTGTTGTTTGGCATGCCCCTTTCTGGATCCCATGTATGACGGCTGCGTGGATATCTGCCACTGTCAGCTGCAGCTGTCCCATGTGCGCAACCATGGCAGTGATGTGTTCCCGTATGCTGTCTTGTATCCTGGTCAGCTCACACTGTGCTGCCTCCTGGGTGAGCAGGAATCCTGGCAGTATCATAACAGATCTTCCCTGAAGTCATCATCCAGTGGCAGTGGTGTTGCACCATGTTCACCTCTCCCACCTGCACCTCCATGGGCCGGTGTGGTGGTGCTGTGTGCCTGGCTGTCATGGCCTACAGTGGTGAGTGCACTGTTCACCTGTCCCACCACAGGGCCATCCCTTCTGTCCCCTGCTGCTGACTGTCCACCGTGGTCTGGTGCTTGTCTGCAGTTCTGGCCACAGGTGTTCTGTGCCCCATAGTGCTGCTGCTGTTGGTGTCACTTCCCTGTTGGTCATCCGCCTCACTATCTGTCACCCTCCTGTGGGCCAGGCTCAGTGTGCTGTCGCTGGTGGATGCCTGCTGTTGTTCCTCATCACTGCTGCTGTTTCTGCTGTGCTCCAACATTTTACTGTCACTGTGGGTCACAGCATGGCATTGTGGTGGCGTTGCCTGCCTGGCAGTGGCATGTTGTCTGGTCGCTGTGGTCCAGGCACCTGCTGGGTGTACAGACCGATGTGCACAGTGCATTACATCAGGTGCCCATGTGCTGGTATTTGTCCAGTGCCACGGTGCATGTTCAGCTTGTGGCATCCAGTGAAGGGGTCGCCTCCTGCATCCCATGCATCTGCACATTGGCACAGGCCACACTGTGTCCATCTGTGCCTGACCCCTGGGTCCCTGTCCATTGCGGGTCCATGGTGTCCATGTGGTGCACTGGCCTCCACTGGTGGTGCCAAATCGGCTGTCTGCACGGTGGTGCCACCTGCCACATGCATGCCCGGTGCTTACCTTGTGCATGTTGTTGCCGATACAGGTCTAGCTCAGTGTCACCCTGTATGCTGCACGTGCTGATCTGTGCCACTACATGTTCCTCATGCCTGCTGAGGGGCTGTGGTTGTGAGGGTCCTCCTCCTGTTACCATTGTGCAGCGCCTGTTGTGGGCTGCCTTCTCCTTGGCATGGCGCTTGATGTCACAATGCTGCTTCTGCAGCTCCCTCACACTGCGCCTGCTGGGTGCAACTGCATTCATCAGTCTGACTACCTCATCCCATGCCTCCTGCCTCTGTGTCCGTACCTTCTGGTCCCCTGTCTGGGACAGTAGCAGGTCTGCCTGTTGAATGTCACACACAGGTCAGGGCCTTGCACCACTGGCTATTATGCTCATGTGCTCTTGTTCTCCTCAGTCACACCTACCTGGGCCTCTATTGCATCCAGGAGGATGTCTGTCTCCTGGCCCATAAAGTTCTCCTTCCTGAAGTGCCCAGTCTTCTTCCTCCATGTCCCTGGGGTTGGCTGCCCCCCTCTCTTCTTGCTGCATGCTCCATGGTTTACCATTCCTCCGCCCCTTGTGTTTAGACGCTGCCTGCCTGCACCTTGCATTTTGTCTGCACTATTGATTTGATGCACTGTGCGTTCTTATGCCATGTGCACTGCATCTGGCACATGGTGCATTCCTTACAGAATAGGGTGCATTGCCGATGACACAAGGTGCTTTGTAAGGTCATCTTTGAGAATCGGGCCCTTTCATTTTTAATTAGCACTTAAACCCTACATTGTCCCCAGCCCACCTCCTTTTTACCATTTCCTCATGTTTCTTCTTCTTTATATTATTCCCCTGCCTTTTTCCCCACCATGTTTCTTTTCTCTTTCCTGCATTTAAGAGCTGGGATGTTTACTATGGATGGAATACAAGAACTCAAATATCTGCTCAGCTCTACTGACAGAATGTTCTCCCACAACATACACCAGAAGGCCTCATATGGAACCGGGGATTTTGTTTTATCTGTAGCAGGTTAAACAGCAGAGATTTGCCTGGTAAACAGTTGAGGATATGACAAGAAACACCATGCACGTGTACCCCATCTTGTTATTATATGCTGTCGGAGATTTCTTGCAATTGTACTATCGTTGCTGAAAATTTTATAAAACTTTACTGTGACTGTTCTTTATATGTTCCCATGATGTTTCCTGTATTTACTATTGTCTGTAAACCCTCTGTTGTAATCGTACCTGAAAAAAGGCAGCTATGCTGTACAGAGTACCTGCCCAGTTAACAAAAACTAAATTAATTAATTAAAATTGTAAATACTGTAGCATTTCATTTTTGTTTTCAAATGTATATATGTGTGTGTGTCAGAACAGAATTATGAGGGCAAATAGTTTTTTATTTGTAGCCCAGGAGCCATGTGCCAATTGGCTACAACCCCTGCCTGTTGGCCCTCTAACAGGATAAGGGTCCCTGGTCCTGCTACAGTGGTGATCAGGGATTGTATCCCAAAATTATGATAAATAGTGCAGTGCCTCCACCCAGCGTAAGTTAGAAGTGGGTTAGGAGACTGGCTGGCACAACCCCCCCTTGGATGCTGCACCTCCCCACCTCCCCACACACTGCATACCCAACAGTTTTTTAACATCATAAACCATGAACCAGTAACAATCTGCAGACACAGAAATACCCTGTACACAGCAATTTCACACAGTAAATCACAGCTTTATTGGGGGTAAGGGTTAGGATAGGGGCACTTGGATGAGGGATAACTGTGGAATAAGTCAGAAACAACTTGGGCACAAAGGCCAAACCACCCCTGGCTGCACACCCCCACTGGTACCAATGTTGCACCCTTAGAGTCTATTGGGTACCCACTAGTTGCAGGCCTGGATGCTGCCATGGGTTGGCTGGCTGTTGGGACCCTAGGAGCTTAGAAGGTAATAAAGTAACTGAACACTCCCTTTTCAATTCCAGGGAAAAGCCCCAAGTACTCTCAGTCTGCAACTTTGCAGCAGTTCCAAGAGGCAAGGTCTGTCACCAGTCTTGGAGAGGGGAGCTCCGTCCAGGAAAAGCAAAGCACTGGGCAGCAGGATGATGTTATTCTCCCTTAAAAGGGTCAATCGTGATTGAAGATCTAGCAGCTTGTTTCCTTGATTGAAGATCTGGCGGCTTGTCACCTGCAGCCTCCTCTGGCCCATCACAGACCTTAAATGTAGGTCCTAACCAGCCTCAAAAGGCCCAGACCCAGGAGTGGCTCCACAGCCCGGCTCCCCACATGGGTTGTAGGTGCCCTAACACCCCAGCAAGTGCCACTGACCTCCTGAAACCAGTAGACTCACTCAGAAGGGGTTGGCAAGTTCCCTCCCTGGCTCTGTAGAGTGTTCCCAAAGCTAGTAGAGTTCATTCTGCTTCTGCACCAATTTAGCAATTCCCAGGGGTAGACAGGCAACTGTCCACTTCAGAAATGTCAGTGTCAATGGGTCACTGATTTGTAACTTTAAACAGCAGCTCCAATCCCCACTATAACACACAGCAGCAGCAGGGATTCTGGAACATGCAAGCACATGCTCTCTTTTTGCACACACAATCTTGGAACATTCAACCTGCTTCCAAACCACCTTCAGCTGGGATGCATATCTCAGCCAATTTGTTCAGTTATCAAAGCAATTTCCACACAGCCCTTCTAGCACCCCATTCCTGAGATATTTAGCTTCTTCAAGCATCTTTTCAAAGCCCCAGTTTCAAAGCAGGGTTTCTGCAGAAGCTATCCCTCTCAAAATGGGAACAGCACAATCTAGATTACCTTGAACATTTCCCAGATCATCCGAACATATGAATGTGCCAGCAGAAACAGACCACCTGGTCTATCTAAGTCTGCTCAAGTGTGCAGCTAGCACCCCTAGTTTGCAGCTGCCCCACCTCTCTCCCATTTGTCATCCCACTGCCACCCCCACCTCACTCTCCCCAGTTCCCTGTCCCATACCTTTTGAAACTGTTCACAGATTTACATGATACCACCCATTCTGGTAGGGCATTCCATTTTGCTACTATCCTCCCTGTGAAATAGTGTCTCCTTATTTCCTTCCTAAATATTCCCCCCTCTATTCTTAGCACATGCCACCTGGTGACCCTCCCCCTCCTTAACTTAAAGACCCCATCTGCCCCATCCTTATTGATTCCCCTCAGATACTTGAATGTCTCTATCATGTCACCCTTGTCCCTTCTATCCTCCAGGGTGTACATATTCAGGTCCCTCAGCCTGCTGTTATAGTCTGTCCCTTCCATTCCACATATCATCTTTGTTGCCCTCCTCTGCACCCCCTCCAGTAGCCTGATATCACGCTTTAGGTATGGCCTTCAAAGCTGCACACAATACTCTAAATGCGGCCTTACCAGTGACCTGTAGAGGGCCAAGATCACCTCTCTTCACCTGGAAGAAAACCCCATCGCTATGCACCCCAGCATTTTGTTTGCTTTTGCAGCTGCTCTCCTGCACTAGGCAGTAACATAGAAACATAGACTTTGATGGCAGATAAGGACCACTTGGCCCACCCAGTCTGCCCATTTCCCTACCTACTGGATAAGCTGCAGATTCTAGTTAACCAACAGCCTACTTCCTGCCACCCCCCACTACAATTGCCTTGTGTCTGTCCCATGCATATGTTGTCCATGGTCCCTGTTATCATTACCCCAGGTCCTTCTCTTCCTCAGTGATCCCCAGCTTAACTCCTCCCAGCCAGTATTCTCTCCTTGGGTTCTTCACCCCAAATTGCATAACCTTACACTTCTGTGCATTGAACCCCAGCTGCCACCTCTCTGACCACTCCTCTAGCTTGCTTAGGTCCCCCTGCAGCTGCTTCCGTCCCTCCTCTCCATTCACCACTGCTCCAATTTTGGTGTCATCAGCGAACAGACTTATCTTGCTCACAACCCTGTGTGCAATGTCTGATATGAAGAGCCTGAACAATACTGGCCCCAACACAGAGCCCTGTGACACCCCACTCGTCACCGGCCTTGAAGTTGAGAGCTCCCTTCTCACCACCACCTGTTGTAGCCTCCCACTCAGCCAGCTTATAATCCACTTCATCATTTTTGTCCCTACCCCTACACCAGTTAGCTTCCCCCCAAGCTGCCTATGAGGCACAGAATCAAAGGCCTTGCTGTAGTCCAAGTAAAGAACATCCACCACGTGACCCTTATCCATCTCACCTGTCATCCAGTCATAATATTGTATCAGGTTGGTTTGACAAGACTTCCCTGAAACAAATACATGCTGTCTCACATCCTGGAGGCCATTGTCCTCCAGGTACGACACCAGTCTTTCCTTTAGTATTGTCTTCATGAGTTTGCACACTATGGAGGTGAGAGTTACAGGGTGATAATTACCTGATTCATCCCTTGGTCCACTCTTGTGTAATGGTACTACATGTGTCATCCTCCAGTCCAGTGGCACACATCCCGACTCCGGTGAGATGTTGTACAGATCTGCCAGTGGCTCCACCAACACCTCCACCATCTCCCTCAGCTCCCTGTGGTGGATACCATCCAGCTCCTTGGGGTGGATACCATCCAGCCCTGGTGCCTTGTCTACCTTCAGTGCCCTCAGTCCCTCTAGGACTCTACTTGTCTCAATTCTTCCATTTGTTGCCTCCTCTCCCCCTGTCCCCACCCTACCAGCCCATGGTGGGAGTGGCCCCCCCCTTTTCTTCCATGAACACTGAGCAAAAGTATTCATTCAGTACTTCTGCCTGCTCCTCACCCTTTTACATCCACTCTCAACCCCTTTTTATCCTCACTATTGTTTCCTTGCATTTCCTTTTCTCCCTGATGTATCTGAAAAAAGTCTTTCTCCCCCCTCCATTAATACCCTGCACTAATCTCAGCTCCCTCTGGGCCTTGTCTTCTCTCACTTTTCTGGTCACTTCCCTGGACTGTCCACTTCCTTCCCTGTCCTTCTATACTTCTGGTGTGCCTCTCGTTTTGCTCTCACCACCTTGCTGTTCAACCAGCATGGTTTTCTTGCTCTGCTTCTCTTACTCTGTGTCTTGGTGCAGGCTTCTGTTGCCTCTGTAATCCCCCTTTTAATAATATCCCATTTCTGCTCTGTATCCATCTCCTGCCTTATGCCCTCTAGTTTCCCTTTCAGTACTTCCTGCATCCTCCCAAAGTCTGCCCCCCTGAAGTTTACTAAGTGAGTAACTGATTTCTCTGGCTCCCTGCACACCGTTTGGTGATCATTGTCGGCTAGTGGGTCCTCCACCTTTATCTCCTTTACTGCCTCCCCATTCGACGACACCAGATCTAAAGTGTTCTTTAGCCTAGTAGACACACTAACCAACAGTGTCAGGGAAGGAGCACTTGCTCCCTAGCACTGAAGGTGATTGGAATGCCCCAGTCGACCTCTGGCAAGTTGAAATCCCCCACGATGACCACCTTCCCTTTTTTACATACCATTCTGCTTTGTCCTCCTAATTCCCTGTCAAGCTCCTCAGACAGATACAGTGGCCTGTATATCACCCCAAACCTCAGTTTTCTACCCCTTGAGTCTAGGAGCAGCAGCCAGACTGCCTCTGTTCTCCTTTCTTCCCCCTCGACCCATGTGCATTTGATCCCGTTCCTCGTATAGACTGCCACCCCACCGCCCCTCCCTTCCTTACGGTCCTTCCTGTATACTTTGTATCCTGGGATTGCCAGATCCCAGTCCAGGTGCTCAGTTGCCCACATTTCTGTGACAGCTGCAATATCCACCCTCCACACTGCTATGAGTGCCTGTAGCGCAGCAGATTTGTTGCCTAAGCATCTTGCATTCAGCGAGACCAGCCTCCATCCTGCCCCCTTCCCTTCATTAGCCTCCATTCCCTCCCTCCTTTTTCTTCCACCTAGAGTCCTTCCCTGCTAGTCTGGGAGTGGCGCCACCCTATCAGATCCCTGCCTACCTGCTGTCCACTTGCCACCCCCATCTAGTTTAAATCCCAACCTTGTGCTTAATATACCTCCCAGTCTTTTCATTTAATGCCTCCTTCCTCTCCCTACTCAGGTGCAGCCTATGCCTTGCAAAAGATTGTTATTATCCAGGTACTGTCCCAGCCCTTCAACCCCATATCCCTTAGTTTGACACCATTCTACCAACCATGTGTTCAACTCCCTAATCCTCTCCTTTCTCACTGTGCTTGCGCAGGGTACTGGGAGCACTTCAGAGAATGCCACAGACTCCCCAGTCTCCTCACACAAGCCTTCCAACTTCCTGAGACCTCTCCTTTGTTATCTTCACCATTTCCCCTGCTAGGTCATTTGTCCCCACATGTTCTACAATGTGTGGTTTCTTTCTACCCCTGCTTACGCACCTTAGATTGCCTGTCCTGCCTTGTCTGCCTTTAAACCTTCTATGGACTCCACCCATATCTGACTGTGCCTCCCCCCCTTCCTGCCCCATCTGATCCCTTTGAGTATGGAGTCCCCCAACACTAGTACACCTCCCTCCTCTTTCCTTGTGCCCACCGCAACCCCCCACCCAGGTTCTCATTTCTGGGGCCACTCAAGATAGTGCTTTTACAGTGTGTCCCAGTGTCTTCCCCCTGCCCTTCTCAATTGAGACTCTTCCCCCTCCTCCTGTTTGACTGCCAACCTTCCACTCCCTCCTCACCTCTCCGAGTATTATACCTCCCCCTGTCATGCGATACTCCATCTCCCCACTAGTAATGCCCCTCTCTCTCTCTTCTCTTTGTGAGTACTATCCCCTGTGCAGTCTCCTCCTGCGTCCTCTTTCCCATGTGTTGCTAGTACAGCAAACATGTTTCCCTCTCTTTGCCTTATTGTGTTTCTCCTCCCTCCTGCCTACTGCTGCTCCTCTTTTTCTAGGTCCTATCACAGTCCACCCTTCATCAACTGGCTTCGTATCTACTGTGCCTCCTCTCCCTGACCTCTCCCTTGCCCCACTGTTCCTTCTCTATGATGCCCCCACAATACTCTCAGATGTCAGCCCTCCTACCGACACAATCCTCCCCTCCTCCCTCAACCTCCCCAGTTCCCTGCCAAGCCACTGAACCTCTTCCTCAAGCCTCCTTAGCCTGTGGCATATTGGACACCCTCCAAGCCTCCACAGTATGTTCATCTGCATTGCTGATCCACAACCATTGCACCCTACAATCCTACTAATGGTCCACACTACCTATACAGCCTCTCCACACCACTATCCCTACAGCAAGTAGAATTAACTAATCCTAGCCCAGCCGCTAACAGAAATTGTTATCCTAAATGCCCTTGCATGCAGCATAAGACAGTCAACTATAGTACGAACTGGAAACCACAATCCTACTCATAAGACCTATAGACCTACTCATAAGTTTTATATATTTATATGTATTTAAGACTTGGCTCATATGGCTGTTCCTTGTTTCCTCCTTTCCGACCTGTTCTGAGGGCTCAGGTCAGTTTGCAGCTCCCCAAGCTCCTCCCTCACAGCCTTCAAACCCAACCCCCAGTGGTATTTCAGTATTTAAGAAATGCTAAATTCTACTTTAAGCTAAATTAAAAAGAAAATAAAACAATATCAAAACTTACAAAAATACTCTATACATTAACTCCCTCAACAGCAAGTAGAATTAACTAATCCTTCTCTCCTGTAGTTTAAAAAACAATAACAAAACTTACAGAAATATTCTCCACAGCCAGCAAGCAGACTTAACTAATCCTCAGTCCACCCTTTTCTCTGTCTGACATGATTCTCTCCTTTTCTCAGCAGCAAACCCCAATTCAAAATCCTGTGGAAGGCCTTTCAGAATTTGGCACTCTCAACAGCTGATTCCTCTTAACTCGATAGGAGCCTGGACCAGAAATAAAAAAACTC
This sequence comes from Neoceratodus forsteri, assembly GCA_016271365.2. NCBI lineage: Eukaryota > Metazoa > Chordata > Ceratodontiformes > Ceratodontidae > Neoceratodus > Neoceratodus forsteri. The sequence goes on from CM057457.1 coordinate 494,026,171, forward strand.
CAATATCCATGGTGATCGGTCCTCTTTAACTTCCTATTGGTTAAGGTTTCTTGGCACCTGAAAATAGTTCATTTGCTTTCCCAGGAGTCCCTTGGTTCAGATTTAGGTGCCTAGTCATCTGATTGGTAGCTGGTGGGGGGCAAAGTATCAAAAAACATGGTGGTCCCCTTCAATCCCATGATGTACCATAGCAGTCCCGACTTCAAGCAGCCACAATGTAATGTCCAGAATACTCTTTCCTGGCCAGTTTCCCCTGTATGTAATGGAGACCCCTGTCCCCTGACAAGTGACCATACAACATTTAATCACCCCCCCCCATGAGCCCATTGCTAGCTCTGATTCATCTTGCCCTTAGGAGCTGCAACAGAGCTCATTAAACTTCATGAGCCCTATTAATATTTGTATCTCCTCCCGTTTCTTCAGTGGTCTCTGGCGCTGCTCAATGGCTCCACCCCCCCTCTCCAGTCACCTCCCCAGGTGTCCAAGCCCTAGTTAGGTAGACCAGGGGTCAAGAGCATGAGGAAAGTGGAATAGCGACCACAATAACACCCAAAAAAGCAGCAGCCTAAATGGCTAGGCCGCACATCACCACGCATGCACAAACAGGTCCTCAGCCACACTGAGGAAATCCCTGCAGCCCAGCTAAGGCAGAGAACTGAGGTGGGAGCCCTCAGAAACCAGGAAAGCCCCAGGAGAAGGGTTACACTCCTTCCCTCTTGACTGCTCGGCTTCCACGCCAAGCCTAAGAACAAATACTATTAAGAAGTGAAAGAAGATGAATGAGAACATCAAACACAATAATATTTCTAACTAGACATCCGATTCCCTTCTATGACACAATAAACCATTTAAGAATAAGGGTAACATTATATACACTTCAGTAAATATCACCCCTCTATTAACTCCTGGCCACATATGAGGTGGTGCCCATATACATCAGCTATCATACCACATGATCTCTAGTCTCATATAGCACATTTTTCCCAACTCAGTATCTCTTACATACTCTCTCATCTCCTTTTCTTTCTCCTAACCACCCTAACTTCAGGCCTAGGAGGTTTTGCACTAACAGGGCACATGAATACTTTCTGAAGGGATCCAGGGGTAATATATACTCCTTTTTGTACTACAAATAATGGCAAATCCAAAGGGACCCCTGGGGCATCATAAGGTAACTTGAGGATGGGCATCACTGTCCTCACCGACCTTCTTGGGGTTTCCTGTACCTCTGAACTAGTGTCTGCCTCCTGTTCAGGGGTTGATTCTCTGTCACTCCCACCCTGGCCTGTACCTTCCTTGTCTGTTAGGGCAGGAAGCTCTAGTGCCTCTCCATCCCCACCTTCTTGACCCATGGGGCTATCTTGTGGCCATTCAGAGGACCCAGTCAGACTAGTATCCAAGTTCTAGGTGAACCCTCCAAAAGGTGCTTCCTCAGGGAAGCTGCTCCTATACCACTCAAATGGCTCAGCCGGATTAGTATTCAAGTCCAGAGTGGTCCCTTCAAGGGGGTACTGGGAGTAGCCTCCCCATATTCACCCTGTCCGCTAGGCATTGCTGCATCTACCAGTGTCAGGGGTTGTCCCTGAAATAGCTTTGCTAACTCGGAGGTAGGATAGAAACTCCTGGGTATACCCTTGGTTTTCCCCCTCTGATTCATCATCTGAGTCCTTCTCTTCCTCAGATTCCCCCCACCTGGGCGGGTCCAGCCCTCATAGTACCACTGTTCTCATGCCTCTGTCTTCTTCATGCAGCAGCTTGAGTGGTTGGGGGTGTAGGAGGATCTTCTAAGTCAGTATCTGTGTCCATTACTCTGCCTACAATGGAAACCAAATGGTTCTGATGTATCACCTTGTGCCCGTGTGTCTCTCCTGCTGGCCAGATTATATACACAGGGAGTTCTCCCAATTTTTCCGACACTACATACGTGCTTCCCCACCTGTTGGTGAGTTTGTGTTTTCTAGGTATGCTCAGGCTCCGAAACAACACTCTGATTGCCTAGTTTTAGTTCTTAAGTCTGCACCTTTCTGTCATACTGGTCTTATATTTACCTTGTTTTCTCTGCGGCAATTTCTAATGCAAGATGACAGGCGTTGTCTAGTTGCTGCTTCAATTTCCTCATGTACTACAGGTAGTCATCCACCCTGAAACCATTGACTGACACCCCAAAACACAGGTCCACAGGCAAATGGGCTTCTCTCCTGGACATGAGCTGGTATGGAAAGAACCCTGTAGCATCATTTCCAGCACAGTTGTAGGCGTGGACCAGGGTGCTTACCCACTGACTCCAGGGACGCTTGTCTCGAGGGTCCAAGGAGCCCAACATATCTAGAAGGGTTTGGTTAAATCTCTCAGGTTGAGGGTCACCTTGGGAATGGTAAGGTGTAGTCTGAAACTTTTTAATGCCCCACAATGACAGAAGCTCCTTAATGATTCTGCTGTCAAAGTCACGCCCCTGGTCCGAATGGATTCTTTGGGGAGCAATGTAGTGCATAAAAAACTTCTCCACTAGTACCTTTGCCAGTGTAGATGCTTTCTGGTCTTTGGTGGGGTATGCTTGGGTATAAAAGGATCTGTGACCACCAAGATGTTAGAAATGTTGTGGGAGTCTGGTTCCAAAGTGAGGACGTCAGTACAAACTAACTCCATGGGGCCACTCTGGGGAAGCATCTTCCTTTGTATACATCTCAAGCAACCCCTGCAGTAGGCCTCTATGTCGGGTCCCATCTTCGGCCAGTAAAACCTGCTTTTAACCAAGTCCAGGGTGCGTTCAGCACCCAAACAACCCATATCATCATGTAATGCATTTAACACTGTCTTTATGTGCCATTCTGGTAACACCAACTGCTTATGGTGTGTCCCCGTTGAGCCTCCCAGTAGAGTATCCCTTTTTTCAGCTGTAATTTTGGCCACTCTGGCAACAGTAGTTTGGCTAGAGGATAAACGGTACCTACTTGTGTCTGATCTCCATTATGTTGCAGAACTCGGATTATCTCCCCTGTGTCAGGACTGGCTCTCTGCTCCCTCTTCAAAATCTGGGTGGTCAGCTGTGGGTGAGACCTCACATCCAGGGTGGCGAGATGGCAGTAGGCAACAGGGATACAGCTTCCTGATGCTCCCAAGCAGTCCACCAGGTGGGAAGTGATCCTCTGCAGGGAAAAGTCATTCTCTGTTTAACTTTTTGCATAAGGCCTTCACTGCTTGTTCGGATATTCTTGCCCAATTGGAGTGATCAGCAGCATAGTTTGAGGGGCATCTGGACTGAGCATCTGCATCCACATGGTTCAAACCAGGGCAATACTCCACACAGTAATCATAGGTGGACAATCCTGGCAACCACCTATGACCAGCTGCATTCAATTTAGCTGTGGTCTGCACATAAGTAAGCGGGTTATCAGTCTTCACAGTAATCTTCGCCCAATACAGATAGTTGTGGAACTCATCCACAACAATAGCCCATTTCAATACCAAGAATTCTAGTTTGTGGACCGGGTGCCTTTGCTCTGACTGGTTCAGACTCCAGCTTGCATAGGCCACTGCGTGTAAGCCATCAGGGTATTCTTGGTACAACACTGCCCTCAAGCTTCTAAAGCTGGCATCAGTATGGAGGACTTAGGGCTTCTGTTGATCAGCATAAGCAAGTACCAGGGCATGGGTTAAGCAGTAGATGATGTCTTCAAAAGTCCAGTCACACTCATCGGTCCATCCAGAGCCAAAAGGTTCTGACATTCGGAAGTAGTTAGGATGCTCTGATTTGGATCTGGGTGAGGGGGTCTTCTTGCTTTTATAGGTCAGACAGTACCCTTGTAATATTCTCAAAAGGCGGTCAGACTACCCTTGTGTAGTCCTTCACAAATCTTTGCTAGTACCCACAGAAGCCAAGCAGGCATTGGAGTTCTTTCAAGGTCCAGGGCTTGGGCCAGGTGTTAAAGGCTTCAGCTTTCCTGGGATCGGTCTGGATGCCCTTTAAAGAGACTATATATGTCCAGCATACTTAACTGAGGCCAGAAGAACTGGCACTTGTCGATGGACAACTTTAGACCAGACTCATCCAGGTGGTCCAAGACCTTGAGTAACCAGGCATCATGTTCCTCCAGGGTCTTCCCAAATGCAGTAATATCATTCAGGTATATCAGGCACTCCAGTAAGTTCATATCCCCACAGCTTTCTCCATCAAATGCTAAAATGTGGCAGGTGCCTGAAATCCCCTGGGGCATCTAGAGAAATTCATAAAATTCAAGCGGGCATATAAAGGCTATCTTTTCCCGATCCTGTGGCATCATAGGGATCTGATAATGACTGCTCCTTGAATCCAGGACCAAGAACCACTAGTTGCCATTCAAATAGTCCAACACATCCTGTATCCTGGACATAGTGTACTAATCTGGCACAGTTCACTTGTTCAAAGTGCGATAGTCCACACACATTCAGATAGCCCCTCTTTTTTATCTTACTATGAAAATGGGAGACGCTCAGGGGCTCCTCAACTCTTGGATGATTCCTGAAGCCATCTTCTCCTGGAGGTGCCTCCTAGTCATCTGTATCAGCGGAGCAAGCCGCCTGGATCTTTCTCTGAAGGGGCATTCATCAGTGAGCCGTATGTGGTGCTGTTCCCCAGTCACATATCCAATTCATGCAGGGAAAATATATTTGTTCTGGCTGCCACCTTCTCTCTGACTTGATCTTTCCACTCCTGCGGGATGGGAGAGTCACTCAAATTAAATGGTCCAGGATCAATTCCAGTTGGAGCGCCTTCTTTCAGTACAGCAGGTTGCACTGCCATATCTGCAAATTAGACCCTGGCCAGGGTCTGACCTCTTCTCACCACCGCTTCTCTGTCTGTATCGTTCCTCACTTGCACAGTAACCTTTCTAAAATACACGTGTTTGTGCAGGCAGGACACTGGGCTTCACCAACAGTCCCACGGGTAGCCTGTGTTCCTCAGCAGTGTTCAGCATTAGGATCTGATTCTTCATATCCTTTTTCAGTCTCACCACTCTACTGATATTACACTCCTCGTTGGATGGCAACATGATCTCTTCACCATCTCTCCACAACACTATTCCAACAGAATTATGGGGTTCCTTCATGGAGGGTTTTCTTTTCCTTTTGTAGGCCTCTCGGATCATCGGGTGAATGGGACACTCTTTACCTTCCCTCTCAGCTTCCCATGCTTGACATAGTTGGGCTAGACATCTGAACACGTGAGCATTCGTGCCCACCAGCACAGGCACCACATTGTATATTCCAGATTTTGGACACATCAGAGCCAGGGTTTCTACTGCTTCCCCTACACCAGCCACCTTACTGCAAAAGCCATCCACACCATGATGCAGTCAAGGTAGGGATGTGATTTTTCACTGAGTCCCCACATGTGTAGTCCTAACAGTCGCAGTTCAACATGAGACAAATGCTTGTCATACCAGGACTTAAGAATTATGATAACTTGGGAACCGCTATCCAAAACACCTCTTGTAGGAGTCCCATTGATGTTGACTGCAGTTTCAGTTGACAGCTCACCCAACTTGTGCATGTCAACTGGGGCTGATGTGGTGGTTTAGCTGGAGAGGCTCTCATGTGAGCCATGGAGCTGGACCTGCCAGGGGCCCAGGGTGCTCACCGGGCCCCTCTGTAGTTTCCCTGGTTCTGGCTTGGGTTCTCGGGTGGCCTGCCTCGACCTGGGATGCTGTTCACAGGCATCCTATATCCCTTCCTTATATGACCCTCACTCCCACAACAATGGCATATAATGATCTCATAGATACATAGATACATAGATACATAGACAGTGTCGGCAGATAAGGGCCTATGGCCCACCCAGTCTGCCCATTTGAGCTTGTAAGTTCAGTTTATGTTTTCCTAGAAGTCTGTTGCCCCTTACACCTGACCTCCAGAATTCCTTTATGTCTATCCCATGCATTCTTAAATCCCATGATTGTTTCAGCCCCCACCACTTCCTCTGGCAGGATGTTCCACTTGTCCACCACCGTTCTGTGAAGAAATTCTTCCTCATGTTTCCTCTGAATCGTCCTCCCTCCAACTTCATCTCATGCCCTCTAGTTCTGGAACATCTTTTTCACTTAAAAATAGTGTATTCCTGCACCCTGTTCCTCCCTGTGAGATACTTGTATGTAGCTATCATATCCCCTCTCTCCCTCCTCTCCTCCAGGGAGTACATGTTCAATTCCTTCAACCTGTCTTCATAGGACTTGTGATACAATCCATGCACCATCTTTGTTGCCTCCTCTGAACCTTCTCTACCCTGTCTATGTCCTTACGTAGGTATGGTCTCCAGAACTGTGCACTGTAGCTCCAGGTGGGGCATCACTAGTGTCTTGTATAGCAGAATTATGACCTCCCTTTTCCTGCTGGTGATGCCCTGCCTATACATCCCAGCATCCTCATTTGCTTTACCTGCTGCCTTGTCACTGTTTCCCTACCTTGAGGGTCATCATAGATGATAACCCCAAAGATCCCTTTCCTGCTTGGTGCATGCTATATCCTCACCCCCAACTGATATATTGTGCCAGGGTTTTGTGCCCCATATGCATTATCTTGCACTCCTTTGCATTGAATTTCAACTGCCAAACCCCTGACCATTCTTCAAGTTTCTGCAGGTCCCTTCTCATTCTGTCTACCACCCTCTGGTGTGTCTACTCTGTTACAGAGCTTTGTGTCATCAGCGAACAGTGAAATTCTGCCTTCTGGTCCTGTGCAATGTCACTGATGAAGATGTTGAATAGGACCAGTCCCAGCACTGATCCTGTGGTACCCCACTGTTCCTCTTCCCTCTGTGGAGTGACAGCCATTTACCACCACCCTCTGTGTCCTGCCACCCAGCCAGTTACCTACCCACCACTGCTGTCCTGCTCACACCTATAGTCCCCAGTTTGTGTAATAGTCTTCTATGTGGCACAGTGTCCAAGGCCTTGCTGAAGTCCAGATAGGCCATGTCCACTGCCCTCCCGATCCACCTCCCTAGTCACCCAGTCAAAATTTAAACGAGGTTGATCTGATTATGACCTCCCCTGTGAAACCATGCTGCCTTGGGTCCTGTAGTTCATTGACAACCAGATGTTCCACCAATCTCTCCTTCAGTAGTGCTTCCATGATCTTCCCCTACCGGGGTGAGGCTGACTGGTCTGTAGTTCCTGCTTCCTCTTTGTTCCCATTTTGTATAAGGGGACTACATCTGCTGTCTTCCAGTCTTTGGGTACCTCCCCTGTTTCCAGTGATCGGCTAAACAGGATAGCCAGAGGTTCAGCCACCACCTCTCTTAGTTCTTTAAGGACCTTGGGGTGCACCCCATCTGGCCCCATTGCTTTATCAACTCTTATTACTACCAGTTCCTTCAGGACCCTTTCTCGTGTCTCCTGGTGCTGCTGCCATTTTGGCATGGTGGGGCATGTTCCTGAGACAACCCCAGGGTGCTGTGAACTACAGGGCTCCAGTACAAGGCCCTCTGGGCCATAACTGGTATTCCTGACCTCTCCAACTCAGTCACCCTTCTAGCCAGCTCGTCCATCTGAGATTTAAAGCCAACCTCTGTATGGTGCTTGTGCCACGGGCCCAGCACCAGAAGTTCTGGGGCCTGTGCTAGGGACCATCCCACTCACCCATTGGGGTTCAGCTAACCACTGATTCATCGACAGTTGGCAGAGGTAACCACATCCTTACACCCCCTCAGTACAGTTTTCAGCTCCTGTATTTCACAAGAGGGTTTCTCTCTTCCCACCTGAGTAACAGCCACTGAGTTCCTCTGTTTTCCCCATTGCCCTTGCTCATCCTCTGCCTCCCTAACTTCCTGCACCAGTGCTCAGTAGGGAGAGGGGTTGCTCTTTCTATCTGCAATGTGTAGCTGAAGCAGTAACAAAGTGGAGTGACAATCAGCTTTCACCACACGCTCTAACCCTACATGATTCAAATCTTGAATGGCCACTCATCTTTTCTTAAACACCCTTTGTAGCACTCTCTCCAACCAGGTTAGAAAAGCAGACAGGGGTTTCCTTCCCATTGATGGGTAGTCTTGAACTTCCACATAAGGTCCTCACAGGACTCTCGGCTACTAAAAATGCTTTCTAAAGATGTCAGGCACACCTGGACTGGAGCATCAGGGTCAATGGCCCATAAGGAGTGAATGACTTCTAGGGCAGGCCCACGAAGGCTCTCCAGCAAGCACTTCCTTTTCTCAATCCCTGAACACTGCCAATCCTGCACTAAAGGGGGTGGCACATTCCAGCCAAGCCTCAAAATCATCCTCACTGTTGGTGGTGAGTCCAAAGCCACTGGCTCATGACCAGGTTGAGGTCTCTCATTTTGGGGGTTACTGGTGAGGGCGGATCCCTTCCCCTCCCCAAAGAAGTCACACTAAATATAGTCACAATGGGTGGGCCTCAGACAGTCTCTCTTCCACCAAAGCCTCAGGTATTCAGGCAGCTTCTACAACATTAGTACTTTTTATTAGCAGAGTCAAAGTACCCTTATCAGAGTCAAGCATTTTCTCTTGCACTTTCACTTTTCCCAATTTGGTTATGGCGAACAGATATTTTTCTCTCTCCACCTAGTCCAACTCCTGTGGAATCCTAGCAACAATAAGGACCTTTGGGGGTCCTTTCTCGTACTCCCACTCCATTCCACCAACTTCACTTTATCTTCCTCTTTGGGCCTAATTTTCAGCCATGTGGGTGTGGACTTAGGTGCTGGGGGCCCCATAGGGGTCTCTCCAACTTAGTTCTCCAGGGCAGAAATGGCAGGTGAACAGGAGATCCCAGTGGTGCCTCCAAAGATGTAGCCCAGGTGCCATGTGCCAGTGGGCTACCACCCCTGTCTGTTGGGCCTCTAACAGGTTAAGGAACCTGGGTCCTGCTACAGTGGTGACCTGAGATTCTATCTCAATGTTATGATAAATAGCACAGTGCCTCGACCCAGGGTAAGTTAGAAGTGGGTCAGGAGACTGGCTGGCACAGCACACAGGGATGCTTCATCTAGCCACCTCCCCTATCAACCACCACACACACTGGATACCCAACAGTTCTTTAGCACCATAAACCATGAACCAGTAACAATCTGCAGAAACAGAAATACCCTGTACACAGCAATTTCACACAGTAAAGCATAGATTTATTGGGGGTAAGGGTTAGGATGGGGGTACCTGGATGAGGGATAGCTGTGGGAGAAAAGTGGTTAGCAAGAAATAATGTCAGAAATAACTTGGGAGCAAAGACCAAACCACCCCTGGCTGCACACCCCCACCGGTACCAGTGTTGCACCCTTAGAGTCTATTGGGTATCCATTAGTTACAGGCCTGGACATTGCCGTAGGTTGTTATAATAATAATAATAATAACAAACTTTATTTATATAGCGCAATTCTAAAACCAAAGCGCTGTACAATATAAAATACTAAAACAGATAAAATACTAAAAACATACAGGTTCCAGCTACACAAAATGCAAACAGAATTATTCTAATGTATGATCACAATATGCTAAGTGAAATACTGTAGATGTGTTTTGAAGGCCATCTTAAAGCTTAGGTTTAAAGTTGGCTGGCTGTTGGAGCCCTAGGAGCCTGGAAGGTACTAAAGAAACTGAACACTCTCCTTTCAATTCCAGGGAAAAGCCTTGAGTACTAGCTATTCCAAACCCGTCATTTCTTCCTAAGCTGGTATCCCTCTTCTTGCCTTTCTCTCTCCTTTTAAGTGAACATTCCAGCTGTACCCAGTTATGAGCCTATCTGTTGTAAAGGCCTTCTCACTCAAATGTTGATGCACATATGTATATTTTTCTTCTTTGTATAATATTGCATTGTTTTACCATGTTACTGTACTATGATTTTTGTATTGTTACGCATGGGTTATACCCACTATCATCCCACATACACCTCACACTGTATTCCTGGTCTATTGTACTGTGATACTGCTATTTTGCACTAACATTGTAGATATGAGCACCGATCATATAAGCATGGGTGCTAGGAATGTGCTTTGCTGCTAAGATATGCTAATATTGTCATGCATGATTCATTATACCTCACTATAATACATTTATCTAGATTATATTTGTCTTTTACATGTGTAACCCCTCTACAAATGGGGGTTCCTGAAGGCCTTCACGGAGCTTGCTTGGATGCTGCATGCCTGGCTGGTGTTCAGCATGAGGCCGCTAAATGTGGGGTTTATGAGTGCTTTTGATGCCTCCCTGCGCTGTCCCTTTAAGATCCATCTGCTTGCAGGCAAAGTCCTTGTTTGCGAGGGGGACTGTGTGTTTCCTTGCTCGAGTCCCGCTCGAGCTGTACTGTAATTCCCTCCTTGGGGGTTGCTGAAAAGCGCAAGGGGTGCCCTCTCGACAGGTGTACTTGTTTGCCTGAAATTGTTTAGAGTGATAACAAGGATGCAGTTTTGTCTAACCTGCTTTTGTTACAGATGGGACTCTGTGTGCTGGGCCCCTCCATGTTGGACCAGGACGTTCCTGAAAGGGTCCAATAAGGTGTCAGGGGCAGTTAATGTGAAGGACTACGCGACCAACCAGGACTGGGAGCCAGCTGACCAATGGGGACTTAGCTAGTAATCCTGTAAGAAAAGTATGAACAAGGGTGCCTTTTGGCACCAATCGAGACAGGTTATATAGCCTGGTGTCTGTAGTCCACCTATGGGATTGGGTGGCATGCGCCTGAGAAGGCTGGGTCCAACTGCCTGAAGGGCAGAGACGTTGTGGCCATGAGCGAGGAGGGAGCCTCTTGCTTTTGTGGTGTTAAGTGTTCACGCGGGAAACGCATGAAAGGCCTGAGTCAGCCATTTTTGCATAGCCAGAAAGCTTCAGACTAAATCCGTGGGGCAGTGGTCAAAGGAGGCTGTGCAGGAGTACAGCTACCTACCAGGCTTCACCTGAAGAGGACTGGAGAATCTGCTGAATCGCGTTCAGTCTGTCAGGACGTTTGAAGCTGCAGTTAGCACCTGAAATTGCTGTGAGTTCACACGGGTCCTGAGAGCAGCTGCCTGGTACGGTACCCCTCTGTTGTTTTCCATATAAATGTGTGAGGAGGCCATTGAAATTCAGGCTCAGCCCTGCAAGTGGTGAAGGAGTGGTCCTCTGTTGGAGTTGTGAGTACTGGATCAGGGCAGTTCCCTGTTAATGCTTTCAAACCAAGGCAAAAACGTTTGTTGTATTGTAGACTGCACTAATTGAGCTGTCTGGCTCCATCAGATCTGCTCAGGAATTGAATGCTCCTTTGTGTTAGGGCCCCAACCAGCTGCATCGAGGAACTAGCCATTAGGGCTTGGGTACCCATAGACAGCAACTGATAGGTTTAGGCTTGTGCACAGAGCCCTAGGTAATTAAATATATTTTACAGTGATAAGCCAATCACCCTGATTTCCCCCTGTCCTTGTTGTCTCCCCTTAAATAAACCAGAATGTTCATTTTGCAAAAGTACCCTGGCTGGGTTGTGTCTTACTGATGATATACTGCACAGTGAATATTGGATAACTGTACCTTATTTTTCAGGGGGTCCTCGGAGTGAGCTGAGTGGTTCGAGATGGGGGTAAGCGTGCTGGGTGAGAACATTATACCTAAACTGTGTAAGCCACTAGTGGGAAGTAGGGGGGGTTGCAGCAACCCAGAGGGCTGTGACTGAGTCAACCTTGACTGTTCTGACCCCAACCTCTGGGTGGAGGCACCGGTCAATGGATCTGGGCCCCTCACCCTGTCACCGCTGAGGCAGGCAGGGGTAGTAGCCCTTAGGATAGTGCCCCTTGGGGGTTACACATACAGTATATTCCATACATAATCTACCTAATCACTGATAAGATGACTCAGAGAGATCAGTAGTGATTATTGTATACTTATATTCTCATATAATTATACGTAGTGTGTTTTACACTCAGATATGCCACGTGTAATACTGCCTTGTCATCAGTTCTCTTTGTCTAAGCAAGCTGACACAGAGAGAAGGCCTTTGTTATGTCTAATGTTTTATACTGTACTTAAGTAAGAAATGGTGAATGTAGTTTGAACTGTCAGCATTTCTTTTGCCTAAGCTATAATGCTAATGGAAGCATATTCTGTCTCATATGATACTCATTAGTAATTCTGTCTCCTAAGTCATTCTCCAATGGAGAATGACTTAGGACCAATACATATTGTTTCTCATATCTGTAACTATGTTGTAATCTCTGTTGCTATTCTGTTATCTGTAGTATTTAGCTGTCCGCAACCCACTGTAGCTTCTCTAGAAGGGCAGAGAGCTGGAGTGCGGGAGAGATAGAACAAGATCTTAGAGAACCTAAGATCTACAATTCTGGAAATAATGTACATTCTTCAGGAGAATGTGAGAAACCCATCTCCCTAGTGATTTTCTCTGTCACATGCTTGGTGTAAGTAGTATAATAAACTTTATTAGTACTCTTTGCTTGTTTATGAATGTTTCTTGGCAGACTCCGAGACACAAGAATCTGTATTATTATTTTTATTGTTTACCCTACACACCAAGAGTGTTTAGACAACAGTATGGCCAGGCCCACCTTGCAAATGAGCCCTGCTCAATGGTGCCTGCCTTGATAAATAAAGATTTTGATTGACTGATTGATGGTTTGCAACTTTGCAACAGTTCCAAGAGACAAGGTCTGTCACCAGTCCGGGAGTGGGGAGCTCCATCTAGGAAAAGCACAGCACTGGGCAGCAGGGTGATGTTATTCTCCTTTAAAAGGCTCGATCTTCATTGAAGGTCTAACAGTTTGTCCCTTTGATTGAAGATCTGGCAGCTTGTCACCTGCAGCCTCTTCTGGCCTATTGCAGAGCTCAAATGCAGGTCCTAACCAGCCTCAGAAGGTGCAGACCCAGGGGTGGCTCCATAGCCCAGCTCCCCACATGGGTCGTAGGTGCCCTACCACCCCAGAAAGTGCCAGTGGCCTTCTGAAACCAGTAGGCCCCACTCAGAAGGGGTTAGCAAGTTCCCTCCCTGGCTCTGTAGAGTGCTTCCAAAGCTAGTAGGGTTCACTCTGTTCCTGCACCAATTTAGCAATTTCCAGGGGCTGCCAGGCAACTCTCCACTTCTGAAATGCCACTGTCGATGGGCCACTGATTTTCATAGATTCATAGATATGTGACAACAGAAAAGGTCCTTCCTGGCCCATCGAGTTTGCCCATTCCCTCCCTCATTACTTGTTTCCCCTCTCACAGCTTCTACCTTCCCCCCCTTGACAACCCCTTTTGTTAGTCCAAAGCCCTCTTGAATCCCTCCACTGTACTGGCCCCCACTACCTCCTCTGGCAGACAGTTCCAAGGCTCCACCACTCTCTCAGTAAAGTAATGCTTCCTAATGTTTACCCTAAACCTACCTCCCTCCACCCTCAGTTCATGTTCCCTAGTTTTTATATCTACCTTCGAAGCGAATAAGCTCTCCCCCACTTTATTGATCCCCTTCACATATTTGAATGTTTTGATCATGCCCCCCCAGTCTCTAGAAGATACAAATCCAGCACCCTCAACCTCTCCTTGTGTGCCTTACTACTTAGCCCCTGTACCATTTTAGTGGTCCTTCTCTGTAACCTTTCCATGTCATTTATGCCCTTTTGTAGATGGGACCTCCAGAACTGTACCTCATATTCCAGTACCTGGTCAAGTGAGCGCTACCAGAATAGAGCCACACTATACGGAGCTAGTCTGGTAAGCTCTCACATGGGCAGCTATTGGGGTTTTACAGTGCTTGCTATAAGCATTCCCCTGGCCTCTGTCCGTGGTCCTGTAAAAGTACATGGGCTTGAAGGAACAGAAGGCTGGTCAAGCTGCTCCTGTGGTGTGGAGGGATGGGGCATGGAGCAGCTTAGCCAGTAGTAATGGAGACCAGGGTTCTAATCCTGGTCTCCCAACTTACCACATTGGGACTTTTTTTTACCAGGGCCTGGGGAAACACTATTGCGTGGCCCCACAAATTTTAACTTTCCCCGTGGTCCGCTTCCCCCGGACTGAGATCCCTTAAGTCTGGGGGGGGTTGACACTGGGGCAGAGCCCCCCCACATTGGGGAGTGCGGGGCAAGTCCCTCAAAAATAAAATCGGCATCTTTTTTACTGCGTGCACCATGCCAACGCTATTCATGTCAGCACTTACCAGACCCAGTGCCCATATTCCAGGTATGGCCTCACCATGAAACTGTAGAGTGGCATCAGCACCTCCCTTTTTCTACTGGTTATCTTCCTCCCTATACATGTCAGCATTCTGTTTCTTTTGCCCACTGTCTTGCTGTATTGGGTCCCCACCTTAAGGCTGTCCGTGATTATAACTCCTAAATCCTTCTTTTACCTAGATGCAACCATTCCCCTCTTCCCCACAGTATGTATGTGGTTTTGGGATTCTTCCTCTCCAAGTGCATCACTATGCATTTCCTGGCACTGAATTTCAGCTGCCATGTTTCCAACCACCCATCCAGTAATCTTAGATCATTCTTCAAAGCCTCCACCCCTCTGGGGTGTCCACCCTGTTGCAGAGCTTTATGTGATCTGCAAAAGGAAGATTTTCCCCTGCAGCCCTTCTGCTATGTCGCTGATGTAGATGTTAAACAGAATGGGCCCCAGCACCAACCCTTGGGGGATGCCACTCACCACCCATGCCTCCCCAGAGGGACTCTATTGGCCACCTTCCTTTGGCTTCTACCCATTAGCCAGCTTTCCACCCACCTTGTTATTTTCTGTCCCACCTCTAGACTCTCCAACTTATTAACCAGTCTTCTGTGGGGCACTGTGTTGAAGGCCTTCTCAAAGTCCAGGTAGACCACATCCACTGCCCCCCCAATCAACCACCCTCAACACCCCATCAAAGAACTTGATCAGGTTCGTTGACTGTCTCCAAGTGAAGCCATGTTGCTGAATGTCTTGAATCCGCCCAACTTCCAAATAGCTAATCACCCTTTCTTTCAATATCACCTCCATCACCTGACCCACCATCGATGTGAGGCTGAGCATGTGATAATTGCCTGCCTCCTCTCTGCTGCCACCTTTATGAAGTGGCACCATGTCTACCTTCTTTCAGTCCTCCAGTACCCATCCTGATCTAGGGACAACTTAAACAATCTCACCAGTGGTGCTGCCAGTTCCTCCCTTAACTCCCTGAGCACCATAGGGTGCCCATAGCCTTGTCTACCCTCAACTTACCAAATTTCTCCCTTACCCCATCCTCACTGATTGGACTATGACCCACCCCACCCCCCTTCCCTTTCCACTTAGCACTGGTTCCCTCCTCTCCCCCTCTGTCATGAAAACCGAGCCAAAGTATCTATTAAGCACCTCAGCTTTCTCAAAATCCCCTTCCACTTGTAATCCTCCTCCCCTTAATTCTTACTATCCCCTGTCTTTGTTTTTCCCCTTTCCCCATGCACCAAAAGAGTGTCTTGTCCCCATTTTGGCCTGCCTAGCAATTCTCTCTTCTGTTGCTGCTTTAGACTTCCTAATTCTCTGCCTTGCCACCATCTGTTTCTCCCTGTAAGTTTCCCTTTCCTCCTGCCCCTGTGTCCTTTTATATTCTCTGAATGCCCTTTTCTTCTCTCCTATTGCCCCACTCACTTCCCTATTGAACCACATCAGACTCCTCCTTCTTTTGCTCTTTCTCACCTTCCTTACACAGCTCTCTGTCACTTTACGGAGCCCTTCTTTGATCTTCTTCCATAGTTCCTCCTCCCTCTTTTATCACCTCCAACCTCTTCATTTCATTTTGGAATATCTCCCTCATCCTGAGAAAATCTGCCTGCCTGAAGTCCAAGACCTTCATGATGGTTTGACTCGCTTCATACCCTGCTCTAACCTTGAAGCCCACTGTGTTATGGTCACTATCTCCTAAGCTGACCCCCACCCCCTGCACGCCATCTCCATTGCTGAGAACCAAATAAAATTATGTTGCCCTCCCTTGTGGGCTCTCTGACCAGCTGCTGCAGGAAGGCACCCTGGAGGGTTCCTAGGATCTCCCCACTCTAGCCAACCTTGCTGATGGGATATTACAGTCTATATCTGGGAGATTTAGGTCTCCCACCAGCAGAATCTCTCCCTTCTGTGCCATTCTTTGAACTCCTGCAGCATCTGCATGTCCGTTTCCTCACTCTGCGGGGGAGTCTGTACACCACCCCAGTCTTATTGATGTTCTGTATTTCTCTCTAGTGTAACTCATATGCTTTCTACTTCCCCTGCACTTCTGTCCTTCTGTGACCTTAATGCCCTCCTGATGTACAGCACAACTCCTCCCCTTCCTACTGTCCTATCCTCCTGAATAACCTATACCCTGGGACTCCCACATCCCAGTCCTGGTGCTTGGACAACCAGGTCTCATTTATGGCTACAATATATAGTCCCTCCTCCTCCTCCTCCATTATTGCTTCTAAGTCAACCATCTTATTCCCCAGCCTTTGGGCATTTGCAGAAAGTCCCTTCCACCAACTCCCCCCACCTTCCCTCCCTACCATGCTTGGGCTGTGCCCCTCCCCCTCTTGTGGGGGAGTGCTTGCTAGTCTGGTCCCTACTCCTGCTGATCTTAGTTCCATCCTAGTATAACCCCTAGGTGGTGCTATCCTGAGTTACTACCCTGCCTATATTTCTGACCACAGGTTGAGGGGTCTCGAGTCAGTATTGAAATGTCTCCATCCAGAGTAACAGTAATGAGATGTCTGTCTAACCTGTCATAGCCCTCTGGGAAGCTGTAACCCCCACAAACCATACTAGAGGCTTTATACCTTTAACAGCAGTTAACACACAGTCAGCAATTAGCATCAATAATGAGCACACACCCTTTACACTTACCACCAGGGTCTGACCTTCAGCAAAATCCCTGGAAACCCCCTGTAAAGCAAGGTTAGCAAAGCAACTGCTCACGTTCAGTACTGTAACCCAGCTAACAATATGCACATCTTTATTTATTTTTATGCATTGCTATCTTGGATTACAATACTTTTGAGCAAAAACAGCTCATTTACAAATGCTCCACATCAATTGGGAGGGTAACAACACATATAAAGGTAAAACAATTACAAGGTGTCAACATTTATTTATAGTGTCAGGCTCAGCAGGTAGCACACTCACCTCTGAGGCTGGGAGATCAGAAGGCTGTGGGTTCTAGCTCCACACCAGGCACTTGGGTTAAAATCCCAATACTGACACTGTAGCACAGCATGAAGGGGGTGCTGAACTCCTGAGGTGCTGTCTTTCGGATGAGATGTTAAACCAATGTCCCATCTGCCTGTTCTGGTGGTAGTTCAGGTGGATGTTAAAGATCCACAACAAACAAACCAAAGTATGGTGGCATTTGGGTACTCCAGTAAGGCTACAAGGAGTCCAAGGTATGCAAAATATAACAAATAGATTTATTGAAGACCAAAACACAACCACGCTTCTCTAACCACCCAGCGCTTCAACTCCTCGCGAGTCTTCCTCAGGGGTGTGGTCTAGAGTGTGTGACAAGTCATTTAAATGCAGTCCAGTCCAGTCCAGCTGTTCTAGTCCACTGGGGTGTTAAACAGACCGAGGCATACTGATGAGTCCTGGTAGGGCCAAACAACGTGTCTATGTCTTATTGCTTTTATACCAAACTTGTGAGAGAGGCCTTTGGCACCATGCAATTCTGCTAAAGTTGGACCAGCATAACATTCTGTGGTGATTTGCATATGCAGCCCATGATGCTTTGCATTGTGGGGGCATGTGTGACTTTGTATTTTCTTGAAACTTGGCTTCCCAGCCAAATGCCCTTTGGGGTAACCCTTGCTTCAGTGTTTACGCACAGAGGTTCTTTGTCATTTAAATGCAGTGCTCATATATATTCATGTTACAGACAATTACCTATCACCCAGTGCTTTAAAGGGGGAATTACAAAAGGGAAACTGGGGGGACAAGGGAAGGGGTTTGTTATAAACTTTATAATCACTCACATATTTTAAGAATTATTTTAATAAAAAAATCTATCAAATCTATAACAAATGTGCACTCATAAAAGTACCATTTCTTAAGTTAACATGTACTAATCATGAATAAGACAATCCTCTCTTATAAACCGATTCTATGAAATATGTAAGTTGCTGCCTATGGCGCTCTTTAAAGTTAAAATTATTCATATAACATCAAATCATAAATCATAAATACTACAAGAGGTGAACAAACCAGTTCCTGGACTTTTAAGTGAATATTTAATCCAATGATTAAAATCCAATACAGAGTGGTGATCTGCATGTTCATGGTTCCTGGTGAGACAGGTTGCCCTAAAAGGAGAAAGATCAAAGAGAGAAATTACAAAATGAGAAATTTCAGGAGGATAAAACAATCATCCTAACATTACCATAGTCTGTATTTACTCCATATCAAAACCATGTTCTTATTATCACTTTTTAAGAAATGGTTTCAAGTCCTATTATGGGATAGATGGGACAGACATAAGGCAATTCTAATGGGGGGTAGGAGGAAGTAGGCTGTTGGTTAACTAGGATCTGTAGCCTATGCATTAGGTAGGAAAATGGGCAGACTAGGTGGGCCAAGTGGTCCATGTCTGCCGTCAAATTCTATGTTTCTATGTTTCTATCATTCAGTCCAGATGGTTTCACACCATTGAGTTTTTAGATCCACATACTTTCTTTTTCTAACAGCAAATTAGATCTATCCCCTCCTTCTGCCCATGGTGGTACCCATTCCAGACCCACGAATTTCAGTTCATCTGGCTTAGACCTATGGCATGCTGCAAAATGGTTACCTATTGGTGTATCCTGTCTCTGATTAATGATTGTCCTAACATGTTCTTGAAGCCTTTGTTTTAAAGGCCGGACAGTTTTTCCCACATAAATCAAATTACATCTACAACAAAGTATATATACAACATAGCTGGCATCACAAGTAATGAGTCATTTCTGCTGTTTTTGTTAAATCCATAGGGTGTTGGAAAATTTTGCCAGCTATACCAAATCTACAAATGTTAACACCTCATACATTTGTAAAAGCCATGTCCTGTCAGCGGTAACCAGGTGCGATTAGCAGTGTTAATTGAAACTTTCAGTCTACGTGTACCAGCATATCCCTAAGATTTCTAGCTCTGCTGAAGGAAATTCTAGGCTTTTCCCCCATGGCTGCAAGCTACTTCATCATCTGATAAAAGTATGTTTCAGTTCTGATGGAAAATGTTGCCTATCTTTCCTGCTCTGTGGTTATATTCAGTAATAAATGCACATAGCTGTGTGTGGGATGTCAGGTTCATGTTATGCTCAATCAGCTCTTTCCTATCCAAGCTATTGACTTTATCTCTTGTTCTCTGCAAAATATCTAGTTTATAGCCCATTGTTACAAATCTGCCAATCAATTCATCCGACTGTTCTATGAAATCAGCCTCTGAGTTACAATTCCTTCTGATTCTCAGTAGTTGGCTGTAACGAATCGAATCTTTAAGGTTCTGGGGATCTGCACTACTGGCATGCAAGACAGAATTAGTGGCAGTGGGCTTATGGTAACATCTAGTATTAATAATACCACTGTCGCTTACTGTCAAGCTAAGGTCCAAGAAGTTGAGCATTTGTGTACTTGTTTCATATGTGAATTTTAAGTTGAAATTATTCACATTGAGCCACTGCATAAAATCTGTAATGGTCCCACTCTCACCCTGCCTTACATATTTCATAGAATCGGCTAAAAGAGAGGATTGTCTTATTCATGATTAGTACATGTTAACTTAAGAAATGGTACTTTATGAGTGCACATTTGTTATAGATTTGATAGATTTTTATTAAGAGAATTCTTACATTATGTGAGTGATTATAAACTTTATAACAAACCCTCCCTTGTCCCCCTCCCCACCAAAGTTTTCCTTTTGTAATTTCCCTTTAAAGCACTGGGTGATAGGTAATTGTCTGTAACATGAATATATATGAGCACTGCATTTAAATGACTTGTCACACACTCTAGACCACACCCCCGAGGAAAACTCGCGAGGAGTTGAAGCGCTAGGTGGTTAGAGAAGCACAGCTGTGTTTTGGTCTTCAATAAACCTATTTGTTATATTTTGTATACCTTGGACTCATTGTAGCCTTATTGGAGTACCCAAATGCCATCATAGTTTTGGTTGTTTGTTGTGGATCTGAGAATGAGCTGGTTACTTGTTTGGTGAGCACTGAACACTTTGGACTGGTCGCAGCTGCTGTTTTGGAACTTTTTTGGATGTTAAAGATCCCATGGCACTTCTCGAAAAGAGTAGGGGAATTTTTATTTGAAATAATGGACTTCATTATATTAACCTGCCCACTCTGTGGACCTTCAAAAAGAACCTAAGAACCGTTTAATACAGGAATCTCAATGTGTCTGCCATCGCTAGCACCTAGCAAAGGCATCTCCTACCAACTGCTTCTGCCAAACAGACCTCTCTCTCTCTCTTTCTCTTTGGACACCCTGCACTTGGGGCTCAACCTCCCACCCCATATCTCCAGCACTTCTATGCGCTAACCTCCTCGTGTTGCTGACAACTAACAGGCTCCTGTTGGGCACAGTTATTTAGTCTGTTCTTGTATGTATCTGACTGTGTTTACCTATTCCAGTTTTAGTTTTCACTGTATTTCTTTGCATTCCCTTGTTCACAGACCAAATGTACCTAAATGTTCTCATTCTAATTCTATTGCCTTGTTTGTCTCAATCCTCTATATAATCACCTATTTGTTCTAAATGACTAACGTGGAACCTATGTAAAGAGCTCTGACCTCAAATGGTTAATCCGAGATCCGAAATAAATAAATAATCACATTACAACATAATACAAATATGTACAGAAATCGTTCTTAGTTATTTTCCAATCATAACTTCGTTTGTGATTCCACAATCAATAATACAATATCTTTAACTGAGCCACAGAAATTTAACACCGCGTTTCACAATTAATCCAGAGATGGGCTACTCTTGACACTAAACATTTAGATAAATCATATTTCATTTACTGCTTTATCGCATTCTGTATGTTAGAAAAAACAACATCCTGATGCATCCATTTTGCTGTAGCACCCATAAGCATCTTGCTTACCATATAAAATATCTAATCATTCCTAAGATGATATATATAATATCTGCATGATACTTCCCTATCAGGTTCAGATTAGTTCCATACATAATATCTGAATAACTTAATTTTGAGAACTGAGGGTCCCTCCATGTCACACTCACTATTCCCCGTAACCTTTGTGCATAGGGCATTCCAGACACAGATGTGCCTGAGTTTCAATAACCTGGGGCAGGATTCCTCGGACAATATCTTTCTGCCAGCATTTTATGCTTATTATTGCCTTTTACACTGAGTCTTCCATAGTTCCCCAACCATACGCAATCCCACATATACGGCACGATTCTAGGATTTACTAGTTGTTTTAAAATCTGTGCTTTTTGAGTATCAGGACATAAAGGAAATTCTACAGAATCTGTCCCGTCAGTGTCCAGAACATGCAAATATATTTTTTCCTGTCCCAAGTGGCTACACTCATTAGGGTAAGTTTCCATTGTATTGCCTATTTCATATTTTCAGTTCCATAGATGGGTATTGGGCCCGGTTTCCCAAGTAACCTGGGTTTTTGCTGTTGCCTTGCTGATATATCTGGACCAATCCACTCCCCTAACCTGGGCTTCCAGCCTACTGAGTTAGAATGGAAGTATTCACTAAATTATAGCTCAAAAACACACTCCAAAAGAAGGCTAAGGAATTAATCATACCTACACCACCTTCTTTTTTGGATTTATAGGTGATGCTCCTTTTAATTGGATTCAATATGGAACCCCAAAATCCTTGGAAAAAAAATACTAAACAACTTAGCGTTCATTTCCTTCGGGGGGGGCACATAACTTAAATATAGAAAGATTGGGACCAGTAAGGTCTTGATAAGTCAAACCCTTTTCAGTTTCCCAATTACTTTATTCCTCCATCCTGCAATAACCCTTTCTGCTCTGCATATACTTTGCTCCCAGTTTCTTATATTGGAATTCTGAGGCCCAAAATTTATCCCTAGTATATTCATAGAACTAGTGGTAAATTTTATTCCACCTATCATTCTAGAAGATGGGATTGGTGTCTGGCCAAGGGGGATGCTTCTACTTTTAGTAGCATTTATTTTGGATCCAGAAATTGAAGAATATGTTCTCATTACGTATTCTAAACCCAGTTCCTCTGTTGTTACATCCAAAGTTAAAACCACATCATCTGCATAAGTAAACATTTTGGCTGCACCATCAGAGCCCAAATCCTTTAACCATATTATTCGTTGATCATAATTACATAACCTAGTAAATATATCTATACAAAATATGTACAGAAGAGGGCTTAATGGACAACCCTGTCTTACCCCCCTCTTCACCCCCACCCTTTCCCCATACCATCCATTTACATTTGGGATTATAGACACATTTGTGTATAATACTTTAATCCAGTCTAAAAAGGTTTCTGGGAGTCCAAAGGCTTTTAAAACATCAAATAGAAATTGATGAGAAACCCGATCAAAAGCTTTCGCTTGATCGATACTGATTATCCAACCCTCTAGATCCTCTATTTCCCCTTTATAAAACATTTCCCTCACAACAATTAACTTATCATACTGTTTCCTGCCCTGAACTGCACATGTTTGAGCATCATTAATAAGACACGGAGCAATTTTCGACAGTTTCCTTAGCATGACTTTAGCTAAAATTTTAACATCTGTATTTAGGAGGCTGAATGGCCTCCAGTTACTTATATCAGTATTGTCACCTTTTTTATGGATCAAAACCAAGATTGCTTCTCTCATACAGGAGGCTAATTCCTTATTAGTTAACATATGATTAAATGAGATTGCTAATACAGGTGCTAGAGTATCTTTAAACTGTTTATACAAGCCAGCTCCTATGCCATCTGAACCAGGAGCTGAATCAGCCTGTAAGTTTCCTATGGCTGATAGAATCTCCAGTTCAGTAACCTCTGAAATAAGGGGTTCAATGTCTATATCAGAAACCTGTGGTAAATTTAGATCTTTTAAAACCCTGTCAGCCTTTTCATTTGAGGGAGAGGTTCCAAATAAAGCATTCGCCTACTTTTTAACTATATCTGAAAGTTCTAATGGGGAAGAAACTATATCCCCATCTGTATTCAGTAGCTCTTTTATAATTCTGAATTCTCCCTTTTCTTACTGTGCTTAAAAGGATCTATACATTGTGTATCCCCTCTCATTCCAATTTTTGCCTCCTGACTCAAGGATTGAGCTCTATTGTGTTGCATTTTCTGCAGCTGCTGTTTTATAGATTGAATCTGCTGCCCATAGTCTTTTTTTGTAGTCTCTGCTAAGGAAATTAAATGTTGTAATCGCTGTCTTAGCTGCAGATACTCTAAGTAATTCTTATTGTTTTCATAATTCGCTTTATTTTTAAATAATCCCTTCCAAGATTGTTTTGTATCCTCCCACCAAGTGGTTGGATCTTCATAACATTCCACCACAGGTAGCTGTGCTGTCCAATTTTGGAACCAAAATTTCTAAATTTTCTTATCAGATAGTAAGGATTCACTCAGTCTCCATTTCGATTTTTTACATTTAGGTGAATTCTGCCAGGAGATTTTGGAAATCTCACCCAAATAGTCAGAAATTTCTACAGCACATCCTACTGGCCAAAACCTTAAGGATTTTAGACACAAAAATAAAATCTATTCTTGTTTTTAATACACCTTTGTAAAAGGTGTATCCCCATGTAGTATGCAGATCGCTAAAAGAATCTTTCAGAGCAGCATTGTACAGAATTTGTTGTAAAGATACGGAATCACAAAAAGCTTATTAGTTAATAATCCTCTATCCTGCTGGTTTAAACTACAATTAAAATGCCTACCTAATTGTAAGGTGAGAAGTGTGTAAATATGGTTGGATTTCTCTAAACATAGAGGCCCGAAGGGCTTTAGTTTGTGGAGCATAGATTGTAATAATTCTAAATCGTTTCAAATAGTATGAAAAATCTAGTAATGTGGATCTGCCCAGACAAATATCTACTAATCTAGTAACCTGTATTCCAGGATTAGTGATAAGGATCCCCACCCCATCATATAACTCCATCCCTATGGACCAAAATGAGGGGCCTAATGTCCAGGCCCTAGACTCCCTCAAAAGTTCACCATTTGTTGTTACTCTAGTGTCTACTATACAAATTATATTACACCCCAACTCCTGCAGAGATAACATTGTACTAGTTGATTTCCTGTCTCCTTTAATGCTGTTGACATTAACTGAAGAGATGGACAGGTGATCTGAAGGGGCTAAGGTGTGCCTCATAGTGTAGAATTTATGGTGTTTGGGCCTTCTGTCTCTGCCTGGTTCTTTTGGTGATGGAATCTGACCCCCTCATCTTCAGTGTCTGTATAAGAAATAATGGACAATGAGTCATTTCCTCTCCTCAGAATCACCATCTTCTGATAGCAGAACAGCAAATTTATTTCCATCTTTCCAAGATCTAGGTATAGTCTCACTACTATTCCCTCCAATCTTCCTAGATACTACTTTCCCTATCCTGTACCTCTTTGTTTGGGTGACTGTTTTAAATATTTCTTTTTCTGGGGGCATTTTTCCTGTCAAGTCTCCACCTTCTTCAGGAATATGTTTTGATGAGGTATTTGCAAAGCTTGACCAGTGGGGGCCTTATCTTTAAGGGCTTGAGCAGCGCTTCTTGCCCTGAGACCTCTGAGTCTGTGGTAGCCATAACCTGTATTCCTGCATCCTGACTCAAAGAAACATTATTTTGAACCTGTTCACCAAAGTGTTTATCCATTTGTTTCTCAGTTTGCTGTGCTATTCACTTAGCATGCAGCTGTTGTGCAATGTTAATCAGCCCCTCATGAGATGGACGATCTTCCCGGTTATGGGAGGCCCATAAGCGTGTCCAGTCTGCTCACATAGGTTGCACCGAAATAAGTTTAAACATTTACCTGATGAATGCCCAAACTCCAAGCAGTAACTGCATTTCATGGTATTACAAGAGGAGCTTAAATGTGTTCTTGCCCCACATTTAAAACATGATCTTGGCTGTTCAGCATAAAATTGAGCCCCTATCTTTCCCCAGATAGAATGTACTAGGGAGATGGATAGGCCCTATTAGTAGTAATCAGTTTTGCCCACTCTCCTCCCCATCCCAAATCTGTTCACTGTCAAGTGTGGGGAGTTGGTCTACTCAAAATCTCACATCTTTGCCACAACCAGTATAAAATATATTTAATATTTACACCTTCATTTTTGAACATAATTGTTATGTTCTTTACAGCTAGTTTAGATAGGGGTATAGCATGGAAAGGACCCCATAGGGAGAGTTCTTTAATTTCATACTGCACCCAAACCAATCAAGTCCTGACACATTTTGAAACTAATATCAAAACTATTATTCCCAGGTGTATCAGTGCAAAAGTTCAGAAGAAAATAATTTAAAAGAGCCTTCTTCATACAGTAATTGGATTGCATTTTGGAGGTGGGGTCTGGTTCCCTCTATTCTGAAATAATTCAGATATTTTCAATATGGGGCCCCCACTCCCTCCTTCCTCCTCATCTAATGACTGTCCTGCAATGCCTAGTCTGAGGGTACCTCAATTCTCCTTGAGGGGCCTTGGGTATCAATATTCATATCATTAGAAACAACAATATTTTCAGAGGCATTATGATCTGCAACAGTCTCTAATAGCACCTTACCCTGGGGTTCGTTGGAGCTCAGGTCCTCCGGATTGTTGGTGGCCACAATTTCAGCTGAATTTTGGATCATAGCAACATGTGTAGGGTCTGTACTGTCTGGAACCCACTGTCCATTTGAGTTCTGCTCCCAGCCTGCATTTTCTAACGCTAGGATAGGGGACCAGTTAATGTCAGTTTGTTCTCCCGTTTCTGGTAGTGTCTCTGTTTGCCTGCATTGTCAAGGGGATTTCGGCAGATTTACTCCACCCAGGCTTTGTCCTATCTTTGTCAAAAGAAAAACATGGCCATCTTGCAATTATTGTACAGCAGTTTGGGGTTTCCGCAGAGACGCTAGCTCCTGACCCCTCCCCATTCCAAGACTCTTTGTTCGTGCTGCCGACTTTGTGTTTTCGTTCGATTCAGGCTTTTGGCACACAGCTGCAACACTGAACTGCCAGCCTACATTGCTAGTTCACTCCTTAGATTTGACTTTGGATTTGCTTTTGGATTTTTGGGTTTAACAACCCCTCCTGCTTCACAACTTTGAGGCTTAGTAGATTTTTGTGTTTCCCGCTGCACTGAAGCATTTTGCTTTGCTGGATGTGCCAAGTAAGCAAACTGCTGGAGTGACAGAATCCTCGGTACAGTTGACAGTCTCTACTTCCACAGTTGGTGCGTTTAACGAACCATCGAGCTGTTGCAGTTCCAACAAGAGTATTTCTTTTCTTTTTAAAATTTCCTCCCATTCTGGTGATTATTTTCCACATATCGACACAGCTTCTGAAACACTGGGTACTTCAGCCTGATTCCCTTCTAGCATTACTGTCGATTCCGAATCCAACAAAAGAGATGCATCTAGTACTGCATCAATGGCCTCTTGAGTTCCTGTGTTGGGGTGGAGGCCTGCTCCCCTGCACATTCAGCATCCATCTCCTCCTAAGGCCCCAACATACTGGCCATCCTAGAGCAGATGGCCAGAGGGTCCCCCTACCAGAGGATTTGAGGAATTACCCCGGTGCTCAGGCCAAATTTACCCCGATTCATTAAAAATACCAGAAACAGCTTAATCTGGTTAAAAGTCAGTTGGCATTCATCTGTATCTCCCTCCCCTGGATCATGCCTGAAAATAGGCAGAATTTGTCTAGTGCACTTACCCAGTCAACAAAAACTAAATATATAAATAAATTACAGCGGTTTCAAAATTACAGAGGATTCTAGAAGAAACAGCATTAGGACTAAGCCTGTAGAGTGCTGTGGTAAGCCAAATTAAGTAGCTTAATGATACAACATGAGTAGAATGGGATAGCAAGAGGTAGACCCAATTGAGAAGGCAGCCTAGCAGGCCTTGTCATAGTAGAGAGAGATAAGATGAGAGCTCACGTGGGTAGTAGAATGTGGAAATTGGATCAGGGGATTTTTAATAATTGTAGCTAAAACTAGCTTTTAGGAAAAAAATGTTCATTGCATTGCTGGTTGAAGGTACATCTCAGGCTGTTAATCTTTCTAAGTATGCCACTGAGAATACATCCCTTTCTGTGACCTGATCAGTGTCATTAAAGGAAAATGGCCCCAAGACCATTATTATTTATATAATCTTGGATTAACAATACCTTTGAGCTTAGAGCTCATTTGCAAAGGTTCCATATCGATAAGATGACATACAATGATATAAAAATACAGTACAATAAAAAATCTTAAGAACAGGGTACAGTGTATGTTGTTCAATGAAACAAGCATAGCAGTAAGAGAGGTACAATCATACTGCAACAATTGTCATTAAGGTAGGTACTCAGGTCCCTGACTGCATAAAGGTTTCAAGGTTTGGGGTAGGAGTAAACTAGCTAGGGCAGTTAAAAGCCTTGTCAGTGAGCAGGAGAAAAAAGGGGGTGCAGTGGGAAGGAGATGTGGAAGGGTTGGGGACACTAGCTGGGGCAGCTGAGGCCTTGTCAGTGATGGGAATAAGGCGGGGGCAGAAGGGGGAGAGGAGGCAGGTTGGGGGTCAGAGCAGCCGGAAAACTTGTCAGTGGCAGGGTGGAGGGGTAGGACAGGGGTGCAATTTGATATAGGGAGTTGGAGTGGGAAAATCGAAAGTGGAGTATAGGAAGTAAGAGGGATGGGAAGCAAATGGAAGAGGGGGGAGAAGGGGCAGATAGTGCTAGTGGAGCTGGGTAAGGCTAGGGACCTGGATTAGGTTGGGAGAGACAGGCTAAAAATATACTAGTTTAACCTGAAATAACAGATACATAGACACTGTCAGCAGATATGGGCCTATGGCCCACCCAGTCTGCCCATTTCAGTTTGTAAGTTCACTTTATGTTTTCCTAGAAGTCTGTTACCCCTTACCCCTGACCTCCAGAATTCCCTTATATCTATCCCATGCATTCTTAAACCCTGTGATTGTTTCAGCCCCCACTACTTCCTCTGGAAGGGTGTTCCACTTGTCCACCACCCATTTTATGAAGAAATTCTTCCTCATGTTTCCTCTGAATCACCCTCCTCCAACTTCATCCCATGCCTTCTAGTCCTGGAACATCTTTTCACTGAAAATAGTGTGTTCCTGCCCTGTTCATCCCTATAAGGTACTTGTATGTCTGTCAAATCTCTTCTCTCCTCCAGGAGTACATATTTAAGTCCTTCAACCTGTTCTCATAGGACTTGTGATGCAATTCATGCACCATCTTTGTTGCCCTCCTCTGAACCTTCTCTACCCTGTCTATGTCCTTACATAGGTAAGGTCTCAGAACTGTACACTGTACTCCAGGTGGGGCCTCACTAGTGTCTTGTTTAGTGGAATTATGACCTCCCTTTTCCTGCTGGTGATGCCCCTGCCTATGCATCCCAGCATCCTATTTGCTTTACCTGCTGCCTTGTTGCACTGTTTCCCTACCTTGAGGTAATCAGAAATGATAACCCCAAGATCCCTTTTCTGCTTGGTGCATGCTATATCCTCACCCCCCAACTGATATGTTGTTTCAGGGTTTTTGTGCCCCATATGCATTATCTTGCACTTCTTTGCATTGAATTTCAACTGCCAAACCCTTGACCATTCTTCAAGTTTCTGCAGGTTCCTCCTCATTCTGTCTACACCCTCTGGTGTGTCCGCTCTATTACAGAGCTTCATGTCATCAGCAAACAGGGAAATTCTGCCTTCCATTTCTGTGCAATGTCACTGATGAAGACATTGAATAGGACTGGTCCCAGTACTGATCCCTGCAGTAACCCACTGGTCACTCTTCCTTCTGTGGAGTGACATCCATTTATGACCACTGTCTGTGTCCGGCCACTCAGCCAACTATCTACTCACCGCACTACTGTCCTGCCCACTCCCATATTCCCAGTTTGTTCAATAGCCATCTATGTGGCACAGTGTCAATAGCCTTGCTGAAGTCCAGATAGGCCCCTCCTCCCTGATCCACCTCCCTTGTCACCCAGTCGAACAATTCAATGAGCGTTGGTCTCACATTACCTCCCCGCCCCATGAAACCATGCTGCCTTGGGTCCTGTAGTCCACTGGCAACCAGATGTTCCACCAATCTCGCCTTCAGTAGTGCTTCCATGATGTTTCCCACTACTGAGGTCAGGCTGACTGGTCTGTAGTTCCCCATTTCCTTTTTGTTCCAGCTTTTGTATAAAGGGACTATATCTGCTGTCCTCCAGTCTTTGGGTACCTCCCGTTTCCAGTGATTGGCTAAACAGAATTGCCAGAAATTCAGCCACCACTTCTCTTAGTTCCTTTAGAACCATGGGGTGCACCCCATCTGGCCCCATTGCTTTATCAACTCTTATTCCTTAAAGTTCCTTCAGGACTCTTTCCCGGGTAAAGGAACTTGTGTCCATTTCTGCACTGTTCCCACTCCTTACACTCCCTTCAGACCCCTTACCCACCTCTTCCTCAGTAAAGACTGAGCAGAAATACCTGTTCAGCATGTCAGCTTTACTGTTGTCATCCTCTATGCGGCCCCGTCCTCCCCCTTCAGTCTCACTATCCCTCCCTTTGCATTTCTTTTTTCACTTATGTACCTGTAAAAGGTTTTATCCCCTCGACCCACTTATTTTGTGATGCGCTCTTCTGTCTGAGCTTTGGCTTCCCTTACTGACCTCCCTGCCTCCCTTTGCTTCTCCTGGTACATTTCCCTATGCCCTTCTGCCTACGTCTTTTTGTATTGCCTGAATGCAATCTTTTTGGTTTTCACTTTTTCCACTACCTCCTTGGAAAACCATAATGGCCTCCTGTTCCTTTTCTTCTTGCTAACCTGCTTAATACAGAATTCTGTTGCTCTTGTAATCCCCATTTTAAATATTGCCCACTGTTTCTCAACCCCTGATTCCTGCCCCATTCCCATTAATGCCTCTTTCAAACATCTCCACATTTTCCCATAGTCTGCCCCCCCTCCCCAAAATCCAGGATAAATGCTTTTGTGTGGTTTGGTTCTGCTCCTTTTGTGATTTCAAACCACAGTGACTGGTGGTCACTGTTTCCCAGTGACCACCTGCTCCCCAGGTGCTCCTCACTGATACCCCAATCACACTGTCCCCAGTGTGAGCACCACTATTGCCTTCTGCTGAGCTGGTTCCATGACCAGTTGCTTGAGAAAGACACCTTGAAGGGAGTCCAGGCTAAATCTGCTCCTGGTTGATGCTGCTGCTGGGAGGCTCCAGTCCATGTCTGGAATATTGACATCTCCAACCAACACCACCGCACCATTGTCTGCCATCCTTTGGATGGCTAGCATCAGCTCCCTATCTGTTTCTTCCTCCTGTGCTGGTGGTCTGTAGACCACCCGTGCAGATGGCTGTCCCAATTTTTCTTTCCAGCTTAACCCACAGTATCTCTCCCCCATTTTGTTTCCTCCTGGATCTCTGTGGCCTTTATGACATCTTTTACATAAAGTGTCACTCATCCTCCATTCCTGTCGCCCCTGTCTCTTCTGAATATGTTGTAGCCAGGTATGGCCATCTCCCAGTTGTGGTTATCATTACACTAGGTCTCTGTGATGGCCACAATGTTCAGGTCCGACTGCACCATGACAGCCTCCAGATCCTCCATCTTGTTGCTAAGCCTCCTGGCATTGGCACACATGGCTTTCCATGATTTTAACTCCCTGAACTGTTTAGCTGTTCTACTCCAGACCCCTCCCTGGTTGTCCTTTATCCCTGGTTCTCCCTGCTGTCTGCCCTTCTGTTGAATGTTTCCCTTTCTGCCTATCCAACTCTTGGGTGCTTATCTTCATATTTTGCACTGCTTTGTAGAGATATCCACTCCTCCTGTTCATTGGTTCCACTGCTAGCTGTGGAGGGGTGGGCAATTAGATACCCTCCTTGCTGGCCTGCTACCTGCCTGGTTTAAATGCTTGTCCATGCAGCATTTAAACTTATCATTAGTGCTTGGATTCCCTCAGGAGAGATGCAGGCCATCAGGCTGAACAAGCCTCCATCCCTCCACAATCAGGTTTTATTCAGAGGTTGTGAACAAGGATGGGGCGTAAATTTAGTTAAATGATTCTTAGTCTAACTAAACTCAGGTTCTTGGCATGCACTGTTTAGTCCCAAATAATTAGGTCTACAATGCTGGGTAGCCAGGATGGAATGATGGCTAGCCAGAGGCATTGCTCAGGGTTGGCCGGCATTGCAGCTGTTATTGGAGCCCTTAATGTAAAGAAACGGCAGTTAGCATGCATAATGAAAAGGTGATTATTTGTAATATGGGCCAGTTGGCCCAGTTTCTGGAAACCCAGAAATTTTAAGGAAGAAATCAAATGGTACCACAGATAATCAAGTAACTTGTTGCAGGGAGCTGCTCAGGGTGTACTCATGCTACCAATTGGCTATGATGTCACAGAAGATATGGAGACTGCGTGTAGATCTCTGATGAGCATGGGGAAGCAGGGCCCTCACAACACACTTTCTCTTCATGGCCATTCCCTCCAGGTGGCTGCAACCTGCGAGTTGTTGCTGCACTGGGGCTGGATCCCCAAAGCTGGTCTCTTGCGGAGGAGAGTCTTTGGTGCAAGACAATTGGTCTGGACCAGGCTGGCAAAGGCCCAGGTGTGATGAGCACATTGCAAAGTTCAGTTTGGTTTGCTGGTGAAGCTTCCAGTTGGCGTAACAATTGGGTCACGGGCAGGTAGGCCTCGACCCACTATGAACATTCAGCACATTTAATAAGAACAGCATTAACTTTTCTCACAGATTGGATACAGTCCGATTGCTACTGCAGTCGATTACTGAGTTAGCCTCTTAATCCAATTTCAGTCTCTCACACTAGCTGGGCCGAACGCTTCACAAGAGCAAATCTTCAGTCCAACTCTCAAGCAGTGTCTTCAAACGTCTCCGATGCTTTCTGCCACAGTTTCAGTTATGAATCGGAATATTCTGACTTCTGCAATCAGGCAGTCCAATGCAGGAGAACAGTGGTCGGGAGGCAAGTTAGGCCTCTTCCTGCCGATTTCTGTAAGCTCCGTGTGGGAGCAGCTCCTCGAGAGCTCGAGCTGCTCACTCTTCAAGCTCCAACTCTAATTGATCCACTGTCTCTAACAGTTCTGTGGCTTTCCCTTGGACTCCTAAGTTTGGGTTGGCTGGGGCAGCTGTCAGTCACAGGTTGGACTCCCCTTCAGTTCAGTTTAGGCTGGCCCAAAACTACAAAAACTACAGTTTTCCTTCCCACGAGGCACTTGGGCAGGACGCTAGGTCCCCTGAGTCTATTGGTCCACTCACTGGAAGTCTCAAATCAAACATGGTGGCTCCCATTCAGAAAGGCAAACTGCAAGGAAAGCAGGTTAAACAAACTCTCTAATTTAAATATAACAGCAAGTAGAAATAAACAAGTACAGCTCCAGTTCAAGCTCCCTCTGCTTTATTATCGACTGCAGAGGGGAGCAAATCAATGTTGTGTCTGGCCAGTCGCATGACTTAAAGCACTCAGATACAGCCCAGATCATTTACTATACACATAGAGGCTGAATTCTTAAAGGGACAGGCGCAGAGGCATATCATGGTGCTCATACTTAAATCAACAGAAGCAAAAGATAACCTTAGATCTATTACCTCTACAGGACATCAGCCTAGCAGCAGGCATGGAAGGTAAATCCCAAATTGGTGGGGAGGGTTACACTAGCCTTGTACTGCCTCAACCAGATTCACCCCAAGACCTTATCAATGTATCCTTGTAAACCCTCCCTCAGTACCCTTGCCCCCTCCTCACTCAAATGCAGTCTTTCTCTCCAGTACAGATCCTCATCCCTCCATGTGTTCCCCCACTCTCCAATACATTTAAATCCTTCCCCCCTGCCCATCCCCTGAGCCATTTATTGAACTCCATGATTCTATTCTGCCTTGCGGTGCTGGCACAGGGGACCGGCAAGATCTCCAAAAAAGCCAAGGATTTAGCCCCTTCCAGGCATCTCTGTGCCAACGCCCTGAACTTCCTCTTGACCGCCAACACTTCATTGCCTGCCAGGTCATTTGTCCCCAAATGAATGATAAGGTGTGGTTTTCCAGTGGATTTTCAGCTTTAAACAGCAGCTTCAATCCCCACTATAACACACAGCAGATGCCGCAGGAATTCTGGAAGATGCAGGCACATGCTCTCTTCTTGCACACAGTCTCTGAACATTCAACCTGCTTCCAAAGCAGCTTCAGCAGGGATGCATTCTCTCAGTCAATTTGTTCAGTTCTCAAGCAGTTTCCACACAGCCCAGCTAGCACCCCATTCCTGAGACATTTAGCCTCTTCAAGCAGCTTTTCAAACCCCAAATTCAAAGCAGAATTTCTGCAGAAACTATCCCCTTTCAAAAGGGGAACAGCACAATCCAGATTACCTTGAACGTTCCCAGATCAGTCCAACCTTTTCTCTCTCTGAAAGGATTCTCTCCTTTTCTGAGCAACACCCCAAAAAAACTTTCTTTTACTTCACCATCTCCTACCACCCCTTTCTTTCTCTTTTCCTTCACTCTCCTACCCTCTCCTTCCTCTTTCCCCAGTCTACCCTCTCTCTTTTCTCCACCTAGACCTCCCCCTTTTTTCACCCTTGTCCTTTCCCCCTCCATTATGAACCACATTGTTTCTTCCCTGATTATTGTTGACAAAGCCTCTGACAGCTCATACACTGTTAACTGGAAACTCTCTAACTGTTACCCAGTATAATTGTAACCTCCTGTTGTAATTTCTCTACTTCTGCCTAGTCACTTAGCTTGCCCTTGTCCCCTGAGCCTATTATCCCTCACCATCCTTCCTTCCTTAACCCATATCCTCTGTTCTTGTAACCCTAACCATCCTCGCTTCTCCTCTCTTCCCTTCCCACTTTAGCCATCCCTCCTGTACCTTTTTTACTGTCCTTACCCTCTCCCTTCTCCTGCCTCTCGCTCCTCCTGTTCCCTGCCGCTACACTCCCCCTCTAGCCGACCTCTACTCTCCTCCCTGCCGTCTCTCGGTTCCACCAGTCCGGCTGCAGGTTGTAACCTTGTACCGCTAAAGCCGTACCGCACGTCTCCTTTCTGATCCACCTCTCACCTTTCTGCCCTTCTCACTGCTATCTTTTCCCCTCCTTCATTCATTCTGTCCTTCATCTCCCCTTTTGTACTGTCCTCACCCCCTCCCCTCTCCTACTTATCATCTCTTCCACCTGTCTGCATCCTGCCGTGACTTCCCCGATCTCTCCCTTTTCTTCTGCCGTCTCTTAGTTCCATCGGTCTGGTCGCAGGTCGTTACCCTGTGCCGCTAAAGCCGTATTCGCTGCATTACTTCTGTGTTCTTCTCCCTCCTTTGTGCCGCCTCGCTCTTAACTAGGAGCACTCCATTAACCTCCCCTTACTTGTTTCCCTACTTATTCCATGCCCATCATCCCCAATCTCTAATGTACCCTGCACTTCCCACCCTGCACTGCCCTCTACCTTCCTGTCCTCCCCCGTCCCCTTAGTTGAAATCCCTCACCCCTCAATCCCTCTATACCATTGCACACGGTCCCTACCACCTTCCCTCCCCTGCACATTACCTTCCCCTATTTTATGCTCCCTTTGTAACTCTCCCCTGCTTCCTGACCTCTCTTCTCTCCTGCCGACTCCCGGTTCCACCAACCCGGCTGCAGGTGGTAACCTTCTTCCGCTAAAGCCGCACTCGCCGCCTCCCTTCTGCTTTAACCTTCCCTCATCCCCTGCCCTTTATCTCACTGTTTGCTCTACTCCCCCCTTTTCCCTCTCTCCTGCTTTACCCACCCACCTGTCCCCTACCACCTCACCTTCTAGTTATCAACAATGTATACATGTCTGATGATTCTCAATTGTTATGCTTTGACTACACTGTATGACTATGTCCTTTCCCAATGTATCTTGCTTTCTGTGTAATTTTTATGTATCACTGTGTTCTGTAACTGTACCTCCCGGGTCGTGCCTGAAAATAGTCACCTGATGGCTAGTGCACTTACCAGTCAACAAAAACTAAATAAATAAAATAAATAATCTAATAAGTTAATTAATTTCCCATGGACTGTCTTTATCAGTTTCAGCTATGTAATTATGGGTAGCCTGTCTTGTTCAGCTTTTATTTATTTAGCTATCTACTGTATTTATCTATCTAGGAAAGTACCTTTGAGCCAAAGGCTCTTTTACAAAGATTCTACATCATAGCAATCACATATATACAAATTCAAAATACAGAGGTTACATATACACAATCATCAAATTTTCAGTTTACAGCAAAGCAATGTTACAACCAGTAAAAGTATCAAATGAGGAGTACAAAATACTGAGCAGAAAATGCTAGAACAGGTTCAGTTGGTAAAGTTATGCACTTCTGCAGATATAGACAGTTGCTTTGGGGTCAGGGTATCACACAGTAATATAACCAGGACAAGGTCACTTGGCCCAGTTAAGAAATTAAGGCAGTTAGCAATATAAAATGTTTCAGAAAACACGGTGAGCATCAGAACTAAAATTAGGTAAGCTATGAAAACACTTACCTAGGTTGCCAGAGCATGTTAAAGTATCAGTTCTATTGTCTGAAGTGCTAATAAGAATAGACAGCAAGGGCCCATGTTACCAGGGTGAGAAGTGACAAGGTATAGACCCTGAAACTTATGGGAGTGACTTACCAGGGTGGGAGGAGGTGAACAAAAGTAAAAATGAGAGAAGGATAACAAGAGAAAATTAAGGAAATGGGGAGGGTTGGGAAATCAGAAAATGGGGAGAGGGAAGAGGGTGGAGATGACAGAGGGAGGGGAAGGAACGTTATGGTCAGAGGGGGTGGAGGATGAGGAGGAAACATGGGGAAAGCCAGAGGGTGGGGGTGGGAAAAAGTGGGGGAAACAAAGGGAAGGAAACAGGGAGAAGGTACACAGGACATGGAGAAGAGAGGGGATGAGGGAAATAAGAATGTCACTGGGATGCAGGGCAGTGGGGATGGAGGGGTGAAAGTGGAATAATGAGAGGGAAAGGAAGAGGAGAGCCAGGGGGTATAACAGAAAGTAGGGAGGGGAGAGGAGCAAGATTAGAGGGCAAGTAGGAAGGTGGAAGACTGATGAGAGTAGAGTAGATGAGAGGGGGAATCAGGTCCCACAGTCGCAGTTGCTGTTTGAGGCTAGAGCCGAACAAAGTTTAGATTTAAAAGGTCCTAGCTTTACTTCTTTTGTAATGCCTAAGTCAAGTGCATTGAGCCACACTGGCACCCGGTACTCATAAGACCGTTGATCTTGTGTGGTTCGGCAGAAGGGAATGCTTAGGGTCGAATTGTTTGCCCCCTGATGCATCTTGTGGTGTTAGGCTTGTTAAGGAGGCTTTACAGTCCTGGAGTGGTAAGTCCAAGTGTAGATTTCTTGGGGAGAAGGCAAACTTGATACTGACTGTGGCAATCAAGGTTGAACCATCCTGTCTGAGAGTATAGCTCACTGGTGTGGGTGAGGTGGGGTATGCCTAAGACTAGATGACATGCTTTGTTAAGCACTGTTCTGATATGTTTTAGTGAGGATTGGGAGGCAGACCCACAGACTGCTAGACCATAGTCAATCACTGAGAACACTGAGTTGTTTACTGCAATTTTTAGTCCTTCAGCAGTAAGACAATGACGATGTCTGTACAGTAGTCCCAGTTCTGCATTGCATGACTTTGCAACTCAGTCAATATGTTGGCTGAATGATAGGGTGCTGTCTAGTGTCACTCCCAGGTATTTAAAAGTTTGGACCATTTCAAGGGGAGAGTTCTGACTGTTAAGAATGTTAAGTTGGTTGAATACAGTGTTTGTTACGTGACTATGTGAATAACATGGTCTTGGCTTTTTTGTAATTAAGGAGTAATTTGGATTGAAGGAACCAATGTTCTACAGAGGAGAAATTATCCTGCATTCACTTTTCAAGTATGGTGGGATTGGCATTGCATGACTATAGGACCGTGTCATCTGCGTAAAGCAGAATGTGATCATTTACAGATTGTGGGAGGTTGTTTAGAAATACACTGAACAGTAGGGAGCCAATGAGAACTGTGGGGAACCCCCTGTGGTGACACTATGGTTTTCGGAGAAGGTGTCTTGTATTTTCACTTTTTGGACCCTTCTGGTGAGGCAGCTCCTGAACCAGTCTACAGATTCAGAGGAGAGGCCGGAAAGGGAGAGTTGACCCAGGAGCAGATGATGGTTCATGGTGTCAAAGGCCTTGGTGAGATCTATGTACATAACATAGAAACATAGAATTTGATGGCAGATAAGGACCGCTTGGCCCACCCAGTCTGCCCATTTCCCTATCTGACGGATAAGCTGCAGATTCTAGTTAATCAACAGCTTACTTCCTCCTGCCCCCCCACTAGAATTGCCTTATGCCTGTCCCATGCATTCTTGAATTCTCCCACTGTTCCTGACTCCACAACCTCCTCAGGAAGGCTGTTCCATGCATCCACAACTCTCTCTGTGAAAAAATACTTTTTTAACATTACCTCTGAGCCATCCCCTCTCTATCTTCAAATTGTGCTCCCTTGTTCTTGCACATCTCTTCTTCTGAAAGATACTACCCTCTTGTACCTTGTTAATTCCCTTGAGATACTTGAAAGTTTCTATCATGTCCTTCCTTTCCTCAAAGGTATACATGTTAAGCTGCTTTAGTCTCTCCTCGTATGTCTTCTGGTGCAGACCTTGCACCATTTTGGTTGCCCTCCTCTGAACAGCCTCCACTCTGTCTATGTCTTTGCGGAGATGGGGTCTCCAGAATTGCACGCAGTACTCCAGATGCGGTCTCACTAACTGTCTGTAGAGAGGGATAACAACTTCCTGTTTTCTACTGTTGATGCCTCTTCCTATGCATCCCAGTATCCCCCCAGCCCTCCTTACTGCCTGCTCACATTGCTTGGTCATCTTTAGGTCATCTGATATAATTACTCTAGGTCTCTTTTGATTTTTGTCGTTGGTATTAACTCATCCCCCATTGTGTACTCTTCCCCTGGATTTTTGTTTCCCAAATGCATTTCCTTGCACTTCTTTGCATTGAATCTGAGCTGCCACGTATTTGACCATTCCTCCAACCTTGCCAAGTTCCATTTCATTCTTTCCACCCCACCTTGTGTATCAACCCTGTTGCAGATCTTTGTGTCATCTGCAATGAGGCATACCTTTCCTTCCAGGTGCTCTCCAATGTCACTTATAAAGATATTAAAAAGGACCGGTCCCAGTACCGAACCCTGTGGTACCCCTCTAGTTACCCTCCTTTCTTCACTGTGGACTCTGTTTACTATTACCTTTTGCATCCTGTTGTCCAACCAATTTTTTATCCAGGCTACCACCTTGCGACCCACTCCAAGGCTGGCTAACTTGTATATTAATCTTTTGTGTGAGACTGTGTCAAATGCCTTGCTAAAATCTAGGTAGATCATGTCCACAGCCCCTCCCTGGTCTACTACTTTGGTCACCCAGTCAAAGAAATCTATTAGGTTCATCTGACATGACCTTCCTGTTGTGAAACCATGCTGCCTTGGGTCCTGTGTCCCACTGGCCTCTAGGTACTCAACAATTCTTTCCTTCAGAAGTGATTCCATCATTTTCCCTAACACTGAAGTCAAACTAACTGGTCTGTAGTTTCCTGCCTTTGCCCTGCTCCCACTTTTGTGAAGTGGAATCACATTTGCCCTACTCCAGTCCTCAGGTACAACTCCATCCTCCCATGATTTGTTAAAGAGAGTAGTCAGTGGTGTTACTAGTTCTACCCTTAGTTCTTTTAGTATTCTTGGGTGAATCCCATCAGGCTCCATTGCTTTGTCCACCCTCAGTTTCAAGAGTTCTTTCAAAATCCTTTCTTCTGTGAATGGACTGGTATCGACCACCCTATTGAGAGATTCTCCCTTGTTTGGTTTAGGCACCTCCCCACCTCATCTGTTGTGAATACTGAGCAGAAATATTCATTCAGTATCCTGCTTTTCACTGTTACCCTCTGCTCACATTCCTCCCTTTATTAAGTCTCTGTATCCCTCCTTGGTCTTTCTGCACTCCCTAATGTACCTATAAAAGTTTTATCCCCTTCTTAACAGAGTTGGCTATCTTTTCCTCAGTTTGTGCCTTTGCTATTCTGACTTCTTCTCTGCCTCCTTCTGCTTTAACTGATAAAGTTCTCTGTCCTGCTCCTTCTGTGTTTCCTTATATTTCATGAATGCTATCCTTTTCTCCTTAACCATTCCTGCCACCTCTTTTGAGAACCATAGTGGTTTTTTCCTTTGTTTTGTTTTATTGATTTGCTTCACACAAAAGCTTGTTGCTTCTGTGATGGCTGTTTTGATTATTCCCCATTGTTCCTCCACCCCCCCTTCTTGCCCATTTGCTAGTGCTTTTCTAAGGCACTCTCTGATTTTCCCAAAGTCAGCCTTCCTAAAGTCCAATACTCTTGTTTTTGTATGGCTTGACTCTATGGCTATATTTATTGTGAACCACACTGTTTGGTGGTCATTTGTTCCCAGATGGCTACCCACTTCTAAATCTGAGATCCTTTTTCCTTCCCCATTTGAGAGTACCAGGTCTAAGACTGCTCCCTCCTGAGTAGGTTCCAACACTAGCTGTCTGAGGCATGCCCTGTGGGCATCAAGAATGACCCTGCTCTTGGATGTGCCTGCAGCAAAGGTACTCCAGTTAACATCTGGCATATTCAGGTCTCCCATCAACAATATCTCCCTTTTTCTGCCATTTAAGGATGCCTTCTCTCATTTCCTTGTCCATTTCCTCCCCTGAGATGGGGTCTGTACACAACCCCATATGGATTGGGTGCCATTTCCTGTCCCAGGGTGACCCATAGTGACTCATCAACTTCATGTTTACTCTTTAGTTCTGTTGCTTTAATCCCTTCCTTATATAGACAGCTACTCCTCCTCCTCCTCCTCTTTTACCCACCCTGTCCCTCCTGTAGACTGTGTATCCTGGTATGCTGACTTCCCCTCATGGTTCTCTTGTACCACGTTTCAGTGACTGCCACAATATCCAGGCATCCTCTTCCATTAAGGCCACTAGTTCAGGGAGCTTGTTGCACAGACTACAGGCATTGGTACTCATCACCTTCCATTTATTTTTATGGTCTTACCTCTTTTAGCCCCATCCCTGTCCTTAACACCTTTTCTGGGTTTATCCCTGTCCTGCTCCCTACTGACTTCTCTGCCTTGGTGTTTACCTCTTTAACTACTACGCTTTGTGGGGGAGGCTGAGATTACTCTGCTCCATTTCAGTGCCTCCCCTTGGCTAATTTAAATGCTTGCCAATGAATCATTTAAATCTGTCACCTAGGATCCTGGATCCCCCTGGACAGATGCAGACCATCGCACCAGTATAAGCCTGCATCCCTCCAGGTGGCTCCCCAGTCCCCCAATGAAGCCAAAACCCTGAGCTCCACACCAGTTTTCAACCATTCATTGAATCCCATGGTGCGGGATACCGTAGCATCATCCTTGCCATAGACAGGCAGCACCTCCGAGAAGGTTACCGTACATGCTACTTGTCTAAGGCCCCTCCCCAACTCCACAAACTCCTTTTGCACTGCTCTGATCCCATTTACAGCCAGATCAATTGTCCCTAGGTGGACAATGACATCCAACTCCCTCCCACATGCAGCTGCTCCTCCAATCCTGAGGATTCACTTCCTGTCCCTCCAAGCCATGGCACCAGGCAGGCACCTTACCTCCCTATCCCCTTCCTCCCAAACGTCTACCCCCCTAATGATTGAGTCCCCCACCAGGAGTTGTTTCCTTTCCCTGTGGGGTCTCATGCCACCCTCCTGTGGGTCTCCTTTGTGGAGGTTCCCAGCATCCTCGTTGGTCTCTACTGCAGGTGTCTCCATAAAGGAACCACTCTTTGCCAGAACATCATATGAATTGTGGAGAGCTACAACTGGAGGGATGCACCTCTGTTCCATCACCATCTCCCTCCCTGAGCCCACCTTGTTCCAACCGCTCCTCTTTCTTGGCAACCTCTGAGGTAACAGTGGTGGCCCTAGTGGTCCCTGGGTGGGGGAAGAGGTTTCACGAATCCTAGCCAGGTCAGCCTGGAGATGGGAAACCTCCTCCCTCAGACCAGAGAGGTGCCTGCAAACAGGGTAGCATCGCAGCCTCCAGAATGTCTCCCGGAACACTGCTGCTCCACAGCCATTGCACTGCACCACTCCCATCTTGACTTATTTTGTGTCCGCTCTCCTGTTGCTTTGTATGCTTATTGTCTCCTCCCTCTATGTATTTTTACACTTACTTTCCTGCTGTCTATGTGCCCTTACAACTCTCACCCTTCCTGTTCTGGGACAGGAACTTCCTGTAGTCTTCAGTAGTCTCCTTCCTCCGTGATTGGATTCAGATCTCCAGCAGCCGGGGGGATAAAGTTATTTTTTTGTTTGTTTTAGGTTCCTTCAAGGTTGCTGAAACTAATGTGTCTCAGTGATTCTTCACTTCCTACTGCCAAACAGGAAGTTCCTGTTGTCAGTCAAATTCAGTGGCTATAAAACTAGAATTGGCTTTGGGTGGAGGGGTGGGAAGGAGGGAAACTAGTGAAAAATCTGTAGTTCTGGACTTCTGTTTCTTGCTCTGCAATCAGTTCTCTTCTGCTAGAAACAGCTGGAAGCTGTAATTGGAGACAGGTGCTTTTGTAGTCCCGAGCAAGAGCCCTCGGTCCAGGGCATTGTGAATAAAACTGGTATACTCGACTAGAGTGGTTGTAGTACTTTGTTGTTTGCAAAAGTCGTGTTATTGCTGGCATTGCAGTTTGTATTTGTCCAGATATTCTGTCAGTTAGTCAGAAACAATACACTCTAATGCCTTTGAGAGAGGGGGTAAGATTGATATTGGTTGGTAGTTTGCAAAGTTGTCTCTGTCTCCACTTTTGAAGACAGGGGTGACAACCGCCACCTTCCAGATCCGTGGGAATTCACCAGACGTCAGGAAAAGATTTAGGATTTTGGTGAGCGGAGTGAGAATTATGTCCAGGGTAAGTCTGAACTACTTTGAGGTCCAGCTGATCACTACTAGTCCTGGAATTTCTGAGAGCTTTTATTAGGTATTTTTAGCCTCGTGAGGGTGATAACTCTGAGTAGAAAGGCAGGTGGGAGTTTGATTGGGTCCCTGGGTTTTGTGTGGGGTATATATATCAGTTGGGGGTTGGAGGAAGCTAGGAGGCAGTAGCTGCTGAGGTTGGTAAATGCTTTGTTGAAAACATTAGCTATGTGATAGTGATCCTCGTTGGATAACCCTCGCTTGTCATCCGAGGAGTTTTCAGCTCACTCTTATAGTAATTGTTTTTGTCCTTACTTATAGCCCAGGTACACTTATTACAGGTGGTCCTATAATTCTGGTAGTCTGCTGGGGTGCAAGAGTTTCTAGCTTTGCACCACGAGATGTCTCTATGTTTCATGAGGGCTATTGGCTAGAGGGTGATCAAGGGGATCTCTTGTAATCACGTATCTTTTGTTTAGTGTAGGGGCATAGATATTGCATACTGCATTAAACTTGTTTATGAAGCTTTCAAGGGCAGCGTTGATGTCAGTGCTGGAGTCAATAAAACTCAATTTTGGAGGCTGAGGTGAGCTCTTAGAGGTTCCAGTTTGCCTGTCATCAGGAGTCTGGAATTGACAGTTTTGGCTGGCACCTTTGGGGCCTTATTAGACCATTTGCATATTATTGGGGTGGTCACTGAGACAGTTCAGAAGAACTGAAATGGAGGTATTCTACCAGGCTGGTTTGTGACCATCCAGCAAATGATGGTACCTGTCCGATAGCTAAGGTTTCTTGGACCCCATCTTGAACACAAGCACTGTCATTTTTTTACTCTGTCTCAAAAGGTGATTTTGCAGTCGCTGCATGGAATCACCTTTTGGGATAAATTAATGAAACAACAGTGCCACTTTTTATGAGGTGGGGTCCCAAAAGGCCCATGTTGCAAATGTGGTGAAAAAATTCCCCCAAATGACTGCGTTATTTGCATGCGTTGCACAGTTTCTACACACACACACACTCATAAATTCGTCAATTTCTAATATTTTCACTCCAGATTTTCAACATTGCCTTTTCTCACATCTCCTTATGAACAGTACAGCTGACATTTTTCTTCTCCTCCCCAAAACATGTTTTCTCACCTGTGGCGCAGAATGGCATGGATTCTGTGCAAAATCAACTTTCAGGGTGGATCAACAACTCAGGGCACCACTGTTAATTAGAAGAGGTCCCAAAATCCCTTGTTGAAACTTTGGTGACACTATTCCAAAAAATGACCACGTTACAAGCGTGCGTTGTGCAGTTTCTATGCATGTTCATAACTTTGCCAATTGTTCAAATTTTTACTCCAGATTTTCTAAATTACCATATTTTCACACCACTTCATGAATAGTACAGCTGTAATTTTTCAAATCCTGCCAAAAATGCTTTTCCCTACCTCTGGTGCAAAATGGTATAACATACATTGCACCAGGGATGTGAAAGTTTTCTGGAGTGGGTACGTGCTGAGAGGTGATAAGAAGGGCATGTTAAACATTTGGGGTGAAAATTATTTTAGGTGGCACAGGTAAGACTATTTGTTGCAATTTTGCTATGCCTGCTTGTAACATAATGTGTGGAAGCACAGGGGCCAGGGTGGGAGGGGTGTGAGTTAGGGGCTCAACCCTAACATCTCATTTCCCTACTTTTGTCACTTCAACCCTAACTGATGCATTACCGAATCCTAGGCACTTTAAGTAAAATTCCAGAATGTTTTCATTTCATACTATGCACATCCTTCTAATTCATGTAATCGCCTAACAAACCTATCATCACCCCCCTCTCCCCCAAACAGCCTTTAATTATAATGTATAGTAGAGTGTTGTTCTGTACAGGATTCCATCCCTTTCAAAATGTTGTTGTACCACAGTTCAAAGCTCATGGAATGTGATTCTGCCCTACTATGGTAGGACA
Organism: Neoceratodus forsteri; assembly: GCA_016271365.2. NCBI lineage: Eukaryota > Metazoa > Chordata > Ceratodontiformes > Ceratodontidae > Neoceratodus > Neoceratodus forsteri. Next base: position 494,070,174 of record CM057457.1, read on the forward strand.
GCTTCTGGAACCTCTAGAGACTGTATGAGTCAGTTTCATAAAAAAGAGAGAACTCATACACACATATTTCACACAGTACTATACACTATACAAATACAGGATGAACAACTCTATGCACAACCAGTGTGTTCTGCCATCTTGGGGGTTCTGATTCCCATGGACCTGTTGAGCTTCACTCTTGAGATCAGAGGGAATCAGAACCGCTCTGTGGCAGAACACACTGGTTGTGCATAGTTGCCCATCCTGTACTCTCCATGTTCTTGTAGGTATTGCCTGTTAAAACTTCAGAAGATAACATTTATTAATAAAAATAACACTGCTGTATTTGAAAACTATCTTTTACATTTTTATCCATTATGCCCTTTCAGTCTCAGTGTTGATTTGTGGGAGACATTTCATGCAATGAGGCAGAGTATGCAAAGATGCCAACAATCTGAAAATGCTACTGCGGGCCCAATATTCAAAACTTTGCCTGGGGCCAAGATTTGCACTGTATGGCATGCAAAATTAGCCCACATCTAATTGCACACTATATTCAAGGGAATAGCTTGGGGGTAAAAGCTTTTGAATATAGCGGGCAAACAAAGGTAAGCAAACAATGCACAGAATGCAGTACAAAAATTGCCCAGCAAAGAAGACAGCACTGAATATAGCAACTGGGCGTGCAAACTGCAACAATAGCCCAGTGCATATAGAGGTGGAGTAAGGCAGTGGAACTACAGGCCAGTGGGGTGCTAGCAAAGAAGTGGTGCACAACAGCTGCAAACAAGACTGCAGGCCAAACATAGAAGTTGATGGCAGATGAGGACCGCAAGGCCCATCCAGTCTGCCCATTTCTTTTTCTATCTTATGAATGTGCCATTGGCCTTTGCTCTGTTAATGGCCTATTTATATTCATCTGTATTGCTCCCTTATGCCTATCCCATGCCTGTTTGAAGCCCTGCACTGTATTCATATCCACCACTTCCTGAGGTAGGCCGTTCCATGCATTCACCACCCTTTCTGTGAAAAAGAACTTCCTCACATTACCCCTTAATTGGCCTCCCTCTAATCTCATGATGTGTCCTCTTGTCTGCACCGGAAGACATATGAAGAGAGACTTAAGGAGCTTAATATGTATAGCCTCGGGAAAGGAGGAGAGGGGGACATGATAGAAACTTTCAAGTACCTCAAGGAATCAACAAAGTCCAAGAGGGTAGCATCTTTCAAAAAGAGGTGTGCAAGAACAAGGGGCACAATTTGAAGATGGGGGGGAGCTCAGAGGTAATTTAAGGAAGTATTTTTTCACAGAGGTTGTGGATGCATGGAATGGCCTTCCGGAGGAAGTTGTGGAGTCAAAAACAGTGGTGGAATTCAAGCATGCATGGGACAGACATAAGGCAATTCTAGGGGTTGGGGGTAGGAAGAAGTTGGCTGCTGGTTAACTAGGATCTGCAGTTTATCCATTAGGTAGGGAAATGGGAAGACTGGGTGGGCCAAGCGGTCCTTATCTGCCGTCAAATTCTATGTTTCTATGTTTCTATGTTGTCCTGCTATTTTTCTTATATTGAAACATGTTAGACTCTTTCACCTTGTTAATGCCCTTAAGGTGTTTGAATGTTTTGATCATATCACCTCTCTCCCTCCTTTGCTCTAAGGTATACATATTGAGCTGCGTTAATCTGTCCTCATATGTTTTCTGATGCAGTCCTTGCAACATTTTGGTTGCCCTTCTCTGGACTGCCTCAATTTGGTTAATGTCCTTGTAAAAGTGTAGCCTCCAGTACTGCATGCAGTACTCCAGATGGGGCCTAACCAGTGTCTTGTAAAGAGGGATTACTACCTCCCTCTTCCAACTTGTGATACCCCTACTAATACACCCCAACAACCCACTAGCCTTACCTACTGCTTTAGTGGTCTGCTTGTATGATTTCATGTCATCAGTGATGATGATGCCCAAGTCTCTTTCTTCCTTATAACTGCCAGCAACTCCCCTCCCAGCCTATAGGTGGCTTCAGGGTTTCTCTTCCGTATGTGCATGATCTTGCACTTCTTTGCGTTAAACCCCAGTTGTCACTCTTCCGACCATTTTGCTAGTTTATCCAGATCCCTTCTCATTCTGCACACCCCATGGATCATCTGCTCTGTTGCAGATCTTGGCGTCATCTGCAAACAGACAAACCTTACCCTCCAGTTCATCTGCAATGCCACTGACGAAGATATTGAAGAGGAATGGCCCCGGGATTGATCCCTGAGATACCCCACTTGTGACTTGCATCTCTTCTGACTGTATACCGTTTACCACCACTCTCTGTTTTCTGCCCTTCAACCAGTTTGCCACCCAGTTGACCAATTTCTGACCCACCCTGAGCCTACCCAGCTTATTAATCAATCTTCTATGTGGAACAATATTATTGTTTGCTGAAGTCAAGGTAGGCAACATCAGCTGCTCCCCTTGTCCACCACTCTGGTTACCCAGTCAAAGAAATCTCTGAGATTAGTTTGACAGGACCTTCCTTTGTAAACCCATGCTGTCTTGGATCCTGTGCTCCATGGATTCCAGGTGTTGCATTATCCTTTCCTTAAGGAGTGTATCCATAATCTTGCCCACTACTGAGGTAAGACTGACTGTTCTATAGTTCCCTGCCTCCTCCCTGCTACCACTCTTGTGGAACAGGATCACATGAGCCCTTCTCCAGTCTTCTGTTACCTCTCCCATGCTCAGAGACTAACTAAACAGTTCTGATAATGGCTCTGCTAGTTCCACCCTTAACTCCTTTAGTACCCTGGGATGTATGCCATCAAGTCCCATTGCCTTGTCCACCCTGAGCTTATCGAACTCTTGAAGGATCCTTTCTTTTGTGAAGGGACTAGTGCACACCTCCCTCCCCCCTGTATCCATGATGCTGAGCTGTGGACCCTGCCCTACTTCTCTTCAGTAAATACTGAGCAGAAGTATCTATTTAGAATAAATGCTTTTACATGGTCCTCCTCCTCACACACCCTTATCCCCTTTGATCTTAGCAATACCCCCTCTGGACTTTCTCCTTTCACTAATGTATCTATAGAAAGTCTTGTCACCTTATTTTACTGTTCGTGCTAGTGTTTCCTCAGTGTGGGCCTTTGCCTGCCTTGTACCTTCCATGCTTCCCTTAGGGAAGTTTGGTATGCCTCCCTATCTGCATCCTGCTGCATTCCCTTATATTTCCTGAAGGCCAGCCTTTTGGCTCGGACCTTTTCTGCTACTGTTTTTAAGAACCAAAGTGGTTTCCTTCTTCTTTTGCACTTCTTTTTCTCACTAACACAATGGGATATTGCTTCAAGTATTGATTCTTTAATGCTTGCACACTTTGCCTGTACCCCCTCACCTGTATTACTTTTGGCAGGGCTAGCTTAACTCTGTTGGCCATCTGATCAAAGTCAGCTCCTCTGAAGTCCCATAATTTGGCCTTGGAATGGGATGATTTCATTCTAGTGGTCAAGATTGAACCATTCACATGTGATGGTCACTGGCCCCAGGTGACCTTCTACCTGGAGATCTGCGATCCTTTCCTTGTTAATCAGTACTAGATCTGGATAGCCCTGTCTCTTGTGGGTTGTTGTACTAGTTGTTTGAGGCCTTCCCCAGCAAGGAATCCACCATGTGTCTAGTTCTGGCAGATGTCCCTGCTGGTATTGACCAATCTGTATCTGGCATGTTGAAGTCTCCCACTATCAGAACCTCCCCTTTAGCTGTCATATTTTGTATATCTTCTAACAGTAATGTGTCTATGTCCTCCCCCTGGTCTGGAGGTCTGTACACAACCCCAGTTCATATGGCTATCCCATTTCCTGTTTTCAGTGTGACCCACAGTTCTTCTGGCTCCTTATATGTATTCTGAATTTCTGCAGCTTTGATATTTTCATTGACATAAAGGACCACTCCACCCCACCCCCCTTTTTGCACCTCGGTCTCTTCTGAACAGTACATAGCCAGGTACTGAAGTCTCCCAAGTGTGGTTACTGGTAAACCATGTCTCGATAATGGCTACTATGTCCAGTTTAGCCTCTGTCATTATTGACTGTGAGCATTTGTGTACATGATTTTCCATTGGCCAGATTTCAGTGTGTTACTAACATACTATTTTCCAGCAGATTAGGCCTTATGGTCTATCGAGTCTGCTCGAACCTCAGATCCCTAGTTAGGTGCCGAGGTCCTCCCCCCTCTTGTGTTCCAGAAACCCCTATCATCCATCCCCACCCTCCTGGGGCAGGCCATCATCTGATACATCCACTTTCTGTGTCTGTCCCACCCTCTCTTGAAGCTCTGCACTGTGGATCTCTGAACCAGCTCACCAGGCAGTGCATTCCAAGGGTCCACCACCCTCTCAGTGAAAAACCTCCTCCTCTTTCCCCCCTCACCCTTCCACCTTCCAACTTCAAACCATGCCCTCTGGTGATACCTCCCTGCTTTAGTCTAAAGATTCCCTCCATGTTTACCCTATTTATTCCCTTGAGGTGCTGAAGACCTCAATCATGTCCCCTGTCTCTTCTCTCCTCCAATGAAAACAGGCAGAGGTCCTGAAGTCTGTCCTCATCGTCAAATCCCTTAGCCCTCGTATCATCTTAGTTGCCCTCCTCTGTACCTTCTCCAGGAGCTGTATGTCCCTCTTCAAGTGTGGTCTCCAGTACTGTGCACAGTACTCAAGGTGTAATCTAACCAGTCCATTGTACAGCGGCAGAATCACTTCCTTGCTCCTAGAGGTGATCCCCCTTACGATGCATCCCAACATCCTGTTTGCCTTGCTAGCCACTCTCCTGCACTGCTCAGAGTTATTCATACATGCATTCACCATGACCCCTAGGTCTTTTTCCCCTGTTGAGGCCTACAGTGCCTCCCCTCCCAGGGTGTACCTGTGTTTAGGGTTTCCCCACCCAAGATGTAACACCTTGCACTTGGTGATATTGAAATTTAATTTCCATGTGTAGCCCAGCTTTCCAGGGTGTCCAGGTCCCTTGCAGAGACCAGCCTCCCTCTTCTTCCTCAACTTCTGCTCCCATCTTGTAGTCATCAACGAAGAGACTCATTTCACACCCTATACCCTCCCTGATGTCCAATATGTATGCATTAAACAGGATCGGACCCAGGACCGAGCCCTGCGGTACCCCACTACCAACCTCTTTAGGGTTCAAGAGCTCCCCACAGACCACTACTCTCTGGGTGCATCCAGCTAGCCAGTTTTCAATCCATCTGACCATCAAATGGCCTAGTCTCAACCCCATCAGTTTCTCCACCAGACCATTGTGGGGGACAGAGTCAAATGCCTTGCTGAAGTCCAAGAATAATACATCCACAGACTTTCCCCTGTCCAGTTCTGATGTTACCCATTCATAGAACTCCACAAGATTGGTTTGACATGATCTACCTGGCACAAACCCATGTTGCCAACTATCCAGACCTCCCACCTCCTCCAAGTACACCCCAATCGTTCCTTTAGTATACTCTCCATTAATTTTCCCACCACCGAGGTCAAACTGATGGGTCTATAGTTACCTGGTACTTCCCTTGACCCCCTTTATGGATTGGCACCACATGTGCCTCTCGCCAATCCCTAGGTACCCTCCCTGTCTCAAGTGACCTGTTGAAGAGCTCCACCGGGGTGCAGCCAGTATGTCTGCCAATTCCCATAGTACTCTCGGATGAATGCCATCCTGCCCAGGAGATTTGTCTTTCTTTAGCGCCTTGAGGGCTAACCACACCCTTTTGGTGGAGATAGCATCTTCCATCCCCGCCACCTTACTGGCCTTTTTATCCTTATCCTGATGTGACAACCCTGGGGTACCTCTCCCCTCCCTCCCTCTTGCTCCATTTCTGTTGCTCTCCTGATCCCACTCACTGCCGCTTCTATCCCCATCGTGCCTTGCTTTGTAGAGATCCCATCCCCCTCCCTAGTGAACACAGAGGCAAAGTACTCAATAAATACCTCTGCCTGGTCCCTCGCCTCTTCCACCCACCCTCCTTCTGATCTCAATCTGCTGAGATGGCCCTTAGTTCTTCTCCGTTCCCCAATGTACCGGAAGAACCCCTTTTCCCCTCCATGTACCCCCTGTACCAGCCGCTGCTCTTTACTGGACTTTGCCCCCCTCACCATCCGGGTGACTTTTCTAGATGCAAGATGGTACATTTCCTTATCCCTATCCCCTCTTGTTGTTTTATATTTTTTGTAGGCCGCCTTCTTTGGTCGAGGTCCGGGTGTTTCTCCTGTGTGTTGTACAGTGCAGAACATTGCTATGATTTTGACAGGTTTACCTTGGGCAAACTCACTTGCCCAGTGCTAACACATCTGCCCAGGACAAACACATTAGTCTGGGGCAAACTTTTGCTGTGTTCAAAACTGATATGCAAATGATCCCACTTAGGCAGTTAGAGGGCAAACAGCCACATTAGCATGTTGTTATGACCTGATTTGCATGCATTACCGCAAAGATTGCCCGTGTGACTATTAGGGTTTAGACAGTTTCACCTGTATATCAGACTGGAAACTACAGGTCAATATCTGCAGGCTGGATATGCACAAACTCACCTGAATGTCAGCCGAATCAACTGGTCAGAAGTTGCAGGCTACATTTGTACACAGTGGCAGAGACTATTGTGCCCAGAGTGTCAGTGACACTGTACTATCAGTATCAGTGGCTCAGCAGGTAGCACACTGCTAATGAGGCAGGGTGATCAGAAGGCTGTGGGTTCTGTCTCCACACCAGTCTCTAGGGTTAAATCCCAATACTGACACTGTAGGGCAGCATGAGGGGGGTGCTGCACTCCTGAGGTGCTGTCTTTCAGATGAGATGTTAAACCAAGGTCCCATCTGCCTGTTCTGGTGGTAGTTCAGGTGGATGTTAAAGATCCCTTTGCACTTCTTGAAATTTGTCTAGTGCACTTACCCAGTCTACAAAATCTAATTAAAAAAAGTAAAGAGTACTAACACCACAGGCATGTGTGGTGGTGCTGTATTCCATTTACATATTGTTGTCATTATGACAGTGTGTAGCAGATACTACAAAGCCAAAGTGGCCAGTACTGTGCAGGACATTGCAATGCCTACAGTGTGTCAGGCATCAATGACTGCTGCTTGACACACATTGACAGGCCCAGCTGGCAGGTATGTTCTGACAGTAGACACCACTTTCACACTGACCAGTTAACCACATACACTGCATCAATGGCAAGGTAGACTCACAGTACCATACAAACGGCTGCCTGTGTGTGTTGTAGTGTCTGTACAGGTATGCAGTATGAGCCCTGGAGGGCAGATACATACTATCGGACAGGCACACTGAAGTCAGGAGCATTCCTGTCACTGGAACATATGCACTCTGTGGATGGCCCCAGCTGTGTGGCAGGACCTACAATGTAGTGCAGTCTGGCCACTTATACACCCTCCCTTCAGCACCCTCCATTCCACCAGTGCAACATTTGTGTTGGGTTCACCACAACATTACCCAGATAGACCATCTTAGGATAGCTGGTTCATTCCACTGGGGTGTCAAACAGACGAGACATACTGATGAGTCCTAGTAGCCGTAAACATGTGTCCATGTCTTCTGTTGGCACCCTTTGCAAATTGTGTGAGAGGCCTTTCGAAATCATGCATTTCTACTTAAAGTTGAACCAGCACAGTATTTTGTGGTGATTTGCATATGCAGCCCATGATGCTTTGCATTGTGGGCGATGTGTGATTTTGTATTTATTTGTATAATGGATTGTGTTGGTGTGCCCCAATGGGGGACTGTAGGAGTGTGCTGCCTGGATGCACTACCAAGGTGTCCACTGGTCGCTGAGGCAACCACAAATGCATGACAGGGTTAAGACGCTATCAGTGGATGGCAGCGTGGGTGGCGCTTTCTCTTTGCAGCATCTCTCTGCCATGACATATGAAGTGGCCCAGTGTGGCCGTCTGCACCCTCTGCTTCCTCATTGACTGCAGTCATCAAGTGTGCCTTGCTGCTGTTGTTGAAAACAGCCTTGTAGTCTGCTGCTGTGTCCATGCCTCCCATCCTTGGTTTGGCCACGGTTAAGACTCTTTTCGTGAGCAGTAATTAGCACTGTGCTACATGTAGACATAATTTACATTCTATGGCACTATGATTTTGAATTTAGTGATGTTCCTATATGAATGTCCTCACCCCTCACTTTGCCCAGTGGATATATTAACTTTTAGCACTGATGCCAATACATTATGCCGGCTCTATTTAGCCTGTTGAATATTAAAGCCCAGCGCTAATGTGGCTCAATCATGGCACAACTGGTTTGCACCTGTTACAAAGTTTTGAATATCTGGCTTGGTCTGTTTATGAGCCAGTAACATAATTTGAACAAGAAAACCCAGATATGTGAATCAGAGCTCTACAAATTGAGGTAATTGGGTTAGAATATGAATTCTCTTGTCTACACGGATCTGTGTAATCTAATTCGGTAATCTAATTTCTCATTATTTCAATTCAAATCAGATTACTGACTGCATGTAAACATGAGATAGTAAATCAGATATAACAGACAGAGCACATTTTATGCTGAAATAATCTCATCCTTTATGTAGATGAAATAATACATAAAAAATGTTAAAAGCAAAGATTTGAAACAATGTGAAAGTAAAGAGCAAAACTGGAAGAGGTAAGAAATGAATACAAATGCAAACTGTTTCAACAGTAATAAATGCATTTCTAAATATTTAAAATAAGGAGTAAAATTATTTTTGTAAATAGGGGAGCTTAAGCAACAGAAAGCATTGTTTACAGAAAACAAGAAATGTAAAAGAAGAGTGTCCTATGAAAAGATGAGACAATATGAATATGAAATTGAATAGTAAGTTATTTTTAACATATTAAAATACTTAAAACCCATTCTATTCATTACTGTCATATGGTGTTAGAACCATCCTTTGCTTAACCTGACCCAGAATGGCAGTACCAGTTAAAATGGGTTTATCTGTATTATGTTGCAGTCTATATTTGAGATTTAATCTGAAAAGACATTATGGAAATATACTGACACTACTAAACTGATGGGAAATCTCTGGCCCGGTGGCGCTGAGGGTTGAGACACTGGACGCTTTACCTCGCGCCACGCCGGTGACTCGGGTTCAGAAGCAAGCTCGGGCTGCTGGGGTCAGCAGGGAAGGGAGTGGATTGAGCCTCCTATGGACTGCTCTCCTCTCCCAGGATGGGTCGGGGTACAGTGTCTGGCATAAGCGGAGGCTGGGTGTCAGCACATCTGGCCTGGTAGAATGGGGTGGTAGGCGGGGCAGCTGGCAGGCGCACTGTGTGCGGACGCATGTGCAGAGAGCCTTTGTTGGCATTGCATGCCCTGCCTCCAACAGAACACGGAAAAAGGGGAGTGCCCAGCTGTTGCGGCTTGATGGCCATCCGCGATGTCCTGCGCCACTCCAAGGGACCACCGTGAGTGGATCCGTTGTGTGGTTGTGGAGTTGATTGACCCCACTGCCCGCCCATGGGGTAAGCCGTGGATAATCAGTGGTCGCCCTCAGTAGGAGATGGCGTGGTCGACGGTGGCCGGATCACAGGGGATGCAAGGATGATGAGGCCGGCTGGGACCCCCCGGGAGAAAAAGTAACACACAAAAAAAATAATGGGAAATCAATTCCTTTTAATTTTGCTTTTAAATACAGTGTCTCAGGGTGTCATTAGTTTATTGTGCAAAGATATATAAACATTTAAACATGCTCAAATGTCTTTCATAAGTGGGCACCATGTTAACCCTAAGTTGTCATATGTTTACATATTTTCTCTGTCTTAAACATTCAGTATGGGGTGGGATATTCAAAGTGCGCCAGGCAGGGGTGCAAGCCTGGGTGCAGCACAACTGGGAAGCACCAGGGGGTGTGCTGGGTGATATTCAATGGTGCTACGCCATGGCTAAGCACCATTGAATATGGCAATATGGCAACGTGGCCTCTCACATTGCGCATGGCACAGTGGCACTGTGCCATCACGAGTGGCAAGGGAGGAGCAGGGGAATGTGCCAGCACAAGTGCGGTTGCGCTATGCGCAGGAACTGCGATATTCAGCTGTGGATATGCAAATGAGCCCATAATGCATGCAAGGTGCAACTGGGGCCATTAGCTTGTCATTATGGCCCCATTTGCATGCAGTTGCGCTGATGCCGGTGACTTGCACCTGGCACCCTGCCAGGCTGCAGCCATCGAGGACCGATGCCCTTGCACATCGTGGCAAGTGTTCTATCGTTCTCGAGTCAAGGGTATAAGTATGAATAGCAGAGGTTCTATCCTGGTGGTTCAGTGACTGCCTAGCCTGATCTTCAGGCATAGAGAACATACTTGTATTGGTTTTGCGAACCAGCGGGTAGCCCTCTCACTCACTCACCACTTCAGCTTTCGCCACTGCCCCCAGTCAGTGGTAGTGTGCAGTGCCCCACCTGCAAGCCGCCCGGCCGCCCACCGACTGACTGTGCACAGTATGGCTGTACACCCATTGGTCCACGCGTGGGCCAATGGGCGTGCAGACCGAACCATACTACACAGTCCAGATATGTGAATGGATCCATTCACATGTCGGGACTGTGTAGTATGGTATGGTCTGCAAGCCCATTGGCCCACACTGTGGACCAATGGGCGTACAGCCGTACTGTATGCAGTCAGTCAGCGGGTGGCCTGTGGGTGGGGAGCTGTCGCCAGCCGCTGACCAGGGGAAGTGGGGTGGCAGGGCTTAGTGGTCAGGTGGGATGGGGAGGTGCTGGACCACCAGGGATATTTTAAATTGTGTTTTTTATACCCATGCCCTCGATCGGGCTGGAGGCATTCCACTAGACCACCAGGGATATGGGATGCATATTTATTAATACTTATTCCCACGATCAGGCTGGAAGCGTCCATTGGACCACCAGGGATATGAGATGTATTTATTATCACTTATGCCCGCTGATCGGAGTTGGAAGTGGTCCACTGGACCACCGAGGATATCAATTATACACGATGTCCATGATTGGGTGTGGGGCGCACTTCAACAGACCCTGGCTCGAGGCCTGGGTGGCCACCCACAGCTGGCAGCTGCCGTGTTGCACCCTGCTAAATGACAGCTCACCTGTGAGTGGCCAGCCCTTGCTCCTATTTCTTTTTTGCACAACTCTGAGCACCAGTGTGCGGCGCAAGTAGGGGTTACACCAGCATCTGCACCGCACATCCCAGGCTGAATATCGGGATGTGAGGAATATGCATGGGCATGCCCCCCCGCACTTGTGCCACATACATTACTGGTACGCCCTGGTGCATTGGGATCTGAGCGCAACATCCCCTTTGAATATCACACTGGGGTGCATCAGTGGTTGCGTGACATGCTACACTGTTGCACCATGCAACCTCTTGAATATCCCACCCATGGTATAAAAATACCTAAAATGTGTTCTAAAATGACCCATGTATAATATGGATTTAAATTACAATGTGATTGATCAAGAATTGTTTATTTATTGATCCCAAGGAAGTAGTGAGTCAGCTGCAAAATCTAGATTAGATTTTTGGTGACTGACTGCATTACAAGTAAAATAACTGAAAACCTGTTCCGCTGAGTGGGTCTTTGTCTCCATGTGTGATTCGGTTTTGATTGAGTTTTGGAGCTTAATTTGTCTCAGAGATTTCACTGATTTTACAGGTACGGGGGCACTTTGCACCTGTGTGGTTTCTGAAGATATCCTATTTATCCCCCTGCTGTACCCTCCTTGGCAATCCCCAGGAGGCAGGTTTCTGAGCAATCTCCATTTCTTTAAAATCCATCCATCTAAAGTCCAGACTCCTTGCTCTCATGTAGGTAAAAGTTTTATTCTCAACATAGTCATTACAAAAATAATTTACAATTGCAGTTACACTTATAAATAATATATTGCAATAACATTTTTACATTACATATTATTACACACTCTCTTATGTCATGAGGTACTCACTCATACAAATGTATCATAAATTCAATGACAGCAGGAATTTGAATAATCTGTTAAGTATGTATGTGCATATTTTTATAATCAAACAAAAACACAATAAAAAGCTCTGAGGGGAGACCAAGGGTGGCTAATATGTGAGCTAATCATTTTTTCCTTTTTGTCTCATATAACGGGCAATGCAAGACTATATGTTTAAGATCTTCTGCCATATCCTTTTGGCAATCACAGATATGGCTGATTATTCTGTTCCTTTTCTGATCAAAACAGATTTAGTTTGCTTTACATAATTCAAGTCAATATCTAGTTATAGTTTTTCCTTCTTCAGGATTTTGAGAAGCATTAAATAATGTGCTATTTTATATTGCTCTTTTATTATTTTATACCATTTAAAATGGTGAAGTTTTGTGATGTTCTCTAAATCATTTTGAACTGCCAGATCTCTCTATCTTTTTTTTCTCTTTTCCCTTATTTCTATAAAAGGAAACAGGTATATTTTGTATAATGTTACCCAAAACATGTGGGATGTATAGAATCCTGTAATGAGTTGATTATATCAGTTTTGTAAATTTAGTATGGTACTTTATTTGTTCCTTGAGGCACGCTCTGGATATTCTGTACCACTGAAGAAGAAATAATTGTAAGAGGAACACTATTTTCCTTCCAATTGTAAGAGTGTTCAAAGAAAACTGGCCTAATTCATGCCTCAAAATTTCTGCAGGAACTGATTGCTGAACTTTAAGTACCTGTACATTTTATTTATTTCTACTTCCAACAATTTTATGTTTAATGATGTCCATATTTCAGTTGCAAATAAAATCCCAGCTTGGATTTTAGCATTAATTACCTTTACTAGTCCCTTCATGGATGACTGACCCATTTTCCTATGAAATTTCCTAAATGCCATAAAAGAAGTTTTAAGTTTTCATTGCATCATTTTACTATGTGGAGACCATGACAGGTTATTAGCAAATATTAGACCTAAATAGTCATAATATGTTGTAGTTATAACTATTTTATCTATGAAGAGTGCAAAGATTTGCTAGCGTTATTTCCATAAACAGCCATATTTGTATTTTCATGTGAATGACTAGCTGAACTTTTTACACAGGTTTGAAAAATTAGTTACCTTCCTCTGAAGACCGAGCAATGATGTGGAAATCAATACTACATTGATGGCATACGCCAGCCAAGGAACTGCTTGACTGCCAATTTGGGGGAGAGTGAAATCAGGATTATCTAATGCTTCTTATATTGTATTTCTATATATGTTAAACAAAAAAGAAGCAATAACACACCTTGTCTTACTCTTAGTTTTAATATTAGATGTTAAGCTAACATATTGATCATATTTAACTTTCGGCCAGGTGTTATCATGGAGTTTTATTAGGATATCTAACACATTTTTATCTATATTATAATTTTCCTATTTTGACCAAAGTATTTTTCTGCTTACGGAACTGAATGCTGTTTGCAGATCTATAAAGCAATAACAGGGTTTAGATTTTAAAATTTTTACATATTTCCAGGTAATATGTTTCAAAACAAAGCAATGTTGTGTTGTTGAGGTTGAACATTTTGCTCTGAATCCATTTTGTAACTCTGAAATTATGCTATTAGTATCTGCCCAATGCTGCAGTCGGCCTAATATAATTCTACAAAAGATGATTTTAGATGCATCCAGGAGACTTACTGGTCAATAAATGACAAGGTAATCAGTATTTTCCTTTTAGGGTTGTGGGCAGAGCCTACAGCTCTTCTGTCATCAATCAGATTGAAGCTCTAAAATGGCTCATCATGGAACTCCCGCTTAGACTTTTGAAAGTATTCCTCCACAGCTGCAAAATAGTGCACTCTCCTCTGATTTTTGCCATTTGTTGCTCTATGTTAAAGGCAGCTGAAGAGAGGGAGATGCTACTGTATTGTACCCCAGAACCTCTTAGGATAGTAACAAAAATACTTTTTAAACTTCTGTTTCTATCATCTGTCCAGCTCAGTCTAATAGATTTATTTTATTTCTTTCAGCAAACTTGGGGTTAACTCATTATATGTTGTGGCATTTCCTGAAAGTGAAAGTCAGACTACAGTGTCAGATTACAGACTTTGCAACTCAAAAGTTATCCTACTCCTATGGGCAAGACAGGTTGCATGCACACGCCCCTAAACAGAACTATATAGCATCAACAAGAAAATAACTTTGGTCATTTGTAGTTCTTCACATCCTCTTGGTTCTGGTTCACATCTGGGGTGTGGGACATGAGACTTTACACTTCATTGGCAGTATCCTGTCTTTTGGCACTGGTGAGGGAGTGGATTGTCACTGTCTACAATCACAGACTTCAGTTTTAGGGAATATAATCACTGAGTCAAGCTCATTTTTAACGGAGTCCCTTCTAAAATCCAGCATTGCTCAGGGTAGATTTCTTTTGGGGTTTGTTGCTTAAAGTAGCAGTATTTATGTCTGTTCCTGATTTGAGGCTGTAAGCAGCGACATCAACCTCTAGTATTTAAACTGTGTCCTTTTAAAGATAAAAGAATATAAGCATTTAAAGACTTTTTAAATTATTCTTTGGTAACTGGTATGGCCCACTAGGCACAGGTGCCTGTTTTCTGGGACTACCTGGGAGCACTGACGAGGTTAGGTGACTTGCTCTGAGTCACACAGTATGCAAATGGAGGTTGTGAGAATTAAATGTAGGTCTGTATGCTAGAGGTATCAAGCTCTTTACTCTAACGTCTAACACTATATTGACAGCCCCAGACCTGGCTGGTGTATTCCTTGGTTATTGCATGGATCTGCAATCTATGTACTAGAGTTTAATGTTTGTTTACAGTATATACAGTGAAGCCCACCAGGATGAATCACAGTGTCACTGGTTTACTGCATGACAAAAGGGATTAACTCCCACTGAAATTGCATTGTGTGCTGCAGTAACCCTCCTGCAAAATTCTGCAGTGCTATGCTTCATTCCTTTGATAACCAGGTAAGGCCACCTAGGCAGAGGTGCTTGTTTCTAAGGACAACACAGGAACACTGGGGAATGAAGGTTGTGGGAATCAAAACCATGTCTGAATGCTGGATATACAAAGCTCATTTACAGCTCATTACTCTAACCTCTGGGCTATACTGTCAGCCCATAAATAGTGAAAATGTAGACCGGCTGTTAATATCTCAAAGGAGAACTGCCTCAAATCAGCAAACATGCATTTTTGTAGAAGTAGATGTTATTTTTGTAAAATACAAGTCCTCATTTTGTTACTGCTTAATCTTAATTGGCCTTTTGGTAATTCAGTATTTCTGATTCACACACTGCTGGCATTGACCATTTTAGAACAGTATGATCTTGTCAAGAACTTACATTGTTAGTACAATGCATCTGTGTTCTAATTTAGGATTCTTAGGTTCATAGAAACATAAACAACATTATACAATTCTCAGATGGCACTTTGCAGCAGTGTGTAACCCATAAATATACAATGGGTTAACGAAAATACCAGCAAGAGTGGACCCACTATATGAAAAAAAGCTTCTATAGGAAACATTACTCACTGGTTCAGTGCAGTTCTCCTTTAACTAAGCTTAATGGGAATGTCTGGTATTTTATCTAAATAGTAAGGAACTCCATCCTGGACATTTTCTGTTACACCATAGTCCATTTTTAACTGATGGATATTGCAACACATGATTATAGTAAAAGACTAAGCAAAACTATCTTGCTTATGATATCATATACAATTTGTAAACCATTGTTTGCATGTTTTACAGGTAACGTTGTCAATATGGTACCATTTTTCTCTCTTTTTAAACTGCACTATTGTTTTCTTTTACAATTGGATGCTGTTTTGTTGCTGTCTAATAGGATAACATATCCTTGTAGCTCACTTTTTAACTTTAAAAACAAGTTGGAACAATTATAGATGAGCTAACACCTATAGTAATAATACCGACAGGGTGGGTGGTATTGGGAAATACTGGACTGTCCAGGGGTGTAATGATGCCCAATTCTGCAGGTGGAGGCGTTATAGCCACTGAAGATCCAGTATTTCACAATACCGCTCCACCCTGGAGGGTATTATTTCGCTTAGAAAATGGCTTTGTGTCAAAATGAAGAGTCAGAGGAAAAGATTTTAGGATTCAAGTGTAACGCTTGTTTTCTTTAATTAACACTTTTTGAGGAAAGTAGTCCCTTTGGGACAAACAAACTGTTTTGTAACTTGTTTAGTAAACTTTTAACTGGATATGGGGTAAATAATAAACTGCAGTCCTGTGTTGTTTAATTCTGTGTTTTATTTCTTGTATTTGATGAAGTTAACTGGTCCTGTGAAGGAGCACTGCATTAGACTGAAGGAGCTGTTGACTGTTGTTTCTCATGGTTTTCCTCTAGATGGCAGAGTCATTTTTTTCTTCTTCTGTACTGGTGCTTGGCTTAGAACGTGAAGGTTTTCCTGACAAAAGATCGCTCCAGAGTTTCCTGTCTTCCTGTCTGGGACACCAGTAGGATTTTAAACTGGCTTCATAGTGATGCCCAGTAATTATCATTATTTCTCTTGATTTGAGTCCTTTGCTTGAAAGTATTTGCACCGCGATGCTCCTAATGTTGTGATTAGTGTACTCGAGGCTTAATTGAGCTTTTTGCCGAGTTGCTTCATCATCCCTTTGAGGTAGTTTTTACCCATTGGTTCGTGGCTATACCAGATGGGCTGGTTGTCTAGGTATGCTTGTGGTGCTTTTCAGGGGTGGAGGTATAATGCCTTTGCGTCTGGTGAGATTTTTGTTATATATTTTTTAAAGGCAGCCACGGGACATGCAGGGTTCACAGGGTTGGCATATATGCAGCCTCGCTGCAGCTCTTTATTCTTGGGGGTCTTTGTGGTTTTTAGTGGTTGGGTTGTGGCTGAGTGTTAGGTATTCTTGCCCTTTTTCATCTGTTTTGATAATGAAGGATGAGGGGGTGAGTTTGCACAGCCCATCTCTACCTTGCCTGGCCATATGCAGTCGTATTTCAAACCAGACTAGTCTGATTAGGTCAGGCGCAGTGTCTGTGGAGAGAGTGGGAGATTGTCGCAGCTTCATAAGGTCCGCCTCGGAGCCTGGCATGTGATGAGTTGCCACATCCTTATTTTCTTTTCTGTACTGCTGGAGTATGCTTTTGAAGATGCTGTTGCTGGATTTGAATATAGGGGCACTGATGATGTTAATGTTATGGGCTAGTTCAGGGCTGTTTAGGAATCAGTTGATTCCACCTCTCACAGCACAGTATCCTGCCATGGAGTATTGCTCACCAGTTCCTGTGCCAACTTCCACATAAAATTGCTGTAGAACACTGTTTAATGTTTCAGGACTGTATGTGCCAATCAATTACTATGCCCATTTCATTTGCCCAATCTGACACTACCGACATTGCCCAACTGGTGTTTTTTTTTTTTTTGTTGGGCTCTTCACGGTTACCTTATATACTTGACAGCTGTGTAGATGTGAGCGCAGTGTGCCATTTACTCACTGTTTGTCCTGCTGTTTTTTCTTTCTTCAGGTTTGTTGTCTTTGCTGTCTTCTGAGCTGTCAGTCTTAAAGAGGTTTTCAAGTTCTTCATCTGACAACATTTTGAAGGTGACAGGTAAGTGATTCATCATGAGGTTAAGTAATTAGGACTGCTGAGTTAAGTAAAGTAAAGGTTGATGACTGCTGTCAAATTTTCCCAGTCAGAAAATAGGAATGTTGATGTTTCAGTCAATGATATCATTGGGTGAGTTGGCACTCGGGCTGGCAGAGGGATGGTACTTCTTTCTGACAGGGCTCTATCAGAAAATAATTGCCCTGTTGCTTGGCTCATTTGACCAATCATATGCTAGTATTTAGTTAAGCGATTTTCTAATATTACATATTAAATATTCTGATATGGTATAAAGATATTTTTTAAAATTACTATCATCGTCATAAATGTGCATTTACTGTATATAAAAACCTGGTTTGGAAAAAGTGGCCTTTATAATGCAACAAGTGCCCTTTTTGTCTTTCTCATGCCTACCTTTTACAATCTTCTGGGCCCCTTTGGGCAGACACACACACACACACACACACACACACACCACCTTGTATGCCGACTAAATAAATGTAGAAGGACTGAATTAGCAACATGCCTGTTTTTGATGATTGTGACTAAACAACACTATATGGAACCAACAAGAAAACAAGTTTGGTCATTTGGTAGTTCTTCATAACCCTATCAGCTCTGGCTAGAGTTTGTTAAATATTGGGCCATAAAACTGGAAAAGAACTCAATAAATTAAAAAGAATAAATTAAAAAAAGGGATACACCATTGTGTGAAAGATGTGTGTACATCTGCCATAATGTTATCATGACCAGGGGACTTATTATTTGATACTTTTTTCAATGCTGTAATAATTCTGGCTATAGATATATAAATTGGTATTGGATTATAGTATAGTTATTTTCCTTGATATACAGTTTATTTTCTTCCGCATGGGAGAAATATAGAGTTTTGCAGTATTCTTCCCATAATCTGGGGGTGATAGCCAATTCAATATTGTTAGCATATTAGTCAAAACTTTTACTAACAAGGGTCCAACATTTCTTTTTATCATTTTTAATTATAGCGGTTCTTAACTTACATTTCTAGGTGTTAGTTATTCCTTTCTTTTTCTAGCAGTTTCTTGTACTCACTTCTGTCTTTATTTACTAGCCTGTTATTAGTTTTTCTACTAATTTTCTTATTTTGACCATATTAATTTTCGAAGCTGCCTCTTAGCATAAATGCATTTCCTATTAAACCAATTATTATTTTTCCTTTTATTATTAATCAATCATTGACAAAAAAAGGTTTTATATATTTATCTTCTCCCAGTATGGTATAATATCCTTAAAGCCAGAGGTCAGCATTTGGTTCTTAAGGTTATACAGATATTCAGCGTTTAATATTCCTGAATTTATTTTTTAATTTTTATCATATGCTATTGTACACTTTTTGTATTTAAAATCTCCATACCTTGTGGAACCACCAGTACGTTACTGGTATTCTTATTCCAGTCCCATGTAGATATAACTGGTAAATGTGCAGATTCTGTTCTTAACTTTACTTCAAGATTTTTTATTGTGCTTGTTGCTTCAAGGCTTCCCCATACCAAGTCTATACATAAGGAACCCACTGGACCAGCGCAAGTATACTCACCTACATTATCTCGTGTTCTCTCATTATACAAACAAAAAAAAAAGATCTTTAATGATATCTAAAAGACTCTTTCCATTTTGATTATTAGCCCTGTCTCTTGACTTACATATGCAAGACAGGTTACTGTTTATGATGTTAATTCCATCAATATAATCATTAAATTGACGGCCTCATTGTTTTCGAAAACCCTCGCATTGAAATTGCCTTGTACAATAATCATGAAATGTTCATATGTTTCTGTTAGGTCCTCTAACAACAATTTAAACTGTCTCCAATATTCTCCCCCAACTTAGGTGAAACATATATATTGATCAAAATAACTTTAAAGGGACACTTTCAACCTGTTTTGCATCATATTATTTCTAATTAAAACCCTACATTTTATGATTGCTTACCTTCTATAAAATTAATTAATGTTGCTGTTTGTTTTGTCTCTCTTCTTGTTTAGTAAAACTGAAATGCATGGCAATATGTATTTATAAACAATCTTGTTTTGTTTACAATCCTGCATCTATTCTTCTTGAATACTTTCTAAACATTAAAAACATCCCCAAACAGTGCAGTCACTCATGATGTAATAGCCACCTAAACTCCCACTGCATTATGAGTGGCTAGAATGTGTTGGAGGTGTTCCTAAGTCGAGGAAAGATGCAGTGGGAGTTGATCAAGGAATGTAAAGAAACTTGTTTGTGTGTGGTAAGACCAGTATGACGGGCAGTCTGTTCACTTTTTTAAAGGAAAAATGAGTCAGAATCAAACTACGAGCTACATCACCAATCTTAACAGAATGTCAGCAGTCATAAATGTGTTTTTTTAAACAAGGCACACTTTGAGACCTAAGGGGGTTGACAGTGTCCCTTTAATGTGATTATTTGGCATTTTAATAACTAGACAATTTTTAATATTAACCCTAATTATCACTACTGTCAAATTAAGTGAAGCTTGAATAAACGTGACCAACCATGCTTTTGCTCTTCCATTCTTGTTTTGTTTTATTGCTGTAAGGGCAAAACTTGTATATCCAGGAAGGAGAACAGGTTCTTCCTCCATCATCCAGGTCACTTGGAGAGATATGGAATCCATACTTTGTAGGAAATTATTAAACTCCAGGTCAGTTATCTTTGATAACAACCCTTCAATATTCCATGATAATATTGTAAGTTCTGCCTTTTCAAATTGTTTTCCTTCTTGTCAATCTGTTTTTAAATGTTCTAAAACTGAGTGCCAGTTTTTGGTTGTTAATGTTATTTGATCTTTTCTAAGTGATTTATTTTCCTTTGGTCATTCACTAAAAACTGAACCAATGCTAGTCAAATAGGTAGCATATTTGTCCATTGCATCTGAAGCCTGTAGTATTAATGCAACTAGTTGACTTGAACAAAATGTAATATCCATTTATAAGATATTTGTATCTGATGGATGTATATGAATGTTCTTTCTTGAACATCATGTAATAATCATTCCTAGAGCACAGGATAAAAATGTGCCAATATCTTTTTTAAACATGCCTATCAGCTGATTTTCTTCAATTTCTCAGCTGAGCAAGGCTAATGTTTTATTTTCCCATTCTATTACTGTTTGGGCCAGATATTCAGACTGCACTGGGCAGTGGCACAAGAGGGAGCACAGCTCAACTGAGATGTGCCGGAGCCAGGACAGGGCGATATTCAAAGGTGATGTGCCACCACTGAATATGGCACAGAATGCGCCATGTGCAAGTACAGTGTGCCAGCAGAGTCACCAGACAGGGAGGTCCTGGAATGCGCCAGCGCAATCGCAGTTACACTGAGTGCATCACCCACAATATTCAGAAGTGTGCATACAAATGAGGCCATAATGTATGGATGGCACAAATGGGGCCATTTGCATGTCATTATGGCCCCATTTGCATGTGGTGTGCAGCGCCACCCAGTGTAATGTGCCTGTCACCCTGTGGAACCACTGTCCCTATGAGAAAGACCCTGGTGCTCTAGTTATTCCCCCCTCACCCCTCTGGTATGCCCGATCATGGGCAGTCACATTTCAGACAGGACCTGGTGGTCTAGTGGTACCCCCCTCCCCTCCAACCCACAGCGGATCCCAGCCTCCCAGCTCTCCCCCATCATCGGCAGGCAGCAGCACCCCACCCACATACCAGCCGTCCACCTGCTGAATGACAGCTTACAGTTTGACCTGTAAACCTATTGGTCCACAATGTGGAGCAATGGGCTTGCAGACCATACTGTACTACAGAGGCACAAATATGTGGATGAGTGGTTCATTCACATATTTGTGCCTGTGTAGTACAGTATGGTCTGCAAGCCCATTGGTTTACATTATGGACCAATAGGCTTACATATCATACTGTAAGCTGTAATTTGACCGGCAGCCAGGCTGTATGTGGGTGTGCTGCAGCCACCCGCCAATGGCGGAAGGGGAGCTGGGTGGTCGGGGTCCGATGTGGGTAGTTGGGGAGGGGGTACCACTAGACCACCAGATCCTGTCTGAAATGTGACTGCCAATGATCGGGCATACCAGAGGGGAGGAGGAGTCCCACTAGATCACCAGGTCCTGTCTGAAATGTGACTGCCCATGACTGGGCATACCAGAAGGGAGGGGGTACCACTAGACCACCAAGTCCTGTCTGAAATGTGACTTCCCTCAATTGAGCATACCAGAAGGGATGGGGTACCTCTAGTCCATGAGATCCTGTCTAAAATGTGACTGCCCATGATTGGGCATACCGGAGGGGTGGGGGGAGTGCTGGGCCACCAGGGTGGGTGTGTATGTGAGCTTGTGGACAGTGTCCCTGCTGGTCGGGTGGCCACCCATGGCAGGCAGGTGCTCTGTTGTGCCCTGCAATACAGCAGTCCACCTGTGGGTGGCCTGGTTTTGAGCCTTTTTTTCTGGCTCAACTTTGAGCCCCCGTATGCAGTGGAACTCAGGGTTGTGCCAGCATATGATCTGCACATCCCAGGCTGAATATCAGGATGTGATGCATGTGCATGGCCACACCCCCTGCATTTGTGCCACATGCATTACCTTAGTGCCCTGGCACAGCAGAACTTGTGCTGTACAGGTCCCGCCTCTCAATATCGCACTGAGGTGCATTACTGGGGTTGTGCCGGTGCAACCCCTTTGAATATCTGACCCTTTTAGTATTATATATCTCTCAATCACTTGCTCAATGTTATTTATTCATTGTTTATCTGGTGTACCTTTATCCAATGTTTCAGTTTCAAATGCTGAGATATTATTCTCTTTTAAGTCTTTAACAGGGACAAGCTGTGAGGGATAGACATAAATACCCTTGTCATGAAATATCCCTTCTTGCTGCCATACTTTTTGTGCAATGGTTCTGGTTGGACAATAAACTAATTCACAATTCTTGAACTCTTGATAAGAGGGTCTATTGATAAAACATTTCTTAATTTCTTCTTAAAGGTGCATTAAATTAGCTACCCATGCCATTAAATGTCAGTTGAGCAGGTCAGAGACAAGTTAAAGAACTTAAAGAAGTATAAATCCGGTGGACCTAATGGATATCATCCTGTGTTATTAGAATTAGCTGTTCCACTGTACATCCTTTTTAATAAATCACTGAGAGAAAGGAAGGTGTTAAAGGAATGGAAGGTGGCACACATTACACCGGTATATAAATCTGGTGAAAAGTCCAAGGTAGAGAATTACCATCCAAAAATCATCACATCAGTGATAGGTAAACTGATGGAGAGTTTCATCTACAAATTATTGGAGAATAATTGAAGAGTCTTGTACCATGTAGATGTAGTCAAAAATGGCTTTGCAGTGGGAAAATCATGTGCTACCAACTTGATGCATTATTTTGAACCTGTAAGTCAGGAGTTGGATACTGATTTGCTGGTTGATGTTGTATACCTGGACTACAAAAAAGTCTTTGATTCCGTATCACATGACATTCTACTCAAGATCTTACAAGAGTTAATGGCTAAGGTCTATTTAATTAGCCAGGTAGCAGCATGGCTTGAGATTAGAACATAGCAGGTTCAAGTAAGAGGGTTCCTGTCAGACAAGGGTAGGGTCATGGGTGGAGTACTCCAGCAGTCTGTACAGGGGTTGAAGCTATTTAACATCATGATCTCAAGGACTGGTTAGTCTGTGTGCTGGCTGTGGAGAAGATTTCTGTAAGTTTTGCTATTGTTTTATAATAACTGGTGACCCCCGTTATCAACCCATTTTTCAGTACTATATAAAGTTGTATCAACCCGCAGGTTGATACAAAAAAACTCGCATCAACCGATGGGTTGATATGACTTTTACAGTCTCACTCTGAAAAGCCTGCTGCAGTCCAGACAAATTAAACAGACTAAGGCATCAACAGACAGTTCTCCAACCACAGATTCTCACTCACAGCATAACCTCCATTTTAAAAGAAACATACAGAGCCAAGTAACAAAGCGTAATCATTTTGTTATTAAGAAATTTAGTATTTGATAGCTGGAAAGCTCTCAACTAAAAGCATACTTTCCTGACTACCCTTACTGTTTACACAGGCAACTTGAACTTTTACCTCAGTTCCAGAGTTACTTGAATGACCCCGACCAATCGAGATGACGAAACAATACACACTGAAGCTAAAGGACTTGGGCAAATAGTTGAAATAACCAGAGAAATGTTTTTTTTGTTTAGTTTAATTTTTTTTTACTTCATTGCTAAGATCGTGATTTACTTGACCTATCAACTTTACCCGACTCGAACCCATGACCATAATGTAACATAACCTTTTTGCACCAGTTATTATAAAAAATTAAAACATGTGTAGAGGGATAACATGCAGTTTATTTACACACCATCATTGTGTGATCATAGTGAAACCTCTCTAGCTTCTCTCTTGAGGTTTCACTATTATCAGACACGTTTGGTGTGTAAAAAAAACTGCATATCAACCTCCTACGTATGCATTATTCTATATTTAAACTACAGGAGAGAAGGATTAGTTAATTCTACTTGCTGTTGAGGGAGATAATTTATAGAGGATTTTGTTAAACCTTGATATTGTTTTATTTTATTTTCAATTTAGCTTAAAGTGGAATTTAGCTTGAAGGTTTCTGTGGCTGGAGTGAGTGTAAAGGCCCTCCCACACACCCCTTCCACCAGCCTTTCTTAAATACTGAAATACATGGGAGGTTGGGTTTGAGGGCTGTGAGGGAGCAGCTTGGGGAGCTGCAAACTGACCTGAGCCCTCAGAACAGGTCAGAAAGGAGGAAACAAGGAACAGCCATATGAGCTAAGTCTTAAAGACAGATAAATATATAAAACTTATGAGTAGGTCTATAGTTCTTATGAGTAGGATTGTGGTTTCCAGTTAGTAAGTAGTTGGCCATCTTATGCTGTGTGCAATGGCATTTGTGATTAAATTTCTGTTAGAAGCTGGGCTAGGATTAGTTAATTCTACTTGCAGTATGGAGATTTAGTGTGGAGAGGCTGTATAGGTAGTGTGGACCATGTGTAGGATTGTAGGGTGCAATGGTTGTGGGGCAGCAATGCAGATGAACATACTGTGGAGGCTGAAGTGTGCCCAATATGCACAGGCTAAGAAGGCTTGAGGAAGGGGTTTAGTGGCTTGGCAGGGAGCTGGGGAGGTTGAGGGATGAGGGGAGGATTGCATTGGTAGGAGGGCTGACATCTGAGAGTATTATGGGGGCACCACAGAGAAGGAACAGAGGGTCAAGGGAGGGGTCAGTGGGAGGGGGCACAGTAGACAGGAAGCCAGTAGAAGAAGGGTGGACTCTAATAGGACCTAGAAAAAGAGGAGCAGCAGGAGAGAGGAGGAAACACATATGTAACCCCTACCCGGTCTGCCATTGCCATCTGACAGCAATACCAGGTGGGCTGGGTTTTGGGAGGAATAGGTCACTCAGCACAAAGGCTAGGTTTGGCTACCCTGCACAGGGGCACCCAAGTAACTTCAAACACAGGAAGCAATAACTGTAATGTCCAATACCAGAAGTGGGATTCTAAAGTGTGGCTTTTATTTACATCCAAACAGAATAAACAAAGCATAGATGGACCCCCGGGGGCTACACTCCTGGTAATGCTGATTAGAGGAAACCAGAACACATCCTCATCACTTAGCTCTCATGCTCTGAACACACTGGGCACACAGCCCGGACTTGTATGCTGCTTTGGGTTACACAGCCCGAACTTGTACACTGCTCTGGGTTTTCCCTGGCTCGGCTCCCTTGCCAACCACTTGGACACCTTCCATACTTCATGGAAACATTTTCTGGTGGCTCCCTAGACCACCTAAGAGCACCTTGGCTCCGTCAGGGAAACTTCCTCTTAATCCCACGTCTGGGTATTTTCCTCAGGCACTGGCCAAGTACCTGACAGAAAGCAACAGGTGTCTCAGAGCAAATCCGTAGAGGTGAATTTGGTTACTACTGATGGCGGTCTCCCACCTCTCGCTCCCACAATTCATACCCGGCCATTTCTCTGGACTGTAAACACCTCATCCTTTAACACTTACTGTGTAGATTCTTGCTAAATGTATTTCACATTCCATCTACTTGTTTTGCTTCTCATTTGTGCTTGACTTGAACATACTTAAATGAAATGGCATTGTCCATTACTCTAGAGCCCCCACAGGATTAAGCAGTCCAATCCCCACATTCTTTCTTTCCATTTGTGCTAGACTTGAACATACTTATTAGTGGCTTTGTCCATTACTCTAGTCTAGATCCCCCATGGAATTACGCAGTCCAATCCCCACATCTTCCAACTGTACTTGGCTGTCTTTTCCTGACCCCACAGTAACAGTCCCTTTAGTTTCCTTCTGTTTAGGTGAAAACACTTGGCCCTTTTTCACAGCAAACTCGCCCTTTGGTTGCAGGTATCCCACAGGCATTTCCTCCTCAAGGAATCTTCCTTTCAGAGCTTCTGGTGCCTCAGCACAACTCAAACAGGCAGCTTCTTTCCCTTAGCCGGAACCAGGTGGGTTGCCCCTGGAAAACAGTCAGACACCTTCCCCCATCCCCTCAGGGATGGGGTTCTGAACCATTGAGCGTGGTCTCCACCACTTCAATTACCAGTTCCTGTGTTCCTCTTCAAGTGGAAACACATACCTTCTACAAAAGTAGCTCTGAAACAGAGCTTAAAGCTCTGAGAGCCTGCACACACACTGCTGCACTACAGTCTCTCACTCAGACTGCACACAGACTGCCTTCAAATTCCCCAGCATTCTACTCTAACCTCCAACTGCAACATTCCAGTGTGGCTTATGCAGCTGTGACAGTTCTAAAATGATGTCATCCCACAGTCTCAGCTGAGACTGAGAACAGAGTGAGACAGTGTGAAATCCATTTAACTGGAGTGTCACAAGCTGCCTTCCCTGCCTACCACTAGGTCTTACTGAGATTCTAGTAACCCCGGGTAACAGGGGGGTTATGCACAGTAAAGCAATGGGTAGGGAACATGTTTGCTGTACTAGCAACACATGGGAAAGAGGATACAGGAGGAGACTGAACAAGGGATAGTACTCACAAGAGGAGGGAGAGAGGATCATTACTAGTGGAGAGATTGAGCATGGTATGGCAGGGGAGGGATAATACTCAGAGAGGTGAGGAGGGAGAGGATCATTGGCAGTCAAACAGGAAGAGGGGGAGGAGTCTCAATTGAGAGGGGCGGGGGAAGACACTGGGACACACTGTAAAAGCACCATCTTGAGTGGCCCCAGATATGAGAACACGAGTTGGGGGATGACGATGGGCACAAGTAAAGAGGAGGGAGGTGTACTGTTGTTGGGTGACTCCATACTCAAGGGGATCAGATGGGGCAGCAAGGGGGAAGAGGCACAGTCAGATATGGGTGGAGTCCATACCGGGATTAAAGGCAGATAAGGTAGGACAGGCAACCCTAAATTGCATAAGGAGGGGTAGGAGAAAACCACACATTATGGTATATGTGGGGACAAATGCCCTAGCAGGGGAAATGGTGCAGGTAACAAAGGAAAGGACTAAAGCAGTGAGAAGGTTGTGCAAGGAGACTGGCGAGTCTGTGGCATTCTCCAAACTGCTCCCAGTACCCTCTGCAAGCACAGTGAGAAAGGAGAGAATTAGGGAGTTGAACACATGGTTGGTAGAATGGTGTCAAACTAAGGGGTATGGGGTTGTGGGTGGCTGGGGTAGAACCTGGGAAAATAACAATATGTTTGCAAGGGATAGGCTGCACCTGAGTGGTGAGGGGAAGGAAGTATTAAAGCAAAGACTGGGGAGGTATATTGCGACAAAAGTGGATTAAAACTAGATGGGGTGTGGCAAGTAGACAGCTGGTAGGCAGGGATCCAATAGAGTGGAGTCACAGCCTCCCCCAGGCTACCAGGGAAGGACTCAGGGGATCCAAAAAAAGAGGCAGTAGAAAGGAGGAGATGGAGGCTGATGAAGTGAAGGGGGCAGGATGGAGGGTGGTCTCACTGAATGCAAGAAGCTTAGGCAACAAATCAGCTGAGCTACTGGGATTCTTAGCAGTGTGAAGGGTGGATATTGCAGCTGTCATAGAAATGTGGGCAACTGAGATCTGGCAATCCCAGGATACAAATTATACAGGAAGAGGGGTGGCAGTCTATGTGAGGGATGGGATCAAATGCACAAGGGACAAGGGGGAAGAAAGGAGAACAGAGGCAATCTGGCTGCAGTTCCTAGACTCTAGGGTTAGTAAATTGAGGTTTGGGGTGGTATACAGGTCACCATCATAGTCTGAAGAGCTTGACAGGGAATTAGCAGGACAAATCAGAAAGGTATGTAGAAAAGGGAAGGTGGCCATCGTGGGGGATCTCAACTTGCCAGGGGTTGACTGCAACTTTCCGGTCACCTCCAGTGCTACGGAGCCAGTACTCCTGGATGTGACCAGGAGGGTCTCCTGACACAGTTGGTTAGTGTACCGACTAAGCTAAAGAATACTTTAGATCTGGTATTGTCGAATGGGGAGGCAGTAAGGGAAATCAAGGTAAAGGACCCACTAGCCAACAGTGATCACAAAATGGTGTGGTTGAATATCATGATGCATGGGGAGCCAGAGAAATCAGTTACTCAGGTGGTAAATTTCAAGGGGTGCAGACTTCGGGAGGATGCAGGAAGTACTGAAAGTGAAACTGGAGGGCATAAGGCAGGAGATAGATGCAAAACAGAAATGGGATATTATAAATCAGGGGATTACAGAGGCAACAGAAGCTTGCACCAAGACACAGAGTAAGAGGATCAGAGTAAGAAAACCATGCTGGTTGAACAGCAAGGTAGTGGAGGTGGTTAGAGCAAAACGAGAGCCGCACCGGAGGTATAGGAGGACGGGAAAGGAAGTGGACAGGGAGGAGTATGCAAGATGGTGACCAGAAAAGTGAGAGAATCCAAGGCCCAGAGGGAGCTGAGATTAGTGCAGGGAATTAATGGAGGGGGGAGAAAGACTTTTTCAGATACATCAGGGAGACAAGGAAGTGCAAGGAGACAATAGTGAGGATAAAAATAGGTAGGAAGTGGACGGAAAAGGGGGAGGAGCAGGCAGAAGCACTGAATGAATACTTTTGCTCAGTGTTCACAGAGGAAAAAGAGGCACCGCTACCACCATGAGCTGGGAGGGTGGGGACAGGGGGAGAGGAGGCGACAGATGGAGAAAGAATTGAGTCAAGTAGAGTCCTAGAGGGACTGAGGGCACTGAAGGTAAACAAGGCACCAGGGCTGGATGGTATCCACCCCAGGGAGCTGTGGGAGATGGTGGAGGTGTTGGTGGAGCCACTGGCAGATCTGTACAGCACTTCACTGGAGTTGGGATGTGTGCCACTGGACTAGAGCATGGCACATGTAGTACCAATACACAAGAGTGGGCCAAAGGATGCACCAGGTAATTATCGTCCAGTAAGTCTCAACTCCATAGTGTGCAAACTCATGGAAATGATACTGAAGGAAAGACTGCTGTTGTATCAGGAGGACAATGGCCTCTAGGATGTGAGGCAACATGCATTCATTTCAGGGAAGTCTTGTCAAAACATCCTGATACAATATTATGACTGGGTGACTGGGGAGCTGGATAAGGGTCATGCAGTGGATGTTCTTTACTTCGATTTCATCAAGGTCTTCCATTCCATGCCTATTGGGTGGCTTGGGGGAAGCTAACTGGTGTAGGGGTACAGGCAAAAATGATGAACTGGATTACAAGCTGGCTGAGTGGGAGGCTGCAATGGGTGGTGGTGGTGAGAGGGGGCTTTCAACTCTAAGGCCAGTGACAAGTGTTGTGTTGGGGCCAGTATTGTTTGGGCTCTGCATATCAAATACTGCACATGGGGTGGTGAGCTAGGTAAGTCTGTTCACTGATGACACCAAAATCGAAGCAGTGGTGTATGGAGGGGATGAGGGATGGAAGCAGCTGCAGGAGGACCTAAACAAGCTAAAGTAGTGGTCCAAGAGGTGGCAGCTGGGGTTCAATGCAAAGAAGTGTAAGGTTATGCGCTTTGGGGTGAAGAACCCAAGGGGAGAATAGTGGCTGGGAGGGTTAAGCTGGGGATCAGTGAGGAGTAGAAGAACCTAGAGGTAATGATAACAAGGACCATGAACAGCACTGCCCAGTGCAGGAGAGTGACTGCAAAAGCAAACAAAATACTTGGATGCATAGTGAGGGGGGTTTCATCCAGGCAAAGAGAGGCAATCTTGCCCTTCTACAGGTCATTGGTAAGGCCACGCTTGGAGCATTGTGTGCAGTTCTGGAGGCAATACCTAAAGCGTGACATCAGGCTACTGGAGGGGGTGCAGAGGAGGGCAACAAAGATGGTATGTGGAATGAAGGGGAGAGACTATGACAGCAGTCTGGGTGACCTGAATATATACACCCTGGAGGATAGAAGAGACAGAGGGGACAAGATAGAGACATTCAAGTGTCTGAGGGGAATCAATAAGAATGGGGCAGATGGGGTCTTTAAGTTAAGGAGGGGGAGGGTCCCCAGCAGGCATGGGCTAAGAATAGAGGGGGGTCAAGATTTAGAAAGTAAATGAGGAAACAGCATTTCACAGAAAGGGTGGTAGCAAAATGGAATGTACTACCAGAATGGGTGGTATCATGTAAATCTGTGGACAGTTTCAAAAGAGCACGGACAGGGAACAGGGGAGATTGAGGTTGGGGTATGTGGGGGTGGCAGTGAGAAGAGAAAGGGGGTGGGGCAGCTGAAAACTAGGGGTGCTGCCTGCACACTTGAGCAGACTTGGATAGACCGGGTGATCTGTTTCTGCTGGCACATTCATATGTTTGTATGTTCAAATATGCAGGTAACAGATGGAGTTTGGATCTACAAATATGCAGATGCCTCAAAAATTGGGGCCATCGTGAATGATCCTGAGTCAATAAAAAAAAAATAAAGGCACAGATAAATCATGTAGGGGACTGGACAGTTGAGGATAAATTGGAGTTTAACACCAAGAAATGCAAAGTTATGAATTTTGGTCTGGCCAAAGCACAATATACATCGAACAATGAGTGAATTTTTACAATTGAAAATGAAAAAGATTTGGGGGTAGTTAAATCAAACAGTCACAGTTTTGACAAACATAATGCAGAATGTGTAAAACAGGCCAATAGGATTATTTATAACCTGTTACTGTACATACTATTAAGATTAGAAGGAGGGAGGTTCTTGTATTCCTGTACAGATCCTTGGTGAGACCTGTAATAGAATATGGAGCACCCTTCAGTACAGCAGAGTATAGGAATTAGTAAAAAAGTAGAGAGGGTACAACAAAGGTTTACCCAAAAAAATATGCTCAGTAAAAATGAGGATAATAGTTCCAGACTACAGTATCTAGGACTGTACTCCATGGCCTATAGGAAAATTAGAGGGGATCTCTGCTATGTATATAGAGCTGCAAACAATGGTCTGCTATGAGAATCTGCAGGGCTGTGGAGGGATCATCAATCTCTGTTACCCTCCTGAAGGTTTCACCTCATTTAATGTTGGAAGACATCTTAGGCTCATTTTCATCATGATGCAGGACATTACTATGTTTGGGTGAGTAGCCCCCTATATGAGTGACTATTATTGAGTGACTCAGTAAAAGGCTCAATAATAGCACTTGCAAGGACAGCAACTGGTGAAAAATGTCACTATATCCTGCAGAGTGAGTGTAGTAGACAGCTACACTCGTTACTGCAGGATATGGGATGATGGTTTGCCTAGCTCTGCTGAGCTAGTCATGCAGTGCAGCGGAGTGCACTACTGGCCCTGGAACCAGCAATCCAGGTTCGGGTCTAGTACCAGAAGAAAAACAATGTTTTTCTTTTCCTTTGCTGTGTTCTGCATCTGCGCCTCCCTCAGAGTTGATTATATTTATTAGAGGGGGCACTTGCCCTCTTACAGAGGAGAGTGTGGGGGTCTTAGTCCCCCACATAAAAATGGATATGGTGGTGTTTCTTCAGTGCAGTAAGGAACAGTTGCCATTTGCAACAGTATCCTGGGGTCCATCACACTGCTTGGATTGGACAGTTTTTGGTTCTCTGTGAACGGCACTCATTAGGAACCATCCTTCATCACATAAATCCATTTGAGTCCAGGGATGTCAGTAGGGGTGTCCAGAGCCCCACAACTGTCAACCTATATGTGTAATTAATCTTGAGGAGGTCCATGCCATACTCAGGCCTTGGTATGTATAACCTTGGCATGTACTGTTTTTTTGGGTATTGACTTGTAGGCATAAAGCAGTTTTCTTCTTTTTATATCTAGCTGGACCAGCATTTTCTATGGCCAGCCAATCACACCAAAGCTTTATGATATGGCAGTAAAAGCAAGTTCATTTATAGCTTGAAGTTTGTTTCATGTTGCTGAAGCAGAGTGAGTTCACAGATGTTTTATTAGGTCATTCTTCTGACCAAAACTTGATACATTCAGCACATTTACGAGGGCTCTCTCTTGGTTAGTGTCTCCAAATGTTCCTGGCTTTTTAATACTGTGATGAGAGTGGACCCCATTCTTAAGCCAGGGCATATTCAAAAATCAGATACTCAGTACTGTATCAGTAATTGATTTCTGCTATCTCACAGGGTGAGTGTCTCCAAATGTTTAGGGATTTCTGATACTATGACAAAAATGGACCCCATTCTTAAGTCAGGGCATATTCAAAACTCAAGTAGGCTGTTGGTTAACTAGGATCTGCAGCTTATCCATTAGGTAGGGAAATGGGCAGACTAGGTGGGCGAAACAGTCCTTAACTGCTGTCAAATTCTGTTTCGATATAAGAAATGAGTACTGTATTAGTCTTTGATGTTTGCTGAGAGCACTCTTCTCAGCACACACAATGTCTCCAAGATGGCTTCCTTTTGAAGTTCATAAGGTGTCACAAGTATTGGTAGCTTATGTAAATGTGCCTGAAAGTTCTTTTCCATTAGGCCCTTTGCTCCAAGCACTACTGGAACAATTTGTGTGTACTTGTTCCACATCAGTTTGGTTTCTGACTGCATATCTTGGTATTTTATGATTTTGTGTCTTTCTGTACGAAGGACACTGTAGTCACTAGGGGTGGCTATTTCAATTAGCAATGATACCTTTGTTCTTTTTTCTTGTATTACAATATCTGATTTTCTCGCTTCCACTCCCTTGGCCGTTGGTATTGGGTGATCCCATGTGATCATTACTTCTTCATTGTCTAGGATTCTTTGTGGTTCATGCTTCCTACATTTCTCTGCTACCTGTATGTTATAGTGTCTGCAAAGTTTTCAGGAGATCAGTTTTCCTACATTGTCGTGTCTTTTGGTATACAGGTCTTCTGCCATGAGTACTTTGCAACCAGCCAAGAGATGTGCAACTGTTTCTAATTATGTACTACAGAACCTGCACTTGACTGTTTCTTCTGTTTTTTCAAATTAATTTTGTGAACTATCTTGTCTTATCAGTCCACGATCTTGGGCTGCTATTATCAATCTATCTCATGACCTAAATTCACCTCTTTGTAGCCACTCATGGCTCAGGGCTTGGTCAACCTGTGGTTGTTCCAGTACCTTCCTGTATTTTCCATTACAATTATGGGCTTTCCTATTGTTCTACCTTTTCTTTTGGTCTTTGTCCTTATACTCCTTTTTCTGATTCTTTGCACTTTCTGTTGCTGGCTGTTTCTTACGTACTAGTGGATTAACATCCATCTCTACTACTCTCCTGAAGGCTTCTCCTAATTTGATGAGTAAAGTCATCTTAGCCTTATTTTCTTCATGATGCAGGACCTTGACTATATTTGGGTCCACAGATGTCAGTAGGTATGTATGTAGCTCCACTATTGTGGACCTATATGTGTAATCAATCTCAAGGAGGCCCATGCCTCCCTCTGACTTTGAAATGTATAATCTTGGTATGCACTGGTTTTTATATATTAACTGGTCAGCAAAAAGCAGTTTTCTTGTTTTTATATTTAGCTGGTTCGATACTTTCTGTGGCTAGTCTATAACACCAAAGCTGTATGATATCACTGGAAGGGCAAACTGGTTTATAGATTGCACTTTATTTTGTGTTGTCAAAGCAGTTTTCAGTATGAAACATAGAAGTTGACATCAGATAAGGACTGCAAGGCCCATCCAGTCTGCCCATTTCTTGTTCGACCTTATAATGTGCTATCGGTCTTTGCTCTGTCCGTGGGTTATCTATTCATACTCATCTGTATTGCTCCCTTATGTCTAACCCATGCCTGTTTGAAGCCCTGCACTGTATTCATAGCCACCACTTCCTATGAATACAGTGCAGGGCTGTATGAGCTTTAACATTCTAAAATAGTCCTTGCTTATTTTCTGCTCTCATTTGTACATATTGTGTTGTTGCTTCTTCCTCTATTCCCAGGTATTTATACGCTCACTCTTGCTCGAGTTCTTTTATGTCACAACCTTCTGCAAGGTTAAAGTTTTCTTTATGGATTAACTTTCCTGCTATAAATGTTGCTTTATCACATTTGTCTATGCCAAATGTCATCAATATATCATGAGAGAAGGTCTTAATGATTTGTAGTTGTGCTTTCAGATATTTATCACCATATATTTGTTTTATCAGGCTACTCTGCTGGGCAAATGTTTTGTTGCATTCAGCACATCTATGTGGTTTCTCCATTGGGTTACTGTCTCCAGGTGTTTAGGGATTTCTGATACTGTGACAAGAATGGACCTCATTCTTTAGCTGGGATATATACAAAACTGAAGATATTAGTACTGTATTAGTCTTTGGTGTTTGCTGAAAGCACTCTTCTCAGCACACTCTCTTGGGGTTAGTGTCTCCAAATGTTTAGGAATTTCTAATACCGTGGCAAGAATGGACCCCATTCTTTAGCCAGGGCATATTCAGAACTTAAGAAATTAGTACTGATGTTTGCTGAGAGTGCTTTTCTCAGCACATGCAACTTCCCTAAAATGGCTTCCTTTTGAAGTTCATAAGGTGTCACAAGTATTGGTAGCATATTTAAATGTGCCTGAAAGTTCTTTTTGATTAGTCAAATTGCTCCAAGCACTACTGGCACAATCTGTGTGTCCTTATTCCACATCAGTTTGGTTTCTGACTGCATATCTTGATATTTCATGATTTTGTGTCTCTCTGTATGCAGCACACTGTAGTCACTAGGGGTGGCTATTTCAATCAGCAATGCTACCTTTGTTCTTTTTTCTTGTATTACAATATCAGGTTTTCTTGCTTCCACTTTCTTGGCTGTTGGTATTGGGTGATCCCATGTGATCATTACTTCTTCATTCTCTGTGATTCTTTGTGGTTCATGTTTCCAGTGTCTCTCTGCTACCTGTAAGTTATAGTGTTTGCACAGTTTTCAGTGGATCAATCTTGATACATTGTTGTGTCTTTCAGTATACAGGCCTTCTGCCATGATTACTTCACATCCAGCCACGAGATGTGCAACTGTTTCTAATTCTGTACTACAGAACCTGCACTTGTCGGTTTCTCCTGTTTTTTCTATGGATTTTGTGAACCATCTTGTGCGTAGCCCACTATCTTGGGCTGCCATTATTATTCTCTCATCTCGTGGCCTAAATTCACCTCTTTTTAACCACTCATGGGCCAGGGCTTGAGCGACCTATGGTTGCTCCAGTAGCTCCCTGTATTTTCCACTATAATTATAAGCTTTCCAATTGTTTTTTTCTTTTCTGTTGGTCTTTATCCTTATACTCCATTTTCTGATTCTTTGCATTTTCTGTTGCTGACAATTCCTTTCTACTTGTGGATTGGCATCAATCTCTGCTACCCTTCTAAAGGCTTCTCCTAATTTGATGAGTGCAGTCATTTTAGGCTTATTTTCTTCATGATGCAAGACCTTGACTATATTTGGGTCCAAGAATGTCAGTAAGTATGTATGTAGCCCCACTATTGTGGATCTACAGTATATGTGTAATCAGTCTCAATGAGGCCTATGCCTCTCTCTCTGCCCTTGGGATGTATAATAGTGGCATGCACTGATTTTTATATATTAATTGGTGAGCATGAAACATTTTTCTTGTTTTTATATCTGGCTGGTTCAACACTTTCTGTGGCCAGTCTATCACACCAAAGCTGTATGATATCACTGGAAGTGCGAGTTGGTTTATAGCTTGCACTTTATTTCGTGTTGTCAAAGCAGTTTTCAGAATTAGCTTTAACCTTCTAAAATATTCCTTGCATACTTTACTCTCATTTGATCATGTTGTGCTGTTGCTCCTTCATCTATTCCCAGGTATTTATACATTCCCTCTTGCTCAAGTTCTTTTATGTCACAAACCTCTGCCAGATTCATGTTTTCTTTATGAGTTAACTTTCCTGCTACAAATGTTGCTTTGGCACATTTGTCTAGGCCAAATGTCATCCGTATGTCATCAGAAAAGGTCTTAACAATTTGTAGTTGTTCTTTCAAATGTTTGTCAGATGAACTATAACATTTTAGGTCATCTACAAATAGAAGGTGAGATGTTAGCTGTTGATTGTTTTTGTTTCTGGGGTTCAAGCTGTATCCATAGCCTAGGTTGTTGATTAGGCTACTCAAGGGATTGAGGGCAAGGCAAAACAGAAGCGGTGACAAGGAGTCACCTTGAAATATCCCTCACTGGATACTTATATTTGGGATGGTGATTTGACCTTTCTCATGATTTAATTGCAGGGTGGTTTGCTACTTTGTCATTGTTGTTGTGATGTTTATCAGTGTGGGATGTATCCTGTAGATCCATCAACACTCAGTGATCCAGGAGTGTGGGATACTGTCAAATGCTTTTTTGTAGTCGATCCATGCTACACTCTGGTTTCAGCATTTTTTACAGCTCTCCATAATGGCTTTGTTCAACAGGAGATGGTCATTTGTACCATATGACTTTCTTTTATTGCCTTTTTGTTCTATTGCCATGAGTTTATTGCAATCTAAATATTGTAGACTCTGTCTGCATCGATTCCAGTATATAGCTTTATGTATCTATATGTGTAATCAATCTCAACTTCTCTCAGGGTCAGTGTCTCCAAATGTTTAGGGATTTCTAATACTGTGGAAAGAATGGACCCCATTCTTTAGCCAGGGCATATTCAAAACTCAAGAAATTAGTACTGTATTAGTCTTTGATGTTTGCTGAGATCGCTCTTCTCAGCACATGCAACGTCCCCAAGATGGCTTCCTTTTGAAGTTCATAAGGTGTCACTAGTATTGGTAGCATATTTAAATGTGCCTGAAAGTTCTTTTTGATTAGTCCCATTGCTCCAAGCACTACTGGAACAATTTGTGTGTCCTTATTCCACATCAGTTTGGTTCCTGACTGCATATCTTGGTATTTCATGATTTTGTGTCTCTCTGTATGCAGCACACTGTAGTCACTAGGGGTGGCTATTTCAATCAGCAATGCTACCTTTGTTCTCTTTTCTTGTATTACAATATCGGGTTTTCTTGCTTCCACTTTCTTGGCTGTTGGTATTGGGTGATCCCATGTGATCATTACTTCTTCATTCTCTGTGATTCTTTGTGGTTCATGTTTCCAGTGTTTCTCTGCTACCTGCACGTTATAGTGTTTGCACAGTTTCCAGTGAATCAATGTTGCTACATTGTTGTGTCTTTCAGTATACAGGCCTTCTGCCATGAGTACTTCACATCCACATCTCTCCAGAGTGACTTCTCTGATGTACTATTAGGCTTCTCTTCTGGATAAAGCGCTTATTACATTCAGCATATTTATATGGTCTCTTTTCAGAATGCATTCTCTGATTCCTGTTAAAATTCTTGTCATACTGAATACATTTACATGGTTTCTTGTAAATTTGATGTGTCATAGTTTTATGCTGCACAGTAAAACTCTTATGAGTACATTTTTCTGCATTTAGCTTTTGTTCAAACTCCTCTGATAATTGGTACATGTAAATTGCCCCGCTCCTTTATGAAGTTGTTGTACAGTGATGAGATGTAGGTCATGAAAACTCTTCCTGCACTGAGGATACTGATGAGGTTTCTCTGTTGTTTGTCTCAGCTGGCAATTCTCTAGTGATGCATGCTGGCTCCAACTCACATTGCACTCAAATGTCCTGCTGACTGAAAATAGAAATTTAATAAGTATTTTTTTACAATAAGGAAATAAAAGTGTCAGTTGTTTTTATCTTAATCTTTTTAACAGCTTCATCAATACTACTGAGATTTAACCTGAGATTTTTAAGACATTCCCATTTTAAATATTGTACTTTGGATTAAATTATTATTTTGGCAACATTTCTGCTTATTGTTTTTATTAATAATATTTGTAGAATGGATCTGAACAATTCTGGCTTCTCATTTGGTCGACACTTGCTCCCAAGGGAGTATGGTGACAAGTAATAAAATAAGGCAGGAGGTGTATGCTAACCAAAACAGTAATGATACAGGACAAAAGATTATAAAGCAACTGAAATAGAACAACATGGACCATTTCCAGCAGAGAAACAAGTTAACTAACTTTTTTTAAAATGCAGACAATAACCAGAGTCAGGATAGGATATGGTAAATGTCATTCTGCAGCTACCCCCTTTCTAAGTTTTAAAACAAGCTAAAACAAATTTTTGAATGCATACAGTCACTGAAGTCAGACAGAGCACAATGTAACTGCAACTACCCTCACTCCTGAGTAAAAAGCAAAAATCACATTTTAATGCAGGTAGTCAACACAGCCAGCCAGAATAGAAAGCCACTTTAGCTACCACCAAGTAAAAAACAAAAATCACGTTTTTAAAATGTAGACAGTCACCAAAGTCAGAGTATGATACAACTGCAGCTACTCCTTCCCCTGATCAAAAAAGAACAAAAATCACATTTTTGTTATGCAGTCACCAGAGCTAATCAAACTATACTGCAACTAAAGCTACCCTCAGTTCCACGTAGAAAGCAAGAATCACATTTTTATAATACAGATGATGACTGTGCTATAAAAATGTGATTCCTTAACAAAAGCAGGGACATGTGTTAGAGTTTCTAACCCTAATTCACAATCAACACCCCTTCCCCACCACCCATATGCAGCAAAAGGAAAAAAATATGGTCTTGGCTGCCCTGAGTCTTGGCAAATCAGGGGAGGGCTCTTCTTTCAGGATCTTAGTCCTAACACATGCCCCATTCTTATATTGCCTTCAAACATACAGAACTGTATCCACACATGCTACCAGTCAAACTGTGGGCCCTGCCTAAAGAACACAGATCATATCTGATGTTATTGGATCATGCAAGAGGTGAGGGTTGGAACCCAAAATAAGAGCCTACCCTGATTCTCCAAAATTCAGGACTGCTAAAACTGCAATTTTTTTTTTTTGATGCTTGGGGAGGGGTGTGGAGGTGGGGAGTTAGGGTTGGAAACCCTAATACCACATTTCCCTACTTTTGTCACTTAAAGCCGAACCCTAACTAGTGAATTAACACAGTTATTTTTAAAAGAATATTGAATATCAGGTGCCAGCAGGTGTATGCACATTGACCACAATCCACAAGAGACTTTGTCAATACAAAGCAACTGCAGCTACCCCAAGCAGAAAACACAAATCACACTTTTAAAATACAGACAGTCAACAAAGTCAGATAAAGTACAATACAACTACAGCTACTACTTTCCCTAATTAAAACCAAAAATTACATTTTTGTAATGTAGACAGTCACCAGAGCCAGTCAGAAAGCAATACAACTAAAGCTACCTCCTCCTTCATGTAAAATGCATGAATCTAATTTTTGTAATATAGATGGTCACCTGAGTCAGTCACAATATAATGAAAATGCATTCTGACTAACTCTAGTGATTGCACTACGATAATGTAATGCCCTACATACTGCAGGTAGGGAAATGCAGTGTTAGGGTTTCCAACCCTAACTCCCCACCTACTATCTCCCAAGCAGCAAAAGGAGAAAAAACATGGTTTTGACTGTTCTAGTCTTGGTAAATCAAAGGAGAGTTCTTCCATGGTGATCTCAACTCTAACAATCACCCCATTCTGATATTGTCTTTACATGTACAGAACAATATTTCCCCACATCCTGACTGCAAATTGCGGACCCTGCCTGAAGAAAACAGATCACACATGGTGTTATTTGATCATGCAATGGAGTGAGAGTTGACAGCCCCAAAGAAGAGCATACCCCTGATTCACCAAGATTCAGAACAGCTGAAACTATAATTTTGTTCCCTCTTGCTACTTAGGGGATGGAGGTGGGGAGTTAGGGTGAAAACCCTAAAGTAAAGTTGCATAAGAACTTACTGTAACAGTAGATTTTCAACAGACTCTCTTGCAGTAGGTCACACTTATAGGAATATCCTGCTGCAGGCAACATTCCATCTGGTTCATTTATCAGCAGTCAACCAGGGACTGCCCCCAACAACACCACATGTTGTGTTATGGCAGGCATAAAAGGGATGGTCCCTGAAGCTCTTCTGTTCTTTTCCATCTCAGCAACCATATGTCAGACAAATGAAATGGCTGGTCATCCGAGGGGAATCGAGAAGGAGTAGGGATCCCCTAGAGAATTTTTTTGGGAAGAGTAGGAGTATGTCAACCTTCTGCAACAGGGAGCAAGGAGGATGGAGGAATGGGCAGTATGACCTGCAGCAAGAGAGTCTCTTAAAGATCTACTGTTATGGTACATTCTGATGCAACTGTGCTATCTTTCTTGAGGAAATCTCTTGGAGCAGGTCACACTTATAGGAATGTGTCCCCAGCAGTTAAGAGGCAAAAAAGGAAAGTTAGCAGGAAGCAATTACCTTGGGCAGTCAGGAGTGAGGGTGACTACCTGCCGATGGGGCAACCCTTTGGCTGGCTGTTACTCCTTGATCGGAGCCTCAGACTTTGTCTGTTCAAGTGGCAGCTCTACCACAAATCAGCAGAGTAGCCTATTTCATCTGAGCCAGCTGAACCTGCAGTGGAATCTCCTGAGGGGTTCATGGTGGCAGGAGCTGATCTTGGTCATCCTGGCAACAGCCACTTGATAGCTGGGGTAGAAACCAAGGTCAGTTTCAGAGCAGACAAGATCGGCTGTTGCCACATTAAGTCTTCATAGAGCCAACGTAATTTGCGCCAGAGCCTCTCCTCAGCAGAGGAGGATGAAGAGGAATAGCAACGTCACCACTTGCCATTATGCCAGCAATGAGATCACTGGTGATGGCGAGATCTGCCTGACTCAGAGGAAGAAGACTGAGCCCTCGATCTCAACCATCAGTGGGGCCAACGGGGAACATCAGAAGGAGCTGGGGAGCCCCGAAGCTCTTCACGGTCAGCATCTAGGGGCTGTGAGGTTTGACCCAGTGGTATGAAGCAACCCATCAGAGGACACCGGAAGCAGTGGAGTCCAAAAGAGAGAGTTATCAACCTCTTCAGAAGACAATCTATAGATCAGTTTGTGACTAATCTTGGCCACATCGACCAGCACCTCAGCCAACTGGTTTAACAGAAGCTCCATGAAACCAGTGGCCACAGGTCTCCTGAAAACAGGACCATTCCTGATCCCAAGAGAGTTGAAGTTAAGTCTTCTCTGTTTTCTGACTCCTCCTTTTGAGAGCGCAAAATTGTGCAATCCAGAAGGATCCTCTCCTTTGGTGGAGAGGAACTGGCACAGCTCTTTGAAGGAAGCCAAATAAGTGGAGCCCAATTGAAGCTGAAAAAGGCCAAAGCTGAAGAGGAACTAGCTGCAGCTTGGGCCACCTCCTCCTTGAAGGCCTTAAGCTCTTAGAGCTGCTCAGGCAGACCCCGCAGCCATGGAGACCACTCAATGGGCATCCTTAGACTTGACCTGCAAGTAACGCTTCTCAGGTTGCTTCAG
This sequence comes from Neoceratodus forsteri, assembly GCA_016271365.2. Lineage (NCBI taxonomy): Eukaryota > Metazoa > Chordata > Ceratodontiformes > Ceratodontidae > Neoceratodus > Neoceratodus forsteri. Next base: position 494,111,517 of record CM057457.1, read on the forward strand.
CTGGAGTCAGGCAGTGTGGTTGTCCAGAATCGATGGGTGAAAGGATCAACAGATATCGCAGGACTGTGGTCATATCCTTAGCAATACACATACAAGGCATGAAGGTCGATGCATGACACCATCTGCCCACAGGGGCACCAGTAAAACCCAGAAATAGTCTTTTCTTCAATCGCGGGAGTGAGAGAAATCATCAAAGATGAAACTCTGACAAGTTTTAAGGTAAGTTCTGGAAGCAAATCTGAAGATTCGAGACCCAGGACCTACCTGCATGTGGCAGGAGTACTAAGGAGGGAACCTTTACCTTCCAGTGGAAAGGAAGATCTGGTGTCATGGGGTGGAGCCAAGGATTTTACCAACCGGGTGGGAGGAGCCAGCTTGAAGATGCTCCGGCACCTCTTAAAGTGGAAAGTGATCTGCCAGAAAGTATGGAAAGAACAACATACCCACTTCCCTAGAAAATATATAATGCATTTTGATGTAAAATAGTTCCTCCACCTACATTAGGCAAATTTGTTTTTGTACCCTAGGATTTTTGTCTTTCTACGGCCACCATACCTGTACTTGTTCCTAGTTGTCATGGCTACATCATCATTACACACACACGCACACACATGCACACACATGCACACACACACACATACAGTTAAAAAATGATGTTCTGGACTACTATGAAACATTTGGGAATGTTTCAGCATGGGCAGAATTTTTTCTTGGCCAAGCTGTCATGTGAGCTGTTGAGCCTAACAGCAGATGGAAACATTGTTATGGCCCAAGCTGTGGGAGGCAAAGTCTGAAAAGGAGTTGCCAGTGAGTGTTTCAGTTCACTGTGTGTGTGTGTGTGTGTGTGTGTGTGTGTGCTGTTTTAGCTAAAGTACTGTGACTGAGGATTGGGGGGGTCTCGACTGAGTGAAGTATTATTCAGGACAAAAGTAGAGTTGGCTAATAGGTGAGGTGAAAACACGAGCGCTATTTATTTTTTTTAAAGTTTTACTGGACCAATGGCTTGTTGATTTCAGTGAAGGGCTGTGATTGAGGACTGTGAGGGGTGGGAGCAGATTTCTTTTTTTGCAAGTAACCAAGCTTTATTGAACCATATCCAACATAAGATATATACCAAATAAGTACATGATACATAGAACCGTAAAATAATAAATAAAAAGTAACAAAGCAAACAAGACCCCCAAAACCCCTCAGTGATAAAAGGAACAACAAAAAAAGTATCCATCCAACCCCCAACCCACCCTGGCAGCTATCCCTATGGTTGACTCACATGAATAATATATATAATCATAGTGTATTCTCAGAAAACAGACAAAAAATAATCTGACTATACGTGGTTTAACTGGGTCCACAAGAGGAGGCATCAGGGAGGAAAGGATACACAAAATTAATGTACCAAGCCAGGGTCGATATCTTCCCAATGATAAGAAATGAGAGTACGGGACTATATCTCTAGTAGCTGTACCTATCCTTCAAGCATTGGAATAGCTTACCCCAACACTGTTGAAATATTGGTGAAGCATTATAAAAAGAGAGAACCGATCTTTCTGCATTCAATGCGTTCATAAATTCCTCCCACCACTCCCGAGCGATGGAGTCAGTCACCTCTCCAGTGCGCTAAAATTATTAATTTAGTTACCGATGCTACCATGGCTATTCGGACATTTGGTTAATTTTCCTTGTATTTTATCAAACACCTTAATATACAAGCCTCTGGAGTGAAAACCTATCCAGATCGTAAAATTGACCAATGTTTTGCTTCACCAAATGCCACAATCCCACCACCTTGGGGCAGGTCCAAAATTTATGGTAACTGGTAGCCAGAGAATCGTTACACTCGGTACAATGCGCTGCAAAGTGACTACCCATCCTAGAAAGTTTAGCTGGTGAAAAATATAAGTTATGAAGTAACTTAAATTGAACTTCTCTCAATCTATCCTGCTTGATAAATTTATAGATATCGACCCAAGCCTTTTCCCATACTTCTGCTGATTTACCCAAAGTCAAGTTTAATTCCCAATGTACTGGGATTGGTGACACTTTTGAATTCCCTTTGACTATTATATACTTGTAAATTTTGGATATCACCTTGCCCGCCTGCACAAACCCTTTCAACTCCACAAACTTAGGTCCCAGAATATCTTGTCCCAGCCCTTTGTTAAAATACGATTTAACGCAGCTTAGTATTTGACTTAATTTTAGGGAGGATTGAGGTTTTCCTCCCAATTTCTCCACCAGTGCCTGAAGTGAGAGTAACCTATTATTCTGATAGAGATCCTTAACCCGCAACTTCGTTTCCCCTTTAATTCCCTATCTAGATATTGGTTGCCTCCCAATAATCAGATTCGGATTTCCTACTATAGGTTGGGATAAATCATACCGTTGCGAGATTTGAAACTTCACATAGAACTGTTGCAAAGCTTTAATATCCCATCCTAACGGCGTATCTCTCATCCTCTAGGGAATCTTAGCCCATGGGGCATAAAGTAATGATTCTAAATCCAATTTAAGACCTCTAACAAATAATCGATCTAAGTGAAGGCCGGGATATGTTAGGCCCTCATCACAAGCCCAAGCTCCCAACCTTGCCAGATGGTTGCAAGGTAATAAACACAGAAATCCAGTAGTTGAAGCCCTCCAGTCGCCGTTGTTGCAAGTTTCTGAGATAACTCCTTCTAGGGGGTTTCCTATTCCATAAAAACCCACATATTGCTGAAATAGTGGCTTGAAAAAAGACTTTGGCAAATAAACATTTAAGTTAGATAATGTGTAAAAAAGTTTGGGCATAACCACCATTTTTATCGTATTGGCTCTTCTGGAGAAAGTCAGAGGAAGCTTTGACCACCTGACCAAATCGTCATTAATGGTTCTAATTAATGGTTTAAGATTTAAATCCACTAAGTTCTCTAAGTTCTTAGATATTTGAATCCCCAAATAAGTTAGTGATTTGGTTTGCCATCGAAGTCCCAGGGAAAGGCACCAACTTCTTTGAAGAAATGGGGTCAAAGGGTAAACTGACGTTTTGGCCTTATTCAGGTTATACCCTGAAAACACACTAAACCTATCAATCAAATCAAGAGCCTTTGGAAGGGATGAGGTAGTGTCCGAAATATGTAACAGTAGATCATCTGCAAATGCAGATAGTTTAAATTCAGAGTCCCCAATCTTTAGCCCCTTCACCTCACTATTAGACTTTATGGATCTGATTAATGGTTCAATATATAAATTGAAAAGGTATGGCGACAAAGGACAACCCTGCCGGGTACCTCTGGAAAGAGGAAAAGCCTCCAAGGTTAAGTTGTTGCATTGGATCTTGGCTACAGGGCAAGAATACAAAATACGAATCATATGAATAAATCTATCTGGGAGGCCTAACTTTGACAAGGTGGCGAACATAAAGGTCCATTCCACCCTGTCAAAGGCTTTCTCTCGTCTAATGAGACTGGTGGCCTTCACGCTGGATCTGCAGAGTCCGAAATTAGGTAAAACAATTTACGAAAATGATCAGCTGAGGAGCAACTCTCAATGAAGCCGGCTTGCTCGGGCTAATAAAGTCCGCCACACTTGTTTTAATCTGTTGGCCAAAATTTTAGCAAAAATTTTCACATCCAGATTTAACAAAGAAATCGGTCTATAAATTCACTCAGCCTCACAATAGGTTTGTCTGGCTTGGCAACAAGATAATCTTGGCCTCGAACGGCGTTGGTCCCTGATCCTTGGTCGCACTAAAAGGAAAATAACTCCTGCAATAAAGGTACAAGGTTATTCTTAAATTGCTGAAAAAAAAAAGCTGTGAATCCGTCTGGGCCAGGTGCCTTGTCCGGGCAAAATGAGTCAATAGCCTTGCCTATTTCTTTCATAGAGATGGGGGCTATCAATTGAGGGCCAACATCATTTGACAGTCTCGGTAAAGGGATAGCTTCCAAGAACTCTTGAGTCTCATCTGATACCTGGGTAGAGGGCTGCTGGCTTATGTAAAGTTTTTGACAGAAAGACTTAAAAATTCCTAGTATTTCAGCGGTCTGTAATCAGTTGCCCTGATTCTGGATGGTTAAGAGCAGTCACCCACCTTGTCGAAGATTTTTGTTTCAACTGCCAAGCCAGCAGCCTCCCTGCCCTGCTACCTTGTCCCATGTACAAAGCCTTAACTCTGGTGGCTAAACTAGTAACTTTTTCTCTCTGTTTACCCGCATACCAATTTCTCAAGGAGATTAATTTATACTCTTGTTCCTCCGTTCTTTGGCTATCACTTATCTTTTTATCTTTTCTAGTTCCTTAATCCCCCTTAAGCATTCATCCAATAATTTCCTTGACTTCACCTTGCGGACTGTTGCCAAACGTATTAGTTCACCTCGCCACATAGACTTAAGAGCCACCCAAGTTTGGTCTATAGCGTTAATAGAACCCCAATTACTGGTAATTGAGCTTTCTAGAAACAATTTAAATCTGGTTAATATCTTGGATTCTTTTAAAATACTGTTATTTAGTGACCATGAGTATGACCTACTTGGTTGGAGTGGTAAAGAACATATAATAGATATAGGTGAATGGTCAGAAATTACACGGGGCAAAGTTACGGCCTCCACCACCCAGGACAAACTACATTGGCTGACCAGAAAAAATCTAGTCTCGAGTGTGACTTATGCACTACCGAAGAAAATGTATACTCCCGGAGAATAGGGTTCAAGGTACGCCAGGGGTCTATTAGGCCCATTGATAGCATAAGCTCCCGTAAGGCCTTCTGAGTTGGGGAGAGGGAAGGGCTTTTACAGTGCGACCTGTCTAGTCGGTTAGACTGGACTAGATTCCAGTCCTCACCTAGGATTATTGGGACATTCCTAAAAGAAGCCAAGGCCAATCCTAACTGTGTAAAAAAAAAAAACGGTGAGTCTAGGTTAGGCCCATATACTGAGCCCAGGACTAAATTAACCCCTCCAATACTACCTGAAACAAATATAAATCGACCTTGCGGGTCAGATATTATTTGAGAATGCGTGAATGGAATCCCACGAGCAATTAAAATAGCAACTCCCCAACTATTAGAGGAGAATCCCGCCCCAAAGACCTGATTCACCCACTTCTTCTTGAAATGGGCCAAGCGGTCAGGAAGAACATGGGTTTCTTGTAAAAATACTATTGCTGGTTTCAAGCGGGCAAGGTGGTTTAAAATGACAAATTTTTTGCAGTTATCCTTTCCTCCTTTGATATTCCAAGAGATTATATTCAACCTATTCTCCATTTGTTATTCAGACTATATAGGTCTTGGGATAGCTGCCCCCTCCCCATACAGACCCCCCAAGAACCAAAAATTTACCCCCAAGTTATCCCTCCAACCCCTAAATAAATAACAACACACCCATAGATAACTATAGCTTTCCTCCTGGCTCAAGCCAGCTCCCCGTCCTCTGGAACATGATGCTACATAGAGACGCGTATACCCACCCCTGCCACAGTTATTATTGTAATTGAATGCATAATCATATCAAACGCTATCTATGATCCAGGCTATTAAAAGAGAGTTAACTTCTATCTTCGGGCTTTCAATTAAGTCCCATAGCATAACACTAACAAATAAGAATTGCCAAATAAGAGTCGAGGGGTATAATGCATCCATGAGACTAAAAAGCGTACACTAGACCAGTAAATACCTCTAGCCTTCCAAACATTAGCAAGTGAAATTGCAAGCCATTCTATACGCTCTAGGCATCAATCCCTGTAAAGGGTACTGACTAGGCCTATAAAATTGAGGACAGGCCGAACTACTCCTAACAGGGGCTATTACATAATCAAAGCACGGTTGTCTGGCCTACCATAAAATCCAACCTTGCATTATACTCCTTGACTATTCGGTTCTAACTTGACATTTTAACCCATTAAGTCCCCGTCTATGATTTTCTATTAAGGAAACTGTAAATATTCTTAAGACACCACTCTCATAGGCGTCACAGCAAGAAATAACTAAAGCATTCTTACAGGTTTGAATATAGTCATTATAGCCTACCTCCTCATTAGAATATTAACCTTAAATTTATAGCTGCAAGGACGAACACAAACTTCCCCCAGCTCTCTATTTGCAATCCAAAATACTATATTACTTTTAACCAGAATATAACAATTATATAGTTGGTAAAGCTCCCTTGCCCATCTTTATAGGGGTTAAGTATATCACACAACAACATACATAGTACCTAACCCTGCTTGTCATTAGTTTTAGGGCACATTAGAATTATCTATTACTCCGATGCCCCCAATCAAATGCAAATGATAGTTGTTAACAGCAAACAAAGAATCTTGGCCACAATCTTGCCAAAAATCAGAAAGTTCCTATATGCTGTCCATATAGCTGAACTTAGCTCTCATCCCTTGGGAAACAAGTCAGGTAGCAGAGATTTCAAAGATTCGAGCACTTCTTCAGCCGAGTTGAACCTCTTCGGGCCTTCCTTGAGTGTGACCTCCAGCCTCGCGGGATAAAGTAGACAGTGTCGGATCCCTGCCGCCCAAAGCTTCGAAGTAATCGGCCTGAAGCTGGCTCAAGCTTGTCTCATCTTCCAGGTTAGGTCAGGCACCAGACGCAGCTTTTTACCCTCCCATTGGAAAATTGCCAGCTTCCTAACTCCGTTTAAAATATGTTCTCTGTCCAAATAATTCAGTAATTTGAAAATAACTGGCCTCGGTGGCTCCGAAGGCGGAGGTTTGGCTCTAAGGGCCCGATGACCTCTCTCTCTATAATATATTCCAGCCCATTGGGTGAGGGGCCCACTGATTTTTTGATAAGCCTCTGTAGGAACTGGATAGTGTTCGGCCCTTCCTGTCCTTCTGGAAGACCCAGCAGGACCAAATTATTACATCTGTTGCGGCCCTCCAGGTCATCTAGACGATCTTCCAATTTAGCAATATTTCTTTTGCACTCCACCATATTAAGCCCTGTCTTATCCATAGCTCTCTCAAAGGACAAGATTCTGGCCTCAGCATCGGTCACCCTTCGCGCTAACTGGGTCAGGGCTGGCTTTATCTCCGCCACTTCCTCAATGAGTTTAAACAAAGCATCTTTTATAGTGGAAAGATCACTATAGATCTTCTCAGGTTTTAACTCTTGTTCGTGGAGTGATGGTGATGAGCCCCGTTGCGGGCGTTTGGCCTCCGATTCTGATTCAGCTGTCTGCATCTTCCAAAACAGACGTTATTTCCAGCAGCCACAAAACCCACTCCTACAGGGACCCAGCAGTATCTCAATGCCATTTCAGCTTGTTTTGCTGTATAAAGGTATAATTCTTGTTGGCAGGGAGAGGAAGACCCACAGGCTGCTGCCTTACCGCGGGTACTTAGCTTCCGGTTCTTGCTTGGCTGCCTGCAATCTCCAAAAACGAGCGTTGTCATCAAATACCCCAAAACCCAGTCTTATAGCTTCTTTTCAGTGTCCCCAAGTCCGTTCACTTTGTTTTACTGTGCAAAAATGACGTTTACACTGGCAGAGAGCAGGAGACCCACAGGTTGCTGTCTACTCACGGACGTGCGTCTTCCGATCCATGATTCGGCTGCCTGCTTCCACGAAAACGGGCACTATCCCCAAACATCGCAGAATCCACTCCTGCAGGCTCTAAACAATGTCCCTATGCCTGTTTTGTTGTGCAAAAATACAGTTTGTAGTGGCAGGGAGTGGGAAGCCCACAAGCTACAGCCCTACTCCATGCGTGTCACGTGACCTCTGTGGGAGCAGATTTCTTGATCAAGTTTACTGCCAGGAGTTGAGTGGGTAAGCGGGCAAGTAAGCGAGGTGAAAAAAATAGCCGTTGTAAGTTAATTAAAATTCTAGTGGCTCATTAATTTTTTTTATAGCACTACATCCAGCTAGACAGCACTTGTTTTAGCTGTGCATTAGACACTTCTGATGTACGGCCAATGGCCAATCAGGATGCAGGATTTTCCCTTCCTGTTTTACAATGCCTTATATATTGGAGGGATTAGGAACATAAACAAATATAGAGGAAGATAGATTTGCTAACTCTGGATCTTGTGGCATTTGAATCTTTCCAAGAGATGCAATGTAAGTACGTCCTTCCAAAATTAAACGTTTGGAAGTATCTTTAGTTCTATGGTTAAAAATGGGATGCAGATGTTCCATGTGTACTATTGCTCACTCTGAGAACAGTAATAAATTACTGATTTGGAAATGGTTAACAGCATCAAGAGGACTGACTGGCATTATACAAAAAGCACTAAGAGATGTGGCTCCAGATCCCACTATTCATGCCAAAGAAAACTGGCAAAGATCACTGCACATTCAGATATCTGATTCAGCAAACACACTGCTGAACACTTGTCCATGATGCTTGTAAGTTCCAAAGTAGCTGCCTGATACGGAATAAAAGTTTGCCTCAGTGGTGCCGCATGCCAGCCCATTTAAAAACCAATTGGTTTGTTACCACATGACATGTTGATGGTGTAATAATCTGGGAGCTGGCTTATTTCACTTATTGTGGAGTTTTCCCCTGATACAACCATTCTGGATGAAGGTACTCCAACTCTGCTCATCTGTGCTCAAACAAAACATTCCAATGGTATGAGAAGCAATCCCATTAGGCACCCCCACACATAAGTTTATACTCACTGTTCTAGATAAACAGTGGCTCCTTCTAGCTACTGAGGAAGTGACAATACTAATCCTCATAAGGTGGAGATCAACTGAAGTCCCTGCTCTGCCATAATGGCTGCTATCCATGGAAACACTTGCAACCAATGCAAGAATGTCAGGTTTCCTCTGATGCAAGCCACAGATTTTACAAAATGTGGGCCCCATATTTACAGTTTGTGAAGGATAAAACTGCCTTTGCCCAGTCTTACGACTGCAAGGATATGTTGCAGCCACCATGACTGTCTCCTGATGCAGCTCACTGCAGTAGAACTAAATGTAATAATACTGGATGAGAAGCGGTCACCCAACCCCCCAAACAGTCTGATAGAACACTGCGGTTAGGTCAGGCTTTGCAACTCAGCTCATATATGTATACAGAATTTAGATAAACAAGTTTGCTGTTTAGAAAGCCGTAGTCTAAGTTTTTCAATTAAGCATACATCTCTGCACATGGATATCAATCAACCAACTTTAATTTATAAAAACTGCTATTCACAAAATCATAGCACTTGTACAATAACCGTGCATTAGATTAAAATATGAAAAAATATTACAATACATCAGCTTCATCTAAAATCAATCAATACTTAGAAAAAGCAAGATTAAACAGGTGCGTTTTTAGTGCAAATTTAAAACTCTTCACAGTCAGGCACTCTCGTATGTGATAAGGTAGAGAGTTCTACAGGGTTGTGGAAACACACAAATTCCCAGGCACCTGAGGTCTTCAACTGGACAATGGAAAACTCTAGCAAGCCCTCATCAGTGGAGCAGAGTGCACGGGAGGGGCACTGGGGTGAGGATCTTGCAGGTAGCACTGTCTCTGTCTATGCAGGGCCTTAAAGGTTAGCAAACCAACCCTGAAGGTGATCCACCACTGAATGTGCAGCCAGTGCAGGCCACGGAGCACAGGCATGACATGGCAAGATCGAGGTAAGCCAGTCAAGCCCCTGCAGAACTTCTGCAACTTTTGCTCTCTCAGTCAGAGTTTGTTTTGTTTGGAATCCATGATTGAGGAATCATTGCAGCTGACCTGCCTTACTTTTAAAGAGAAAATGTCCCAATTAACAGACTCACCACCCCCAATTAACTGTGATTTTCTGCTGTAGAAACAAATGGAGTGACACACGGTTCCCAGGAAAACATCCCAAATAAGCAGGTGTCCCTATTAACCATGTCCCATTTAAGTGTTTTCCTCTGTAGTTGCTTATATATTACCAGAGTTGAAATGCATAGATTCTTAGACATGTGATGGCAGAAAAGAGCCTTTCTGGCTCATTGAGTCTGCCCATTCCCTCCTTCGGTCAGCCCCCAACCCCCAAGATTCCCCTTGTCCTCCCCTTGACAACTGTCTGTGTTTGTCCCAGGCCCTCTTGAATCCCTCCATTGTACTGGTACTCACCACCTCCTCTGGCAGTCTGTTCCAGGGCTCAGCCTCTCTCTGTGAAGTAATACTTCCTAAGATTTCCACTAAACCCTCCCCCTTCATCTTTAGTCCATGCCCCCTAATTCTTGTATCTACCTTCCCTGTAAATAAGCTCTTCCCCACCTTATTGACCCCCTATACATATTTGAATGTTTCAATCATGTCCCCTCTTTCCCTTCTTATCTCCAGAGAATACAAATCCATTTCCCTCAACCTCTCCTCATATGCCATCCCTCTTAGTCCATGCACCATTTTAGTGGCCCTTCTCTGCAACCTTTCCATGCCATCTATTTCCTTTCTTAGATGGGGCCTCCAGAACTATACCCGCACTCTAGGTGTGGCCTCACCGTGGAACTGTAAAGTGGCATTCGCACCTCCCTCTTTCTGCTTGTTATCCCGCTCCCTATGCACACCCGCATCCTGTTAGCCTTGCCCACTGCTTTGCTGTGCTCATAGGCGTTGATTATGGGGGGCTGGGGGGCTGAAGCTCCCCGGGGAGTTAAAGTGGGGGGCTGTGACCCCCAGCCCCCAACTAGAATTGTCTGTATTTTTTTAGGCACTGCTGGGCAACCAAACATACTTTTTTTCTTCATTCTGGAGGCTGGAGCACATGGGTCGAGTCACACTCTCTCCATGGTGCCATTTCAGTTTGGGAGCCTGGAACATTTAATATTTATACGAGTCCGACTTCATTGGTGGAACCACTGGTTCCGAGAACAGTCACACATGCCGGCTAGTGCTCAAGCATGGATGCCATGCGCGGCACTCAGCATGAACACCAGCAGTCAGCATCAGTACATTTTGGTGCCATTATGCCAAGCTGGCACAACATGCAATCTGCCATTTGTTTTGCTCATCTCAGACTGGCCCATGTTCTATATAACACACTGTGAGTGAATAGCTACTCATTAGTGATGGTCCAGGAGATGGTCCATGGCTGGACGGACTTGGGAGGAGCAGGACGCCACCAGACTGGAGATCATCATGGAAGGACTGTGTCTGCAGCGAGAGAGGGGCTAGCAAGCAACAAGTTAAAACAAATTATAATGATAACGTTTACCTACATTATATGAATCTAGCAACTGTTTTGCAGAGAAAACTCTACCCCTCAATTAGAACTCCAAGTTTTGCCTAGGGTTTTCCTTTTGCGCTAGGAATCCTGAATTTTTAGTTTTTAAAACAAGCTTTCTGATCTTGGTCAGAGCAGTGTAACTAAAGGGCATACCTAGGGTTTCCGGTTTTAGGTTATAACCGATAAACACTGGTAAAACACCACCGTGGTGAAAATCGGGAAATTAGTTATAACCGAAAAACACCGAATTTCATTGTCTCCCCACTCTTCCAGCTGACCAACTGTGAGCTGGATATGTGGGTGGATCATGATTTTTTTGTATTACACCTTTCACTTATATGGTGGAAAAGAGCTCTAATACTGTGCTGCTCCTAGCTCACCATCACCATCTACGTATTTATATATGTATAGTTCTACAGTTATGGTGCACTATTTTGTAAAACTAATGCAATATTAATATAGCTAACATACAATAGTCATGGTACACAGTTTGAAAAAGTGTAATATCTATTTTTTTACTTGAGTGAATAAACACTGATTTATAAAGATTTTTGTTGTCTGAGAAATTGATTACACCTATAATAGCAGATTTTTGGTACTTCTGAAAGGGGGAGAAAAATGCCGAAAATAAACACCTTTTTTTTACAAAAAATAAACACCTAAAACCGGAAACCCTAGGCATACCATATGCTTAAAGGGACACTGACAGCCCCAATGCCTCAAATGGTCCCTAGCTGAAAAAGAACACTTTATGATCTCTCACATTCTGTAGAGATTACTGATATAGCTGGTATGTTGATTCCTGGTTTAGAATCATAAGGGCCTGGTCCCTGGTTCCCTGGTGAGCTTTCTAAACTTTTTCAATAAGACCAAAGTCATTTTTATTTGAATACAAATTACAACAAAACTCCCTCCCTCCAGCCTAAAACATTGGCAATTAACACTTCACCTCCCCCACCTTGACACCTTCCAAATAGATACATAGATACATAGACAGTGTCGGCAGATAAGGGCCTATGGCCCACCCAGTCTGCCCATTTGAGCTTGTAAGTTCAGTTTATGTTTTCCTAGAAGTCTGTTGCCCCTTACCCCTGACCTCCAGAATTCCTTTGTCTATCCCATGCATTCTTAAATCCCGTGATTGTTTCATCCTCCACCACTTCCTCTGGCAGGGTGTTCCACTTATCCACCACCCGTTCTGTGAAGAAATTCTTCCTCATGTTTCCTCCGAATCGTCCTCCCTCCAACTTCATCCCATGCCCTCTGGTCCTGGAACATCTTTTTTGCTTAAAAATAGTGTATTCCTGCATCCTGTTCCTCCCTGTGAGATACTTGTATGTCTCGATCATATCCCCTCTCTCTCTCCTCTCCTCCAGGGAGTACATGTTCAGTTCCTTCAACCTGTCTTCATAGGACTTGTGATGCAATCCATGCACCATCTTTGTTGCCTCCTCTGAACCTTCTCTACCCTGTCTATGTCCTTACGTAGGTACGGTCTCCAGAACTGTACACTGTACTCCAGGTGGGGCCTCACTAGTGTCTTGTATAGCGGAATTATGACCTCCTTTTTCCTGCTGGTGATGCCCCTGCCTATACATCCCAGCATTCTATTTGCTTTACCTGCTGCCTTGTCACACTGTTTCCCTACCTTGAGGTCATCAGAGATGATAACCCCAAGATCCCTTTCCTGCTTGGTGCATGCTATATCCCTCACCCCCAACTGATATATTGTGCCAGGGTTTTTGTGCCCCATATGCATTATCTTGCACTTCTTTGCATTGAATTCCAACTGCCAAACCCCTGACCATTCTTCAAGTTTCTGCAGGTTCCTTCTCATTCTGTCTACACCCTCTGGTGTGTCTACTCTGTTACAGAGCTTTGTGTCATCAGCGAACAGTGAAATTCTGCCCTCTAGGTCCTGTGCAATGTCACTGATGGAGATGCTGAATAGGACCGGTCCCAGCACTGATCCCTGTGGTACCCCACTTGTCACTCTTCCCTCCGTGGAGTGACAGCCATTTACCACCACCCTCTGTGTCCTGTCACCCAGCCAGTTACCTACCCACCACACTACTGTCCTGCCCACACCCATATTCCCAGTTTGTGTAATAGTCTTCTATGTGGCACAGTGTCAAAGGCCTTGCTGAAGTCTAGATAGGCCATGTCCACTGCCCTCCCCTGATCCACCTCCCTAGTCACCTAGTCAAAATTCAACGAGGTTGGTCTGACATGACCACCCCCTGGTGAAACCATGCTGTCTTGGGTCCTGTAGTCCATTGACAACCAGATGTTCCACCAATCTCTCCTTCAGTAGTGCTTCCATGATCTTCCCCACTACCGAGGTGAGACTGACTGGTCTGTAGTTCCCTGCTTCCTCTTTGTTCCCACTGTTGTATAAGGCGACTACATCTGCTGTCCTCCAGTCTTTGGGTACCTCCCCTGTTTCCAGTGATTGGCTAAACAGGATAGCCAGAGGTTCAGCCACCACCTCTCTTAGTTCTTTAAGGACCCTGGGGTGCACCCCGTCTGGCCCCATTGCTTTATCAACTCTTATTACTTTCAGTTCCTTCAGGACCCTTTCTCGTGTAAAGGGACTTGTGTCCATTTCTGCACCATTCTCACCCCTTGTACTCCCTTCAGACCCATTACCCTCCTCCTCCTCAGTAAAGACTGAGCAGAAATACCTGTTCAATATGTCAGCTTTACTGTTGTCATCCTCCACGCGCCCCCATCCTCCCCCTTCAGTCTCACTATCCCTCCCTTTGTCTTTCTTTTTTCACTTATGTACCTGTAAAAGGTTTTGTCCCCTCTACCCACTGATTTTGCAATGTGTTCTTCTGTCTGAGCTTTGGCTTCCTTACTGACCTCCCTGCCTCCCTTGCTTCTCCTGGTACTTCTCCCTATCCCCTTCTGCCTGTGTCTTTTGTACTGCCTGAATGCAATCTTTTTGGCTTTCACTTTCTTTGCTACCTCTTTGGAAACCATAATGGTCTCCTCTTCCTTTTCCTTTGCTAACCTGCTTAATGCATAATTCTGTTGTTCTTGTAATCCCCATTTTAAATACTACCCACTGTTCCTCAACTCCTGATTCCTGTCCCATTCCCCTTAATGCCTCTTTCAAGTATCTCCCCATTTTCACAAAGTCTGCCCCCCTAAAATCCAGGATACATGTTTTTGTGTGGTTTGGTTCTGCTCTTTCTGTGATTTCAAACCACAATGACTGGTGGTCAGTGTTACCCAGGTGCTCCCCCACTGTTACCCCCCATCACACTGTCCCTGTTTGTGAGCACAAGGTCCAGTATTGCCTTCTGCTGAGTTGGTTCCATGACCAGTTGCTTGAGGAAGGCACCCTGAAGGGAGTCCAAGATAAATCTGCTCCTAGGTGATGCTACTGCTGGGATGCTCCAGTCCACGTCTGGAATATTGAAGTCTCCAACCAAAACATGTCCCCTGCATTGGCCGGGAATCAAACCCAGGTCAACTGCTTGGGAAGCAGCTATGCTCACCACTATTCCACCAATGCCCCACATATGTATGCATCAGAAGTACTAGCCTAGGATAGGATTATTGTACTTTTGAAAACATAGGCAGAGACTCAGTTCAGGGAAGGTGGATTAATAATAGGGCAATGCCAATGGGGTTGGGGGGTTGATCTCCATTCCATTTGGCCTGTAATCTCCCCTAACAGAATGTAGACTGAACTGAGCCCCCTTGTGGCCTTGCCACATTTATCCACCCTCTCTCCTTGTGTCCCTACCCATGTTTTAAAAAGTGTAATAAATACAATCCTATTCTAGGCTACCTCTTCTGATATATTTAACTGGAAGGAGAAGTGGCTGGGGTGTGCAAAGTGTAAGGTCCGAGCTACAGAAGTACAGCAAGTTAGCAGCTGAAACCGCATGGAATTCCCATTGCCTGTACAGTGTTAGCTCTATGTAAGTGGGCTTGCATCTGCATTTTTAGCTGGAAGTTTGAAACTAGCATGCTGTTTTGAATAACAAGAGTTGGCAGATCACGTAGAAGAAGAAGCATCGGCATTTATATAGAGCTTTTCATACACAGTGTATCCCAAAGCGCTTTACAAGCAATGCTAGACTGGTAGTGAAGTGACTGAATGTGTGGTGGCGACCATATCGCACATCATCACCCACACACAGCCTGGACAATTGCATGAACTGGTTTATGGGAAGGGGAATGTTGGCCAGGACACCAGGAATGTCCTCTATTCTTTGTGAAGAGTGTCCTGGGTTCTTTCACATCCACCTGGAAACCCACCAGGACAGCACCAGGATGGGTAGAAGGGACCTCGGTTTAATGCCTCATCCAAAGGACGGCTCAACCCAGCAGTACAGCACCCCCTTAATACTGCACTGTGATGGCAGCATTTTAGGTGCAAGTCAGTCCCGGTGTGGGACAAGAACCCAAGACCTTCTAGTCCAGAGGTGGATGTGCAACCAACTGAACCACACTGTTCTTCCATCAGTATTAATTACATTCTGTGTAATTAAATATGGATGGAACAAAGCACTACAAGAGGAATAACTACTTCCTTTCGGGCAATCTGAATCTGACTTAAACAAGCATTTGTCAATGCCGAATGTTGCTTGCTTGTATGTGCTGTTTAGGTATTTGGAAGTGATAGTTCCATGCTTTCCTCCAAAGACATCCACTATGTCTTTCTGTTCAGTATTCACAGAAGAGTGGGAGGGACAAGGGCCACAACAGTACAGCAGTTGCCAAGGGGGTGAAGAGGTGGACAATAGTCCATTCAAAGGCAAAAGAGTCCTGCAGGAGCTCACTAAATTGAAGGTGGACAAAGCGATGGAACCAGATGGCATACGCCCAAGGCTATTAAGAGAACTGCGAAGGGAGATAGCAGTACCTCTGGCAGCCATGTTCACTGAGTCATTCAACATGAGTGAATTGGAGGAGGGCACATGTGGTCCCTCAACAGAAGTCCGGCAGCAGGAAGGAGGCTGGGAACAATAGGCCATTCAGCCTCACCTCAGTAGTGGGGAAGATCATGGAGACATTGCTTAAAGAAAGGATAGTGGGGCATCTAGAAGCCATTGGAGCCCAGGGCCATAGACAACATGGATTCACAGTGGGGACATCATGTCAGACAAATCTGGTTGATTTGTTTGACTGGGTGACAAAGGAAGTGAATCAGGGTGGGGCAGTGGACAACGCTTACCTTGATTTCAGCAAAGCCTTTGACACCATCCCACATAGGAGGCGGGTAAACTAGCTGGGTAGGCTGGGCATGGGGGAAAGGGTGGTAAACTGGGTTAGAAACTGGCTAACAGACAGGAGGCAGAGAGTGGGGGTAAATGGGGTGCAGTCTAGGGAGAGGGGGTGACCAGTGGGGTGCTGCAGGGATTGGTCCTGGGGCCAGTCCTGTTCAATGTCTTCATTCGTAACATTGCAGAACGTCTGAAGGGAATTTTTTCATCAAATTTTCAACATAACCATTTTAAGATCTCTGCTCATGAACAGTGTCACTGTGATTTTCTTAATGTGTCCCATACACTGATTTCGCACACTGACTGCGCCATTGTGTGCGACATGGGCGGAAACATATTTGGGGCCAGATGTGAAAAACGACAGCTGTACTGCTCATCAGGAGGTGTGGTAAAATGGCAATGTTAAAAATCTGGAGTAAAAATATTGAAAATTCATGAACTTACGAGAGTGCATAGGATCAGCACAACAAATGCTCCTAAAACAGTCATTTTGGGGAATTTGTTCACCAAATTTTCAACATAGCCATTTTAAGACTTCTGCTCATGTTTTCTTAATCTGTCCCAAACATTGATTGCGCACACCGACTGTGCCATTGTGCGCTACATGCGCAGAAACACATTTTGGGTGACATGTGAAAAATGACAGCTGTACTGCTCATAAGGAGGTGTGGCAAAATGGCAATGTTGAAAATCTGGAGTGCAAATATTAAAAATTCACGAACTTACGAGCGTGTGTAGGAACTGCACAATGCACACTCGAAAACAGTCATTTTTAGGAATTTTTTAACCAAATTTGCAACATAAGCTTTTTGAGAGCTTACCTTATGAACACTGGCACTGTCGTTGATCGGTTCCCGAAGGTGATTTTGCACAGTGACCGAAAATCACCCTTCAGGCCCGATTAATGCCATGACAGTGACAGAATTCATGAGGAGGGGTCCCAAAAACCTCATGTTGAAAATTTGGTGTAAAAATTCCCAAAAATGCCTGAGATGTGCAGCAAAGTTGAAAAAAACCTATCTATCCCATTATACAGCTTACCAGCATTTCCTCAGTTCGTGGTCAGCTTTGAAGAGTGCAGATGTGTTCCCAGTCCACCGAAGATCGTTATGCCAAGGTCCGGAGGTAAGTATGGGGTGAGGGGGGGTGTGGGGCGGCAGGGTACGCAGTGGGTGGATGTGGGTTGTGAGAGGGGGGCAGGGAGAAGCGCCGAGGGACAGTTTTTGTATTTACAGGTTTTTTTTAATAAGACTATGAGGGACATTTGCCATGCTGGGGTGGACTCCCAGTGTGGCAGCTGGAAGGCTGTTGGGGGGACTGGAGCCATTGGGTGATTGGGCACCCCTGTCAGCCATAACATCATTTTGCCATGCTGGGGTGGGCTCCCAGCATGGCACCTGGATGCTTTGGGGGGCATGCAGCCAATGGGGGATTGGGCACCCCCGTCGGCCACATTTTGCCACACTGGGTGGGCTCCCAGTGTGGCACCTGGATGCTTTGAGGCGTGCAGCTGAAGGATTGGACACCCTGTCGGCCATACGGTGTGTGCATGGGGAGGAGGAAGGTGCATGAGCATGCAGTATGCGTGCATATGTGTGTGTGTGTGTGTGTGTGTGTGAGGGGAGCTCTGCTCACTGAAGCAGAGCTCTCCCTTTCAACTGTACAACCACTGCATTTTCAACTGCTGTCATAGACAGCTGCAGCAGTGATTGGGGAACTGGGGCCGTGCCTGCAAACAAACTGACTGCATTGGAAGACGGGTGCCACACCTCCAAAAACTCGGATGATGGCACTATGTTTCTTGCACATGCGCGCAAGCAACATAAAAAAAGGAGATGAGGCCCTTATCTCCTTTTTTATTAGGGAGTCAGAATGCCCTGCAGAAAAAAAGGCAAATTTGGGTAATGTGCTATGATTTCACCAGGCAGAGATTACTCAAAAGGTAAAGTGCAGGGACAGCTAAGGAATCTACAGTACCAGTCTGAGATTACTCAAAAGGTAAAGTGTAGAGACAGCTAAGGATAAGGAATCTACAGTACCAGGCAGAGATTACTTAAAAGGTACAGTGCAGTCACAGCTAAGGAATCTATAGTACCAGGCAGAGATTACTCAAAAGGTAAAGTGCAGGGACAGCTAAGGAATCTATAGTACCAGGCAGAGATTACTCAAAAGGTAAAGTGCAGAGACAGCTAAGGAATCTATAGTACCAGGCAGAGATTACTCAAAAGGTAAAGTGCAGAGACAGCTAAGAAATCTACAGTACCAGTCTGAGATTACTCAAAAGGTAAAGTGCAGAGACAGCTAAGGAATCTACAGTACCAGTCTGAGATTACTCAAAAGGTAAAGTGCAGAGACAGCTAAGGAATCTATAGTACCAGGCAGAGATTACTCAAAAGGTAAAGTGCAGGGACAGCTAAGGAATCTATAGTACCAGGCAGAGATTACTCAAAAGGTAAAGTGCAGAGACAGATAAGGAATCTATAATGTATGGGCAGCCCTTATTATTAATTGAAATCAAGCAGATTACATCCTTATAATGTATGGTAGAACGCTGTTAACCTTAGGAAATCATCAATTCCTAAGGTTGTTAACCTATCGATGTGACGTAGACATGTTATTAACCTATCGATGCTATGTCACATCGATAGGTTAACAACAGCGATTGGTCTGAGCATGTGTGCTTTTTTCCAGCGGGAACCGACGGATGAACAGCAGCGTTAGGAAGGACTGAACGGCCCCGCGGTGACTAGTTAGCAAAAGTAAGCAGCCTTTATGTGGGACCATACACTATAAAAAATAATGTATGGTCCCTCTTTTGGCAACCGGTCAATGTTAACCGTCTCGAGGTTGCCATGGCGAAGTAAACCTCTCGAGCTTCGCTCTCAAGGTTTACACGGTCGCCCTGGCAACCTCTCGACAGTTAACTGACTGGTTACCGATAGAGGACCATACATTATCCTCTATGTTATGCCATTGTTATGACATCACTCTGTTGTTAACCCTTCTTAAGTATGTCACATCAATAGTATAACAAAACGGAATGCTCACAACAATCAATGTTCTAACAAAACAGAATGCTCACAACAATCAATGTTCTGTAAAGTAATTCAGTAAAGTAATTCAATCTGTGATTACACAATCTTGGTAGCCCATACACTATAAAATATAAAGTATGGGTTTTGGTTAACAACCACTCCGAAAACACTTCTTGAGGTTGCCATGACATCTGAAAACCTCTTGAGCTGCGCTCTCGAGGTTTACAATGTCACAGCAACCTCTCGATGTGTTTACAGTGTGGTTATTAACCAAAGACCATACATTATCCTCTATATAGTACCAGGCAGAGATTACTCAAAAGGTAAAGTGCAGAGACAGCTAAGGAATCTATAGTACCAGGCAGAGATTACTCAAAAGGTAAAGTGCAGAGACAGCTAAGGAATCTATAGTACCAGGCAGAGATTACTCAAAAGGTAAAGTGCAGAGACAGCTAAGGAATCTATAGTACCAGGCAGAGATTACTCAAAAGGTAAAGTGCAGAGACAGCTAAGGAATCTACAGTACCAGTCTGAGATTACTCAAAAGGTAAAGTGTAGAGACAGCTAAGGAATCTATAGTACCAGGCAGAGATTACTCAAAAGGTAAAGTGCAGAGACAGTTAAGGAATCTATGGTACCAGGCAGAGATTACTCAAAAGGTAAAGTGCAGAGACAGTTAAGGAATCTATAGTACCAGGCAGAGATTACTCAAAAGGTAAAGTGCAGAGACAGCTAAGGAATCTATGGTACCAGGCAGAGATTACTCAAAAGGTAAAGTGCAGGGACAGCTAAGGAATCTATAGTACCAGGCAGAGATTACTCAAAAGGTAAAGTGCAGAGACAGTTAAGGAATCTATAGTACCAGGCAGAGATTACTCAAAAGGTAAAGTGCAGAGACAGCTAAGGAATCTATGGTACCAGGCAGAGATTACTCAAAAGGTAAAGTGCAGGGACAGCTAAGGAATCTATAGTACCAGGCAGAGATTACTCAAATGGCATCAGTGCTGAAGGTTACACATTCAGTAGCTAAACTTGTATTAGTTCACTACCATTGGCAACTTTCAGATATTCTGGAAAGGTAAGAAATACCTGTTCATCTTGTTAAAAGAAAAAGTAATGATGATTTTAAGTAGGAAGAGACAAGCAATATTTTTCAAATACAGCCACATAATTCTTTAGAACCTTATTTAAATGGGACAAGAAGTATGCAAACGTGTAGCTGCTTATAGTGTTTCTAATTTCAGAAATTATATTTATAAGTTTCCTACATGATCTGTGTTTAGTCTCCAGGGGTCGGTGGGTCGGTACTGGACCCTGTACTCGTCAGTTCATAGGGGACAGGGGTGGGGCTAGAAGAAAAAGTTTGTCAATTTGCAAATGGCACCAAAATCTGCATTAGGGTGGACACAGTGGAGACTGTGACGAGGGACCTCAAAAGGCTAGAAAAGTGGTCCAGAAGTTGTCCGCTGGGATTCGGTACCAGAAAAGTGCAAAGTCATGCACTTCAAATGCACAAATCCCAGAACTGTATGAGTGTGTGTTTGTGTGGTCATGGCATGTACCACATGAGATAGGGACCTGGGACTATCATTACAGATGACCTGAAACATGTGAGTAAGGTTCCTTTTGCTGCCCCCCCTCACCCCCCCACACACACCATGCAACAATGCAAGATGTAAGACCTGCACCCACATATGCACACAGACCACCATCAAGACAGGCCAGAACAGTATAGTAGGAATAAATGGATTCTACCCAAGTCAATCAAGCGGTGTGGTTTGTCTGGTTCGGTGCAGCAAATGCACAGATGGGTGCCATATAGGGGGAAACAAGGCAACCAGTACAAACCAGGATGAACTACCACCGATACACGAACTACCACCGATACACTTGTTTCCCCCTTTATGGCACCCATCTGTGCATTTGTTGCATTGAATTGGGTGAACCACACTGCTTGGTTGACTTGGGTAGAATCCATTTATTTTTACAATTAGTATTGGAGCCCACTCAAGAGGGAGCAATCTTAGACCTGGTTCTCTCAAATGGAGATGAAGAGAGGATCACAGATGTGGAAGTGGGTAGCCATCTGGGAACTAGCGACCATCGAACAGTATGGTTCACAATAAACACAGCAATAGAGTCAAGCCATACAAAGGCAAAAGTACTGGACTTTAGGAGGGCTGACTTTGCTAAAATGGGTGAGTGCCTAGGAATGCACTAGCAAATGGGCAGGAAGGAGGGTGGAAGAACAATGGGGAATAATAAAAACTGCCATCACAGAGGTAACAAGCCTTTGTGTGAAGCAAATAAACAAAATGAAACAATGTAAGAAACCACTATGGTTCTCAAAGGAAGTGGCAGTGAAGGTTCAAGAGAAAAAGAAAGCATTCAGGAAGTTCAAGGAATCACAGAAGGAGCAGGACAGAGAACTATCAGTTAAAGCAAAAGGAAGCTGGGAAGGCAGTCAGAACAGCAAAGGCCCAAACCGAGGAAAAGATAGCCAACTCAGTTAAGAAGGGGATAAAACCTTTTATAGGTACATCAGGGAGCAAAGGAAGACCAAGGAAGGGATAGTGAGGCTTAATAAAGGAGAGGGAGGGTGGGCAGAGGGTGACTGTGAAAAGGCAGAGATACTAAACAAAGATTTTTGAACAGTATTTACAAAGGAAGAGGGGGGAGGTACCTAAAGCAAACAGTAGAAACACTCTGGATACAGAAGTTGATACCAGCCCATTTACAGAAGAAAGGGTTCTGAAAGAACTCTTAAAACTGAAGGTGGACAAAGCAATGGGACCTGATGGGATTCATCCCAGAATTCTAAAAGAACTAAGGGTAGAACTAGTGACACCACTGACTACCCTGTTTCACAAATCATGGGAGGATGGGGTGGTACCCGAGGACTGGAGGAGGGCAGATGTGATTCCCTTCACAAAAGTGGGAGCAAGGCAGAAGCAGGAAACTACAGACCTGTTAGTTTAACCTCAGTGGTAGGGAAAATGATGGAATCACTTGAAGGAAAGAATTGTTGAGTATCTAGAGGCCAGAGGGGCACAGGACCAAAGGCAGCATGGATTCACAGTGGGAAGGTCATGCCAGACAGATCTGATAGATTTCTTTGACTGGGTGACCAAAGTACTAGATCAGGGAGGGGCTGTGGACATGGCCTACCTAGACTTTAGCAAGGCATTTGACACAGTCCCACACAAAAGATTAATATACAAGTTAGCCAGCCTGGGGGTGGGTCCCAAGATGACTGCTTGGGTAAAGAATTGGCTGGAGAATAGAACACAGAGAGTAATAGTAAATGGAGTCCACTGTGAAGAAAGGGGGGCTACTAGTGGGGTACCGCAGGGTTCAGTATTAGGACCGGTCCTCTTCAATGTCTTTAGAAGTGACATTGCAGAGGGACTGGAAGGAAAAGTATGTCTCATTGCAGATGACACAAAGATCTGCAACAGAGTTGATGCATAAGGTGGGGTGGAAAGGATGAGAAGGGACTTGGCAAGGTTAGAGGAATGGTCAAATGTATGGCAGCTTAGATTCAGTGCTAAGAAGTGCAAGGTAATGCACCTGGGAAACAAAAACCCAGGGGAAGAGTACACAATGGGGGGTGAGATACTAACAACAACAAAAATGGAAAGAGACCTGGGGATAGTCATATCAGATGACCTAAAGGTGGGCAAGCAATGTGAGAGGGCAGCAAGGAGGGCTGGGGGGATACTGGGATGCATAGGGAGAGGCATCACCAGTAGAAAACAGGAAGTTCTAGGGACATGGATATGTTGTTCATCCACACTTATTGGCAGGTATCCTTGCCGCTTTAAATCTTGCCGAAGGTCTTCAAGCTGGCTCCTCCCACCCACCCGGGTGGTAAAACTCTGGCTCCGCCCCATGACGCCAGATCTTCCTTACTGCTTGGAAGCTCAGGTTCCCTCCTTAACACTCTACGTATAAGACTGGTTCCTATTTCTTCGGTTACCCGAAATTACTTTAAGGTTTTCAAGACTTCGGTCACTTTCTTCCCTCACGGCTGCGATGGACAAAGCGACTCCCGGTTTCTGGAGGTGCCCATGCGGGCAGAAGATGTCTCGGACGGACCCGCACTCCACGTGTGTCTACTGCTTGGGCCTCAAGCACGACCCGCAGGCTTGCGACCTGTACTCTTCTTTCTCGGCCTACGTCCTGGAAGACCGTGCCGCCTGTTTACAACTTGGGCGACCCGAAAAACGTTACTCTCCGGTAAAGTCAATGGAGGCCGGTTGGCGGTTCAAGCGGCGGGCTCGGTGGAACAGCTTGAGCATATGATCGCCCTCGAGGAGGAGGCGGCGCAGGCTGCATCTTCGTCTTCCTCGGCTGTGGCATTTATCCCGCTCTCCCTGGGATCCTCATATTCATCTTCTTTTAAGGAGCTCGGTCTCTCCCTCTCCACAAGGGGAGAGGGACCAACATCTTCAGGGCCTTCCTCTCAGTCCAGGAAGAAGGATCACAAAGGTAAGTCCCTCCGTCGACGCTCTTGGGAGCGGGAGAGGTCCCCCTCACCGAGTAGTCGACCATCGACTTCGGTCGATCCTTCGGCTTCGGCTACTGGCTTCACGGTGTCCCATCAGGTCAGTTGACAGAGACTCCCGTCGACGAAGTCGAGATTTTTCTCAACCAGTTGGACGGTCTGTCAACCGGTGAAGCCGAAAACCCTCACTCCCCGGTTCCCCCGGCGGTGGTTGAGGAGTCTGTGGACTTGTCTGTGCCTCCGGTTCCGGAGTCCACGGTTGAGCCCTCCGAGCCATGGGGAGGGCGGGTTTCCCCGGCACTACCCACGTACCCTCCTCGGAAAAGCTGAGGTTCGAGGTCTCGGTCTTGGACTTCTTCTCGGTCCAGCCGATCCCGCTGTCACAGGCAGTCTCGGTCTCGGCACCATGGCAAGCGGCGCCGCCCGCCGTCCCTCGGACGAGGGAGGCTTTGACGCAAGTTGCGCTCGACGATACAAGGACCTCATGTGGCAACAGCTTCTTCTGTCTGGGAGCAAGCCGACGCTGCCGCTTTCCCGGCTATTAAGTGGCTGTCACCGGAGCGGCCAAAGCAACCCCTCGCCTTAGCCGAGGCGCCTACTTCCAGGCCTGTTGCTCGGCCAAAACCGGCTGCCCCACTGATTCCGGTGGAACCTCCGCCTCCACAGCCGTTGTTTGGGGCTCTGACCAAAAATTCTCGGTCAGCCCAAGGTCTGCCCCATAGGCTGTCTGTCACCCTCACTCCCGATCGCCCTCGGCAGGAGGAGGGTGGCTCAGGCCCAAGGCAACTCTTTGCGGACTCCTCCGAGTCCGGCGATGAGTCCTCCCTGTTCTCTGGGCGGGTCGACTTGGAGTCCTCGGGAGGTCAGTCACTGGAGCGATAGCACCGTCCTTCATGGTTTGCTTAGGCTCATCTCAGAATCCACCGGGATGCAGCTCGAGCCCATATCCAAGCGGGCCGAGTATCCCCTCACGGAGATATTGAACCGAGGGGATTCTCCTACGGAGGCCTTTCCAGTGGCCGAGGCCATTGTAGGCCCAGCCTTGGAGCTCTGGCAGCGTCCTGCTTCCTGCCCTGTGCCTTCGGCCAGGATGGCAAGGAAGTACGTGGTCCCTACCGGTTCCCTGTCCGGCTTCTCGGAACACCCCTCAGCTGAGGGGTTAGTTACCAACAGCGTCTTCCGGCGTGCCGGAAACGCCAGGGACGTGGACAAACCTCCGACAAGGAGTCCAAGAAGTTGGACCACGCCGGCGAAAAGTCTCACGCCATGCCCTCCCTTGGCCTTCGGTCAGGCCAGCCTCGGCCGCACTGATGGCACATTTTTCTCATGCCCTGTTGGGCTCCCTGGACGAGGTAGTCCCTCATCTCCCGGCTGACCTGCAGACCACAGTTAAGCAGGTGCGGGACCAGGGCAGTGGCCAAGCAGCAACTTCAGACTGCTTTGGACATTGGTGACTCATGCGCCAGGTCAGTGGCGGCCGCAGTGGCTATGCGTCGTCGAGCATGGCTGAGGATATCCACCTTCACAGCGGATACCCAGCACAAATTGGCGGATGTCCCCTTCCTGGGGACCGACCTCTTCGGCCCTGGAGTGGAAGGCCACCTCCAGAGGATCGAAAAGTCCAATGCCACTTTGGACTCGGTTTCATCCACCCAGAGGGACAAGGGCCGCAGACCGCAACCCAAGCCCTTTCGTCCGTCTGCGCCCGCGGCACGTCCGGTCCAGCAGCATCAGGGCCAGCAGGCTCGCGCTTGGAGTCCCAAACCCAAGCCCGCGGCTTCCTCCTCCAGGAAGCAAGGAGGTAAAGGCCCGGGAGGTCCCTCGGCCGGTCCCTCCTCCAAGCCTGCACAGTGACGGGTTGAGGGGTGTCGCCCCCAACCTCGTCACCTCACCCCAGGTTCCCCCCGTGTGGGGACGGCTCAGCTACTTCCTTTCCACCTGGTCTGCTATAACCACAGACCGGTGGGTGTTGAAGTGGTAGGAAAGAGCCTGCCTCTGGAGTTCGAGGCAGGTCCCGCCCTTCTGAGCGTCAGCCCCAGAGGCAACGAGTCAGCCTCGCTGTTGGCTGCTGAGCCAGACATCACTCTGCTCCTCGAGAAAGAGGTGATCAGAGAGGTGGCGGACCCTCCCTCAGACCCGGGGTTTGTGTCCAGGTACTTCCTGGTCCCGAAACGGACGGGGGTCTGGCCCCCCATTCTCGACCTGCACGACCTAAACAAGTTCCTAAGGTCCCGGACCTTCAGGATGGTCACTCTGGCTCAGACAATACCATCCTTGGAACGCGCCGTGTGGTTCTGCTCTCTGGACCTGCAGGACGTGTTTTTTCACGTCCCTATCCGTCCGTCTCATCAGAGATTCCTTCGCTTTCGAGCGGAAGGATCCCTTTTTGAGTTCCGAGCCATGCCCTTCGGCCTGTCTCTCGCACCCAGGGTCTTCACCAAATGCATGGCAGTGGTGACAGCATTCCTGCGGCGCTGGGGGGTCCGGGTGTACCCTTACCTGGATGATTGGCTGATAGCAGGCCCCTCCAGACAGGAGGTGGAGCGGTCCAGAGATCTGGCCCTCCAGGTTTGCTCTCAGGTCAGCCTCCTCATCAATGAGGCCAAGTCGGAACTCGAACTGAAGCAGGGTGATTCTCTTCATCGGGGCAGAGCTCGACTCTCTTCGAGCCAGAGCACGGCTCCCGGCGGACAGGGCCAAGGTTCTTTCCTCCTTTGCCCAATCATTTCTGGTTGGGCAATCGCGCCCTGCCCGGGACTTCCTGCGCCTCCTGGGTCTCATGGCGGCCTGCACCAGCGTGGTCCGTTGGGCCCGCTGGAACATATGCCCCTTCAGTGAGGGCTGGCCAGCCAGTGGTCTCAATGCTGCAATCCATTGGACCAGCTAGTGATGGTGACCCAGGGGATGTGGAACGCTCTCCAGTGGTGGATCATTCCAGCTCATCTGCAGGAGGGCATCCCGTTTGTCCGCTCCGAGCCGACGGTCTCTCTATCGACCGACGCCTCTCTGATGGGTTGGGGTGCCCATCTGGGGGAGCACAGAGTGCACGGCCTCTGGTCCCCGTGGGAGTCCCGATGCCATATCAACCTGCTGGAGCTCTGAGCGGTCCGCCTAGCTCTCACTGCCTTCGCTCCGTTTCTACGGGGTCAAGTGG
The DNA here is from genome assembly GCA_016271365.2 of Neoceratodus forsteri. NCBI lineage: Eukaryota > Metazoa > Chordata > Ceratodontiformes > Ceratodontidae > Neoceratodus > Neoceratodus forsteri. Next base: position 494,138,583 of record CM057457.1, read on the forward strand.
TTCAGGTCCAGACGGACAATACCACGACCATGTACTACCTAAACCGCCAGGGCGGGACGCGCTCCATGCCTCTGTGCAAGGAAGCTCTCCGCATTTGGTCACTCGTGCGCAGCCTGGAGGTGGATCTCCTAGCCATTCATGTGGCAGGAGCCTCCAACACCCTGGCCGATGACCTAAGCCAGATAGGGGCTGTATCCCACGAGTGGTCTCTCTTGCCGGAGGTAGTACAAGATCTGTTCTCCCATTGGGGCACACCTCAGGTGGATCTGTTTGCCTCCAGGGAGAATGTGAAGCTGAGGCTGTTCCATGCCCGCCCCCCTCAGCAGGACTTGCTGCAGGGGTGCCTTCTCGAGGCTGTGCACTCCAGGCCTCTTCTACGCCTTTCCCCCATTTCCCTTGATCCACAAGGTGCTTCTCAAGGTGAGGAGGGACAAGGTGCAGGTGATTCTGGTAGCCCCAGACTGGCCCCACCAATGCTGGTATCCGGATCTCCTCAGCCTCAGCTCCAGGCTCCCGAGGCAGCTTCCAGCTCACCCGGACCTGCTTTCAGTCAATCAGGGGAAGGTGTTCCATCCGGACCTTCAATCCCTGCACCTGACGGCCTGGTTCCTGAGCGGCTAGAGTTCCAGGCCTTGGGTCTTTCCGACGAGGTCCTCAATGTAGTTGAGGCGTCCCGTAAGGAGTTGACCAGGAAATGCTACGCCTTCAAATGGAAGAGGTTTTCCATTTGGTGTCAGGGCAAGGGCCTGGACCCTTCCTCCTGTTCCTTGGCAAGCATTTTGGACTATTTATGGTTCCTTTCTCAGCAAGGGCTTAGGTCGACGACCCTAAGGGTGCACCTGGCAGCCATCTCTGCTTACCGGGCGCGGGCCGGGAAGCAGTCGGTGGTGCAGGAGAAGGTGGTCTTGCACTTTTTCAAAGGCCTTGATCACATTTCCCCTTCTGCGCGAGAACCTCCACCTCCGTGGGATCTACTGCTGGTACTGGCAAAGCTCATGGGCAGGCCATTCGAACCAATGCACAGGTGTGATCTCTCTCACCTGTCGTGGAAGACCGCCTTCTTGATGGCTATTATGTCAGCCAGAAGGATGGTAGAGCTCCAGGCACTTTCCATCGAGTCTCCTTACCTGGTCTTCCACAGGGACAAGGTTGTCCTGTGACCCCACCCGAAATTCCTTCCGAAGGTGGTGTCAGAGTTTCACCTTAACCAGGTGTTGACTCTGCCGGTGTTCTACCCCAGTCACACCTCGGAGGCCAAATATAGGCTCCATACTCTGGACCCTAGAAGGGCGCTCGCTTACTATAAGGAGCGCACGGGCTGAAATTCGGGGAGAGGTTCGCCAGCTGTTTGTCACCTACGCTGAAGCCGCATCTGGCAGACCTGCAGCCAAGCGGACGATAAGCAGGTGGGTCACCTCCTGCATAGATCTCTGCTATAGGTTGGTGGGCATGGAGCCTCCCAGAGGGATAAGAGCTCATTCTACCAGCTATACCGCTGCATCGGTGGCTGCTTCCAGGGATGTCCCTATCCAGGAAATCTGCAGGGCTGCTACCTGGAAGTTGGCACACACCTTCATCACCCACTACCACATCTACCTTGAGTCACGCCGGGATGCTGGTTTTGGGGCCTTGGTTCTCCAGTCTCTTTTTCCCAAGTAAGTATCGGGGGTGTGCGCCTTGCCTCCCTCCTCCCGGAGAACTGCTAGGAGTCTGCAAATGGGTGTGGATGAACAACATATCCATGTCTCTAGAAATACAGGTTACTCACCTGTAACAGGAGTTCTAGGAATGGTATATGTTGTTCATCTGTTCTCCCCGGCTCGACGCACAAGCCGAGCTTTCCAGCGGCCAGATTTGGCGTCATGGGGCGGAGCTGAGAGTTTTACCACCCGGGTGGGTGGGAGGAGCCAGCTTGAAGACCTTCCGGCAAGATTTGAAGCGGCAAGGATACCTGCCAATAAGTGTGGATGAACAGCATACACCATTCCTGGAACTCCTGTTACAGGTGAGTAACCTGTATTTATTATCCCTCTGTACAGACAGCTGGTGAGACCCCATCTGGAGTACTGTGTGCAGTTCTGGAGACCCAATCTCCGCAAAGACATAGACAGGATGGAAGCTGTCCAGAGGAGGGCAACTAAAATGGTGCAGGGTCTGCACCAGAAGACATATGAAGAGAGACTTAAGGAGCTTAATATGTATAGCCTCGAGGAAAGGAGGGAGAGGGGGGACATGATAGAAACTTTCAAGTACCTCAAGGGAATCAAAGTCCAAGAGGGTAGCATCTTTCAAAAAAAGAGGTGTGCAAGAACAAGGGACACAATTTGAAGATGGGTGGGGGAGGGACGGCTCAGAGGTAATTTAAGGAAGTATTTTTTCACAGAGAGGGTTGTGGATGCATGGAATGGCCTTCCGGAGGAGGTTGTGGAGTCAAAAACAGTGGTGGAATTCAAGCATGCATGGGACAGTCATAAGGCAATTCTAGGGGTTGGGGGTAGGAAGAAGTAGGCTGCTGGTTAACTAGGATCTGCAGCTTATCCATTAGGTAAGGAAATGAGCAGACTGGGTGGGACAAGCGGTCCTTATCTGCTGTCAAATTCTATGTTTCTATGTTTCTAAAAGGTAAAGTGCAGAGACAGCTAAGGAATCTATAGTACCAGGCAGAGATTACTCAAAAGATAAAGTGCAGAGACAGCTAAGGAATCAATAGTCCCAGGCAGAGATTACTCAAAAGGTAAAGTGCAGGGACAGCTAAGGAATCTATAGTACCAGGCAGCGATTACTCAAAAGGTAAAGTGCAGGGACAGCTAAGGAATCTATAGTACCAGGCAGAAATTACTCAAAAGGTAAAGTGTAGAGACAGCTAAGGAATCTATGGTACCAGGCAGAGATTACTCAAAAGGTAAAATGCAGAGACAGCTAAAGAATCTATAGTCTGGGCCCCAGGTGTTCCGCTGCAGCATTTTCTGATTTCTTCGGCATGATTTATTCATTTCTCTGGCAGAATGCAGTCCTGTCATTGTCTAAATATGATGTGATGTCATCGATGACATCATATGCTGAGCATAGAGGAGGGGCTTCAGGATAAACGAGGTGGGAAAGAAAGCCTGACACTATGGAAAAACAGTATATTTATATGAAAATTCACCAAAAACATTGAATTCTGCGGCATGATGCAAATTCTGTGGCAAATTCTGCAACCGCAGAATTCCAGGGGCCTTGTCTATTGTACCAGGCAGAGATTACTCCACTTGTAAAGTGTAGAGACAGCTAAGGAATATATAGTACCAGGCAGAGATTACAAAATCATGGTGCAATTAACACAGTTCTGCTGTACAGTGGAGTGTAGGGACAGCTATGGAATCTCTTGTACCAGGCAGAGTTTACAGAATCAGGACAGGATTAACTAGGTTCTGTATGGTGGAGTGCAGGGACAGCTATGGAATTTGTATGGTAGCAGGGAGAGTTTTCAGAATCAGGAAATAATTAAAATGTCTCTACATGTGGATTGCAGGGACAAAAAAGGAATGTATGGTACAAGTTGAAGGAAGATTACAAAATCAGGGCAGAGTTATCGTAGATCTGGCAGAGTGCAGAGATAATTAAGGTATAGATAGTACAGGTAAGAGATGACAAAATTAGGGTAACATTATAATCAGCTGTAAATGGTGGTGTGCAGGGACAAACAAGGAATTAATTTACAAGGGGAGGGAAGATGCATGGTACTGTGAGGGGGCAGATTGCAAAATCATGGTAGCATCACCTCTGCTCTAAAAGACACAGTGCAGCATCAATTAAGAAATTTATGGTACCATCAGGAGAGGAGATCACAAATCAGGGTAGAATTCTCTGAGTTGTGAGAGGTAAGGTGCAATGTAAACACATGAAGGTACAAACTAAAGAGAGAATAGCCCAGTCTCTGCTATGAGAGGTAAGGTGCAGTGTAAACATGCAAAGGTACAAACTGAAGAGAGACTAGCCCAGTCTCTGCTGTGAGAGGTAAGGTGCAGTGTAAGCACATGAAGGTACAAACTGAAGAGAGACTATCCCAGTCTCTGCAGTGAGAGGTAAGGTGCAGTGTAAGCACGTGAAGGTACAAACTGAAGAGAGACTATCCCAGTCTCTGCTATGAGAGGTAAGGTGCAGTGTAAGCACGTGAAGGTACAAACTGAAGAAAGACTATCAGTCTCTGCTGTGAGGGGTAAGGTGCAGTGTAAGCCGCATTGAAGGTACAAACTGAAGAACTGTCCCAGTCTCTGCTGTGAGGGGTAAGGTGCAGTGTAAGCACGTGAAGGTACAAACTGAAGAGAGACTATCCCAGTCTCTGCTGTGAGGGGTAAGGTGCAGTGTAAGCACGTGAAGGTACAAACTGAAGAGAGACTATCCCAGTCTCTGCTGTGAGGGGTAAGGTGCAGTGTAAGCACGTGAAGGTACAAACTGAAGAGAGACTATCCGGTCTCTGCTGTGAGGGTAGGTGCAGTGTAAGCACGTGAAGGTACAAACTGAAGAGAGACTATCCCGGTCTCTGCTTGAGAGGTAGGTGCAGTGTAAGCATGCGTGAAGTACAAACTGAAGAGAGACTATCCCGGTCTCTGCTGTGAGAGGTAGGTGCAGTGTAAGCACTTGAAGGTACAAACTGAAGAGAGACTATCCCGGTCTCTGCTGTGAGGGTAAGGTGCAGTGTAAGCACGTGAAGGTACAAACTGAAGAGAGACTATCCCGGTCTCTGCTGTGAGAGGTAAGGTGCAGTGTAAGCACGTGAAGGTACAAACTGAAGAGAGACTATCCCGGTCTCTGCTGTGAGAGGTAAGGTGCAGTGTAAGCACGTGAAGGTACAAACTGAAGAGAGACTAGCCCAGTCTCTGCTGTGAGAGGTAAGGTGCAGTGTAAGCACGTGAAGGTACAAACTGAAGAGAGACTAGCCCAGTCTCTGCTGTGAGAGGTAAGGTGCAGTAAGCGGAAGGCATAAACTGAAGAGAGACTAGCCCAGTCTCTGCTGTGAGAGGTAAGGTTCAGTGTAAGCATGTGAAGGTACAAACTGAAGAGAGACTAGCCAGTCTCTGCTGTGAGAGGTAAGGTGCAGTGTAAGCACGTGAAGGTACAAACTGAAGAGAGACTAGCCCAGTCTCTGCTGTGAGAGGTAAGGTGCAGTGTAAGCACGTGAAGGTACAAACTGAAGAGAGACTAGCCCAGTCTCTGCTGTGAGAGGTAAGGTGCAGTGTAAGCACGTGAAGGTACAAACTGAAGAGAGACTAGCCCAGTCTCTGCTGTGAGAGGTAAGGTGCAGTTTAAGCACGTGAAGGTACAAACTGAAGAGAGACTAGCCCAGTCTCTGCTGTGAGAGGTAAGGTGCAGTGTAAGCACGTGAAGGTACAAACTGAAGAGAGACTAGCCCAGTATCTGCTGTGAGAGGTAAGGTGCAGTGTAAGCACGTGAAGGTACAAACTGAAGAGAGACTAGCCCAGTCTGTACTGTGAGAGGTAAGGTGCAGTGTATGCACGTGAAGGTACAAACTGAAGAGAGAATAGCCCAGTCTCTGCTGTGAGAGGTAAGGTGCAGTGTAAGCACGTGAAGGTACAAACTGAAGAGAGAGACTAGCCCAGTCTCTGCTGTGAGAGGTAAGGTGCAGTATAACTAAGCGCGTGAAGATACAAACTGAAGAGAGATTAGCCCAGTCTCTGTTGTGAGAAGTAAGGTGTAGTGTAAGCATGCAAAGGCACAAACTGAAAAGAGAATAGCCCAGTCTCAACTTTGAGTGGTAAGGTGCAGTGTGAGCACGGGAAGGTACACACTGAACAGAGAATAGCCCAGTCCATACCTCTCAACCTCCTGCCTCATAAATCAGGGACAAGGCTTAAACAAATCAAGGACACATCTTAAAAAGTGATGATATCCACTCAGAAAGCTGGTAGAATAAGTGGTGTGGTGTAAAATGCATTTTCTGAGGAAGAACACATCTGTAACATTAATGTTCGACATTATTTTATGCTTACAACCCCCACTGTTTGGTCATGGAAACACAATTTTTAGGAGGGACAGGGTAAAACTTTGAGTTAAAATCAGGGACAGTTGAGAGGTATGGCCCAGTCTCTGCTGTGAGGGGTAAGGTGCAGTGTAAGCATGTGAAGGTACAAACTAAAGTGACAAAAGCCCAGTCTCTGCTGTGAGGAGGTAAGGTGCAGTGTAAACATGTGAAGGCACAAACTGAAGAGAGACTAGCCTAGTCTCTGCTGTGAGAGGTAAGGTGCAGTGTAAACATGTGAAGGCACAAACTGAAGAGAGACTAGCCCAGTCTCTGCTGTGAGAGGTAAGGTGCAGTGTAAGCACGTGAAGGTACAAACTGGAGAGAGACTAGCCCAGTCTCTGCTGTGAGATGTAAGATGCAGTGAAAGCACGTGTAACCCCCTTGCAAATGGGGGTTCCTAAAGCTTCCTCTTCGAGCTTGGTAAATGTCTGCCTGATTGGAGTTCAGCGCTTAGGCTGTCGTAAGTGGGTAGCCTGTGAGTGCCTGTGTAGCCTCCGTGTGCTGTCTCTTTAAGGACTGCCTGTTGCAGTCATAATTAATTGAAATAGGAGGGGGGCTATGTGGTTGTATGCCCGAGTCCCGCCAGGGCCACTGGAGAATAGCTCCCTTTCTGCCACCGCTAGTGGTGCGGAGGGAGCTCGGCTGGAAGCTGTAATTGTTTGCTGAACATAACGTAAAATAATAATGATAATGCAGCTGTTCTAACCTGCCTTCTTTTGCAGCAAAGACTGTTTCGATTGTCTCCTCCATGTTGGTCCAGAACTGTTGAATTGGACCAATCAGTACCGCGGACCCTACAGAGTCGGCTGACCAATAGAGGAACTGTTTGTAAATGGAAAGGCATTATGGGCTATGGCGCTTTTTCACACCACTGAGAGCAGGAGGAAATGACTGGCATGTGCAGCCAGCCAATGAGAGCGGGTCGCGCCCGAACTGATGGAGAGCCCCTTGCTGTTGGGGGTTAGATGCGTTGTGGCTGGTGAGGAGTGAGGAGCTTCTGTGTTTCTGCGCTGGGAAGTGTTTGCGCGGGAAGGCCTAAGGCAGCCGTTTTCCCTGCGAGCGAGTTCACTCTAAAACCCACCGGCGGGCGGTCAGAGGAGGCTGTGCCCTGTACAGCTACCCACCAGGCTCGACCTGTAGGAGGACTGGAGAGAATTGCTGAATCGCTCTCGGTCCGAAGGAAAAGTGGAAGCTGCCGTTGCAGTATCTCCATGGCTGTGAGTTTGCGGGAGCCTTGGAAGCAGCTGCCTGGTGTGGTACCCCTCTGTTGCTGTTTGCCATATAAATGTGTGATAAGGCTGGTGAAGTCAGGCTCCATCCTGGTAGCGCTGAAGGAATCGTTATTTGCTGGGGTTGTGAGTACTGATTCAGGGTAGCTCCCTGCAGAGTGTTTACACAGTGGTTTCAGTGCATTATTATATGGCTGACTGCCTAATTAAACTTTCCTCCTATTCAGACCATCTCAAGACTGTAATGTTTATCTGTGTTAAAGACCCCAACCAGCTCCCACGTTTGGACTAGCCGTTAGGGCTTGGGTACCCAGGGACAGTAAAATTGTAGGGTTAGGCCTGTGCACAGAGCCCTAGGTGTGTAGAAATAGTGTAAGCTGATCAACCTGATTTCCCCCCTTTCCCTTGTTATTTGCCCCTCTAATAAATCAGATTTCTGTGTTATAACTACACCCTGGCTGGTTTGTACTCTTCAGATGAGCTGCTACATGGTGACTGTGATATAACTGTACCTTACTTTAGAGGGGGTCCCCGGAGTGAGCTGGAATATATTATCCGAGGGGTAAGTGTACTGGTGAACAGAATCGTTGGCACCCAGTGTGAGTCACTAATGGGATGAAAGGGGGGTTGCAGTAGCCCAGAGGGCTGTAACCGAGGTAGTCTTAATTGTACTAACCCCGACCTCTAGGTGGAGGCACCCGTCAACGGATCTGGGCCCCTCACCCTGCCTCCATGGGGGCAGACAGGGGTAGTAGCCCTAAGGGTAGCGCCCCCCTGGGAGTTACAAATTGGAGGCACCACTGGGATTTGCGTCCCCTAGTGGCTCAGTGAGGAAATACATCAGAGATGGAAAAAATGGAAGGGGATATGTTGGAAAAAATTAAACTGGGACCCATCAAAACCATGGTACACAGATTGATAGGTTGGGGTGAAGCCAAAGAGCTAGACTCCCAGATAACTGTATTATTGTTAGATGTGCCCCAGGGTACCTCAACTGTTGATATTGTTTCTGTTGTCGAGCGAGTAAAGTGTTTGGGTAAGGTTGAAGTGAAAGGGCGTATGGCTGATCTGCTTGACCAGACACTGCAGGTACTACTCCTATGCAGTGTGGCCATCGACCCTGAGAAGGTACCTCCTGTGATTTACCCGGAGGGTGCGTCCCAGGGGTGGAGGCTAATTCATATCTGAAGTGGGTCCGTCACCCTTGGGGGGTCTCCCCAGATGAACAGTTTTAAAGACAAACTGCTTAAATTGTTAGCTGTGGAGGGGAGGACTACCCAGGAATTGTTACAAGCCTTGGATTTGTCCAGTGATACTACCCCCAGGGTTCCCTGGGCACCTCCCCTTGCCCGCCCAAAAGTTCCGTGCTGGCTTCTTTGCCCTTGGCAGTCTCATCCATACAGCTTGATTCCTACCGTAAGTTAAAACTTTACTCTGGCATGGTACCAGTGCCTTCCTGGGAGGATGACCTGGAGGCGTGGACGGACTATGCCACCCCTTTAGTCCAGGAGTGGCAATGCTTCGAGGGGGAGAAAAGGAAGAGGCTGATGGAGAGTTTGCGGGGTCCTGCCTTAGAAGCCATTAGGTTCTTCTGGGCCACCCGTCCGGAAGCCACTGCTGCAGAGTACCTCTCTGCTTTAGAAGGGGTTTTTGAGAGTACAGAGACTGGTGAAGATTTACTATGGAAATTCAGGTCTGCTAAGCAGTGGAGAAATGAAAAACTGTCAGCTTTTGTTACTAGAGTGGAGCGGGCATTGCAGAAGGCTTGTAGGAAAGGGGGAATCACTGCTACAGCCCTGAATCAGGTTCGGTTAGAACATATTTTAAAGTTTGCCAGATTCTCTAGTGTAACGCTGCTGAAACTCAAGTTGCATGATCGGCGGGCCACCCCACCTGAATATTGTCAATTGATGAGGGAATTCGAGAAGTGGAGACTGATGAAGAGGGGTGGGAACCCTGTGTGGGGGCATTGAACCCTAGTGGGACCCCTGAGTCTAACACCCCTGAGGAGACTGGCTCACCTGAAGGGTCTGAAGGGTCCCCAGATTTCCCAGGTACTGTGGGGATGCAAGCTGTTTCCTCTGACCTCTGCGTGGAGAGTGTGAGTTGAGGGCTGAGATCAGGAATTTACAGGAACTGGTGAGGGACTTAAAACAGTCTACTGTGTACCCTACTTAGCCTAGGGCCCCTGAGTCATGTAGAGCCCCGAACCCTAGTCCTAGAGAGTTTTCTCACTCCCCTCAGGGCCCTCCTCAGAATAGTGATCCCCGGGACCCCAAGTTTTGTTACCACTGTGGGGAAGACGGGCATTTCCAGCCTGAGTGCCAGAGGCCGGAGAATGTAAGGAAAGTTAACAGCAGACTGATCGCCCAACACCGCCAGGCCCAGTCTCGGGCCCCCAAGAAAAGTTTTGTGACTCAGGCCCATGCCCGCCAGGCTACTAATGCTGCTACCCCCAACTGGTCTGATGTGGTCGGGCCGCCTATGGAGACCCGGGTGCAGGTAAATGGAATTCCCACTCGAGCTGTATTGGACAGTGGCTCCCACGTGACCATCATGTTTCAGGACTGGTACCAAGCATACTTATCTGAGGTGCCCCTGCAGCCTTTAACTGGTCTACATGTGTGGGGGACATGAACCTACTCAAGTGTTCGGTCTATGTAGATGACGTTATAGTGTTTGGCCGATCATTGGAAGAACATGAGCAACAATTATTCAAAGTCCTGGATCAGTTGGAGGATTTCGGCCTTAAGTTGTCTATCGACAAGTGTCAATTCTTCCAGACTTCCGTGAAATATGTGGGCCATATAGTGTCCACTGAAGGCATAGAGACTGACCCTGGCAAGGTGGAGGTGTTGACCACTTGGCCTCAACCCAGGAATTTGAAAGAGCTGCAACAATTCCTGGGGTTTTGTGGATACTATATGCGGTTTGTCAGAGACTATTCACGAGTGATTCGCCCCCCCTTCATCTCACTCAGGGGTATCCGCCTACTCACAAAAAGTATAAGAAGGGTGTATACACTGACATGGAAAAGAAGTATTTTCGACCAAATGATATGTTCGGGGATCGATGGACTGCTGAGTGTGAGGAAGCTTTTCACGACATCATATATCAACTTACCCACGCTCCAGTACTGGCCTATGCTGACCCAGTCAAGCCCTACACTCTTCATACTGATGCCAGTCTACAAGGATTGGGGGCTGTGTTATACCAGGAGCACTCGAATGGGCTGAGATCTGTAGTGTTTGCCAGTAGAAGTCTGACGCCTTCAGAGAAAAATTACCTCGTGCACAAACTAGAGTTTTTGTCTCTAAAGTGGGCCATTGTTGATCAGTTTCATGACTATTTGTATGGTGCCAAGATATTAGTAAAGACTGATAACAACCCTCTAACCTATGTACAGACCTCTGCCAAATTGGATACTACTGGGCATAGGTGGCTCTCTGCCTTGGCCACCTACGATTATGCTGTAGAATACCGGGCGGGCCTAACCCATATAGATGTGGATGCTCTCTCTCAGAGGCCTGTGTCCCAGACTGAATGGGTCCGGTTGTCTGAACCTGACATAAGAGCCCTCTTCCAGAAATTCGACAAAGAAGAACAGGTGTCTCCTGATATGGTGGACTGTGTGGTAGATTGTCTGGGGCCGCCGGAAAACTGTATACCTGCTGCTTACTGTCATTTCTCTGCCTTGGACACCAGCTCCCTGCCGCAACTCAACAATGATGATCTCCAACAGGCTCAATCCTGTGATCCTATGATAAGAACAGCCATAGAGGTTTTGCGGGCTGGAAGGGATGTATCCAAACTACGCTCCACTGACATACGGACTGCTTTGTTGTATAAAGAGGGGCCCAAGTTAAAGCTGATCAACCAACTACTATATAGAGAGACTGTGAATAAGGAGGGCTGGGTACACCGACAACAACTGGTGCTGCCAGCGGTTTTCAGAGAGCTAGTCCTCAGGTCATTACATAATCAAATGGGGCATCTGGGCATAGATTGAACACTTGACCTGGAATGGGCTCGATTCTATTGGCCAAAGATGAGTGCGGATGTGGAACAGTATGTCAAGACCTGTGGTCATTGTTTGCAAAGAAAAGTGTTACCCCGGAGAGCTGCTCCCCTGGTCAACATTACTACTAGTGCTGCTATGGAACTGGTCTGTATTGATTTCCTGAGTTTAGAGCCTGATCTGAAAAGTGTCAGCAACATATTGGTGGTCACTGATCATTTTACCCGGTACGCACAGGCTTTCCCGACCAAGGATCAGAGAGCAACCACGGTGGCTAAGATACTTGTTGAGAACTTTTTTGTCCATTATGGGGCCCCACAGCGGATTCATTCCAACCAGGGAAGGGACTTTGAGAGTCGTTTGATTAAAGAGATGCTATCTTTGTGGGGGGTACAAAATCACAAACCACCCCTATCATCCGCAGGGAGACACTCAGCCTGAAAGGTTTAATCGTACATTGCTTGACATGCTGGGCACCTTAAAATCAAAAGATAAATCGAGATGGAGCCAACAGATCAGCACTTTAGTTCACGCTTACAATTGTACGAAAAGTGATGCCACAGGATTTTCCCCCTATCGACTGATGTTTGGGAGAGAGGCTAGATTGCCAGTTGATGTGTGTTTTGGGGTTCCCCCAATGGGGTGCGAGCAGAAAACCATCTACAGTACGTACAGAGATTAAAGACCCAATTAAACCATGCCTACCAACTGGCTCAGACCATGGCTGCTCAATGAAATCTGGCTAACAAGGAGAGATATGACAAAAAAGTGAAAACAGTAGAGTTGAGAGAAGGGGATAGAGTGCTGTTGAGAAATCTGGGACTGCATGGCAAACATAAGATTGCCGACAGATGGCATCATCTCCCCCATATTGTTGTGGGACAGCTGGCAGACCTACCTGTATATAAAGTGTGGCCTGAAAACAATTTGAAAGATGTGAAACCATACACAGAAATCATTTGCTGCCGATTGGGCAGATCTTGATTGAAGCTGAACCTTCCACTGCCACTCCTTCCCGGCCTGTGACTAGATCTGTTGCTAAGAGAAGAACCAAGCCCGTGGAGCCTTCGACAAGTCCACCAAGGGAGCCTTGTCCCACCCCTCTTGCAGAAGGAGAAGATCAACACTCCATGTCGGAAGATAGCGAAGGTGATATTGAATACTATCCCTCTTATGAACTGAGTCAATTGTTTCGGGGCAATCCCCTTGTTAACTCGGGAACTGAAATTGGCCTGTCAGTACTGACTGAGCCCTCTACTTTGTCCCCAGAGGAAATGCCTCCAGGAGATGAATGGGGAAGCAGACAAGGGGCTGAGTCCTTAGGCCTGGCTGAACTGTCTGGCCTGGCTGAATTATCTGACTTTTCAGAGGAAGGGAGTGAGATGGGGGAACAAGCCAGGGATATGCTCGAATCGGAAGAATATTTTGTATGCCCTGATGGTTCCAATCTAGTGCCTAAACCACCCTCAGATGAGCCCAGTGGGGTGGGTTCGGGGATAGAAAGTCAAGCCCCTAATAGTATTATGAGCACTGAACCTGTTCCCCTTGAGGAGATTCCCGTTGCTAATGTCACTGATACTGAAGTGGAGTCAGGGCCTGGTTTAGGATCCCCAGAGACCCCTAGACGATCCGGCCAACAAATACGCCAGTAATAAAGTTGAGCTATGAATTGCTTGGTCAGCCAGTGGACCTGCCCTTAAATGTGGTTCACAAGGGGGTATATGTGTCCCCACATTCCCTGCCTAAGTTAGCCTTGGGGGATGACTCCAGATTGTTAGTATTGCCCTTTGAGTGTGGTGCTCCTGTTTCAGGTGACTCACCCGTGACTGGAAAGGAGGGGTTCCCCCAGTCCCGGTGCCATGAGCAGGAATTAGTAACCTAATTTGAAAAAAAAAAAGGGGGGGGACCAGAGTTATAATGTGTATGAACCATAATATATTGTAAATGTAATATTTCTGTATGTAATTCAAAACGTGATATAGTGTTAATTGGGATGTTTGCCTAAATAGCCTCGGGGTAGTTGCTTGACGTGGATGCCAAGCTTTTCCAGGCCAGGAAGGGTGTAACCCCGTTGAAAATGGGGGTTCCTTAAAGCTTCCCCAGAGCTTGGGTAAATGCTCCGTGCCTGGTTGGAGTTCAGCGTTTAGGCTGTCGTAAGTGGGTAGCCTGTGAGTGCCTGTGTGGCCTCCATGTGCTGTCTCTTTAAGGACTGCCTGTTGCAGTCATAATTAATTGAAATAGGAGGGGGGCTATGTGGTTGTATGCCCAAGTCCCGCCAGGGCCACTGGAGAATAGCTCCCTTTCTGCCACCGCTAGTGGTGCAGAGGGAGCTCGGCTGGAAGCTGTAATTGTTTGCTGAACATAACGTAAAATAATAATGATAATGCAGCTGTTCTAACCTGCCTTCTTTTGCAGCAAAGACTGTTTCGATTGTCTCCTCCATTTTGGTCCAGAACTGTTGAATTGGACCAATCAGTACCACGGGACCCTACAGAGTTGGCTGACCACTAGAGGAACTGTTTGTAATTGGGAAAGGCATTATGGGCTATGGCGCTTTTTCGCACCACTGAGAGCAGGAGGAAATGACTGGCATGTGCAGCCAGCCAATGAGAGCGGGTTGCACCCGAACTGAAAGAGAGCCCCTTGCTGTTGGGGGTTAGATGCATTGTGGCTGGTGAGGAGCTTCTGTGCTTCTTCACTGGGAGAGTGTTCTTGTGGGAAGCGCCACAGAGAGCCTAATTGGCCATTTTCTCTACTTGACGAGTTCACTCTAAAACCAGCCAGCGGTCAGAGGAGGCTGTGCCCTGTACAGCTACCCACCAGGCTCAACCTGTAGGAGAACTGGAGAGAATTGCTGAATTGCGCTCGGTCCGAAGGAAAAGTGGAAGCTACCGTTACAGTATCTCCGTGGCTGTGAGTTTGTGGGAGCCTTGGAAGCAGCTGCCTGGTGTGGTACCCCTCTGTTGCTGTTTGCCATATAAATGTGTGAGAAGGCTGGTGAAGTCAGGCTCCATCCTGGTAGTGTTGAAGGAATCATTATTTGCTGGGGTTGTGAGTACTGATTCAGGGTAGATCCCTGCAGAGTGTTTACACAGTGGTTTCAGTGCATTATTATATGGCTGACTGCCTAATTAAACTTTCCTCCTATTCAGACCATCTCAAGACTGTAATGTTTATCTGTGTTAAGGGCCCCAACCAGCTCCCACGTTTGGACTAGCCGTTAGGGCTTGGGTACCCAGGGACAGTAAAATTGTAGAGTTAGGCCTGTGCACAGAGCCCTAGGTGTGTAGGAATAGTGTAAGCCAATCAACCTGATTTCCCCCTTTCCCTTGTTATCTGCCCTTCTAATTAATCAGATTGCTGTGTTATAACTACACCCTGGCTGGTTTGTACTCTTCAGATGAGCTGCTACATGGTGACTGTGATATAACTGTACCTTACTTTAGAGTGGGTCCCCGGAGTGAGCTGGAATATATTATCCGAGGGGTAAGTGTACTGGTGAACAGAATCGTTGGCACCCAGTGTGAGTCACTAGTGGGACGAAAGAAGGGTTGCAGTAGCCCAGAGGGCTGTAACCACGGTAGTCTTAATTGTACTAACCCCAACCTCTGGGGTTAGTACAATGTTATTACAATTATCTGAGGTAAGGCGCAGTGTAAGTATGTGAAGGTACAAACTGAAGAGAGAATAGCCCAGTCTCTGCTATGAGAGGTAAGGTGCAGTGTAAGCATGTAAAGGTACAAAGTGAAGAGAGAATAGCCCAGTCTCTGCTATGAGAGGTAAGGTGCAGTGTAAACATGTAAAGGTACAAACTGAAGAGAGAATAGCCCAGTCTCTGCTATGAGAGGTAAGGTGCAGTGTAAGCATGTAAAGGTACAAACTGAGGAGGGAATAGCCCAGTCTCAGCTGTGAGAGGTAAGGTGCAGTGTAAGCACATGAAGGTACAAACTGAAGAGACAGCCCAGTCTCTGCTGTGAGAGGTAAGCTGCAGTGTAAGCACATGAAGGTACAAACTGAAGAGAGAATAGCCCAGTCTCTGCTGTGAGAAGTAAGGTGCAGTGTAAGGACGTGAAGGTACAAACTGAAGAGAGAATAGCCCAGTCTCTGCTGTGAGAGGTAAGGTGCAGTGTAAGGACGTGAAGGTACAAACTGAAGAGAGAATAGCCCAGTCTCTGTTGTGAGAGGTAAGGGGCAGTGTAAATATGTGAAGGTACAAACTGAAGAGAGAGAATAGCCCATTCTCTGCTATGCGAGGTAAGGTGCAGTGTAAGCATGTGAAGGTACAAACTGAAGAGAGAATAGCCCAGTCTCTACTATGAGAGGTAAGGTGCAGTGTAAGAATGCAGCCCTTCTAGCAAATTGTCTTCAAGCCTGAGGCACCAAAAATGAAAAGAAAATACATTTCCAGTTCTCCTCCTATCTTTCACATCAGCTAAAATATTGTATAGAAAAAAACATAATAAAAAAACATTGCATTGGTGTCACAAGCAGGTACAGAAAACGGAGATGTGGAGATTAAGTCAGGACAGGATTAACTCAGCTGTAAATGGTGGAGTGCAGGGCCAACTAAGGAATATTTGGTACTGGTCAGAGACTACAATATCATGGCAGGAATAATGCAAAGATTGAGTGCAGGGGCAACCGAGGAATTTATCATACTTAGTCGTTGAAGGAGGGAGCTGTACCCAGGTTAACAAAAGTTCAGAGTTAGCTTAGTTCTAAAATGCAGAGTGCAGGGACACCTTTATGGTACTTAGGGGTTGGAGAAGGGGACTGTACCCTATTAACAAAAGTGCAGGATTAACTCAGCTGTAAGAGGTAGAGTGCAGGGACTACTAAGGAATCTATGTTATCTATCTGTAAATTGTGGCAAGTCACACGTGCTATCTGCATCGGTCTGGTAGCACGGGTCATATCTCTCAATTTGACACTGAAATTTGGGTAATTAACACTACAACTGAGCACCAGTGAGGGACACTATCCTCATATGCTGAGGGACACATCTGCATTCACGGAGTAAGCACAGAATGCTGTGAAATCCATTGTGCTACTTGTCCAAAGTTTATTTTTCTAAGCATATACATTTCAGCTTTGAAGTCTGAATTTACAGTACATTTTCTGTGTGGGTGATACCTTTTACATGGGGCAGAAGAAGAGGGATACAGCAATTGTTAGGGATGACATGAGGGAAGTACCTAGATCAGGAACAGCTGAGTAAAATGGCACTGCTGTTTCCTGCATGCTCCCCCTCTCCTCAGATTTGTGCTAATTAAAATACAGCTGGAGAGAGCTTTCTCAGGTCCCATGTTTCAAGAGCAGCTAGACAGCACAGCAGAATTTGACAGTTTAGACTTGTACAGAACTCCTATCCCCTGCAGTCAGGTAACTTCAGTGAGCAGCACCCATTATCTATCGCACCTTTTTACAGGACTCCGAGTCTCAACACATGGGTAATCAGTGCTCTCCTCTCAGGCTGATGTGCAAAAGAAATTCCAGCATCAAAACTCGATATGTCTCCTCCCCTCTGCCTCTGTCTCCTCCCCTGTAGCTCCCAAATTCCTCAGTTCTTTTGTGTGTAACCCCCCTACAAATGGAGGCTCCTGGGAGCTTTTCCGGAGCTTGTTTGAGTGCTCCATGCCTGTCTGGTGTTCGGCGTTTAAGCCGTTTAAATGTTGTAGCTAGTGAGTGCTTTTGAAGCCTCCATATACTGTCCCTTTAAGGGCTGCTTGTTGCAGTCATAATTAGTTGAAATGGGGGGGGGTTGTGTGGTTGTATGCCCGAGTCCCGCCCGGGCTGCTGAGTAAGCACTCCATTCTGCCATCGCTACTTGGGCAGAGGGATTTCCCCTGGAAAAGATGTAACTGTTTACTGATAATTGCTTAGAGTGGTAATGATATTGTAGTCGTTCTAACCTGCTTCCTTTGCAGCAAAGACTGTTTTGATTACCTCCTCCATGTTGCTCCCGAACTGCAGATATGGACCATTCAGTACCTCGGGACTCTCGTGGAGCCGTCTGACCAATAGAGGGACTGCTTGTAACGTTGGAGAAGGCATTATGGGCTATGGCACTTTTTTCGGGCCACTGAGGGCCAGAGTAATTGACTGGCAGGTGACGCCAGCCAATGGGATCGGGTAGCACCCGAACTGTAAGGAGTGCCCCATGCTGCTAGGGGCAGATTCACTGTGGCTGTGAAGGAGAAGGGAGCTCTGAGCTTCTGGCCATTGAGTGTTAGCACGGGAAGCGCGTGAAAGGCCTGAGTCGGCCGTTTGTCCTGTCTAGTGCTTCGGATTAAATCTGCCGGCGTGCGGTCGGAGGAGGCTGTGTAGGGACACAGCTTCCTACCAGGCTTTACCTGAAGGGGACTGGAAAATCTGCTGAATCGCGCTCGGTCCATTGGGATGGTTGGAGTGGCTGCTACCGCTCGAAGTGATCGTGAGTTTGTTCAGGTCCTGAAAGCCACTGCCTGGTATGGTACCCCTCTGTGTTTTGCCATATAAATGTGTGAGGAGGCTGGTGAAGCTCCTGGTTCAGCCCTGCCAGTGGTGAAGGAAGGGTATCTTCTGGAGTCGTGAGTATTGGATCAGGGTAGCTCCCTGTTAAGCTTACAAGCAGTGGTCAAGGTCCTTCTCGTTATACTACTGCCTGCATTAACTGAGCCTTCTGCTGATTCTGATCTGCTCGGGATAGTAAATGTTTCATTTGTGTCAGGGCCCCAACCAGCTAACACGAGGGACTAGCCATTAGGGCTTGGGTACCCAGGGACAGTAACTAATAGGTTTAGGCCTGTGCACAGAGCTCTAGGTAGATAGGTATAGTGATAAGCCAATCACCTTGATTTCCCCCTAGCCTTGTTATTTCTCCCCCTTAAATAAATCAGATTGTTTGTTTTGCAACTACACCCTGGCTGGAATGTGTTTTGCTGAATATATACTGTACAATGAAAGTGTAATAACGGTACTTTACTTTACAGGGGTTCCCCGGAGTGAACTGAGAGATCCAAGCCGGGGGGTAAGTGTGCTAGGGAGAAGTATTGTCGCTACTTCTTGGGAGCCGCTAGTGGGACCAAAGGGTGGGTCGCAGTAACCCAAAGGGCTGTGACCGAGTCAATCTTGACTGTCTTACCCCGACCTCTGGGTGGAGGCTCCCGTCAATGGATCTGGGCCCCTCACCCTGTCTCAGGCGAGGCAGGCTGGGGTAGTAGCCCTAAGGGAGCGCCCCCTGGGGGTTAAAAATTGGAGGCACTGCTGGGATCAGCGTCCCCTAGTTGCCAAGTGAGTGAAGTGCATAAGAGATGGAAAAACTGGAGGGGGATATGTTGGCGAAAATTAAGTTGGGTCCTATTAAGACAATGGTACACAAACTGATGGGGTGGGGTGAAGCTGAAGAGCTGAACTCCCAGAAAATTGTGTTACTGTTAGATGTGCCTCTGGGAACCCCAACTGCTGACATCATTTCCGCAGCAGAGCGGGTTAAATGTTTAGGCAAAGTGGAGGTAAAAAGGCGCATGGCTGACCTGCTCAACCAGACATTGCAGGTGCTACTCCTGTGCAGTGTGGCCATCGACCCCCGAGAAGGTACCTCCAGTGATTTACCCGGAGGGTGCCTCACAGGGATGGAGGCTAGTTCATATTCGAAGTGGGTCAGTCACTCCTGGAGGGTCCCCCCAGATGAATAGTTTCAAAGATAAACTGCTTAAATTGCTGGCTGTGGAGGGGAGGACTACCCAGGAACTGCTGCAAGCATTGGATTTGTCTAGTGATGCTACACCTCAGGTCTCCCCAGGTACCTCCCCCTGTCCCCCCAAGAGTTCTATTTTGGCTCCACTGCCCCTAGTAGTCCCTCCTATACAGCTCGATTCCTACCGTAGGCTGAAACTTTTTTCTGGCACGGTGCCCATGCCCACTGGGGAGGATGACCTGGAAGCTTGGATGGACTATGCCACCCCCTTAGTTCAGGAGTGGCAATGCTCTGAAGGGGAGAAGAGGAAGAGGTTGATGGAGAGCCTGCAGGGCTCTGCTTTAGGAGCCATTAGGTTTTTTGAGGGCCACCAACCTGGAAGCCACTGCCACAGAGTATCTTTCTGCTTTAGAGGGGGTGTTTGGGAGCACGGAGACTGGGGAAGATTTATTATGGAAATTCAGGTCTGCCAAGCAGTGGAGAAATGAGAAGCTCTCTGCCTTTGTCACTAGGGTGGAATGGGCTTTGCAAAAGGCCCATGGAAAGTGGGGAATCACAGCCACAGCCCTGAATCAAGTCAGGTTGGAGCATGTTTTAAAATCTGCTAGATTCTCTAGTGTAATACTGTTAAAACTTAAGTTACATGACCAATGGACTACCCCTCCAGAATATTTTCAATTGATGAGGGAAATTAGAGAGGTGGGGACCGATGAAGAGGGGTGGGAACCCTATGTGGGGGCGGTGAACCCTAGTGGGACCCCTGAGCCTAGCTCCCTCGAAGAGACCCGCCTGTCAGGAAGGACTAATGGGTCTCCGGATTTTCCAGGTGATGTGAGAATGTGGGCTATTTCCTCCAACCCCCACATAGAGAGTGAGTTGAGGGCCGAGGTCAGAAATCTGCGAGAACTGGTGAGGGACTTGAAGCAATCTACCCTGTACCCTGTTAGGTCGGGAGAGCCTGAGCTATCCAGAAACCAGAACCCTGGCCCAGGGGAGCCCTGTTTTCCCCCTCAGGGTCCCCAAAAGATAAGGTGTCCACCGCCCAATAGAGATTCCCAGGACCCCAATTTCTGTTATCATTGTGGGGAGGATGGACACTTTCAGACTGAGTGCCGGTTGCTGGAGAATTTAAGGAAAGTCAACAGCAGACTGATCACTTGGCATCGCAGGGCCCACACTCAACCCCCTAGGAAAAGCTTTGTGACCCGGGCCCATGCTCAACCCACTGTCAATACTGTGCCCCCAGAATGGTCTGATGTGGTTGGGCCGTCAATGGAGACCCCAGTGTGAGTAAATGGGATTCCTACTCGAGCTGTATTGGACAGTGGCTCTCAAGTAACCATCATGTTTCAGGACTGGTATCAGACACACTTACCTGAGGTGCCCCTACAACCCTTGGATGGCCTACATGTGTGGGGGTTGAGTGACAAGGCTTATCCGTATTTGGGGTATATCTGGATCTGGGTGTCATTCTCTGCGTCTGTGGCTGGAATGGACCAGCAGGTGGAAACCTTAGCTTTAGTTTATTTTATTTTTATTTTACTTTATTTTGCAATCAGTTTACAACCTTTGAGCCAGAGGCTCATTTCCAAAGGTACCTCGTCAGGTGTGGTAGAAAGAGAAGAGAACATAATACATAAAGTTGCAGGCATACATGGATCCAGGGTATAGGTTACACAGTTTGCATTCCAAGGTGCAGATTCAGGTATTGTAGACAAAAAGGAAGGTTACAGAGTTTAGCAGCATAAGTGAATGATACTTGCAAAAAGAAACATGCGTAACAAGTTCCATGGTACAGGTTACAGAGTTAGCAGAGCATGCAACCAGGCCAACACAGCAGATAGTTTGATTTGGATACAGTAGTGCATTCTAGTAGGACAATTTAGCAAGCAGTATATTAGGATTCTAGCATACATGGTACATTCTTGAAAACTGAGAGAAGGTAGGCAGTCAGATATGGTAGTAATGTTGAGGAGGTAGGATTACGGCGGTATGGCGAGGCTGCAGCCCAGTGGGCTTTGTCCCACCCACTGGACTGTACGATGGAGTGCCCTTGTTGATTGGGATGAATGCTCATATGTTTGGATGATTGGCCCAATTGTGTTCAGAAAAACAAGCATTCCAGACCGGGTGAGCTTTAAGCATACCCGCTGTGATCCAAAAGGCGGTTGCAATCCAGAAGAGGGGTAGTCGGGAGGAACCTGAGGGTCCAGTGGGTGTAGTGTGGAAAAAGGATCCGGCTCCAGTGATACTTGCCCCGAATGCCCAATGTGTCCTGCATGGAGAAGTCCGACTAAAAACAGATGTTAAGAACAAGTTGTTGATGTTGGATCCGCTTGTGGAGGGAAGATCACCTGAGGGACTGTTGGTCAAACCCAGTATCTTGCCGGCTAGGGCTCATGCTTATGTCAAGAGGGTGATGGTTCAAGTGCATAATGTGTCCGACAAGGAGATTAGAATAAGAAGAGGGTGCACGTTGGCAAGTGTACATTGTGCAGATACTGCAGTGCTGCCAAATAGCAAGGGTTCCAGGGCAGCTGACAGAGTTACTCCCGACTTGTTTGATTTTGGTGACTCTCCACTGCCGGCTGAATGGAAACAGAGGATCAGCGAGAAGCTTGCCAAGAGGGACCAGGTTTTCTCCCTGAAAGAATGGGATGTGGGATGTGTGCAAGGGGCTGAGCATCACATTCAGCTGCATGATGAAAGGCCTTTCCGAGAGAGATCCCGGCACCTGGCCCCGGCTGATGTAGATGATGTAAGGTGGCATCTGCAAGAGATGTTGGCTGCTGGTGTGATACAAGAGTCCAGGAGCCCCTATGCCTCCCCCATAGTAGTAGTAAGGAAAAAGAATGGGGCAGTTCGGATGTGTGTAGACTATCGCACCCTGAATCGGCGGACCATCCCAGACCAGTATACCATGCCGCGCATACAGAACGCCTTGGATTGTTTAAATGGTAGTAAGTGGTTCTCTGTGTTGCACCTTCGCAGTAGGTACTACCAGATCCCGATGGCCCCAGAAGACCGAGAGAAGACTGCATTCACTTGCCTCCTAGGTTTCTATGAGTTTATTCGGATGCCTCAAGGGATTTCAGGTGCCCCAGCCACCTTTTAGCGCCTGATGGAGTGGGCCATGGGGGACATGAATTTGCTCGAGTGTTTGGTTTACCTAGATTATGTCATAGTGTTTGGCCGCTCATTGGAAGAGCACGAGCAATGATTATTCAAGGTTTTGGATAGGTTGGAGGATTTCGGCCTCAAGTTGTCTATAGACAAGTGTCAATTCTTCCAGACTTCTGTGAAATATGTGGGCCACATAATGTCCACTGAGGGTATAGAAACTGACCCTAGCAAAGTGGAGGCTTTGACTACTTGGCCTCAGCCCAGGAATTTGAAAGAGCTGCAACGGTTTCTGGGGTTTTGTGGATATTATAGGCAGTTTGTTAAGGATTATTCTGGGGTAATTCGCCTCCTCCTCAACCTCACTCAGGGGTACCCGCCTACACACAAAAAGTATAAGAAGGTTGTGCGCTCTGAAACGGAGAAGAAGTATTTCTGGCCGAATGTGTTTGGGGATTGTTGGACTGCTGAGTGTGAGAAAGCTTTCTATGACATCATATATCAACTTACCCATGCCCCAGTGTTGGCCTGTGCTGACTCGGCCAAGCCATACATTCTCCATACGGATGCCAGTCTACAAGGACTGGGGGCTGTGTTATATCAGGAGCACTTGAATGGTCTGAGACCTGTAGCCTTTGCAAGCCAAAGTCTGGCCCCTTCAGAAAAAAATTATCCAGTGCACAAACTAGAGTTCCTGGCCCTGAAGTGGGCCATTGTTGATCAGTTTCATAACTATTTGTATGGTGCCAAGATATTGGTAAAGACTGATAACAATCCTCTGACTTATGTACAGACCTCAGCCAAAGTTGGATGCCACTGGCCACAGGTGGCTGTCTGCATTGGCCACCTACGACTATGCTGTTGAGTACAGAGCAGACCTAAATCATGTAGATGCAGATGCCCTCTCTCGGAGACCTATGCCCCCATCCGATTGGGTCAGGTTGTCAGAGCCTGACATAAGACCCCTTTGCCAGAAATTTGACAAGGAGGAACAGGTGTCTCCTGATGCTGTGGACTGTATAGTGGACTGCTTAGGGCCATCCGAGAACTGCATACCTACTGCCTACTGTCATTTTTCTGCATTGGACACTAGTTCACTGCCCCAGCTTAACAATATCAGTCTTCAACGGACTCAATCCCGAGACTCTATGATAAAAACAGTTGTGGAAGCTTTGCAGGCCTGGCGGGATGTGTCCAAGTTGCGCTCCACCGATTTGAGAACTGCCTTGCTATACAAGGAAGGGCCCAAATTGAGGCTGATCAACCAACTACTATACAGAGCGACTGTGGATAAGGAGGACCGGGTAGTCAAACAACAACTAGTGTTGCCCGCAGAATTTAGGGAACTGGTCTTGAGGTCCTTGCATAATCACATGGGGCATGTTGGCATAGACCGAACTCTTGATCTGGTATGGACCCGATTTTACTGGCCAAAAATGAGTACGGATGTAGAGCATTATGTCAAGACCTGTAGCCGGTGTTTGCAGAGGAAAGCCTTACCCCAGAGAGCTGCCCCCATGGTCAATATTACCACTAGTGCCCCTATGGAACTGGTCTGCATTGATTTCTTGAGTCTAGAACCAGATTTGGAAAATACCAGTAACATATTGGTGGTCACTGATCATTTTACCCGGTATGCACAGGCTTTCCCTGCTAAAGATCAGAAAGCAACCACGGTGGCTAAAATACTTGTTGAAAACTTTTTTGTCCACTATGGGGCCCTGCAGCAGATCCATTCCGACCAAGGGAGAGACTTTGAGAGCTGCCTGATTAAAGAGATGTCTTTGTGGGGAGTACGAAAATCAAGAACCACCCCATATCATCCTCATGGAGATCCCAGCCTGAAAGATTTAACCGCACATTGCTTGATATGTTGGGCACACTGCAACCCAAGGACAAGCTGAGATGAAGCCAGCAGATTAGCACCCTGGTTCATGCTTATAACTGCACCAAAAGTGATGCCACTGGGTTTTCCCCGTACAGACTGATGTTTGGGAGAGAAGCTATATTGCCCGTGGACGTGTGTTTTGGAGTTTCTCCTGATGGGGTGCAAGCAGAAAATCACCTACAATACATACAGAAGCTGAAGGCCCAGTTAAACCATGCCTATCAGCTGGCCCAGACCACGGCAGCTAAATGGAACCTGGCCAACAAAGAGAGGTATGATAAGAAAGTGAAGACAATGGAACTGAGAGAAGGGGATAGAGTGTTACTGAGAAATTTGGGACTACATGGCAAACATAAAATTGCTGACAGATGGTATCACCTCCCTCACATTGTTGTGGGAAAACTGGCAGATTTACCTGTATATAAAGTGCGGCCTGAAAACAATTCCAAAGATGTGAAAACTATACACAGAAATCATCTGCTGCCAATCGGGCAAATCCTGATTGAAGTTGAACCTCCAACTGCCCTCCCCTCCAGGCCTATGACTAGATCGGCTGCCAGGAAAAGAACCAGACCAATTGATTCTTCAGCAAGCCAACTAAGAGGGTCTTGTCCAAATCCCTCTGATGAAGATGAACACCAATCTCTGTCTGAAGACAATGAAAATGATGTTGAATACTATCCCTCTTACAAACTGAGCCAACTGTTTCGGGGCAATCCCCTTGTTAACTCTGGAGATGAGGTTGGGCCTTCTGGATTGTTTGAGCCCCCTACTTTGTCCCCAGAACCAAGGCTTCTAGAAGATGAGCTGGGTAGCCGTAAAATCCAAGGGGTGGGGTCCTTGAGCCTGGCTGAACTGTCTGGCCTGACTGAACTATCTGACTTTTCAGAAGAGGACAGTGATATGGGGGAACTAGCCAGTGATATGCCAGAAACTGAAGAATATTTTGAATGCCCTGATGGTTCCTCACTAGTGCCCGAGCAATCCTCAGCTGAGCCAAGTAGTGTGTGTCCAGATATAGAGGGTCATGCCCCTGGGAGTACCATGAGCACTGGGTCCCTTTCCCCCTGTGGGTGTCTCCCCTGTTAATCCCAATGAGGCTGAATTGGAATCGGGGTCTGTAACTGGGTTTTCCGAGACCCCTAGACGCTCCAGCCAAGAAATACGGCCGGTGGTAAAGTTGAGCTATGAGGCTCTGGATCAGCCTGTGGACTTGCCTCTACATGTAGTCCACAAAGGGGTGTATGTGTCCTCGAGCTCCTTGCCTAAGCTAGCCTTGGGGGATAACTCTAGTCTGTTAGTCTTGCCCGTCGAGTGTGGTGCCCCTGCTTTAGATAACCCACCAGTAACTGATAGGGAGAGGTTTCCTCTGCCCAGATGTCATGGGCAGGAACTAATGATTTGATTTAGAAGGGGAACAGGGGCTGTGTGTGTATGCAGTTCCCTGAATTGTAGTGACCTGTGAATACAGTATTCATATATGCATTGTAAACTGTGCTGTACTGTTAATTGAGCTGTTTGCCTTAAAGTGATTTAAGGGTAACTACTTGACGCAGACGCCAAGTTCTTCCAGGCCAGGAAGGGTGTAATCCCCCTACAAATGGGGGTTCCTGGGAGCTTTCCCGGAGCTTGTTTGAGTGCTCCATGCCTGTCTGGTGTTTGGCATTTAAGCCATTTAAATGTTGTAGCTAGTGAGTGTTTTTGAAGCCTCCATATACTGTCCCTTTAAGGGCTGCTTGTTGCAGTCATAATTAGTTGAAATGGGGGGGTTGTGTGGTTGTATGCCCGAGTCCTGCCCGGGCTGCCGAGTAAGCACTCCATTCTGCCATCGCTACTTGGGCAGAGAGATTTCCCCTGGAAAAGATGTAACTGTTTACTGATAATTGCTTAGAGTGGTAATAATATTGTAGTTGTTCTAACCTGCTTCCTTTGCAGCAAAGACTGTTTTGATTATCTCCTCCATGTTGGTCCCAAACTGCAGATATGGACCAATCAGTACCTCGGGACTCTCGTGGAGCCGTCTGACCAATAGAGGGACTGCTTGTAGCGTTGAGAAGGCATTATGGGCTATGGCGCTGGGCCACTGAGGGCCAAGTAGTTGACTGGCAGGTGACGCCAGCCAATGGGATCGGGTAGCACCGAACTGTAAGGAGTGCCCCATGCTGCTTGGGGCAGGATTCACTGTGGCTGTGAAGGAGAAGGGAACTCTGAGCTTCTGGCCATTGAGTGTTAGCACGGGAAGCGCGAGAAAGGCCTGAGTCAGCCGTTTTTCCTGTCTAGTGCTTCGGATTAAATCTGCCGGCGTGCGGTCGGAGGAGGCTGTGTAGGGACACAGCTACCTACCAGACTTTACCTGAAGGGGACTGGAGAATCTGCTGAATCGCACTCGGTCCATTGAGACGGTTGGAGTGGCTGCTACTGCCCGAAGTGATCGTGAGTTTGTTCAGGTCCTGAAAGCCACTGCCTAGTATGGTACCCCTCTGTGTTTTGCCATATTAATGTGTGAGGAGGCTGGTGAAGCTCCTGGTTCAGCCCTGCCAGTGGTGAAGGAAGGGTATCTTCTGGAGTCGTGAGTATTGGATCAGGGTAGCTCCCTGTTAAGCTTACAAGCAGTGGTCAAGGTCCTTCTTGTTTTACTACTGCCTGCATTAACATAGAAACATAGAATTTGACAGCAGATAAGGACTGCTTGGCCCACCTAGTCTACCCATTTCCCTACCTAATGGACAAGCTGCAGATCCTAGTTAACTAACAGCCTACTTCCTCCTACCCCCCACTAGAATTGCCTTATGTCTGTCCCACACATTCTTGAATTTCCCCACTGTTTTTGACTATATGACCTCCTCAGGAAGGCTGTTTCACGTATCCACAACCCTCTCTGTGAAGGAATACTTCCTCACATTACCTCTGAGCCATCCCCCCTCTATCTTCAAATTGTGCCCCCTTGTTTTTGCACATCTCTTTTTCTGAAAGATGCTACCCTCTTGGACTTTGTTGATTCCCTTGAGGTATTTCAAAGTTTCTATCATGTCCCCTATCTCCCTCCTTTTCTCGAGGCTATACATCTTTAGTTCCTTTAGTCTTTCTTCATATGTCTTCTGATGCAGACCCTGCATCATTTTGGTTCTCCCTCTGGACAGCCTCCACCCTGTCTATGTCTTTCTGAGATGGGGTCTCCAGAACTGTACACAGTACTCCAGATGTGGTCTTACCAACTGTCTGTACAAAGGGCCAACAACTTCCTGTTTTCTACTGCTGATGCCTCTCCCTATGCATCTCAGTATCCCCACAGCCCTCTTTACTGCCTTCTCATACTGCTGGTCCACCTTTAGGTCATCTGATATGACTACCCCCAGGTCCCTTTCCATTGTTGTTGTTGTCAGTATCTCACCCCCCATTGTGTACTCTTCCCCTGGTTTTTTGTTTCCCAGGTGCGTTACTTTGCACTTCTTTGCACTGAATCTAAGCTGCCATACATTTGACCATTCCTCAAACCTTGCCAAGTCCCTTTTTATCCTTTCCACCCCACCCTGTGCATCAACCCTGTTGCAGATCTTTGTGTCATCTGCAAAGAGACATACTTTCCCTTCCCGTCCCTCTGCAATGTCACTTATAAAGACATTAAAAAGGACCGGCCCCAGTACTGAACCCTGCGGTACCCCACTAGTAAATGGAAATTATGTACTTATCGTAATTCTGATCTTCTTGGACGGTCTCCATCACTCATTCACACCAACGGGACAGCGTCGGTCTGCTTATTCTGATCTGCTCGGGACAGTAAATGTTTCATTTGTGTCAGGGCCCCAACCAGCTGCCATGAGGGACTAGCCATTAGGGTTTGGGTACCCAGGGAGAGTACCTAATAGGTTTAGGCCTGTGCACAGAGCCCTAGGTAGATAAGTATAGTGATAAGGCAATCACCTTGATTTCCCCCTAGCCTTGTTATTCCCCCCCTTAAATAAATCAGATTGTTTGTTTTGCAACTACACCCTGGCTGGATTGTGTTTTGCTGAAGATATACTGTACAGTGAAAGTGTAATAATGGTACCTTACTTTACAGGGGGTCCCCGGAGTGAACTGAGAGATCCGAGCTGGGGGGTAAGTGTGCTAGGGAGAAGTATTGTTGCTACCTCTTGGGAGCTGCTAGCGGGACCAAAGGGGGATTGCAGTAACCCAGAGGGCTGTGACCAAGTCAATCTTGACTGTCTTACCCCCGACCTCTGGGTGGAGGCCCCAGTCAATGGATCTGGGCCCCTCACCCTGTCTCAGGCGAGGCAGGCAGGGGTAGTAGCCTTAAGGGAATGCCCCCTGTTCATCTCACCCAGACTGGTCACAGATTTTTGGCTCTCTGCCAAGACTTTTAAGGTAAGAGTTTTTAAAGTTATAGCTACTCCCTTGAGATCATATAGCCTTTTGGCTTTAATTGTTAATGTATCTTTAAAGCACCGACTGGTCACCTAGACTGGTGCTGGAGCATGTTGTTTAATGCATTTAGATAGCCTAGCCAGCGTGGTGTCAGGGCCAGTTAGATATTTGTATGTCTAACTCTTGTGTTTGGGTACTGTACAGTGTCCCTTTCATTTCGCCCCCCCCTCCGGTTTACCTCGTTCTGCTGAGGGAGGGGAGCAGGCGCCTGTATCAAACCAATCAGTTTCCTAACAGTTTCACTGCCAGTGCCTTGCTCACCCCCTCGGTTTACCTCATTCAACCAGAGGTAGTGAGATCACCACAGTGGTTATCCCCAATTGGAGCGTGAAGCTTCTCTAATCGCCTCGCGGTTTACCTTGTTCAACCACGAGGGCGAGCCTGCTGGTGGGGATTGAATCTCTCCCTTCCTAATGTTGCACAAATCCACAAAGAAAAGGGCACTATTGCAAAAGGCCTTACCTGCATCAAGCAGGGTCCTGCTTCATAACTGCGAGTGTGCTGTCCCTCATGCCCACAAGAGCTCACTTCATGCGCGGGGATGCCTGCCTGCCTGACTCCCCGATTGCCTTACTGCTGGAGGCACATGCCCGGCTTCCACAACTAAACCTCAGGTTCTGTGGGATGCCAGGCACTCACTTTTTGCTCCGTAAGAAGAGCCTTTGTTTGGGAAGTGTCGCCGCCATTTTTAAAAAGCTTCACGTGCTTCTCGCGAGGCTTCCAGCCTTCTCAAGCAGCCCCAGTGCAGCTTATGGCAATTCCTTACCTAAGATGGTGGCAGCCTATGGAAACACCCTCCTAAAATGGTGAAAACAAGTGGGCGATCCTTAAAGGGGCCATTCTCTCAATGCTTGCTTAAAAGGGAAATGGAGAAGTTAAAGCATAAAAATAAACTCTGGGGCATTGTACCTTATTAAGAGAAAAGGGCACTTTTGGAAGCAAGTAGAAGCCTGATTCTTTAAAATACAGAAGCCGGATGTATATCCTCCAGGCCTCTGACTCGTATAAGTGAATTTTTAAACAATATGCTAATCACTCAGAAAAAAAAAAGCTGTCTATGCAGTGATATCGCAAGGGCTATTAATTTTACACTGCATTAAAATCCTGTTGCAGCAGTTAGCTAATTTTTCTAATACAGAAGCCTGATGTAACTTCTCAGGGCTTCCTTTTGGTATAGTGATTGTTACTATACTATGATCACCAAGTAAGTCACAACCTGATTCGGACAATTTCCAATGCTGCTTATATTTTTCAGAAAATAACAATGGCATCTACAAGCAGTAGGTGCTGGCTGCTTAAAGTCCACTCTAGGGGTCATATTTCCTTTAGCATGCCACTTCCCATGAAAGGTGATCATCCTGTCATGTTTATCCATAATGCGAGAGCCACAGAACTTACTCTGACTGGTGGTCCCGAAGAACCAGCTATAATCAGCTTGTGGCAGTTCCAGTCCGTTGACATTGGTTTCACCTTGAATGCTAAATGTTAATGCTGTGTAGCTGTACTCCCTCAGATAAATAACACTGGCATCACCACTGATCCAGTGTGATCAGTAACTCTCTGTCAGCACCCATCACTATGTCAGCTGGCAGGGCTGCGTTTTGCCTGGTTTTACATCTTCTGCCCTTCCAGTTATAGGACATGGAGGACCCCCCCAACTTGGCTATGTCTATCACTGCTCTACTCAACAAGGCACAACCCCAGCACATCCGTGGCCATTTTCTCCCAGCCATTTTACACCTAGGGGTGCTATTCCCCTCCCCCCGTGACTACCCTAGCAGTTGGCATCCCTTACAGACTACAGCAATAAGGGGTGTAGTCCTAAGCTTGCCCTCAATTGAGGGGGGCACTCAGAAGCATGAGCCACATTAAAATTACTGGTTACTACTCAGAGCCAGTGAGTTTAGGGACAGAGGAGGGCAATTCCAATCCATGTTGCCCCCCCACCCTCCGTGCCTGTATCAGAGGTCTAACAAATATTCAATGGTAGGCCAAGGAAGAACAGTAGGAAGCAAGAGGAACAAAACTTAGAAGTCCTACTAGGGGAGATGCAATATCCCCCCATATTAACGCTATAGGATCCAGCAACAGTTATGACGAAAGATCAGACATTGGATTGACTGCCCTCAGAAGCTTATTGAGTACCCGTTTCACTGTATGTACCTAGTCCCAAAAACTTGCGGCTTAAGCATTACTCCAATGACTCAGCTGGTGTAAGCTTAAACACTTGGCTTAAGCATGAATGAGTACCATCTATCAGTGAGACAGAATGGGTCCACTGTCCCTCGCCCAGTATATTAACATTACAGCTTCTTTGGTAGCATTTTTCCTCATAAACACAAGC
This sequence comes from Neoceratodus forsteri, assembly GCA_016271365.2. Lineage (NCBI taxonomy): Eukaryota > Metazoa > Chordata > Ceratodontiformes > Ceratodontidae > Neoceratodus > Neoceratodus forsteri. The sequence continues at coordinate 494,169,310 of CM057457.1, forward strand.
AGTACAGTAATGACAAATGTTGTTCAATATTGGCACCCCCCACAATTCTTTCACACTTCAGACATGCTCCACTCTGACTGGAAGCAGTCAGCGCCCAGGTAGCCCCCACTCAGCAGCTGCAGTCAGAGCACTCACAGAATGCGCATTTCCTCCAGATACTTTGCATGCCATCTGAATGCCTCAGCAGGAATTCTGATGCTGGTGGTCTGGACATGGTGGTTCGCCAGCTTCAGCCCCTCTTTGAGAGGCAGCTTTCTGTGGGCTCATCCATCTTTTATTACAAGTACAGAGCTAAGCAGCTCCTAGTGTTGTGGCAGATCTTCTGAGCATTACATAATGGGTCATCTGCACACTTAGGGAAAAACAGTTTGCGTGAACTATAAGTTCAGAACTATACAGATAGCACAGAGCAATATAGTCAAGGATCTGGATGTATGTAATTGAAGAGCAAGGCATATAATGGGACTAAGGAAAGGTCAAATGCATCACACATTGTGCACATGCTACTCAGCCAAAGCCATTTGGTAGGGGACTAAAGGGGCACATGCACAATACATCCCTGCATGACAGCCCTCTCCCAATACAATCATTCCACATGCAGCATATGGATGCAATTACACTAATCAAATAAGCAGGTCGCAGTGCGGAAGCATAAGGGGTGAAAATTCAGATGCTAGCCATACCCTTGCCCTTGCCAGCTAAAACACATAACCCCAGAAACTATTGCTAACAGTACTTTTGCAGTCATCTCAGCATCACAAACAGATGGTCAGGGAAAGCAGGTACTTGATGTGTTTTATAGGTATACTAGTATTTATGGGAACTGTCACATCCACCCTTTACACCAGGGTGCACTGCTGGGTCCAGATGGTCATTCAGGGTAACACACAGATCACGGGCAGTATGACCGGCCAGCTTTGATCTATTGAGTATTACGTACCACATGATGGCACATCCACACACCGCTAATGACCAAAACACTAAATATGTATTTTTAGCACTTTCAGCAGGGAGTAAAGAAGTAATCTATTCACTGGGAAACCCACAGTCAGCCATGGCTGGTGACCACTTGGAGCCCCCACTGCAGTGGCTCCTGGCAATAACACCAACCCTCCTCCACATCACTTAATTAGTCTGGATCATGGAGGAAGGGGCAGGAGACCTTCATAACATTAAATCCAGGTATGATATGCAGACCAAGTACAGCATATCTCATAATCTCATATCTCATACCTCCCTGATTATGTTTGTCACACTGTCTGCACAGTAGTGGTCAAGAAACTATAATTCACCAGGTAGGACACACAGGCCAAGTACAGCTACTCATAATCACACATCCTCAGACTTCCCTGCTTATGGTTATCACAGAGACTGTAAAGTAGTGGTCAAGAGAACTATAATACATCATCTGCCCGCAGTTTAATGTCAGTCTACAGGTCTTTTCCTAGTGGGCAGGGATCACTGGCTTTGATCCTGGCAGGTACTTACTTAGCTAACAAGCGGCTACATTGTTAACACAGCCATGCTTGGCCAGAGGCTACAGTTCATTAGACTTATGCACTTCAGTCCTGTTCAGTAAGGATCTAAATTCAGCCCCTATTGCAGTGGCTACACTGATCATATAGAACTGTCTCACCAGTGACCACAGTTCAATACTCTCCTGTAGACAACACTGATTAAGACTTTGCTCAGACAGGGGCAGATCGGGCACGAAGACCCCTGACCACTGAAACTGCTAGCATGGCCACTCAGAGGGCTACACTGTTGAACTTAGGGGTATCTGGTAAGGCGGCAGACACACTGGTCCAAACCAGGAGGGAGTTCACTAACAGAACTTATATCAGACATGGGCAGGTATTTGCTTCATGGTGTGAGGCATCAGATTACATATTTTAGAGTTTCTTCAGAATGGATTTGATAAGGGGTTAACAGCAACATCCTTATGGGTGCAGACGGCTGCTATTGGGGCAATAAGAGGTGAAACAAATGGACATTTATCTGGGGCTCATCCATTAGTTCAATCCTTCTTAAAGGCAGCAGAGAATATCACGCATTCCCCACTCAATTTGGTGTTAGATGCCTTGGCCAGTAAGCCCTTCAAGCCCCTAGAGTCAGTTCATCTATCAGTCTTAACCATGAAAACTGTTTTTGGCAGCAATCTTACCAACAAAGAGAACTAGCAAACTACAGGCTCTCTCATGTAGAGAGCCATGTCTGACCTTCTCCACAGACAGAGTTGTACTATGTCCCATTCATGCCTTTCATGCTGCTCAGGAAATTACAATCCCTACCATTGGTGCAAGAGAGGGGTACTCTAACAGGGACACCCTCACCTACCTAGACCAAACCGGGACCATTCAGAAAGTTGAAGAGACTATTCGTCCTTGCTCAAGGGTGGAAACTGGGCCTAGCAGCCTCAAGAGCTACAATAACCAGATGGTCAACAGACACCATCGCTCGAGCCTACAGGGCAGATGGTAATATCCCTATTCCTAATATCATGGTCCACTCTCCTGGAGCAGTGGCTACCTCCTGGGCAGAACGCAACTCCATATCTGTAAGGGAAATCCACCAGGCGGCAACCTGGTCATCCCCTCACACCTTCACCAGATTCTACTGGTTGGATACCGAATTGACAGGGAACTCAGCTCAGAGTTTAGTCACAAGGTAATTTAGACAGCATTAAGTCATATTCCTCCTCCCTCCATAGACAAGTCCAATACTGCTGTATAATCACCCATGTGTCGAGACTCGGAGTACTGTAAAAAGGTGTGATAGTGGTAGTTTACTCACCTGGTAAAGGTGATTATAGGAGCATATTTTTACAGCAATCCGAATCCCACCAATTGAGGAGGAACATAACATAGTGACAAAGTGGGATAATGAATCAAATGACTTTAATATTGAACTTAGGTGCAATGCTGGTTTCAGTGAAGGTATGGTAGTAACTAGTAGACTTTACACCAACAGTGTGGATGTAAGACTTTACACATGATACGAATCAATGTAGCTCAAGTTCAAGTTTATTGCAGGAAAACTCCATTGAGCAAGCTCATTCACAAGGAGGTCCTGTGACATAAACACTTAAAGTACAAACATAGATAGGTAATAACAGTATATACATGACATGCACGTTACATGATACAGGCTGGATATACATACAAGGGTACCACATAGGGTGACCACAGATAAATGTAAAGTAAAGGATGTTTTTACATAGTGTTAAACTGTGTTGTGTGCCTTTCTACCCGGCGATACTTCCAAAGAAGGAGGCCGAGGGTCTCTATTGTCAGTTTATTTATCATTTTCAGGACTATCACAAGCTCTGGAAGAACTCATACTGAGGAATTTGGGAGCTACAGGGGAGGAGACAGAGGCAGAGGGAAGGAGACATATCGAATTTCGATTCTGGAATTTCTTTTTTGCATCAGCCTGAGAGGAGAGCACTGATTACACATGTGTTGAGACTTGGAGTGCTGTAAAAAGGTGCTCCTATAATCACCTTTACCAGGTGAGTAAACTACCATTTCCCAACAGTTTGAACAGGTTTCCCACAGCACTGCAATTTTATGGCAGGCACCCCTTCCTGCTTTTTTCCTGTGGCTGACTGGACTCCTAGATTGAGACTCCCCTCTGAACCACTGTAGATCATGGTACCTGACTCCCAACCATCCCAAGCCTCAGTATGGTACTGATGAGATCTCCTCTCCCCCCCCCGATACATGACAAGGCTGGTGCTCACTCAGTTTCTATCTCTACTCCCCAGCTCCTCCTCTCATGTTTCTTAGTAGTTTCGTCTACTCTGGTGTTTATCGTGAGCATCTGGATCTCACTTTGACAATTTTTGATGGTTACATGCTAGCAGTCATCCTCTGAACTTCAGCAATCAATAAAATTGTCCTGGCTCTGGAAAGATGCCCGGTAGGCACACAACAGAGCAACCTTTACCCATCTGACCTAAAATCCACCCACATTTGGAGGACAGGTGCCAGTTTCAAACCCTGGTACTAGGGTGAGGAAGGATTGCAAAATAAGTGCAGAATTAATAGAAGCATAGTTTGTCAGAAGAAAAAGACTGTCTGGCCACCCAGTCAGCCCAGATTATCCCTGCCTAGTCTGTTTCTGCTGCCATTACCTGACCCCCCCATTACCCTTCCTCCTCCCTGCTTATTTACTGTTATTTTCCTGTCCATCCCATGCATGTTTGAAGCCAGCCACTGCTTTCACCTCCACCACTTCTGTGGACAGTCTGTTCCAGGTGTCATCTACCACTCTTTCAATGAAGTAGCACTTCATCACATGCCTCCTGAACACCTCCTCCTTCTGCTTCATTGCATGCTCTCTGGTTTTGGTGCAGCTTTACTGCATGCTCTCTGGTTCTGGTGTAGCTTCAGTGCATGCTCTTGGTTCTGGTGCAGCTTCAGTGCATGCTCTCTGGTTCTGGTGCAGCTTCACTGCATGCTCTCTGGTCCTAGTGCAGCTTCACTGCATGCTGTCTGGTCCTGGTGTAACATCACTGCATGCTCTCTGGTTCTGGTGTAGTTTCACTGCATGCTCTCTGGTTCTGGTGCAGTTCACTGCATGCTCTCTGGTTCTGGTGCAGCTTCACTGCATGTTCTCTGGTTCTGGTGCAGCTTCACTGCATGCTCTTGGGTTCTGGTGCAGCTTCAGTGCATGCTCTCTGATCCTGGTGCAGCTTCATTGCATGTTCTCAGGTTCTGGTGCAGCTTCACTGCATGCTCTCAGGTTCTGGTGCAGCTTCACTGCATGTTCTCTGGTTCTGGTGCAGCTTCACTGCATGCTCTTGGGTTCTGGTGTAGCTTCACTGCATGCTCTCTGGGTTCTGATGAAACTTCACTGCATGCTCTCTGGTTCTGGTGCAGCTTCTTTGAATGCTCTCTGGTTCTGGTGCAGCTTCATTGCATGCTCTCAGGTTCTGATGCAGCTTCGTTGCATGCTCTCTGGTTCTGGTGCGATTTCTCATTTGTTGGAAAAAAAAATGTATGCGCCATGTTAACCACTGTGAGGTAGTTGTAGATGTCTATCATGTCCTCTCTCACTCTCCCCTTTCCTTGCATGCCAAGGTCAAAATCAATAGAAGCACCACTGAATGCAGGCTGTATCCAGAACTGTGAACAAAATACCATGCGGTCTGTCAGACAGCAAGAGAATGGCTATCTAGACTAGAGAGCACACAGTTTACAAACCATGTGAATCAAAGTCAGAGTCAAAAGAAACACCATTCAGCACAGGCTGTATCCTGAACCATGATCATAATACCAGCTTTTCTGGGACAAAGAACAGAAAGGCTCTAAAGACTTCAGAGCATTCAAATTTCCAACCCTGTGAGCCAAGGTTCAACCACCTTGACAAATACCATTTACAATGTAAGGAGCAACGCGGATTTAGAAGCCAGCAGAGTACAACAGCTCTAATCAGGTTTATTGGCTTTATACACAATTCCATGGACTGGGGACACTTAGTGGGGGCCACCTTTATAAACCTCAATAAGTCCTTCAAATAAAGTGAATCATGAGCTTCTTTTAACTCAGTTCTAACCTTGCCAAGTCCCTTCTCATCCTTTCCACCCCACCTTGTGCATCAACTCTGTTGCAGATCTTTGTGTCATCAGGGAAAAGTATGTCTCTTTGCAGATGGCACAAAGATCTGCAACAGAGTTGATGCACAAGGTGGGGTGGAAAGGATGAGAAGGACTTGCAAGGTTAGAGGAATGGTCAAATGTATGGCAGCTTAGATTCAATGCTAAGGAGTGCAAGTAATGTACCTGGGAAACAAAACCCCAGGGAAGAGTACACAATGGGGGTGAGATACTAACAACAACAAAATGGAAAGGGACCTGGGGTAGTCATATCAGATGACCTAAAGGTGGGCAAGCAATGTGAGAGGGCAGCAAGGAGGCTGGGGGATACTGGGATGCATAGGGAGGCATCACCAGTAGAAAACAGGAAGTTATTATCCTCTGTACAGACAGTTGGTGAGACCCCATCTGAGTACTGTGTGCAGTTCTGGAGACCCAATTCCACAAAGACATAGACAGGATGGAAGCTGTCCAGAAGAGGTAAATTAAAATTGTGCAGGGTCTGCACCGAAGACATATGAAGAGAGACTTAAGGAGCTAAATATGTATAGCCTCGAGGAAAGGAGGGAGGGGGACATGATAGAAACTTTCAAGTACCTCAAGGGAATCAACAAAGTCCAAGAGGGTAGCATCTTTCAAAAAAAGAGGTGTGCAAGAACAAGGGGGCACAATTTGAAGATAGAAGGGGGCAGCTCAGAGGTAATTCAAGGAAGTATTTTTTCACAGCGAGGGTTGTGGATGTATGGAACGGCCTTCCAGAGGCGGTTGTGGAGTCAAAACAGTGGTGGAATTCAAGCATGCATGGGACAGTCATAAGGCAATTCTAGGGGTTGGGGGTAGGAAGAAGTAGCTGCTGGTTAACTAGGATCTGCAGCTTATCCATTAGGTAGGGAAATGGGCAGACTGGGTGGGCCAAGCAGTCCTTATCTGCTGTCAAAATCTATGTTTCTATGTTCTATGTTTCCATGTTTCAATTAGGTAATTCCACCATATCAGCAACCACTCTGGCCTGGCTTAGAAGCTACCTCTCTGGGCGTGTTCAAAAAGTCAAAATCAAGAACACACTCTCAGACAACCAAAGTGCTAGCAGAGGCATCCCCAAAGGTCCATTTTGAGCCCTTTACTGTTAGGTCTATTCTTAAGTAATCTCCCACAAATATGTCATGATAGGACCCTCCTTTATGCGGATGATGCAGTCATCGACACTAACCGCTCTGACCCTGACACCCTAGAACAACGTCTGCAGTTCAATTTTAAGCTGGTTGAAGATTGGTTCAGTAATGCTGGACTCCTGCTAAACTATAAGAAAAACTAAAATGATACTTTTTACTTCTTCCCACGGCAAATACAAATCATCCATCTTAGACATCTGTAACAAACAAAATAAAACTCTCAAAATGGTTAATAATTTCAAATATCTGGGGGTCACCTTGGATAGGTCATTGTTTTAGTCTCTACATATAAATCACGTTTCCAAAAAAGTTAACAGGGTGTTCCAGCAACTTTATAGACACAGGCACTGCCTTACAGAGGATGCGTTCAGGCTTGCCATGATTCAGAGCTCAGTGTTTTCCATTCAAGATTGTGGACTTCCTGTCTATTGCACGGCCTCTGACATGGCACTAAAAAGAATAGCCATGACCCTGACTAAGGCTTGTTGGTTACTCTTCGGAGCTCCATGCCTCACCCATACCTGTGACTTATACTCACTCACAGGCTGGCATGACCTAGAACTCAGAACCTGCTACTGAATCTGTCTAATAGCTTAAAAGACATCCCTGGGCCTGACCCCTGTCAGGGTCCAGTCTATGCTTTGCCCAGCGGCACCAACTGGGTTGCCCAGAGGCATTCAAAACAACCTATTTAAAGTGCCTTTCTGCTGTATATCAGAAGGCCTTCTGTGCCCCAAATCTGCTCAACTCCCTCCTTATGAATCTACTAGCAGAAACCAAATTGGGTCAATTTAAAGCTAACCTCCGCTCCTACCTCACTGGTCTAAAAAATGTGCTCCTGCTTTTAATAACAATCCTTAGTGACCAGTGTCTTGCCATAATAGCACATGTACTTACTCCCTAAATGGGAACCACTGTCCTAATTGCACTTACTCACCCCACCCCTCCTTTTCCCTTGAAAACTACCTTCATCCCACTTTACCCATTCTCACCCACCTCATCCCTTCTGAAAATTACCCAACTATACTTCGCCCCCCCAACCTGTGACACTTGGCCAATTGGTTCTGCTTGCTCTATGATTTTTGTAATATAAAAATGTAGTGTGATTGTCTGCCATGAGAAATCCTGTGCTTCTGGGATGACCCCCCCCAGGTATCACTTCAAAGGACAGGATATGTTAAACAGCAGATCTCTGTAAGGTGATTAACTTCCCAGTTTGCTTTGGTACCAAAGGAAATGAAAATATCCATTTTATGATGTCCTCAGGAAGCACAGTTAATTTCACCTGGTATTAAGAAGCATATTACACTTAAGTGAGATATGGCAGAGTTGGTCATAAAGGTTCTTTGATGTCTTTGAGAAAAGCAGGAAGACTCAAGATCAAAGGGTCATTTGGGGAAACAAGTTTTTGCTGATGTCACAGATTTAATATGCCTCCTGAGTGATGGGACATCCTGTGTATATTCATTTTTATATTTTTATAAGGAGGAGTTAAGGTGACATCATGGAAGAGCCAGGTTCAAAAACAGTTTAACTATGCTGTGGCTGAATTTTCAGAGACATTCCTGTTTGGACTCTCTTGAAACATCTACTTGAAGCACTGTTAGAAGATATACATTAGATAGACAAGTCTAACTGTATGGTGGCACAAATTTGTTTGCACTTTTTTAAAATCTTGTTCTTTTAAGTGATTGTATGCGTTGTGATATATTGTTCTGTGTTTACATTCTTACCGTTTTTTATCCATTTTCTAAGTAAACCTCTATTTTTAAAGAGACTGCCTGGTGTGCCTTTCAAGTAATTTCTTTTCCATGAGAAGCACAGCTGGTTAAGATTTTGACAACACTGTTCATAAGCTTAATGGTATACCAAACTGTGAGAAGGTAAGAATTTATCTAAGGTCTTTCATAGAGTTTTTAAGGGTTCATTTTGTACCTGGTTAGGTGCCCTTGGCAAAAGATATCTGGCAACCCCCAAAGAGCAGAATTATCTGAGCCTGTACATTTGGGTATGCTAGCAAAAGGTTCACAGTTTGCATCCCTCCAGAACTTGAGACCAAAGGTAATTCGGATCTACAAAACAGACAGGAGGGTTACCCTGTTCTGTTACCCTGTTCACAATACTGCACTCAGAGGTTGGCACTGTGGGAGCAGAGGGCCTGACCTGCTGAGTGGGGATGTGACAAATTGGTAGGCAGTGGTGCTGATCATTTTGTTATACAAGCTTTTATTGCTCAGTGTGTCAGCTTAATACTGTCAGCTCACTTGCAAAACAAAGCAGAGATTTATTTTTTAAAAAGGACACAAAACTATATCACTTGGCTTACAGTCAAGTTCCTACCCGTTTAATTTTTTGTTCTAAAGTGCAAGTTAGAGTAGCCATAGTTAGGGAAGAAGATTGCTTCCAACTACAGTGGGCACACTGTAGACTACTTAAAGCAGTTGTGCAGGGACAGAGGAGTCCTGTACAAGGTGAAAGCCACTAACCACAACCTCGTAGATGCCCTGATGGTAGCAGATACCCAGAGCATCGAGTCACAGACAGTGATTGTAAAGCACCGAACCTTGAGTGTGGAGGGGCTAGCGGCCAGTGCAGTGTCCAGATACGGTGAGGATGACAGCAGGGCCGGTGCCAGTGAAGGGCCACAGCTGCAAGGAAATGTCACCAGTATTCAGGAGCCAGAAGTACTCAGGCTAAAGACTGAGTTGTGCAGAATGGAGCTGGAGTTCCAGGAGAAGAGAGAGTGGGAACAGAGGGAGGCTAAGCGTGAGGAACGTGAGCACCAGCAAGCTGCAGAGGAGAAGAGGGAGTAAGAACTGTGAGAGGCAGACTGTGAATAGCGTGAAGCGGACCGTTAGGAGTGTGAGTGCCAGAGACAACATGACCTGGAGATGCTACGACTCCAACCACCAGCACCAGAGCAGGAAAGTGGCTTGGTTTTAACTGGAACTACAGGACTGGGTTACTAATTGAATTCCATATTGATAGCTGAATTTAAAGAGGGGGAGGATAATGATGCCTTCTTAAATTCTTTTGAAAAAGACTGTATTCAGGCTAAAATTCCTAGGTAGTCCTGGAGCTTCCAGCTATCCCCGCTACTTACTGGGAAAGTTTGGGATGCATTGGGTCAAATGGACAATGAGAACAGTAATGATTGCAGCAAACTTAAAACTGCACTGTTAAAAAAATTTGAATTAACTGCTGAATCATATAGAGCTAAATTCCATAAGCTCAGGAGAAGCCCCAACATGAGCTACGAGGAGCTAGCCATGAAACAACGTCAGTTTTAAAACATTGGTGGGAAGGAATTGAAGCAAACTCTGTAGATAAAATTGAAAATGTGATTCTGTTAGAATAGTTTTTCTGGGCATGCCCAGCAAAGCTGAAAACCTGGCTGGAGGACCGAGATCCCAAAACAGTGCAAGGAGCTGCTGAACTCTCGGACCGCTGTACCAAGAGCAGACCTGCTCTGAGAGCAAATGCGGCAGGTGTGACAGTGAAGGAAGGGAAACATGAGCCTGCAGGGCAGCTAAAACCCTCACTGCCTCCACCAAAACCAGTTAGTTGTTTAACCAGGCCAGCTCTCTTTTTTTTTTTTTAGTTGTTTAACCAGGAGTAGCACACTAAGCTGAAAGTTTTTTTACAGGAGTGGCCTGGGAGCACAGGGAAGTTAAGTGACTTGCTCAGAGTCACACAGTATGCAAGTGGAAGTTGTGGGATTCAAACCCAGGTCTGATCTGCTGGATGTCACCAGAGTTGCAGCTCAGAGCCTTAAACCACTGCACTATACTGCCTCAGTTAGCATTAGATTTCAAAGAAAAGATTTCTCTGAAAAAAGAAATGAAAGTGGGTATGTAAAGAAACTGGGCATATTCCCAGACAATGTCCCAAAAGGATGAGCAATATGCAAGGTGGTGCTAGGAAAGAAATGGGTTGTTTGTGTGTCCCTGGAAGCATGCCTGTGAACATGAGGGAACACATGCACCCAGTTATGGTGAATGGTGTACAGACACAATGGTTAAGGGACACAGGGGCATCCATGACATTGGTAAAAGGGGATCTAGTAGAGCCTGGTCAGTTTATACAAAATAAATATGTCACTGTACAAGACTTTACTGGTGGGGAGAAAGCATTGCCCCTCGCTAGTGTTATTCTAGACTGGGGTGAAACGGGGAAACTGTGCAACAGGTGGCTGTAGCCAAAACCTTAGCAGTGGATGTCATCCTTGGCAACAATCTGAAACAGGGGATGGTGTGTGCAGTTACCCATAGCCAAGCGGTAAGGGAAAATTGTAGTTCCCTGAACCCCACAGAAGCCATTGTGGAAATCACTGGGAGGTTGGTTCCCCAGCCTGTGTCTCCTGATATGGAGACTAATGAAAAGGGGGTAGAAATTTCCCCAGTAGCAGTTAACCACAAAGCTATGGAGGGTTACTCCAAAGAGGGAGGTGTGACCCATTGTCTGAGAGTTAGGGAGGACAGTGATCCTAAGTGCCCTGACACTAGTGATAGGGACCCTAGAGACTGAAGGGGACCTGTCCCATGTCTTGGGAATGTGTGAGGAGTTTGCAGCTGCTCAGAGAAGTGACACTAGTCTAGAGAAGCTGAGGGCTTGGGCAGACTTTGATGAAGCACAGGGAAGTGAAGGCAGACATAAGGTTTATTGGAAAAATGGACTGATGTATACTCAGGCTATGCAGACAGAGGGAGGGGTGCTAGACAGGCAGCTTGTCATTCTCCAGGGGTATCGTGAGCAGTTACTCAAGACTGCACATGATATTCCCTTGTCTGGTCATCTGGGAATCGTGCACACTACACAGCAGTTATCCCAGAATTTCTATTGGCTCAACTTCACCCAACAGGTGAAGGAGTATTGCAGGTCTTGTCACCAGTGCCAAGAAATAGGGAAAGCAGGCAACAAAACCCAAGCCACCCTGATTCCATTGCCCATAGTGGAGGAGCCATTCCAGTGGGTGGGAATGGATATTGTGGGGCCTTTAAATACCCCCAGCTTCTCAGGGAAGAGATTCATCCTGACTGTGGTGGATTATGCCACCCAGTACCCAGAGGCAGTCGCCCTAGTCTCACTGAGGACAGACAAAGTGGCAGATGTCTTACTTGGGATTTTCTCCCATATTGGGTTTCCACAGGAAAGGATATGGAACCCCGATCGAGGGGGTTCCTTCATGTCAGACCTGAAGAAATGTTTGTGGGAGAAGTGTGGGGTGGTGCAGAGATGCATGAGACCATATTACCCATAAGCCAATGGGCTTGTGGAAAGATTTAATGGTACCCTGAAGTCAATGCTCCGGGCATTTGCTGAACAGCATGGAAGGGACTGGGAGAAATACCTTCACCACCTGTTTGCATACAGGGAGGTGCCCTATGAGTCGACAGGATTTTCACCCTTCAAACTCTTATATGGACACTGGGTACGTAGGCCCCTAGACTTGATCTGGGAGGACTGGGAAGGCAAGCATGCCACCCAGGGAACTCCCATAGTGGATTACATCCTTAGGTTTAGGGAGAGGCTGAAGGAGCTTATGGGAACAGCCCAGAGCAACCTGGCAGCTGCCCAACAGAAACAAAAGTGTGGTATGACAGCAGAGCCAGAGCTTGGTCATACATGGTGGGTCAGCTATGCATAAGGAGGTCTGCCCCCTGATGCTGTGAGCAGAGCCAGGCCTGTTACAGCTCAAAGCACTCTGCAGGGGAAAGACAACTGGGAGGCTGACTGTCTCAGCCATAAGCAAATGTCCCCAGGAGAGAGCCAACTCAACCCAGAAGTTTGGTTTGTGCCAGAGTTCCTGGACATGGGGCATCCCTTAATGTATCTGTTTGCCTCCAGAAGCAACACACAATTGCCACAATTTACATCAAGGACAAGAGCAAACACCACTTTCTCCATTCCATGAAATTCAAGTCTGACCAATGTCTTTCTTCCAATTCCCTAATCCCAAGGGTGAATAGGCTAGTGAGAGCCAGCAAGGTAAAGATTCTGTTACTGGCCTCCTATTGGTCATGTTACTCGTGGTTAACAGATCTCCAAGATCTAGTAGTGAATCTGCTGGTCCCAATCTTGTTCAGAAAGGACATTCTCACCAGGCCTCTTCAGCATCCAAATCCAGATCCACTGCACCTGATGGTCTGGAAGCTGAACACCAGAAATTCCCAGGTCAGGTATCAAACAACACTGCAGCAAACAGCCTCCTAAAAGCTTAGAAAGGTTTAACTTCATAGGTGTACAATAAGTGCTGGGCCATGTTCTCCTCCTGGGAAGACAGCAGAAGAATATGGCCTTCAGAGGACCGTGGACATTAAAGTCCTGGAATCCCACACAACAGATTCTGCCACAGGACAGGTACCAGCAACACTCCAAGTGCATGCCTCAGCCTTCTCCGTGATCATACCAAAAGGCCCTTCCAGTGCTGTGTTGGCTTACCCTATATGGCTTGTATTTTGTCCTTAGTGCCTTTAGCCAAGCCAAGGTTGAAAGAACAGATGCCTCCCTGATATCTCATCCTGGTGATGCATTCACTTATGGCAGCCCCATCTTAGTCACTAGTACAGCCTGACCCTCTGCAACTGACTGTAAATGGGGCTTTAGGCAGTAGTAGTAGTAGATGAAGTTTGGAAAATTTGTTTTATAATGCGCTTTGTGAATTTCACTAACTGATTCACAGGTCACCACATTTTGCATCGTGTTTGCCCAGTGAAGTTCGTTAAGTTCATGCTGCAAACCTGCATGAATTGCCAGTTATCCACAAAATTAGGATTCAGTATTTGCATAATTTTCACCAGAAGATATGGGCATAAAACCAGTGAAAGCTACCTGAACTGTGGCTGCCTGACTGCGTCTAACATTAAAAGAGCCCCAAAGGGTGAAATTCCCCCCCACCCACTGTGATGCAACTTCCCACACCTACTACCTCTGTATCATCTTGATAAGGAATCCCCCCTCACCTCCCAACACCCCCTTCCCTGGTGTGCATGTGTACAGTATGTACCAAAGAATACTATTCCTGATATAAAATTCGGCAGAATGCTTTACATAATTCTGCAGAATATAAAACAAAAAATTAAAAAAACTATTTTGGAACACCCCCTCCCCATTAGTTTGCCAGCTCATGCTGTACCTAGAAAAAAAACTAATACCCAACCCAGCTCATCCCAACCACCTTACCCACTCTGAGAGTCTCTTAAAGCCATATTATTTGATGTAGTAATATTTTACCAGAGCCCATGCTGTGTAGCAGTCCTTACATTTCTAATGTTGTCCCAATGCCTTCATCTGATTTCCATTTTCTTGACCCAGACAGGCTTTGCACACAGAGCACTATTGGAGTGGCAGACTGACATTCACACCTGGTGGTGAAACTAGAAGGATGAGGATCACTGCACTGCATAGGACCATATTTGAATATTCCTACTTCAAATATAAAGGTCATGGGGGCTCTCAGAGCAGGTTGGGGAGGGTGGAGGGCTGAGATGGGTGTTTTTTACTTCCAGTTATAGTATGTGCAAGGAATTAACATATATCATGCCTTGGTTTGGGTGTCCCAGTCCCAAAGCAAACATTTTTCCCCTTAACTCACTGTAGGAGGTCTCTCTCTGCTACTAGTGTCCCCATCTGCTACCACAGAACATCTACAGAAACAGAAAACTAATGCCACAGAAGTTCTGCAGCAATAGGGGTACTCGTTGTGAAACTTAGATCAAAATTACCACAAGGAAATTGATGCCTTGTACATACAGTGAAGCTCCCACAGTACAACCTAATCTGCAGAATTATGCAGCAGTTACTGCAGAGAAACAAGGCAATTTCAATAGCAGCTAATCCCTTTGTCACGCGGGAGCTATGACACTGCACGGGCTCCAATGTAGTCTACACCTTGAACCTTAATACTTCAGGCAAACTTCTGTACTCTGGACTAGTCCAGAATTAGCCTAAATCTCTGTTCTCTTGGGAACTCCAAAGAAGAGGGACTACACTGCTGTAAGTCTGTCCTGTAGGGGAACTGGGACAATGGCTTCCATTTCCAGGAGGTTGCTGGTGGCTTCCGTACCACTGACCTCTTGGGAGGAGTTGTGGACATTGTGGATTGTGGAGAAAAATATCCCTCAGATTGACTAATCAGAAATGAACACCTTGAAGTGACTCTCAGAAAAACCCACTGGTTTGATGTGGTGGCAGCCCATTCTGCTGCAAACCAGTGAAGATGTCACCAGTAATTTGTCATCTGACCGAGCCTGCAAATCCTCAACAGGAGGACTTTGTGACAGCTCTGCCCTTAGGAACTGTGGAGTTCAGAGGTGGAGAGCAGTACTTACCTTTGTAGCCAAAGCTATAGGTTTTATTTTCTCCTAGCCACAAAAGGACTATGCTGAGTTTTGCCTTGAAAGGACTGCTGGTCTCCCTTATGACCACAGAAAGGATAGAAAATACAAGTGATTGCTATCAGCCAATTCTGTAATGGCCTGTCTTAGAGGATGCTTCAAAGGTCTGAACCACTGAAAGACAACTGGATTTTGTTACTTACCCACTGCCCCAGTGATGTAGGCTAGATGGTCCTGTAGGCCAGGATATATGAAGAAACCTGGTGACATTCCAAAGTGGCTATGTCTAAGGACACATCAGAGAGAAAATTCCACTGGCCTGTCCAGATTCTGCTGGAGTTTGTAGATAGTTACACAATTCTTTTGAGCTTTGACTACTGCTGGGTAGTGCCAAAAAATCCACTTCTTGCTGGAGCAAGCCACATCGACTCAATACACAGCCACACACAAGAACATGACTGCCAACCTGTGAAAGTTACATATGGTGTCCAATCTCTATTCAGAGGGATATTTTGGCACCAAATGTCCCTGCGACGGCAGGAATGCTTTCTGAACTAGAGTACCAAGGACTGGCTCTGGGAGGGATTCCTTTGACATATTCAAACATAGACTGAATTGCTATATGTTGAGTAAGGACAATACAAAGTGGCCCCGCTAAGGTGGGAAACAAACTAGAGGAGCTTCAGCCTTCCTCTGTCTTAACACCAAGTATAGTAGCAAGTACAGATATAAAAAATGCCCCCATGTCATCCTTATCAAACTGACACAGCTGAGAAAGAGACCCAGCGCTGTGGAGGTGCAGTCCATGTGGTTCATATACAGCCTGAATTTATGGGTAAGGTTTTCATGGCCCCTAATTGCATGCAAGGGGGGGGGCCCAAAATGGAACTGATGGCCCTGTGAGTGCACCACCTGTGAGAGGTCAAGATTTCAAATTAAGGGCAACACACATGGGTTTGATTAAACTTTGAAGGTCATCAGCTCTAAGAAAACTTTGCCAGGCTAGGACTTTGTCCTCTAAGCTTTCAGTTGAAGGACTTAGGGAGAGTAGGGAAGATATTTGAACACCCCAGCTCCAATGATACTGTCAGTAACCCCAAGAAGGACTGGGAAACATAATGATTAACACTCAGCCTCTTGAGAGACATGGAGGGACCTGCCAGCAAGAAATCAGTGCTCCCTTCCAATGAAGTGTCCCCTTCACATAGTTTGCTTGCTTCTAAGATCCCTAAGCCTTTTTGTGCCCATGGTCCCTCTGACAGGAGTAGCATTTTTATACTATGGAGAGTGCACCGTTTACCCATCATGTCTGCCTTTTCCTCCACCCCCTGGGGAATCTGAGCCAGCATATGTGGTTTCCTTTGCTTGAATAAAAAGAATGCCTGATTGATAAATTAAAGAAAGGTGATCTCTCTCACCTTCACCGTAACATATCATGCTCCTTTTATTGCTAAATGCCTCTAAGCATCAGTGACAAAAAGAACCAGCAATTGAAATCACCATCTCAGCTGCACAGCCAGGGTCCTCAACCAAGGCCCTTCTGACCGTGAGGCTTGGTGCCTCATACTACATGCCTGGCTACCATCCTTAGAGTGGGACTAAATAACTGCCACCGGAGAAGATACTTTCCAACGAGGCCATGAATGGCCAGAGTTCTGCTCTGTGGCAGGCCATGCATGACAAGACCTCTGCCCTGTGGCAGGCCATGCATGACCAGACCTTTGCCCTGTGGTGGACATGCATGACCAGACCTGTGCCCTGTGGTGGACATGCATGACTGAACCGCTGTCCTATAGCAGGCCAAAATGAAAAAAACAGAGATAACTTACATGAATCAGCATTATATGGAAATAAAAATTATTTGCAGGCTGCTTGCAGACCTTGAGAGTCCCTGACTGTCTCCCACATGGACTGCAGCAGGGCAACAGCCTCCACTACCACCTTGAAGAAAAACTCACAGTCAATAAAAACAGCTAACTATGGACACCAGCAGACATGGCCCTCACTTGCCTAAAGCCATGTCTTTGTGGAGAATCAAAAAAGGAGGCGCACACATTAGAGCCTGTGATGCAGAAATCCCCTGAGCAGATGAGAGTGATAGTAATAAAAAAAAAAATACTTTTTAAGAGAAAAAGCAGCATGGAAACATATATTTTGATGGCAGATAAGGACCGCTTGGCCCACCCAGTCTACCCATTTCCCTACCTATTGAATAAGCTGCACCTAGGGACAAATGACCTGGCTAGGAATGGGATCAGAGCAGTGCAATGGAGTTTGAAGAGTTGGGAAGGGGCCTTAGACAAGTAGCGCATATGGTAACCTTTTCGGAGGTGCTGCCTGTCTATGGCAAGGGAGATGCTAGGGCACTTCTCACCAGGGAATTTAATGAGTGGTTGAAAAACTGGTGTGGAGCTCAGGGTTTTGGCTTCATTGGGGACTGGGAGCCATCTGGAGGGATGCAGACCTATACTGGTGCGATGGTCTGCATCTGTCCAGGGGAGAACCAGGATCCTAGTGAGAGGTTTAAATGCTTCATTGGCAAGCATTTAAACCAGCTAAGGGGAGGCACTGAAAAAGGAGCAGGAACTGAGTTTCCTCTTACAAACATGGTGATTAGTGAGGTAAACACCAATGTACAGAAGTTATTAGGGAGCAGAACAGATTTAAATGTAAAAAAAGGCAAAGGCAGTAAGGACAGAAATGGGGCTAAAAGGGATAAGGCTATCAAAAAGTGGAGGGTGATGAGTACCAATGCCCGTAGTCTGTGTAACAAGCTCCCTGAACTAGTGGCCTTGATGGAAGAGGGTTGCCTGGATATTGTGGCAGTCACAGAAACATGGTACACAGAGAACCATGACTGGGATGTCAACATACCAGGATACACAATCTACAGGAGGGACAGGGAGGGTAAAAGAGGAGGAGGTAGCTCTCTATGTAAAGGAGAGGATCAAAGCAACAGAACTAAAGAGTAAACAGGAGCAGATGAGGCACTTTGGGTCACCCTGGAGACAGGAAATGGCACCACAACCGCATGGGGGTGTATACAGACCCCCATCTCAGGGGGAGGGAATGGACAAGGAAATGATAGAAGGCTTTCTTAGAATGGCAGAAAAAGGGGAGATATTGTTGATGGGGGACCTGAATATGCCAGATGTTAACTGGAGCACCTTTGCTGCAGGCACATCCAAGAGCAGGGTCATTCTTGATGCCCTACAGAGGGCATGCCTCAGACAGCTAGTATTGGAACCCACTCGGGAGGGAGCAATCTTAGACCTGGTACTCTCAAATGGGGATGGAGAAAGAATCTCAGATTTAGAAGTGGGTAGCCATCTGGGAACAAGCGACCACCAAACAGTGTGGTTCACGATAAACACAGCCATACAATCAAGCCATACAAAAGCAAGAGTACTGGACTTTTGGAGGGCTGACTTTGGGAAAATGAGAGAGTGCCTCAGAAAAGCACTAGCAAACAGGCAAGAAGGAGGAGGAGGAACAATGGGGAGTGATCAAAACAGCCATCACAGAGGCAACAAGCCTTTGTGTAAAGCAAATCAATAAAACACAATGAAGGAAAAACCGCTATGGTTCTCAAAAGAGGTGGCAGGGAAGGTTAAGGAGAAAAGGACAGCATTCAGGAAATATAAGGAAACACAGAAGGAGCAGGACAGAGAACTTTATCAGTTAAAGCAGAAAGAGGCTGGCAAGGCAGTCAGAATAGCAAAGGCCCAAACCGAGGAAAGGATAGCCAATTCTGTTAAGAAGGGGGATAAGACCTTTTATAGGTACATTAGGGAGTGAAGAAAGACCAAAGGAGGGATACTGAAGCTTAATAAAGGGGAGGGAATGTGGGTAGAGGGTGACAGTGAAAAAGCTGGGATACTGAACGAATATTTCTGCTCAGTATTCACAAAGGAAGAGGAGGGGGAGTTACCTAAACCAAACAAGAGAAACACTCTGAAGACAGGGGTCGATATCAGTCCATTTACAGAAGAAAGGGTTCTGAAAGAACTAATAAAATTGAAGGTGGACAAAGCAATGGAGCCTGATGGGATTCACCCAAGAATTCTAAAAGAACTAAGGGTAGAACTAGTGACACCGTTGACTACTCTCTTTAACAAATCATGGCAGGATGGGGTGGTACCCGAGGACTGGAGGAGGGCAGATGTGATTCTTCTTCACAAAAGTGGGAGCAGGACAGAGGCAGAAAACTACAGAGACCAGCTAGTTTGACCTCAGTGGTAGGGAAAATGATGGAATCACTTCTGAAGGAAAGAATTGTTGAGTATCTAGAGGCCAGTGGGGCACAGGACCCAAGGCAGCATGGATTCACGATGGGAAGGTCGTGTCAGACAGATCTAATAGATTTTCTTGGCTGGGTGACCAAGTAGTAGACCAGGAGGGCTGTGGACATGGCCTCCTAGATTTTAGCAAGGCATTTGATACAGTCCCACACAAAAAGATTAATTCACAAGATAGCCAGCCTCGGAGTGGGTCCCTGGGTGGTAGCCTGGATAAAAATTGCTAGACAACAGGACGCAAGGGTAGTAGTAAATGGAGTACAGTGAAGAAAGGAGGGTTACTAGTGGGGTACCGAGGGTTCAGTACTGGGACCGGTCCTTTTAATGTCTTTATAAGTGACATTGCAGAGGAACTGGAAGGAAAAGTATGTCTTTGCAGATGACACAAAGATCTGCAACAGGGTTGATACACAAATGGAGTGGAAAGGATGAGAAGGGACTTGGCAAGGTTGGAGGAATGGTCAAATGTATGGCAGCTCAGATTCAGTGCAAAGAAGTGCAAGGTAATGCACATGGGAAACAAAACCCAGGGAAGCATACACAATGGGGGTGAGATACTGACAACAGTAAAAATAGAAAGGGACCTGGGGTAATTATATCAGATGACCTAAAGGTGGGCAAGCAATGTGAGAAGGCAGTAAGGAAGGCTGGGGATACTGGGGTGCATAGGAAGAGGCATCAATAGTAGAAAACAGGAAGTTGTTATCCCTCTGTACAGACAGTTGGTGAGACCCCATCTGAGTACTGTGTGATTCTGGAGACCCCATCTCCTAAAGACATAGACGGAGGGAGGCTGTCCAGAGGAAGGCACCAAATGGTGCAGGGTCTGCACCAGAAGACATACGAAGAAAGACTAAAGGAGCTTAATATGTATACCCTTGAGGAAAGAAGGGAGAGGGGACATGATAGAAACTTTCAAGTACCTTAAGGAATTGACAAAGTCCAAGAGGTAGCATCTTCCAGAAAAGAGTGTGCAAGAACAAGGGGGCACAATTTGAAGATAGAGGGGGATGGCTCAGAGGTAATGTGAGGAAGTATTTTTTCACTGAGAGGGTTGTGGATGCATGGAACAGCCTCCCTGAGGAGGTCGTGGAGTCAAGAACAGTGGGGGACTTCAAGAATGCATGGGACAGGCATAAGGCAGTCCTAGTGGGGGGTAGGAGGAAGTAAGCTTTTGGTTAACTAGGATCTGCAGCTTATCTATTAGGTAGGAAAATGGGCAGACTAGGTGGGCCAAGCGGTCCTTATCTGCCGTCAAATTCTATGTTTCTATGTTTCTGTAGATCCCAGTTAACCAACAGCCTACATCCTCCTACCCCCAAAAAGAATTGCCTTTTGTCTGTTCCCTGCATTCTTGAATTCCACAACTGTTTGTGACACCAAGACCTCCTCAGGAAGGCTGTTCCATGCATCCTCTATAAAAAAAAATTACTTCCTCTCATTGCCCCTAAGTCATCGCCCCCCATCTTCAAATTGTGCCCACGTGTTCTTGCACGTCTTTTTCTGAAAGATGCTACCCTCTTTGACTTTGTTGATTTCCTTAAGGTACTTGAAAGTTTCTATCATGTCCCCCTCTCCCTCCTTTGCTCGAGGGTACACATATTAAGCTCTTTTAGTCTCTCTTCATCTGGCTATTGGTGCAGACCTGGCACCATTTTAGTAGCTGTCCTCTTGCCTGCCTCCATTCTGCCTATGTCCTTGCAGAGATGAGGTCTCCAGAACTGTAAGCAGTACTCCAGATGGGGTCTCACCAACTATCTGTAAAGAGGGATAACAACTTCCAGTTTTCTACTGGTGATGCCTCTCCCTATGCATCTCAGTATCCCCCCAGCCCTCTTTACTGCCTTCTCACATTGCTTGCTTACCTTTAGGTCATCTAATATGACTACCCAGGTCCCTTTCTGTTTTTATGGTTGATTGTACTGCCTCGACCCATTGTGTACTCTTCCCCTGGGTTTTTGTTTCCACAGGTGCATTTCTTTGCACTGAATCTAAGCTGCCATACTTCTGACCATTCCTCCCACCTTGCCAGGTCCCTTCTCATCCTTTCCATCCCTCCCTTTTGTATCAACCTTGTTGCAGATCTTTGTGTCATCTGCAAAGAGGCATACTTTTTCTGCCAGTCCTTCTGCAATGTCACATATAAAGACATAAAATAAGACCAGTTCCAGTACCGAACCCTACGGTATCTCACTAGTTATCCACCTTTCTTCAGAGTGGACTCCATTTACTATTATCCTCTGTATCCTGTTGTCCAACCAATCTTTTGCCCAGGTTACCAACCTGGGACCCATTCCCAGGCTGGCTAACTTGTTTTTTAATCTTTTGTCTGTGACTGTGTCAAATACCTTGCTAAAGTCTAGGTACTGTAGGCCATGTCTGCCCCCCCCCCCATCTACTACTTTGGTCACCAAGTCAAAGAAATCTATTAGATTAATCTGACATTACCTTCCTGCTGTGAATCTATGCTGCCTTTGCTCCTGTGTCCCGCTGGCCACTAGGTACTCAACAATTCTTTATTTCAGAAGTGATTCCATCATTTTCCCTATCACTGAAATCAAACTAACAGGTCTATAGTTTCCTGCCTCTGCCTCTGTCCCACTTTTGTGAAGGAGAAACACATACCACCAGTCCTCAGGTATCACACCATCCTCCCATGATTTGTTAAAAAGGGTAGTAAGTGGTGTCACTTGTTCTTTCCCTAGTTCTTTTAGAATTCTGGGGTGAATCCCATCAGGCCCCATTACTTTGTCCACCTTCAGTTTTAGGAGTTCTTTCAGGATCTTTTCTTCTGTGAATGAACTGGTATGCCTGCCCCCCCCCCCAATCCAGAGTGCTTCTATTGTTTGGTTTAGGTACCTCCCCTCTTCTTCTTTTATGAATAGAAGTATTTGTTCAGTGTCCCTGATTTTTCATGTTCACCCTTTACCCACCCCCCTTTGTAAATCCTCACTATCCTCCCATGGTCTTTCTTCACTCCCTAATGTACCTCTAAAAGGTTTTATCCCCCTTCTTAATTAATTTAGCTATCTTCTTTGGTTTGGCCTTTGCTTTTCTGACTGCCTTCCCTGCTTCCTTCTGCTTTAATAGGTACAGTTCTCTGTTCTGCTCCTTCTGTCAAAACACTCCTAGATGATGACCTCGAGGCAGTCAAAAATGTTAAATACCTAGGCTGCATCTTAGACCAACACCTAAACTTTGCTGCCCATATCATGTCACTAGCAAAGAAACTGAGACAAAGAATTGGCTTCTTTTACAGAAACAAATCTCTTTTTACCACTGATACCACACTCCATCTCGTTCAGACAACTTTCATCCCACTCCTCGATTATGTAGACATTTTATATAGCCACTGCTCAGATGCTCTGCTACCTCAACTTGACACGCTCTACCATAGAGCACTATGATTAATTTCTAATGCCCATCATCGGACTAACCACTGCAACCTTTATACATCCTTGGGATGGACCTCCTTGCACACTAGTGGTCTCCCCCACTCCCTTATTTGGTTCTATAAAGCTCTCCTGTCAAAACTCCCCCTCGCCTTACATATCAAATCTGTTTCAGTGATTAGCCGGCCAATACCCCTTGTGTAGAAACTCATTCATTATGTTGGATGTTCCAACTGATCCTATTTCAGAGATATGGCCATAAGCCCTGATCTCCCAACTGCTTGGAATAAAGCCTAATCTTGCCTTAAATTACAAAATCTACCCCTAAGTGATTTCAAAATGTTGTTCATCAATAAATTTAATAAATTCTGTGCCTGCCATTAAGAGTCATTCTCCCATGAACCATGAGTATCACAAGCCACCAATGGCCCCTACAAGGCTCCTCATTTTACTCCCATCTCCCCTTCCCCAACCTACACCTCCATCTTGACTCCTCCTTACCTGTTACTTGGACCATCCATCTGTCTCTGTCCTCCCTACTCCTGCTTCCAGCAGTCCACCACCTTTACCATCCAACCTTTCCATCCACCACCTTTTTTTTTTTTGAACTTTCTCCTGGTCCCTGCCCAATGGATCTTATCCACTGGTCTTTTCAGCCAAGCTACTTACTGTAGCGTGGACCTGGCATCATTCTGCTCAGGGCCGGGAGACCTTTTACCTTTGGTTTTTCTCCCTGTCCCATCCCCCTGAGAGCGCCAATGCAGAAGACTTATGTCCAGATGAACGACGTGCAGATGCACGCCGCCATCAAGCGTCCACAGTGCACCCCCGGCCCCCTTTTAGGAAACCAGCATTTTTGCCTTGCCATCCATGCTTCCACAGGTGGTAACGCATGTGGGCATTGCTGCCCCATTTAATCCACCCCCCCATGGAGAAGGAGAGCATCCATTGGGATGCTCTATCCTACCTCCCCTGGCCGAATCCCAGATGACCCAAGCTCATTCCCGAACCTGGGTCATCGGCGTGGTGTGAGGTGTGGCGTCCAGCACCTCAACCCTCAGCACCACTGGGCCGAGCATCCACCACCTTCTTTATCCCCACCTGCCTGTCTCCATTATCATCCTCTCCTTCCACCATTTCCGTCACTTTCCTCCATCTGTAATAGCTCTCCCCACTCAGTCTGTTCTTCTTCAGTGGCTCAGGCCACCCTTGGGAACTCCACCCTCTGACCTTTTATTTAACTACCATACCAATATGGCACTCTCCATCTGCAAATCACTTAAACACCTCTCATTACCCTCAGTACATGATGCATGATGATGATATTCAATCTGCTAACTAATGCATTCCTGCCCAGTGTTGCCTATAAATGTTTGGTTATATGTAAATACATGTATATACACTGTACCTCATTCATTTGTAGTCTATGACTGCTGCATAACATGTAAATATCTTTATATACTTTGCTAATTTGTGTTGATTCTGTGTGTTCATACTGTAACATGACTGAATGCATCAGAACCTTCTTGTAAATGAGCCTGCTCAATGGAGTCTTTCCTGCCAATAAACTGAACATCTGTGTTTCCTTATACTTCCTGAATGCTATCTTTTTCTCCCTAACCTTCCCCGCCACCTCTTTTGAGAAGCATAGTGTTTTTTTTTTTCTTTTCCTTTACAGAAAGGTTTGTTGCCTCTGTAATGGCAGTTCTGATTTTTCTCCATTGTTCCTCCATCCTTCCATCTTGCCCTTTTGCTAGTGCTTTTCTGAGGCACTCTCCCATTTTGTCAAAGATGGCCCTCCTTAACTCCAACACCCTCACTTTTGTATGGCTTGACTATATAGCTGTGTTTATCGTGAACTACACTGTTTGGTGGTCGCTTGTTCCCAGATGGCTACTCACTTCTAAATCTGAGATCCTCATTCCATCCCAGTTTGAGAGTACCAAGTCTAAGATTGCTCCCTTCCAAGTGGGTTCCATCTCTAGTTGTCTGAGGCATTCTCCCTGTAGGGCATGGAGAATGACCATGCTCCTGGATGTAGCTGTAGCAAAGGTCAAGGTCTCCAGTTAACATGTGGCATATTCTGGTCCTCATCAACAATATCTCCCCTTTTATGCCATTCTAAGGATACCTTCTATCATTTCCTTGTCCATTTCCTTCCTCTGAGATGGGGATCTGTATAGAACCCTTTGTGTGGATTGTGATGCCATTTTCTGTCTCCAGGGTGACCCCCAGTGCCTTCTCTCTTCCCTGTTTACCCTTTAGTTCTGTTGCTTTGATCCCTTCCCTTACATAAACAGTTACTCTTCTTCCTCTTTTACCCTCCCTGTCCCTTCTGTAAATTGTGCAACCAGGTATGTTGACATCCCAGTCATGGTTCTCTGTGTACCATGTTTCTGTGGCTACTGCAATATCCAGGTGTCCCTCTTCCATCAAGGCCACTAGTTCAGGGAACTTGTTACCCAGACTATGGACATTTGGTACTCATCACCCTTCATTTTTTGATGGCCTTACTCCTTTTAGCTTCATCCCTGTCCTTACTATCCTTTTCTCCATTTAGCCCTGTCCTGCTTACTATCAACTACTCTACCTTGGGGTTCAGCTCACTAACTACCCTGTTTTGTGTTGAATGGGACTGGAATTTTCCCTGCTCCTTTTCAGTGCCTCCCTCCTTGGCTAGTTTAAATGCTTGCCAATGAAGCATTTAAGATTATCACTTAGGCTCCTGGTTCTCCTCCCGGACAGATGCAGACCATCAAGCTAGTATAGGCATGTATCCCTACATGGGGACCCCCAATCCCCAATGAAGCCAAAGTCCTGAGCTCTACACTAGTTTTTCAACTATTCATTGAATCCCATGGTGTGGAAAACCCTAGCCGTATGGCATAAGCCATATGTTGCGGTTGGCTCAAAAGGAGCTAGAGTGAGCTTTTCCAAAATAAAATTGAGGTCCCAAGGAAGGACTGGATTGCATATAGGAGGTTTTGGATGTAGAATACCCCACAAACATACAGGCTACCTCCAGCATAGCCACCGTACAGCTATCTATAGGCACATGGAAAGCTGATCTGGTAGCCAGGTGCACTCCGATTGAGGAATACTGCAGGCCTGAATCTGGTAAGGACAGCAGGACTCCAGAACCTAATTAACTGGATAGGTGAATAGATCCCGGTGGTGAGAAACAGCCCATAAAGCAAGCCACTTTCATTTCATGGAACAAGTAGTTCTGGTGGATGATTTTCTAGCAGCCACCAGACCATCCACCACTTTTTGGGAAATCTCAAAATGGGCTATGGCTATGTCTTCAGGAGGCTGCAACAACTGGTGTTTTGGTGGGAGCAGAAGGGCTTTCATGCCACAGGAGAGACTCTTACCTGTTCGTGTGGGTAGGGTGTTCCTCTTTTGCCCACAGCAGCATCTATTCTCTCTAGGCCTACTGCTACCAGAATGGAATGGACATTACATGGAAATGCAGATAATAAAATCAGGCAGAAAGAGATTGTGGGAGGCCAGACAGATTCAGTTCTAAATGGTGGAGTACAGGGATAATAATGGAATGTGTGGTACATGTTGATGGAAGGAGGTCTGTATCCAGGTCAGCAAATGCAGTGTCCACCAGAAGGAGGCCAAGTGTGCCACGGGGGGCGGGGGGCAGTAATGCCCATGGCAAAACAGGTTATGTCTTGCAAGTGAAAGCCAGTGAGTTTAGCAAATGCAACCAGAATTCTTATGTTTGGCAAAGAACCCCCCCCACAAAAAATTGAAAGAACACTGACTGCTTGTGTGTATACAATAAAGTATTTTAAGCATTGAACTAACCCTACTTTGCACAGTTTCTGCCAGTTACCTTTGTTTTCAGCACAAGTTTATTTTTCCTCATCTCAGACTACATGATTCTCAGTCAGTCTCAAACACCACCTCCTGACAATTCGAAACTGCACTGTTCAGAATCATTAGGAATCCTTTGGATTCAGAACAATGGGTACCACGTCCGCAGAAAACAAGGTCCCTCTGCAGCTCCCCTGTTTGCTGTCTATAGGTTACCACTGGTGGCAGAGGGTGAACACATGCAGCTAGAATACACTGAACAGAAAAGGTGAAAACAAAATAAAGCAGTTTCTCAGTACTTGCAACAACACTGTCTGTGTTTGTACAAATTCAATTGTGATTTGAAAAGCATTGCAAACTGATCCCAGGTTGCCCAGTTTCTGACTTGCGTTTTTAAACACACTCTGACATAATAATCCTTGCAATCAGTAATTGCCTCCAACTTCATGATCCCCTGTTTCAGTCTCCAACACACCACCTCCTGATAATGATTCAAAACCACACAGAAGTGTGAGTAGCTTCAGTTCTTCAGCACTTGGAAGCCATTGGGCTAGGAGAACAAGGGATAGCCACAGTTCCTCCTGGAGAGCCCAGTCTGCTCCTGTCTGTAGCTGCTCTCAGTCTGACATCATTTCCTGTCCGATTCTGAAATGTGTCCTACAACACGCAACTCTTTGGGAGGGAAGGGATACTGATAAACAGTAAACTACAAGAAACTGTGATATAATCTGAATTGAATGTACAGATTGTATCTTTTAAGATTTTTTTTAAGTCACCAGCTGTTTTAAAAGGACTGACACTGCTGACTTCCATCTCTTAGTTTAAAGCTCCAGGACACCCCTGGAAATAAGCTTTGTTTGGCTCAATGTACTTTGAAGCCACCAAATTCTAAATAAAAATAAAAGTACTTTCTCCTAACAGTGACAAGTCAAAGATGAATGTGCTATCATGTAACTTTAAATATTTAGCAACCTCTTCCTCTCGCTCCCCTTGCTGCTGCATACTATGAATATTAATGAGTTGTTTTGAGTGGTTGGTGTGTGGGAAGGGACACATGACAGAGGGAGACAGGAAGTAGATCTTAGTCTCAGAAAACTGCTGGAGAAAGTAGCACAGAGAACAGTTTTTTTGTGTGGATCTACATCCTTTGTTTCTCTAACCCCAAATTCTTAAGAGCAGCAGCTGCTTGTGTTTCTGAACAGTGCAGTTTGTGGTGTTGGAGACTGAAACAGAGGATCATGAAGCTGGAGGTAAGGAATGCTGAGCACACGGGGAGCTGCAGAGGGAACTGGTTTTCTGTGTATAGATGTCCTTTGTTCTTCTAGTCCCAAACTCTGAAGAGCAGCAGCTGCTTGTGTTTCTGAACAGTGCAGTTTGTGGTGTTGGAGACTGAAACAGAGGATTACGAAGCTGGAGGTAAGAATGCTGAACACACGGGGAGCTGCAGTGGGAACTGGTTTTCTGTGGATAGATATCCTTTGTTCTTCTAGTCCCAAACTCTGAAGAGCAGCAGCTGCTTGTGTTCTGAACAGTGCAGTTTGTGGGGTTGGAGACTGAAACAGAGGATCATGAAGCTGGAGGTAAGGAATGCTGAGCACACGAGGAGCTGCAGAGGGAACTGGTTTTCTGTGGACAGATATCCTTTGTTCTTCTAGTCCCAAACTCTGAAGAGCAGCAGCTGCTTGTGTTTCTGAACAGTGCAGTCTGTGGTGTTGGAGACTGAAACAGAGGATCATGAAGAAACACTGAGCTGCTGTGTAAACCAACCAAAGGAAAACTTTTAAAAAGACAAAAGGAGTCTGTAGGTAGTGTTTATAAACGTGTGCAGAAAACCAATTATAGGAAAGCATCAGACTGAAAACTACAAATGAATCATTGTGACAGATTTATTTCTTACCAGGGTAGGGTCACTAGCACCTTTTAGACACATTGTATTTTCTTCCCACTTCTTTTTACCTTCTTTAACCTGAGTATTCTGCCTTCATTTGGTAAAACCCTCAATAGATTCTACCTGATGAGTGTAACCATTTTCTCTTGGGCATTACTCCCCCCCCCCCCTTCACTGTAGCTATCTCCTGTTTTATACTACTTTTATTAACTGGGTACAGCACACACACCCTCTACTCCCAGGTAGTTGTGTGTAACTGGAATATTTCACCAAGCAAAGTATTTCATGTAATTAACACATTATGCGAAATATTTTACTTGGCGAAATGTGAAATTTTGCCCATGGTTCTGTGTGAAATTTCACCCCCAAGCGGGCACAATTTCGCCTGCGGGTGAAATTTCACCACCATGAGCAAACTTTTGCCACTGCTGATGGAATTTTGCCACTCGTGAGTGAAACTGTACCTTCCACGGGGAAATTTTGACATCTGTGCTGGACTGGTGGAATGGCGAAATTACAAGCAAAATTGCGAAATTCCATTGCAGTTATGTGAAAGATTTCACCACAATTTCACTGGCGAAATTTAATTTGGCTGCATCCCCACTCCCAGATGTGTAATGTAAATTCCTTTGTTGTTCCTGCACTCTGCCTTAGAGGGCTGAATTAATCCTGTCCTGACTTTGTAATCTCCCATCCCCTTTTTAATGTACCTTAAAGAATATGTTGTTAGAAAAGGACTGGCCTGCCTTTCCAGTGATATCAAGTGATGATAACAATTAGAAATGAGTGACTGTAAAAACAGCAACTCATTTCTAGCGCTATCATCAGCTACCCCGCAAGGATAATGATGGTATAGCGAGGAAAGTGACTGGAAGCGGAGGGTTAAGAAGGTGTAGGAGGGAGGGTTTGGATAGGTAGGGGATCCTGCTACAGTTGAGCCAGCCCTGTGGTGTGGTGGTGAGGGTGGCTGGCTACGGTGCAGTAGGCACTGGATTTGGGACTGACCGAGAGCGACTGTTTTGCCACTGCTTGCGGCTGCTTGTTTTTTTTGTGCCACTTTGTTTTGCCCCCTCCTCGACATGCACCCCCCTGGAGTTACTCATAAATCAGGAGGTGCGGAAGGGCACAGGGCCCCACCCACAAAAACGCTTTAGTATGCTGGAAGATGGGTTGTCAAGCTTTGTGTATCAGTGATATACGTTTGCTGTGATAGTGATCGCTGTATTGAGATTGCTATCATCACATGGAACCCTTTCCAATCTACCCTATTTTTTACTGCCTATTCTGACACCACAGACTCTATTTGGTCACCGGCGCTTGTCCCTCCTCCATTTTCTCTACATATTATGCTACTGTACCCATCCAACATATGCTTGAAGCTCCCCAATGTTTTCTCACCACCACATCTGCTTGCAGGCTGTTGCAGGTGTCCACCACCCTTCTGTAAAGAAATGTTTCTTCACATCCCTCTTAAACTCTTCCCCCCCCACTTCATTGCATGCTCCCCTGTTCTAGTACTTTTTTCTTCCCCAAAAGAGACTCCCCATCTGCACATTCTTCACCTCTGTGAAGTATGTATCTCAATCATGTCCCTTCTCACTCCCCCCTCTGCTAGAGAATACATGTTGAGATCCTGCAGCCTCTCCTCCTGTGACTTTTTGTGCAACCCCATCTCATTTCTGGTAGCCTTCCTCTCCACTGCTTCCACCCTGTCCATGTCCTTCTCGTTGGTGCATCCTCCAGACCTGGATACAGTACAGTACTCTAGGTCAAGTCTCTCTAGTGAGTGATAGAGTGGCAACACCACCTCCCTTCTCCTGCTGGAAATCCCCTTCCCTGTGCACCCTAGCATCCCACTAGCCTTGCCTCCTGCCTTGTCACCCTGCCCGCCACCTTGGGATCTTCAGATATGAGTACCCTGAGGTCTCTTTCTTGTGTGATGACTGTCTGTACCTCCCCCCCCCAATCTTATACACAGCTCCTAGGTTTCCCTGCCCCTGGTGCCTGGCTTTACATATTCTGGCATTGAAACCTAGCTGCTGCTCCATAGATCATTCTCTAGTTTCCCCAGATCCCTTTGTATTCTGTCCACCCCATCCTGAATGTCCAGCCTGTTGCAGATTTTTGTACCATCACAAAGAGACACACCTTCCCACAATTCCTCAGCAATGTCACTTATGAAGACATTGAAGCTGATCTGTCCCAGCACCAATCCCAGTAGTACCTCGCTAGTTTGTCTCATCCCCAGAGTGTCTGCTATTTGCCCCCACTCTCTGCCTCCTAGCCTTCAACTAATTTAATATTCAGCCTACCACTTTCTAACCAATCCCCAGGCTGCTTAGTGTCTTTACTAGCCTCCTGTGCTGCACTGTGTCAAAGGCCTTACTGAAGTCAAGGTAGGTTACATCCATTGCCCTCCCCTGATCCACCTCCCTAGTCACCCAGTCAAATCTATTATATTTGTTTGGCATGACCTCCATCCTGTGGAACCATGCTGGTGGTGGTCCTGTAGCCTGTATGCTTCCAGGTACTCCATCAGTCTCTCCTTCAGCAGGGTCTGAATTAATTTCCCCACCACTGATGCAAGACTGACTGCCCCGTAGTTGCTAGCCTCTTCCTTCCTGCTACTCTTGTGCAGATGGACCACATCAGCCCTCCTCCAGTCCTGTGGAACTACCTCCATCTTCAACGGGGGTGCTGAACAGTGTTGCCAAAGAGGTGGCTTGCACCTTGCTCAGTTCTTTTAGAACCCCTGATGAATCCCATCCAGTCCTGTTTCCTTGTTCTCCATTAGGGCTTCCAGTCCATTCTGAACTCTTTCCTCCAAAACTGAAATTGTGTCCACTCCCTCCAGTGCCTACTAATGCATATTGGTCCATCTGCATTACTGTGAAAAGCCCTCCCACCCTCCTGATTCTTACTATCCCACCCTTTCTTTCCTCTTTTCACTCATGTATCTGAGGAAAGGCTTTTACCCCTTTTTGTGACCTCCTTGGTGGTCCTCTTCAATGTTTGTCTTAGCTGCCCTCATCTGCCACTCTTTGTTTTTCCAGATATATCTTCCTGTCCACATCCATATGGTTATCCTTGTACTTCCTAAATGCAGTTTTTTCTCCTTCACCATCTTAGCCACTTCCTCTGAGAACCAAAGCATCCTTGTCTTCCTCCTTCCCTTGCTTACTTCCTTCAAACTTCACGCTGTTGACTTAGCTATTCCCTCTTCAGTATTTTTCCATTGGGTCTCCACTCACCCCCTGGCAGTCACCCCTAAGGTATTTACTGAGGCAAGGCAAAGTTTATGTCTAAGGTACCCAGTCTCAATGGCTCTTGGCACCTTACATAAAACAAACAATAAGCAGGCTATCAGATAAAATGTAATAAATAAAATAAACAATAAAACAACAGCAATATCAAAATATTAAAATTGTTGTATCATAAACAGCGGATTTTCTTCTGAATTTTTTGGCAGATCAGCTCTTGACCCCAGGAAGGCCAGAGGAAAATCGATGGGTTTTTAGGTCCCTCTTGAACCCCTCTATCAATGTGGACTCCCTGATATCAGCTAGCAATGAGTTCCATAGGATCAATCTGGCAACACTGAAAGCCTGGTCACCAGAAGCTCTTAACCTGGTCCTAGGATCTTCAAGGAGGCCCCTGGTCAAGGAACGGAGGGAGTGATATGGAAGGTGTTGGAAGATCATCCAGGTAGCCAGAGCCAAGCCTGTGTAGGGCCTTGCAGGTGAGTAAACTCGCATTGAAGATAACCCTCCACCTGACTGGCAGCCAATGCAGAGATCATAGCAGCAGAGTTATGTGGCTAGACCCAGGAAGGCCAGTCCACAACCTGGCAGCTGCAATTTGCACCAGCTGCAGCCAGGGAAGGGTACCTCCAGAGATCCTGGTCCCCAAAGGGGAGAGCATTAAATTAGTCAAATCTGGATGTCACAAAGACATGCACAAGTAAGGGCAGGTGCTTGGGCGGGACTAGTGGTTTGATCCTTGCAATGTTCCATAAGTGGTGAAAAACACTTGAGGACAGGTGACACTTGAGCTTCAAGTGTCAGTCTGTCATCAAGGATCACACCAAGATCTTGCACCCTAGGGGAGGCTGTAAACAGTGTGAGTCCCAGGGATAATCCAGTAACGTTGTTGGAGGCACTCCCATCATGCTTTCATCCTGGCCCAATCACTAGTACCTCCATCTTGTCCGGGTTAAGTTGCAACCCCCTGGAGAACATCCAGTCATTGATCTTAGTCAAGCAGATATTAAGCACTTCCACAGCATCCGATGTTCCCAGTGCAAAGGACAGGTACAGATGGGTATAATCTGCATAACAGTAAAATTCCACACTGTGCTATGTAATGAGCTCAAACAGAGGCAGCATATACACTGCAAATAACATCGGCGACAAGATCGACCCCTGAGGAACTCCACATGGCAGGAGCTTGGGGGAGGAGGAGTAGTGTCCCATCATCACCTATTACTTCCTACCAGAGAGAAAGGATTCAAACCAGCTGATGACAGTGTCGGCAAGTGCACATTACTCTCTGAGGCAGGGAAGAAGCACAATGGGATCTATAGCGTCAAAGGCTGAGGAGAGATCAAGGAGCACAAGTATTGACTTGCCTCCTCTTATCTCTCAACCTGAGGAGGTCATTATGCACCCTAAAACCATTTTAGTGCTGTGCCTAGCTCTGAAACCTGATTAGAGCAGCATATAGACAGATGTCAAAGGATACGAGGTGCTCCTCAAGCTGCTGCACCACGATTTTCTCAACAACCTTACACAAAAATGAGAGGTTGGAGATAGGATGGTAGTTCACAAGGGTGTCGGAGTTGAGAGATGGCTTCTTCAGAAGGGGCCTCACCAGAGCCTCTTTCAAGACTTCTGGAAAGACCACCTCTGACAACAAATACCAGACAATCATAATAATAATTCTTTATTTGTATGGTGCCTTTCAGTAACCAAGGCTCCACACAGACAATTAAAAATAAACCATACAGTCGCATATTATAAAATACAGATAAAACCAATAAGCAGTATTTGGGTCATTCACCATATGCATGATTCCATAGATAGGTTTTGAGAGCCTGTTTAAATCCCGCCATGGTTGCACACTCCTGTAGCTGACGAGGTAGAGAATTCCAAAGGGTATTGGCTGCATGCATAAATGCCTGGACCCCAGAAGATTTTAAACAAACCCTTGGAATCTCTAACAACCCCTCATCAGCCAAGTGAAGCGATCGCCCAGGGCAGTAAGGAACCAGAAGCTCTTTCAGGTAGTCCGGGCCCAGTCCATGTAGGGCTTTATAAGTCAGGAGTCCGACTTTAAAGGTGATCCACCACTGTACTGGTAGCCAGTGCAGTTCGCGCAGCTCTAGAAAAATATGACAGAACCGAGGGGTTCCTGTCAATAATTGGGCCGCAGCATTCTGCACCAGCTGCAGGTGGTGGATATCCATCCCAGGTAGCCCTAGGTAGAGGTAATTACAACAATCCAGGTGCAAGGACACAAAGGCATGGACCAATGTACGGAGATCGCTGGACAGAACCAGATGCTTAACCCTGGAGATATTACTCAGATGATAGAGGATTTGATGGCAGCTGACACCTGTGAACGTAGTGTCAGCCCTTCATCAAAAACTACCCCCAAGTTTCACACCCATTCAGAGGTCAGGAGTGGTAATCCCCCCCCCAAAAAATCCAGAGGGTGAACCCACCCCCAGCCCCCCTATCCAGCGTCCCGGGTCCACAACCAGCACCTCTGTCTTTTCCATATTCAACTTCAACCAGCTCAAATTTATCCAATCCTGGATTTCTGTGAGGCAGTTAGTAAGTACTGAGAGGGCTCTGTCCTGGTCAGATGCAAAAGTGAGGTAGAGCTGGGTATCATCAGCATAGCAGTGAAACCTCAGCCCATACCTTCTTACAATGTCTCGGAGGGTAGCATGTATACTACGAACAACAGGGGAGACAACACTGATCCCTGAGGAACCCAACTTGACAAAGGAACTGGGTCAAAGGAGTAAATCCCCGACACCACCCTCTGAGTTCTTCCAGTGAGGAAAGATGTAAACCACCTGAGGACCATACCTGACAGGCCACAGATGAACTTCAGGTGATCGAGCAACATCCCATGGTCCACAATGTCAAATGCTGAAGAGAGATCTAGAAGAACCAAGATGGAAATTTTTTTCTGATCTCTTGCCATCAGGAGATCATTGAGCACCCAAACCAGCACTGTCTCAGTACTGTGCCTCTTTTGAAAATCAGACTGGAGAGGTTCATAGATATCATGGATGGTCAAATGGTTCTCCAGTTGTATGGCCACTACTTTCTCAGTCACCTTCCCTATAAAGGGAAGGTTTGAGATTGGTCTGTAGTTCACATGGCAGTCTGGGTCCAAAGAAACTTTCTTCAGGAGGGGTGTCACCACCACCTCCATCAGGGAGCTGGGAAACTCACTTGTTTCCAAGGACCACCAGACTGTCCATGCTAGGACTGGACCAATGATATCACTACAACCCATAATCAGGGTAGTTGGTCCTGGATCCAAACTACAGCACGTAGGGCACATACTCTGACAATCCGCATGACATCCAAGAACTCTGGAAGGTTGAACGTACTCCAGGAAAACTGAGGGGCAGCATCTGAGCACCGATCCAAAGCAATGCCCATAGAGTGTGCCGGTCGGAGTTCTGCCCTGATGTCAGCCACTTTACTCGCAAACAATCGAGCAAGCTCATCGCACTCTACTTACAAAAATGCTTTTCAAGCTTGTAGACAGGCTGGATTGCACAGTCTGTCCATGGCTCAAAAGAGTTGAGCTGGTCAATTCTGAGCAGCTGCAATCTCCCCGGACAGGAATTCTGCCTTCTTACAGGTGATTGTGGATTGATAGGCTAGATAATGATCTAGCAATCTAAGGTGGTTGGCATCCAGGGCGGATCTCCACCAGCAACACTCTAACCTTCATCCTAGTTGCTGCATTTCCCTCAAAGTCCCATCAAACCAAGGAGATCGAGAGTTGAAGGGGGAGAGGATGAACTGAGACAGGAGCAATGACATCCAGAGCCAGAGAGATGGCCTTATTATAGACCATCACTAGGTCTTCTGGGTCATTGTTTGCAGATGGAAGAACCGATAGGTCAAGTACCGCCGCCAGGTCTTCGGAGCTTACATCTTGTTAAGGGCAGTACCTGACCATCTCCATAGAGCTAGGCCTATGGAGAGGGGTGCAGAAATTAAACCCCACGGTTTTAATGATTGGACCATCCGACTGGTTCCACCCCCAAATCCAAGGCTTCAATCCCCAGGAGGAAGACTAGGTCAACAGAGTGTCCATGTTTGTGGGTAGCAGTGGAAACAATCTGTGTGACACCAAGAGATGTCATCAACTGGAGGAAGTGCTGACCAACTTGTGAGAGTTCGTCATCGACCCAGGCTTTAAAGTCACCCAGGACCATCAGCCTGGGTGACTCAAATGCCATATTGATCATGAAGTCTGCCACTTCCTGCATGAACCACTTCCCATCCCCGGGTGGACGGTAGATGAGGGTGATCCTACAACCCACACCTGCTACCACCGTACACTCAAATGACTCAGTCTCCTTGACTGGTACACTCGTGAGGCCCAATTCAGTCTTGAAACAGACCACAAACCAATCTCGAGTGGTGGATCACTGAGTACCGGGCTGGAATTACAGCCTCTCCAATATAGGGCCAGAGTTCTTATCCAGCCAGGTCTCAGTGATACAAGCCACGTCCGCTGTTTCCACAAGATCTGCAATAATTGCAGTCTTGTTTTTAATGGACCTGGAATTGCATAACACCACTCAAGTTGGATGAGCTTCCAAGGCCCCCCGAACAGCCTGCCCACCAAAACTGGTGGTGCCCTTGGGTATGGAAACCAGACATGGCAGGCCATGATCTGGACTCCATTTTGCCCCAGGGCGTCTTCTGGATTTTATGACCCCGATGCAGTGACCCCGCTCATTAACTCTCCATCATTCACACCCCAACCCCCCTCCCCCCGGCAGGCAATACCCAGTACTCTACCTCAAACACCAGACCAGTGGAATTAGTGCATCTCATCAAGAAATGAGTTGGAGCCGGGTCCAGTTCACAGTATGTGTGCTTCAGTTTCAAGATTACTTCAAAGACCTCGGCCACCTTCACCCATTTGAACTCATCCCAGACAAATGGAGTGCACCTGTTTCCTCCAAAATGACCACTGTGAGTTTCAATGTGGCTTGCTAATGGGATCCCCTGTCTGAAAGAGGACACTCTTGTCAAGAAGAATCGAGCAAACTCATTACATAAAGTGATTGAAAAGGCTTTTTTTGGCTCTAGACAGACAGGGTGAAAAAGTCAGACAGTCCTTAAAAGCTGAGCAGGTCAGTTCTTCCTCCCAGCAATATCCCTAGATAGGAACCCTGCCTTCTTATGGTTGATTGCCCCCTGGCAATTAAAATAATGAGTACAGGGCCAGCTTGTCCACATTCAACTGGGTCCTCTCCCAACAACGCTCCAGCTTCTGACCCCTGATCTTCATCACTTTGAGATCCCCATCAAACCATGGAGAGCTCAAGTGAGAGGCTCTGGGTCGCATACAGACCAGTGTTAGGGTATAAAGCGTCCTGGAGACCACTCTGTTATATGCAGCTGCTGTCTCGCTCATACCCCTCACACATGCAGCATCTACACTAGATAGATCAGAAACTGCCAATAGTCCTTTTGGGAACAATCACCATAACGGGTGATAACTGACCATCTCCACAGGGGAAGGACTCCTGGGGGGGCCCCACCATTAACTTCGTGCAGTGATCAGACCATACAGCATGATCAATCTCAAGGTTAGTTACCTTGAACCCCAGTGTGAGCACCAGGTCAAGTGTGTGGCTGCAATGATGGGTTCTGGAAGTAACTGCTTGTGACAGGCCCAGTGATCACATCAACTAGAGGGGTTGGGAACCAAAATGCAATGCTTTGCCATCAACCCAGACAATGATGTCACCCAGTAGTAAACATCTGGGGAACTCCATCATCAACATTGAAGTTTGCCACTTCCTGCAGGAATTCTCCCCCTGCCTGGGAGGGCAGTACATATGGAGAATCCTGCGCCCAGATCCCCACGCACTGCCACACACTCTAAAGACCTGGTCATCGCCACTGGGTGCACAGTGAGTCCTAGGTCAGATTTAAATCAAATGGCCGTTCAGTCACCCTTGCATTCCCACCACAAACAGTGCACCACACAGTACCCAGTGAGGGCTGATGCCTCCAAAATATGCCTGGCTTCATCACTTAACCTGGTCTCTGTGATGCAAGCCAGATCAACTGAGGAAATGAAGTCCACCATAATTGGGGTCTTGTTCCTCATCAGTCTGGCATTGCATAGTAGTGCCTGCAGGGGACTGGTAGGCACTGTAGCCCTTTTGGCCATCTGCCCCCTCGGTCTGGTGGGGACCCTGGGGACAAAGACCAAGCACATCTGGCCTCTCCCTAGCTCTGTCTAGACCCAGGGCATGTCCTGCACCTTACCACCCCAGTTTTTCTCACCTCCGCAGGGCCCATAACTTCCCACAACTGACAACCTCCACATTCTCTGGTGATGCTGCCCTCCAGACAGCACCTCACTATAATAGCTGACATAGAAAGATCGGCAAAAGGGTGGATGTCATGCAGCTGGGATGTATTATAACCAGTCCGCAAGGGTCCAAAGCACATCCCATGAGACTAGCACCATAACCCCTACTTTCTTACTCTTAGTTAAAAACCGGTCGCAAGCATAAACCACATACAACCGAACTAATAAAAAAAATACCTAACCAAATATACCCCACACACACACCCTTTATAACCTAACTCCAAACACTCCCCCCCACAGACCATAAGCTTCCGCACCCCAAAAACAATCCACCCACCCAAACCAATGCACAGCAATAAAATACTAAAAGGGAGAGACAAAATAATGTGTGCTCTGCTGTGACAGTAATCCCAAACTGCTAAGGGATTTTAAAAACAAATTATAAAGTAAAGTGATGTCAAACTAAAGGACACGAGCAGGCAGTTCAGTCTTGGTATAAAATATCAGTTCCAAACCACTGAAGGAGAGGGAAATGGCCCTCACATCACCATAACTCAGATGAAACTTCTGTACTGCTGGGGCCAAAGAATAAAGCCAAGAATCACACTCCCCTCACAAGTGCAAGAATGAGCTTCAACAAATACTCTTCATGTTACAACACTCCCCCGCTCAGGACCAAATGCAGTTCCAAATACAAGAAAAAAGTTGAGCTCTCACCAGTACTAATTCTATCATCCAGAGCTCCAGAGATAAGACCCGACCAGCCAACACTGCGGCCAATGATTAGAAGGCCACCAACCACACAGTCTGAGGGCAGAAACCAATCTCCCAGTCTTCAAGCTCACACCAGACAAAAGGCAGCTCCACAAGCGCAGCTGCAAACCTTTGGCCCACACAAAACCAAACAGGAGGAACTGACCCAAAGGAGGGCCATTCCTCTCCAACCAGCCCTAGCCCAGGAAGAAGTGGTGGCAAATGGGGTTATCTCTGGGGACAGTGGAGCTCACCCATTGGCTGGCTGACAGCTGCCACCAACACAACTCTGTCCTTCCAAGCACCTCCGCTGGACTCCTTTGACCAGAATCAATGTAAATAACCAGATTCCCCCGTATATCCAAGAATAATGGAAAGTTCTCAGAAAGTCCTCGGCAGATGGATGGGCTTAAAGGGAAGCGCCTGCCATGTTCTGATCCTCAAAAAACTCTTTCTTGGTCTGAGAGGTGAGAGTTATAATTAAAGTTAACATTAGTCCAGTTAAAAGTATCCCTTCAGATGTAACTTGGTGAGGGACATCGGTACAGCACACAGAAATGACCATCCACACTTGAAAATAAAACTCTCCTATACTGCCTCACTGAATTTCCATGGGGGATCCGAATATGCTAGGTGTTAACTGGAGTGCATTTGCTGCAGCTACATCAAAGTGCTGGTCATTCTAGATGCCCTGCAGGGGGCATGCTTTAGACAATTAGTATTGGAACCCACTTAGGAGGAAGCAATCATAGACCTGGTATTCTCAAATGGAGATGGAGAGAGGATCACAGATTTACAAGTGGGTAGCAATCTGGAAACTAGTGACCATTGAACAGTATGGTTCATAATAAATACAGCAGTAGAGCCAAGCCATACAAAGACTGAGGTCCTGAACTTTAGCAGGGCTGACTTTGCCAAAATGGGTGAGTGCCTAAGGAATGCACTAGCAAACAGGCAGGAAGGAGGGGTGGAAGAACAATGGGGAATAATTAAAACTGCCATCATTGAGGCAACAATTTGTGTGAAGCAAATAAACAAAACAAAGCAATGTAACAAACCACTATGGGTCTCAAAGAAGGTGGCAGGGAAGCTTAGTGAGAAAAAGATAGCATTTAGGAAGTACAAGGAATCCCAGAATGAGTAGGACAGAGAATTGTATCAGTTAAAGCAGAAGGAAGCAGGGAAGGCAGTCAGGACAGCAAAGGCCCAAACCGAGGAAAAGATAGCCAACTCAGATAAGAAGGGAGATAAAACCTTTTATAGGTACATCAGGTAGAGAAGGAAGACTAAGGGAGGGATGGTGAGGCTTAATAAAGGGGAGGGGGTGGTCAGAGGGTGACTGTGAAAAGGCAGAGATACCACAGTCACAGAAGAAAGCGTTCTGAAAGAACTCTTAAAATTGAAGTTGGACAAAGCAATGGGGCCTGATGGGATTCATCCCAGAATTCTAAAAGAACTAAGGGTAGAACTAGTGACACCACTAACTACCCACTTTAACAAATCTTGGGAGGATGGGATGGTACCTGCGGACTGGAGGAGGACAGATGTTCCACTTCACAAAAGTGGGAGCAGAGCAGAGGCAGGAAACTACAGACCTGTTGGTTAGACCTCAGTGATAGGGAAAATGATGGAATCACTTCTGAAGGAAAGAATTGTTGAATACCTAGAGAACAGAGGGGCACAGGACCCAAGGCAGCATGGATTCACAGCAGGAAGGTCATGTCCGATGAATCTAATAGATTACTTTGACTGGGTGACCAAAGTAGTAGATCACGGAGGGGCTGTGGACATGGCCTACCTAGACTTTAGCAAGGCATTTGACACAGTCCCACACAAAAGATTAATATTCAAGTTAGTCAGCCTTGGAGTGGGTCCCAAGATAGTAGTCTGGGTAGAAAATTATCTGGAGAACAGAACACAGAGGGTAATAGTAAACAGAGTCCACTCTGAAGAACGGGGCATTACTAGTGGGGTACCGCAGGGTTCAGTACTAGGACCAGTCCTCTTCAATGTCTTTATAAGTGACATTGCAGAGGGACTGGAAGGAAAAGTATGTCTCTTTGCAGACGACACAAAGATCCGCAACAGGGTTGATACACAAGGTGGGGTGGAAAGGATGAGAAAGGATTTGTCAAGGTTGGAGGAATGGTCAAATGTATGGCAGCTTAGATTCAGTGCAAAGAAGTGCAAAGTAATGCATCTGGGAAACAAAAACCCAGGGGAAGAGTACACAATGGGGGGGGGGTGAGATTCTA
The DNA here is from genome assembly GCA_016271365.2 of Neoceratodus forsteri. Taxonomy (NCBI): domain Eukaryota; kingdom Metazoa; phylum Chordata; order Ceratodontiformes; family Ceratodontidae; genus Neoceratodus; species Neoceratodus forsteri. The sequence goes on from CM057457.1 coordinate 494,210,422, forward strand.
ACAACATCAAAAATGGAAAGGGACCTTTGGGTGCTCGTATCAGATTACCTAAAGGTGGGCAAGCAATGTGAGAGGGCAGTAAGGATGGCTGGAGGGATACTGGGATGCATAGGGAGAGGCATCACCAGTAGAAAATAGGTCGTTGTTATTCCTCTGTACTGACAGCTGGTGAGACCCCATCTGGAGTACTGTGTGCAGTTCTGGAGACCCCATCTCCACAAAGACATAGACAGGATGGAGGCAGTCCAGAGGAGGGCAACTAAAATGGTACAGGGTCTGCACCAGAAGACATATGAAGAGAGACTTAAGGAGCTTAATATGTATACCCTCGGGGAAAGGAGGGAGGGGGACATGATAGAAACTTTCAAATATCTCAAGGAATCAACAAAGTCCAAGAGGGTTGCATCTTTCAGAAAAAGAGATGTGCAAAACAAAGGGGGCACAATTTGAAGATAGAAGGGGGACTGCTCAGAGGTAATGTGAGGAAGAATTTTTCACGGAGAGGGTAGTGGATGCATGGAACAGCCTTCCTGAGGAGGTTGTGGAGTCAAAAACTGTGGGGGAGTTCAAGACTGCATGGGACAGACATAAGGCAATTCTAGAGGTTGGGGGTAGGAGGAAGTAGGCTGTTGGTTAACTAGGATCTGCAGCTTATCCATTAAGTAGGGAAATGGGCAGACTGGGTGGGCCATGCGGTCCTTATTTGCCATCAAATTCTGTTTTTCTATGCAGTACTGAAACAATAATAAAACACCATAATAAGCTTCAGTAGCAGTGCAAGAGTTGTTAACTGTACTTGACGTGGTCAGTACTGAAAGCAATAATGAAACACCAGAATAAGGTTTAGTAACAGTGCAAGAGCTTTTGACTGTGCATGATGTAGTCAGTATTGAAAGAGGAATACAATCATTCTATGGTTATGTGTTTCTTGTTCCAGGAAACAGAAGGGACTAGACATCTTTAACAGACAGCAGTGAACATGGCAGCAACAAAAGAGCTAGAACTACTGAAAAATGAAGTTATGTGTCCCATCTGCGTGGATTATTTTAATGATCCTGTCATTATAGATTGTGGGCACAACTTTTGCAGAGCCTGTGTCACACAATACTGGGAGCACATAGATGGAAATGTCTCCTGTGGTGAATGCTATGATGTGTTAGAGAAGAAGGTACTCCGAGCAAACAGGAAACTTGCAGTGATAGTGGAGATTGTAAAACGTCTTACTGGAAATAAAGAGGAGCCCAAAAAGAGCAGCAACTGTAACCAGCAGCAACAGACACTGGGACGAGCCTGTGAGGAATCAGATCAACATAAACCAGTCTGTGAAGCCTGTGAAAAATCTCCTATGCATGAGTGCCACAGTACTGTTGACAAGGTGGAGACCCTAAAGGTAGGTAGAGGAAGGAAACGATTTACATTTGAATCAAGTACTTTCTGTCTCATACCTCTCAACTGTACCACATTTCGAGGAACGTTCCTCATTTTACTTCACAAAAACTCCCTGTTCCACATTGTGAGGACTTGTCCCACATTCAGTGTTAACATTTTAAAGCAAAATTCTATAGTAAATGATGCAAAAAATATATTATTCAATTAATAACAGACTTTCTGAACATAAATGCAAACATTTTAACAGTGTTCTGAGCTTCTTAGGTAAAGATTTGATGAAGTGTTCCACATTTTACTCATTTGTTCCACATTTTGAGAGGCAATGTTCCACATTTGGGGGACAAAAGGTTGAGAGGTATGTTCTGTCTAGTTATGAAATGTATTAATCTTAACTTTAGCAGCTCATATTTAAGTAATAACTGTTTGCTGGGATATACAGAAATACTCAGGTGATGAGGGTGGCTTGAGGCTGAAAGGCTAAGGCATGCAACTCCCCTTGTAAAACAAGTAGGGAAAATGCTGCAAGCTGATTGGCCCACAGCCATGCATGGTGCAACCACTGCCAACAGTGAAAAGACAACTGCTGCCCACAATAGTACTCAAGAGTTGGTTTATCAGTAGTGCCATTAGTAGCAGGTAACGCCTAATTGTACTGATAAAAGGTTTACTGTGACTTTAAATTATCTATTTACTTAAATGTTGCAGTGAACGGTGTGATACAGGCCTCCTTTAGAAGTGCATTGTGGTGTGAAGTGTTACAGTTGGTGGTCTGCCTCCTGGTGCTGTACAGTTTGCTATTTTTAAGCTTGTTCACACGGGTGTTTGCTATAGCGCAGCCCAACAAGTCGTTCCATCAGCCGGTTCAGAAATGCTGAATGACCACCATTTAGATGGCACCATTGGGCACAGTGTACACTGATATTGAAGATCCACATTCAAGTTCTGGTGTGGTCACTGTTATTCTGGTTGCAAGCCAGGAGGAGCGAAGGGACGTCTTCGTATGTCACATCTTGTCAAATTGTAAATATGCAGAGGGTGATTTAAACTTTAACCACTGTTGCTTCTCTATCCTTGCCACACATTTGTTCAGCATCTGTTAGGCCTGAAATAGTCCCCAAAACCCTCCGGTACTTCCTGATCATTGCATGTACAGTGGTGTTTCATTTATCGTTTTCAGATTGTTTACCACTGAAGTTGAACAATAAGAAGAATTAATTCTTGTGAACACCTGATTTCCTTCTGTAACACACAAACCCTCAGCCACAGCCTCCTACCATCACAGCAGCGAAGAACTAACATTTCAGTCAGCCCATCCTCTCTGAGTCATCTGTTAGAGCCCATTTATATATCTTTCAATTTCAGTGCTGTTAGTACCATCCCAGGAGGAACACTTCTACCAGCAGCATGCACCTGGGTGCCCCTCATATGCACATCGGGCCACAGTGAGGAACCAGTACCGTTAGTACCATCCGGGGATGTGCACTTCTACCAGCAGCATGCACCTGGGCACCTCTCATATGTACAGTATCAGGTCACAGTGAGGAACCAGTGCCGTTAGTACTGTCCGGGGATGTGCACATCTACCAGCAGCATGCACCTGGGCACCTCTCATATGTACAGTATCGGGTCACAGTGAGGAACCAGTGCTGTTAGTACTGTCCGGGGATGTGCATGTCTACCAGCAGCATGCATCTGGGCACCTCTCATATGTACAGTATCGGGTCACAGTGAGGAACCAGTGCTGTTAGTGCTGTCCGGGGATGTGCACGTCTACCAGCAGCATGCACCTGGGCACCTCTCACATGTACAGTATCGGGCCACAGTGAGGAACCAGTTCTGTTAGTACTGTCCAGGGATGTGCACATCTACCAGCAGCATGCACCTGGGCACCTCTCACATGTACAGTATCGGGCCACAGTGAGGAACCAGTTCTGTTAGTACTGTCCGGGATGTGCACATCAACCAGCAGCATGCACCTGGGCACCTCTCACATGTACAGTATCGGGCCACAGTGAGGAACCAGTGCTGTTAGTGTTATCCAGGGATGTGCACGCCTACCAGCAGCATGCACCTGGGCACCTCTCACATGTACAGTATCAGGCCACAGTGAGGAACCAGTTCTGTTAGTACTGTCCGGGGATGTGCACATCAACCAGCAGCATGCACCTGGGCACCTCTCACATGTACAGTATCGGGCCACAGTGAGGAACCAGTGCTGTTAGTGCTATCCAGGGATGTGCACGTCTACCAGCAGCATGCACCTGGGCACCTCTCACATGTACAGTATCAGGCCACAGTGAGGAACCAGTGCTGTTAGTACTGTCCGGGGATGTGCACATCTACCAGCAGCATGCACCTGGGCACCTCTCATATGTACAGTATCAGGCCACAGTGAGGAACCAGTGCTGTTAGTACTGTCCGGGGATGTGCACCTCTACCAGCAGCATGCACCTGGGCACCTCTCATATGTACGGTATCAGGCCACAGTGAGGAACCAGTGCTGTTAGTACTGTCCGGGATGTACACTTCTACCAGCAGCATGCACCTGGGCACCTCTCATATGTACAGTATCAGGCCACAGTGAGGAACCAGTGCTGTTAGTACTGTCCGGGATGTGCACATCTACCAGCAGCATGCACCTGGGCACCTCTCATATGTACAGTATCAGGCCACAGTGAGGAACCAGTGCTGTTAGTACTGTCCAGGATGTGCACATCTACCAGCAGCATGCATCTGGGCACCTGTCATATGTACAGTATCAGGCCACAGTGAGGAACCAGTGCTGTTGATACTGTCCGGGATGGTACATCTACCAGCAGCATGCACCTGGGCACCTCTCATATGTACAGTATCGAGCCACAGTGAGGAACCAGTGCTGTTAGTACTGTCCGGGGATGTGCACATCTACCAGCAGCATGCACCTGGGCACCTCTCATATGTACAGTATCAGGCCACAGTGAGGAACCAGTGCTGTTAGTACTGTCCGGGGATGTGCACATCTACCAGCAGCATGCACCTGGGCACCTGTCATATGTACAGTATCAGGCCACAGTGAGGAACCAGTGCTGTTAGTACTGTCCGGGATGTGCACATCTACCAGCAGCATGCACCTGGGCACCTCTCATATGTACAGTATCAGGCCACAGTGAGGAACCAGTGCTGTTAGTACTGTCCGGGATGTGCACATCTACCAGCAGCATGCACCTGGGCACCTCTCATATGTACAGTATCAGGCCACAGTGAGGAACCAGTGCTGTTAGTATTGTCCGGGGATGTGCACATCTACCAGCAGCATGCACCTGGGCACCTCTCATATGTACAGTATCAGGCCACAGTGAGGAACCAGTGCTGTTAGTACTGTCTGGGGATGTGCACCTCTACCAGCAGCATGCACCTGGGCACCTCTCATATGTACAGTATCAGGCCACAGTGAGGAACCAGTGCTGTTAGTACTGTCTGGGGATGTGCACCTCTACCAGCAGCATGCACCTGGGCACCTGTCATATGTACAGTATCAGGCCACAGTGAGGAACCAGTGCTGTTAGTACTGTCCAGGGATGTGCACTTCTACCAGCAGCATACACCTGGACACCTCTCATATGTACTGAATCGGGCCACAGTGAGGAACCAGTGCTGTTAGTACCATCTGGGGGTGTGCACATCTACCAGCAGCATGCACCTGGCCACCTCTCATATGTACAGTATCAGGTCACAGTGAGGAACCAGTGCTGTTAGTACTGTCCGGGGATGTGCACATCTACCAGCAGCATGCACCTGGGCACCTCTCATATGTACAGTATCAGCCACAGTGAGGAATCAGTGCTGTTAGTACTGTCCGGGGATGTGCACATCTACCAGCAGCATGCACCTGGGTGCCCCTCATATGCACAACATCGGGCCACAGTGATGAAGCAGTGCTGCAATTGTGTGCCCTTAAATTGAGATGTACAGCCCATGTGTTTTGATGCAAGCTGTCAGCATCACTGTACCATTATTTATTGGGTATCTCCCATTTCACTTTAGCAGGGATCAGCTGTAATATATGTTGTCCCTCAGGATGGTTAGCTACTCTGTCATGTGTCGGGTACATATTCAGGATGTACGGCCTGCGTGTTCTGATGTGAGCTGTCAGTATCACTGTACCATTATTTATTGGGTATCTCCCATTTCACTTTATCAGGGATCGGCTGTAATATATGCTTTCCCTCAGGATGGCTAGCTACTCTGTCATGTGCCAGGTACATATTCAGGATGTACGGCCCGTGTGTTGTGATGTAAGCTGTCAGCATCACTGTACCGTTATTTATTGGGTATCTCCCATTTCACTTTAGCAGGGATCAGCTGTAATATATGCTGTCCCTCAGGATGGCTAGCTACTCTGTCATGTGTCAGGTACATATTCAGGATGTATGGCCCGTGTGTTGTGCTGTGAGCTGTCAGCATCACTGTACCATTATTTATTGGGCATCTCCCATTTCACTTTAGCAGCTATCAGCTGTAATATATGCTTTTCTATAAGATTGCTAGCCACTCTATCATGTGCCAAGTACATATTCAGGATGCCTTTCGACTGTTCAGTGTTCTCCTTAAAGTTACATGCTGTGACAGGGTAGAATAGGACCCTGTCCCATTTGTTTTGGAGAAAGTGTGTAAACGTAAGGATCTGTATTCTTTCCTTTTCTGTCTCTTCTGTCTGGTTGTGCAACCAAATTTTTCTGTGAGACCTTCGGACTTGATCAACCCGAACAATCTCGTAATCCTTTGCCTCTCACTGTCTCTCTGTTTTCTCTTGCTGTCTGTTTCTCCTCCCTTGCATATATAAACCTGCTAATATAAAATTATGAGAATCAGTGTATGGAAATGCAGTTGATAATGAGATCACTTTTATTTAGAGAATTGTGTTAATGTTAAAATGTATATATGTATAATTTGAAATAACTGTAAAAAGCCAGAGGTTATTTGAGTTCAAATGCCTGAGCCTTTTGCAAAGGCTGGAGGTACCTCAGGAAGTTCTCAGTGTTCTAGCTGCTCCATAAATTAACAAAGAACAGGATGCTTGCAGAGGATGGGGGTTGGAAAAGACTGATAAAAACAGCTAAGCTGAGCTGTAAGGTAGATGTTTTTTTCCCCAAGAAAGATTTTTTACAAGAGTTTTTATTTTGCTACTTTACGTAGTTATTCGGATCAGGTTTATTTTATTTTATGTTCCTGTAACTACAAATAAACAGTTTTGTGGAATTTTACAACTACTCCTGGGTTTTCTCTATGCTCCCCGACCTGTGCCTTGACGACACATGTCTTAAATGTAAAACTATATACAGACACACAACTCAGCAGGTCATATGAGGGTCAGTGGAGTGTGTGTATCTGGAAATTCAATGTAACAAGTGTCATTGTGCGCTCCTGGAGCACACCCATTTTGTTCTCCCATGTGTGGCTAGCTTGTATCACTGCATAATCATGGGTATTCTATTATGGCTGTCACCCCCCCCCCAGACGAGGTGGAATACTGTGGTACTGCAAGTATGAGCATTCCATATTCACAATTTTCTGCTGGTACTGCACTCCCCAGAAACACAGTATGGGACTAAACAATGCACTGTTTGTATGTCCATGGATGCTCATGGTGACCTGCCCATGTGATGCCACTTTTGTTAGTGGGCCTCTGTGGCAGTATACCAGGTCACTATTCCAAGTCTTATTAAAGTAAGGCACATAAGCAATGTAAGGCAGGCACCCAATGGCTCACCTGATGGATTGATTACAACCAAGTTCAGGCCGTTTGTTTTGCACACCAGTGGAAGATTCTGCTTTCTTGTCTAGCCACTTTTTCCATATATATGTGTGGAAGAGGATGTGTATAGGGGAGCATAGAGGTGAAGAAGCAGGGCTTGGCTGTGGTCACCAAACCGGTTGGAAGCCCAGAATTTACTGTGGGGTGATGATGGTCCAACGCTTGGCTAGCCTTTACCTGTGAATTTTCTAGCCAGTGTTTCTTAATGTTTTATATCGAGTCACAGTGGTGGAGGGCATTACCAGTATTGTAACTCTGTGGCAAAGGACTCGACTCCATACCCAAAGCCTGCGATACCCTCCAAAGCAGATATTACTGCACAGTGCCATTCCCAGGTTTTATCTTGCAAAGAGAGCACCCAAGAGTAAGCATCCAGAGACTGCAGAGTGGCATCTCGGGGTGGGGGAGTGCCAAATTCCAGTACCAAACATATGAGCATACAGAATGTGCCAGCAGATACAGTGTTTATGGTCTGTCGAGTCATCTCTGGTGTGCAGCTGTCAGATAGTACTCTATGGCTACCTTCTCCCTCCCGTATCATAGTAACCCTAGCCCTTATACTATCCAGTTGAAGTTAGGGGGCTGGCAGTACAGCCTAAAGGTCCGAGTAATGAGCTGTGAAAAAGCTAGGTACATCCAGCAGACCAGACCAGGGTTTGATTCTTGCAACCTCCACTTGCATACTGTGTGACTCTGAGCAAGTCACTCAACCACCCAGGTCACCCCTGAAAACAGGCACTTACCCGTTTACTGAAGACTAATATAAAATAAATTGCCTGCCTCCTCCCTACTTCCAGTCTTCTGCAGGGGTACCATCTCTGCCCTCCTCCAGTCCCCAGGAACCTCCCTCATCTCTAGTGATTGGTCAAAGAGGCTTGTCAGCAGACCTGCTAGAACTTCCTTGAGTTCCTTCAACACTCTAGGGTGAATCCCATCTGGTCCCATTGCCTTGTCTGTCTTTACTTTTCCTAGTTCCTCCAAGACTCTCTCCACCATAAATGGGCTGGTGTCCACCTCTCACCCGCATACATCTTTCATCGTGAGTCTTGGCCCTGCCTATTCCTTGGTAAATACTGAGAAAGAAAAGTTTTCAGTACCTCAGCTTTTTAAGGTCATCCTCCACCCACCACCCTCCCTCTCCCTTTTTAGCCTAACAATATCATTTCAGGTCTTCTTCCTCTCGCTAACAGAGCAGAAGAAGGTCTTGTCCCCCTTCTTAATAGCCTGTGCTATTCCTTCCTCCATTCTTGCCTTAGCCCCTGACAGCTTTACCAGTTTCTCTCTGCTTCTCCAGATATTTTAGTCTCTCTTCTTCTTTCTGCGTTTTTGTATTTTCTGAATGCCTTACTTTTTTTTGCACTTTCTCAGCTACTGATTTTAAAGAACCACAGTTGCCACATCTTTCTTTTGCTTTTATTAAGCAATCTTGACACACTGACACAAGAGTGGCCCTAGGGGCAAGCCAGGAAATTATCAGCCTGTCAGTCTCACTTCCATAGTGGGTAAACTTATGGAGACAATATTGAAAGAGAGTCTGGTGTCGCTCCTCGAGGGTAATGACCTCCAGGATGTGCGGCAGCACATGTTCATCTTGGGGAGCTCTTGCCAGACCAGTGTAATAGAATATTATGACGGGTAACAAGAGAACTGGATATGGGTCATGCTGTAGATGTCTTGTACTTGGACTTCAGCAAGGCCTTCAATTCAGTGCCTCATTGGAGACTGGGGGGCTGACTGCTACGGGGGTGGGGATGAAGCTGACAAACTGGATAAGAAACTGGCTGCAGGGGAGGCTGCAATGGGTGGTAGTAGGGGGGAAGCTCTCGTCACCTAGACCACTGATAAGTGGTGTGCTGCAGGGCTCGGTGCTAGTTGGGTTCTTTATCTCACATACTGCACACGGAGTTGGGAGCAGCATTAGTGTGTTCATAGATTATGCCAAAACGTGGTCAGTGGTTGATGAAGAAGATGGGTGAAAACAACTACAAGAAGACCAAACCAAACTGGAGGTATAGTTGGAGAAGTGGCAGTTGGAATTCAATGCAAAAAAGTGCAAGATTATTCAATTCAGGGCAAAGAACCCAAGGAGGGACTACTGGTTAGGTGGGTGAGGCTGGGGATCACTGAGGAAGAGAAGGACCTAGGGGTGTTGGTAACAGGGAGCATGAACAACTCTGCCCAATGCAGTAAAGCAGCAGCTAAGGTGATCAGGATGCTGGGCTGTATCGCAAGGGGTTTCTCATCCAGGCATAGGGAGGTGATCCTGCCCCTCTACAGATCTTTGGTCAGGCCACACTTGGAGTACTGTGTGCAGTACTGGCAGCTGTATCTGAAGAGGGATATTAAATTTACTGGAACATGTGCAATGAAGGGCAACAAAGATGTTACAGGGGATTGAGACAGCATCTCAGGAAGGACATAGAATGGAAGCAGTCCAGAGAAGTGCAACAAACATTATACATGGACTACGCCACAAACCTTATGAGCAAAGACTCAAGGAACTAAACATCTATTCACTGGAGGAGAGAAGGGGGAGAGAGAGAGAATATGATAGAGACTTTCAAATACCTTAGAGCAATAAATGGGGCACAGGAGAGGAGCTTATTTCAGAGATGAAAGTGCACAAGGGGGCATAACATGAGGCTGGAGGGAGGGAGGCTCTGGGAATGCTAGGAAGTATTTTTTTACAGAGAGAGTGGTGGATCAGTGGAACAGCCTATCAGCGAAGGTGGTGGAAGCAAAAATAGTACAGGGATTCAAATGTGCATGGGATAAGCATAAGGGCACCCTGCTGTACAGCAGAGCGGGGAAAAGGCAGTCCAGATAAGAGTAGTACACTGGGGGCTGTAGAGAGAACTGCTTTTTTTTAGTCAGTGGATAGATATCCTTTGTTCTTCTAGTCCCAAACTCTGAAGAGCAGGAGCTGCAAACAGTGCAGTTTGTGGGGGTGGAGTCTGAAACAGAGGATCATGAAGCTTGAGGTAAGGAACACTGAGCTGCTGTGTAAACCAAACAAAGGAAAACATTAAAAAGACAAAAAAATAGGAAGGTGTCTGACTGAAAACTACACATGAATCATTGATATGGAGTTGTTTATTTCTAACCAAGGTAGGTTCGCCGGAACCTTTTTGACAAACTTAATTTAGTTAGCCATCATCTGCTGCTTGGGAGCCTTAGGAACATCGGCCTGGTGGATTCTCTGCTTCATTGGTTCAGTAGTCATTTAACTGGATGGCCCCTCAGGGCGGGTTTTAGTGGTAGCTTGTCTAGTTTTAGGATGATGGAACAGGGAGTGCCCCAAGGGTCTATCCTTGGGCCTCTCCTGTTCACTTTGTTTATTGACACCATTCCTTCCAAAAGGAAGCACATGAGTTGTCTGATTTATGCTGATGAGGAGCGTCTGCAGTTTATGCTCAAAGTGTCACGGTGGACAGGAAACAGTATGGCTGACTTGAATACCGTCAGTGTCATAACTGTATGTCTGTCCATCAGTAAAGTTTGCAAACAAGTCAGAGTATTTTTTTAACAGGAGGCTGTGCCCCCCACATACCCCATAAATAAATATAATCAGCTCCAAGGTTGAACAATATTGAAGAAAAAAACATTTTTTACACCATTACTTAGTGTACGACCTCAGAGATTTGTTAAGTGTCTTTTTTTTTTAATAGTGTGCATCATGTTTGCAGTATGCCAGAACTGAACCTCTGCTGCTTCCCTATTCCCTACCTCACTGCCTACCAGCCTAACCACTGCACCACTTGGACAGCGCTACCAGGACACTTTCACTTTGCATCTTTATAGTTTTCCATGCCGAGCGGCACATGAGTAGTCCCTAACACTACTCTCGAGTAGCTTGAGACTCTCGTCCGTCACATCACTTCCATTACGAGGTGTCCACCATGACACCTGCAGTATAGTAAGTAAGTAAGTAAAATTTATTTTTTAAGCGCTTTTCAATACCAAAGCACTGTACAAATAAAACAATTAAAATACATACATATAACACAAACAACAATAACAATATAATCACAATAAAATTACAGTAAAATCACTCTCCATATGCCTTTTGAAATAAATAAGTTTTTAATTCTAACTTAAAGCTCTCAACGGTCAGGCAGCTTCGTATCTGACGAGGTAGAGAATTCCACAGGGTAGGGGCAGCATAAGAAAATGCCCGTGATCCAGATGTTTTTAAACGAACCCTGGGAACCTCTAGCAATCCCTCGTTGGCGGGGCAGAGCGAGTGAGAGGGACAGTAGGGAACAAGGAGATCTTGGAGATACCATGATCCCTCTTCGTGTAGGGCTTTGTAGGTCAGTAACCCGACCTTAAAGGTGATCCGCCACTGAACCGGCAGCCAGTGCAGTTTGCGCAGCACAGGCGTGTTACGACTTCTCATAGATGTCCCAGTCAAAAGCCTGGCTGCTGCGTTCTGCACTAGCTGCAAGCGGCGGATATCAACCCCCAGTAGCCCTAGGTACAGGGCATTGCAGTAATCAAGATGAGAAGTAACAAAGGCATGGACCAGTGTCGGAAGGTCAGCCGGAGGAACAAGGTATTTCACCCGAGCAATATTCCTAAGATGGTAAAAAGAAGATTTGACAGCAGATGACACCTGAAATTTCAGGGTCAAACTGTCGTCAATAATAACGCCCAGGTTATGCACCTGGTCTGAGGTTGAGAGCTGGGCACCATCGATCCATACGCCCGAAGGAAGTCCAGCCCTACAACCCGCCTCAAGGTGACCTGGGTCCACCACCAACACCTCAGTCTTATCCGGGTTTAACCTTAGCCAGCTGGCACTCATCCAATCCTTGATCTCGGATAGACAGCTGTTAAGTATAGAGGCTGTATCTTCCTGTCCGGGACTAAAGGACAAATACAGCTGGGTATCATCTGCATAGCAGTGAAAACCCAAGCTGTATTGCCTGATAATGTCTCCCAATGGCAGCATATAGACAGCGAACAACATGGGTGCCAAAATGGAACCCTGCGGAACCCCACAGGGCAAAGAGACAGCGTCAGAGGAATAAATTCCAGTGATAACCCTCTGTCTCCGCCCCTTGAGAAAAGATTGAAACCATTGCAGAACCATACCAGACAGTCCGCAATAAAACCGCAGGCATTCCAAAAGCACACCATGATCCACAGTGTCAAATGCTGCAGAGAGATCAAGAAGGACTAGAATAGTACGAGCCTTTCGATCTCTCGCTATCAGGAGATCATTTAGAACCCGGACAAGGGCAGTCTCAGTACTGTGTCTTTTCCTAAATCCCGATTGAAGAGTATCATAGACATTGTGATTTGTAAGGTGGTCATCCAGTGCACTGCAACCACCTTTTCAATAATAAACCACAAGCAAGCCACTGAGGAGATGATTTTGTATTGTAGCTCAGCCTCTATGGAAGCAATAAATAGTAGGTTAAGTGAGGATTTTTGTGTATTGGGTAACTGGTTAATGAAAAATCAGTTATCCTTAAAAAGCATAAAAGCCAAATGTATGCTTTTTTGTTCCAGGCAGAGGTTAGATACAGCTTCTGATCTATTAATAATTGACTCTTCTGGAAATAAACTAGATCAGGGTACCCAATTTAAATATTTGGGTGTCCTGTTGGATTCAAACTTAACTTTTTGTATTTACATAAAATCTATTAGCCATCAGGTAAATCAAAAGCTGGAACCCTTATTCAAATTGCAATCCTTGCTGACTCTATAGGCAGGATGACAATAGCAAAGGGTGTCCTTCTGCCAATTTTAAATTATAATTCTTTTCTTTTCATAGATTTGACCAAGCAAGACTTCTCTGTTTTGAGATCTGCACAGTATATGTAGATTTACATTTAAGGGACCATATTCTACACAACACTGTGTACTGTACAAACATTCAGGATGGCTTCCATCAAGGCTGAGTAGCATGTATAGCTTACGTTATTTATTTGCTTTTGTTAACCGGGTAAGCACACTAGACAGCCAAGTGCCTATTTTCACGTGCGACCCTGACAGATAATGTCCTTTGCCAGAGGGAAATTTCTCCTTTTTATTCATTATTTTACATTAATAATAATTAGAATTAATGACAGGAAACTTGGTTTCAGTGAAATAGCTAGGTTTATGGTGCCTATAACAAAAATTAAAATGGGAGATCTTTCTTTTTCTTTCAGTGCTGCTAGAAATTGAAATTGGCTTCCTGCGTTGCTTTTTGGTAACAAGTTATCAAACTTTTAAAATTAAACTAAGGAAATATTTTCTTGGTCAGCGATATTGTAACTGTTTGACTGTGTTAGTTTGTACTGTATTTTTGCTTACTGTGTTTTACTATAGGTAACATCACAACTGTATTTTTATGGTCCCATGTCATGCATGAAAACGGGCCTTTGGCTCATTGCGTCTACCTGGTAAACAAAAGTAAATAAATAAATTTAAACATTATTTTTTGTTTTAAATAATTTTCTTTTTATATTCTTAGACCTGAATATTCTGGCTGCATTTGGTATGAATGTCACTAGACACCACCTGGAGAACATAACTTTTTCTTTCTTTTTATTTAACATGGCTTTTTCCCCAGCAGATCAGCACAGGTGGCTTCTCAGCCTGCTCCTGCCCTCTCTTGCCTGTCATCCACCACCTGAACCACCGAGCCCTGTATCCCCCATGGATTACCCCTCCCCACAGTGGGGCCAGGAAGGGAAGGGCCACCCCAGTCCAGATTTGTAGGCCAGGCAGATCGTCAGCCCCATGGAGTCTCCCCTCCCCATGGGAGGGCCAGGAAGGGGAGGGCCATCCCTCCCACCTGGAGAGACAATCCAGATTTGTGTGCCAGGCAGATTGTCAGCAGCATGGGGCAGAGGCAGACAGGGCTTCTTATAGCCTATGTCAGCCCACCTACCCCCATGGTAGCACATAAGCAGGCACACACAGAGGCGTATACATGCTATGGAACTGTGTTCCCTCCATTAGTATCACTTGGGCTGCTGGAACTATCCCCAGGCCTCCACCCTGGGGCAGCTTAGAGCCAAGTCAGCAAACCTTCCTCCACAGGAGAGGAGAGCTGTCTGGATGCTCAATCCTCTCCTTCCCCGGCTGACCACTGGTGACCCAGTCTCATTCCCGTACCCGGTTTACTAGCATGGTAAGAGGTAAGGCACCTAGCACCTCAGCCCTCTAAGCATTACCCCTTCCCCACTCATACACTGTAGCCTTCCCTTGTTTCACGCTTCTTTTACTGATCTGGGTACAGCCCCCCTCCCACTCAAGTGGCATAGTCAAGTCAAGTCACACTTTATTTGAACAGTGCCATATCCCTGAGGCTCTAAATGCATTACATGGATGTAATAACGGGAACATACATTTAAAAACAGTTCCATATCCCTGAGGTTCTAAACACTTTACATGGAAGAAGAAGAAGAAGAATCCGCATTTAGATAGCGCTTTTCATACATCCAAAGCGCTTTACAAGCAATGCTAGACTGGTAGTGAAGTGACTGAATGTGTGGTGGTGGCCATATCACACATTATCACCCACACACAGCCTGGATAATTGCATGAACTGGTTTATGGGAAGGGGAATGTTGGCCAGGACACCGGGAATGTTCCCTACTCTTAGCGAAGAGTGCCCTGGGTTCTTTTACTTCCACCTGGACACCCACCAGGACAACACCAGGATGGGCAGAAGGGACCTCGGTTTAACGTCTCATCCGAAGGACGGCACACCCCAGCAGTACAGCACCCCCCAATACTGCACTTGGATGCCAGCGATTTTTAGGTGCAAGTCCAATCCCGGTGTGGGGCGAGAACCCACGACCTTCTGGTCCAGAGGCGGATGTGCTACCAACTGAGCCATGCTGACACAGAGGTAATAACGAGAACATACATTTAAAAACAGTTGCGAATTCAGATTTGCAAACAGTGAACAAACAATAAATAAAACAGTTCCACCCAACAATATTAAAACTTCATTAAAAATATTAAAATTAATGGACATCAAACACCAGATGAAACAGATAGGCTTTAAAGCCCCACTTAAATGCATCCACGGAGGATGCCACCCTCAGAACTCTAGGTAAGGAGTTCTATAAAACTGGTCCAAGCACTCCAAAGGCGCTGTCCCCTGATGTTGTCAGCTGCACCCTAGGGACCACCAGAAGGCCCTCCGTGGATGACTAAGTGAGTGCACTGGGCAGGCATGTGTTAGGAGGTCAGTCAGGTAGCCTATACCTGAGCTATTTAGGACCTTTATAGGTGAGTAAGCCCAGCTTGAAGACAGTCCTCCACCTGACCAGCAGCTAGTGCAGTTCACGTAAAATCAAGGTTTTGTGAGTGGACCTGGAAAGGCCCATCAATAACCTGGCTGCAGCATTCTGTACTAGCTTCAGCCGATGGAGGTTGCCTCCACTGACCCCAAAGCAAAGAGCACTGCAGCAATCAAGCCTGGACATAACGAAGGCATGCACCAACGATGGTAGGTTGTCTGGTGGAATTAAGGGTTTAATCCACGCGACATTCCATAAGTGGTAAAATCCTCTGCAGATGACAGAAGACACTTGATGTTCTACTGTCAAGCCATCATCAAAAATTATGCCCAGACTGTGCACCTTACTGGCCACCTCCAAAGTGACTATACCGAGGAATAACCCAGTTCCTGGTCTAGAGTCGGCCACATCTCACTTGTGACCTGGCTCAATCATTAGTACCTCTGTCTTGTCTGGGTTGAGCCTCAGCCAGTTAGAGGACATCCAGGTTTGGATCTCATATAAGCAGTTATTCAGTAGCTCCACACTGTCTTGATGTTCTGGGAGCAAAGGACATATATAGTTTGGTATCATCTACATAGCAGTGAAAACCGAGACCATATGATATCACCTAGGGGAGCATGTACACCACAAACAACATGGGTGACAGGATTGACCCTTGAGGCAGTACACAGGCTTCAGCCAGGAGGAAACATTTCCCTTAACTACCAGTTGCTTCCTACCTATCAGAAAGGACTCAAACTAGCTGATTACCATGGTGCCAAGTCCACAGTGCTCTCTTAGGTGATCCAAAAATAACTAATTTCCTTGTTGTTCCTGCACTCTGCCTTTCAGAGCTGAATTAATCCTGTCCTGTCTTTGTAATCTCCTCTCCCCTTTTGTACTGTACATTATAGAATTTTTTGTCAGAAAAGGACTTGTAGGCCCTTCCAGGCTACCCTAGTTTTCAACACCTCAGACCCTGTTTGGTCACCGGTGTCCATCCCACCTCCCTTATTATGCCGCTTTGCCTGTTCCACGTATGCTTGAAACTTCCCACTGTTCTCTCCTCCACCACCTTTGCTGGCAGGCAGTTCCAAGAATCCACCACACTTTCTGTAAATAAATATTTCCTCACATCCCTCTTAACCCCCAGCTTAATTGCATGCCCCCATGTTCTGGTGCTTTTTCTCCCCTGAAGGAGACTCACCATCTGCACGTTGTTCATCCCTGTGAGGTACATATCTCTATCATGTTCCATCTCACTTTCCTCATCCTCAGGGAGCACATGTTGAAATCCCACAGTCTGTCCTTGTTTGGCTTATTGTATAGCCCCCCCAAATCCATTCTGGTAACCCTCCTCTGGATCGCTTCCAACCTGTCGGTGTCCTTGCAGAGGTGTGGCCTCCAGAACTGGACACAGTGCTGTAGGTTGGGTCTTACTAGTGAGCGATACAGTGGCAACACTGGCTCCCTTCTCCTGCTAGATATCCCCCCTCCCTATGCACCCTAGCATCCTACTAGCCTTGCCTGCTGCCCTGCCATCTTGGGACCATCAGATATGAGTACCCTGAGGTCTCTTTCTTGTGTGATGACTGTCAGTATCTGCCCTCATCTTATACACATCTCCTGAGTTTCCTGTCACCTGTGCCTGACTTTACACCTTCTGGCATTGAAACCTTGCTGCCACTCATTAGACCACTCTTTAGGTTCCCCAGATCCCTTTGCATTCTCATCACCCCTTTCTGAGTGCACACCTTGCCCTCCAGTTCCTCAGCGATGTCACCTATGAAGACACTGAAGAGGACCTGTCCCAGCACCAATCCCTGTGGTACCCCAGTAGTCACTCTCACATCCCCCAAATGTCTGCCATTTACCACCACCTTCTGCTTCCTATTTTTCAACCAGTTTAATACTCAGCTTATCACTTTCTCCCCAACTCCCAGGCTTCTTAGTTTCTTTACCAGTCTCCTGTGTGGCAGTGCCAAAGGCCTCACTGGTTCAAATAGGCCACATTTATTGCCCCCCCAATCCACCTTCTTACTCACCCAGTCAAAAAATCTGCGAGATTTGACCCCCCCCATGAAACCATGCTACTGGTGGTACTGCAGCCTGTATACCCCAGTTGCTCCATCAGCCTTTCCTTCGGTAGGCTCTGAATTAATTTCCCCATCACTGATGTGAGACTGTCTGGCCTGTAGTTGCTAGGCTCCTCCCTGCTGCCTCTCTTGTGCAGAGGGACCACATCAGCCCTCTTCCAGTCCTCTTTTTAAATTGTACATAGAGGTTTTGGCATGTATTTTTTTTTTTACTAGTGAAATATTGTGTATTTTTTATTACTATTCTTTCTGTAGTTCTGTTTGCAAATGGTACACTGTATGCAATTTCAGCTACCCTTTCAGAGTGTTTGGCTGCAATGTGTTTAACAACCTAAACTACCTCCATCTTCAGTGAGGTGCAGAACAATGTTGCTAGATGGGGTGGCTAGCACTGTGTTCAGCTCTTTTAGAACCCTTGGGTAAATCCCGTCCAGTCCTGTTTCCTTGTTCTCCATTAGGCCCTCCAGTCCCTTCTGAACTCTGTCCTCTGAAAATGGACTTGTGTCCACTCCCCCTGGAGCCTGTTGATACATGTTGCCCCCCCCCGGTGAAGAATCAGCAGAAGTACTCATTTAAAATTTTAGTGTTTTCCCAATCATCTTCTGCACAGCACCACCCACCCTCCTGATTCTCACTGTCCCATCCCTTTTTTTCCTCTCTTCGCTCGTGTACCTGAGGAAAGTCTTACCCTCCTTTTTTACCTCCTTGACAATCCTCTGCTATGTTTGTGCCTTAGCTGTCCTCACTCTCCTTCCTCCCACTCTTTGTTTTTCCCAGATATAGCTCTCTGTCCACATTTGTCTGTGTATCCTTGTACTTCCTAAATGCTGTTTGTTTTCTCCTTCACTGCATTTACCACCTCCACTGGGAAATAAAGCACCCTCTTCCACCTCCTTCCCTCGTTTGCTTCCTTCAGACATCATGCCGTTGCCTTAGCTATTTCTTCTTTGATCTGTTTCCATTGGGTCTCCTCTCGCCCTTGGCAATCACCCTCAATGTATTATTTACTGAGGTAGTCACCCATTTCTTTAAAATCTGCCCTCCTGAAGTCGAGGACCCTCATCGTAGTGTTTTTTCTCTTGCCCTATCCATATGCCAAAATACACAGTACAGTGATGGCTTGCACCCATGGGACTACCCACTGTGACATCTGCAATGCTGTCCCTGGTTGAAAATACCAGGCCCAGCACTGCCCCATTTCTGGTAGGTTCCATAACCAGCTGCCTGAGCAATGTCCCCTTAAAAGGTGTTGGGGATGGCCTTGCTTCTTTTTGTAGCTGCAGTCAGATTGCTCCAGTCTGCCAAGTATTGTTAACTGCTGTTGTTATCTGCATTTCGCCATTGTTTCCATATCCTTCCATACTGGTAGTAGTAACCTGAGTGGGGACTGACACCTTCTTGTGTGAAATGGAGGTACACCTTAACTCGCCCATCTGGAATACTGTATACAGGTCTGGAGTCCCCACCCAAAGTAAGTCAGGGACAGGCTGGAGGCAGTCCAGTGTAGGGTAACAAAAATGATTTGGGGACAGTATGGCAGATCTTATGAGGATCAACTTAGGGCACTGAACATACGCTCACTGGAGGCATGGTGGGGACATGATAGAGACCTTCAGGTTCCTGAAAGAAATGAACAAGATAGCCTGTGAGGAACTGTTTAGTAAGAATGGTGGATCAAAAGCAGAAGAGGCATGTTTGAAGAACCAGAACCACCAAATAACTAGCAGGTTGTAGTAAAAATAAGAGGGGAGCTCAGTCCCTACATCTGCTATGTTGCCGTGCTTTTATGGACTTGTGACCTGTGAGTGTTTATTACATTAAACTATTTGTGCAACGGATACTGGTGCCCAGCTTTTTTGTTTGACTGAAATTTGATTGGCTGGAGCACAATGTTCACTGTGGAGTGCTTTTTGTTTCTTTTGTAGTAAAAATAATCCTGAAGGGTTTAAGATAAGCGAGGCATTTGCCTCTAGAAAGTCTACCATTTTCAATTCAGTGATGCGTTTGAGTAGCTTCCTCCCTGTAGAGGTCGAGCTAACCAGCCTGCAGTTCTCTCGATCTGCCCTGTTCCAACTCCTGTGGGGTAGCACATCAACTGAGAACAACAATATGGGCGAATACATTTGAGCGACTGCAAAAGGAGTGACCAATACAGTGGCTTTACAAAATGAATGATTCTGCAATTACAGTGATCCCCAGTGTCAAGGTGCAGCATAGATTTAGAATCCTAGTAGTAAGTATAGTAATTTATTGTTCGACACATAGGTCATTACAAGTACAAAGTTTAAAAATTCACAAGAAGACAATACAGTGATTAAAAATTCAATTAAAATCCAAAGACAGTTAAATAAGGCATCTCACATGTACGGCTCAATACATTTTTACAAAGGTCAGAGCTATTTGTACAAATAAGCATCTCACATGTACCTCTCAATACATCCTTATAAAAGTCAGAGCTAGTTATGCAAATAAACCTACGTAAATATTCAGGCATTATTGGAAGAAGCTATATATTACCTCCAAGGTCCCCCAAAACTATAACTTTATCTTCTGGTTAAAGTAACTGAACTAGCAGCACACTGTTCCCTTCTTTTTATCATAGATTTAGTATGTCTATATTATGATCCTATCCTATAGAATGGGGGGTACGGGGGGCACAGCCCCCATGGGTGGGGTGCAGAGGGCGAGCAAAAAACAAGGATATGTGTTTAATTGCCTGACTGCACCTGTTGATGATAAGAAGTGTAACAGGTGCAGGCGGGTGATAAAATGGGTAATGAGTAGGCTAGGACATACCTGAACATCTGACATAGGGATTGGTAGAGATTTTATCCCAATATACAGCATGTAGCCACTTTGATTATTTACTTGGATTACTGAATAATTTCCAGCTAAAGGTTTAGATATGTAGCTGTAATGTGCTTTGCTCTGTGTATTTTTCTTTTTTTTAGTCTTTGGTAACCGGGTAGGCCCACTAGGCACAAGTGCCTCTTTTCAGGAGCGACCTGGGAACACTAGAGAGTTTAAGTAACTTGCTTGGAGTCGCACGTTATGCAAGTGGTGGTTGTGGGAATCAAACCCAGGTCTGCTGTATATGCCAAGCTCATTCACAGCTCATTACTCTAAGCTCTAGGCTATACTGCCAACTCCAGCATTGCTTAAATTGTGTTTGCTCATATATATTCACTCAATTGGCATGGTATCCTCCTATGGAGGAGGGTGATGTCAGCTACCCTGCAGTTAGCCAGGACCACCCTATGTAACAGGTGAGCAAATCTAGTAGAGACATTGTGAGTTCCTACTCTAATTCTTTTAGCACCTTAGGATACAACCTGTCCAGACTGGGAGACGTGTTCATCCTCTATGCTCCTAGCTCCTTAAGCAACCTTTCCCCTAGTTCTGGTCTAGATTCCAGCTTCTGCATACCCTCTATATTAACCTGCCCTACACAGTAAGTTGCTCCCACCATCCACTGTGAACACCAAGCAAAAGTATTCATTGAGGATGCCAGCCTTCTTCCCATATTTGTTTACCCAGTTCCTCCCTGACTGTAATCCCACTATGACCTCTTTTGTCTCTCCCTTCCCTTCTCTTCTCTTCAATATTCCAAAATAAGTCCTTGTTCTCTTCAGTGCTATCATTTGTCCATAACTCTATGTCTGCCTTTGCCTTCCTGATGGCTTTATTGGTCTCCTTTAGCCTTCCTAGGTATACCTCCCTATTGCCCCCAGATTGATCCTTCTTGTACATTTTTCATGTTACCATTTGTGCTCTTACTGCTTCTCTCACTTCTCTTGTACACCAAATTGGATTTATTCATTTTGTGGGTTTTTTTCCTTTCCTGCTTCAGACAAGCTTTGGAGACCTCTGTCAGACACACTTTGATGTTCCACTCTGTCTATTTCTCATCCTATATAAATTAAAGAGGGTATCCACAGGATTACAAATATATATGCCAAGTGGGTGAGCAAGAGGAAAACGAGACCACCATGGTTCTCAGAAGAATTGGTGGTAATAGAGCAAAAAAGATGGTATTTAGAAGGTACAAAAGAACACAGAGGGAGAAGGATTGGCAGAGTTACCAGGAGAAACAAAGGGAGACAGCAAAGAGGGTTAGGGTGGCAAAAGAACAAACAGAGAAAAATATTGCAAAATCGGTAAAAAAGGGGAATAAAACATTTTTTTTAGATATTATAAATGAAAAGCGAAAGACCAAAGGAAGGTGGCAGAGGACCTCCAAAAAGCAGACATACTGAACAAATACTTCAGAATTTACCGAAGATGGAGTGCATAACAAGCCACTGGTTAAGAACAAGGGCATTAAGGGATGGGAGGTTTACACCAGTCCCTTATGATAGAGTCCTTAGGGAACTAGTGCAATTAAAGTGGACAAGGCAATGGGACCTGACAAGACGCACCTCAGGATGCTGAGGTAACTTGGGGAGGAACATGCTACACCTCTGGCAGCCCTGTTCACCCTGTCATTGGAAACAGGAAAGGTGCCGGGGGACTAGAGGAGGGCAGATATAGTCCCACTCCACAAGAGTGGAAAATGGGAGGAGGCAGGTCTGTCAGCCTGATGTCAGTTGTGGGTAAGGTAATGGGATCGGTACTTAATGAAAGGATTGGGGAATACCTTGTTGCCAGTGAGACAGCATGGTTTCACAGGAAAGAGGTCTTGCCAGACTAATCTAATCAAGTTATTTGACTGGGTAACCAGGGAAGTGAATAATGCAGGAGCTGTCGACATGGCCTACTTGGATTTCAGTAAGGCCTTCAACACTTTTCTGCATAGGAGACTGGAAAATAAAATAGACTGCCTGGGAGTAGGGACTAAACTACAGTACAGTAGTTAAATGGGTAGAGAGTTGGCTAGGAAAGAGAAGTCAGAGGGTGGTAGTAAATGGCATCCACTCTGGAGTGGGCGAGGTGACCAGTGGTGTGCCACAGGGGTCAGTACTAGGCCTAGTTCTCTTTAATATAGTTACTGATGACATCACAGATGGACTGGAAGGGAAAGTATGTCTATTTGCAGATGACACAAAACTCTGCAACAGAGTAGACACACGGAGGGGGGTAGAAAGAATAAGATGCAATCTAAGTAAGCTGAAAGAATGGTCATACATCTGGCAGTTGGGTTTCAGTGCCTAAAAAGTGCAAAATCATGCACTTGGGGCTCAGTTATCTAGGAGCACTGATGGTCCTAAGTCACAAGCTGTTATATTAACAAGAAACAGCATTTATTGGTGATCCATCTAATTTCGTGAGGACCTCGAGTGTTATATATAGACTGTCAGCACTGTTAAACTCTGGGCTATCATCTGCTCTGCTTGCCACTCGAACAATTGTTCAACTGCTGGATTTGTGTTGTTGTTGCAGCATAAACTGTTATTGTACACAGTGCTGGAGCTATTTTTATTGTTGTTATCAGTGACATTTAAAAGTGAATTGCACTGCTGTGTCTTTTATGAGTGAACTGTGCTGCAGTTACTTAATTACCTGTGCTGTTGAAGCCGGTCCCAGGTTTTCCCTAACTGCACTCCCTGGCAATGTGTGTTACTGTGGCAACTATACACATCCTTGCATTGCCCATCTCCCACAGCCTTGCGCACACTTTTCTCTGATTGCTGGTGGCAGCCCAGTCTGTGGGATCGAGAGATTTAAAAGCATCAGGCTGCTAAACGCAGCAGCGTTTACAGTGGCAGCTTAAGCGGAGAGGTGGGAACAAGTGCTCCCGGAGTCTGAGGGAGTCAGAGGTAGCCGAGGAGCTGGAGCCAGAGGGTTCTGTGCAATCTAGGAAGCGTTAGTTATTTGAAAGGCCTGATCATGATAGTTATTAGGGCCATTATTGTTAGTTGTGGTATTATATAATTGTTCTTATTATGTGGGGATATTGTATGTTTGCAAGCTTCGCTAACTAGAATAGAGTTAAGTGGTTCATCTCTATTTACCCTTGGCAGAAGCTTTTATCAGAAAGACAGAGGGAATGTTGTTTTTTTCTTAAGACTATTTGTTTTCGGTTACTTCTGCTTGCTGGGGATGTTGAATTGAACCCCAGGCCAGTGGACTTGGCTAATACTGATGCCACTCCCTCTATTCCTGGTATACAATACATGGTCTTAAACTGATACATTTGAACACTCAGAGTTTACTGCCTAAACTGGCTGACATTGAAAACATTGCTCATGCCTACAAACCTGATTTAATTATTGTTTCTAAAACATGGCTGAAACCTAACTTGGGTGACCATTTGTGTGCACTCCCAGGGTACCGTACATAGGGGCTAACAGAAAAGGGAAGAAGAAAGGGGGTGGGGTAGCAGTTTATTTCAAGGATCACTTTCAGGTTACTGTTTTGAGTTGTGTGAAAAGTGTCTGCCAGAATGACTGGCTGGTTGTATGATTGGTTTGGAGGGTACCAAATTAGCTAGGTGGCATGTATAATACACCAGACTGTGGTATTGCAGGCCTGAAACATCTGTTGGTCTGTATTTCTAAATTTGTGGTGGCCCTGACATCATAATGCTTGGTGATTTTAATGTAAACTGGGCGTTGTCCGATAGCTTAGATTTAGATAATTTATTACAGTCTTTCTCTCTGTTCCAGCTTATTTCTGATCCCAGTAGGCTAAATATAGCCATAGGTAAGCACTCTATCTTAGACTGGGTGGTCACTCCCAGTCCCCAGAGAGTGTCTTTGGTTGGGACTTTCCCTGACTCTGCCAGAGACCACCAAGCTATTAACTGTGTATTAAACTTCAAGTGCTCCTGAGTCCCTTCCCATCTTCTGCAGTTTAAGAATTTTAAGCTGGCTGATATGTCTGCCTTACATGTACATATGTTGGAAATTGATGGGTCCTTTTTGGACTGCATACCAGATCCCAGTAATGCATTTGACTTCTTTTGTAAGTTAATAATAATAATAAAAATACAACTTTATTTTTGTGGCGCCTTTCAGGAGCCAAGGCACCTTACAATGAATTAAAACATATCGTGGTACACAACACATAAATATTATAAAACAGGAAATACAGGTAAATTAAATTCATCAGTCACTGAAAGCTTGTTGCCAGAGGTATGTTTTTAACACTTGTTTAAATCCCTCCATGGTCGCGCACTCCTGTAACTGATGGGGTAGACAGTTCCAAAGGGATGGGTCCGCATGCATAAATGCTCGGCCCCAGAAGATTTTAAATACACCCTTGGAATCTCTAGCAACCCCTCATCAGCTGAGCAGAGTGATCATTCAGGGCAATAGAGTACCAGAAGCTCTTTCAGGCAGTCCTGGCCCTGTCCGTGAAGGGCTTTATAGGTCAAAAGACAAATTTTAAAGGTAATCCGCCACTGTACAGGCAGTCAGTGCAGACCGCATAGCACCAGAGAAATATGACAGGACCGGGAGGTTCCTGTCAAAAGTCGGACCACAGCATTCTGCACTACCTGCAAGCAGCGGATTTCCATCCCAGGATAAGTGTGATATCAAGTCATTGTCTAATCATCTGGGGTAGTTACAGACTCTACTGACATTTCAAATCTGTTTGTATCAAACTTTTCAGATTTATTTAGCTATTATGACAGCGGGCTTAAGATACCTGCTACAAAACCACCTGACCCACTTCCTAGACCCCTTTTTATTATTGTTCTGTTTCTTGGAAAGAGGTCTTTAAATTATTGTTGACCATACCTGATAAATACTGTGGGGACGGTTTAGATGGCCATTTTATTAGACTTATAGCCCCCTATATTGCTGGTCCTTTGTGCTCTATTTTTAATTTAAATTTAATTTCATGCTCCTTTCCCTCTAAGTGGAAATGCTCTAGAGTTGTTCCTATTCCCAAAAAATCGGAGGCATCTGGGTTAGATGATTTTTGCCTAATTTCTATTCTCAATCCTCTGAGTAAATCCCTTGAAAAAATTGTCAAGAAACAAATGTGACTTCTTACTTACAGAAGTACGATGTACTCTGTCCCAAACGCCATGGCTTTCAGCCTAATCACGGTACCGAAACTACCTTAGTCTGGTTCACGGATGCTGCCCTTTGAGGTTTCAGTAATGGTCTTATCCTTGGAGTGGTGTTCATGGACCTGACCAAGGCATTTGATTTAATAAACCACTTACTGTTCTGTGTAAGATTGGGTGAATTGGGAGTCTCTGAAAATGTGGTTGCTTGGTTTAGAAATATTTATCTAATCATTTACTTTTTATTACTGTAAGTTCTTCTACCTATCCCATACACTCTGGTGTTCCCCAAGGGTCTATTTTGGGTCCTCTTTTGTTCTCTTTGTTCATTAATCCCTTGCCTTCTATTTGCTTAACCTGTGATAGTTTACTTTATGCTGACGATTTGATACTTTTTACTCAATCTCAGTCATTAGCATCTTTAACCCTTGCAGGGCTGCGGGCTGATATATCAGTCCAGAACTCCAATACGTTCTAATTCTGTTGGCAGTCTAAGGGTTACCTTATTGTTTGGAGCAGGGCTTCCTTTCAGTTTGTCACTGGTTTGGTGAGAATGCTTTGTTTTTGAACTCTTCCAAGACCAAAGCCATGTTGTTTGGGACTCTCTTTCATATGTGTAGCAATCCTAGTTTAGTTGTTCGTGGTGTCTATGGGGTTCCTCTTGAGCAAGTTTATGAATTTATGTTCTTGGGGGGCCTTGTTGGACCCCAGCCTGTCTTTTTAAGCTCAAGTTAGAACTATTAGTCATAAGATTAATCAAAAGCTGGGTGTAATTTATAAATGGAAACAATATTTTCTCCTAAGACTAGAAAGGGCATAGCAATTAGGGTGTTTCTACCTCATCTAGATTATGCTGGAAGCCTTTATTATAAACTGTCATGGAGGAAAATCCAGGCTTTATTAGTAGTATATAATAACATTTGATGTTTTGTGTTGGGAGTTCCCCCTCGTACACACCATTGTTTGCTCTATTTTTCCCTTGAATGGTCACCACCTAATGCCCGTTCTATGTATTTTGTTTGCTGTCTAATATTTAAATCTCTTTTTGAGACAGAAAAGTTTCTTCTAACTGAATTGCTGAGTGTCTGCTGTTTTACATTGAATCTTAGCTCTTTCAGGGGAGCTCTTCTTCTTAACAACTCTTTCTTTGAAACAGTTTGCCTAAGGATTTGAGAACTGATTGCTCTCTTGATAGTTTTAAAAGAAAGTTGGAAGCATGGTTGTTTGCTTTACATGATTGTAAATGTTTTTAATTACTTGTTGCCTTTGAATGTGTATTTATATTGTTTGTTTTCTACTGCTGTAATTGTGTTCAGGTTGGAAGTGAAAAAGGGCATGTCTCAGTGTCTTTACCCAATTAACCAAATAAAAACAAACAAGCATGCAGCATATCAACTGAAAGGGGGGGAACTAGCAGTCACGAAGCAGGAAAGGGACCTGAGGGTAATCATTTTGGATGACCTGAAGGTAGCTAAACGGTCTTACAAGGCAGTGGGGAAGGTAGGATGCTGGGCTGCCTAGGCAGGGGAATCACCAGCAGAAGGAGGGATGTAGTGATACACCTGTATAGGTCACTGGTGAGACCTCCCCCCCCAGAGTACTGTGTCCAGTTCTGGAGGCACCATCTCCAAAAGGACATAGCTAGGGTGGAGAGAGTACAAAGGAGAGCAATCAAAATGGTGCAGGGCCTGCATCAAAGGTCCTATGAAGAAGGGCTTAAGGAGCTGAATTTGTACTCCTTAGAGGAAATAAGGGAAGGGGGATATGATAGAAATATACAGATACTTTACAGGTAAAAACAGGGTACAGGAAAGCAGCATTTTTCAAAGAAAAAGATGCACAAGGACAAGGGGTCACACTATAAAGCTGGAAGGGGGGAGCTCAAAGGAAATGTAAGAAAGTATTTGTTCACAGAGAGGGTTGTGAATACATGTAACAGCCTCCCAGCGGAGGTTAAAAAACTTACGGGATTCAAGAATGCATGGAATAGGTATAAGTTTCAAGTTTATTTCACAAGGAAAAACTCCATTGCACAAGCTCATTTACAAGTAGGTACTGACAATGCTGAAGGGGACAACAGCATGGTTCAGGAAAGTGCAAATATACAATTACAGAGAATTTACATATATACAAAACAGATAGTAGCATAATGATGCAAATATGGAAAATATAAAATTAATTTGGAGGAACAGTTTGAGCTTATGCAGGGTTAAGTTTGCATAGCTTACAATGGCAGCCATCAGTTAAGCGCTTTTGATCAGGGATTTAAGCATATTGAGAGAAACTAGTTCAGAAAGCTTGAGGAAGGATAGGAACATAGACTTTGACGGCAGATAAGGACTACTTGGCCCACCTAGTCTTCCCATTTCCCTACCTACAGGATAAGCTGCAGATCCTAGTTAAGCAACAGCCTATTTCTTCCTACCCCCCACAAAAATTGCTTTATGTCTGTCCCATGCATTCTTGAATTCTTCCACAGTTTTAGACCCCAAAACCTCCTCAGGAAGGCTGTTCCATGTGTCCACCACTCTCTCTGTGAAAAAATACTTCCTCACATTGCCCTGAATGCCCCCATCTTCAAATTGTGTCCGCTTGTTCTTGCACATCTCTTTTTCTGAAAGATGCTACCCTCTTGGACTTTGTTGATTCCACTGAGGTACTTAAAAGTTTCTATCATGTCCCCCTCTCCCTCCTTTCCTCAAGGGTATACATACTAAGCTCCTTTAGTCTCTCCTCGTATGTCTTCTCTCGCAGACCCTGTACCATTTTAGTTGCCCTCCTCTAGACTGCCTTTATCCTGTCTATGTCCTTGCGGAGATGGGCTCTCCAGAACTGGATGCAGTACTCCAGAGGGGGTCTCACCAACTATCTGTACAGAGGGATTACAACTAACTGATTTCTGCTGGTGATGCCTCTCCCTATACATCCCAGAATTCCCCCAGCCCTTCCTACTGCCTTCTCACATTGCTTCCTAACCTTAAGGTCATCTGATATGATCACCCCTAGCTCCCTTTCCATTTTTGTTGTTTTTACTACCTCCCCCCATTGTGTAATCTTTCCCTGGGTTTTTGTTTCCCAGGTGCATTATTGTGCACTTCTTTGCATTGAATCCAAGCTGACATACTTCTGACCATTCATCCAACCTTTCCACACCTCCTTGTGTATCAACCCTGTTGCAGATCTTTGTGTTGTCTGCAAAGAGGCATACTTTTCCTTCCAGTCCCTCTGCAGTGTCACTCATAAAGAAATTAAAAATGACTGGACCCAGTACTGAACCCTGTGGTACCTCACTAGTAACCCCTCTTTCTTCAGAGTGGACTCCATTTACAATTACCTTCTGTGTCCTGTTGTCCAACCAGTGTTTTACCCAGGCTACCACCCTGGGACCCACTCCAAGGCTGGTTAATTTGACTATTAATCTTTTGTGTGGGATTGTGTCAAATGCCTTGCTAAAGTCTAGGTAGGCCATGTCCACAGCCCCTCCCTGGTATCCTACTTTGGTTACCCAGTCAAAGAAATCAATTAGATTCGTCTGACATGACCTTCCTGCTGTGGACCCATGCTGCCTTGGGTTCTGTGCCTCTAGGTACTCAACAATTCTTTCCTTCAGAAGTGATTCCATCACTTTCCCTACCACAGAGGTCAAACTGACAGGTCTATAGTTTCCTGCCTCTGTCTTGGTCACACTTTTGTGAAGGGGAATCACATCCGCCTTCCTCCAGTCCTCAGGTACCACACCATCCTCCCATGGTTTGTTAAAAAGGGTAGTCAGTGGTTTCACTAGTTCTCCCCTTAATTCTTTCAGAATTCTGGGGTGAATTCCATCAGGCCCCATTACTTTGTCCACCTTCAGTTTTAGGAGTTCTTTCAGAACCCTTTCTTTTATGAAAGGACTGGGATCGACCCCTCCTATCCAGAGTGCTTCTGTTAATTGAATTAGGTACCTCCCCCTCCTCCTCTTTTGTGAATACTGAACAAAAATATTCATTCAGTACCCTTGCTTTTTCCCTGTCCCTCTCTGCCCACCCACCGTCCATTCTATTCAGCCTCACCACTCCCATCATGTCCTATTTCTGGCCCCTTCACTGTTGTTTGGAGTCCTTACTCTTTCCTCTGTTTTTTTTTTCTCCCTACTTATTTATTGCCTCTGTGCCCTTTAAGCTCCTGATCTTCCTGTTCTGAGACCAGAAGATCCTGTATTTCTCAGTAGTCTCCCTACTTGCTCAGAGTCAGACCTCCAGCAGCTGGGGGAGGATGGAGAGCTACTCTTGCCCTTCTAGAATGGTGAGTGTTTGGTGGCTCTGTGACCACTCACTTCCTGCTCCCAAACAGGAAGTTTCTGTTGTCAGTCAAATCCTGTGTCTATAAAAATAGAACTGGCTTTGGGTGGAGGGGAGTGAAGGAGGGATATGTAGTCCCAGTAGAAAAGTCTAGTCACTACGGCTGCTCCTTGTCCTGGTGTTCTCTGCCGATTCTCTGGCAGAAGCTGTCTAGGGCAGAGTTTAAATCTGACTTTAAATCTGGCTTCCTTCTAGCTAAACCACTCCCCCTACTTAGCAGATCTTTCTACACTTAGTTAAATAGCACAGATTTTAGTTTTGTTCCAAGCTGAGGGAATGGCATAGCTGATGGTATCTTTAACCAAGGCAGGTGCGAAACTTATAGATCTAACAAGATAACAAAAAATTGTGAGCAAATAGCTGAAGGCACAATGATGTAGGGACAAGATATAAGGAGGGAGTTTATTCAGGAGCATTTTAGAAGTCTGAATGCAGCTGTGAATCATTCTGTTAGTGGAAAGAGATGACCAGCCCACCACAGAGTAAAGGGCACAGTGATGAATTCTGGATGGTGCATTCAGTATAAAATGAATAGCACAGTGAAATAGGATATCAGTGCCATGCAAAGTGCAGCCCTACTCCCGACGCACTTTGGTAGCAACTGCCTGCCTGCAGAATTTGCTGTAAACCTAGAGTGGCTGCTTTAAGATGGCGCCAATGGCTAATGGTCCTGTTTGTACCTTAGTGTTGCCTGGAAGGGGGACTGCATCCTGCAGGTGCCCTAGCAGCCCACTACCCCAGAGTGCTGTGGGGAGCTGAAACGAAAGGAGAGAAGGAGAGGTTAAAGAGCCATGGGACACAAAAGGCTCTCAAAACATCCTATGACAGTTTAGGCATGGAGGAAGGGGGCAGCAGATAATCGGAGCAAGGGGGTGGAGGTAGAGAAGTACATCAATACAGCCCTGAGACAGACTTAATAAGGCACAGGAAACTCTAATTTAGCACAACCGTGCACCAACTGATTTAGCTTAGTCTTAAACAAACTGCCACAAAGGTTCTTCAGATAACAGGTGCTGTATTAAACACATTCAGTGCAGCAAACGGCGTCTTAAAGTAACTAGGTCATCAGGTAAAAACATTCAGTACTGCAAACATAGTCTTAAAGTAACTAAAGCTTCAAGTAACAACAGTAGTGCACAGATACAGCCCCCGGCATACATTCAATACAATCAGAGCTGTTCTGCTGATGTAGTTTGGTAGTGACTGCCTGTCTGTGGAGTTTGCTGTAAACCTAGCATGACTGCTTTAAGATGGCACCAATGGCATGCTACTCCTGTTTGTACCTCAATGTTGCCTGGAAGGGGAACTGTGTCCTGTGGGTGCACTAGTGACCCTCTGCCTTAAATGGAGTGCTGTGGGGAGCTTAATCTTGCTTGAAATGGGGACTGCATCTTGCAGTTACCCCAGCGACCCTCTACCTCACATGGAGTGCTGTGGGGAGCTTAATGTTGCCTGAAAGGGAGACTGTGTCGTGCTGTAGCCCTAGTGACCCTCTACCCCAGACGGAGTGCTGTGGGGAGCTTGATGTTGCCTGGAATGGGGGACTGTGTCCTGCAAGTGCCCTAGCAACCCTTTACCCTGAATGGAGTGCTGTGGGGAGCTTAATGCTGCTTGGAAGGGGACTGCATCCTGCAGGTGTCCTAGCGACCCGATTCCATATGATAAGGGCAACGCAAGTACAGTGAGCATCAAAACGATGATTACTGTACATAAAAGCACCTGCAGTTAGGGCGACATGAAATAAAAAGTGACCTACAACAACAACGAATTTTGCATAAATTTTGCATCCTGAGAAATGTGCTTACTGTAGTCACTCTACAACAGCAGCTCAGACTATTGGTCTCAACGCACCTCCAATGCGTTTTATCTACAATCCCCTTATTACAGTGGTACAGGAATCCACCTTAAAGCAGCAGACATTTTCCCTTCTGGAAAACCAGGTACTGCGCTGCCATCTTTCTTCAGCTTCCATATTACTAGTGCACCTTTCCAACCTTTATTGATGTGGGGGGCTCTGCCCCCCAGAGCCCCCGCTATTTCTATAGATACCACTCTGAAATGCACTTTGCCACTTGGGATTACACTAAGATGAAATTGATGAATTTTACCTGTTGCCCTTATTTATATGAATATGTCACCAGTTATGTAATTGCTCAAATGTCATCACCCTTTTGCCATCACCCAAATAAAGTCACCCTTAGTACATGCTACCAGTGATCCTCTACACCAGACAGATTACTGTGGGGAGCTTAATGTTGCCTGGAAGGGAGACAGCATCTTTCAGGTGCCCTAGCAACCCTCTACCCCAAACGAAGTGTTGTGGTGAGCTTAATGTTGCCTGGAAGGGGGACTGCAACTTGCAGGTGCCCTAGTGACCCTCTGCTTTGAACAGTGTGCTGGAGGGTGGTACAACGGGATCTTGAAAGTAGCGTTACAAGGGGCTCTTGAAAGTTAGGTATGGGGAAGTCTGAAGACTAAGTAGGGTCTACGGTGTAGCTGTAGAGAGACAAAAACAGGGCAGACTGGATAGGCCATTAGGTCTGTATCTGCCAACATCTTCAATGTTTCTGTCCCTTCCACTTCCTCAATTTGTCACAGACGATCCCCCCCATGTCTTCAAAATCTGCTGACCTTAAATTCAAGACCACTGTCTTTGACTTGGGTTGTTGGTTTTCTAGGGCTATAACTGTACTACACTGAGTTATGATCACTTATCCCCAGGGGCTCTTTTACTCTGGCCCCTCCTACTGCATCCTGATCTGACAGCACCAAGTCGAGGATGGCTCCATCTCTGGTTAGTTCCATCACCCATTGTACAAGAAAGCCATCCTGCATTTAATCTACAAGAGCTTGGCTCTTGGCACTCCTAATCCCCCAACATTTCCCAATCTGGTAGACTTTCCTCCATTTCTATTGTGTTTCCATAGTAGTTGCCCTTATGATGTGGTCCTGCTAGTGCCCGTCAGCCCTCCTTGAACTGAGTTGGTGATCTTTATGCACCACCAGCAGCACTCTGAGGTTCTTGCCTACTTAATCATCTGAGCCCAAATTCATTCTACCCCTATTCCCCAAGATTCTTATACTCTTTTGATTTTATACAGTCTCAGTGTTCAGCGTAACCCCTTCTCTTGCCCATTTTCTTGTCTGTTCAAAGTAGGATACCTATTAGAATAGCAAGGTCCCAGTTGGGATTTTGTCACTCATATTTCCATGATGACAACTATGTCCAGCTGGGCTTGTATCACCATTGCCTATAGGTTCCACACTTTATTCTCAAGATGCCTGATGTTCAGGCAGACTACGTTCTTCTTGCTAGGTCTCTCGCCTCGCATGGCTGACTCTCTCTCCCCCTCTCTAATGTCATTATTCTATCTCAGCTTCCCCTTTACTGCCTCATATTACATTTTCTACCTACACTATCTTTACTTGTTGTGGGAGTGCCAGCAAAGTCCCTTAGTCTTTTAGATTGTGGATCTTGTGTAAAAGTTGCAGATTTCTCAATGTGTGCTGTGAAACCAAAAGCAATTAAACACATCTCCTGTCCTTTCAGGTACCAGAAACCTTTCAAGATGTTGCTGTTATTTTTTCTGAAGAGGAATGGAAGATGCTAAGCAAACAGGAGAAGGAACTTCACAAGGAAGTGATGGTGCAGAACTATGAAACCATGGTTTCAGTAGGTAAGGATCAATTTAGTCTCAGGAGAGATCTTTATTCTGAAGAGGATGGGCTTACTTTAAAAAATTTAAAGTGTGATGGCATGTTGGGAGACATGATGAAGAGAGTAGCATAGGGGTTTTGTTATAACATTTCTGTACCTTTCTAAAAAATGCAATGTTAAGTACATTGACCCATAGAAACATAGAATTTATCAACATCACTGACCCATGTATAAGTCAAGACAAAATTCTTTATTACAAAAAAGC
This sequence comes from Neoceratodus forsteri, assembly GCA_016271365.2. NCBI lineage: Eukaryota > Metazoa > Chordata > Ceratodontiformes > Ceratodontidae > Neoceratodus > Neoceratodus forsteri. The sequence continues at coordinate 494,244,152 of CM057457.1, forward strand.
CGGCACATTGCTTTCAAAAACAAAAGGGCAACATGTTCATAAAAATAAATTTCATTGGTACACTTGTACCGGTACTTGCAGTCCTGTTTTTAAATTAAAAGGCAGTCACCGTCCTCCTGTATGTCAGAAAAGCTGAGCGCCACTTAATTTTCAGCCATGAACTTCTTGGTTAGAACATCAGTAAAGGGACTGTCCTCATCCTCAATTTCAGGTTCTAGCTGAAGCCAAAAAAGTGTCCATACTAGTGCAATGATATTTTTCTTACTTGTCCATTCTGAGAGCCTGCATTCCTATGGACATGCAGGTCACTACATACCTGCCCTGTCTGCATTCCAGTACCCAGTTATTAAGGTCTGTCTCTACTAGTTGATGGAATGCAGAATGATCTCCATGGCAGACTATTTTTGACTTAGGGAGCTTGTTTAACATCTTCCTCTATTTTTCCACTCACCCACCTGCTTCTCATTTATGCCGATGTGTCTGGCTGCAGCAGAATTGTTTGTGGAGTCTGCATGTTCAGTAACTTGTAGCTTAAAAGCAGCATCATATGTGAAGTGTTTTCTTTTCACACTCGTTGCGAGTCCTTGAACATGCAGGCTCCATGTTTGTTTTGTGTGTTCTGGTCCACAACTGAAGTTCCATCATGGTGAAATTGATTACCAGTTTACTGACTCACCCACGCATAAGCCGAGGTCCATGATATAGCAATTGAAAATTGTACTAAAAAATATGGATCATTCGCACATTTATATGGTAATCTTGGTCTGACTTTGGGGGCTGAGAGCCTCCATAGTTTTGAAGATTTTTTTCAAATTAGGACCCTGTGCAAGTCCTTTTCCTGGAACTGTGGCAAGACTTTTTCTTAAACAAATTTACCAGCTGGACTCTTTCAGATAAACTATTTATTTTCTTTGGATGGCTGTGAACTTAATAGTGTTAGTTTAGGTAATGTATGAAGTTATTCTGAAGTGTTTTCTTTATTTATACATTGGTTACTTGGGATTTGTTTTTTTGATGGGTATGCATGTAAGTTTGAATGGTGTAGTATATTTATTTATAGGTAATATAAAGTTTTAGTAGTATAATTCCATTGATTTTGGTGAGGAAGTATTGTAAGTGTATTAGAGTGTGTGAGTGTGGTAAATGTGGGCGTGTTAGTAGTGTGAGGGAAGTGAAAAATATGTTGATCTTGCTCCTCAGTGGTCAGGCACTACTCTCCTGCCAGACTCCTGGACCTTCACCCATTTGATACCCCTGCCCCCCTTGGCACCAGAAGCATATGCACACTGTAGGGCATTGGGGATAGTCCTGGGGGGAGGAGAAGGTAGTGGTCTGCTGGGTCGGGCTGGGCTGCAGAGGAGAGCCAATGGGTTGGGGTGGTGAGTGTGGCGTAGACAGCCAGTTCTGAGTGCTGTATCATTTTTTATTTATAAAAAGATGTAGTATTGAATTGTCTCTGCTGAGAATCTGATGCTCTAGGAATGATCTCGCTCACCCCCCATGTTTCAACTGAAAGATGAAAGCCATGAGAAAATGCTGAGACAGCATGTGGAATAACACACGCACACACACAACACACCCAGGTCTCAGCTAAAAGATGAAAACCATGAGCTAATTACAGACCAGGCCTTAATTAAGGATCTCCTGGTTGTCTGAGTTAATTATAGCTGTAGTTGCTAAGATGTAAGATCATATCCATTTTATGACGTTTGGAAGGAAATCCAGGTTATTACACAGGGGTGCGAAGTTGTAAATGTTCCTTCATGTCCTTGAAGGGGGAAGCTTATTATAAGATCAAAGAGAGTAATTTGAAATTGAGTTATGCTGAGGTTGCCAAATTAATACTTTGAAAAGACATCCTGTTTTTATATAGATATATATTTTGATATATTCTGACAGGGAGGAGCTAGGTGACCTCATGCAAAAGAGGTGGTCAAAACCAGCTTTTAAATCATTATTCTGTTTTACTTCAGAGACACTTTTTACCTAGACTCTGACAAGGACACATCTGTGTGCACTTTTAAACAGGTATTTAGAAAAGCTAGACAAATCTAAATATTGTTGTAGGAAATTTGCACTCTTTAAACCTTGTTCTTTTAAAGGTTTTGTATGTCATGTGATATAAGAGTTCTGTATTGTATGTTTTACCTATTATTATCTATTTTAGTAAAAACTCTAATTTTAGAGCATACCTGGTCTGTCTTTGAATTGCTTTCTTTTGCTAGAAAAATATATATGGTTATAGCTGACACAAGGCATAGCTTGAATGGTGATACCAAACTGGAAAGAGAAGCATTTTAAATCTGAGGTCTTTATTAAAGTTTTTAAGGGTTCATCTCTGTATACCTGGTTAGGTGCCCGGAGGCAAAGATATCTGGCCCCCGGAAAACAGAAATATCTGAGCCTGTGCATTGGGTACGCTAGCAAGAGGTTAACAGTTTGAAACCCTCCAGAACTGGAGACCAAAGGTTGATTTGAATCCACAAAAACAGACAAGAGGGTTACCTTGTTCTGTTAACTGTTCACAAGACTGTGCTCGGAGGTTGGCACTTTGGGAGTAGAAGACCTGACCTGCTGAGTGGGCTTGTGACAGTGAGGTCAAGGAGACACTCTGGGGTGAAATGGGCCCAGGAAAGGGTCTCTCCCTATTTGGTTCCCATATCCAAGGGCTCCACAAATGGTGAGGAAGTAGCTGGTTCTGCCTCATCAACCTATCCCTCTCATGCAACATTGTGCAATGCCAGGTCTGTTTAAAAACAAGACAATGATAATGCCCGATCTTGTAGGAACAACTGACCTGGCTTGCATAACCGAGAGCTGGCTGGATGACAATGCTGGTCCCATATTGGAGGCAGGGATTCCAGCTGGGTTCTTAGTGATGCATTGCATGAGAAGGGATCGTAGGGGTGGAGGTGTTGCCATCAGTTTTAAATTAGAACTGGGTCTTGTGGACATACCAGTGGGTGAGACCAGATCCTTTGAATGCCTGGTGGCTGCAGGTGTATGATGCAGGATCATTCTCATCTACTGTCATTCTGACAATGGGAAGGAATTCCTACAGGAAGTTGCGAACATCGTCATCGACCTGGTGCAGGAGTCACCCAGATGGATAATTCTGGGTGATTTCAATGCCTGGGTCGATGACGAACTCTCGCAATTTGATCAAGACTTCCTCCAATTGATGACTTCATTGGGCCTCACACAGGTGATTACCACTGCAGCACATATTCAAGGACATTCATTGGACCTGATCTTCCTACTCCATATGGAGGTCTCCGACCTCGTGGCAGAACCAGTTAGCTGGTCAGACCACCATACCATAAGATTCAGTTTTTAGGCACCCCCTAATAGACCTGCCCCCTTGGAGTTTGTTCGGTATCGCCCTTTAAGGGACTTGTACCCAGATGGTCTAACGGTGATACTGGACCTCTGTGGTGTGATGATTGTATGCAAAGAGCCTGGGAATTTGTTGCTGGCCTATGGCAGGGCAGTGAGTAGCACCCTTGACTCTGTAGCTCCTGTCTGTGTTCGTCCCCTCTCCTTTTGCATGAATACTTCATGGTATGATGGGTCTCTGAAGGAGAGGAGGAGAAAGGATTGAAGGTTGGAGAGGTGTTGAAGGAAATCCAGTCTGGTAGATGGCAAGCTTAGATTGACAGTCCATCTGAAGGACTATCAATCGTCAGTCTCCTGTAAGAAGGCAGAGTTCCTGTCCAAGGAGATTGCTGCAGCAGGAAATATACCAGCTCAGCTCTTCTGGACTTTGGACAGACTCTGCAATCCAACCTGTCTCCAGTCATGGTGAGCCTTTTCCCAAATAAAGTGTGATGAGTTTGCTCTGTTTTTTTGCTGATACGATTGCCACTGTCAGGTCAAGGATCCTGTCAGCACCCTCAGATGTGCACTGCAGAGGTCGGCCCGAGATTGCAAGCACTCTGACTGTCTGGTCCGATTTTGGCCAGTTGGAGATCATGGATGTTGTGCAGGTTATCCAGGAACTGTGTTCCACCTGCTGTAGTATGGACCCAGGCCCTACGCACCTCCTTGTGGGGCGTGTGGAGGTCCTCAGCCCAGTCCTGGCTAAGATAGTCCTGTTTTCATTAGAGACAGGGTTCTTTCCTGATTCCCTGAAGGAAACAGTAGTAGCAATGCTTCTGAAGAAGAGCTCTCTCAATCAGGACTGTCTGGCAACTACAAACTGGTCTCCAACCTGCCCTGTATGGATAAGGTTATTGAGAAGGGGCTGGCCATACACCTGGAGACCCATCTGACATCTCACAACATCTTTGATCATCTCCAGTCTGGCTTCCATAAAAGACAGTGTACCAAGACCGCCCCTGGCTCAGGCACTTAATGATCTTCTGACAGCAAGAGATCGAGGGAGCTGTTTCATCTTGGTGCTCTTTGATCTCTCAGCAGCGTTTGACACTGTGGACCATGGGGTGCTGTTGGAGCACTTGCGATTCTTATATGGACTGTCTGGGACAATCCTTCAATGGTTTTGATCTTTCCTCACAGGCAGGACTCCGAGAGTGGTGTCAGGGATTTATTCTTCTGCACCACTCCTCCTGTCTTGTGGGGTACAGCAGGGCTCCATTTTGTCCCCCATGTTGTTTGTAGTGTATGTGCTGCCATTAGGGGACATTATCAGGTGGTGTGGGCTGAGTTTCCAGTGCTATGCAGATAACACTTAGCTCTACATGTCCTTTGTGCCCAACAGGGTGGAGTAATCTCAGCTTTTAAAAAACTGCCTTTCGGAAATCCAGGACTGGATGAGTTCAAACTGGCTGAGTTTGAACCCTGACAAGACTGAGGTGTCGGTAGTAGAGCCAGGTTGCTATGGCATGGAGGGGCAAGTGGGTCAGTTTACTGGACATTTGCTCAGGTCTGTCCTGCTGCCTACCTTCAATCATTTGCAGAATCTGGGCATGGTGTTAGACAGTGACTTGTCACCAAAACATCAAGTGTCTGCTATTGTCAGGTCCTCATTTTACCATCTGAGGAACATTGCCTGGATGAAGCACATGATCCTGCCTAGCGATATGCCAACCCTGGTTCATGCCTTTGTAACCTCGCACCTAGATTGCAATGCCTTATACCTTGGGCTACGGGGGGGTTGATAATTCACCAATTGCAGCTAGTGCAGAATGCAGCTGCCATTTTGTTGACTGGTTTATCAAGATCTAGCTATATCACACTTGTGCTCAGCTATCTGCACTGGCTGCCAGTGAATTGGTGAATCACCTTCAAGGTCAGGTTATTGACCCATAAAGTCCTGCATGGACAGGGACCCAGTTACTTACAAGATCTCCTTGTCCCTTACCACCCCTCAGCCAGTTCTGTTCCACTGACAAGGGATTGCTAAAGGTTCCCATGGTCCAATTGAAGATATCAGGAGCTCACTCTTTTGCCTATGCAGCACCGATCCTGTGGAACTCCTCTACCTCATTGGATAAGAGAGTGCCAGACCACCGAGAGCTCTAAATCAGAATTAAAGCCTTTCCTTTTTACTCAAGCATTCCCTTCTGAGGTTTGGTACTTAGTTTATAGTGACAGTTTGATGTCCACTGTTATAAACATTTTTGGATTTTGTACGGCACTTTGATCTTTTGTAATTGTGTTGCAAATAAAAGGTGATTGATTGACCTGCGGCCCATTTATCCACCCTTCCCTTCCCATGAGATTCTCTTATGCCTATCCTATGCATACTAGAACTCCACCACTGTGTGCCTAGCCTTCCACCTTCATTTTGGGACACTCTATTGTCAGAGAGAAGGACTTTGCAAGAAGTGAAAATATAGAACTTGAATGCAGAAGAAGGCCATTTTGTCTATCTGTTCTGCCCTTATCATTGCCTAACTGATGAGAAAGAGACTCTAGTGGTCATTCATCTTCTCTGTCATAGAAACATAGAAGTTGATGGCAGATAAGGACCGCAAGACCCATCCAGTCTGCCCATTTCTTTTTCTGCCTTATAAATGTGACATTGGCCTTTGTTCTGTTAATGGCCTATCTACTCATACTCATCTGTATTGCTCTCTTATGCCAATCCCATGCCGGTTTGAAGCCCTGCACTGTATTCATATCCACCACTTCCTGAGGTAGGCCATTCCATGCATCCACCACCCTTTCTGCGAAAAATAACTTCCTCACATTATCCCTTAATCAGCCTCCCTCTAATCTCATGCTGTGTCCTTTTGTCCTGCTATTTTTCTTATATTGAAACATGTTAGACTCTTTCACGTTGTTAATGCCCTTAAGGTGTTTGAATGTTTCGCTCTTATTACCTCTCTCCCTCCTTTGCTCTAGGGTATACATATTGAGCTTTGTTAGTCTGTCCTCATATGCTTTCTGATGCAGTCCCTGCACCATTTTAGTTGCCCTTCTCTGGACTACCTCAATTTGGTTAATGTCCTTGTGAAGGTGTGGCCTCCAGTACTGCATACAGTACTCCAAACGGGGCCTAACCAGTGTCTTGTAAAGAGGATTATTACCCTCTTCCAACTTGTGATACCCCTACTAATACACCCCAACATCCCCTGTCCTTACCTACTGCTTTAGTGGTCTGCTTGGATGATTTCAGGTCATCAGTGATGATGATGATGCCCAAGTCTCTCTCTTCCCTTGTGACTGCCAGCAACTCCCCTCCCAGCCTATAGGTGGCTTCAGGGTTTCTCTTCCCTATGTACATGATCTTGCACTTCTTTGCATTAAACCCAAGTTGCCACTCTTCTGACCATTTTGTTAGTTTATCCAGACCTTTTCTCATTCTACCCCCCCCCGATCTGGACCTTCTACTCTGTTGCAGATCTTGGTGTCATCTGCAAACAGACAAACCTTTCCCTTCAGTCCATCTGTAATGTCACTGATGAAGATATTAAAGAGAACTGGCCCCAGGACTGATGCCTGAGTTACCCCACTTGTGACTTTCATCTCTTCTGACTATATACCGTTTACCACCACTCTCTGTTTTCTGCCCTTCAACCAGTTTGCCACCCAGTTGAACCAACTTCTGACCCACCCCGAGCCTACCCAGCTTATTAATTAATCTTCTATGTGGAACAGTATCGAATGCTTTGCTGAAGTCAAGGTAGGTGACATCAACTACTCCCCCTTGGTCCACCACTCTGGTTAACCAGTCAAAGAAATCTATGAGATTAGTTTGACAGGACCCATGCTGTCTTGGCTCCTGTGCTCCTATGGATTCCAGGTGTTGCACTGTCCTTTCCTTAAGGAGTGCCTCCATAATCTTGCCCACTACTGAGGTAAGACTGACTGGTCTGTAGTTCCCTGCCTCCTCCCTGCTACCACTCTTGTGGAGTGGGATCACATGAGCCCTTCTGCAGTCTTCTGGGACCTCTCCTGTGCTCAGAGACTCACTAAACAGTTCTGGTAATGGCTCTGCTAGTTCCATCCTTGGCTCCTTTAGTACCCGGGAATGTATGTCATCAGGTCCCATTGCCTTGTCCACCCTGAGTTTATCGAGCTCTTGCAGGAACCTTTCTTTTGTGAAGGGACTAGTGCACTCCTCCCTCTCTCTTATGTCCATGGTGCTGAGCTGTGGGCCCTGCCCTACCTTCTCTTCAGTAAATACTGAGCAGAAGTATCTATTTAGGATAGATGCTTTTGCATGGTCCTCCTCCTCACATGCCCCCTTATCCCCTTTGAACTTAGCAATACCCCTCTGGACTTTCTGCTTTCGGTAATGTATCTGTAGAAAGTCTTGTCACTTTCTTTTACTGTTTGTGCTAATGTTTCCTCGGTTTGGGCCTTTGTATGCCTTACTGCCTTCTCTGCTTCCCTTAGGGAAGTTTAGTATGCCTCCCTATCTTCATCCTGCTGCATTCCCTTATATTTCCTGAAGGCCCGCCTTTTGTCTCTGACCTTTTCTGCTACTGTTTTTGAGAACCAAAGTGGTTTCTTTCTTCTTTTGCACTTCTTTTCTCTCTAACACAATGGGATGTTGCTTCAAGTATTACATCCTTAATGCTTGCCCACTTTGCCTGTACCTCCTCACCTGTATTTCTTTTTGCCAGGGCTAGCTTAACTCTGTTGGCCATCTTATCAAAGTCAGCTCCTCTAAAGTCCCATATTTTTGCCTTGGAATGGGATGATTTAGTTCTAGTGGCCAAATTGAACCATACCATGTGATAGTCACTGCCCCCCCGGTGACCTTCTACCTGGAGATCTGTGATCCTTTCCCTGTTAGTCAGTACTAGATCTAGGATTGCCCTGTCTCTTGTGGGTTGTTGTACCAGTTGTTTGAGGCCCTCCCCCTGCAGGGAATCCACCATGTGTCTAGTTCTGGCAGATGTTCCTGTTGGTATTGACCAAATCTGTATCTGGCATGTTGAAGTCTCCCATTATCAGAACCTCCCCTCTAATTTACTGAGCCACCTTTGTAATGCCTGGCTCTCCTATGGATTTTTCCCTACTCTGTAATCTGTTAATTGTATGATGTCTGACTCCAGTAACTCTCCCGGGTCACACCCTTTCTGTAACTGTGATGTACACCGTATGATACCTGTAACCCTCCTGGGTCGCACCTGAAAATAGGCACATGGCTGTCTAGTGTGCTTACTCGGTTAACAAAAGCAAATAAATAAATAGCTGTCATGTTTTGTATATCTTTTAACAGTAATGTGTCTATGTCTTCCCCCTGGTCTGGAGGCTTGTGCACAACCCCAGTTCATATGGCTGTCCCATTTCTTGTTTCCAGGATGACCCACAGTTCTTCTGGCTCCTTATGTGTATTCTGAATTTCTGTAGCTTTGATATTTTCATTGACATAAAAGGCCACTCCATCCTCCCTTTGCACCTTGGGGTCTTCTGAACAGCACATAGCCAGGTACTGAAGTCTCCCAAGTGTGGATACTGATAAATCATGCCTCGCTAATGGCTACTATGCCCAGTTTAGCCTCTGCTATTATTACCTGCAGGCTTGAGATCTTTTTTCCCAGACTGCAAGTATTTGTGTAAATAATTTTCCATTGGCCAGATTTCAGTGTGTTAGTTGGGTGAGTTCTAGCATTTCACCTATGCGTCATATGGGGAGCCAGACCTTTTTCCTTGCCTGGTGATGCAAATTAACTACAAATATGCTGAACTCCTGTCTGACCACTAGCTGAGTGGGGAGGTGTGCTCTTCCCATTCGACATATGGGGTGCTCCACCCCATCCCCATTTGCTAGTTTAAATATTCTGCAAAGATGTCAAACTTCTGCCCCAATGCACTGACTCTATCCTTAGTCAGATGCAGCCCATCAAATTTAAAGAACTTTCGATCCCAAAACTGTTGCCAGTTCCCTACAAATTTGTGTCCTTTTTCCTGGCACTAGCCCTTGAGCCACATGTTTAGTTCCCCTATCTCCCCTTCTCTGACCCTTCGTCCATCTGCCCCCTCTCCCAGACTGGCAGGATCTCAGAGAAGGAGATGCCAGATGAAATGGATGATAGTTTATCACCCAGCCTGGTCAGGTGTTCCTTGGTCTCCACACCTGACCAGCTAGTGATATCATTAGTCCCTATCTGTACCAGGATGTCAATGTTTTCTCCTGTTTCCTGAACAATTTTAGCAATGTGGTCAGTGTCTCTCTACACTGATGTACCTGAGAGACATCTGACCATTGTCCCTGGCTGGAGGTAGGTAGCAACTCCCTGAATCATGGAGTCTCCTATGATCAGAAGTTTTGGGGATTTCCTTTTTTTTTTTTTTGTTCCTGTTTGGGGCGAGTTTTGTTGTGCTAGCGCCTGTACTGCAGTGTCCTCTGCCCCTTTGTTTGATTTCAAAGATAGAGACAGATACCTATTTGTAGTTTTTATATGGTTTGTGGAGGTGATATGTTGGAGAGCATCGAGTGATGAGGCACTCGATTTGCCCCTCCTAACCACCTGTCAACCTTCCAGACCAACTACCTTCTGCAGTCAAGGTGCTTCTGTTGGATGTTGTGAAAATGGTGGGCGGGTCTTATAATATAGTTCCTCTTGAATATGTAATTTGAAGTGCTCAATCTCTGCCCATGTTGCCTGGAGCTGAACCTTAGATCTCCAATGGCCCAGCGTGTAGGACAGTGTCCTAAATCCTGTAAAACTGCCCTTCTGAAAAGTGTTCTGCTGTAACTGCAGTTAATGATATCCATTCCAGATAAGTTGCTGGGTTTATAACCTGGTCAGAGTAATTAGAAGGAAGAAAATGAAAGCAAAGGTTTGATTTTGTATTTTGTTTGTTTGTTTTTGTGTAACTTGTTATAACAAGGTAAATTACTAGTGCCCCTGTAAATGAAGTCACTGTGTGGATACCCCTCTGATCCGCCACTTCCCGCTTTGCTACAGGAAATGTCACGACTGTGCTATCCTATAAAAGGAGTGTAGTGTAGGGTGGTTGGGGATCGGGTGGGGTGGGTGGGTGGCTGGGCCCTTCCCTGCCATAAAAAGAAGCACCACGGATGAAAGAAACAAGGAGGTAAGAGCAGAAACAATCAGCCAGCAACAAGTGCAGTAGCCCTGAAAGCTTATCCTAATGATAGATCAAGCTGTAAAACCTGTAAAGCACCACCTGTAATAATTTCACAGAAGGCATACCCTGAAAGAAACACTTTGCTACACAGAAAAATAAAGCAGTAACAGAAGAAATACCTTGCAAAAGACAATTTGAATCAGAAGATTACAGCAGTAATCTATTAGCACACACCTGTAGGCACACCTTGTAATAATGCAGCAGAAGTATACCCAGCAACAACAATTTGAATTAGAGAAAAATATAGCAATAAAATGTTAGCAACAAACAGTAACGATCCCTGTGAGTACAAAATAAAAACAACACACAGTAGATCTGCCTAGCTAAAAGAAGCCTTCATCCTTTTCCTTGCTCTGGTAAGGTTCTTTGCTCTGTCCTTTCAAGCAACCTAGAAGAAAAGAACTCAGATGAAGCTAGATGCCTTGGCCAGCAAACCTAGTCTTCCACCTCATGTTTGTGATGGAAGATCAATTCTGGTTTTAGGGGGACTATTGAAAGATAATTCTGGTTGTGAGGACTGACTTGCTCATTGTGTGATGTATGTGCATGAAACAGAATTTTTACATGGTCACATGTTATATTTTGACCAATGAGACTTCTTGATTCTGGATGTCCATCTTATAAGTAAGTATGCTGAGAACAAGAGTGAAGGAATATGCAAGTATGCATGGAATGGGGGAACAGAAATATGTAACTATGGAGAGAACAGAAGGTGCAGAAATATGTAAGAATGGAGATAATGGGGGTGTAGGAATATGCAAGTATGAAGACAACAAGTGATGCAAGAATATGGAAATATGGAAAGAACAGGGAGTGTAGAAATATGTGCATCTCCGAAGAAAACGAGTGCAGGAATATGTAAGTATGTAGAGAACAAGAGGTGCAGGAGTATGCCAGTATGGTGAGAACAGGGGGTCCAAGAATATGTATGTATGTATGGAGAGAGAGCAGGAGGTGCTGGAATATGTAACAACTGAGAAAACGGGTGCAAGAATATGTAAGCATGGAGCGAAAATAGGATGAAGGAATATGTAAGCATGGAGGGAACAAGCAGTGCAGAAATATGTAACTATGGAGAGGACATGGGGAGCAGGAATATGTAACTATGGAGAGCACTCAGATTGTTGGACTATATAAATATGGAGAGAACATAGGATGCAGGAATATGCAAGTATGCAGAGAATAGTGGTGCAAATGTATGCAAATATGGAGATAGCAGAGGTGTTGGAGTATGTAACAATTGAAAGAATGGGGTGTAGGAATACGTAAGTATGGAGTGAACAGGGGTGCAAGAATATGTAACTATGTATGGAGCAATGAGTGCAGGGTTATGTGAGTATGGAGAGAACAGGGGATTAGGAATATGTAACTAAGCAGTGAACAGGGAGTGCACAAATATGTAAGTGTGAATAGAATGGGAGGTGCAGAAATCTGTAGGTAGGGAGAGAACATGCAAACATATGAATCTGCCAGCAGAAACAGACCTCATGGTCTGTCAAACTCTGCTCGAGTGATCCCACCCCCTCTGGCAGGGCATTCCAGTTTGACACCACCCTCTCTGTGAATTAATGTCTCCTCATCTCTCTCCTAAATCTTCCACCCTCTGATCATAGCCCATGTCCCCTTGTGTCCCTACCTTTTTTCAGCTTAAACAGCCCATCTGTGCCACCTTTGTTTATCCTTTTCAGATACTTGAACATGTCGATCATATCTCCCCTATCCCTCTTCTCTTCCAGGGTGTACATATCCAGCTTGCATAGCCTGCCTCCGTAGGCTTTGCCCTCCATTTCCCATAACATTTATGTCACCCTCTGCTGCACCCCCTCCAACAGTTTAATGTCCCTCTTCAGCTATGTGCACCAGTACTGTACACAGTATTCCAAGTGTAACTTGACCAAAGACCTATAGAGGGGCAGGATCACTTCTCTATGCCTGGATGAGAATCCCCTTGCAATACACCCCAGCATCTTGTTAGCTTTAGCTGCAGCTTTCCTTCATTGAGCAGAGCTGTGTATGTTCCCTGTTATCAACACTCCAGGGTCCTTCTCTTCCTCAGTGTCCCCCAGCTTCACCCCACCCAACCAGTAGTCTCTATTCGAGTTCTCTGCCAGAAGTGCATAACCTTGCATTTCTTCACATTGAAGCCCAGCTGCCACCTCTTGACCACTCCTCCAGTTTGGTTAGGTCCCCTTGTAGTTGCCTCCACCCGTCCACTTCATCAACTACCACCCCATCTTAGTATTGTCTGTGAACAGACTAATCCTGCTCCCAATTCCATGTGAGATATCCAAAATGAATATCCCAAACAGCACCGAACCCTGCAGTACTCCACTCATCACTGGCATAGGTGCTAAGAGTTCGCCCCACCTTGACCTATTGCTGCCTCCTCCTCAGTCAGTTCCCTATCCACTTTGCCAATTTCTCCCCTAACCCTATGGACGTCAGCTTCCAGAATGGGGAAGGGGGTGCAGCAATATGCAAGTATAGCTAGAACTGGTGGTGCAGGAATGTGTAGGTAGGTAGAGAACAGGGGTTGCAGAAATATGTAGGTAGGGAGAGAGCAGGTGGTGCAGGAATATGTAAGCTGAGAATAGGGGCAGGAATATGTAAGTATTGAGAAAACATATGGTTCAAGAATCTGTAACTAAGGAGAGAACACAAAGTGCTTTAATATGTAAATATGGAGAGGACATGGGATGAAGGAATATAAAAGCATGGAGAGAACAGTGGGCAGGTATATGTTATGTAAGTATGGAGAGAGCATGAGATGCAGGAGTATGGAAGCATAGAGAGAACATGGGTGCAGGAATATGGAAGCATGGAGAGAACAAAGGGTGCAGGTATTGGGAAGTGTGGAAAGAATAGGAGTGTAGGAATATGTAACTATGGTGAGAACACAAGGTGCTGGAATATGTAAGTATGGAGACAAAAGGCTGTGCTGCAATATGTTTGTTTGTTGTGTTTATTTAAAATCTGGTAAGACTCTGGGCCAAGGACCCATTTACAAGGGCAACTGAAACATATTACAGCATACAAAACATAAATGTATTGCCTTGAAGAAAGGAGGGAGAAGGGGGACATGATAGAAACTTTCAAATACCTCAAGGGAATCAACAAAGTCCAAGAGGGTAGCATCTTTCAGAAAAAGAGATGTGGAAGAATAAGGGGGCACAATTTGAAGATAGAGAGGAGATGGCTCAGAGGTAATGTGAGGAAGTATTTCTTCACATAGAGGGTTGTAGATGCATGGAACAGCCTTCCTGAGGAGGTTGTAGAGTCAAAAACAGTGGGGGAATTCAAGAATGCATGGAACAGACATAAGGCAATTCTAGTCGGGGTAGGAGGAAGTAGGCTGTTGGTAAACTAGGATCTGCAGCTTATCTGTTAGGTAGGGAAATGGGCAGACTAGGTAGGCCAAGCGGCCCTTATCTGCCATCAGATGCTATGTTTCCATGTGACAAATAATACATGTAACACAACCATAAATGTACAAATACACAGTCAAATATGTCTATCCAGAGAAGCAGGTACATTGACAATTAACAATGAAGTAGTCTTCCAAACCATGTTTAAAACTGTATCACATGTATCGAATAAAGACAGAGATAGAGAACTGTAAAAACATGGCTGTTTGTAAAACATTGTTGTAACCGACAAATGACCAGATTCATCTATTCATTTATTTTGCTAGTGTAGTTATGATTGTTTTATAAGTTCTGCTAGTTGGAAGTGGATGAAAAACATGGATTCCCTGTTACATATCCAGGCAGGTGTTATGGGAAATACGTCCAGCTGTTCAGTGTAGGTTCCCCTGAGCTTATTGGAGCTACAGACCGTGGCAGATGTGAGGGTGTAATTTAAACACCTCAAACATCCTGAAAAACAGGGCCATAAAGCTGGACAAAGGATGTTCTAGGTGCTAAGACAGGCCAGTTGGCTCAGATGATGTAATACACATACACACACACACACTCTCTCGCCTCTCTCTCTCTCACAAGGGTGGAGGACAGCGGGGGACTATCACTCATAGGGTGAGGCCACTCCCCACAGCTAAAGGAAGTAAATTAGGGAGCTGAGGGTCAGCTCTCTGTCTCTCTAGGACGCTCAACATCTGCATAAGGGGGTGACTACTGTAGGAAGAACTACAGCTTAGAAGAGTGTCTTCTATAGCTAGCAGTAGGTAAATAGGTTTTTGGTGAAAAAAAGTTCAGATTTTTCCATGCATCAACTGCCTGTGTAACTTTGTTTATATTTCCTAGTCGACTTGTAAACCTTTTGTCTGAGTGTAAATATATCCTGTTTGTAAATACTTGTAGTTCTCCTAGTAAAGAATCCATTTTTGATAGAACCAGTGACAGCTTGTTTATTTAAAAAGGTAATATTCTATTTCTGCTGAACTCTGTTAGCAGTCTGTCTCCGAAGGGCATTCTGTGAACTTTTACTGTGTTGACCTTCCTAAGCTTGAGCAAGAGATCAAATGGGTGGTTTCCTGGTTCCAAGTAAAAATCAGGTGGTAGCAAAGGCTTAAAAGTCTCCGACAGAAAACTTGCCTGTAAGCAAAGGGTCCAAGGGACCGTTTTTGTTTGAACTGGTAACCATGGACAGGAATCTCTCTCACAATTGTGTTTTGACCAAATGATGTTTTCATCTTGGTAACAGTAAATTAAATACAGTAAGTACCTTTTATCTAATGGTAGCCCTCTCACCTGTTCATACAAGTCCTAGTGCTAATTGCAATGTCTGAGTCACAAAGAGTAAATATGGAGAGATCATGGAGTGCAAGAAGGTGTAAGTATGGAGAGAAAAGGGAGTGCAGGAATATGCAAGTATGGAGAAAACATGCAGTGCAGGAATATGTAAGTATGGCAAGAACATTCAGTGCAAGAATATTTAACTATGGAGAGAAAAGGAAGTGCAGGAATATACTGTATAAGTACAGAAAAAATGCATTGCAGGAATATGGAAATATGGAGAGAATAGAGGGTGCACGAATATATAAGTATGGAAAGAACATGCAGTGCCAGAATATGGAAGTAAGGAAAACAGGAGGTGCAGAAATATGTAATTATGGAGAGAATATGGTGTGCAATATGTAAGTGTGGAGAGAACCGGGGGTGTAGGAATATGTAAGTGTGCAGTAGAGCTGTGAGGAATGAGAACATTCTGAATATGTGGAATTTTGATACCATTTTGTGAAATTCCACAATATGTTGTTGGAATTTTGCAGACTTTTAAAATGCATTAATCTGGTCATAACTCCGTCATCTAGAGCTAGTGCTTTAAAATTTTTCATGCTTACATTTTGGGATGTGTTCTCTTTTTTTTACTTGCTCTTTAGTCCCGCTGGATCCAGCTGGCCTTTCCCCGACCTGTCTCTCCCCCTGATCCACCAGTCATGCACCCCCCCATATAGCCTTGACTGTCCCCCCAGGAAGGAATGGGGTGGAGGGAACCTCCATGTCCTTTCCTGTCTTGTTCAGCCAACCCATTGTGGCCTTGTGGGTCAAGTGTGAAGAGCACCTCTTCCATCAGTAGAGCTTAGCCACATCCTATTTTTCCCCCTTATGGCCCTGGGACGTGGTTGCACTGTAACATCAAGGCACATATGCCAATGTCCTACCACCTTTTCCCCCCCAACAAATGACTCCAAGCTGCTGCACCTCCAGCCTCCACCAGAGGTCAGGACAGCACCAAGCCTCAACCCCCTCTCTCTCAGGAGACACAAACTGCCCATTGGATGCTCAAGCTTCCCCTCCTGGCTGACTCTCCAGCTCCCCTGGCTCATTCCTGAACCTGGGTCACTGGTGCTGCAAGTGGCAGCAGTACTGCTGCACCAGTGGGCCAGCTCTTTGAGATGTGTTCTAATAACATGCCATAAACCTTTGATGGCTTGTCTCAAAATTATAAGTGCTTAAAGTTTGCCACTTTAATTTACTGTTGCAAATTTCATGAAAATATTTATCTGCATATACTTCAGCCATCTGTTGGGCCAGAGATCTTAAACTGACATGATTACTTGATAATAAGTGTTCAACAATGTGCCAAATTTCATAAAGTTAGGATGGATTGTCTCAAAATTATAGGTGCTCAAAATCTGTAATTTTATTTTTAGCGGAAATATCATGAACATTTGTATCTACATATACCTCAACTGTTTAGTGGGCCAGAGACCTTAAATCTGGCATGATTACTTGATAGTTGGTGGTCTAAAAATGTGCCAAATTTCATGACATTAGGGTGTAGTGTATTGTCTCAAAATTATATGTGCTCAAAGTCTGTAACTGTAGTTTTGTGTGAAATTTCATGAAAACTGCTTTTGCATGTAACTCGGGCACCTTTGAAGCTACACATGTGTAAACTAGCATAAATAACCTTTTGAAATGGTCATAGACTCTTCTGTATGTGGAGAGAATTGAAGTAGAGATTTTTAAGTTACAGGGCTTCAAAATGTTATGTAAATATGTGCACACTTGTGTGAAAACTCTCAAAAATGTGGATGGTTGAAACTGCTGTGCTCTTGCATGCACAGACTTAACACTTGACATGCATATCTGGTGTCATTGTGTCCTGGTGTCTAACATAGCTGGATAAAATGGTTTAGCAGTTTTAATTTACAGTGGGGAAAAATGCACAAAACATTATTGGGATAACTCTTTATGGCAACATATAGATGAAGCATCCAGAACTATTTTGTGAAATTCAGCATTCACAGTGTGCATTTCACTCATTCATTTGATAACTGTTAAACTGTTTCAAATCTGGTAACATTTATAATTTTTTTTTTTTTGCAAACAAATTCGGATATGTTTTAAAATTAGAGGGAAATAACTGAAATTTAAATGTTGGCAAATGTTTGGCTGGCTATAACTCTCTCATTTGAAGCTAGGAATCTCAAACTATATACACATATAAATGTATTGTTTATCTGTATATCTGCGAAATTTCATTTGATTTCCATAAATAATATAGAAATTATGCTAAAATAACTGAAGTCTAAGTTTTGGCAAAATGTTTGGCTACCTATAACTCAGCCCCCTTTAAAGCTTGAGACTTACAACATTGGGAATGTACCCATGTTGTATGCCTCTCTAAATCCTGAAACAGTGGAGAAATTTGAAAAAGACATTTTAACATGAGATTGAAATATCGTAAATATAATTTTTATTAAATATATGGCCACTCATATGTTTGCTCCCTTTCAACCAATGACTCAGATGTTTGGTACACTTATGTAGGCCAGTACTAACTGTCTATGTGCCACACTTGGTGTCAGTTGGATGCATACTTTTAAAATTAGAGCAAAATAGCTGGCATTTAAAATTTGGCAAAATTACATGGCACTTTCACACAAATTCCATGACATTTCCCAGAATCAGATTGGTAATTCCATGTGTATTCAGCAGGTAGAACTGTATATTCTGCACAGCTCTAGTATGGACTGAACAGGGGGGGTGCAGCAATATGTAAATATGTTGAAAACGGGAGTTCAGGGATAGTAAGCATGGAGAGAGGAGGGGACACAGGAATATGTAACTATGGAGAGAACAGGGGTTTAGGAATATGTAAGTTTGCAGTGAACAGGGAGTGCAAGAATATGTAGGCAGGGAGAGGACAGGGGTGCAGGAATGTGTAAGTATGGAAAAAACAAGGCGTGCATGAGTATGTAACTATGGAGGGGAGACTGGGTGGAGGAATATGTAAGTATGGAGAGAACAGGTGGAGGAATATGTAAGTATTGAGAGAACAGGGTGCTGCAATATGTAAGTATGGCAAGAACAGGGTGTGTAGGGATATGTAAGTATGAAGAGAACATGGGGTGCAGGAATATGTAAGTATTAAGAGAACAGGGCCATGTAGGAGTATGTAACTATGGAAAGAACCAGAATCAGGAATATGTAAGTATGGAGAGAACACGGAGGGCATGTACAGTATATGTAAGTATGGAGAGAACACGGTGTGAAGGAATATGTAAGTATAGCAATAATATGGCATGCAGGAATATGTACATATTCCTGCACTCCCCAGAGAACAGAGAGTGCAGGAATATGTACAGTAAGTATGGAGAGAACAAGGTGGAGGGATATATAGTTATGGAGAGAATAGGGGTCCAGCAAATACCTAATTATGACAAGAACAGGGTGTGTAGGAATATGTAAGTATGGTGAGAACATGGGGTGCAGGAAAATGTAAGTATTGAGAGAACAGGGCATGTGTGAATATGTAAGTATGTAGAGAACAGGGATCAGTAACATGTAAATATGGAGAGAACATGAGGTGCAGGAATATGTATGTTGAGAACAGAAGTGCAGGAAGATGTAAGTATGTGTAGAATGGGGGTGCAGAAATATGTAGGTATTGAGAGAACATTGGGTGCAGAATTGTGTAACTATGGAGAGAACAGCTGGTGCAGGAATATGTAAGTACGGAGAGAATGGGGTGTAGGATTATGTAAGTATGGAGAACATGGGTGTAGGAATATGTAAGTATGGAGTGCATGGGTGTAGGAATATGTAAGTATGGAGTGAACAGGAAGCACAGGAATATGCAAGTATGGCAAGAACATGAGGTCCAAGAATATGTAAGTTAGAAGAGAACTGGGGATATAGGAATATATTAATATGGCAAGAACAGGAGTTCCAGGAATATGTAAGTAAGGAGAGAACAACGGGGTATAAGAATATGTAAGCTTGGAGACAACAGGTCATGCAGGTATACCATAGATGGTTTAAATAAATTGCATTCAGTATATTTAGAGCAGAATCCCAGGTAACGTCAGACAGACCTAGGGACTAACAATGAAAAGAAAAGACATGAGGTCTTAGAACCAGACAGAGTCCAAGCTGCATATAGTATTGATTATAATAAGGAATATTTTACTAATGAAGGAGAATTTACATCAAGCTCAGTTCTTTCTAACAAATGCTGGAAATGAATAAGAGCCATATTATGAAAATGTACTGATTCTGGAGAATAAAGCAATCCTCAGGGAAGAGATGGCCACCCTTAGGGCTGATGTCTTTGGGAATTTATGGGAAATCCATGAGAGAATAATAATGAATTGGACACCAGTATGGGAATTATAACTACACATGATATACAATGGAAAGGGAAAAACATCTAGGTACATCTGCCTCCTCCATTTGTTAAAGAATCCCCCCCCCACAGATAGGACTCCCTTTTATAAGAGGGGTTCCTTGTGGGGGGGGCATGGAAAGGGAGGAAGGCTATGAGAAAAACTAAAAACAAAAATAAAAATCAGCTAAAAAGAAAGAAAGAAAATCAATCTGTTAAACAAGAAATTGGTCAAACAGATGTACCAAAGGATGTAAAGATAGCAGTAATAAAAGAATATGAACAAACCCACTCAAATGGAGGAACTGGAGGGGGGATTTAAACCTCAGGAGTTGAGAATGACTGCACACAAAATTCAAAGTATTATTCCCCTTCCAGTGGGGAACTTAATTTTAATGTCAACTATGCTGATTGGGAAGAAAATATTTCTGCTGTTGTAGAAAAAGATGGGGCTGGGAGGAAGGCCAAACTTCAGGAAAATAAACCCCCAAGGGGAGATAAACCCCTAAGGGGAGATATGGAGAGAAAATTAAACAGCACTAAAAACCAGAATTGAGCATGAATATAATTCCTTTAGGATGTAAGATGTCAGGAGACTGAATGTCTGTTTGAAATGTATGGGCTGACTTACTGACAGAGCAAACTACAGGAAAGTTGGACAAATATGTAAAAACGTTTAGGCATCAATGAACAAGAGGGAAATATCTATATTATGAGACTCCCAAACTCAAAAATTCCTGGCTGTGTTTTAATAGATTGTCAGTTGTGGACACTTATGGACAAAATCTGGGCACAGGCAGATATAATTAAAATAATTGGTTTTACCTTGAGTAAACCAATCAGGGTCCCTTTTATTCAGGAAGAAGTACAGAAGGACAGATCAAAACTTAACACAGATCAAAAGAAAAAGGACAGAGAAATAAACAAAAGTATACAAACTATAACAGACTGTGAACAAAAACAATATTTGGAATGGGGAAGTAACATTATTTCCATTTTTGGCTGGAATACCCTAGGAGAAAGATCCATGTATAAAACTGAAAAAAAGTTATAGCTTTTCTGATGTGTTCAACGAATATGGATATCCCATCTAATGCAATAGATAATATAAAGATACATGATAGGACTCTGGATAACACTCAAATAGATATTAGGTTTAAAACTGTGTGCATAGTCACTATAATTTTAGATAAAGCCATGTTATTGGATAAATTTGGCCTACTCATTACTATTTCCAAAGAATTTTTCCCTTGAGTTAAAGAATAATCAAGAGGAAGGGAAAATAAAATTAATCACTGAGGAAGTAATAGGTGATTCTCTACCACATAAGGAGACTGAAATCTCTGAGGGAGAAAACATAAGGAAAGGAAGAAACCAACTGAGCCAAAATGAAGAGCTGGCATGAATTAACTGGAAGGGGAAGATATATAAGAATTCTTACGTGGAACATAGAAGGGATTAAATATAAACTAGCTGATAGAGAGATAAAATATTTTCTAGAATCACATAACATTTTGTGTCTCCAGGAGACTTGGAGTAGACATTTTAAGACATGTTTGATTCCTGGATTTACAGTACATGGAATCCCTGCAATCCAAGATAAGAAACAGGGATGTTTGAAAGCAGAGTGTATTACCAGTACTTATATTAAAACTTAATTAAATCTCAGAGCTACTAAGTTACAGTACACATGAGATATTTTACCTCTGGTGTTAGAAAGTGATAACATAAAGGATAATGGCTGGGGAGCAGGTGATGACCACACTGTAATCACTTCAAGTGGTTACTAGGACAACATGGTAAACCTCGAGAGCGCAGCTTGAGAGGTTTACTGTAGCCCTAGCAAACACGAGAGGTGATTTCAGTGTGGTTTTCACCCGATCCCTAGCCATCATCTTTTATAGTGTATGGTCAAAAAAACACTGCTTGCATTCTATGTGTGAGAATTATGGAACTCTGGTGCATTCTGTTTCATTATGCCACTGTTTGGAAGTTCTGAAGTGTGGTTAACAACTTTTAAAATTCTAAACAGTGCATAACAAAGCTGTGTGGCTGCTGATTATGGTGGTTAATAGGCATGAACCATACATTATACAAAGTTAATAATATTTAATGTGTATACCCCCTAAGAACAAAGATTCTGATGCTTGGCCTGTTGTTAAAATGAAATTGGAAAATTTGATAGAAACATATGAAGCCTTCCCATTTCTGATACTAGGGGACTTTAATGGTCGCGTCCCAGAAGGGAAGCACATGAGAGATTTAAACAAAGTTCTCTTACAGGGTCTCCTTTCGACTAATACAAAAATAGACTACCATTGGAAACAATTGGATAAGAAATATAACAAAAGAGGAAAGGAATTATTAACTCTTATGACAGAACAAAACTTTATATTAATAAATAACAGAACTGTTGGAGACCAAGATTGAGTCTATACATACATAGGCCCTATGGGTTCTTCTACAGTAGACTTACTATAGTCAAATATGGAGGCCCTTAAAATTCTTCAGGACCTCACTGTTCTTAGTCAGCCTGATTCTTCTCATTATCCAGTTTTAATCCTGGTATCTCTTTTGAATCTTTATATAGCTCAAACTGAACCCCTAACATTAACAATGATGAAATGGAGATAATAAATTTAAAAAGGATTAAATGGCAGAATGACATTAGCAATATATTCCAAGAATTATTTACAGAAATTAGCTTAGAAAAGCAGTGTCTGAATGTATTGAATAATGCTACTTATACAAATATCCTTAAAGAATGTCAAGAAACTAATATGTACATATGAGTCGACCCTTATGCAAAACAACAAGAATACACAGACAAAGTCAAAAAACATGGTTTAATAGTGTTTGCAAAAAAGCTAAACATAGATTAAATCAGATGTCTAGGGATATAAAACAAAGCAAAAATAAACACAAATATCAGAGACCTCAATAGGGCAAGAAAGAAGCATAAACTGTTGTTGGAACAAGAGAAAAATAAGTATGACATCAAACAATGGGAAAGATTGAGAAGAGGAACAAATGCTAGATACAATAACCTTGCCTTTATATAACATTTACATCAGACTTCATTTGGATTATGGGTCCCAGCTGTGGTATCCATATAAGCTAGGAGATACAGCTAGGGTTGAGAAAGTTCAGAGGAGATTGACCAAGTACCTAGGTTCTATGAACTGATTACGAATTACGCTTCTGACGAAGGACTTGTTGGTCCGAAAGCTAAAGCACTTTATTATTTTTGTTACATCTATGTTATTCAATAAAAAGTATTAAATCATTTGCTTCTGGATCTGTTCTTACAAGGGTCAATTTGACAAATACTAAATCTAGATTTCAACATGGAAGATACCGGAATTTGCAGTACAATATGGCAGTTACATAACATCAAGAAGAAACTGGCACAGCTAGACTGTGGCATCTATTTTCTAACCCAGTGCAAGAAAAGCAACAAATCCCTAAAGGTCTTACTATTTGGAATCCATTAAAAAACACAGACAATTCTATATATGCAGAACAACTCTGTCATATGACCTCTGAGAAATTGAGAAATCACAGGATTCACATGTCATGCCAAGAAAGCAATTTTGAACAAAGAGTTCGCTGAAATTGTTACCACACTGGAGAGGATGTCTGGTGAACCTATTCAGGACATCTTGCAAGAGATACACATTAACTACCAAAGGACCTTAAGAGAAGCCATGCTTATGAAAAACAGGAAATTGGATGCCCTTCAACATACCATACTTCCTAACAACCATGAAGAACATAATGGAGTAACTGAACAAGAACACCACATAGATGGACACCTTTCAGTTGTTAATTTGTCCAACCACACACTGACTACTGGGGAACTAAATGTACTTTCAAAGGGCCTCACTTTCTGCCCAGCAAAACCACTGGACAAAATACAGTTTTGTGGTGAACTGGAGGAATACTTCCACAGATTGAGACTTAAAGAGTTCTTTCACGGCAAAGGAGAAATCACTGGTAGTGAAGACATCACAATCAGTAACAATTTAATGGATAAGAAAAATAAATCTGAATTTATCCCCTCAAGTGGGTGTAACAAAAAACTAGACAATGATATCCTTTGTTTCCGCCAGCAAGTCAGTGGTCAGATCCTTACTAGGCAAAAACAGGCCCGTTACAACCTCTCTCCACTGGAACGGAGAGCTATATGGACACTGAAATCAAACCACAAAATTGTCATCAAAAAAGCTGATAAAGGCTCTGCAGTGGTGATTTTAAACAGAGAGGATTATAGTAATGAAGCTAACAGGCAGTTAACTGCTCATACCTACTACAGAGAACTGGAGAGTGATCCCACTACAAGATATAAAAAAGAACTACGTGACGTAATTGGAACTTTTCCAAACCATGTCCCGAAGAAAAAAAAACTGACCTCATCCCTGCTGAACCCAAGCCAGGGACATTCTACATGCTGCCTAAAATACATAAACCTGGCAATCCGGGAAGACCCATAGTCTCTAGTAATGAAACCCTGACTGAGGGGATTTCAGGGTTTGTGGAAACCATTTTGAAACCACTGGTTATGGAAAGAGAAAGTTATATTTATATCTTATATCTTATATCAGTTATATCTTTGCAGATGACACAAAGATCTGTAACAGAGTTGATACACAAGAGGGGGGGTAGAAAAGATGAGAAGGGACTTGGCAAGGTTGGAGGAATGGTCAGACATATGGCAACTTAGATTCAATGCAAAGAAGTGCAAAGTAATGCACCTGGGAAACAAAAACCCAGGAGAAGAGTACACAATAGCAGGGGAGGTACTAACAACAACAAAAATGGAAAGGGACCTGGGGGTAGTCATATCAGATGACCTAAAGGTGGGTAAGCAATGTGAAAAGTCAGTAAGGAGAGCCAGGGGGATACTGGGATGCATAGGAAGGGGCATCACAAGTAGAAAAGGGGAAGTGGTTATCCCTCTGTACAGACAGTTGGTGAGACCCCATCTGGGAGTACTGTGTGCAGTTTTGGAGACCTCATCTACGCAAGGACATAGACAGGATGGAAGCAGTCCAGAGGAGGGCAACTAAAATGGTGCAGGATCTGCAGCAGAAACCATATGAAGAGAGACTGAGAGAGCTTAATATGTATACTCTTGATGAAAGGAGGGACGGGGGGACATGATAGAAACTTTCAAGTACTTCAAGGGAATCAACAAAGTCCAGGAGGGTAGCATCTTTCAGAAAAAGAGATGTGTGAGAACAAGGGGGCACAATTTAAAGATAGAGGGGGGACAGCTCAGGGTTAATGTGAGGAAACTTTTTTTCATGGAGAGAGTGGTGGATACATGGAACAGCCTTCCTGAGGAGGTCGTTGGGTCTAAAACAGTGGGGGAATTCAAACATGCATGGGACAGACACAAGGCAATTATAATGGGGGGTTGCAGGAAGTAGGCTGTTGGTTAACTAGAATCTGCGGCTTATCCAGTAGGTAGGGAAATGGGCAGACTGGGTGGGCCAAGTGGTCCTTATCTGCCGTCAAAGTCTATGTTTTTATGTTTCAATATTCAGGACACTATACGCTTCCTGCATGTACTTTCTGGTTATAAGGACTCGCCACCTGATACCATTTTAGTGACGATGGATGTAACATCCCGCTACACTAATATTCCACACATGGATGGCATTTCAGCCTGCCTTAAATACATACAGGAGAAAGGACTGGACCAAAACCTCAACCCTGAAGTGATGGGAAAACTTATGGAATTAATTTTGACACATTAAAACTTCAACTTTAATGGTAAACATTATGTTCAAACTATGGGAACAGCAACGGGCACCAGGATAGCTCCACAGTATGCTAATTTCTTTATGGCAGACTTGGAGGACTTCTTACAGCACTGCCTCCACAAACCACTAGCTAATTTCCGTTACATTGATGATTTCTTTATCATTTGGATGGACGGCACAGATGCACTTAAAGATTTTCATCGGGAACTTAATAACCTTCACCCTACCATAAAGTTTACCCTGGAATATTCTACCACCAATGTTAATTTTCTGGACACCACAGTCACCATTAAGGATGGAACTTTACATACATGTATTTACAGGAAGTCAACAGACAGACAGACAGATACTTACCCAAGAAAAGTAATCACCCAAACCACACAAAAAATCTGTCATGTACAGTCAAGCACTCCGATGTCACCATATTTGTTCAAACAAGGAGGACAGAGATACACAGTTGGCTATGTTTTAAAACATCTTTATTGGGCAGGGACACTCTTCCAGAGAAATTGACAGGACAACAGAACATGCAACACAAGTATCAAGACAACAACTACTTCAGTATAAAGAAAAGACAGCTACAGACAGAATACCCTTAGTAGTCACATATCATCCAGATCTTGAACTTCTGCATAAGATTATTAAAGACATCCACTCAATATTTAGTGAGGACGAGACCCTTAATTGTATTTTTAAGGACCTACCACTACTGTCTTTTAAACAACCACCAAACTTAGCCAGCCTAATTACTAGGAGTAAGCTTTCTCCAGAACAGAATACCATGACACTAAATGGTACATGACCCTGCAATCAATGCACCTATAAGACTTGTGAGCTCATATCCACTTCGGACTGTGTGGTTACATCACAAAACTGACAATCCAAGGTGCATGGGAGTTATACATGTACATCACAACATGTTGTTTATTTCATTCAGTGCAAGAGATGTCCACAAACAAGTTATGTTGGAGAGACAAGCTAACTGCTCTGCACTAGGATGAACTCACACAGACATACTATTAAAAGGAAGATGACTGAAAAACCAGTGGGGCAACACTTCTCTCAGCCTGACCACTCAATTTCAGATATGTCAGTAATGGTCTTGAAAGGAAATCTCAAAAGCACACAATAGAGATGAGTTTTTTGAGATTAAATTTATTTTACATCTCAGTATGGTAGCAGATGGGATGAACACATATTTGGGTTTCATGGGACATTATAGGATTTAACATCCACAGATGACTTTTTCTTCGGATGGACCTATTATGGGACTTCAGCACATTTGGGGGGTATGTGAATATGGCAGGTGTGGGGCTGTCACATTGAGTTAGGTGTCTATTTAGATACATGGAGTCACAGTGTGTTATTACTCTTACTTCACACACATAATGAATATTAATCCCTTCTTACTATTTACCTTCCCCCAGGAGTGAGGTTGATTCCAGTGTGTCATATTCAGATTCCTTAGCCTGTTACTGTACATACAGTAGTGTTATTATTGACTGCCACATTTTTTAACTCTGAACATATTGGGGTGTGAGATCTCATTTGCATGGGGGTCCTGGACAGATCTATTTGCATTAGGCTAATATTGTAGTGATTTGTGCAAATGTAGGTATGTTAGAACTCTAGTCTTACACACATACTGTATTTATCTATTTATTTGCTTTTGGTAACTGGGTAGGTGCACTAGGCATAGGGATGCCTATTTTCAGGCACGACCCGGGAGAATACAGTTTTAGGAATACAAAGTCGTATATGTGATGCAGCACATGAAACAGTACAATATGTAGTCAAGTAAAAACTGACAGATATGGCGAGATACATTCTGCAACAAGTGTGAGGAAGTTTAAAAAGTATGATAAAGTTGCAGAAACAAGTATGACAGGTAACACAATAAATAAGAATATAAGTATTACAATAAGGGCATTCATATAGAACAATATGTAAAGTTACAAAGAGGTGGTTGAAAAGGAAGGGGAGACAGGGAGTGTGATAGGAGGGGGGAGAGAAGAGGGAGAGGGAGCAGGAGAGGTAAAGAGAGAAGATACGGGAACGAGGGAGAGAGGATAGAGAGGAGGAGGGTGTAAGAGAGGTGGGGAAGAGAAACAACTAGTGAAGAAGACTAAAGCAGTGCAGGGGAAGGAGAGCGTAGGAAGAAGAGTGGAGCTAAGGTGAGTTAAAGCAAATGCAGGAGTTTATAGAGTGAAGGTGCTTTTTGTGAAATTTCTTAAAGGTGTCATGGGTAGTTGTTTGTCGAATAGCTTGGGGTATGGAATTCCAGTATTTAGGAGCCACATGAGAAAAGGCGTTCGAACCCAAGTTAGTTCTGAGTCTGGGAAGGTGAAAAAGGACTTGGTCAGTCGATCGCAGTCCATAGGAGAGAGGCTGTGTGACCAATAGGGATGAGAGGGATGGTGGGAGACCCGATCTGACAACGGAGTTGATTAATGAACCAAAAGCCTGTAGCCTGTGAGTGGAGGGGCACAGCCAATTTAGGTCACTGTAGAGCTGGCAATGATGTCTGAAATGGGGAGATGCAGAGGCATAGCTGCAGATGCTGCTGTAGGTGGTATCCCACTTATGGAGGGATGATTTGGAGGCAGAGTGGTAAGTGACTGAGCCATATGAAAGGGCTGGGAGAAGAAAGCCTTGGGCCACAGCAAGTCTAGCAGATGGGGTCAGGGCATATCTAGTTCGGTAGGCACTACCAATTTTGGCGTTAACTGATTTTACAGGTGGTTGTAATGTGTAGATCAAAGTCTAGAGATTGATCGAGAGTGACACCCAGATATTTAAAGGAATTTGTTCTGTTCAGTGAGGAGCCGTCTGTGCACTGGATAATTAGGGCAGTTTGATTCGCTTTAAGTCTGGCAGATGAACCAAAGAGCATGGAGTAGGTTTTACTAGAGTTGAGAATAAGTCTGTTTTCAATGAGCCATGATTGAATATTAGCAAAATCTACGGCAAGAGGATGATTTAGGTCGATAACAGTTTAAGCACTGTGGTAAATAACTAGATCGTCCACGTATAGCAGAGATGAACAGCTGGGTGCAAGAAGTGGGATGTCATTAATAAAGATTGAGAAAAGTAAGGGCCCAAGGATAGAGCCCTGGGGCACTCTGACTTGAATAGTGGAAAGGTCAGATATGGCTGAGTTGAAAACTACAGCTTGCTTTCTGTTGGACAGGTAGTTTCCAAACCAGGCCACTGTATCATTGGAGAAGCCTAGGGAGCATAGTTTTGTAAGAAGAATTGTATGGTTGACCAGGTCAAATGCCTTAGTAAGGTCAATGAAGACTGCACCTGTTAGAAGGCCCGAGTCCATAGAGGTATATATGTCATTGGTGAGTTTGAGGAGGGCAGTGGAGGTGCTATGTCCTTTGTGAAAGCCATGCTGTGAGCTAGATAGAAGGTTATATCTTTGGAGGTATTCAATGGTTTGGGTGGACACTAGTTTTTTCCAACAATTTACTAAGTACAGAGAGGATTGCAATGGGACGGTAGTTCTGTATCTCTTTGGGGTTACCCTTTTTAGGGATAGGTGTGACTCTAGCTGATTTCCAAATATTAGGTATTTTGCCGTGGCATAGAGACAGGTTGAACATTTTTGTTAGGGGAGAAGCAATGAGCGGAGCGGCGGCTTTTAGGAGCCGAGTTTCTAGTCCATCAGACCCTGTGCTGGTGCTGTCAGGAATAGTGCGTAGCAGTTTTAACACTTCTCCTCTTTTTTATACTCTGAAACCTAAAGGGTGGGTGTGAGATTGTTGGACTAGTGACGTTAGAGGGTACTGAGTTGTGGACAGGAGGGAAAGACGTGAGGTAGTTTGAGAGATCTGCAAAATAGTGATTAAAAGAGTTTGCTATGGTTGTAGGGTTGTTGCAGTGAATGCCATTTAACAGCATGTCACTAGTATGAGCCCTATGATTAGCTCCAAGAAGTGATTTTATGGTTGACCAAAATTTCCTAGAGTCACCTGAGGCTTTTATTAGGAGGTCCTTGCAGAACGAGCTTTTGGCTAAGCATATATTTTTCTTGCATGAGTTTCTCAGAGATTGATATAGATTATGGTCTGTCTGCATCCCAGTCATCTTGAAACACTGCCATGCATTATCCCTGGCTCTTATTTGGGTAAGTAGGGCTTTTGTTAACCACTTAGTCTGAGTACCATGAATCCGTCGGGTGACTCGGGGAGCATGAGTGTCTTGTAGAGGGGTAAAGTGGGCCAAGAAGTAGTCAAGGGCTGTCTGAGCACAACTTGAGGTGTAGCTCGGGGACCAGTCAATCAATTATAGATCATAAGTAAACTGCCCTAGGTTAAGGTTGGCCAGATTGCAGAAAGTAATGAGTTTTGGGGGAGAAGACGGTTTACTGGTAGACCAGATACAGTAGATGGGGGAGTGGTCAGTGATTGCGTCAGCTAGGGTGCCTGCACCCATTATGCTGCCAGGGCGATTTGTAAGGATCCAGTCAATCAGGGTACTGGTCCGAGGAGGAGCCATAACCCTAGTTGGGTCTGCGATCATTTGGTGAAGGCTGTAGCTTTGCACCAGGGAGTGAGAGGATTGGATTGCATTGCCAATCCAGTTCAGGTTTAAGTCTCCCAGTATAAGGACTTCATTACGACTAATGGTGCTGTCTAATAGGGAGAGGAGTTCTTCGAGACCCTTGTTGCCACAAGCGGGGGGGTTATAGGTGCAGACTATGTGTAATTTTTTTGAGCCTAGCTGTAGTGTGGTATGAAGTGCTTCTCAGTGTGGCAGTGTAGGCAGTACATTATGGGATAGCAGCAGGTACTGCTTATAGAAAATGGCAACTCCACCTCTGCGTTTTGATGAGGGTCTGTCTTGTCTGATGAGATTGTAATTGGGCAGGGAGCAGAGAGCATCAGGGGTGGATGG
Source organism: Neoceratodus forsteri (assembly GCA_016271365.2). Lineage (NCBI taxonomy): Eukaryota > Metazoa > Chordata > Ceratodontiformes > Ceratodontidae > Neoceratodus > Neoceratodus forsteri. The sequence continues at coordinate 494,274,409 of CM057457.1, forward strand.
TTTTAGCCAAGTTTCCGATAGGCACAGTGTATCAGGGTGGTGTTGTGCGACCCAGGCCTCAAGTTCCGCACTGTTATGAAGGAGGCTTCTGATGTTCATGTGCGCAATATGGAGGCCCTTGGTGTCATTCCAGAGTGTAGTATTTAGAAGAGGGTTACCAACTGGTCCCGGGTTTAGTTCAACATCCCCAGCTAGTAACAGGGCCAAGAGTAAAAGGTACCATAGTTTACGATGGATGAAAGGGGAGGGCAGGATGCTGCCAGGCACTGGGATTTATGCAGGGTGTAGGATAGGTGATAGATGAGTTTTTTAGAGATGAGAAGCGGAGAGGTGTCACGTGGCCAGTATGAAGGCATTCCCAGTATGTAGAGTTTGTAGTCATCTGGGTGGGTGCAACGTTGATTAAAGCTTGGAGGGTAGTATAGAATAGGTAGCCATATAAGGTTAAAGAGAAAAGAGATAAGTAAAAATGCTCTGAGTGAGCTTAGAGTAATGTTGAAATAAGTTAAGTGAATCATTGGTGTGTAGGATGTCGGGGAAAATATAGAGTTCTTTGAACTGCAAAAAATCAGGACTTTAGAAATGTGACCAGCGTAAAAGGAGCAAGGCTTTAGGTGCTCACTGGAAAAGGTTGGTTAAAAGGTAATATGGTAGTGTAATAGATATTTGCAATGACTAACTCCCTTCTAGGAGGTACTCGAAGAGAGAGCGCTATTTGATTACAATGAGGTAAAAAGCAGCAGATGTTCAGATTACCACCTATACTAATACAGAAGGAGAGAGCTGTATTTGGTATCAGCGAGGTAGAAAGCAGCAGAAGTTCAGCCTGCCCCTTAACATAAGAGTAATCGCAGCAGGGAGAGAGCTCAATTTGGTATCAGCGAGGTAAAGAGCAACAGAAATTCCGATATCCACCTAGGCTACATAGAACAATAGATAATAGAACACCTAGGCTAATAGACCAATAGTAGGAAGTCCGAGTTCACCTTAGCTTCAGGGTTTGCAAAAACTGCATGGAAGAGGGAGCAGCTAATTAGCAAAGTCTCCGTTGTCTACCACAGTAGCTAACAAGGGAAATGAAATTAGTTAACACAGCTACTTGGCACGTTTTCGGAGCAACGAAAGATAGCCTCTCTAGGATTGCAAAGGGAGTTAGGCTACCAGGCAGGGCAAAAGCAGGAGGGGCTGTCCAGATTGAATTACAGGCTGCTGGATTTTTTAATCAAAGCTTATGGTAGTAGGATATTTTTGTAGGTGTACAGTAGGTTTAGGACTAAGCAGTCAGAGCAAAAAGGAGATACACGAGAGCTATATCCAACCTGCACTACAGGTTGATGATTAAAGTTAGATGTATGAGGTTCCTTGCGTGAAGTTGCCGAGAGCACAGCTTATAAGGAAGAATAGGGGAAAGTGTGGTGCTGCCTGTAGTGGTAGAAGAATATAACCTGCAGGTGGGAAAGTGAGCTGATTGGTTAAAACGCCCTTGACAGCCCCTATATAAGGGAGAGAAGATATATTTACTTCTAGTTACCTTACCTTGGGGAGGGTGGAAGTTTTATTTTATTGTGGGTCTATTCAGAATCTTTGGACTGTTCCTGCGCAGATAGGAGTAAGGTTAAATAGTGTCACATTTTTACTCTGTAGATATTAGGATACATGATCTCTTTTACTTGGAATTTCATGACAAGTTGAATTCCTTTGGGTAACAATTCCAGTGATTTATGTGAATGATGGTGCATTAGGAGTGTGTGTGTGTGTTTGTGTGTCTCCTTACAACTAGTTATTTCCCCCCACAATATGGGGGTATGGGTTGGGGTGTGTTTTGTGTGTGTGTGGTGGGAGAGAATTTAATTTTTATTTCTTGTTCAGATTCCTTGGAAATTTTTGGTACATCAAGTTGTTATATTATACACTGAGAATTTATTGACCTATGTACAGGCTGCATGGTCTTAATTTCTTGGTGGTCCTTGACAAGTAGTTTTTTGTTTGACACTTATACTGTCAATTTGTATTTATATTATTATTTATAAAGTACTTTTACTATACGATAGGCTTTTGAAGTTTACGGGGCATAATATCTAGCTGGGTAATGGGTCCGGCTAAGTTTTACATATCATGCAGTGTGTAACTACTGATCTTTTTAAGAACGCTTTACTGGTTACTCTTTGTATGTCATATATACACAGATGCTTCTCATAGTCCTAAGAAGATTTTAATATATCTTTAATCTGGGTGGGGGTTGTTTTTCAGTAACTGCATTCTTATACACATTGTGACACTCAGAATTTGATTTAAGAGCCATCTGTTCAAGTAGTTGTTATCTTATATGTCAATTTAATTTATATGCAGTAGAGTTCTCTGTATGTCTTCTGCACTAAGCACTTCTGACCCTGAGATTCTCCCAGCTAAAGGTGACATGGTACTGTTAAGCTTCTCTGACATCATCTTTTTTTTAAAATGAGTATTTTAAACTAGTGGAGATTTTTTCTGGGTTTTTTTTCTGCTTGATCTGGGTGTTTAAAATTATTGTTTTTTCTAAATAACTGTCATTATGCTTCTGATGAAGGACCTGTTGGTCCAAAAGCTAAATCACTTTGTTCTTTTTGTTACATCTGTGTTGGTCCAATAAAAGGTATCAAATCATTTACTTCTGGATAGGTTCTATGAATTCACTTTCCTATGAAAAAAGACTAAAAAGGACAGGATTAGTCACATCGGAACAGAGAAGAACAAGGGGTGATTTATTATGTTATTTAGAATGATGGGTGACCAGGAATTAAGTAGGGAGATGAATATTAAACTCTCTGACAAACTTCCTAGTCTCAGAGGTCATAAAAAGCAAATCAGAATGGATACAGCTAAGAAAAACAGTGATCATTTTTTGTTTCTAAATAGGACAGGTAGAATCTGGAATCTATTACTAGTGGAAATTGTGACTTGTAGGAATGTTGACAGCTGAAATACAGTGAAAATACACAGCTGGCTAGTTATGAACAGGGCAAAGTGGACCCACTAATGTGGGAAGTGGTAGTAGGGGCTTTGTGACCTCCTTTCACTTTAAACCTAGTATGAATAACACTTTCTGGAAAATAGTATGTGGTGGATATGGTATATACTCAACTAAAATTAAAGCTCATGTAAAACCTGAAGTCTGGAAATCTTATTACCAGAAACTATATTTCTCAGAGATGGATGAAAAACGGATGCTCCCTGTAGTAACTGACTTGTTAGATTTGAGTACAACTTATCCATCCTCAATTATTGTACTTGAGGATGAAATGCACTGTATCTATATAGAAACCTAGAAATTCATGGCAGAAGGATACCACCAGGTCCATCTAGTCTGCCCATTTTCTTTTAGCCTAGCCTTCTAACTGCCCTTGGGTTTGAGGGCTCCCTCGTATCTGTCCCAAGCATTCTTGAAACCTACCACTGTGCTGGCCCCCACCACCTCTGTGTGCAGGCTGTTCCAGGCATCCACCACTCTTTCTGTGAAGAAAAACTTCCTGGTGTTGGTGGGGAACTGCCCTCCTTGCTACCTTAGATCAAAATCTTTATTTATTTAACCAGGCGATCACCGTTGACTAAGCTCATTTTCGAGGTGGACCTGGGTTTGTTAACAAGGAACAAGGGACAATATACAGTACATGGGATGCAACACACAAGAAAATAGTAATAATACAAATCAAGTGAGATACAATAATACAGTATATACAAAGTATCAGCAGGTAGCATTGACAGTAGTATATGTTTGAAACAGAAGATGCAGCTAGTTTTGGGTAGGATACAGTTTTTCATAAAAGTAAAAAAATATACATATCAGGTGCACTGAACACAAATAAATCCTAATATAAAAAGATATATAGTGATACGGTATGGAGAATTTAGAGCTGGAACCAGGGTCAAAGGAATGTGGAAAGGACAGATATGGGGGTAGAAAAAGGGGAGAGGGAAGAGTCAATTATAGATGTGATCAGTCTTTTAACAGGAGTAATTAGAGTATGCTTGGACTTATAGGAGTCACTATTTAGTGTAGACAGACACAGGACTCGTTATTATGATGTAGATGTAGAGATTTAAAAGCTGCTAGGCTGATGGGGTGAGTTAATTTCAAAGTTGTTTGCAGCTGGTTCCACAGTTGAGGGAGCACAAAGCTGATGGCTGCTCTGCCAATGCGAGATTTTGCTTTGTAAATATAAAGGTAGATATATGAGGTGCTTCTCAGGGCATACTTTCCCAGAGTGCACAAAGGTAAACAGACAGAGATATACTGGGGCATTTTATTTGAGATAGCTTTGTATGTCCAAACCACAGCATTTTTTTGCCATCTGTAAGTAAGAGATGACCATCCTACTGCCGTGTACAATGCACAGTGGTGGGTTGAGTATGGAAGACCCGTGATAAATCTTATGGCTCTGTGATAAATCGTATCGAGTTTGGCTAGGGTACCTGCAGGTCCCTGACTATATAGAAAGTCTGCATAATCCAATAGGGAAAGAAAGGTAGTTTGAACCAGTTTCAGTTTAGCGTCTCTTGTGAGGAGATTATTAATCCTAAAGAACAGACCAAGTCTTTGTCTAGGTTTCTTTGCCAGTTCTTCTAAGTGACCTGTGAAAGTAAGTCTATGGTCTAACCAGACCCCCAGGTACTTGAACTTTGGTACATAGTCCAACTGCTCACCTAGAATGGTAGTGATCTGTGGGAGTGTCCCAGCAATTGCAGGATTTATTGCATTTTGAAGGGGCGAGAGGAACATTGCCTTGGTTTTTTTTGCATTTAAGAGCATTTTCTGGTTTATAAGCTGATGTTGCAGCAGATTCAATTCATTTTGAAGGGCTTTACATGCCGCTTCAGATGTGGGGCTACTAGCATAGAGTACCGTATCATCCGCGAATTGGTGTATTTGTGCTTCTTTGATGGGGGAATCTACCTTGTTAATATAAATGATGAAGAGCAAGGGACCAAGAATAGAACCTTGTGGTACACCCCTCAATAGGGGTTTTGGTGGAGAAACTTCCCCTTCTGCCTTTACTTGTTGAAGTCGTCCTGAGATAGTTGGAGAACCATTTAAGCAATAGGGAATCCAGAGGGCCGAAAGAAGCAGTCTGTGATCAACGGTATCGAACGCCTTGCTTAGGTCCAAGAAAACTGCGCAAAGTTTTTTTTGTCTAATTCAAGCTGCCAGTCATTTGTCACCTTGGCTAGAGCATAGATTGTACTGTGCTGTGCTCTAAAACCCGATCGTAACGGGTTGAGCAGTTTTTCTGGTTCCAGGTACTCCCGAAGCTGGGAGTTCACTATTTTCTCCAGCATCTTTGACAGGATTGGAAGTAGGGAGATTGGTCTGTAGTTATTGAGGTCACTAGGATCTCCTGACTTAAACAAAGGGACCACAAGTGCATGTTTCCAAATGGGCGGTAGGTCACCCTGGGACAAGGGTAAGTTGAAGAGATGAGTAATTGGGACTGCGAGGACACAGTAGCCGACCTTTAAGAAGTACGGGTCAATGAGGTTGGCCCCAGCACTTTTCCTGGTGTCCAGCTGAAGGAGAAGATCTTCGTCTTCTTTCAGGGAGGTAGGCTGCAGAGAGAAGGATGGACTGGGGATGGGTTTTTCTTGTGCATCCAATCTAAGTTGTTGGCGGAGGATATTCATGGGAGAGGAGTCAAAGGCTAGCCCTGCAGTGGCAAAATGATTATTGAGAGCATCGAGGATAGACGGTCTGTTGGAGATGACAGTATTGTCGATCAATAATTTAGTAGGTAGGGGAATTTACAGTGGTGTGACCTTCAGTGTCTTTGATAGTCTTCCAGAATTTGGAGGCATTTCTTGAGGAGCTCTCCAGCTGAGAGATCATGTCCCCTGGTTCTGCTGCCCTTCTTAAATTGGAAGAGATTGACTATCTGCACCTGGTTTATGCCCTTTATATACTTGAATGTTTCGAACATTCTGCTGAGCATATAGTTCATTCTGTTGATGTACATGTTAACTGCCTAGCAACTATTTGCACAGGACTGAAGTTCATCTGCTGGATGACACTATCACCCTGCTAATTGTATTCAATGCTCTCCATCGTATATATTACTTGTTCCATCAATGTTCATTACTATCTGTATTTTTCTCTTTGTGTCATGACACGGAGCCTTTGGAAATGGGTCTGTAACTCAAAGGGTTGCAATTCTGATGTGCTTATAAAATAAAATAAAAACAAAATAGAGCATGTCACCCTTCTCTCTCTTCTCTGTTCCAGGGAATACATGTTCAGTTCTTTCAGACTATCCCCGTAGGACATCTTGTGCAGTCCCTGAATCATTTTTGTTGCCCTTCTCTGCACTGTCTCCACTCAGTCAATGTCCTTTTGAGGTGGGACCTCCAGAACTGGATGTTGTTCTCCAGGTGAAGCCTAACCAGTGATCTGTACAGTGGCAGGATCACTTCCTTCTTCCTGTTTGTGATTCCCCTCCCAATGCACCCCAGCATACTGCTGGCCTTTAATGCTGCCTTCTCACGCTGTTTACCTAACTTCAAGTTGTCTGAGATAATGATTCCCAAATTGCGCTCTTGGGTGGAGGCAGCTAGTCTTTCCCCTCCAAGGTAATGTGCCTTATTTGGATTTTTTTCCTATGTGCATGACTTTGCAATTTTTGGCATTGAATCTCAGCTGCCATGCTCCAGCTCATTCTTCCAGTTTCTTGAGGTCAGCTTCCATCTTGTTCACTCCCTGCTGGGTGTCAACCCTATTGCATATTTTGGTATTGCCTGTGAACAGACACACCTTTCCCTGTAGTCTGTTAGCTATGTCTGATATGAATACATTGAAGAGCAGGGGCCCCAATACTGAACCCTGGAGCATGCCGCTGGTTACTCTACCTTCTGATGACAGTGCTTCATTTACCTGCACTTTCTTGGTTCTGCCCTGTCGCCAGTTTTTAACCCATCTAACTACTTCTGATCCAGCTCCTGTGTGGCCTAGCTTCTTTACCAGCCTTCTGTGTGGAACCGAGTAGAAGGCCTCGCTAAAGTCTAAGCAGACCACATCTACTGCTCCACTGTCATCTATAACCTTTGTAATGCAGCCAAAAACTCAATCAGGTTTGGCTGGCATGACCTACCCACTGTGAAACCATGCTGCTTGGGGTCCTGATGGCTGCTAGCCTTCAGGAATGCCATGATCCACTGTTTGAGTAGTGCCTCCATTAATGTCCCCACTATGGATGTGAGGCTTATGGGCCTGTAATTTCCAGAGTCCTCCCTGCTGCCCAGTTTATGGAGCGGGACCATGATTGCGCTTTTCCAATCTTTGGGTACCTCCCACTCTGTAGTGATTTGGTGAATAGTTTAGCCAGTGGGACAGCCAACTCTAATCTCAGTTCTTTTAAGATCCTGGGGTGCATTTCATCTGGCCCCTTGGCCTTGTCAACTTGCAGTTTATTTAATGTCTCCAGAATTTCTGTTTCTGTGAAGGGGCTAGTATCAACCCCCTGTTCAGGGATGTTGTGTTTTGCCATTTTTGGGATGTCCACTAGGTCCTTCTCAGTAAATACCTAGCAGAAGTGCTTGTTCAGGATTTCTGCTTTTTCTGGGTCGTCTTCTGTTGTTTCCCCTTCCTGAGTTGTAATCTTGACTATACCCACTTTTGTCTTCCTTCTTTCCCAGATATATCTAAAGAAGGATTCGTCTCCTCTCTTTGCCCTCTCTGCTATGCTTGCTTCTGTCTGCTCTTTTGTCTGCCTTATTTTTTTGCTGGCTTCTTTCTTTTTCTCCTTTCATTTAGCAGTGACTACAGTAATTTCAAACAAGGCTCCAGGCCCTGATGGAATAATAGAAGATATTTATAAGACCTCCCCAGATTGGAGGATTCCAGCCTTTAAATTATTGTTTAATTCCTTGCTGCAGGGTCAAGCTATCCTTGATAACTGGAAAGGGAGTACTATATTTCCAATTCTGAAGAAAGGGGATCCAATGAATCCTATGATGTAAAGACCTAGAAGTCTGATTGGCATATCTCAGAAAGCATTTAGTAAAGTCATATTACACCATTTACAGTCTGGGATTGAAAACCCATCCTACTGTAAGTCAGTATCAGAATTGTTTCAGGGCTGGAAGATCCATGTTCTAACATTGCTATTTTCTGAATCACTTAATTTGGAAATATGTCACAGTTAAAAAAAAAAAAAAAAAAAAAAAGCTATTTTGTTAAAACCAGAAAAAATGTCATCATGGCTGTGCTCAATCCCTAATATTGGGCAAAAAAAGATCCTAGATGCGTGTTACCAGGGTACTTATATGTGTAATTAATTCACAGTGTGAATTCTTTAACTGCTCTCTCATGCCTGCAAAAACTTTCCAAGAGACTTCTTCTTGGTACGTAGAAATTGTTTTTATTTTTTCAAATATTGTGTGTACTTAATGTTATTCAGAACACATATACCCTCTTATTCTTTCTTTCTTATACTGGAACGTTTCATCCATATTCAGACCCTCAAAAAACATAAAGTCACTTTGCCAGTCTTTGCCTGATGCTGTGTTGTCTTTGCAGGGTTCGGTTTCCCCTTCCATTTTGTTTTTTTCACTGTTCAGTTGCCAGCATGCTGACATTTTGGAGTAAGTGCCCCATTATCTGAGCTCTGATGTTGAGGTATGGGCTCCAAGCATCAGCACATTGGCAACGTTGATGGTCTTCTGTTCAGGAGGAATATTGAGGAGGATCAGCAAAAGTAGCAGCCGCCAGGAGCATGCAGCAAGTAGCAGCTGCAAGGAACATGCAGCAAGTAGCAGCTGCAAGGAGCATGCAGCAAGTAGCAGCTGCAAGGAACATGATTCATCAGAAGTGGAGCTGCACTGAAAGGAAAAGGGAACAAATCCCAAAAACAACAGCCGTGGCATTGAATGCTATCTTCGAGGAGTGCTGCACCCTAATACACGGAGTAGGCAACTGTGCCATGAAGAAATCAAAATGGAAGGGGAACCAAAGACCTGCAAAAACAACATAAAATCTGGCAAAGACTGGTAAAGTGTATTTATGTTTTTTGAGATTCTGAATACGGATTTGTTATTTATTTGTTTATTTATTAAAATGCTTTACCGGGAAGGCATACTGAGCAGAAGCTCATTTCTAGATGCGCCCTGGGGAGAAGCGATGGGGATGGTAAGGAATACAAGCGTATAATGTCACATAAATACAAATTACACATACAGTATAAAATCTGCACATACAGTAATACATTGGTTGACAAATTATGTACAAGTACAGGCAAAGTTAAAAAACAGAACAAGGATTGTGACAGTAACACAGAAATTGCATGGGACAAAAATGTTAACATTTAAATAAGTGCTAGCATTCTAGAGAACCAGGAGACAAAATAAGGTGAAGGAGTGTTGTTTGTTATTTTTTTGTTTCAATAGGCACGAGTGCAGGCTGGGGGGGAAGGTCCCTTAGAAGGGAAGAGAGAGTGTTCCATATTTTTGGGAACTGGTAGGAGAAAGCTGATTGGCCTGCTGAGGAGGATCTGTGCGGAAGGGTTAGAGTTTTCGAGTCATGGTTTCTGAGGGAATGTGAAGGAAGTGGTTTGAGGGAGATTGAGGATGAGAGGTAAGAGGGGAGAAAGTGAAACCAGAATTTAGGAAGAAAGGAGGCACAGTGGATATGTTATCTGTCAGCTAAGGAGAGAAGGGAAAGAGACTGCTAGAGGTTGCAGTGGTGGGTGCTGGAGGACTGTCAAGAGCAAAATGACAGAAATAATGGAAAAGAGAGGCCAGTCTACTTAAAGAAGATTTGGGAGCTGCACTGTAGACTACATCACCCTGATCAAACATAGGGAGAATCATTAAATGGATCAAAGCACAGTGAGGTGGCAGTGGGTTACATCCATGATTTCTATATAGGGTACCCAGTTTGGAGTGTAACTTTTTGTGCATGGTATCGATGTGTCCAGAGAAACTGAGGTTTTGGTCAAGCCACACCGCCTAGATATCAAAAGGAGGAAGTGTCTTTGAGTAAAGTCCCATCAAGAGTATGGAAGGAGGGGGAGGATGAAAGCCAAGAAAGTCTCTGCCTAGTGCTGAAGATCATGGAGACTGTCTTCTTGACATTCAGGAAAAGCTGATTTGAGTGAAACCATTGTTGAATGTTGTTGAAATCAACCTCAAGTCTAGATGCAACATCAGCAGGGGAGGGTCCAGATGTATATAGTACAGTATCATCAGCATACATGTGGTTAGAGGTGGAAGTACAGGCAGAGGGAATGTCATTTAGGAAGATAAAGAATAACAGTGGACCCGGCATGGAGCTTTGTGGGATCCCTGTATTTATGTGTAGAGGAGGGGATATTTTGTCAGTAATCCAAAGAGATTGTGTTCTACCCACTAGGTAGGAATGGAATCAGCAGGCTGCCATATCAGAATGCCCAGCTGCAGAGAGTTTGGTAAGCAGGAGGGGATGGGAGATGGTGTGGAACTCCTTGACAAAGTCAACAAAAATAGCAGACGTAATAAGTCCCTCATCCATGACGGTAAGTATGGAGTCAGTGGGCCTAAGGAGGGAGGAAAAGATGGAGTGACACATCTGGAAATCATATTGGTAAGGGATGAAGAAGGAGAAGGATGAATCAAGGTAGGAGGAGAGTTGGGATAGTACCAAGTGCTCCTGGCGATTAGCAAGAGTAGGTGTAGGAAGATAGGATGGTAGTTTTCTGGGGAGGTGGGATCACCACCTTTTGTAAGAGGGATTACAGTGGCATGTTTCCAATAAGATGGGACAGAAGTCAGTGAGAAGGAGAGATTAGGGAGGCAGTATAGCGCAGTGGTTTAAGGCTCTGAGCTGCAAATCTGGTGACATCCAACAGACCAGACCTGGGTTTGAATCCCACAGCTTCCACTTACATACTGTGTGACCCTGAGCAAGTCACTTAACTTCCTTGTGCTCCCAGGTTGCGCCTGTAAAAAAGCTTTCAGCTTAGTGTGTCTCACCTGGTTAAATAACTAAAACAAAACAATAAAACAAATTTAGCAGAGAGACAACAGGGACTGCAATAGTTGGAGCTGGTAGAGATAGGATTTTAGAATCAAGGCCAGAGGGGCATTTACCTTTTGTAGGGTTCGGGGAAAGAAGGACTTTGAGAGTTTCAGTAGGGGAGATAGGAGTGAAGAAGAAAGTGTAGGGGGGGAGATGTGCAGTTTGAGAGAGAGGATACTGAGGGATGCTGAACAGGTGGGAAGTAGAGTGGAGAGCAGGGAGGGGGTAAGAAAGAGTGATATTTTCCACTTTGAGACCTGGCGCAGGGGGTTGGGATGGGGGGAGAACAGAGATTGTACCACCTTCCAGAATTTGGATGGGTGGCTGATGTTTTTGTTAAACATTTTGCTGTGAAGTAATCAGCCTTGGCTAGTCTAGTTGCCCTTGCGCAGGCATTTCTTAGAGTCTAGTACATTTGGAAGGCAGGAGAAGAGTAGGAGGATTTGTATGATTTTCATGCCTGATGTCTGGCACATAGACATGCAGTTAGTTCGACAGAGACCCAGAGGAGGTGGGAACCACACCCATGAGTCTGTTTTAGGGGGGCATGGTGGTCAAAGACAGAGAGGATTTCAGAATGGAAATAGTGAAGAGTCAAGTCAACTGAGGTAGCATGGTGTATGGGGGACCAGTCACAGTTTGATAGGTCATTTAGTATGTGAGATAGACCTAGGGATTTGTTGTAATGAAGCATTAGGGGTTTTGGTGGGGCTTTAGGCTGGTGGATTTTCTGAACTATGTATATTAGGTGATGGTCACTAATGGAGTCAGGAAGGGTATCAGCTGTGATTATCTGATGAGGGTGGGAGGTGAGAGCCAGTCGATTAAGGAGTGGTTTTGAGATGTGAGGCTTAGGCATGTAGGTTCACCTATTTGTTGCATCTGATTTAAAGCAGCTATTTCATTTCTGATTTTGCTTTGGGAGGGGGAAGAGACAGTTTATGTTAAAGTCACCCAGTAAATGAAGTTCACCTGTAAAGGAGTGAGATTGGAGGGTGGTTAGTAGTTCTTTGATAGAGGAGGGAGATGGATTAGGGCAGCAATCAGCACCAGCAATAAAGATAGGTAAGGAGACAGGGAGGGAGATTTTTACCATTAGTAGCTTGTGAGCTTTTGGAAGGGATGTACTGAGAATGGGGTAAATTGAATTGAGGAGGTGATCTACATTGCAAAGCCCCCGCCTCTGGTACAACAGTAATGGCTGATGAGGGATTAGCCAGGTATTGAGATAGACTCATCAGTAATTTTAGGCTTTGGCCATGTTTCTAATATTATGAGGCTGTCAGGGCTGAGGTCGAGAGCAAGTGGTTGAAGTAGTGTGATTTTAGGAAGGAGGCCCCTTATGTTTAGATGGGCAGTCTTTAACCCATATGGAAGTTGTGAGGAGTGAGAGGGGACTGGACCTGAGTTATGCTCTATATCACCTGATAGGAAAAGCAGTAAGGGATTTTTGTAGCAAGAGTAGTAGTCTTCTTTGATGGGGTCACGGAGTGTGACTTAGATGAAAGTGGGAGGTGGGGGAGTGTTAGTGTGAATGTGGGTGAGTTTGTATTGTAGCCGGGGGGGGGGAGATTTATTTATTTATTTGTTTGTTTTTTTTAACCAGGTAGGTGCACTAGACAGTAGAACTGCTTATTTTCAGGCATGACCTGGGAGGTTACAATACATATGGGTGGGAAAACAACAGTGAGATATAAGGGATAAACAGGTTATAACAAGTGATAAGTAAAAACCATACTAGTCAGGTAATAACAGACAGAGGCCAGTAGTAAGGTACCAGGCAACAGTAAAACAATACAGAGGCAGAGGCAACAATTTATAAGCCCGAGAGACCAACCAAATTGTATACAGTAGTTCATAAAATAGGGGAATATGTGCTTGGGCACTAAATAGAATTTGGCAAATGGATCAGGATGACAACATTGGAACCAGAGCCAAGGAAAACTGCTAGGAGGGAGTGGCAGGTGAGTGGGTGAACTCACAAGCTGGTAAGAAACTTATGGAGTTCCTGCTGAAAGCTACGAAGTGTGTGGGTGCTCCTTCATGTCGGTGGGAGGGTATTCCATCCTTTCGGGGCACTGACGGCGGAGACGTTCTCACCCATAAGTGTACTACACTTGGTTTGGGCAAGAAGTGACTTATCAGCAGATCTCCAGGTGAAGACAGAGTAAGCAGGTGTCAGAAGAGAGGCTAGTTTATTTGGTGTCCGGGAGGCGAGGATGTTTTTGATGAAACAGGTAGTGTATTGCCAGCAAGCTGTAGGGGCAAGCCAGCCCAGCCCAGAGTAGAGTGAATAGCAGTGAGACAGCTTGAATACCAACAGAGCAAAGTGGCAGATACTGTTGTAGCAGATGTCCCACTTGTGGAGTAGTCATTTTGTGGATTTCAGAAAGGCAATCAGACTGCAGTTCAGTTTAGGTCAGAGGACCCCCTGCATGATGGCCAGTCTCGCAGCAGATGTGAGGCTGTGCCTGACTTTCTACACCAAACCTAGCTGAATGTTGACTGCTTTGATGGAAGTGATTAAATGCAGTTCACTGTCCGGGCCAGATCCAAGGTGACACTGAGGTACTTAAAAGAAGACACAATGTTGAAGAGGGGGTTGGGGTCACCAGTTGCCCTGATGTGCAAGGGCTGGCAACAGTCCTGGATTTTGAGTCCCAAGTCAAAGAGCATGGCAACAGTTTTTTGGGTGTTTAGGACCAACTTGTTTTGCTTCAACCACAGATGGAAGATGTTAAAGTTAGAGTTGAGATTACCATTGGTTACTGATATGTCTGAGGAGCAAGAGCAGAGTACCAAATCGTCCACATATAACAGGGCAGAACAAGGACCGGATAGGTTGTTTATGAATATTGAGAAAAGTAAAGGGCCCAGAATTAATCCTTGTGGGACACCAATCCAAGTAGGAGATAGGGAAGATTTTGCATTCCTGATTTGCACAAATTGTTGACGCTCATAGAGGTAGCTTTAGAACCAGGTGATTGTAAAATAAGGCCCAGGCTGGACAGCTTGGATAAAAGCAGCGGGTGGTCCACCAAATTAAAAGCCTTTGTGAGATCCATGAAGATCACCCCAGTGAGTGAGCCTTTATCCACTGCAAGCCTGACATCGATGGTGAACTGGATAAGAGCAGTGGATGTGCTGTGTCATCAAAAGCCGTATTGATCCAGGGTGAGGATATTATACAGTTGGAGGTGATCAGATACCTGGGTGGGAACAATTTCCTCCTGGATTTTAAATAAGGATCAAAGAATGACAATAGGGCAGTAGTTATCCAGATTAGTAGCATCCACCTTCTTGTGGATGGGGATGACTTGTGCAGTCTTTCAGGAGGATGGGACATGTCCAGTAGCCAGGTACATACTGAAGAGGTGTGAAGCAGGGGATGCAATATAGGGGAAATGGTTTTCAGGAATTTGGGTAGCAGTCCAGCTGCCCCAGCTGGCCCATAGAGAGGAATAGATTTGAGTAGGTGTAGAACTTTGGCTACTGTAACAGTGGAGATGGAAAGGGGGTATTACAGGTTCACCCTTGTTGAGGGGTGGTCCAGACGAGTGTGCAGGGGGCGATGTGTAGAAAAAGAGGTCTGTGAAGTGGGAGTTGAGAGCCTCAGCAATGGTGACAGGATTATTGCCACGCATTCCATCCAAGACCATTTCTGTTAGGGAATCAGTTTTTTCTCTCCCCAGAATCGAGTTTACATGACTCCAGAACCCTCAAGAGTCACTAACAGTGGTGTGTAGGAGCTACCGGTAGTAAATGCTGTTGTCAAGCTTTTATACAGTAGATACTTGAGGGTGTCGCACTGTATGTGCATACCACCACCAGCTGTTCAACCCCCATCTCCCCAAGTGAATGACTTCTCACTGAATTAACCCTAGGTGCTTCTAAGAAAATCTGCATTGACTGCTGCTACAACCCAACTTCAGGAGGCATCACAGGGCTATCTAACTTCTTGGATGGCATAGGGGGTGCAACCCCCTCATGTGATTTGGTCACGATTGGAGACTTCAACCTAAACTGGCTGGATGCCTGTGCTCCAGATTATGTTAGCATGCTAAAGGAACCCAATCTGGAACAACTTTTCTCCTCCTCCACCAGACACAATGCCCATTCACTCAACCACTCCCTCATTGATTGGGTGGCCACAAGCCATGCTGACTTGGTCCTTCAGGCTGGCACAATTGTTGACTCAGTCAGCGACCACACCCCAATCTGCACCATACTGTCTTTCAAAATGAGTCACCCTCCGTACAAGCTCCTAACATTCAGAATGTTTGACCATCAAGACCAAACATCAGTCCTCAGAGAGGTCTGGGCAACAAACTTGTCTGCCCTTTACCTCCACCACAACATTTCTGAGGTGGTCACGCTCTTTACCTCCACCCTCACTTGCATCCAGGATACACACTTCCCCCTCAAAACCAGAAGGATTAGAGGAGGTTGTACCTGCTGACTATCCAAGGAACTGCTAGCACAAATGAAAGACCGAGACCATAAGTGGAAGGAATACAAAGCATCCCCCTCCTCCCAACTCTGGAATGTATACAGACAGCTGCGCAACTCCTGCAAGCAGACAGCCAAGTCACTAAAGTGTAAATATTATCTAAATCAACAACCTTGGTAACCTGCAACATTTCTGGGTCTCCATTGGTTCTCTCCTAAACCTAAAAAATAGGAGGCAGATAACACAGCTCTTATCTCTCTCTGGTCTCATCTCAGACCCAACTGAGATTGCAAATACTTTCAACTTAAAATTCACAGACGTATCCCACTAGCTTAACAAGCTCCTTGCCCAGTCCTCCCCTGCCCGAAACCACCAACCAAACAACTTGCCCTCCTCCTCAACCACCACCCTGCCCTCTCCTTTCCACTTTAGGATCATCAGGCATATGGACACTACCAAGCTACTAAACCCCCTACCAACCAAAGGAAGCCCTGGCAGTGATGGTCTGAACCCTGTGTTTCTAAAACTCATCTGTCTACCAACTGTAAAACCACTCACTTTCATCCTCAATCTCACCCTGACCACTGCTATTCTATCTGACTCCTGGAAACATGCTAATATCATATTGATCTTCAAAGCCAGAGATCCCCTCTCCTCTGGCAACTATCAACCCATCTCCCTCCTCCCCCACCTGAGCAAGCTGCTTGTAAAATCCATACACTCTCAGCTAACGGAGCACCTGGAAAAGTACAGCCTTCTATGTCCCATCCAACAACATGGCTTCTGTAAGCAACATAGTATCTCCTCTGCCCTGGCCCTCTTTTCCAATCATGTACTAAGAAATATGGACCAGGGCAAAACCACAGACATGGTCTTCATTGATCTGTTAAAAGCATTTGACCTGGTTGACCACCACCTCCTCCACTCGACTTCTGCTTCACTTTGGCTGCTCCCCAGGACCTACTGCCTTGTTCCGCAGCTATCCATCAAATTGGACTCAGTCAGTTATCATTGGCAAGGATTCCTGTGCTCCCCCTTCCTGTACTCACTGGAGTTCCCCAGGTCTCAATTCTCGGACCACTGCTCTTTTCCATGTTTATTATTACACTCCCCAATGACAGCATCAACTGTAAAGCTCTTCTCTATGCCGACATTTGGTCATCTATCATAGTGACAAATCTGTTGACTCAATATCATCCACCCTCACACAAAACTATGCATCCACCCATCACCTATGTTCCCCATAAGGTGTGCGCATATGCGCCGGCACAGCAGTCAGAAGTAACCCGCACACTGCTTCAGTAGTAGCGCACAAAGCAGCTGACAGGGATCCTCATGTTCATGAAGTAGTGACAACAGTCATCACTCAGATTTAAGACTCAAACAGCAGGACATGAAAGTGAATGGGAAAGAAACATTGTGTGCTCACCCCCCCAAGGCCACAACCCATTAATTTTAACATGCCAGCAGTTAACGAGCCAGACATCTCACTCTCACTCCACTTACTGAACAAAGGAACCAATTAGCAAAATTCCAACCAATCGGCTTTGCAGTTACAGCAATATTTTCAGCTTGGCACCTCTTTTCAGTAAGACAGTACTTGATAATGAACAGTATTCCCCTGCTGTCCACAGAAATGGCATGTTTTATTTGTTTGGTAGATGCCCCCCAACAAAGCAATGCGAGAGATTCTCTGACATAGGGTGTATATTATATTATTTCAGTTTTAAAGTTGCAGAACTTCAGTGTAATCTGCCTCCTTCCCAAGCAGTAGATGCCCCCCAACAAAGCAATGCGAGAGATTCTCTGACATAGGGTGTATATTATATTATTTCAGTTTTAAAGTTGCTTAACATCAGTGTAATCTGCCTCCTCCCCAAGCAGCGTCTCACATATAAAATGTGTTTATAATGGATTTAAAGCTGCACCGTTGTAAGCATGGTCATTTTTTTTTCAGTATAAGAAAATGGGAAAACTATAGTTTTTGTTTACAATAAAAGCATCAAAGCAACCTACTGTCTATTTCTGTGTCATTTTTTATGTATTTGCTGGGGGCAAACGGGTATAACCTTCTCAATTAGCAGGCTGAGACACTGACTGTACATATGCCTAAAGAGATGAGATTGCGCTTCTCTTTAAAACGGGGTCTCATATACGCATTTGAGATACAATGAATCAGTACTTGTAAAAGGTTGCCCATGTTGGCTACATGGGGATAGTAATTCTAAAGTGGACAGCAAGAAATGGCAGTGCAAAAAATGTCCTTTTCATTTAATTTCATAAATTCAGACTGTGCTTAGTATCAATCAGGAATGGAATAGAAATACAGTCTCCTAAATGCGTCTCCTCTCGGTTTCAGTTTAAATGCTTCATTGGCAAGCTTTTAAACTAGTCAATGGGGGAGGCACTGACAAGCAGCAGAAAAATCCCAGCCTCTCCCTACAAAACAGGGTACTAAATGAGAAAAAGACCAAGGTAGAACGGTCAGTGGGGGATGCTGCAACAGAAGGTAAGGCCATCAAAAAATGGAGAGCAATGAGTACCAATGCCCGTAGTCTAGGTAACAAACTTCCTGAATTAGTGGCCTTGATGGAGGAGGAACATCTGGATATCGTGACAGTCACAGAAACATGGTACACACAAAACCATGACTGGGAGGTAAACATACCAGGATACACTATCTACAGGAGGGACAGGAGGGTAAAAGAGGGAGGAGAAGTTCTTTACATAAGGAAGGAATAAAGCAACAGAACAAAAGGATAAACAGGGAGGAGAAGAAGCACTGTGGGTAAATTTGGAGACAGGCAATGGCACCACAATCCGCACAGGGTTGTAGAACAGACCCTCTCAGGGGAGGAAGTGGACAAGGAAATGATAGAAAGTATACTTAGAATGGCAGAAAAAGGGGAGATATTGCTGATGGTGATCTGAATATGCCAGATGTTAACTGAGCGAGTTGCAGCTGCCACTTCAAAGAGTGCAGTTATTCTAGATGCCCTACAGGGGCATGCCTTAGACAACTAGTACTGGAGCCCACTGAGAGGGAGCAATATTAGACTTGATACTCTCAAATGGAGATGGAGAGAGGATCACAGATGGTAGTGGTAGCCATCTGGGAACTAGCGACCATCGAACAGTATGGTTCACAATAAACACAGCAATAGAGTCAAGCCATACAAAGACAAAAGTACTGGACTTTAGGAGGGCTGACTTTGTTAAAATGGGTGAGTGCCTAAGGAATGCACTAGCAAATGGTGGAAGGAGGGGTGAAGAACAATGGGGAATAATAAAAACTGCCATCACAGAGGTAACGAGCCTTTGTGTGAAGCAAATAAACAAAACAAGACATGTAAGAAACCACTATGGTTCTCAAAGGAAGTGGCAGTGAAGGTTCAAGAGAAAAATAAAGCATTCAGGAAGTACAAGGAATCGCAGCAGGAGCAGGACAGAGAACTGTATCAGTTAAAGCAAAAGGAGGCTGGGAAGGCAGTCAGAACAGCAAAGGCCCAAACTGAGGAAAAGATAGCCAACTCAGTTAAGAAGGGGAATAAAACCTTTTATAGGTACATCAGGGAGCAAAGGAAGACCAAGGGAGGGATAGTGAGGCTTAATAAATGGGAGGAGGGTGGGCAGAGGGAGAATGAAAGGCAGAGATACTAAACAAATATTTTTGCTCAGTATTTACAAAGGAAGAGGGGAGGTACATAAAACAAACAGTAGTAACACTCTGGATACAGAAGTTGATACCAGCCCATTTACAGAAGAAAGGGTTCTGAAAGAACTCTTAAACTGAAGGTGGACAAAGCAATGGGGCCTGATGGGATTCATCCCAGAATTCTAAAAGAACTAAGGGTAGAAACTAGTGACACCACTGACTACCCTCTTTAACAAATCATGGGAGGATGGGTGGTACCCGAGGACTGGAGGAGGGCAGATGTGATTCCCTTCACAAAAGTGGGAGCAAGGCAGAAGCAGGAAACTATAGACCTGTTAGTTTAACCTCAGTGATAGGAAAATGATGGAATCACTTCAAAGGAAAGAATTGTCATGATCTAGAGGCACAGAAGGGCACAGGACCCTAGGCAGCATGGATTCACAGCTAGAAGGTCATGCCAGATGAATCTGATAGATTTCTGACTGGGTGACCAAAGTAGTAGATCAGGGAGGGGCTGTGACATGGCCTACCTAGACTTTTAGCAAGGCATTTGACACAGTCCCACACAAAAGATTAATATATAAGTTAGCCAGCCTGGAGTGGGTCCAAGATGACAGCCTGGGTAAAGAATCTGGCTGGAGAATAGAGACACAGAGAGTAATAGTAAATGGAGTCCACTCAGAAGAAAGGAGGGTTACTAGCAGGGTACTGCAGGGTTCAGTATTAGGACCAGTCCTCTTCAATGTCTTTATAAGCTACATTGCAGAAGGACTGAAGGAAAAGGTGTCTCTTTGCAGATGACACTAAGATCTGCAACAGAGTTGATGCACAGGGTGGGGTGGAAAGGATGAGAAGGACTTGGCAAGGTTAGAGGAATGGTCAAATGTATGGCAGCTTAGATTCAATGCTAAGAAGTGCAGGTAATGCACCTGGGAAACAAAACCCAGGGAAGAGTACACAATGGGGGTGAGATACTAACAACAAAAATGGAAAGGGACCTGGGGAGTCATAATCAGATGACCTAAAGGTGGGCAAGCAATGTGAGAAGGCAGCAAGGAGGGTTGGGGGATACTGGGATGCATAGGAGAGGCATCACCAGTAGAAACAGGAAGTATATCCTCTGTACAGACAGCTGGTGAGACCCCATCTGAGCTACTGTGTGCAGTTCTGAGACCCAATCTCCAAAGACATAGACAGGATGGAAGCTGTCCAGAGAAGGGAAGAACTAAATGGTGCAGGGTCTGCACCAGAGGACATATGAAGAGAGACTAAGGAGCGAATATGTATAGCTCGAGGAAAGGGAGGGAGAGGGGGACATGATAGAAACTTCTACACCTCAAGGAATCAACAAAGTCCAACAGGGCAGCATCTTTCAAAAAAAAGAGGTGCAAGAACAAGAGGGCACAATTTGAAGATAGAGGGGGTGCTCAGGGTAACTTAAGGGAGTATTTTTTCACAGAGAGGGTTGTGGATGCATGGAATGGCCTTCCGGAGGAGGTTGTGGAGTCAAAATCAGTGGTGGAATTCAAGCATGCATGGGATAGTCATAAGGCAATTCTGGGGGTTGGGGGTAGGAAGAAGTAGGCTGCTGGTTAACTAGGATCTGCAGCTTATCCAGTAGGTAGGGAAATGGGCAGACTGGGTGGGCCAAGCGGTCCTTATCTGCCATCAAATTCTCTGTTTCTATATCACACTGACTCACTCACTACATTCCAAAATTACATTTTAAAACCCCCACTGAGCTTGACAATACCCAGCATACTCGTCGTAAACCATACCTAGGGTAAATGACATCACATACAATTATGCATGCGTCCATCAAAGATCCCATTGCTAAGTACTGCTTTAAGAAGCTGTCCAACCCAGAATACCACATTACCATAACAGTATTAAATGATGTACTTTTGGAGTTGGCAGAGTTGTCTAAGATGTTTCAGAAAAGTGGTCTGACAATAGTTGAAGCTGTACAGATTGCTAGTGCAAAAATAAAAAAGATCAGAAGCCAGTACCTGGGTGAAACTGTCTACTGGAGCCAACCCATAAAACTGCTTTTGGCTAATTGCACAGCTGAAGTAAGCACAACAGCAATTTTGCAATTCATTGGTCTGTTATGTGACCCTCTGGATAGCCAATTTCCTGCAGGTGAACTTTATGATTGATCTGCCTTTGATTTTGCAGCAATACCACATTGCAGCTTTGAGCTTGGCTTATCCAATATTGAGAGACTGCACAGCAATCATCAGAGCTATTTATTTTTATCAGTGGACTAAGCAGAAATTGTTAGCCAGTACAATGACTTCAGAGTTATAGGTGCTAAAAAAATAAAGGGAGTATAATTAAAATCTTTCACTGACATGATCCACTTTGCTTTGACTAACGTGTAGTACAGCATGCTGGCTAAACTTACTGATGTATGTGCTACATTCAAGCTAAACATGAAGCTATCATGTAAGAGGTTCCTACAAGTCTTCCCTTCCCCAGAAGAGAGTCTCCATAGGAAGGTGCAGAGGAGAAGGATACTTATAGCACAGAGAAAAATCTTGGGAGTGATACAGGATCATGTGCTGAAGCAGAGAGAAGTATGGCTGAGTAGGACCATAACTATCTTTGGGTGGAAGGTTTCACTCAAGGATTCTCATAGGACAGTTAGGGAAGATTTGTTGCTGCTCTTGGAAAGGGCATTAGGATTCTATATCTCCAGAAACATGGTGGCGTCCATAAAGTTATATAGAGATCCTGAGTCCAGAACGCAGATTGAAGAAGAAGAAGCCAGAAGGTGAAGGAAGGAAACATATTCAATTCAGTGCTTCAGAGTAACTGGTAACTGGTATTTTTCTTTTAAACTTAGATTGTAGGCTTGTAGTGACACTATACTTTCTTTCTGTGTTTTCTTTACTTATAATTGTTTTTGGGCTGTTGAAAATTTAAAACATAGTGGTGGTGTAATTGTGCTGTCTTTAATTGTTGCAATTTTTCGCCCCCACCCTTCCCAACTCTTAATTGTATGCCCTGATAAATCTGATTGACAGGAGCAAACACAGGTATAGTAAGAGGTGTGAAGTGGAGGGGCATATGTGGGGTAAGACCACCTCAGCACAAGTGTTTTGACTCATTTATTTATTTATTGGTTTCTTTTTCCTTAAAAAGTATATATATCTGAGGATCAGTTACAGGATTTTTAGTACTGTAAATAAATAAAAGAGAACTAAGAGAGCTTCAGTAGCAGAGAAGTAGTGAATGCAGTATAATGTGGGAGGTGCAATGCAGTGGCTGGGGCAGCCATATTCAGACAGACCTCTGACACTGAGGTGCTGCCCTATCTGCATGCATCTCTCGGACTGCAGGATGAGGTAGCCAGACTCAGAGCGGAAGTAAACTGGGTCAGGAGTACCATCACCCCTATCCAGGGACCACCCAGTCCAATGCAGCTGCCTCAAAGGATGCCTAGAACCAGGAGCACTTGGATGACAGTGGGCCCAGGGAGGGTTAGGAGCAGTCAGGCAGAGGCACATCCCAGATCCTATTCCTCTCAAGAACTCATATGCAACACTGGCAAATGAGGACAACCAAATAGAAGTACCCAGGGAAGTGGAAGGAAAGGATGTGGAGGTTAGGCAAGGAGGTGACCTCAGTGGGGAAAGCAGTGGACCCCAGAGGAGGAGGAAGGGAATCCTGGTGGGGGACTCCATCGTAAGAGGGATCCAGCTAGGAACACAGGAGGGGGAGGACAGGGTGGTGAGGTGCCTACCAGGTGCCATGGCATGGAGGGATGGAAGGAAGATACTGTGGATCACTGGGAAGACAAGACAGGAGGGTGAGCTGGATGTCATTATCCACCTAGGTACTAATGACTTGGCAAATGGGGAGCCAAAGGAAGTCTAGGAAGAGTTTAGAAACTGGGAGGGTCTCAAGAAAGTAGCTACTTGTCACTTTCTCAGAAGTACTACCTGTGAGAGGCAAGGGAGAGCATAGGAGTGCATGCACCAGGAACTTTAACTCATGGTTGAAGAACTGGTGCTGTGAGGAAGGGTTTGGATTCATTGGTGACTGGGACCCACCTGGAGGGATGGAGGTTTGTCTCAGCCTGACGGCCTGCATCCATCCTGGGAGGGGAATCCAAGCACTCAATGGTAAGTTTAAATGCTACATTGACAAGCATTTAAACTAGCAAAGGGGTGGCAGGGCCAGCAAGGTCGGTACCTACTTGCTCATCCCCCACAGCTAGTAGTGGAACCAGTGAACCAGAGGAGTGGCTATCCTCTGCAAGCAGGGAAAAGATGGAGATTAGTGTCCAAAAGGTGGATAAGCAGAAAAGGGCAAAATTCAGCAGAAGGGCAGACAGCAAGGAGAACCAGGGATAAATGACAACCAAGGAAGGCTGGAGAACAGTGAAGCAGTCTAGGGAGGTCAACCTGGAAAGCCATGCAAATGCCAGAAGCCTTAGCAACAAGATGGAAGATCTGGAGGCTGTCATGGTACAGTCAGATCTGGACATTATGGCCATCACTGAAACCTGGTGTAATGATAACCATGACTGGGAGATGGCCATACCTAGCTACAACATATTCAGAAGAGACAGAGCAGGCAGGAAGGAGGAGAGTGCACTGTATGCAAAAATGACATAAGGGCCACACAGATCCAGGAGGAACAAATGGGGGAGAGATACTGTGGGTTGCTGGAAAGGAAAATGGGGCCAGCTATCCACACAGGTGTGGTCTCTATAGACCACCAGCCCAGGAGGAAGAAACAGATAGGAGTTGATGCTAGCCATCCAAAGGATGGCAGACAAGGGTGAGGTAGTAATGGTTGGAGACTTCAATATACCAGACGGGACTGGAGCATCCCAGCAGCAGCATCAACTAGAGCAGATTTATCCTGACTCCTTCAGGTGCCTTCCTCACAACTGGTCATGGAACCAACTCGGCAGAAGGCAATACTGGACCTTGTGCTTACACAAACAGGGACAGTGTGATGGGGTAACAGTGGGGAGCACCGGTAACAGTGACCACCAGTCATTGTGGTTTGAAATCACAGAAAGAGCAGAACCAAACCACACAAAAACACATATCCTGGATTTTAGGGGGGCAGACTTTGGGAAAATGGGGAGATACTTTAAAGAGGCATTAAGGGGAATAGGACAGGAATCAGGGGTTGAGGAACAGTGGGCAGTATTTAAAATGGGGATTATAAGAGCAACAGATTTATGCATTAAGCAGGTTAGCAAGAGGAAAAGGAAGAGGAGACCATTATGGTTTTCCAAAGAGGTAGCAAAGAAAGTGAACGCCAAAAAGATTGCATTCAGGCAATACAAAAGACACAGGCAGAAGGGATAGGAGAAGTACCAGGAGAAACAAAGGAGGCAGGGAAGTCAGTGAGGAAGCCAAAGCTCAGACAGAAGAACACATTGCTAAATCAGTGGGTAAGGGACAAAACCTTTACAGGTACATAAGTGAAAAAGAAAGACAAAGGGAGGGATAGTGAGACTGAAGGGGAGGATGGGAGCGCATGGAGGATGACAACAGTAAAGCTGACATATTGAACAGGTATTTCTGCTCAGTCTTTACTAAGGAAGAGGGGGGGACGGGTCCGAAGGAGTACAAGGGTGAGAATGGTGCAGAAATGGACACAAGTCCCTTTACACGAGAAAGGGTCCTGAAGGAACTGGAAATAATAAGAGCTGATAAAGCAATGGGGCCAGATGGGTGCACCCTAGGGTCCTTAAAGAACTAAGAGAGGTGGTGGCTAGAACTCTCTGGCTATCCTGTTCAGCCAATCACTGGAAACAGGGAGGTACCCAAAGACTGGAGGACAGCAGATGTAGTCCCCTTATACAAAAGTGGGAACAAAGAGGAAGCAGGGAACTACAGACCAGTCAGCCTCACCGGTAGTGGGAAAGATCATGGAAGCACTACTAAAGGAGAGATTGGTGGAACATCTGATTGTCAATGGACCACAGGACCTAAGGCATGCTTGTTTCACCAGGGGAGGTCATGTCAGACCAACCTCATTGAATTTTTGACTGGGTGGCTAGGGAGGTGGATCAGGGAGGCAGTGGACATGGCCTATCTGGACTTCAGCAAGGCCTTTGACACTGTGCCACATAGAAGACTATACACAAACTGGGGAATATGGTGTGGCAGGACAGTAGTGTGGTGGGTAGGTAACTGGCTGGGTGACAGGACACAGAGGGTGGTGGTAAATGGCTGTCACTCCACAGAGGAAGAGGACCAGTGGGGTACACAGGGATCAGTGCTGGGACTGTCCTATTCTAACATCTCATCAGTGACATTGCACAGGATCTAGAAGGCAGAATTTCACTGTTCGCTGATGACACAAAGCTCTGTAACAGAGTAGACACACCAGGGTGTAGACAGAATGAGAAGGGACCTGCAGAAACTTGAAGAATGGTCAAGGGTTTGGCAGTTGAAATTCAATGCAAAGAGTGCAAGATAATGCATATGGGTACAAAACCCTGGCACAATATATCAGTTGAGGGGTGAGGATATAGCATGCACCAAGCAGGAAAGGGATCTTGGGTTGTCATCTCTGATGACCCGCAAGGTAGGGAAACAGTGTGACAAGGCATCAGGTAAGCAAATAGGATGCTGGGATGTATAGGCAGGGCATCACCAGCAGGAAAAGGGAGGTCATATCCGCCTATACAAGACACTAGTGAGGCCCCACCTGGAGTACAGTGTACAGTTCTGGAGACCATACCTACGTAAGGACATAGACAGGGTAGAGAAGGTTCAGAGGAGGGCAACAAAGATGGTGCATGGGTTGCATCACAAGTCCTATGAAGACAGGTTGAAGGAACTGAACATGTACTCCCTGGAGGAGAGGAGGAGAGAGGGATATGATAGACATACAAGTATCTTACAGGGAGGAACAGGGTGCAGGAAAACACTATTTTTAAGCCGAAAAAGATGCTTCAGGACTAGAGGGCATGGGATGAAGTTGGAGGGAGGACGATTCAGAGGAAACATGAGAAAGAATTTCTTCACAGAACGGGTGGTGGACAAGGGAACACCCTGCCAGAGGAAGTGGTGGGGCTGAAACAATCACGGATTTAAGAATGCATGGATAGACATAAAGAATTCTAGAGGTCAGGGGTAGGGGAAATAGACTTCTAGGAAAACAAACTGAACTTACAAGCTCAAATGGGCAGACTAGGTGGGCCATAGGCCCTTATCTGCCGACACTGTCTATGTATCTATGTATATTACATTTAAAAATCCTCATACAGCTAGCAGCTTGCTTTCTCTGGCCAGCAAGCTGGATTGCTTGGGAATACATTTAGTTAACACATTAGACTTGGGCGAAGTCTTTTCCAGGTTGACACAGACTAAGGATAGTCCAGAATCAATCTTACAGGCAGATAACCACCTGATTGACTTTGAAAACCTAATTGACTCTAATACCTACTTGCTGCTGACAGTTATTGACTGAGCCTCACAAATGCATCCTGTAGATAATATCAAACAAATGAACTCTGAATGCCAGCTAGATTTGGATAAGGGAGCTAGATCTAGATGTGGATGCCCTTTCTATACTTTCATGGAATATAAGGGCATCCATCTTAAAATAATTGACCCTGAAGTAATGAGATTTCTGGATAATTTTGATATTATTGGACTGCAACTAACATGGTGTACAGAAAATGTAACTCCCAAATTGGCTGGATATTCTGTCTTTACTCTGCCAGCAACTAAAGATAAAAAGTTTGGAAGTTTAAAGGGGGTATTTCCTTTTTTATCAAAATGTTGCTAAATTTTCAGATCACCAACATTTCTACTAAGTCAGAGGGTATTTTGGATCTAGTGATTAGCAAGGGACAAGAGAAGATCATTCTCTGCAATATATACTTTCCCCCTCACAATAGAGCTCCTGATCCTGCTGACCTTTTCATACAGGATCTGAAAATGGCACTTGACGAATTGTCAGATAAGAGTATATCTTGTCCAATAATTATTTTGGGAGACTTTAATGCCAGAATTCCTTCTTGTTTCTTGGAGGATGTATATTCAGATACGATCCATACAATATCTATAGTTAATCCACATGTCTCATATACTAGGACTGCTCAGGATCTAAAATCTAACCTCAGAGGTAGGGAATTGCTAGCGGGCTTGGCCAGTACAAATTTCTGTATTTTAAATGGGAGAACTCAGGGAGATCTAGTTGGATCCTTAACGTATAGAGGACCTACTGGCTCTTCAACCCCTGATCAGGTTTGGACCAATTTGGAAGCAGTAAAGCTGATTCAAAAGTTAGAGGTCATGGATAGATTGGAATCAGCACACTCTGCCATTGTAATTAACATCAAATACCCTTTGGGACTTTAAGGAGTGAGGCACAACAGGAAGAGAGTCTGGAAGTCATAAACAAGAGAAGGATTAGATAAATATTCATCAGCTAGTTTCACAGAAATTCTAGTACAGGAGTCTTAGGTGATATTCACGAGTTGGTCCTAGACAAAAGTAAGGCCTTTAATATTTTGGAGAATTGGGAAACTATTCATTCTTTACTTGGACCTAGATGAAAAACAACGTACCATCCTAGATCCCTTTATAAAAAGTCTTAGTTTAATTCAGCATGCCTACAGGCAAAGAAAGAGTTTGGAGGAAAACTAAGACAGCGTAAGAAGAAAAGAAATAAGTCTGCATCAGATTTTAAATTGCAAAAGACTGAAAGAGAAAAATACAGGAAAATTCTCTAACGGGAGAGACATAAACATACTCAGGGACTTTGGGAAAAACTGAGGCAGGCTGTTTTGGATAGGGATGGAAGGCGATTTTGGAATATTGTTGCCCAGGGATATAATAAATATGCCAATAGGATTGAAGCCTATATTACACCTGAAGTTTGGGCATCTCATTTCTCCAAGCTCTATTATTCTTATGAAGAGCAGGAGATACCTGATGCTTTCAAAATACAGGAGGATGACATTTTTCCAAGACCTATCTTGATCATAGAGGACAAAATCTGGATGGCACTGATTGGGCTTAAGGCAAATTAAGCACCAGGGCCGGATGGGATCCTAGGTGATCTCTGTAAGGTTTTTCCCAACTGGTGGATTCCTTTTCTTCTTTTGCTGTTTAATGGCCTGGTACAGGGGTACTCTTGCCCTGCCGGTTGGGCAGGTAGTGTCATCTTCCTAATTTTTAAAAAGAGGATCCGAATGACCCAAGGATGTATAGGCCTATTAGTTTGATAGATGTTTCACAGAAGTTTTCTAGGATAATTTGGGCAGATTGCTGTCGTGGGTGAGGAAAACTCAGTATTGAATGAGGCACAGAACGGTTCCAGAAGGACCGCTCTACAGTACAATACTGTTATGTGCTTCAGCACCTGATCTGGAAGTATACTAAAGTGAGAAAAACAGATTATATTGCTGTTTTGTGGACTTCTGCTCGGCCTTCAACAGCATTAGTAGAAAAATCCTTTGGGCTACATTAAGGGATCTGAAGTTGGAGGCCTCACTACTTGATGTTATTAGACTCTATGAAAATACGTGGGCAAGGGTCCAGTATAATCAGTATGGTCATCTAACTGATAGATTTGAGACAAACGTGTGGGTCAGACAGAGGTGTATTTTGGCCTCCACTCTCTTTAACATCTACATTAATACAGTCTTGGATCAGCTTGGTAACCCAGATTTTCATACTCCAAAAATTAATGATCAAAGGATTGAATGTTTAGCATATGCAGACAATTTAGTCTTGCTCTCTACTTCAGTCCTAGGTCTTAAAAGAAAATTGGCTCACTTTGAATCTCTCTGTTCTCAAAGGAAACTAAAAGTTAATCTCGGCAAGACCAACAATGTAGTTTTTGGCTCTCAAACCAAGAATATGATGGGCTTTAGGCTAAACGGTAACCATATAGACACTGTTACGTGTTATGACTATTTAGGTGCCCGTTTTTGCCTCTAGCGTATCTTGGACCAAACATTTGGAGGCTATTCGATTTAAAATGGGATCTTCAGTAAATGCCCAAAATATTTAACAGCAAGATGGGAAGTCATTTGTCAGAGGGTATTAAGAGTTGTTCATGCCAAAATAAGAATAAGCATGTTATATGCCTCTGAAATCTGAGGTTATACTAAGGTTAGAGAATTAGAAATAATTCTGAATAAACTCTATAGATACATCTTAATGTTAGTTAAATAGAACTCCAAGCTGTATTCTTGCCTTGGAGTTAGGACAATGTTCCTTGACTTCTCTCATCTTTGAACAACATTATTTCTTTCTGTTGAAACTTTTTATTTTGCCCCAACAAAGATATCCCAGAATGTGTGTAGAGGAAGCCGTCCAATTGGCCAGCATAGGATATGTACATCCCTTTATTCAACTTATTAAGGAAACAATAATGCTGGCCGGATTGGGACACCTCTTATATAAAATTTACACGAGACCATTTGAGGAGATTAGGCAGGATGTCAAATTGAGGCTTGATTGACTTAGATATACATTCTTGCTATGTTCAACTCTCCAAGCTTAAGCTATATGGGTTTTATAAAAAAGTAAAGATTTCATGATGTTATGAGCCCTATCTCTCTTTTTTAACCTGTCCTAAACAAAGGAGAATCTATACAAGATTCAGAACTGAAAACTATAATGCTCAATGCATTCATTTCAGACAAAAAAGAGAGGGGGTACTTTCTCCATATTGTTTTTTATTTATTTATTTATTTCAAATTCGGATTAATACCTTTGAGCCGGGGGCTCCAAGTCAACAAGGAATACAAGATATTTACAGGTGATGAAACATTGCAGAACAGAAAGACATCAACTAACAAGTGGTATTAATGTGCAGTTACAACATTAAGCAGGGTACAAGAAGTAAGAAGAAACAGGACCACACTTCCAGAGAAACATATTAATGCAGCACTAATTAAGTGCAGTAGTGTTTAACAATCTTCTTACAGTTCAGACGGGGTGCTCCAAGTCTGCAGAAATGCATGTTTTAGCAGCCAAGGTGAGGCTTTGTCAAGGGGAGGTATTAGGTGGTGGGAGGTGGGAAGGGGAAGTGGACAGTTGTGGAACAGGAGGGTGGGAGTGAGAGAGGATAGCGTTTGACGGGTGTGAGAACCACCTTCAGAGGCCACGGGTTAACAGAAACACTGGCAGTCAGATTTGCTGGCAAGAAGAGATCAAAGCCCATTTTTAAAGTAGCCAAGTCTGGGGGAGTTGGCAAGGTCTGCAGGCAGATCATTGAACCATTTAGGTCCACAGTAGGAGAGGGATCTTTGGCCAAGGGTGGTTTGTTTGAAGGGAACAGTTAGAACTGTCCTGGAGGCACTCCTTGTGCATTTAGGTGGTTGTGCAGGCTCAAAGATGTTGTAAATGTGGAGTGGGAACTATAGATGATCTCAAACATGTGGTACTCTTGTGTCCTAGGTACGAATCAACTAGGAAAAAAACTGCTGGGTGGATTGTTAGGGTATCTCAGCCTCCCCCTGGAGGATCTTTTGGAATATTTGTTTACTATGAAAGAGAAGAACATGGTAGAGATATTTGCAAGATTTTTAATTTCAACTCGTTTGTAAAGTTTATTAGGGGGGCTTGAAGTCCTGTGGAGGCTTTTTATGTGAAAAGGTACTCAACGGACACTGTTAAATTGAATTGCACTGTAAAGATATTTAAGTTCCTTGTTGATTTATTGTCTATTTATATTTACTATGTATTTTGTCCTGATTTTAGTATATTGTAACTGTTTTATGCTGAACAATGAATTGTACTACTACTACTACATTCCAAGCTTCTAGTGCTGACTGTGAAAGAGGCTTCAGCTTCTTTAAATGCATTAAGAGCAAGCAAAGAAACCGTTTGGAAGAAAGCCATTTAGATATTCTGATACAAACAAAAATGTTTTTAGCATCTGATGGAAAAATGGATCTTAATAAAATATATGTCCACTGGAAGAATGGGAAAGACAGGAGAGAAAAAGAGTAAATGCTGATTTCTTAGCAATGCATCATCAGCAGCACCCCTTTTAGATGCATGCAAGACTCTTTAAAATGTACATAGTTTACACATGTTTCCAGTTCATTCTATTATGGTGCACAATGCACATCCAAGCTTCGGACTGTCAGGATGTATATTTATACTTTGCATTGAGTAGTTGAGTGTTTGGTTATGTTTTCTACTGTTTATTGGCAATAAAATATATCGCTTGGGCCACCCAATTTGCACACATGAATCAATTTTTTTGCACAAAGTGCTGCACACACATATCAGTTACCCACCCACAGAGACTAAAAATTAGAGAGAACATTGCCCATCACTATTTTTTTTTTTTAGACAAGCTCCTAGCCAATGGAAAAAAAGACTGAATCCATGCTGTTCGGTTCCAAACCCTTCCTATCCAAAGCCACCAAAGCCAACTTCTCCTTCCTAGTTCTCACCCGTGCTGGTCCTCCACTTGAAATTGTCACATCCTTCAAATATCTAGGTGTTACCCTTGACCCCTTTCTTTCTCTCTCAGAACATGTCAACCGTATGTTGCACAGGATCCACCAGAAGCTAAGTGCCACGTATGACCACAAACATTATCTATTTGCTGAAGTGCGCCTGGCCATTGCATGTGGCAGCCTACTTCCCCTCCTTGACTACTGCTCCCCAGTTTACTTGAACCTATCCATCACCCTGCACAAGCAGCTAAACTCGACATATAACTCTATATGTCGATTCGTCCTTCTAGCCCCTTACCACTCCCACCACTGCTCACTCTACCAGTCACTTGGATAGCTCACCCTACAAGGTTGCTTTGACTATTCGATAGGCTGTCTGGTGGACAACTCCCTCAGGAACCAACATGTGTCCTCTTACTTATCCTTCTTGACAGGTAGAGTGGTCGGTAGGAATCTCAGGGCATCCTCCATCCCTCGCTAGAAGTACCCTTTGCCTCCACCACCATGGGAACCTGAGATTTCTCAGTCACAGCACTCTCCCTGTGAAACAAGCTCCCTCATCTGTTCGTGTGTCCCCCTTCCACCTGTCTTTTAAACATAACCTGGAGACCTGGCTCCTCACTGCTGCAAAATGTCACTGTTCCATACAGCAACACAAGGGTCGACAACTTGAATATGCTCTAATAGCGCTCAGACTTTCACCTGATCCCTACAGTATGTATACCTCCCCTTCTGCCCCCACTAGCCTGCCCCTTTTTCCCACCTCTCTCCTTCCTGGCCCCACCCCTAAGCCTACCGATGCCCCCTTTTCTTCTGTTTTGCCTCTTTGATGTTATGATCTGTGATTGTTTTCTTATTTTAATTTTTATTGCAGAAACTGTTTTTTTTTTTCTCATTTGTACTTGAATTGGACCAGGTACTTGTACACCATTACTGCTTGTGTCTTGCACCATATGTATTTTGGCTATGCTTATGTATATACTGAATTGCATTACCTGTCTACCCTGTCTGCACATTGTCATTGCATTACCACTGTTTCACTCTCTCCACCCTCACCGCCAGCTGTTGGGGGTGCATGTATTGTATCTTGTAATTGACTGTACCTGTACCTTTTTTTTGCCACCCTGTGGCCTTGGTCGTGACTGAAAACATGACTGAAAACAGTCCTCTGGATCAGTGCACCTACCCAGTCACCAAAGACATACATGCATACATACATACATAAATGACTTTACAGTGATTTCTAAGTCTTTTGTACTCAGTCCCATCAGCAAGGTTCTGAGACATCTTTGCTTCATTCCAGGCTTTGTCCCACTGTTTGATAGAGGCCATTATGTCTGAGTTTAGCCAGCGGGTGCAGCTCCCTGGATTCTATGTCTTTTTAGAGTGACATGCTTGTCTTGCAATGCCAGAAGCTTGGACAGGAAATGTTAAGTGGCATGTTCAGTGTTGGAGGTCTGGTTTAGAAGCACCGAGTCCACATATTGAAGGTCAGAGATAAGTGCCCTCTTATCAAGCTTACAGAATTTCCAGAACTGGATTTCTCTAGGAGGGGGTTTGGAGGCCCTCGCTTTCCAGACACAGAAGACTGGAGAAAGGTCATTGACAGACTCTGAAAAGACACCCATGGCAGCAATTCTGTCTGGTCTATTAGAGATTACCGATCTGCAAAAAAATGCACTCCTCAGCCAGGGGATAGTGCCAAAGAATTATTTATTAAGCGCAAAACGTCATGGTGGAAGCAACAAAATGGCTGACAACCTCGACCGGTTTTGTACACCCTAGTACGTCATCAGGAAGATGCATTACTGGTCAAGCAATAGGCCTATAAAGACATTATTTAAAGTGACAGTGCACACTTACAAGTTACCATAAGTAACGACTAAATACATAATTATATATAACCAATTTAAAAAATGTATGTAAATAGATCAAACACATCATTTATTATAGCCTCAAGACTCATACCATAAAAATAATGACTGTACATACTTATAAAGTCCTATAAAGTCTATAAGTTCCAATATTTCATTTAAGTGCCTACTCAGGGTATCAATCAAACTGATGCGCCCATAGAGATGGCCACTTGAACACTTAAATATACAGGACCAAAGAGAAAGACATAAAAACACAAGATGATTAATACACAGTCACCAAAACCAAAACCAAGTGAACATATCAAATATATATACAATTTCATTGTTTCTTGAAAATTTGAGAACCACTATTTATGTATCAATACAAACACATCTGTACATCATGTATAAAAATAACAGCAATAAATCTGAATCATTTTTCCCAGAGACCATCTAGCTCTAGATCTTATTATAAAGTCATTCAGTATCTCTTCCTAATACAAGGAAGAAGTTCAATGCGTTCATTCAAGCCCAGTGTTATAAGTGCCCAAAGGGTATATATCCAAAAGGATTCCCTCACGTTCAGTACTTCATCAATATCCCCACCCCTAGGGCCCAATTTAACAGCCTCTATACCACAAAACTTAAATATATGATCTATATCTATATCTCTATGTCTTGTAGTTCTACAATGATTGGCCAGTGCACTCCTGGCATCATCATTAGAAACAGACCGTAGGTGTTCTCCAGTTTGTATCTTCAGGGCTCTTGTGGTCTTCCCCACATAAAATGCACCACACTGACATGTGGCTAAATACACCACATTGTCTGTTGCACAAGTAATGAATTCCCTAATTGTGAAAACTTTATCACAATTTCAGCTCGTAAACATCTGACATTTGAAAATAGAGTTACAACATTTACAGTTTCCACATTGATGCATACCAGTCAGAAAGGATAACCTACCACTAGTGGTATGAGGTGTACACTGGTGTGTGTGAACCAGTTTGTCCTTAGGATTGGGACCCCTCTTATACACCATTCTAGGCTTGTCTCAAACAACATCCTCCAACAGTGGTTCATCCTCCAGTATGGTCCAATTCCGATTTATTATCTTCTGTACTTCTGCCGTGTGTCTAGTATATGTAGTTATAAAACTCATCCTGGTGGGGTCACTGTTAGCACTTTTAGGTAAAAACAAACTCTCCCTCTCCATATTGTTCACTGCATTATAGGCCTGGTTCGCCGTTGCACCAGAGTAACCTCTATTTAAGAATCTATTACACATGTCAATGCTGTTAGTCCTATAATCTACATCATCACTACAAGTTCTGTGTACTCTCATAGGCTGGGCTTTTGGGATATTAGATATCATATGGTGTGGGTGGCAACTGGAAGCCAATAACAGGGAATTCTTATCGGTCTCCTTCCTAAAAAGATTTGTACACAAGGTTCCATCTACATTTTTAGAAACCTGTAAATCCAAGAAGGAGGCTGTTTTTGAATCACACTGCAGTGAAAACCTGAGATTAGGATAACTATTTTCCAAGTAATGGATGAACCCATCCAACCCTTCTCGCGTGCCACGCCACACCATAAAAATGTCATCTATAAAACAACGCCAGATATCAATCCTATCAAAAAAAGGATTTTTCTGTGCATCATAGACCATTAATTTCTCCCATAATCCAAGGTATAAAGTAGCATAATTGGGAGCAAAAGTTGCTCCCATAGCAGTACCTTTAAGTTGTAAATATAAATTATCTTGAAACAAAAAGTAGTTTTTCGTTAGAACATGTTCAGCACACTGTACCAATAATTCTCTCATACCACTATTTACCCTGGTATCTAAATCAAACCAGTGTCTCAAAGCTTCGAGACCATCCACATGTGGAATATTCGTATATAGCAAAACTATGTCCATAAATACCAACAACCACGATTCATCAATCTGCATATCTCCCAGGACCCCCAATATCTGTGAAGCATCACGTATGTATGATGGCAATGTCACCACATATTCTTTAATGTGGAAATCAACGTATCTAGAAACTATGGGGCGTCCCGGGGGATCCTGCAGACTCTTGTGTATCTTAGGTAGGACATAAATAGTTGCCTTTTAAGGGTGGTTAACCGTTAAATACAATAACTCATCATGAGTGATCAAACCTTCACATTCAGACTCAAATAAAAAAGAATCCACAGCTGTCTTAAATCTAGCAGTGGGATCAGATCGGAGTGGCAAATAAAATTCAGTGTCCATTAACTGATGATTAATTTCATTAATATATTTGTCAGTGGACGTTACCACTATTGATCCGCCCCTATCTGCCAGTTTGATAGTCAATTCCAAATTGTTCTCCAAAGATTTCAGTCTGTGCCTAGGCTGTAGTAATATTTACAAAATCTGTGCCAACACTGTTTTCATGAAGGTCTTTAAACTGTCTTTCACACCTTAATTCAAACATCTTCACTGATTCATTATAAGGTGGCATGAATGTTGACCTAGGTTTAAATATCCTTACCTTTTCATTCACATTTTCTACAAGTCCTTGAGATGTATCATTTGTATCAGTTCTTTCCACTGTAGATATATCTCGGCTCATTCCATCCCTTTTGAAGAAAGCCTTCAAATTCAAATTTTTAGTGAAACGGTGGAGGTCAACATAAAGGTCAAATTCCCTCATATCCAATGTTGGCACAAATGTTAAGCCCTTCTGTAATATTCCCACCTGTGCTTCGCTGAGTTCCTGATGTGAGATATTGATCACAATCTTTTCTTCTGTATTTGCCATGGCCCCTCCACTGGGATATATATACACTGTATATACTGTAAATATTAGCTTAACTTTCCTATAACCCATTTTATCATGTGAATTTTACTGTACATCACTGTGTTTATAAATGTTTTTTTCCCCCTGTATGTATAACTGTTTTATATAAGTGTATTGATGTATCTGTTGTGTATCAACTGTTGAACCTTGACCTTATCAGGTCCATCTTGTAAATGAGCCTTGCTCAATGATGTTTGCCTGAATAAATAAAGATTTGATGATGATGATGATGATGATGATGATGATGATGATGATGATGATGATTTGTTATTTGCCCCTCCTTCCATGGTTTCTTGTGTTTGTAACCACCACGACGTGTTTTTCTGATACTCGGTCGGTCCCTCTGGTCTGGACCTGTCCCCTCAATTGGTGGGAGTCCAGCTTCTGTTCTGTTCCCTGAAAATGCACTGATCTCCTCAAATCCGGTTGATGGCGCTCCTCTTCTAAAAAAGGCTCCTCAGTTTCTGACTCTCTATCAGAAGTATTGTAATTAGGAGAGTTACTTCTATTTTTATTTTTCTTAAGAACTGATCTGTGTTGAAATGTCACTTGATGAGTGTTGCCTTGATATCCCTGGTTTCCACTCCATGATCTTTTTCTCTTATTCCAATCCCAAACACAGTTATTCAAATAATCATTCTTGTCCCTCTCCCACTTAGTGAGTTTCCCTTTTTTTAATCTTATTCTCTTCTCTCTGGATTGTATCCTTCAGCTTCTTCTCATACTCATTAAATTCAGGATGATCTCTAAAATGTGCTACCCGTGTCTCCTTCTCAGTAATGTCAGACGTCACCTGTGGTCTCTGGGCCTCATAATCTCTAATTACTGTATTGATAAGGACATCGGTACCAGCCTGTAATGAATTCTCCCAATCAGATACAAACGATTCCCTATCCAAGCCATATCCAGGCTTATTTGTAACACCAAGGCCTCGAGGAGAGCGGCCTACTTTAAGGTAGGCCTCAAGCGTAACTTTTCCCCAATAGTGTCTTGGGCCCCTTAAAATGGCCCTTTCCAGATTGACAAATGCCCCCTTAATATTAAGTTCCTGTACTTGTTCACTGGTTTCAATTTGTGTACCACTGGCCCCTTCTGATCTGGGCTCAGAATCTATATTCCTTGTATTAGGAAGAGCTATTGAATGACTTTATAGTAAGATCTAGAGCTAGATGGTCTGTGGGAAGAGTGATTCAGATTTATTGCTGTTATTTTTATACATGATGTACAGATGTGTTTGTATTAATATATAAATAGTGGTTCTCAAATGATTTTCAAGAAACAACAAAATTGTATATATATATTTGATATGTTCACTTGGTTTTGTTTTTGGTGACTGTGTATTAATCATCTTGTATTTTTATGTCTTTCTCTTAGGTCCTGTATATTTAAGTGTTCAAGTGGTCATCTCTGCGGGTGCATCAGTTTGATGGATACCCTGATTAGGCACTTAAATAAAATATTGGAACTTATAGACTTTATAGGACTTTATAAATATGTACAGTCATTATTTTTATGGTATGAGTCTTGAGGCTATAATAAATGATGTGTTTGATCTATTTACATACATTTTTTAAATTGGTTATATATAATTATGTATTTAGTCGTTACTTATGGTAACTTGTAAGTGTGCACTGTCACTTTAAATAATGTCTTTATAGGCCTATTTCTTGACCAGTAATGCATCCTCCTGATGACGTACTAGGGTGTATGAAACCGGTCGAGTTTGTCAGCCTTTTTGTTGCTTCCACCATGGCGTTTTGCACTTAATAATTCTTCGGCACTATCCCCTCGCTGAGGAGTGCGGTTTCTTGCAGTTCTGTATTGGTTGTTTTCAACATGCACCCTGCTTGTTGCTGAGCTGTGATTGTTTTTTTTTTCTATTAGAGATTACCCAGTTGAGGAGAGACTGGTGCCTGCTGTTTTTAGACAGCCTGGTTGGGGAGGATACAAGTTGGGACAGGTGGAGCCAAACTACCTCAGCAGCATAGAGACTGGAGCTCTTGCCCAGCCAGTCAAAGTTAAGGTCACCCGTAATTATAAGTAATTGTTTGCCCTTTATTGAGGCAGGATAACTAAGAACATTAGAAAGACCTGCAGTTCCATTTTTATGGGGGCTCTAAATACTCATGATGTTCAGGGTGTCTGGCAGCCATGTTCACTGAGTCATTGAACACAGGGGTGGACCCAGAGGATTGGAGGCAGGCACATGTGGTCACGCTACAGAAATCTGGCAGCAGGGAGGAGGTGGGGAACTATAGGCCAGTCAGCCTCACCTCACCGCAGTAGTGGGGAAGATCATGGAGACATTGCTTAAAGAAAGGATAGTGGGGCATCTAGAAGCCATCAGAGCCAAGGACCATAGGCAACATGGATTCATAGCAGGGAGGTCACATCAGACAAATCTGGCTGATTTCTTCAACTGGATGATAAAGGAAATAAATTGGGGTGGGGCAGTGGATGTCGCCTACCTCGATTTCAGCAACGCTTTTGGCACTGTCCCACGTAGGAGGTGATAAACCAGCTGGGTAGGCTGGGCATGGGGGACAGGGTGGTAAACTGGGTTAGAAACTAGCTAACAGATAGGAGGCAGAAGGTGATGGTAAATGGGGTGCAGTCTGGGGAGAGAAGGTGACCAGTGGGGTGCCTCCGGGATTGGTCCTGGGGTACCTGTCCTGTTCAATGTCTTAATTAGTGACATTGCAGATGGGCTGGAGTGAAAGGTCTGCCTGTTTGCAGATGACACCAAGATCTGTAACAGAGTGGATACCCCAGAGAGGTGGAGAAAATGAGGAGGGACCTTGGGAAGCTTAGAAAATGGCATGAGGACTGGCAACTGAAGTTTAATTCAAAAAATGCAAAATGATGCACCTGGGACACAGAAACCCTGGAGAAAGCTACTGGATAAGGAGGGAGTTGCTGACAGTCATAATGGAGGAAAGGGACCTGGGTGTTATTATTTTATATCACCTGAAAATGTCAAAGCAGAGTTCTAAAACAGCTGGGCAGACCAATGGCATGCTGGGGGTGCATAGGTAGGGGTATTAGCAGCAGAAGGAGGGAAGTAGTGATGCCATTATATAAAACTATGATCAGGCTTCACATGGACTACTGTGTACAGTTCTGGAGGCCACACCTTTGTAAGGACAATAACAGGCTGGAGATGGGCCAGAGAAGGGTGACTAAGATGGTACAGGGCTTGCAACACAAGACATATGAGGAGAGTAAGGGACCTCAATATATACTTGCTGGAAGGGAGGAGGGAAAGAGGTGACATGAATACTTATTTAATACATTACATTTGACATGGAATCCTACTTCTGTCCATACTCGTTCACATAATTTAAAATTACTTTCATCTACTAACAGAACTATGAAGAGAAATCAATTCTATACTCAGAGAATAGTTCCAATATGGAACACACTCCCATATGAGGTTGTAAACTGTGAAAATTTGGCTCAATTTAAAACTAAACTTGATATACATATGAATGATTTAAAATTTGTATCCCACCTAGCTTAGGTGGCATGATCCTAATGGGCTTGTCCCTTGATCGTGTAACTCACCTATGAACCTATGATAGAAACATTCAAGTACCTCAAGGGTATAAACAAAGTGCAGGGGGAAGACATTTTCCAGTACAGGAGGAACTCAAAAATATGGGGGCATGACATAAAATTGGAAGGTGGGAGGTTAAGAGGGAACGTGAGGAAGTTCTTCTTCACAGAGAGGGTGGTGGATGCATGGAATGGTCTGCCTCAGGTTGTGGTGGGAGCAAGCACTGTGGATGGATTCAAGCATGCTTGGGCAGGCATAGGGGAACCATAGAAGTACAACAGCGGGTGGGTCAGAGGCCTTAATCCAGTACAAAGGCTAACGGGCAGACTAGATGGGCCTGGCAGTCCTTATCTGATAACAATTTCTATGTTTCAGCTTTTTCACAAGACCCAGGGTGACAACAATATGGATAGTTTCACATAAACAAAATATGTTGACAGTACAAACAGAAATGTTGAGGTTCTCCCTAGCATAGAACATAACACCCCTTCCCCTCTTAGCATTGGGGTGATCACACCTGAATAGCTTATAGCCTTTGATCAAATACTGGGAGTCAGGGGTGTGGGGTTTCAACCATCTCTCGGACAGACCAAGCATGCCGGGGGAGTAGTGAGCCATTCAGGCCTCCAACTTCGCAGAGTTGGTTGTTAGGCTTCTAATATTCATATGCACACACCTTAACCCCTTTTTTTAGAACAATGTAGAGGGAACAGCTGTAGAAGCCGCAACCGGTAGGGGGGGAGAGGGTTGGGTTCAGTGTCACTAGAGAGAGAGAGAGAGAGGGAGATGGCATTTAGGTAACCAGGTTTCCAATAGAGAGGTTAGGAGATGGCCTTTCAGGGGCCCACGGAAGGGGGGAGAGGATAAGGTATTGGGCATTTCTGGCAAAGGGAATCAGGTTTAAGAGCCAGGGTTTGGGGGAGGGGGTATCTCCCCTGAGCAGTAAGTTTGAGATGATAAAGCTTCTACCATCAGACCTGTGGGGGGCAGACAAAATCATAAGAGGGCAGAGGGAGGAAATCAGCAGAGAGTAGGAGGGCAAGCAGTAAGGATATCACTCCAACTGAGCCGAGGAGGAGCTTAGGAACCCTCATGAGCAAAAGACTGAGAGGAGCAAGAACAAAAGACAGTGTACAGAAGAAAAGAATGGATGTTGGAGAAACCGTACAGCCCCCTGCATACTAGGGGAGAGCAGACAAAAGGTCGGGGAAGGTGTCAGTGAAGGCCAGGAAAAAGGTCATAGTTGGTTAAATCTAAACTACCACAAAACAGGAAAAAACACACACTACTATTCTAACAATTGGCAGGAAAAAATAAAATTAAATCTCCTTATGTCTTACCCAAGGAGAAGGCACTAAATGAAATGGACTGATAACCTACAACCTGCCCCCACGAAGTGTGAAGTGTAATCTCCTTAACTTGACTCTTACCCAAGGAGAAGGCACTAAATGAAATGGACTGATAACCTACAACCTGCCCCCACGAAGTGTAAAGTGTAATCTCCTTAACTTGACTCTTACCCAAGGAGAAAGCAGTAAGTAAAAAAAAAAGTCAAATCCGGTGGAAATGATGAGCTGCAGAGGTCCAGAGTCACAGAAAGTGTTCAATTCCTTCGAGGTGGTGAACTTTTGCCAGAGGATATGCAGAATGTGAAAACATTGTATGTTACCTTTGTTTTCAAAGTGGTTGTAGAGGAGCCCTTAGAGACAAGTACATTTAAAGTTGATTTAAAATGAAAATGGAGATACCGGGTGGTAAATTACATCCAGAGGAAATGATGAACTGCTGAGGTCCAGAGTCACAGAATGTGTTGAAATCCCTGAAAGGTGATAAGCTATGGCCTGGGCATATGCAGGATGTGAAATCCTTTGTCTGTAGAGAAACATAGAATCATGGAAACTTGACAACAGAAAAAGGAACTCCTGTCCCATCCAGTCTGCCCCCTTTCCCCTCCCTCTATTCCTCCCTCCCCCTCTGTGAGCCCCCTCCCCCCACTTTGTAACCCCATGTGCCTGACCCATGCTCTCTTGAAACCCGACACTGTTTGGGACCCCACACCCTCCTCCAGAAGCTTGTTCCTGGCCTCCACCACCCTCTCAGTGAAGAACTGTCCCCTCACATTGCCTCTGTAGTTTCCTCCCTATAGTCTCAACCCATGCCCTCTCATTTTAGTGCCTTCCTTCTTGTGAAATAAATGTCTTGAACACACTCTGTGTATCCCTTTTACATATTTACAGGTCTCAATCATGCCCCCCCTCCCTTTTGGTCTCCAGTGTGTAAAGTCCCAATTCCCCACACTTCTGTTTGTACGGTATGCCCTTCATCCCCTGAATCATCTTTTTCACTCTTTTCTGTACCCTTTCTATCTGTCTTTGTGCAGGTATGGCCTCCAGAATTGGATTCCATGATCGATGTGCAGTCTTACCATGGCTTGGTACAGGAGCATCAGGACCTCTCTCCTTCTGCTAGTGATTCCCTTGCCTCTACATGCCAGCATCCCATAAGCTGTCCCAACCACCCTGTGACATTGATTACCTACCTTGAAGTTATTAGTCACCACTATACCCAGATCCCTCTCCTGCTCTGTAACCCTGACTTCCTCCCCTCCAAGTGTATACCTGCCTCCGGGTTCCCATGCCCCAGGTGCATGACAGCACACTTTTTGATATTGAATTTAAGTTGCCAGGTCTCTGCCCACTCCCCCAGTGCACTCAGGTCCAGCCTCATGTCCTCATCACCTCTGTAAAGTCCACTCTGTTGCAGATTTTCATATCATCTGCAAAGAGGACCACCCTTCCCTTCAGTCTTAACACTATATCACTAATGTAGATATTGAAACACAGTGAACCCAGGACTGATTCCTGTGAGACCCCGCTCATCACACTCCCTGTCCTAGAGTGCACCCCATTTACTACCACCCTTTGGGTTCTGTCCATCAGCCAGTTTTGTACCCATCTAACTATTTTGTCCCCTACCCCCATACTGTTCAGCTTGTTGACCAGTCTCCTGTGGGGTACGGTGTTGAAAGCCTCACTGAAGTCCAGGTAGGCTACGTCCACCATTCTCCCGGTAGATTACCTGTGTCACCCAGTCAAAGAACGTAATTAAATTGGTCTGGCATGATTTATCTTTTGAGAACCCATGCTGTCTGCCATCTATCAGCCTATTTTCCTCCAGGTAGTCTGTCACCCTCTCCCTGATGAGTGCCTCCATGACCTTCCCCACCACCTTCCCCATCATGTTTCCTTTGTTTTTCAGAGTCCACAGAGACAAGTACAGTTCCTTTCGGAGCAGGTCAAATGAAAATGTTGATTCAATCACAGGACCCAGCATCACCAAATTTGTCAGACTTAGTTGCTAGACTTATTTTTCCATGGCAAGGATTCCAAAAATTTGATTTCAAATGAAAAAGCTGATACCCGGTGGTGACGTTTTGCAGAAATTCAGTCCAGGAGACTTTCACAGATGATGTGTGCAAGAATTGTGTAGTTACTTCAAGTGGAAAAACAAGTAAATCCACAAACACTAACCTACAGACACAGAGAAACACAAATGTCCACCCACACAGCCCCAGGAGGAAGAGATTTAAATATGTCCAGAGGATTGACGGACCAGGTGTCCAAGGACTGTGAGCCATGGTTGTGGAATGTAGAGGGGAGGTAGAGAAGGGGGAATGGAAATGTGCAGGCAAAGAGGAGGGGGTATTAGAGACATAGGACAGTAAGGGGGGAATCTGGGGAGAGGATGATATAGAGAAAAGGATGGGGAGGAAGCAGAGGGTTGTATAGAACATAGTTTGGAGTGAAAGAAGTGGAGAGTCCCAGTGGGAGTGAATCTTCTTGGAGTGAGCAGTGAAGGAGAAATGGGGGAATAGTGGCCACTAGTGGTGGAGAGCTATAAAATGCAAATGGGAACATGGCGAGAGAAATAAAAATGGATGAAATGCCCCAATATAAAAAAAGGATGGAAATGAGAAAGGAAAAGTGTGGCCCATTGGGAATTAA
This sequence comes from Neoceratodus forsteri, assembly GCA_016271365.2. Lineage (NCBI taxonomy): Eukaryota > Metazoa > Chordata > Ceratodontiformes > Ceratodontidae > Neoceratodus > Neoceratodus forsteri. Next base: position 494,318,190 of record CM057457.1, read on the forward strand.
ACCTCAGACCTCTGGTATACCATTCCAGTGCTCTAACCATTAAGCTACAGGCTCACATGGTCAGAGTACCTGAGGACTTCCTTAAATCCACACAGTCCTCTTCTCAAATATGTTGCATAATCCAGCAGTTAGGAACATATCAGAAATACAGACTTCTCTCAGTGCAGTTTAGCCCCTGTAAGGCATATAAGCAAGCAATAACACATGACTAGGTGTGAGTTTATTACCTGATAAGAGCACATCCTGGTGTGCTAAGGCATTAGGTACTTGCCGAAGTGCCTTATGCCACTGGGCATGCTCTTATCAGGCAATAAACACACCTCGGAGTGTGTTATTGCACTTATAAAATGGGCCCTGCAAAGTAATTATTGTAAGAAAAAAAGAACAAAAAAAGTGTAAAACATATGAAAAAAATGTAATAGGTGAAATGGTAAAAAAATAGTTCCCTTTGATAAGTGCTTCAGTCTCCCTACTCCCACCAGAAATGGCAGTGATAGACAATTATATTTCATATTACTGTCTTTTTGTTTAACTTTATACTGTATTTTGTGGTTTTAGGAAGATTGGAATCAGGAAACAATATAAATAACAGGAAAGTGACACAGGCTTTTTCGGCAGAGAGCATTTCCCTCAGGAGTCTGTCACCCCCTCCCCCTCCTTGCTGTGCACCACAAGCACCTACACATATTTTATTTCCCTTTGTTTTGTTTTTTGGTTTTTTTGCTGCTTTAACAAAGAGTGACAGCATTCAGTATTATTCTGTCGCTATCGCCGACTTTTTTGGCAGTGAGCATGATTCTCATGAGCCACCGTATGGAGTGTGTCCAGTTTTTCATTCATGCTAAGAAACCGCCATTGAACTGCTGCTTTTAACCAACAAAGTGCTCATGTGCTGTGCTTTGGAAAATATCAGAGAAGTGGGTGTTTGGCATGATTTACCAAATTTCGGTAAGTGGATGAGTGGGTCTGTGCAGTGATTTGAAACCTTTGTCGTATACGGTGTGACATCTGGGACTCAACAGTTTGAGAAGGTGCTCGTCAGGGCACGGGATCAGACCACAAGCAGAAAGTAATGGAAAGGCATTGAAATTTGGAACCAAGAACATTCCATTTCAGTGGTCGGTGGACAGGTCACTTTTGTATTTTTGAGGTAAGCCCTTGAGGTACAAATTAATTAAACTAAAATGCAGCCTTGCACTTTTGGGGTGGAGTGGCAAGTAAGAAGGATGGCTGTTTGTCTGCAAGTGAGGACAGCAGTCAGTGAGAGAGCCCGACAGAATTTTTTTTCTGAACTGCCACGCATGGATCTCTGGTTGCAACGCGTTTTGCTTGGTGTAACAAGTACCAGTTGCCATATACATGAGCTGATAAGAACACGGCTACTGGTACCTGTTAGCCAATCGGGATGCTGGCTCTTTCTTGCCCATTTTATAAGAAAGAATAAGAGAGCATAGATGTTCTAAATATTTCTATGCACCAAGAAAAAGTCTCTTGGAAAGTTTTTACAGGCATAAAGAGAGTGTAGTTAAATAATTCACACTGTGAACTAATTACAAAATATTTAAGTCTTTGATAACTGGGTAGGTGCACTTATCCAGCTAACTGTTTTCAGGCATGACCCAGGCCACAAATATGTGGCACTTTGAAGAGAATACAGTCATGGACACAGCGATATTATGGATGTACAAGCATACCATCTACAAACCATTGACAGAGTAGATTACAGTGCATCGTTTACAATCACAGTACATCAGATTTACAGTGAGTCAATTATTTTGTGGCTCTTATCTGCAGCCTTCAACAATATTAGTAAGGAACTATTATGGGAAAAATTAGGAAATCTTGAACTAGATGGCACTCTGTTAAATGTGCTGATAAGATTACACAAGGACATAGTTCTAGTTATGTTATTTATTGATAGCTAGGATTACAAATACCTTTGAACCAGGGGTTCTTTTACAAAGGTTCCATGTTGCACAAAGGTAGGTACAATAATATATAACAGGTTACAGTTCAATTATGTTATAATGCAATATGGTTCCAATACAATATGTTATAAATAGTATTCAATGAGTGGCTGGCAAGAAAGTGCAGCCAGTGCAAGTTAAAAAGCAGTCAGAAAATTGACACAGTCAAAAGAAGTGCTAAAATAGCAGAGTTATAGAGCTGGGTTGTAGTAGGGTGGGAATGAGGGAGAATCAGGGGAAGGACTGAATTGTAAGGATCCTCAAGAGAAGTAAGGGAGGGGGTAAAAGAGAAAGGGGATGGGGAAAGAGCAAAAGGGAAAATGGAGAGGGGGAGAAGAGGGGTGAGGAGGGAAAAGGGGGAGTAGGGAGGACAGGGATGTGGGGAAGGCAGGGAGGTGTTGAAAAGGAGAGGCACAGGACAGGGAGGGGTGAAGGGGAGGAGGAGAATATGGGGCAATGAGGGAAATGGGAGGGAGGGGTTAGGGAAGAGGGAACTCAGGGAGGACAGATGCAGATAGCCAGCTAGGTGGTAAAATCACAGCTGCTTAGTGCAAGGAGGTGTTTCCGCAGTTTGAGTTTGAAAGGGCCAAGCTTTGACTCAGCAGCGACATCAGGTGGGAGGTCATTTATCCATGTAGGTACACTATAGCCAAAAAGTCTGCTGTGCTGGTGAGGTCCAGCAGAAAGGATGAGCTATGTCTGTTTGGAGGTACTACGTGTACATCAGTGCTTAGGTGACAGCTATATGAGTTCTAGTGGAAGGAGAAGTGAGGCCAAGACTGATCTTTTTCATGAATAAGCATGTCTGCTAGGAGACTGTCCCCTTTAGGTGAAACCAGTTGGTATATTCATAGAGTTCACAAGTGTGGGTGCATTTGTCAACCCAGAGTACAAGTCTGCAGGACTTATTCAGGGTGATGGTTATCTTTTTAAGGGTGGTGTCAGATGCGGCCCCATGATTGATTAGCCCATAGTCTATTATTTATATAAGTGAGCTAGTTACAGCCAAACTCAGTGCCTCAGGGGTCAGACAGTGATGATACTGATAAAGGATCCCGATCCTGGAGTTAACAACCCTGGCAATTTTTTTGACATGCAAGTTGTAGGATAGAGTGGTCTCTGGTGTTAATCCAAGGTATTTGAATTCCTCAACTTGTTCAAGCATCTGGTTATGGCTATTGCAAATAGTTATTTAGCAGGTTTGTGTGTATTGTGAGGGCTGGAGAAAAGCATCATCTTTGTTTTTTTGTAGTTCATAAGTAGTTTGTGTTGACCAAACCAGGATTCAACTGAGTTAAAGCTGAACTGAAGGTTTTTAGAGAGAGGGAGTGGATCAGAGTAGCTTGAGAAAAGGACAACGTCATCTGCCTTGGACACAAATACAGTATAATCATCAAGGCTCAACCACTGCAAGAATAAGACAAATGTAGGTGTTCATCAAGGGTGTATACTTGCCCCAACCTTGTCTAATTTATGTATTAATTCCATATTAGAGAATTTACATAACTTAGAGCACCACTCACCTAAAGAAGGGAAACATAGAGTTCCACTTTCACCCTACGCAGATTATATAGTATTAATCTCCACATCCTTTTTGAGACTCCAAAGGAAATGGGATGCATTTTCATCTATGTGCATTAAGGATGCTTTGGTTATTAAAGATAAAACCAAGGTACTTATTTTTGGAAACAAGTCCAAAAAGACATGTAAAGCAGTCTTTAATCATGAAAGAATTGTGACGAAAAATATTATGATTATCTTTATGATTATCTAAGTTTGCACTTTTCAGAAAATGTCCCGTGGAAAAATTATACTGGGGCAGCTCAATCCAAAATGAAAATGGCATCAGATGCATTACGACTGTTTAATGCCAAATTAGGCAAAGGTACAGTTAAAGGTATTCTCACAGTCCTAAATGCAAAGCGAAAGGCAAGCATCCTTTATGCAGCAGAAATGTGGGGAAATACTAATTTAAAAGGATTGGAGTTGGTAATCAATAAGTTGCATTGGTATATTCTGGTGGTTCCACAGTCAGTCCCAGCTGCTTTGCTAAGGATGGAACTGGGTCAGTTTTCTTTGGCAACTATGGTTTTGGAAAGACAAATACTTTCTTGTTAAATCTTTTCCAGCTTCCTGAAACCAGAATTCCCCGATGTTGCTTAGAGGAAGAAATAGTTACACAGACCTGAGATTTGTCTCTCCTAATATCAGTTTAATACAGAAAAAAACTCTACCCCATGGGGTTGGGACATCTGTTACATGAAATTTATTTGAGACCCAAAGAATAAATAATTGTAACAGTTAAAAAAAGAATCCGGGATCTGGCAATAGCAAAAGACTCTAAAAGAATACATGATTTGAAAAATTATAGATAGTAGTATAAGCAAATTAAATAGGTCCATCAATTGAAAACATATCTTAATAAAATCTCAAACCCCTATCACAGAAGGTTGATTATAAAATTTTGTTTGGTATTGTATAAAGCTCACTATATATTCTTTACATAAAAAAGAGACAGGGTTATGGATTCCCATTGTAAGTGTGGATATGGGGTAGAAGATGACTTGAAACATGTCGTCTTGATGTGACCTAAATTTGAAAAAGCCAGGGAAAAAATGCCTTGGAGAAATTCTTGAAGAAATGGTCCTTCCTCCCAGCCTCATAATAAATTTCTCATTTTCTAAAATAGAGGTGGATAAATTAAATAAATGTATAGCTTATTTTCTGCAACTCACCTATAATCTAATGTACGCACTTATTAAATGGTGTTCTTATTTAGATCTGGATTTAATTGTCTTTATTATGATTTATTCCATAGTACTGTACCTTTTACAACAATGGGGTATTTAAGATGTAAATTCCTATTCGGAAACATTTTAAAGTAATATTTTATTGTCAAGATTTGTTATAAATGTATGTTTTATAAAGGCCTTTTGCTGATCAAATAATAAACTTGAAACATGAAGGTCATGCAGGTATATGTAGGTATGGAGAGATTGGGTGTAGTAATATGTAAGTATGCAGAGAACATGAGGTGCAGAAATAAATAAATAAGCATGTTGAGAGTAAGAGTGCAAGAGTGTGTTAGTATGAGTAGAATGGGGTGCAGGAATATGAAAGTATGGAGAGAACATTGGGTGCATGAATATGTATCTATGAAGAGAACAGCTGGTAGCATGAATATGTAACTTTGGAGAGAACAGCAATACTGGAATATGGGAGCACAGTGGGTGAAGGAATATGTAAATACAGCAAGAACAGTGATGCAGGAATAAGTAAATATGGAGAGAACAGGGGTTCAGGATATGTAAGTATGAAGGGAACAGGGGCTGCAGGAATGTGCAAGTTTGGAGAGAACATGGGGTTTTGGAATATGTAAGTATGAAGGGAACAGGGAATACATGAAAAAGTAAGTGTGGAGAGAACATGTGTGCAGGAATATGGATGGACGGATGGATAGATGGATGGTGAGATCATGGGTTGAGGAATCAATCAATCAATGATTAAATAATGTTTTTGATGGATTGGGTTGAAGAATAAATAAGTCTTGAAATTTGTAATTTTTGCATCAGATGAGTCCGATCTTTATCCATAACTTTGTGGCGGAACACTGTTGTGGTTATCAATCAGTATTCAGTAATGAGCAGCAACAAGTAGAATGCAGATATTCTTGAGAGCATCTTTTGTATTAAATGGGCACTGCTTTGTTTTAGGCACCCATTGGTCAGGATCCCATCACATGGCACTACATTATTATAGAACATACCTCTGCTGCATAACATCATTCTAGTGCATTAATTGAGAACACAGCCTTTCAAGTTAAAATGTCACTATACTCCCAATTAAACTGCCTCCTCAAGCATTCAGGTCATGGTTATTGTGCCTTCCCCCACATGTTACTAGTGCTTATCTACGAATGCAGCCAAACCAACTGCCTCCCTTTGATGAATTGTCCTACAAGTCAGTGGTTGCACATACTGGCTATTATGTTAGGCAGAATATCATCCACAGCATCCCTGAACCAGTCCTCCACCAGAAGCCCCCAGTAGCACGTGAAAGATATGGTTGCTCACCAAAATGTTCACCATCACTCACCAGCATGACCCAAATACTCACTTACCAACATGGTGGTGACTGTTCACCACTGCAATATGACCGCAACTACTCAAAAGAAATATCTGATTGCTCCAAGGACCTGGAAAATGACCAAAAGTTAGAAGACACAGTCACTCCTAACATGACTGCAACTGCTTGTGGCCCGACCACCCGGTCACAGCCTTAAGTACACTTTGAGAAATCAGAGAGTCTTCAGTGGTATTCAGTAATGTTAATTCATCTCTCTTGCTCTTCTCCCTGAAAGATATGTGAAGGAAGTGACAGAGACAGCAGAGAGACATCCATTCTTTCGGGCGGGGGGAGCATTTTAGCTAATGTGCCTTAGGGTAGTTATTGAAGCCCTCTGGGATTGGGACTTGAACCTGCCCCTTGATACATTACCATAGCATAATCCCACCTCTGTAATGCCTTATTTATTACTTGTCTAGCTCTGATTATATCTATGATATCTGTATTATTTCTGTTTTTTAAATGTACAGGCTACAACATCTCAAAGGAACAACTGCTATTGCTTATTGAGAGGGATGAGGAAGTCCCTTTTGGTGATGTGAAGATGGAAGAGATGGCACAAAAGAAGGATCACCTTGAAGATACTCCCAGCAGTAAGTAGATGGATAGATAATGAGTTTATATGGGAATTTGTCAACTGTGGTTGAGAGGATTAGAAAGAATTGAGAAACAATTATGAACTGGAGGGGTACAAATTATAAGAGCACAAACCAGGGAGGATAATATCTGGATAAGGAGGAGAAAAAAACAGTAAGAACTGTTAAAAGAAATGGGTCAATATTATAGTGGATGTGGGATGGACTGGGAGCTGGAGCATGACAGAGATTTAAATTCCTGGGGTCTTTATTCCAGCAGTGGGTGGGCAGCCAGGTGTCTGCATTATAAATACTTTGTTACCGAGAGAAGAAGGACTTGGTTTATCCTGAAAGGAGTGAATTACTGTAGCCATGACAAGAAGAGATATAGGCAAGAAAAAGGGTTTCAGCAGAAGAGAGATCTAGGGATAGGAAGTGATGGTAAATGTAGTATTGCAGACACTTTAGTAAATCAGTCAAGGATTCATAATTGAAAATACTCTCGGCAGAAGAGATTTTAAACCATTGCTAGTGATAGCCATCATTTTTGACATGCATCGATAATAACATTTTTTAACAAATTATTTATTTAGTTTTTTTTACCGGGTAGGTGCACTAGCCATAAAAAATGACTATTTTCAGGCATGACCCAGGAGGTTACAGAGCGGAATTACATAAAACACAGAAACAAAACAAGCTTTTACAGTACAAATACAAGCAAGGTGATGAGAGCAATATACAAAACATTGTGATTCATGACAAAACATGTGATGAGGCAATTTGTTGACAGGTGCAGGACATAGATAACATTTGTAAGGAATTATCATGATGTAGTCTTGCAAATAGAAATAAAAGATGCAAATAAATCTTAGTAGTGTGAAGATACTGTCATCTAAGGAAGTCTGGAATATACTTGTACTAAAAGTAGGTAAGTGGGAACAAAGAGGAAGCAGGGAACTACAGACCAGTCAGCCTCACCTCGGTAGTGGGGAAGATCATGGAAGCACTACTGAAGGAGAGATTGGTGGAACATCTGGTTGTCAATGGACTACAGGACCCAAGGCAGCATGGTTTCACCAGGGGGAGGTCATGTCAGACCAACCTCGTTGAATTTTTTGACCGGGCGACTAGGGAGGTGGATCAGGGGAGGGCAGTGGATATGGCCTCTCTGGACTTCAGCAAGGCCTTTGACACTGTGCCACATAGAAGACTATTACACAAACTGGGGAATATGGGTGTGGGCAGGACAGTAGTGTGGTGGGTAGGTAACTGGCTGGGTGGCAGGACACAGAGGGTGGTGGTAAATGGCTGTCACTCCACAGAGGGAAGAGTGACCAGTGGGGTACCACAGGGATCAGTGCTGGGACCGGTCCTATTCAACATTTTCATCAGTGACATTGCACAGGATCTAGAAGGCAGAATTTCACTGTTCACTGATGACACAAAGCTCTGTAACAGAGTAGACACACCAGAGGGTGTAGACAGAATAAGAAGCAACCTGCAGAAACTTGAAGAATGGTCAAGGGTTTGGCAGTTGAAATTCAATGCAAAGACGTGCAAGATAATGCATGTGGGGCACAAAAACCCTGGCACAATATATCAGTTGGGGGTGAGGATATATCATGCACCAAGCAGGAAAGGGACCTTGGGGTTGTCATCTCTGATGACCTCAAGGTGAGGAAACAGTGTGACAAGGCAGCAGGTAAAGCAAATAGGATGCTGGGATGTATAGGCAGGGCATCACCAGCAGGAAAAGGGAGTATAATTCCACCATACAAGACATTAGTGAGGCCCCACCTGGAGTACAGTGTACAGTTCTGTAGACCATACCCACGTAGGACATAGACAGGGTAGAGAAGGTTCAGAGAGGGCAACAAAGATGGTGCATGGATTGCATCACAAGTCCTATGAAGACAGGTTGAAGGAACTGAACATGTACTCCCTGGAGGAGAGGAGGAGAGAGGGATATGATAGAGACATACAAGTATCTTACAGGGAGGAACAGGGTGCAGGAAAACACTATTTTAAGTGAAAAGATGTTCCAAGACTAGAGGGCATGGGATGAAGTTGGAGGGAGGACGATTCAGAGTAAACATGAGAAAGAATTTCTTCACAGAACGGTGGTGGACAAGTGGAACACCCTGCCAGAGGAAGTGGTGGGGGCTGAAACAATCACGGGATTTAAGAATGCATGGGATAGACATAAAGGAATTCTAGAGGTCAGGGGTAAGGGGCAACAGACTTCTAGGAAAACAAACTGAACTTACAAGCTCAAATGGGCAGACTGGGTGGGCCATAGGCCCTTATCTACCAACACTGTCTATGTATCTATGTATCTATGTAAGTCAGTAAAATTGTGTTTATAAAGTGCACTGTCCCCAGAGGTTGTAGGCACGGTACAAAAATAATACATAGAATAAAAAACATCATCCCAAAGTTAAGATAAAATATATCGTATGTAACAAGTAACATATACAGCATATGATTCAATCTAATAATACTTGAATTTATTTAGACTCATTAAGAATTCAGTAGTTCAAAGAAAATGCTTCCTTAAATAGGTAGGATTTTAGACCCCTTCGAAAAGCATTCGCCAAGTGGGCCTCTCTCAAAGACCTTGGAAACAAGTCCCCCAAGGCATGGATGAACAGCTGAAAAAAAAGCATGCTAACTAGATGATTTCATTCAGGCCCTGAGAACTTCCAGGAGGCCCTCGTCAGAGAAATGGAAAGGGTGGGGGAGATGGTAGGGAAACATTGTGTTACACGGATAGCTAGTACCCAGGCCATGCAGGGATTTACAGGTCAGTAAGCTAACCCTGAAGGCAATCCGCCTCCTCACTGGCAACTAGTGAAGACCACGTAGGACCAGTGTGATATGTAAAACAATGTTAAACTTATTGAAATAAGTTGCCTCTAAAAGTTTGTTTGTTTAACATCAAAAGTCCCTCACTAAGCACTGTTAAAACTTGGTTTTTAGAGGCATTGTCTGTTCAAACTAAGGTCTGTTGTGGTTAATAGTCTGAAGCACTGTATATGACTGTATGTAGCTGTAGAATGCATTCTAATATGTTTGTGATTATTATTTTGTTTTTGTGTTACTGTTTAATGTTAACTGTTTGTGTCAAATGCCTGGGGTCACCATTTTAAATGAGTTCTACTGAATGGTCTAACCCATTTAATAAAAATGAAATGTAAGTATGGAGAGAACATGGGATGCTGGAATATGTAGGTGTGGAGAGAACAGGAATGCAGGAATGTATAACTGTTGAGAGAACAGGGGGTGCCACATTGTGGATGCATGCAGAGAACAATAGGTTCAGGAATATGTAAGTAGAAAGAGAACATGGGTGATGAAATTTGTAAGTATGGAGAGAACAGTGCGTGCAGGACTATGTAAGTAGGGTGAGAACAAGGGATGCAGGAATATGTAAATATGAAAAGAACAGGGGTGTAGGAATATGTAAGTATGGCTAGAACTGGGGTGTAGGAATATGTTAGTATGGAGAGAAAGTGTTTCAGGAGTATATTACTATAGCGAGAGAACAGAAATGCAGGAATTTGTAAGTATAGAGAGAACATGTGTGCGGGAATATGCAGGTATGGAGAGAACGGGGGTACAGGAATATGTCAGTATGAAGAGAACAGGAGTTCAGGTGTATGTAAGCCTGAAAAGAACAGGGGTAGCCAGAATATAGAAATATGGATAGACGTGGGTGTGCAGGAATATGCAAGTATGGAGAGAACAGGGAGTGCAGGAACATTTAAGTATGGATAGAACAATGTTTTGGAATGTTATTATGGAGAGAAAAGGGGTGCAGGAAATATAAGTATACAGAAAACAGGAGCACATGAATATGTAAGTGTGGCAAGAACAGGGGGTGTAATACTATACGTATAGAAATTAGTAATTTGACTTTAGAGGTGGCTGGGTTTCATCCATAATTTTACGATGAAAAGTGTTGTGGTTATGGACCATCATCAGTCAGTTTTCAGCTATAAGCAACAACTGGTACAAATGCTTATATTATTGTAAAAGTTTGTTACCTTTATGTAGCTCTGATTATAAGTAGAATTTGTATTGCATTGTGATTTTTAATGTACAGACTTCAATGTCCCAAATGAGCAATTGCTATTACTGTCTGAGAGAGATGAAGAACTCCTTTTTTTTGATGTAAAGGTGGAAGAGGGGGATGGGGGAACTCCTTTTTGTTGATCTGAAGTACAAGTAGTAAGCAGTAAAAGTTCCTATTCATATAATAATATAAACTAGGATGTACTCAATTGAGCCAAGGCTCATTTGCAATGAGGTCCAATACAAACAGGTTCACGTTAGATGCAGACTTTACAATGAAGGCAAACATACAAACAACACAAATTGGGTTAAAAATAATAAATATTCTTCACTATTGACAACAATTCCTAACATTAATAACTTGCTGTCTAAAACTCTAAACCATGCCCTAATATTCCACCAGGATAGCTTCCCCTTACAAGATTTAATATCAGCTGGTATCTTATTCCATGCCATTGGGTCTCTATAAAAGACAGAATGAAGGAGGAAGAGAGGAATTTTAGAAAGAAATGTGTCAATGTTATAGAAATAGAATTTGTCAGCAAATGGAGACCGCATGATCCATCTAGTCTGCCACAATGCCGCCGCCTTCTCCATGTCTATGACTGGGATGTTAACATACCAGGGTACACAACCTACAGGAGAGACAGGGTGGGGAGAAGAGGGGGAGGAGTAGCTCTCTATGTAAGGGAAAGGATAAAAATGACTGAACAAAAAAGTAAACAGGAAGGAGAGGAGGCACTGTGGGTCACCTTAGAGACTGGAAATCGCACCACAATCCGCACAGGGGTTGTATACAGACCCCCATGTCACGGGGAGGGAATGGACAAGGATATGATAGAAGGCATTCTTAGGATGGCAGAGAAAGGGGAGATACTGTTGATGGGAGACCTGAATATGCCAGATGTTAACTGGAGCACATTTGCTGCAGCCGCATCCAAGAGCAGGGCCCTTCTCGATGCCCTACAGGTGGCATGACTCAGACAGCTACTTTTGGAACACACTCATGAAGGAGCAATCTTAGACCTCATACTCTCAAAGGAGGACAGTGAAAGGATCTCCTATCTAGAAGTGGGTAGCCATCTGGGAACAAGTGACCACCAAACAGTATGGTTCACGATAAATTCAGCTACAGAGTCAAGCCATACAAAAGTGAGGGTACTGGACTTCAGGAGGGCTGACTTTGGCAAGCTGGGAGAGTGCCTTAGAAAAGCACTAGCAAACAAGCTAGAAGGATGGCTGAAGCAACAATGGGGAAATGTCAAAACTGCCATCACGGAGGCAACAAGCCTTTGTGTGAAGCAAATAAATCAGAATGAAAGAAAAAGCCACTATGATTCTCAAAAGAGGTGGCGAGGGAGGTCAGGGAGAAAAAGATAGCATTCAGAAAGAATAAGGAAACACAGAAGAAGCAGGACAGAGAGCTGTACCAGTTAAGGCAGATGGAAGCAGGGAGGGAAGTCAGAATAGCAAAGGTGCAGTCTGAGGAAAAGATAGCCAACTCGGTTAAGAAGTAGGATAAAATCTTTTATCAGGGAGTGTAGAAAGACAAAGGGAGGGATAGTGAGGCTGAATAGAATGGGCAGTGGGTGGGCAGAGAGGGACAATGAAAAAGCAGGGATACTGAATGAATATTTCTGCTCTGTATTCATAAAAGAGGAGGAGGGGGAGGTGCCTAATACAATTAACAGAAGCGCTCTGGATAGGGGGGCTCAATCCCAGTCCTTTCACAGAAGAAAGGATTCTGAAGAAACTCCTAAAACTGAAGGTGGACAAAGCACTGGGGCCTGATGGAATTCACCCCAGAATTATAAAAGAATTAATAGAAGAACGTTCTACCCTTGTTAACAAATCATGGGAGGATGGTGTGGTACCTGAGGACTGTAGAAATGCAGATGTGATTCCCCTTCACAAAGGTGGGAGCAAGACAGAGGCTGGAAACTACAGACCTGTCAGTTTGACCTCTGTGGTAGGAAAAGTGATGGAATCACTTCTGAAGGAAAGAATTGTTGAGTACCTAGAGGCCAGTGGGGCACAGGACCCAAGGCAGCATGGGTTCACAGTGGGATGGTAACATCAGACGAATCTAATTGATTTCTTTGACTGGGTGACCAAAGTAGTAGACCAGGGAGGGGCTGTGGACATGGCCTACCTAGACTTTAGCAAGGCATTTGCCACATTCCCACATAAATGATTAATAGTCAAATTAACCAGCCTGGGAGTGGGTCTCAGAGTGATAGACTGGGTAACTGTAACCGCTAGCTCCCCAGACCAGTTCCCTTGGCCGTTGCACTGCTTTGAACTTTCCCTCCGATCTGTCATGAAATATTAATATGGACCAATTTGTGTAATCTGATTACCATCCCTATTTGCTGCCTCCAATGTACACTGATGTAACTAATGTACACACTGTATATAATGTGTGAGTTCTGAATGTGAACCCGACTGTAACCCCTATATAATGTTGCCACTGTAATACTGTGTAACAAATGTAACTAATGTAACTACTGTATATAACTGTCTCTAAATGTCCTTTTCTGTAATTAACTCCAGGTCACTCCTGAAAAAGAGACCATTGGTCTCAGTGGGCTTACCTGGTAAACAAAATCTAAATAAATAAATAAATCTTTGGCTGGACAACAGGACACAGAAGGTAATTGTAAATGGAGTCCACTCTGAAGAAAGGGGCTACTAGTGCGGTGCTGCAGGATTCAGTACTGGGTCCAGTCCTTTTTAATGTCTTTATAAGTGACATTGCAGAGGGACTGGAAGGAAAAGTATGCCACTTTGCAGATGACACAAAGATCTGCAACAGGGTTGATACGCAAGGAGGCATGGAAAGGATGAGAAGGGACTTGGCAAGGTTGGAAGAATGGTCAGAAGTATAGCAGCCTGGATTAAATGCAAAGAAGTGCAAAATAATGCACCTGGGAAACAAAAACCCAGTGTAAGATTACACAATGGGGGGGGTAGTAACAACAACAAAAATGGAAAGGGACCTGGGGGTAATCATATCAGATGACCTTAAGGTTAGCAAGCAATGTGGGAAGGCAGTAGGGAGGGCTGAGGGATACTGGGATGTATAGGGAGAGGCATCACCTGCAGAAAACAGGAAATTGTTATCCCTTTACAGACAGTTGGTGAGACCCCATCTGGAGTACTGTGTCCAGTTCTGGAGACCCCATCTCTGCAAGGACATAGACAGGATAGAGGCAGTCCAGAGGAGGGTGACTAAAATGGTTCAGGGTCTGCAAGAGAAGCCATATGAGGAGAGACTAAAGGAGCTTAATATGTATACCCTTGAGAAAAGGAGGGAGAAGGAGGACATGACAGAAACTTTTAAGTACCTCAGTGGAATCAACAGAGTCCAAGAGGGTAGCATCTTTCAGTAAAAAAGGTGTGCAAGAACAAGGGGACACAATTTGAAGATAGAGGGGAGGCGGTTCAGAGGCAATGTGAGGATGTATTTTTTCACAAAGAGGGTGGTGGATGCATGGAACAGCCTCCTGAGGAGGTTGTGGGGTCTAAAACTGTGGGAGAATTCAAGAATGCATGGGACAGACATAAAGCAATTCTTGTGGGGGGTAAGAAGAAGTAGGCTGTTGGTTAACCAGGATCTGCAGCTTATCCTGTAGGTAGGGAAATAGGCAGACTAGGTGGGCCATGCGGTCCTTATCTGCTGTCAAAGTCTATGTTTCTATGCCTACCCGATATTATCCTCATTTGCCTATCCCATCCTGTTTTGAATTCCCTCACCATTCTGGCCCTTACCACCTCCATGGGCAGTCGGTTCCATGGGGTAACCACTTGTTCTGTGAAGAAAAACTTGTGCAAGTTGCTCTTGAGTCTCCCACCTCTCAGCCTCACATCGTGCCCTCTCGTTCTTGTGGAGTTATTTAGCTGAAAGAGGCACTGGGGGATGCACCTGTGTATTGTTATCAGATTTTTGTAATAAAAGTGATTTTTTCACTGAAAATAACCCAAGAGCTGGGTCTCAGTTTATTACTACTTCCTCTGGACAAAGAGCGGGTTACCCTTTCTTGTACTCTTTTAGTGCTCCTAAGGTACTTGAAGGTCTCTCTCTCTTCTAACTCTGTTATCATTGATATGAGATTATATTAGTAGCTGGTGGACATGACAAAAGATTGGAGTCACATAGGGCTCGATTGTCAAAGCCCCGAGAATGATGCAAGCCCTAGGTGTGCCGAGCATGTGATGCTTGCGGTAACTCTCCTGGCCAGTAATCGGGATTTTCAATCCCAAGTGTAACCCCCCTGCAAATGGGGGTTCCCAAAAGACTTCCAGGAGCTTGCTTGAATGCTCCAAGCCTGAATGGTGTTTGGCGTTTAAGCCATTTATCAGTGAGTGTTTTTAGAACCTCTGGTACTGTCTCTTTAAGAGCTGTCTGCTTGCAGACATAATTAGTTTGTATGGGGGACTGTGTGTTTCTTTAGAGTACCACTCAAGCTGCTGCCAATTCACCCCATTTTTGCAGTCACTAGGAGGCAAAGGGAACCTGTCTGAAAGATGTAACTGATTGCCAGAAATCATTTACAGTAATAATAAAATTACAGTTTGTCTAACTCTGCTTTCTTTGCAGTCAGAACTGTCTGCCTAGTTCCCCATTCTGGTTTTGAACTGCTGAACTGGACCAATCAGTGTGGAGTAACTAGCTCTAAATGATGCCTTGGAGGCAGATCAGAACTTGGGACTCATAATCTGAGCCAACCACAAGAGGATTGTATGGGCAGTGACTCTGGGAGATGTAGTTTAGACTTGGTGCCTTTTTGACCAACAGCAGCAGTCTGTGCAGAGTGACAGCCAATCCAGTCAAGAACTGGGAGGAACTCAAAGGAAGTGCCGGTTTTTGTCTGTTGGGAGTTTCAGTTTGAGATCTGAAAGTGAAGGAAAAGAAACCCTGTGCTCCTTCAGTGCACAGTTTCAGTCAAAAAACGTGTGCAAGGCCCAGAGTTCCGGTCTACATCTTGTGTAACTGTTAGGACTGGAATCCTGGCCCCAGAAAAAGAATCAGAGATCTCTGAAGAGTAGAAACCAGGCTCACCCTGTAGAAGACTGAAGAAATTGTTGAATTACACTCGGTCTGTCAGGAACTGAATCTGCTGTGTGTTCTCCTGGTTATTGTGCAGTAATTGCGATTGGGATACAGATGCAGCCTGCCTGGTATAGTGCTTCTCTTTTTTACCATATAAATGTGTGAGAGTCTCTTGGATATCAAAAGTAGCCTACTGACATTGAAGGACCATTATCTTCTTTGGAGGTCGTGAGTACTAATTAGGGTCGCCTCCCTGATTGGTGCCACATTAAACCAAATGGAATTACTGTACTGCTGACTGTTTAATTCTCCTTTTCACACTGTGAAAGGGCCCCACCATGCTGCCACGGTTTGGACTAGCCACTAGGAAAACTGGGTAGGGACAGTAACTGGTAGGATAGGCCTACTGAAGCCATAGGTAGATAGTAAAGGTGATAAGCTAATTAACCTGATTTCCCCCTGTCCTTGTTATACTCCCAAATAAATCAGGCTGTTTGTTTCAACAAAGTTATACTGCCTGAGGTATTTGTCTATGTTAAAGTACTGTACTGTGATTGTTGCACTGTATCTTATTTACAGGATGTCCGGTGCCTGAACCAGCCTGGGGGTAAGTGATACTGTGAAGGTAATTCTGCTATATTATGTGGGCCACTGAGTGGGAAGAAAGGGGGTTGCAGTGTCCCAGAGGGCTGTGACCAAGTAAGATTTAACTATTGCAAACCCTGACCTCTGGGTGGAGGCACCCCATTGGATCCAGGCCCTCAACCTGTTAGTGGCAAACAGGCAGGGGTAGTAGCCCCTGGGATAGCGCCATCTAGGGGTTACATTTTGGAGGCTCACCGCTGGGATTGTGTGTCCTCTAGTGGCCATATTTACAAACCACTGTTAAGGAAAAAATAAATAAATAAATAAATGGGTACCCGACAAGTGGCTGTGACCGGCTGGTGGGTGGTGTACTGGGGAGGAGATGAGACCCCCAAAATGCTTGTTATCCTGGACAGCTCCCCTGGGTATCAATCACGGACACTGTGCAGGAGTACTTTCCAGGTGGAAGGTTACAAAATCCTGTGGTGGTGGGTGCACACTAATCTGCTCACCCACACTTCCTGGCCCTAGTAGAGTTTAAGGATCCCATAGATAGCTCCAAAGTACCACAGACCATTACCCCAGAGGAGCCCTCACTGCTTGAGAGTGATAACTAAGGACAGTAAGAGACCGAGGGAAAGAGGCCCCACCACTATCTGAAACTTTGAGGAGAAATTTGCTAAATGGTTGCTGGGAGAAGGGAAAACTGTGAGGACTTGAAGAAACTATTCTTGCCACCTGGGTGTTCCTCCCCAACACCCTCTCCTGCTCCAGTACCCGTAATGGTGGCTGAACCAATGCAGACTCTATTTCTGCACCTGCCATTAGTCACGACTCTTACCGAAGGTTGAGGATCTTCTCGGCACTCCCCACCCCCCAAGGGAGGATGACTGGGAGACCTGGATAACTATGTTGCCCCAAGTGCTAGAATGGCAATGCTCGGAAGCAGCGAAAGAGGGTTAGTAAAGGCCTCCGAGAGTCCTGCCCTGGCTACCATCCATGCTAAGCAGACCCAGTAACCCTAGGCGACTGCACGAAGCCTATCTTGAGGCCTTGGAGAATGTGTATAGGAGCCCAGATTCTGATGAGACCTATGGTGAGAGGTAAGAAATGCACAACAGTACCAAGGGAGTTGTTGTCTGTGTATGCTCTCGGCTGGAAAAATTGTTGCAAGTAATGCCTCAGAAAGGTAGTTGCCAGCGATTGAACTGGGACGAACCAGACTGGACAGAATCCATAAGTCTGCCCCTTCTCAGAACTGCTGTTGCTTCAGTTACGCCTGGCAAATCGACTGGAATCCCACCCTCCTATGATGAGTTAATGAGAAATTGAGGTTGAAAAAGGCGACCTCGGGAGGACCTGCACCAATAGCTGTGGCTATGACCCGAGTGACTGAGGGTGGCCCATCAAGTGAAGTTCAGGGGCAGAGGTTGGCAGTCAATGAGTGCTCTGATAAGGAAAAAGATATGCCACAATGGGGCAGAACTGTTAGAGAGATCCGAGAATTCAAAAACAGTCCCTTATGAAAGCCACGCCTGCCAAATACGGCCCCAGACCTATATCCGACTGCATCTGCTATGGGGTGGGATACCCACCATGTATCTCCTACTGATAACAGCTCGAACTCGATTCCTTGACCATGGAAGTGGAGAAACTGACGAGATGTCTCCAAATGCTTATCACGCACGCAGACAGAGATGGCACAAGGTTTCCAGTTAGTAATACCCCGCCCTGGCTCCCCAGTGTGGCACCTCGGCCAGCTCAAACTCCAAAAGTATGTTTTCTTACTAATTGTGGGAAGGATGGGCACATGAAAGAGATGTAATCCCCAAAAGACATGACAAAGTTGCATATAGGCTACAAGGAGAGCTTGAGAACAAATCAGTGGTTAAGAGGTGGCAAGTAAATGATCCCAGTGAGGGCACCAAAACAAGCACTAATTCCGCCCTTGTGGCAGCAAGGTCAGTTCAGGCCCCCACTACCGCCTCTCCAGACTGGTCCAGAATAGTGGGTCCCTCCATGGAGACCACTGTAAAGGTAAATGGAGTGTCTACAAGAGCTGTATTAGACAGTGGCTCCCAAGTGACAATTATGTTTCAAGATTGGTATCAGAAGCATTTGTCAGGCGTACCCTTACAACCATTAGAAGGACTGCATGTATGGGGGTTAGAAGTGAGAAAGGCCTACCCTATTCTACGTTATCCGAATTGACTGTCTTTCACCTCCGTGGCTGGAGTGGCCGAACAAGTAGAGACCTAGCCTTAGTGTGTCCCCCACTGGACTGTATGATGGTGTCCCTTTGTTGATTGGAACAAATGCTCATATGTTCAGAAGGCTGGCACATTTGTGTTATAAAAACAGGGTCAAAGCTAAGTAGAGCTTTAAGAGTTCCGGCTTTAATTAAGAAGGCCTATGAGGCACAGAGGATGCTGAAAATATAGAACAGAGGAACTCCTGAGAGTTGTATGGAAGAAGGATCCTGAGTCTCTGATCCTGGCACCCAAATGCCCAGTGTACCTTACAGGGAGAGGTCCGTATCAGAAAGGATGTTAAGAAAAATATTAATGTTGGATGCACCAGGCGATGAAAATTGCCAGAGGGACTGCTGGTCAAGCCTAGTATTTTGCCGCTAGAGCCCATGCTTATGCCAGAAGGGTAATGGTCCAAGTTCATAATGTGTCTGAAAAAGACATTGAGTAAATAGAGGTTGCATCCTGGCTAATGTGCATTGTGCAGACACTGCAGTGCTACCCAGCAGGGAGTTCAAGGAAGAATGACAGAGTAGCATACAGCTTGTTTGATTTGACAACTCCCGCTGCCAGCTGATGGAAGAAGTGAGGATCAGTGAAGCTTGCCCAGAGAGACCAGGTGTTTCTTTAAAGGAATGGGACGTGGGATGCGTGCAAGGGCTGAGCACAATATCCGGCTGCATGTGAAGACCATTTCGTGAGAGGTCTAAGCGCCTGGCACCTGCTGATATAGATGATGTGAGACAGCATCTGCAAGAGATGTTGAAGGCTGTAATATAAGAATCCAGAAGCCTTACAAGCTTCCCCCATTGTGTAGTGAGGAAAGAATGGATGTAAGTGATGTATGGATTATCTACCTTAAAGCCTCATGGACTATCCTGATCAGTACACAATGCCCCGCATTCAGGATGCTTTGGACTGCCTAAGCGGAGCAAGTGGTTCTCTGTGCTGGATCTCCTCAGTGGGTACTACCAGATCCCGATGGCCCCAGAGGACCGTAGAAGACAGCCTTTATCTATCCGCTTGGCTTCTATGAATTCATGAGGATGCCTCAAAGTTTCAAATTGCCCCAGCCACTTTTTCAACGATTGATGGGCGTGCAGTGGGGGACATGAACTTACTAGAGTGCCTGGTATACCTAGATGATGTTATTGTGTTTGGCAGCTCACTGGAGGAACATGAGCAGATTATTTAAGGTATTGGATCGACTGGAGGACTTTGTGCCTAAAACTGTCCATTGATAAGTGTCAATTCTTTCAAACATCAGTAAAGTATGTGGGACACATAGTATCCACCGAGGGAATAGAGACCGACCTAAGTAAAGTTGAGGCCTTGACCACCTGGCCACAGCCCAAAAATCTAAAAAGAACTGCAAAGATTCCTGGGATTCTGTGGTTATTATCATGCTTCATCAAGGACTATTCAAGAGTGATCCGCCTTTACTTAACCTTTACTCATGGGTATCCCCCAACCCACAAAAATACCAAAAGTCAGCCGCCCCTCAAGACTGAAAGAGTGTATTTTCATCCGAAGTGAAGTATTTGGGGCCCGCTGGACTCCTGATTGTGAGACTGATTTTCATGAGATCATATATCAACTTACCCATGCTCCAGTGCTGGCCTATGCCGATCCAAGAAAACCTTACGTCCTGCACACTGATGCTAGCTTGCAGGGGTTGGGGCTGTGTTGTACCAAGAGCACGGAATAGCCTGAGACCAGTGGCCTTTTGCCAGAAGCTCGACCCCATCCGAAAAGAACTATCCTGTACATAAGTTAGAGTTCCTAGCTTTGAAGTGGGCTATGTTGACCAATTCCATGAGTACTTTGTATGGGGCTAAAATACTAGTAAAACTGCACATAATCCTTTGACCTATGTGCAGACCTCAGCTAAGTTGGATGCCACTGGCACAGAGTGGCTTTCATTATCTACATATGACTATGCTCTGAATACCGAGCAGGTCTGAACCACATAGATGCTGATGCTCTCTCCGGAGGCCTGTTCCCCAGAATGATTGGGTCCATTGGCAGAACCTGACATTCGGGCACTCTGCGCGAAGTTTGACAGGGAGGAACAAATGTCCACGGATGATGGACTGCATGGTGGATTGCTTGGGACCCTCTGAGAATTGCATACCCTGCTTGTTGCCACTTTTCTGCAATAGACATTGGTGCACTGCCTCAGCTGGACAATGACAGTATTCGTGGGCTCAATCCCATGATCCTATAATCAAATCAACTTTAGAAGCCCTCTATGCAGGAAAAGATGTGTCCAAATTCGCTCACTGATTTGAGAACTGCACTCGTTATACAAAAAGGTCCTAAGTTGAAACTGATCAATAAACTGTTATATAGAGAGAAACAGTAGACAGAGGGGACAAGTAGACAAACAACAACTAATGCTGCCCACTGCCTTTCGAGACTCAGTATTGAGGTCCTTGCACAACCACATAGGGCACCTTGGTATAGACAGAACACTTGACTTGGTGAGATCCAGATTCTATTGGCCTAAGATGGGGGCTGATGTGGAGCAACACATATTGAACTTGTAGTCGCTTGCCACAGAGGGAAAGTTTTGCTCCCCAGAGGGCTGCCCCTTTGTTAACATAACCACCAGTACCCATGGAGCTGGTCTGTATTGATTTTCTGAGTTTGGAGTCAGATCAAAGAAATATCAGTAATGTGCTGGTGGTCACTGACCATTTCACGAGATATGCCCAAGCTTTCCCCACCAAAGACCAGAAAGCATCCACTGTAGCCAAAGTACTCATGAAAACTTTTTGTTCACTATGGGGCTCCACAAAGAATCCATTCTGATCAAGGGAGAGACTGAGAGTCGTCTGATCAAAGAGATGCTTTCTCTGTGGGGAGTGAGTCCAGAACCACTCCTTACCACTCCCCCAGGGGGACCCACAGCCTGGAACGTTTCAACCAAGACTTTGCTAGATATGCTAGGCACCCTGCACCCAAAGGACAAGCCTAGATGGAGCCAACAAATTAGCACCTGGTACATGCTTATAACTGCACCAAAAGTGATGCCACTGGGTTCTCCCCCTACCGCCTGATGTTTGAAGAGAAGCTCGACTAACGGTAGATGTGTGTTTTGGGGTCTCCTGATGGGGTTCAAGCTGACAACTATTTACAGTATGTGCAAAAGTTAAAGCCCAGCTAACTCATGCGTACCAACTGGCTCAAACCATGGCTGCCAAAAGAAATCTAGCCAACAAAGAAAGGTATGATAAAAGGTGAAAGCACAGGAACTCCAGGAGGAGATCGGGTATTGCTAAGAAATCTGGGACTGCATGGCAAACACAAGATTGCTGACAGATGGCACCATCTCACATTGTGAGTGGGCAAACTAGATGATCTTGCCAGTGTACAAAGTAAGGCCTGAGAACAATTAAAAGATGTAAAAACAATCATAGAAATCATTTACTACCCATTGGACAAATCCTGATTGAGTCTGAGCCCCCAGAAGATGCCCCTCTGGACCAGTGACTAGAGCTGCTGCTAAGAAAAGATCAGGAAGTCTGACCTACAGAAGCAGAGTTAAGTGTTCCCTGCACAAGTCCCAGTTGAGCATGACTGTCAGTCCATATCAGAAGAAAGTGAGAGTGACTTTGAATACTATCCTTCTCACGAACTGAGTCAATTGTTTGAGGCAATCCCTAGTCAATACTGGAGACAAAGCTGGGCCTTCTGGACTGTCTATGCCCCAGCTTCATCCCTGGAGCCAATGCTCCCAGAAAGTGAAGTGCAAAGCATCAGATCAGATGAAATGGAATCATTGTGCATGGTTGAACTGTTTGAGCTTTCAGGGAGGAAAATGATAGATTAGGGGCAGACTGGTGATACAACCCAACAAGAAGAGTATTTTGAGTGCCCTGACAGTCCACTGCCAGTGTCTGAAAGCTCTCCATGCGAGCCAAATGTTGTGGACTCAGAAACTGTAACTCCTGGAGCTGAAAGTGCCCCAAGTTCTAGCCTCTACCCCCATGGAGACTCCTGACAAGTGAGAACAATGCTGAAAATGAGGCTCAGAGTGCAGAGACTGTAACAGCCCCCCTAGAAAGACTGGTCGAGCTGTAAAGCCTGTGGTGCACCTCAGTTATGATTCCCGGGCCTGCCAGTGGACCTGCCTCTCAATGTTGTCCATAAAGGAGTGTATGTGTCCCCGAGGCTCATTGCCCAAACTGAGGCGTTAGTGCTAACTCAAGTTACTTGTGTTGCCCTCTAAGTATGGTGCCCTTGCCCGTCCAGCCCAAGGTAACTGATGAGAAAGGTCCCTCTCTTCAGGTTTCATGTACAAGAGGTAATAACTTGAGTTATGGTACAATGTGTGTGTTATACTGTGTAAAGAGTGACGTACTGCAATGTTTCAGAAATGGTTCTTGGTAAAATGATGTATTGACTGATGATTACATGTGTGAGCCTAATGCAAATGTATATGGTTGCAGTTGAAACTTATGGGGGTACTTGCTTGACGCGGACGTCAAGCTTTTCCCAGGCCAGGAAGGGTGTAACCCCCCTGCAAATGGGGGTTCCCAAAAGACTTCCAGGAGCTTGCTTGAATGCTCCAAGCCTGAATGGTGTTTGGCGTTTAAGCCATTTATCAGTGAGTGTTTTTAGAACCTCTGGTACTGTCTCTTTAAGAGCTGTCTGCTTGCAGACATAATTAGTTTGTATGGGGGACTGTGTGTTTCTTTGAGTACCACTCAAGCTGCTGCCAATTCACCCCATTTTTGCAGTCACTAGGAGTGCAAAGGGAACCTGTCTGAAAGATGTAACTGATTGCCAGAAATCATTTACAGTAATAATAAAATTACAGTTTGTCTAACCTGCTTTCTTTGCAGTCAGAACTGTCTGCCTAGTTCCCCATTCTGGTTTTGAACTGCTGAACTGGACCAATCAGTGTGGGGTAAACTAGCTCTAAAATGATGCCTTGGACGAATCAGAACTTGGGACTCATAATCTGAGCCAGCCACAAGAGGATTGTATGGGCAGTGACTCTGGGAGATGTAGTTTAGACTCGGTGCCTTTTGGACCAACAGCAGCAGTCTATTGTGAGTGACAACCAATCCAGTCAAGAACTGGAAGGAACTCAAAGGAAGTGCCCGTTTTTGTCTGTTGGGAGTTTCAGTTTGAGATCTGAAAGTGAAGGGAAAGAAACCCTGTGCTCCTTCAGTGCACAGTTTCAGTCAAAAAACGTAGCAAGGCCCAGAGTTCCGGTCTACATCTTGTGTAACTGCTTGTTAGGACTGAATCCGTCCTGTGAAAAGAATCAAAAGGATCTCTGAAGAGTAGAAACCAGGCTCACCCTGTAGAAGACTGAAGAAATTGTTGAATTACACTCGGTCTGTCAGGAACTGAATCTGCTGTGTGTTCTCCTGGTTATTGTGCAGTAATTGCATTGGGATACAGATGCAGCCTGCCTGGTATAGTGCTTTCTTTTTTACCATATAAATGTGTGAGAGCTCTTGGATATCAAAAGTAGCCCTGCTGACATTGAAGGACCATATCTTCTTTGGAGGTCGTGAGTACTAATTGGGTCGCTCCCTGTTGAATTGCCACATTAAATCCAAATGGAATTACTGTACTGCTGACTGTTTAATTCTCCTTTTCACTGTGTGAAAGGGCCCCTACCAGCTGCCACGGTTTGGACTAGCCACTAGGGCTTGGGTACCCAGGGACAGTAACTGGTAGGGATAGGCCTGTGCACAGAGCCATAGTAGATAGTAAAGTGATAAGCTAATTAACCTGATTTCCCCTGTCCTTGTTATATCCCCTAAATAAATCAGAGCTGTTTGTTTCAACAAAGTTATACTGCCTGAGGTATTTGTCTATGTTAAAGTACTGTACTGTGATTGTTGCACTGTATCTTATTTTACAGGATGTCCCGGTGCCTGAACCAGCCTTGGGGTAAGTGTATACTGTGAAGGTAATTCTGCTATATTGTGTGGGCCACTAGTGGGAAGAAAGGGGGGTTGCAGTGTCCCAGAGGGCTGTGACCAAGTAAGTTTAACTATTGCAAACCCTGACCTCTGGGTGGAGGCACCCGCCATTGGATCCAGGCCCCTCAACCTGTTAGTGGCAAATCAGGCAGGGGTAGTAGCCCCTGGGATAGCGCCATCTAGGGGTTACACAAGCACCAAATACTACAAGTTAGACCAGCTTTTCCCTGCCCTAACGTTCACCATTTGGGGGACCCTTTTTATGGGGCTTGCGACAAACTTTGGTGTGGGCTGCCGTAAAATGAGGAAACTGTCACAGCTGCACCCGATGTGCTAAAATCAGGTTCAGTTGCAACAAAGGAGTTTGGCACAGCTGCACCAAAACAATTGGTGTGATGCAGGGCTTAAAACAAGCCCCGTGTCACCTTTTAAAAATCAAGTCATTGGTCTCGAATCCAGGTGTGGCTGCGCAGACAAGTGTCTGCATCACAAACGTTTGGTCATTCTGAGAGGAGGGACATGAGAAGTGCACAGAGGAGGGAATGGACTGATTCCAGGCCTGGGTAAGCAGGCACATGTCTGCATTATAAAGATTTGGTCACTCAAAGAGGAGGGACGTAAGAAGTGCACAAAGGGAGGGAATGGACTGATTTCCTGGCGTAGGTGAGCAGACAAGTGCCTGCATTATAACATTTGGTAATTCAGAGAGGAGGAACATGAGAAGTGCACAGAGGAGGGAATGGACTGATTCCAGGTGTGGGTGAGCAGGCATGTGTCTGCTTTATAAATATTTGGTAATTCAGAGAGAAGGCACATGAGGAGTGCACACAGGAGAGAGTGGACTATATTTAAGTCTTGTGTTGATGTCTCAAGTGGTGTTTTAAAGGCGATAGTGAATCAAACAGTCACTTTATTTTAATATAGTGCATCTCCATCAAAATGTTCAAGGCACAGTACAATATTTTAAACTACAGAAAAAGTCTGCTTGGAAAAACTGTCAAAATGAGAAGAGAAGCCAGGAAGAAAAAAGGTTTCAGCCGCAGAGGAGTCTAGGAAATGACACACCAAAAAATGTTGTATAGAGGGTAGCAAATCGATTAATCTTTGACTAGCAGGACCTTCCCCGAGATGAGCTCCTACATATTGAGAGCTTACATAGAGCGACTGATCCCAAATCAACCCCAGGAGAAAGATCTTGCTCGGTTATTATGAGATGATGAGAAGATTGCTTCGTTATGCAAGTAAAGAAAAGTTATTCTCTTGAACAAATCATGGGAGTATGGGGTGGTACCTGAGGACTGGAGGAGGGCGGATGTGATTCCTCTTCACAAAAGTGGGAGCAGGGCAGAGGCAGGAAACTACAGATGAGTTAGTTGGACCTCAGTGGTAGGGAAAATAATGCAATCACTTCAGAAGGAAAGAATTATTGAGTACCTAGAGGCCAGTGGGGCACAGGACCCAAGGCAGCATGGATTCACAGTGGGAAGGTTGTGTCAGATGAATCTAATAGATTTCTTTGACTGGGTGACCAAAGTAGTAGACGAGGGAGAGACTGTGGACATGGCCTACCTAGATTTTAGCAGGGCATTTGATACAGTCCCACACAAAAGATTAATGCACAAGTCAGCCAGCCTTGGAGTGGGTCCCAAGGTGGTAGCCTGGATAAGAAAATGGCTGGACAGCAGGATGCAAAGGGTAGTAGTAAACAGAGTCCACAGTGAAGAAAGGAGAGTTACTAGCAGGGTACCGCGGGGTTCAGTACTGGGACTGGTCCTTTTTAATGTCTTTATAAGTGACATTGCAGAGTAACTGGAAGGAAAAGTATGTCTCTTTGCAGACGACACAAAGATCTGAAACACTGTTGATACACAGGATGGAGTGGGAAGGATGAGAAGGGACTCGCCATGTTGAAGGAATGGTCAAATGTATGGCAGCTCAGATTCAATGCAAAGAAGTGCAAGGTAATGCACCTGGGAAATAAAAACCTAGTGGAAGAGTACACAATGGGGGGTGAGATACTGACAACAGTAAAAATAGAAAAAGACCTGAAGGTAATTATATCAGATGACCTAAAGGTGGGCAACAATGTGAGAAGGCAGTAAGGAAGGCTGGGTGGGATACTGGGATGCATGGGGAGAGGCATCAACAGTAGAAAACAGGAAGTTGTTATCCCTCTGTACAGACAGTTGTTGAGACCCCATCTGGAGTACTGTGTGCAGTTCTGGATACCCGGTTTCCGTAAAGACATAGACAAAGTGGAGACTGTCCAGAGAAAGGCAACCAAAATGGTGCAGGGTCTGCACCAGAAGACATAAGAAGAAAGATAAAGGAGCTTAATATGCATACCCTTGAGGCAAGAAGGGAGGGGGGGACATGATAGAAACTTTTAAGTACCTCAAGGGAATCGACAAACTCCAAGAAGGCAGTATCTTTCAGAAAAAGAGATGTGCAAGAACAAGGAGGCACAATTTGAAGATAAAGGGGGATGGCTCAGAGGTAATGTGGGGAAGTATTTTTTCACAGAGAGGATTGTGGATGTATGGAGCAGCCTTCCTGAGGAGGTTGTGGGGTCAAGAACAGTGGGGGAATTCAAGAATGCATGGGACAGACATGAGGCAGTCCTAGTGGGAGGTAGGAGGAAGTAGGCTCTTGGTTAACTAGGATCCGCAGCTTATCCGTTATGCCTTCTATTGTTTCCTTGTCCATTTCCTCCCCAGAGATGGGAGTCTGTATACAAACCCTGTGTGGATTTGTGGTGCCATTTCCAGTCTCCAGGGTGACCCACAGTGCCTCCTTTCCTCTCTGTTTACTCTTTTGTTCCACTGCTTTGATCCCTTCCATTATATAGAGAGCTACTCCTTCTCCTTCTCCTCCTCCTCGTCTACCCTCCCTGTTTCTCCTGTAGATTGTGTACCCTGGTATGTTGACATCCCAGTCATGGTTCTCTGTGTACCATGTTTCTATGACTGCCACAATATCCAGTCATCCCTCTTCCATCAAGGCCACCAGTCTGGGGAGCTTGTTACCTAGACTATGGGCATTGGTACTCGTTATCCTCCATGTTTTGATGGCCTTACCCTTTTTTGCTCCATCCCTGTCTGTACTGTCATTGCCTTTTTCTACATTTACCCTTGCCCTTCTCCCTATCGACGTCTCTATCTTGATGTTTGCATCACTAACTGCTCTGATTTTTGGGATGGGCTAGGAGTTCCCTTCTTCTTTTCAGTGCCTCCCCCCTTGGCTAGTTTAAATGCTTGCCAATGAAGCATTCAAACCTATCACCTAGGATCCTGGTTCCTCTCCTAGACAGAGCAGAACATTATGCCAGTATAGGCCTGCATCCCTCCAGGTGGACTCCCAGTCTCCATTGAAGCCAAAACCCTGAGCAGCTCTGCACCAGTTTTTTAACCATTGATTGAATCCCATGGTGCAGAGCACCCTAGCCTCACCCATACCACAGAAGGGAAGTACCTCTGAGAAGGTTACCATGAGTGGTAGTTGTCTAAGGCCCCTCCCCAACTCCACAAACTCTTCCTCCACTGTTCTGATCCTTTTCCCAACAAGGTAATTTGTCCCTAGGTGGACAATGACATCCAGCTCCATCCCCCGTGCAGCTGCTCCCACTATCCTGAGGATTTGTTCCCTGTCCCTCCAAGCTGTGGCACCAGGCGGGCACCTTACCTCCCTCTCCCCTCCCTTCCCCAGTTCTACCCTTCTAACAATGGAGTACCCCACTAGGAGTTCCCTCCCCTATGGGGTCCCATGCCATCCTCTTGTGGGTCTCCTTTGTGGAAGTTCCCAGCATCTTCCTTGGCCTTCATATGCTGCCAGAATGGCATATGAATTGTGGAGCAGTAGAGCTGGATAGATGCAGCTCTGTTCCACCACCCTCTTCCTCCTTGAGCCCACTGTTTTCCAACTGCTCCTCTTTCTTGGCGACCTATGAGGCAGAGGTGGTGGCCCTGCTGGCCCCTGGGTGGGAGAGGAGGTCCCCCGAATCCTGAACAACTCAGCCTGGAGATGTGCAACCTCCTCACTCAGCCCAAAGAAGTGCCTGCAGATGGGACAACAACGCATCCTCCAGAATGTCTCCCAGAAGACTGCTGCTTCACAGCCACTGCACTGCACCACTCCCATCATGTCTTATTTCTGGTCCCTTAACTGCTGTTTTGTATAATTACTCTTCCCTCTCTCTCTGTTTCTTTATTGTTTTTATTTTTATGTAAGTTTTTTCTCCCTACTTTCCTACTGCCTCCGCACCCTTAAAGCTCCTAATCATCCTCATTAGGGTACTTCCCGCCCCTGCCACCACCACTTGGCCCAGTGGGTTCCTTCCTTTTCCATGAAGCTTTCTCTTCTTCTATCCTCTTCTGTGTGCTGTCTCAGTAAGTTCTTGCATTTTCCCCATCAGTGCAGCTGCCTCCTTCCTCATCTGGGCGCTGGGTGCTGGGTGCTGAAACTGGTGTCCTTCTTGGTACCATTCTTAATCAGACACGGCTATAACACACAAACAACCTCTGATAATATCCACCTGTGCTCCTGCCTATGGCCTGCCCCTGGGCCAGCTCCTTACCCCACAGTGTCACAGGTCACCTACCCACACTTCTTTTCCGTCCCTTCTTTTCCCCAATTTGTTTTCTTCTTTCTTTTGGAGCCCCATAGACCACTAACTTCCTAGACCCCAAGCTGGATGGAGAAGATGTTGTACCACATGTGCCAGCTATTCCCTCCATCCCCTCCGGCCTTAGTATACTTTCCCCTCCTTTATAGTTTTTTATGCCCTCCCATTCTGTGGCCGCCCTCCATGGTGGGTTGGTCATCCTGGTCTGAGCCCTTGTTTGCCTCCATGCTGTTCCAAAGGCACCAACACGCCCTTTTCTTTTTTTTTTTATTTAGCCCATGAGGTTGCAGTCCTAGGTCCTATTCCCCACCCCTAGGTCCTTGCCACTTGACCTTGCATGCCACGCTTCATCCCTCCATCCTTTCTTAAAGGCCTGCTTTCTCCATTTATGCCAAATTATGATGTTTTGCTTCCCAAAAACCACTGGGTGGAGGTCCGGTAGTGGCGCAGGTGGGTAGGGAGATGGCTGGTAGAGTGGGGCATCCCATAGGGCATTACTTGTGCGTGACTCCACATGCGTGCATCACGCTGGGGATGTGCAGGGATCTGGACTGAGAGAAAAATGCAAAAATGGCACAAAATACCTAGAAAAAATGGAAGTACTATGGTACTTACAGTTTTAGTTTCTGGTGTTTCTTTGCTGACTATGAAAAGCTCCCTCTCCTTTACTTCTCTGTTTACTGGGGAATTCTGTGCTGTTTAACCAGCTACAGATGAAACAAAAGCCCTGCAGCCGGTTGCACAAAAGAGTCAAGTTCATGTTTGAGACATGTTTTTGGTCTTACAAAAGCAAGGTGAGCTTAAAAAATGTAAGCCTGTTGCACAAAAATTGTTTTACATTTCATTGGTGTTATTTAGAGACTTTAATTTAAGCCTGCTATATACCAAGCTTATTTGTTGTTAGTAGGCTTACCTTGCCATAGTTATTTATAAGCAAAAAGTACTTCAATGCATGTAACCATTCTTAATATTGTATATTAAAAAATATATACTGTATACACATGAGTGCACTGAATACCTGCTTAAGGGATTGCTATTTCTCATATCTCATCTGATGTTACCAAGAAGAATATAATATAAATACTGATACACACACACACGAATCTGCCACACATGAATCTGCCAGCAGAAACAGACCTATCCAAGTCTGTTTGAGTGTGCAGCTAGCATCCCTAGTTTGCAGCTGCCCCAACTCCCTCACCACCGTCAGGACGTTCTCAGTCCTTTTTGTCCAGTTCTCAGCGCTATTCACCCAGACCCTACCTCATTCCCCATCCCATGCCCTTTTAAAACTTCCCACCATCTTACATGATATCATCCCCTCTGGCAGGGTGTTCCGTTTCGACATCACCCTCTCCATGAAGTAAGGTCTCTTCATCTCTCTCCTAAATCAACCACCCTCCAATTTAAGCCCCTGCCCCCTAGTGTCCATGCCTTTCCTCAGATTAAGCAACCCATCTGCACTGCCTTTGTTAATCCCCTTCAAATACTTCAATGTATCAGTCAACTCATACTCCCCTCCCTCCTCTCTTCCAGAGTGTAAATATTCAGCTCGCATAGCCTGTCCTCATAGGCCTTGTCCTCCATCCCCCCTAACATTTTTGTCACCCTCCGTTGCACTCCCTCCTTCATTTTAATGTCCTACTTCAGATACAGGTTCCAGTACTGCACACAGTACTCCAAGTGTAGCCTGACCAATGACCTGTAGAGTGGCAGTATCACTTCCCTGTGCCTGGACATGAATACCCCTGCAATGTACCCCTGCATCTTGTTAGACTTAGCTGCGGCTTTCCTGCATTGAGCAGAGTTTTTCATTCTCCCCGTTATGTGCATCCCAAGGTCCTTCTCTTCCTCAATGACCCTCAGCTTCATGCCACCCAACCAATATTCTGTATTCAGATTCTTTGTCCCAAAGTGCATAACCTTGCACTTCTTCACATTGAAGCCCAGCTGCCACCTCTCTGACCACTCCTTCAGTTTGGTCGGGTCTCCTTGTAATTCCCTATACCCATCCCCTTCATAAACTGCTGCCCGCATCTTATTATCACCTGCAAACAGACTAATTCTTCTCCCAATTCCATATGAGATATCCAAAATGAATAGCCCAAACAGTACCAGCCCCAGCACAGAGCCCTACGGCATTCCACTCATCACTGGCCTAGGTGTTGAGAGTCTCCCCCCCACAACTACTACCCATTGTAGCCTCTCCCTCAGTCAGTTCCCTATCCAGTTTGCCAGTTTCTCTCCCACTCATATGGACATCAGAGTCCCCCCTAACCACCTGTGAGGCACTGAATTGAAGGCCTCACTGAAATCCAAGTATAGGACGTCCACAGCATGACACTTATTAAGCTGCCTTGTAACCCAGTTGTAATATTCTACTAGGTTGGTCTGACAAGACCTCACCGAAACAAACCCATGGTGCTGCCCATCCTGGAGATCATTTCCCTCCAGAAATGCCACCAGTCTCTCCTTCAGTATCGCCTCCATATGTTCTCCCACTATGGAAGTGAGACTGACTGGTCTGTAGTTTCCAGGTTTGTTCCATGGGCTGCTCTTGTGAATGTGCACCACATGGACCACCCTCTAACTCTGGGGCATAAAACCCATGTTCAGGGAGGTGCTGAACAGGTTTGTAAGTGGTCTGGCCAACACCTCCGCCAACTCCCTGGGGTGAATACCATCAGGTCATGGTGCCTTGTCCACCCTCAGTGGTCTCAGACTCTGCAATGCTCCGTTCTCCTCAATTGGCCCATCCATCATCCCCTCTCCCCAACCTCCGACTTCCCCTTCCATGGATGTAGTGGACCTCCCCTCTCCTGCATAAACATGGAACAATAGTATTCGTTCAGTGCTTCTGCTTGTTCTGCTCCCCTTTTCACCCACTCCCCACCTCTCTTTATCCTCACTATGTTGTCCTTGCACTTCCTTTTTTCCCCCCTGATATACCTAAAAAAGTATTTTTCTCTTCACTTAATGCCCTTAGCTAACCTGGCTCTTGAGGTTTGGGCTTCCCTCACCCACTTTGTAACCTCCTTGGACTAACTCATATTTCTCCCCCCCCCCCCCGTCCTCCTGAATTTCTGTAATGCAGCCTTCTTTGCCTTCACCCCTCCATCACTCAGCTTTTCAGCCAGCTTGGCTTCTTGGCTCTGCTCTTCTTGCTTTGAGTCCTGGTACAAGCCTCCATAGCCTCTGCTATCCCAAGTTTAATAATATCCCACTTTTCTTGTGCATCCATATCTGGCTTAACCCCCGCTAAACACCTCTGCAGTACGTCTTGCATCTTCCCGAAGTCTGCCCTCCTGAAGTCCATCGCTTTTGTTACTGAGCCCCCAATCACTCTACTCAAACTGAGTGTGAACCACACTGTTTGGTGGTCACTTCCAGTTAGTGAATCCTCTACCCTTATTTACTTCATGACCTCCCCAGCCTGGTATTTCCTGTCTTAGCCGCATTATTGATATGGGCAGCATAGGAGAGTTTGAAGTCAAGGGCGATGTCAAGATATTTGAAGGTATCGACTTGCTCAAGGGTGACTCCTTGTTTGGTATTCATGGTGAGGCGATACTGTTTATTTTTGTTTTGTGAGCTACTGAAAAGCGTGGCCTTAGTTTTTTTCTGGTTTAGTATCAGTTTGTTTTGCAAGAACCAGTTTTCTATGGATGTAAAACCCCGCTGGAGATTTTCTTGCAGTTTTTCTGGATCATGATGGGAGGCAAGAATAACCGCATCGTCTGCGTAGAGTATAATTTGTTCTGGACAAGAGTCTGGCAGTGTGATCAGGAATAGGCTGAAGAGGAGAGGGCCAAGAACTGACCCTTGTGGAACACTAGAGAGGACCAGTCTGGCATCAGAGAGTGTTTCAGCTGCAGTCGTGGCCAAAAATATTAGCGCCCTTGCACTTTTTCAAATAACTCACAATTTCCTTTAAACATAAGTTGAAATTAACAACAGTGCAGTATTTGCTCTCCACAATTCTTTATTTCTCTGTTAATATTATAGAACCTTTGTTTTTGATTCAGAATTTAATATATCCTTTTAAATCAGAAAATGAAAAGAAATGGCATTGACAAAATTATTGACACCCTAGACTTATTTGGTAGCACAGCCTTTGGTCAAAATAACTCTAATCAACCACTTCCTATAGCCATGGATGAGCTTCCTGCACCTCTCTACTGGCAATTTGGCCCACTCTTCTTGTGCAAACTGCTCCAG
Organism: Neoceratodus forsteri; assembly: GCA_016271365.2. Taxonomy (NCBI): domain Eukaryota; kingdom Metazoa; phylum Chordata; order Ceratodontiformes; family Ceratodontidae; genus Neoceratodus; species Neoceratodus forsteri. The sequence continues at coordinate 494,351,605 of CM057457.1, forward strand.
TTCTCCCAGATTTGAAGGGTGCCTTCTCCCAACTGCTGTTTTCAGATCTCTCCACAGGTTTCCAATGAGATTTACATCTGGACTCATTGCTGGCCACTTCAAAACAGTCCAGCATCTTGTCTTGAACCATTCCTGGGTGCTTTTTGAAGTGTGTTTGGGGTCATTGTCCTGCTGGAAGACCCATGACCTTTGACGGAGACCCAGCTTTCTGACACTGGGTTCAACATTGCGCTCCAAAATGGCCAGGTAATCTCCAGATTTCATGATGCCATGCACACGTTCAAGGCACCCAGTGCCAGAGGCAGCACAGCAACCCCAAACATCACTGAACCTCTCCACGCTTGACTGTAGGGAAGGTGTTCTTTCTTTGAAGGCTTCATTTTGTTTTCTGTAAACATAGAGATGATGTGCTTTACCAAAAAGCTCTAATTTGGTCTCATCTGTCCACAGAACATTCTCCCAGAAGGATTTTGGCTTGTTCAGGTGTGTTTTGGCAAACCCCAGTCGGGCTTTCTTATGTCTCTTTCTCAACAGTGGGGTCCTCCTGGACCTCCTACCATATAACCCCCTTTCATTGAGTTGGCAACGGATGGTGCGAGTTGAAACTGTCATACCTTGTGTCTGAAGGTCAGCTTGAGTCTGTTTGGCAGTTGATTGAGGTGCTTTCTCCACCATTCGAACAATCCTGCACTGCAATCTTCGATCAAGTTTTCTCTTGCGGTCACGTCCAGGGAGGTTGGCTACAGTGCCATGGGCCTTAAACATCCTGATAACATTATGTACGGTGGAAACAGGAACATCAAGGTCTCTGGAGATTTATTTGTAGCCTTGAGATTGTCCATGCTTGGCTACAATCTTCTGTCTGACCTCCTCAGACAATTCTCTGGCTGTCCTTCTTTTCTCCATGCTCATTGCGGTACACACAGTGACACAAAACAGGAGAATGAGTCCTTTTCTCTATTCAAACTGGTTGAATGAGTGATTTTTATATTGCAGGCACCTGCAACTCACCACAGGTGAGTTCAATTCCAAAGTGAAGGACAATCACCTGCTTGAAATCTAACTATTTCTAACTACTTCTAAAAGGTGCCAATAATTTTGACCGGGGCCATTTAAGGATTTCTGTGTGGAATAAGCTAAGACTTAGTAAATTTTTCTGCTTTTTGTGTTTTATTCCACTGCAAACCAAAGAAATACATATGTGGATACCAAAATATTTTTTCATTTCAACAATTTTCTGGAAGGAATGGTGCATTATTAGAAAAAACTGCAAGGGGCGCCAATATTTTTGGCCATGACTGTATTTTTACTCTTTGGGACTGGTTGTCTAGGTAGCTATTGAACCAGTCAAATGAATCAGGTGAGAGCCCAGCCTTTCTTAGTTGGACAAGCAGGAGATGGTGGTTGAAGGTATCAAAGGCCTTAGATAGATCGATGAAAGCAGCCTCTATTATTTTACGGTTGTCCAATGAGTGGTGAATGGCTCCGGTGAATTCAAGTAGTGCTGTGGAAGTACTGTGACCCTTTCTAAAACTGTGTTGCTGCTTGCACAGGATGTTTGGTATGTCTAGGAATTTGATAAGCTGGTCAGCCACAATACGTTCTAGGGCCTTGGAGAGTGGCGGTAGGATGGAGATTGGATGTTAATTTTCATGGGCAGTTTTGACACCACTTTTGTGTATGGGATCACAGTGGCCGATTTCCATTTGTCCGGAAACTGACTGAGGCTAAGGAAGAGGTTAAAAATCTTAGTCAGAGGCCTGAGGACTTCTTCTAGGGTGAGGGATAAAGATTTAAGGTCGAGTGAGTCACTGCTGGATCTGGACTTGGTAAAGCTTTAGTAACATAGCTGCTGACCTAGTACATCTTGACTGATTTAAAGCGAAAGAAAGGGCGGTCAGTGGGGGCAGAGGAAATTGGGAGCATTGAAGTGTCATCCCCTCTGAAAAAATCAGGGGGAGGTACAGAACTAAGGTCAGTGAAAGAAGCATTAAACATGTCAGCAATTATTTTCTGGTCTAGTGTGGTAACACCATTAATGCAGAGCATGGATGGGGGGAGTTAGATGGCTTCCCGGTAACTTCTTTAATGTTGTTCCAGAAGTGTCTTCCATTTCCCCAGGAATTTCTGAGAGCGCTCTTGAAATAGGAAGATTTCATTTGTCGGATGGCTTTGGTGCAGTCATTTCAAGCACGTTTATAGTTACAGATGTCTATTTGCCTCCTAGAGTTTCTAGCTAATTCCCAAAGATGATCCATTGCTTTTAGATGCTTTAGGAGGTCTCCTGAGAGCCAGGGGTTACAGAGGGCTACAGTGGTCACGCTCGGGTAACTGCTGGAGATACTGGGACATAAACAATAAATTAAACAATGGTCACGCTCGGTTAAGTGCTGGAGATACCAGGACATAAACAATATATTAAACAATGGTCACACTCAGTTAACTGCTGGAGATACCAGGACATAAACAACAAATTAAACAATGGTCACACTCGGTTAACTGCTGGAGATACTAGGACATAAACAATAAATTAAACAACGGTGATGCTCAGGTAACTGCTGGAGATACTGGGACATAAACAATAAATTAAACAATTTATTTATTATTTATTTATTAAAGTTTGGTGACCGGGTAGGCCCACTGAGCCCCGAAGGTCCTTTTTTCAGGAGCGACCCAGGATAAAGATACAAGTTATAAGAATGAACTAGGACATAAGGAACATTTGAAGCATTGTGAGTTGCATCATAAGGTGGTTACAGTAAAGAAAAATAGTGGATACAGGCATGGTTACAGGCATGGTAAAAGAAAAGCAGTGGATACAGGCGTGGCTTACAGGCATGGTAAAAGAAAAGCGGTGGATGCAGGCATGGGTACAGGCATGGTTATCATCAGGACATGTAAGCAATTGGTAGTACTTTGCATATAGTTTATTCAGGGGTTACACGTGGCCTCTGGCGAGCAGTCTGTATAAGGCAGGTAGCAGGAAGGTTAAGCTAGGAGACGGGAGTTGGAGAGGAGGGGAGTACCTTAGGACCTTTAAGTGCCGTGACAGTGGCATGCGCTTGAGGTCAGCAGGTGGGACTTAAGCCTGGTGCGGAAGTTCTTAAGTGAGGAGGAGGCCTGGACCTGGGGAGGGAGCTTGTTCCATTGGCAGGCTGCTTGGGAGGAAAAGGATCTTCCTCCAGCGTTTGTCCTTACCCTAGGGACTTCTAATAGCATTCTATATGAGGTCCTTAGGTTCCTTGGGTTGTGTTTGAGGGTTATGGTCCTGGAAATGCTTGGCGGAGCATGGGGTTTGAGAAGCTTGTAAGCCTGGACAAGCAAGAGGTGTTGGAGGTGGGCGACCAATGTGGGCCAAGGAAGATTGGCCAAAGTGTAACAGTGGTGATGTCTCGGGTGGTCTAAGGTTGCGAAATGAGCTATTTTATTATATAGGGTTTGCATCCTGGTAATCTCTTGTTTAGCCATGCCCTGTACAATAGGGGCAGCAAAGGTCAGGTTGGGTAGAAGGACGCTGGTAGCTATGGAGAGCCTGGCTTCAGAGATGAGTTGGTCCCTGAGTCGGTACAGGGTGCCAAGTTTCTGATGTAGGGTCCTGGTGACCTGGTCCACGTGTTCCTTGTATGTGATATTCTGATCCAACATGAGGCCTAAGTATTTAAGGAAGGGGACTACGTTAATGGCTTTACCAGAGAGAGAGAGAGAGAGGTTAAGGAGAGGGATGAGGACCTGTCAAATCCCAGGGATCTTGGCCCGAATAGCATTGCCTTGGTCTTGTCAGCATTTAGTACAATTCTGTTCTTATATAGCCAAGTCTCTAGCAGGGATTTATTTAATTCTAAAAATTGATTAACGTTTTGCTCATAAAAGTGCTAAATCTTTGTGAAAATACATAGCTCTTGCCTCACTGTGTTTAACAAACACAGCACTTCTAGAAAAGCTATATAAATACGTTCTGTACAGTTGGTATCATCCCAAGAAAAAAAAACTGCTAATCAATTATTTAAAACCCTGTCTAGTGAAGTGAGATCTATTTGGAGTAGAGGGCCTAGGGCAACCACGTCACGCAGGGGTTGGAAGATGACAGTATTATCAGTGTACTACACAACCGAGCTCTCCCTGCAGTGGGTACGCAGGTCATTGGTAAACAAGGAAAACAGGAGGAGGCCTAGAATTGAGCCCTGAGGTACATCCTAGTTTAGGGGTAGTGGGTCAGACATGGTCCCTTTCCATGAGACCCTCTGTGCCCTGCCTGATAAGTAGCTCTCAAACCACTTCTGGGCATGATTGTCTAGGCCTATATTTTGCAGCTTCTGTAGCAGCAAGTTGTGGTCGACGAGGTTGAACGCCTTGGATAACTCTATAAACACTGCTCCAGTGGTTATCCCTTTGTCCACTGCCCTGAGAACTCCATCCATGAAGTTAATGAGGGCAGTGTCAGTACCATGGTTTGTTCTAAATCCATGTTGGGAGGGGGCAAGGAGCTGATGAGCTTTCAGATAGTCCCTGATTTGATTGTAGAGGACTCTTTCTTGTACCTTAGCAAGCGAGCAGAGGAGGAGATGGGCCTGTAGTTGTTGAGTTTTTCCCTGAGCCCCCCTTTGTGAATAGGGACAACATTGGCATGTTTCCACATGTCAGGGACTTCTCCTTCCCTCAGTGATCGATTGAGGAGCATGGTTATAGGCCAGGCTAAGGAGGTAGCTCCTGTCTTGAGTAGCCAAGGGCTGATACCGTCGGGTCCCCCTGACCCTTTCGGTTTTAGGTTCCTTAGGAGGTTTAGTACTTCAGTGCATTTAGCCAGTCTCAGGTGAAATGGGGGTCTTTCCATGTGAGGTGGTTCATCTGAGGTAGGGGGCAGAGTCTGGGGAGACAGGCATGTCTTGTAGGCCTCGAGGTCTGAGAAGTGCCTGTTAAGGGCAGCCGATATTTGAGAAGGATCAGTTATGAGCTGACTGTTAATCTCCATGGGACAGGACTCAGGCTTTTTGCTGCCCTTGATCAGGTCATTGATATGATTCCAGAATTGCTTGGGGTTGCCCAGGCTGGTTTTCTGGAGGTGTCTTAAGTAATCTCTCTTAGTGAGTTTTATGGCTCTCTTGGTTTTGTTCCTCAGGGCTTTGTATTCAGCAAGATCTGCCAGGAGGGAGGAGAACCTAAACTTTTTCCAGGCTTTTTCCCCCCCGAGTAGCCATTAGGGCTTTGAGGGAGGGAGAGATCCACTTATAGCAGATGCCTTTAGGTCTCATTCTCTTCATTGGAGCAAAGAGGTTGGCCACTGTGGTTAGTTCGTACTGGAAGTATTGCACAGCCTCAGTAAGAGTAGGGAGAAGATTTATGGGGTTCCAGTACAGACTACCTAGGTAGCGATTATACTGTAGTTCAGAGAACTTGGAGAAGTCACGGGCGGAGAGAATTCTAGGTTGGACCTTGGGTGGTTTGTTTTTCCATATGCAGAAGATTGGGGAATGGGCACTCAGGGAGTCTGTCATTGTGCCCGCACTCTGTATATTAGTGGGTTAGACACCACAGCCCAGTCAAGGGTGGTGTGGTTCCCAGTTTTGTAATTAAGTCTGGTCAGTTCAGAGATGACCTGCGTCAGACCTGCTTCATTGGTAAGTGACTTCGAGGCATGACCAGGGTCCTGGGCCCAGTTAATGTTGAAGTCACCCAGGAGTAGCTCCGTTGTTACCTTGGTAGCCGTATTGTTTGTGATGGCTTCAAGGGATTTGAGGGTTGATTTTGTTGGGTGGTAGACGCAGCCAATTGTTAGCTGTTTGGCATGCCCTTGGGTTATCCAGATGTATATGCTCTCTCCCTCAGCAATATGATTAGTCTGCTGGGGTAGAGGCGATATGGAGAGGTCATCCTTAGCATAGATTTGGACCCCACCCCCTTTTTTGGTTTCTCTGTCATTGCGGTAGCTATTGAAGCCCATGACCTGAATCTCGTGGTCATGGATGTGGGCTTTTAGCCAGGTTTCAGAGATGGCTAGTAAGTCCGGTTTGTAGAGGTCCAACCAGGTCTGGACTTCATGTATTTTTGGTCTAAGACTACATATGTTCATATGTGCTATCTTCAGACCCTTGGTGGCTGCCCATTGATGGTCCTGGGGGGATGCTACCAAGTTATTGGGTATGTATGGGCCAGGGTTAGGTTGGATATCACCTGATGGGAGAAGTAGCAAGACTAGTGACCTGAGCAGTTTAGTGCTAGGTATTGAGATGAGGTGTCTTCGACATGTCCTGCTCATATAGTAAAGCAGGTCATAGCATACACCATTTTTTATGATCTCATGCTCTGTTAAAAGACTAGATATACTTGAGATAGGGTAGCTGCTAAAGAAGTCGTGTGGGGGGATATTATGTAGATTGCTGACTGGTTCTGGGGGAAATGGATCTATGAGCCTGTCCACCCAGAGTAGGGTCAGTGAGTAGATTATGGCAAGTAGTACACCACCATTAGGGGGAGGGACACTTGGGTTCCTAGCACACCAAGGAGGGAGAAGGAAGCATATACTAAGTAAGGCATTATTATTGGATGATGTCACAATGGTCACGCTCAGGTAACTGCTGGAGATACCAGGAGATAAACAATTAATTAAACAATGGTCACGCTCAGGTCCACCTTGCAAATGATCCTTGTTCAATAGTGCCCGCCTGGATAAATAAAGATTTTGATTGATTGAAATTAAACAATGGTCATGCTCAGGTAACTTCTGGAGATACCGGGACACAAACAATAAATTAAACAATGGTCACGCTCAGGTAACAGCTGGAGATACCAGGACATAAACAATAAATTAAACAATGGTCACGCTCAGGTAACTGCTGGAGATACTGGGACGTAAACATTAAATTAAACAATGGTCATGCTCAGGTAACTGCTGGAGTACCAGGACATAAACAGTAAAATAGACAATGGTCACGCTCAGGTAACCCCTGGAGATACCGGGACATAAACAAATTAAACAATGGTCACGCTCGGGTAACTGCTGGGAGATACTGGGACATAAACAAAAAATTAAACAATGGTCATGCTTGGGCAACTGTTGGAGATACCGGGACATAAACAATAAATTAAACAATGGTCACACTCGGGTAACTGCTGGAGATACCGGGACATAAACGATAAATTAAGCACTGGTCACACTCGGGTAACTGCTGGAGATACCAGGACATAAACAATAAATTAAACACTGGTCACGCTCGGGTAACTGCTGGAGATACTAGGACATAAACAATAAATTAAACAATGGTCACGCTCGGGTAACTGCTGGAGATACTGGGACATAAACAATAAATTAAACAATGGTCACGCTCGGGTAACTGCTGGAGTCGCTTTGATGTGATGTATAGCTTGATCATTTGCCTCCACTTGGATCCGTGGGACCAAGACTCCAAAAATAATGTCAAGATATATGTTTATGAATAAGTGTGATGCTGTGTATTTTCCTTGTGTTTGTCACAAAGAAAGAAAGAGACTTGGGTGTCTTTTTTTTCCGTGCACTTTTGAACTTCAGCCTCCCAGCTTTCTTGCGTATTCCAAAACCCATGTAAGCAGCCATCAGAAAAGAAGAAAGGAATGAAAGAAAAGAGACAGTCCAAAGGTAGTAAGAAGACTATGTTATCAAAGAGACAAAAGGAGGACAAGCCACCGGACAGCGGGCCAGACAAGGTGAGGGAAGAGGAGCAGAGACCAAAGGAGAAGGCAGGGAGATGGCAGACAAAGGCCAAAGCAGGTATGCAGATACTGTACATGTAATAATGACTAACAGTGACATTGAAAATGTGTGCAGTAGAATAGTGGCGTGAGAGGGAGAAGCTCTGGAATTTCTAGCATTGGAAAGGGAACAACAGCGTAAGAAGCTGGCTCCACCAGTCCCTTTCATCCTTGAGCATGGGAAATAAGTGAGTCTGACAGAACTTCACAGGGGAACAGTATGTAGCCGTGAGTGTAGCAAGAGAAGAAATCCTCAGAGCAGCGTGGGGAATCATTAATAGATCACACGAGTATGGCAACAAAGGAAGAGATTCGCAAATTGGGCCTTATAAGTGGTTTCATTTTGTTAAAGATGCGGGTAAATGTGTGGAGAACATGGCCCTCCTCTGCACTACCTCTACCTTATGCCAGTCTTTTATCAAGTTTAATCAATTAATCAATCACATTTTTTGCAGGAATAACTCCATTGAGCAAGCTCATTCACAAGGAGGTCTTGAGATGAATATCAGGAGCACAATGTAGCAGAATAGTATACATACATACATTAATATGGTGGCATTATACTGTACATGCATACATAACTGTGGTGGCATTATACATACATACATACATATGGTGGCATTATACTGTACATACATACATACATAGCTGTGGTGGCAGCATGGTGCATATACATACAGTACATGATACAAGTAATAAGAGTGGATACAATGTGCAAAATATGCATAAAATATGCATAAAAGACCATATACAAGAGTAGCAAGATGAAGTTTATACAGACATGGTATACTATAAATAAATAATAATGGCTACAAGTGTGCAAAATGCACAACAGGAATACATATGGAATTGAGGTGTGTAAATATCAGTGACTGAACTGAAACAATAAATACAGGGCAAGGCCTTAGGGTGGATAACAGCTGCATAGCTAGAAGGCCAAGCGAGTGTTCATTAAGTACTGGTAGTGCAGTGATGGAAGAAAAGATGAAGTAGAATGGGGGGAGACTCGAGCAGAGGGTGAGTGGAGAGGAGGGAGTAGCGAAGTGAGGGCTAAACGAAAGAAGGCTTCGGGGTAGGTTTGTTGGGGGATGGGATGGTAGAAGGGGGGTTTGTGTTATGGTAGGCCTGGGAGAGGGCTGATCAAAGACTAGGGAACGATTACCATTTATTTAGTGTGTACTAAAGCACTGCATGCATTATTTCAAGTGTGACCTGATCAGACATATGTACAGGGTAGAGTACCTTCCTATCCTCATCAAAACATTGAAACACAATCAGCAGAAAAATACCAAAAGTCCCTCCAGCCTGCCCATGGTTCTCTATCAATATCTGGGACTTAAATGTCATCCAGGTTACTAGCCTTCACTATCCTGCTGCCATTCTTTCACCTGCTACTGTTGACCTAAGTGGCCACTATAACCTTCACCATCCTCCCCCAGTCACTCCCCTCCTACTATTTCCTTGAGTGACCACTATAACCTTCACTATCCTCCCCCCAGTCTCTCCCTGCCACTACTGCCTTAAGTGGCCACTATAACCTCTCCTGCTACTATTGGAGGCAGTATAACACAGTGGTTTAAAGTTCTGAGCTGCAAATCTGGAGACCTGGGTTTGAATCCCACAGCCCCCACTTGCATACTGTGTGACTCTGAGCAAGTCATTTAACTTCCTTGTGCTCCCAGGTAGCACCTGTAAACAAGCTGGTAGCTTAATGTGTCTCTCCCGGTTAAACAAAAATATATATATATATATAGATTGCTCTGAGTGGCCACTAAAGTCTTCACCATCCTCCCCCTGCTACCATTACCCTGAGCTGCCACTATAGCCTTCACTATCCTCCCTGTCTTTCCCCTACTACTATTGTCCTGAGTCACCACTATAGCCTTCACTGGTTCCCATCCATGTTTAAAACCATTTATGCTTTTGGCTGTTACCACTTCGACTGACAGACTGTTTCAAGGCTCCACCACCCTCTCTGCAAAATCGTATTTCCCCATATCCCTCTTGAACCTTCCTCCTGTCAATTTCTGATCATATCCCCATGACTCTGAGTTTGTGCTTATGCTAACTACATCCTCACAATTCACCATACTGATTTCCTTTCAGGGATTTGAAGGTCTCTTCTCTGTCTTATCACCCCTCTCCCATCTGGTCTCAAGTGAGTATCTGTTTAGTTTCTTGAGCCGATTCTCATAGGATCTGCCCTGCTGGCCCCGTACCCTCCTAGTCACCCTTCACTGCACAGCCTCTAGCCTATCCTTATCAGTCCTGAGTTGAGGACTCCAGAACTGGATGTAGTGCTCCACGTGTGACCTTACCATTGTTCTACACAGAGGCAATTTTATCTGTAGCCTTCTACTTTCAGTACCCATCCTAATATCCTATTTGCTATATTAAAGGCCTTTTGTGCATTATGTGAGAGTGATGCTGTTGATGACTCCTAGGTCTGTGGTGCTCAGCTTAACCCTACCCTTCTAGTACTCTGTCATAGAGTTTATACTCCCTAGGTGCAAAGCTTTTGATACTGTTCCAAGTAGAAGATTGATTAATAAGCTGGGTAGGCTTGGAGTAGGTCAGACGTTGGTCAACTGGGTGGCAAACTGGTTGACAGGCAGAAATCAGAGAGTGGTGGTAGATGGTATACAGTCAGAAGAGATGCAAGTCACAAGTGGGCTACCTCAGGGATCAGTCCTGGGGTCAGTCCTCTTCAATATCTTTATCAGTGACATTGCAGATGAACTGGATGATAAGGTTTATCCGTTTGCAGATAACACCAAGATCTGCAACAGAGTAGATGATCCAGATGTGTTGGGCAGAATGAGAAGAGATCTAGATAAATTAGCAAAATGGTCGGAAGAGTGGCAACTGGGGTTTAACGCAAAGAAGTGCAAGATCATGCACATAGGGAAGAGAAACCCTGAAGCTACCTATAGGCTGGGAGGGGAGTTGCTGGCAGTCACAAGGGAAGAAAGAGACTTGGGTGTCGTCATCACCGATGACCTGAAATCATCCAAGCAGACCACTAAAGCAGTAGGTAAGGCTAGAGGGATGTTGGGTGTATTAATAGGGGTATCACAAGTCAGAAGAGGGAGGTAATAATCTCTCTTTATAAGACACTGGTTAGGCCCATCTGAAGTACCGCATGCAGTACCGGAGGTCACACCTTCACAAGGACATTAACCGAATTGAGGCAGTCCAGAGAAGGCCAACCAAAATGGTGCAGGGACTGCATCAGAAAACATATGAGGACAGATTAACTGAGCTCAATATGTGTACCCTAGAGCAAAGGAGGGAGAGAGGTAATATGATTGAAACATTCAAACACCTTAAAGGCACTAACAAGATGAAAGAGTCTAACATGTTTCAGTATAAGAAAAATTTCGGGACAAGAGGACACGGCATGAGATTAGAGGGAGGCCCATTGGGGGTAATGTGAGGAAGTTCTTTTTCACTGAAAGGGTGGTGGATGCATGGAATGGCCTACCTCAGGAAGTGGTGGATATGAATACAGTGCAGGGCTTCAAACAGGCATGGGATAGGCATAAGGGAGCAATACAGATGAGTATGAATAGATAGGCCATTGACAGAGCAAAGGCCAATGGCACATTCATAAGGTAGAAAAAGAAATGGGCAGACTGTCTGGGCCTTGCGGTCCTTATCTGCCATCAGCTTCTATGTTTCTATGTTCGGTGCATCACTCTGCATTTTATGGTAATGAATCTCAACTGCCAGACCTTAGACCACCTTTCCAGTTTATGCAGGTCACTGCATACCTTCCTAATTCCCTCACTGCTGTCAGCCATCCCACAGAGCTTTGTGCCTTCAGTGGAGAGACACAACCTGGCCCTGATTCCGTCTCATAGAAACATACACATTGATGGCAGAAAAAGAACCATGGTCCATCTAATCTGCCCAAGTCCCCTAAATCATTGGCATCATTTTTGGAACCTAATATGTAATGTCCCCCCAGGGTAGTAACCTTCCTGGACCTTTCCCTGTTCTCATCTCTGGTCCTGTCAGCCCTGGTCACCACTATTCTCTTCATTCTATCCCGGGCTTGTTTGAAGTTTCTTACTGTGCTTGCTCTCACCACATCAGCTGGCAGACTGTTCCAGGGCTGTGCCAAAATCTCCATAAAGAATTATTTCCTTACACCTCTCCTGAAGCTTCTACTCACCAACTTCCATTTGTGACCCTGTGGTCGTGAGTTGCTACTTGGTAAATAATTCCCTGCAGTTATAATGCCTTTGAAGATCTCCATCATATCGCCTCTCTCCTTGCTGGTTTCCAGTGAGTACAAATTTAGTGTCCCTGAGTTGCTCCCGATAGGATTTACCCTGTTGTCCCTGCTATTTATTATACGTGTTTATGAAACAGAAGAAAGAATACACTCATTGAGTCTGTCTCCTGCTATAGAGGGCTGCTTTTTTTTAATCCTTGTTTAGGAGGAATTCATCAATTTTAAGTTTGAAGATGTCAAGCAGTTCTGCAGACACTATTTCACTTGACAAACTGTTCCACACTTCAGCCGCTCTGTATGTAAAATATCCTCTCCTATTGTTCCTGTTATAAAATTCCATCATTATTTGTTGATTGTGGCATCTCAGGTTAATGTCCCTGATGTTGAATCGTATCCCCATGCTATTCATCAGTTCACTATCTCCTGTGATCTCGAACATCTGCAACATGGCCCCTCTCCATCTTCTCTTCTCAAGTGTGAATAATCCCAGCTCTGCAATTCTCTGTTCATATGTCTTATCTTTTAATGCGCTTATTATTTGGTGGCCCTGTGTTGCACCCTCTCAATATTGTTTATATCCCTTTTTAAATGTGGGCTTCATACAGTGGAATAATTGTCTAGATGTGTCCTTATGTATGCTTTACAATCATTTTGGCCACTCTGTGTTGTACTGTCTCTAACCTGTCCTTGTTTTTTCTGAGGTAAGGACTTCAAAACTGGGCACAGTGCTCCAGGTGAGGCCCCATCAGGGCTCTGTAGAGGAGGGTAGTACAGTATCACCTCTTTTCTCCTACTGTCAAACCCTCTTCCAGTGCATCCCAGCATCCTGCTGACCTTACCGTAGGCCTTGTTGCACTGACTAATTTGTTTAAGGAAGTTACTGATGTTAACTCCTAGATCCCATTCCTTGTTTGTAGTCCTAAATTGTTCCCCTCCCATCCAGTACTCCATCATGGGGTTCTTTTTCCCTAGGTACACTACCTTGCACTTTTTTTTCCATTAAATTTTAACTGTCAAACCTTTGACCATCCCTCTAACTTTAGCAGGTCCTTCTGCATGTCCCTTATTTTAATTGTATTTATTTTTTATTTATCTATTGAGTTCTAGAAGTTCGCCTTTGAGCTGGAAGCTCATTTACAAGGGTTTCACATCAGCAGAAGATAACATATCACATACACTTCAATAACAAATAGACAGCAGTACATTCTCTGTATGTATTGTATGAATGTCATGTTTTATTCTGACATGGAGCCTTTGGAAATGAATCTATGACTCAAAGGGTTGTAATTCCAATGTCCTAAATCCAGGAGTGGGTACACATCATCCCACTCACTGATTGCTCTCTGGTGGTGACTGGAGGGCAATTCAGGTCAGGAGACATGCCCCAACACGGTTACGTCGAGAGGGATGGGGGACGGAAGAAAGCAGGAGGAAAATTGAGCCTGGCAGGGATCCATGATGGTCTGCCATGCCACAGGCTGACCCCAGGATTCTGGATTAGGTCTCCAGGCAGGGGGCACCACCTTCCTGGTCCCACCATGGAGGGAAAGCCTTAGGGGGAAAATACCAGGGTCAGCTAATTGTGGTGCAGTGAGACCTGAGAGAAAGTTCCTCCCTCAGGAGGACCAAAGCCCCTCCAGCACTAAGGAGGATACAAAAATCTGAATAATAAAAAAAAAGGCACATTCATTGAAGATCCACTGATGATGTTATAAACAGAACTCACAGCCTAGTCCTTGTTGTCAATAATCTTACATAATCTATTTCTCCAAAGTTTAAGAAACTGTAGCTGTAGTAATCATTGACACACACAAGATTGTTCAGGTGCATATTACTGTGCTTCATAATCTGTCAGGAGGTGGTTTTGGAATGCTGCCCTGAACCAAGTTATAGAATGGCAAGCATGCCCAGTGACAGGATGGGGGGTGCCTCCCCCACTCCCATCCTAAAGCCCCTGGGTCCCCTTCCCATGGGGGGGCTGACTTCACCACTTTCTTTCCACCTGGTCCACTATTACCATGGACATGAGGGTCCTAGAGGTGGTTGATCAGGGTCTGCCTCTGGAGTTTGAAGCTTACCCACGCAGCCATGTTTGCGGCCATAGGAGAACATGGTGTCCATTGATGTTCAGTCAGCCCTTTGGGATTGCATCACTCAACTCTTCTGCAAGGAGACTGGGGCTTCAGTCACAGATCATCCACCATCATTCCACCTCTCAAGAAAAACATGTGGTTTTGCTCTCTGGATCTTCAGGGTACATTCTTTCACATCCCAATCTATCCAACAGAGGTTCCGCCCCATTCAAGCAGAGGGCATTCTCTGTGAATTCCAGGACATGCCATTCAGCCTATCCTTGGTCCCCAGGGTCTTCACCAAGTGCATTGCTGTGGTGGCAGCCCACCTGATGCACTATGGAGTCCAGGTATATCTCTGCCTGGATGAGTGGCTCATTGCAGGTCCCTCCACCCAGGTGGAGTGGTCCAGGCACCTGGTCCTCCAGACCTGCATCTCTCTTGGCCTCCTGGTCAGTGAGGCCAAATCAGAGCTCATGCCCTCACAGGTAATTCAGTTCATTTGGGTGGAACTTGACTCTTGCAGAGCCAGGACCTGACTCCTGGCAGACAGGGTAGAGGTTCTCTCCTCCCTTACCCGACCACTTCAGGTTAAGCAACTGTGCCCTACCCAGGACATCCTGCAACAGTGTGGTCCATTGGGCCCACTGGAGAATGTGCTTTCTGTAGTGGGAGCTGGCAGCCATGGTCTCAGTGCAAGGGTCAATTTGACCAACTGGTCACAGTCACCCAGTGGATGTGGGATGCACTTCAGTGGTAGTTGGTCCTGGAACATCTACAGGAAGGTATCCTGTTTGTCCGCCCAGAGCCAATGGTCATCCTTATGAGCAATGCCTCTCTCGTGGGCTGGGGATCACAGTGTCAATGGGCTATGGACTCCTTAGGAGTCTGACTGTCACATCAACCTGCTGGAGCTCAGGGCAGTTTGGCTGGTGCTGACTGCCCTTTGCACCACATTTTAGGGTCAGGTTGTTCAGGTCCAGATGGATAACACCACGACCATATACTACGTAAACAAGCAAGGTGGAACGCACTCCCTTCCATTGTGCAGTGAAGCTGTATGCATCTGAACCCTCATGCACAACCTGGAGGTCAATCTCCAGGCAATCCATGTGGCCGATGTCTCCAGTCAGCTTACAGATTACCTCAGCTGTGTGGGTGAGGCATGTTACGAGTGGTCTGTCCATCCCAAGGTAATGCAGAGTCTGTTTTCCCACTGGGGTACCCCTCTGATGGACCTGTTTTCCACCAGGGAGAATGCAAAGCTGAGGCTGTATTATGCTCACCCCCCAGCAGGGAACATTGTGGAGGGATGCCTTCTCAAGGCCCTGTACCCTGGGCCTCCTCTGTGCCTTCCCTCCATTTCCCCTGATCCACAAAGTGCTGCATGAGGTCAGGAGGGACAAGGCAGAGATGATCCTGGTTGCTTCAGACTGGCCATGCCAGTTCTGGTACCCCAGTCTCTTCAGCCTCAGAAGCAGGCTCCTGAGATGTCTTCCCCTACACCCAGACCTGCTAAGTATCAGTCAGGGGAAGGTACTGCACCAGGACCTTCAATCCTTGCACCTGACAGCCTGGTTCCTGAGTGGCTAGAGTTCCAGGCATTGGGTCTCTCTCAAGATGCCCTTGCTGCTGTCGAGGCATCTCAGAAGGAGTCAACCTGAAAATATTATGTCTTTAAATGGTAGAAGTTCTCCATTTGGTGCCAGGGCAAAGCACTGGAATTGTTATCCCTGTCCTGTGGCTAACATTCTCGCCTACCTTTGGGCCCTCTCCTAGTCGGGCCTTTAGTCAACGACACTCAAGGTGCATCTGGCAGCCATCTCTGCCTACTGGGCAAGGACCGGTAAGCCATCAGTGATGCAGGAGAAGGTGGTCTGGCACTTTTCTAAAGGCCTCAACCACATTTTCCCTCCAGTGCTTGAACCCACCACCATCTTGGGACTTGTTGCTAGTACTTGCAATGCTTATGGGCAAGCCATTCAAACTGATGCACAGGTGTGATCTCTCTCACCTGTTGTGGAAGACCACCTTCCTGGTGGCTAGCACATCAGACAGAAGGAACAGTGAGCTCCAGGCACCTTCGGTGGAATCTACTTAATGTTCCAAGCAAGAAAGCGTGCACACCGAGATTAACTGCTGCAGGAAAATGAGGGAATGTCCAAGCAATCAAAGCTGAAAAATTACTTTTACTGTGTAAGTCCCATTCGTGCTGCAGAGGTCCAACAACAACATACAAATTTCAACAAGTGTGCCCCTAGCGCCTCGACTCTCACGAGTCTTCAGTGGGGGTAAAGCTTAAAGAGGTACACACTTCTTTTATCTGATGCCATATGTTAATTTAATTGTGACATCACTTTTCTAAGGGCATCGGGTTAAATGTTCATTACTACTGTACATGTTTTTTACTACATGTGTTTTTATAGATTCAAGTCTCTTAATGCATTTTTCTGAATTCATTTCTGTGTGCATATTTATAAGGTGACTTACAATAAACAATTTACAACACAGTGTACATTATAGAAAAGAAAAAAGAAAAAAGGAGAACCCCCATTTTTGGAGTCCTCCTTGGGTCCTGGGGCGATTGATACCAACGCAAACAATCTGCACTCCAGTGTCCATTGAAATCCAGGTAGGATGGAGGAATCAGAACCCAATAAAGAACAGGGGTCAATTTACCTAAAAAAAAGAGAAAAAAATATGTTAAATTCTACAATTTAAGGAAATGTTCAGTTTTGACAATACATTTCATATCAGATCTTAATTACATGGGTGTCCTAATAATTCTACTCTAAATTAGCTCGTTTTTTTTTTTGACTACCTCTTTAAAAATGGTTTTATGTTCCATTTGTCATTCAACCCCATGGGTTTCATTGTTTTCATTTTGAAAATCCATTTATTTTCTTTTTGTAATAACAAATTCGGACAGTCGCCCCCTAGTGGTCGGGGTAGAATCCATTCAATTCCCATAAATTGTAAACTATCTGGTGAAAAATTGTGACACATTGTGAAGTGGGTTCCTACTGGAGTGTCCTGTCTATTATTGATGATTGATCTAATATGTTCTTGAATTCTTTGTTTCATCGGGCGTACTGTTTTACCTACATACAATAGGCTGCATGAACACCATAATGCATATACTACATATGGTGTGTCACATGTCATCATTTCTCTTATGTCTGTCTTAAGTTCTACCAATTTGGGATGTTGAAACAATTTTCCCTGTTTGCTATATTTACATATGTTGCACCTTTTACAACAGAAGAAACCATTTGTTTTGTGCGGTAGCACATTTGGCTTCCATTAGCTACTTCCTTTTTCAAGCGGCTGTGTACCAGTTTGTCTTTTAAATTACTGGCTCTTTTAAATGATATTCATGGTTTCTCCCCCACTGCCTTTCCTACAGTTTTATCTCCTTTTAGGATGGGCCAGTTTTTGTACATAATATTTCCACTTTGACCTGCAACATCATTGTATCCTGTTGCAAAGGTGCAAGGGACCTCCTCAGCTTTATCTTCTCTTTTTGTAAACAGTTTTACTCTAGGTATCTTGTTTACCTCCTCTTTGGCTTTTCGCAGCATAGCCTTTCTCCTAAATTCTGCGTAACAATTTCTTTGTTTGTGTTTCAAAGTCTATTTCTTCTGAACAGTTTCTTTTTATGTGTAGGTTTTTACCATAGGGAATACATTTCTTAAGGCCTGGTGGGTGGGCACTCTCTGAGTGTAGAGGAGAGTTGATTGATGTCTCTTTTCTGTGGGTTTTTGTTCTGCTACTATAACTGCCTGATGTTTTTGGTTCTATGTTTATCTCTATGTCTAGGAATTTCAAAATTCTAGGATCAAATGTCAAAGTAAATTTTTTAAATTTAAGTTAATATTATTTAGCCATTGCATAAAATCTTTTGCTTGTTTTTCATTGCCCCTCCACAAACATGCCACATCATCTATAAAATGATACAATTTTACTATGTGTGTTAACTAAGGATTTGTCTTTTCATTTTATACAGGTTTTCTTCCCAGCTGCCAAGAAATCGATTTGCATAGATGTCGCATCTCTGTTCATAAAATTTTCCTTCATATACAAAGTAATTATGTTTTAGAATAAATTCCAAAGAACTTAGAATAAATTATATTGGTATCTCATCTGTCTCCTGATACAGTCGAAGCCACTTAAAGGGGACGCTGTTAATGGGGACGTTCGGTTAAAGGGGACGATTCTCTGGGATCCGATTTAGTGGCAATGTTAATCAATGGCTCTTCTCATCTTTAAAGGGGACATAGCAAGCCTGTTTATGGGGATGATTTTTTCCTCATTTTGCCTTTAACCGTCACATTTTAAGAGTCACCTTTTTTGATGTACTAATGATAATCAGTGCTACTTCACTCAGAAACAATTAGCTACTTATGCCAGTTAACACCTGCGGAGTATAAAATTGTAACTAGAGCAGTTGATCACTATTGCTGTGCCTTTCAGTACATTGGCACTTTTATCTGGATGATGGAGTCTAAAAGAATCGACCTGCCTTTGGGCGATGAAATAAAAGTTCTAGAAGCACTCCAAGAACCTGGTGCTTCGATGGCCAAGGTTTCAAAACTCTTCAACATATCTAAAAGTCAGGTTGGAAGAATTAGTAAAAAAAAAAAACGAACTTTTGCAGGAATGACATGCTAACAGCAATCCACAGCGTAAAAGAAAGCGTGAAGTTAAAGACACTCAAGTGGATGATGCACTGCACCAGTGGTTTGCAAGTGCTGTCAGCAAGGGTGCTCGTATTTCTGGCCTGTTTTAAAAAAAAAAAGCTTTGGAGATAGCCACACATCTTAATCACATTGATTTTGATGCAACCGATGGGTGGCTTTCCCGATGGAAAAGCAGACGAAACATTGTCTGCAAAAAGGAGCAAGGGGAATGGCTGGATGCTGATGATGATGCAGCGTCCAACTGGATTAAAAATGTCCTTTTGACATTAATTGCTGATTTCTCTCCCACGGACATCTTCAATGCCGATGAGACTGGCATTTTTTTAGGGGATATCCGGACCGTGGCCACATACAGAGAGATATGGAACTAATCGGTGGAAAGAAGGTTAAGGACCGGGTCTCATTGCTCTGCTGTGCAAACATGCTTGGCACAGAGAAATTACCTTTGCTGGTCATTGGTAAGAGCAAACTACCCTGGTGCATGCCAAAAGATCTTTCCACACTCCCTGTTCAGTACGTCAGTTTGGCCAACGCTTGGATGACCAGCACAATATTTTACGAGTGGATTGATGGATGGAACTCTAAGCTCAGGTGGCGACGCCACAGGGTGATCCTCTTCGTTGATAACTGTTCTGCTCATCCTACACACATAGCTGGTAGATTCAGTAACATCACAATTCATTTTCTGCCTCCTAACATGACCAGTTTAATTCAACCTCTAGACATGGGCGTGATAAGAAATCTGAAAGGTCACTACCACTCACTCTTTTCAGAGCATATAGTGGGCATAATTGACAGTGGCACCACGTCCTTGGCATCAGAGATTGCCCAACATGTTAATCTCTTAGATGCTGTGTACACGTTGCACAAGGCATGGACATCTGTAAAGCCTTCCACAATTGCTAACTGTTTTCAAAAGGGAGGTTGTACTTTAACTGATGGAGAAGCAGAGGATGCAGTTACCAACAGAGGACATGAGGGCACTGTAGCTGCTGTGTCTCAACGGGACGAGGATCTAATGGCTGATGTGCCCCTACCGGTTAATCTGACACCGGATGAATTCTTGTCTTTCGTCGACATGGACGCAGATGAAGCGACGGATGGAGATCTGACTGTGGCCATGATCTGTGAAGCTCTAACCACCGTAAATCATGGATCGGAGGATGAGGACAAGTCTGCAACAACAATTGAAGTGGCCAAGGTTACAAACAGAGATGCCCAAGAACATTGTGCGCTTCTAAGAAATTGGTGCCTGCAACATGAGCGGATGGAAGACTGGGAGCACATTTTCAACCTTGAAGGTGTGATTCTCCAAGAGATGGCAAGACAATCACAGCAGAAGAAAATTACTGATTTTTTTCACTAAGGTCCAAAGGAAAGCGAGCGAGACTCCATCGGAAAGATAAGTGTGCCAGAGTGTACTGTTCAGTGCTAATCTGGTCTGGTCTTAATTTAAATTTCATTTTTTATTTTAACCAATTGTTAAATAAAGGTTTAAAAAGACTAACACTCAGACGAAACAGCATGAATTCAAAAAAAGGACTGTAATCACTTTGCTGTACATCTGTGTCTGTCTCTGTCTGTTTGTGTTGGCGCCTAGTTAGCAATATTGTAAAGTGCCACGTCTAATAATGGGGATGATCGCTTAAAGGGGACGGTTAGTTGTCCACGGAGGCATCCCCTTTAAGCAGCTTCAACTGTAGTTGTTTAGGAATGTTTTAGAAGCCTGAAGGCCATCCACATGCTGAATTGATGTGTACAGAGATCCCACATCTGTGCCCAACCAATTATAATCTCTTTCTCTTTTCAACATCTTTATTTTTTCCAGAAAATCTGTAGTATTTTGTATGTATGAACCCAAGTTAACTAATGGTTATAAGAAAAAATCTATGAAATTTCCTAGGTTTTGTGATAATGACCTTATTCCTGATACAATATGTCTTCCTGGTGGTGATTCCCTATTCTTGTGTACGTTAGGGAGTATATAATACCCTGGTACCACCAGGTATTCTTTCCATAGATATCTGTATTCTGCTTCAGTGATATCCCCTCTACTTACTGCGTCCATTAATATTTTATTTAATTCCTTCCTGTATTTTGTTGTTGGATTACCTGGCAACAAACCATAATTATTTACATCATTCAATAATTCTAGTACCATCTGTCTATATTTCTCTCTGTCCATAACGACAATGTTGCCACCCTTGTCAGCTAGTTTTATCACTATGGTTTTTTTCCATAGTGAGAGATTTCAAAGCTTCTCCTTCCTGTTTAGTTAGGTTATATTTCCTTGTGGCAACATTATTGTTAAGTAAAACATTTACCTGTTTAGTGACAGTTTTCTCATAAGACTGAATTGCTGCATTATATGTTCTGGAAATGAATTCTGAATTTGGTCTAAATTTCATTTTCCTTATATTTTTTAAATCTTTATTAACATTTATAAGACCATTACCTTCCCTTGTCATTAGTGTTTAAACCCCTTTCATCGTTCTGTTCTATTAGTAGTTCCATCAATGTATTGAAGTCTGTCTCTGCTTCTATAAACTCAGATTCCCTGGTGGGGCTCGAACTAGTAGTCCCAGTTCTTCTTAAATCCCCTGTTGCTGTTATATTTAAGTTCAAGTCCCTTTCTTGATCCAGGATCATCATTTCCGTTATCAATAGATCCAGATCTTCTTCTTCAAATAGGTTGGAGCTTTCTTCAGTTGGTAACCCTATTTCTGTAACCATATTTTCAACATTGTGAAAGTGTAATTTTAAATGTAGTTTTCTAAAGAATTTATTTTTATCCACAAAGATATTGAAATCATCAATCACAAGTGTTGGAATAAAAGATAGTCCATGTTTCATAATTAAAAACTGTTGTGGGTTTAACAGGGTTTTAAATAATTGATTAGCAGTTTTTTTCTTGGGACTATACTAACTGTGCAGAAAGTATTTATATAGATTTTCTAGAAGTGCTGGGTTTGTTAAACACAGCGAGGCAAGAGCTATGCATTTTCACAAAGATTTAGCACTTTTATGAGCAAAACACGAATCAATTTTTAGAGTTAAATAAATCCCTGGTTTAAATCAAATTTGGACAGATTCAATATCTATAAGTGATGTCCCTCCTTCTTTCCCTGAGGATTCTTTCTGTACCTACACTCGTTCCTTCCTCCACGTCGCCCTCTTCTGGTTTTCTATTTTCTTTTTCTGTTGGTACTGGGCATTTCCAAAAATCCTTTGCCTTGTCTATGAATGAACCCTATCTTTTTTCTGTACTATCACCTCTATTTCTTGGACTCTGTATTTTTTGTTTGACAAATCGAATCTTTGACCTTTTTCTTCCTCTACTCAGTGATCTAGGTTTCTTCCAACTCAGGATGTCTTCCTTCTGGTAGTCTGTTTTGTCCCTATTAAGTTTTGTGATTTTCCTTTTTATCACTTCGTTTTTGTGAATCTTTATTTCATTCTTTAACTGTATATTGAAGTCTGGATATGCTATGCTCTCCTTAAAGTTTACTACTGAGGACTTGACTGCTTCAAGTTCCTTTGTTATCTCATTATGTTTACTGAGGTTATCTCTTATAAGTTCAATGAAAATTCTTGAACATTCTGTGGCTGCTTTCAACCACTCTTCTTTGAACTGAAATTCCTCTAGTCCACACGAGGGGGAACAATATTAATTTCTATGTCCCCTAAGTGCTTGTTTTCTTTCTAGGTATTCTTCTAGGGTGCTTATATTATATGTTATCTCTAATTCTTTTAACAGTAGCTTTTCCAATTTTAAAAAGCAGTTCTAACATTTTCATCCATATGTGTATTGTGTGTACCTGAGTGTGTTTCCAGATTGAGCTGGTCTCACAGTTACGTTCATCTTTTGCCGTATGAATCCATCTCTGTGTGTTCCCAGTCGTGTCCAATGTTACTTCGTGAATCCGTTTTGCCACTACTGTGACTCATTTTCTGTTGTGCTCGTAAATAAATGAAAAATGCTTCAGGACGCGATGCTTGGTTAAAAAGCAGATTATCGCGGTGTACTGTTGGAACTGGTGGAATCTACTTACCTGGTCTTCCACAGGGTCAAGGTTGTCCTTTGCCCCAAACCAAAGTTCCTCCTGAAGGTTGTCTCAGATTTTCACCTTAACCAGGCTATTGATCTACCAGTGTACTTCACCAATTACACATCAGAAGCCAAGCACAGGCTTCATACTCTGAACCCGAGATGAGTGCTTGCTTGCTATAAGGAGTGCTTGGTTGAAGTTTGGGGAGAGGTTTACCAGCCGTTTGTCACCTACACTGAAGCCATACCTGGCAGGCCAGCAGCCAAGTTGAAGATTGGCAAGTGGATAGTCTCTTGCATTGACCTCTGCTACAGGTTGACAGGTAGGGAGCCTCCTGCAAGGCTAAGGACTCATTCCACCCATCATACCACTGCCATGGTGGCTGTCCCCATCCAGGAAATCTGTTGAGTTCCTACCTGGAAGTTGCCACACACCTTAATTTCCCATTGCCACATTGACCTTGAGTCATGCCAGGATGCTGGATTTGGTGTCCTCATTTCTCCAATCTCTTTTCCCTAAATAGGGGATGTGTGCCTTACCCCCTCCTCCCAGAGAATAGCTTGTAGTCTGCCAATGCACATGGATAGACCATCATAACTGCATCCCTACAAACACAGATTACTCAACTGTAGCAGTAGTTCTAGAAGTAGTATATGATGTTCATCTGCATAGACCCACCCTACCTCTGCTAGTAGTGGTGCACAGTTTTCTGCTTCTAGCAGGCAAGAACTGGTGTCACGAGGCAGTGCTAGGGGAGTTACCACCTCGGTGAGTGGGAGGAGCCAGCTGGAAGGCTTTCCAGCACACATCTTCAATGAAAAGGACACTGCCAACATGTGTGGATGAACATCCTATACCACTTTAGAACTCTTGTTACAGGTGAGTAAACTATGTTTATGGTCTTTGCCACCCAGAACAAATCTCCTTCCTCTGTAGCACTATCTATTAGTTCCACCTCTAGCATCCCTTGAGCAAGTTGACATCTTTAGGTATCTTGGGGCCACCCTTGATGTGACCATGTCCTTTGCTGCTCAAATCAACACTCTAGTCATGGATGTCAACTCTAGACTTGAGCTACTCTTCCAACTTAGGAACAGTTTCCTGCCTGGAATCAAGAAACTACTTGTAAGGAGATATATCGCTAGCATCTTTGACTATGGGATCATGGTCTAAGGCTCTTCAAATGATGGTGATCTATCAAGACTTAGGATTCTCCTTATCAGAGCCTGCTACTTTGCTCTTGGCCAAAAACATGACATATGTACGTACGTACGTACGTGTGTATGTGTGTGTGTAGCAATCTAACTGGGCTCAGTCTTGACTGTAGACTATACTATTACATGCTAGTCACTGATAGAAAGGCTCTCTACAGTTTGCTGTCCCCCAGCCTCTAGATCATGTTCAGCTTTGTTGACCAAACACATGCCACTAGGGGAGTGGTGTACCATTTCCTGCTCATCCCCATAGAAAAACCTCACCTAGCCAAGCTAATTGTTCCTATGGATTTGCTAAAGTATGGAATAACCTAACTCCCTCCTTAAAAGTGGACTGTTCCTTGAGTCTGTTTAAATCGAAACTCTTCTCCTCCCTCTTCTTATCTGTATCTTGTCACTGCCTCTGCTGACTTTTCTGCCAGTGTTGTATAATGCCAGCTTAAATTGAATTGCTTGCTTCCTTGACACCCATGCCTTTTGGTTTTGATAGCACTAATGGTATAATTGTTGTCCATGTATTCTGATAGTAACAGCACTACTTGTATAACTGTTGTTTCGTGCCTTACCTGTAACCTTACTGTATCGTGTTGTAAAGTGTAGCACTGTTCATGTATTGTATGTATGCAGTTCCTTGTACTTCTGCTTGTCTGTTGTTGCTGACTCTAACCCCTTTGTAAATGTGCTCTGCCTAAAGGGTTTTATGTGGAATACATATGTATGTACATACATAAATAAATTCCATAATATTTATAAATGGGAATGTTTAAAAAAAACATTTATGTGGTTAAATCTAGATAAAGTTATTGTACCTCAAAGAAAGATTAAGGATAAATATCCTTAAGACTCTGCTTATTGCTCTCTAAGATAAATTGTTATCTTCTGTTTGTAAACTTGAAATAATTGGTGACATGTATTTGTCTATTACCTAATTTGTATCATGAGAACTGCACTGTTGTTGTACTGTATCTGTATGGTTGATTCTTGACCCCGAAAAGGGATTGTAATTGTCTCAGTGGACTTACACAGGTACCACAACTCAAATAAAATAAATAAATACTGAGTTATAGAATTAAAGAAGGCATGATTGAACATCTAAGCAATCCCCCCAAGTCAGCATGACCACATTAATTCCTTTTTCCTTTTTCAATTATTTAACCAGGTGAGACACACTAAGCTGAAAGTTTGTTTACAGGTGCAACCTGGGAGCACAAGGAAGTTAAGTGACTTACTCAGGGTCACACAGTATGCAAGTGGGGGCTGTTGGATTCAAACCCATGTCTCCAGATTTGCAGCTCAGAGCCTTAAACCACTGCAACATGCTGCCTCCTTGTTTAGTATCTGACACATTCCTTTTTTTGCTGTTATAAAATACTAATAAAATACCTATTTTAGTCAGCAGGAGCACTGAGTGCAGTGAGAGTTGGAGCCAGCAATCATCACTTGGGAAATACCATCTGCGTCACACTACAGAGAAGCTGCATCAGTATCCTCAGTATGGGAAGAGTTTCCATGACGTTCATCTCATTCCTGTACAACAACAGATTCATGAAGGAGAAAGGAAATGTAAATATTCTGAATGCAACAAGAATATTACAGCACAGAAAAGCCTCATAATACATCAGAAAATTCATGCAAGACTATGTAAACGTGCTGAATGTAACAAGAGGTTTGCCCAGAAACAGACTCTAATACAACATCAGCAGGTTCACTTGGGGGAGAAACCATATAAATGTGCTGAATGTGACAAGAGGTTTGCCCAGAAACAACATCTAATGACACATCAGCAGGTTCACACAGGGCAGAAACCATTTAAATGTGCTCATTGTGAAAAGAGGTTTGCCCAGAAACAGAATCTAGTAACACATCAGTGGGTGCACACGGGGGAGAAACTATATACATGTGCTGAATGCAACAAGAGGTTTTCCAAGAAACAGACTCTAATATTACATCAGCGGGTTCACACAGGGGAGAAACCATATAAATGTGCTGAATGCAATAAGAAGTTTGCTCAAAAACAGACTCTAGTATTACATCAGCGGGTTCACATGGGGGAGAAACCATATAAATGTGCTGAATGTGACAAGAGGTTTGCCCAGAAGCAGCATCTAATAACACATCAGCAGGTTCACACGGGACAGAAACCATATAAATGTACTGAATGTGACAAGATGTTTACCACGAAACAGAATCTAATAACACATCAGCGGGTTCACACAGGGCAGAAACCATATAAATGTGCTGAATGCAACAACAGGTTTGCTCATACACAGACTCTAATTAGACATCAGCGGATTCACACAGGGGAGAAACCATATAAATGTGCTGAATGTGACAAGAGGTTTGCCCAGAAACAGCATCTAAGAACACATCAGCAGGTTCATACAGGGCAGAAACTATATAAATGTGCTGAATGTGACAAGAGGTTTGCCCAGAAATCAAATCTAATGAAACATCAGCGGGTTCACACAGGGCACAAACCATATAAATGTGCTACATGCAGCAAGATGTTTACCCGTAAACAGACTCTAATAAAACATCAGCTTGTTCACACAGGGGAGAAATCAGAACTACAAGATACATCCCAAACTGATAAACTTCATCACAACCACTATGAGAAAGTGGTAAACCACCTTGCAATTAAATCATGAGAAAGGTCCAGTTATAATCCCAATATAATCATCCAACAAGGGATATTTCAAGGTGACTCCCTGTCACCACTTCTGATTTGCCCTGCCTTCAGTCCCTTAAGTAGCCTAATAAATAACCTAAGCTATGGATATAGCTTGAACCCCAGAAAAACAAGCAATAAACAGCTAACATCTCACCTTCTATTTGTAGATGCCCTAAAACTCGACAAACATTTGAAAGAACAACTACAAATTGGTAAGACCTTTTCTGATGACATATGGATGACATTTGGCCTAGACAAATGTGCCAAAGCAACATTTATAGCAGGAAAGTTAATGCATAAAGAAAACATGAATCTGGCAGAGGGTTGTGACATAAAGAACTTGAGCAAGAGGGAGTGTATAAATACCTGGGAATAGAGGAAGGAGCAACAACACAACATGTACAAATGGGCGTGAAAATAAGCGAGGAATATTTCAGGAGGTTAAAGCTTATACTGAAAACTGTTTTGACAACACAAAATAAAATGCAAGCTATAAACCAACTAACTCTTCCAGTAATAATAATATTCTTTATTTATAATGCGCTTCTCAAAAAATCAAAGCACAGTACAGGTTATAAAATCGCAACATAGTAAAACATTAATATAAAACACAATAATAATTGATACATTACAACAAACTCCATGAAACAATAATAAAATCAGACCTAAATCAGTCAATCACTTCCCCATAGGCCTTGATCCATAAAAAGGATTTTAAGGCTTGTTTGAACCCCCCCCCCACTGTTGTGCACTCTCTAATCTGATGTGGTAGAGAGTTCCAGAGGGTCGGAGCCACAAACGCAAAGGCCCGGGCACCAGAAGATTTCAAAATGACCCTCAGAATCTCCAGCAACCCCTCGCCAAGTGGAGCGGTCGCTCCGGGAGATAGGGAACCAGGAGCTCTTTCAGGTAGTCTGGGCCCAATCCATGCAGGGCTTTGTAGGTCTACAGACCCACTTTAAAGGTGATCCACCACTGAACCGGCAGCCAGTGCAGTCTCCGCAGCACCGGGGTGACATGGGAGAAATGAGAAGTCCCAGTTAACAACCAGGCTGCAGAATTCTGCACCTGCTGCAAGCGGCGGATATCAACCCCGGAAAGCCCAAAGTAAAGGGAGTTGCAGTAGTCAAGATGTGAGGTCACGAAGGGGTGGATCAGCATAGGTAGGTCCCCAGCTCGGAACAAGGTGTTTAATCCTAGCGATGTTCCTAAGATGGTAAAAGGAAATCTTAATGATGGCCGACACTTGATCATGTAGTGTCAGCTGATAGTCAAGAATCACCCCTAGGTTTCACACCCATTCAGAGGTGGGGAGCTCCACACCCCCCAAGAATAAACCTGAGGGATGGTTTATCCCCAACCCCCATGTCCGGTGACCAGGATCCA
This sequence comes from Neoceratodus forsteri, assembly GCA_016271365.2. Taxonomy (NCBI): domain Eukaryota; kingdom Metazoa; phylum Chordata; order Ceratodontiformes; family Ceratodontidae; genus Neoceratodus; species Neoceratodus forsteri. The sequence continues at coordinate 494,379,659 of CM057457.1, forward strand.
GAACCAGCACCTCCGTCTTCCCAGGGTTTAACTTCAACCAGCTGGACCTCATCCAATCTTGGATTTCCTCGAGGCAGCTATTAAACACCGAGAGTGCTCTATTCTGGTCAGGTGCAAAAGACAGAGCTGAGTATCATCGGCATAACAATGAAACTCCAGCCCGTACCGTCTTACAATGTCTCTGAGGGGAAGCATGTACACAGCAAACAACATGGGAGACAACACCGAGCCCTGAGGCACCCACCATGACAAGGAGGCAGGATCAGAAGAAAACACGCCCGATACTACCCTCTGAGTTCTACCTGTGAGGAAAGATGTAAACTATCTGAGGACCAATCCAGAAAGCCCACAGATGGTTCTCAGGTGCTCGAGCAGAACCCCATGGTCTACTGTGTCAAATGCTGATGACAGGTCCAAAATGGACCGTTTTTTCTGGTCTCTCGCCATCAGGAGATCATTGAGCACCCGAACCAGTACAGCCTCAGTGCTGTGGTTCTTCCAAAAACCTGATTGAAGGGGATTGTAGATGTTATGGATGGTCAAATGGTTGTCTAACTGGGTAGCCACTACTTTCTCAATGACCTTCCCAACAAAGGGAAGGTTTGAGATGGGCAGGTAGTTACCGAGGCAGTCAGGGTCCAAAGAAGCCTTCTTCAACACTGGTGTCACCACTGCTTCCTTCAGGGAGCAGCGATATTCACTGGAGTCTAAGAAGCACTGGACTATCCTTGTCAGAACCAGGAAGATAGTCTCCCCACAGCCCATAACCAAGGCAGTGATATCATACAGCTTTGGTGTGATAGACTGGTCACAGAAATGTTGAACCAGCTAGATATAAAAACAATAAAACTACTTCATGTTCACCAGCTAATATACAAAAACCAGTGCATGCTAAGATTATACATCCCAAGGTCGTAGAGGGAGGCATGGGCCTCCTTGAGATTAATTACACACATAGATCCACAATAGAAGGGCTACATACATACCTACTGACATCCTTGGACCCAAATACAGTAAAGGTCTTGCATCATGAAGAAAATAAACCTAAGATTACTTCACTCATCAATATGGGAGAAGCCTTCAGGATGGTAGCAGAGATGGATGTTAATCCACTAGTTACGTAGATAAGGAACAACCAGCAACAGAAAGTGCAAAGAATCAGGAAAAGGAGTATAAGGACAAAAACCAACAGAAAAGGAAAAAAACAATTGGAAAGCCCATAATTATAGTAGAAAATACAGGGAGCTACTAGAATAACCAAAGATCGATCAAGCCCTGACCCATGAGAGTTTTAAAAGAGGTGAACTAAGGTCATGAGATGAAAGACTGATAATGGCAGCCCAAGACAGTGGGCTATGCACAAGATGGTTAACATAATCCATAGGAGAAACAGACAAGTGCAGGTTCTGTAGTACAGAATTAGAAACAGTTGCACATCTCGTGGCTAGATGTGAAGTACTCATGGCAGGAGGCCTGTATACCAAAAGACACAACAATGAAGCAAGATTGATCCACTGGAAATTGTGCAGACACTATAACATACAGGTAAAAGAGAAACACTGGAAGCATGAACCACAAAGAATCACAGAGAATGAAGAAGTAATGATCACATGGGATCACTCAATACCAACTGCCAAGAAAGTGGAAGTGAGAAAAACAGATATTGCAAACAAGAAAAATGAACAAAGGTAGCATTGCTGATTGAAATAGCCACTCCTAGTGACTAAATTGTCCTGTGTACAGAGAGACACAAAATCACGGAATGCCAAGATATGCACTCAGAAACCAAACTGATGTCGAATTAGGACACACAATTGTTCCAGTAGTGCTTGGAGCAATGGTACTAATCAAAAAGAACTTTCAGGCACATTTAAGTACATTACCAATATTTGTGACACCTTATAAACTTCAGAAGGAAGCCATTTTAGGGATGTTGTGTGTGCTGAGAAGAGTGCTCTCGGTTAACATCAAAGATTAATACAGTACTGATTTTTTTCAGTTTTGAATATGTCCTGGCTTAAGAACAGGGTCCATCTTGTCACGGTATCAGAATTCCCTAACCATTTGGAGACACTAACCCCGGGATAAACCATATTAATGCACTGAATGCAACAAGAGGTTTGCCGAGAAACAGTATCTAATAACACATGGGTTCACATGGGGCAGAAACCATATAAATGGGCTGCATATATACCCACAGACATCCTTGGACCCAAAACATAGTCAAAGTCCTGCATCATGAAGAAACTAAACCTAAGCTGACTTCCATCATTATTTAGTAGAAGCCTTCAGGAGGGAAGCGGAGATGGATGTTGAGCCACTAGCAGATAAAGAACAACCACCAACAGAAGGTGCAAATAAGCAGGAAAAAAGACTATGAGGACAAGGGTCAAATGAGAAGAAAATACGCCAGGAAAACCCATAATTACAGTACGATATATTGGGTGTGGCTGGGACAACCACATGTTGATCAAGAACAGCTCAAGAAGTGGTTAAAAAGAAGAGAATTTAAGCCACAAGACAAGAGACTGATAACAGCAGCCCAAGAAAGTGAACTACCCACAAGATGGTTTATGACATCCATATAAAAAACAGACAGGTGCTGGTTCTGTAGTAAATAATTCAGATTCATTTTATTTGTTTAGTCTCAAGGACCATTACAAAACAGACATTTTCCCAATATTTCATACAAATATAAACACACATTACTGTATAATGTAGTGTCCAATAAAAAGTTTGGCATATAGAAGTTACATAACAGTCTTTATATTCAAAGTTCATACAATCTATTTAGTGATTAACCCTCATTATCCTATATGGTATTTCTTTTGTTCTATAAATTACATAATGTTGCCACATTTTTTAAAACCTCTACATTATCTGTCTTCAATAAATAACTCAGTTGATATCTAGGCTCCATGTTTAACTGAGATAGTGTGTTTACTAATATTTGTTGTCTATAGTTTTCATACAGAGGGCACAGTATTATTAGATGCAAGTTATTAGGTATACTGAGACCACATTTACAGTTTTCTTTAATTGATTTAGAGTATATTCCATTCAAGCTTTGGGAATTGTGATATTCAAATCATAACCTAGTATAACTTTTCCTCTTATCTACTTCTTTGATTATATTTAGAAAAGGTTCAGTTCCAAATTCTCTTCTATTTTCTGCTAATTACTTATTTTACACCCTTTACTCAGATTAACATCCCTTTGAATATACATATTTTTGATTCTGTTTTTAATTTCCCCATTTATTTCATCAATAGGTTTTATATGTGCGAATGTCACATTATCCAACAGCCCAAATGGCTTTATCACATTCTCTAAAACGTCAATACTAGCACATAAAAAGCCATTATCTTTATATGCTATAGCTTCTTCTAAACAGATTATGGGTAACCTCACTTCTTTCATATTATAAACTTTAAGCTAATACAGGGCCATCTGCTGTGCAGTCTGTCAGCTAACAGTAGTTTGTCCCAATTCTCATCTTACTAAAACTGAGGATGCCCCCTTAGGTAAACCTAAAATTTTTTTATAAAATTTTTTCAGTGGGGTTTGTAATTGCACAACATCCCCACATTCCCAGATTTCAGTTCCATACATTATTCTACTCATAATTTTCACATTTACTGCCCTCATAATCCCTCTAATCAAATACCTTCTGTATCTATATGCAAATATTTCTATAGCTAGGATAAATCTGTTTTTTTATTTAAAATTTTCTTATGCTCATTCGACTCTAAGTTATATGAAAACGATATACCTAGATAACAAAAATGTTTAACAGTCTCTATTTCATATTTGTCCCCCTCATATATTTCCCTCTTTTAATCAATGTCATATTGCAAATCATATATTTAGTCTTTTCCACTTTTAGTTCCAGTGCTGCTTCAGAGCAGCACACTCTAATTCTTTGAAAGATTCTTTTAATACCCATATAACTCATAGCCATCAAAACAATATCATCTGCATATGCCAAGAATGGGCAATACCTTTTGCCCATCCTTGGCATATAGAAGCCCTCTTCATATAATTTTTCCAAAATGCTATTTAAATATATATGAAACAGAATATATGAGAGGGTACAACTCTGTCTTAAACCTAAATTGGAATCAAACTTATCTGTCAGTCCTCCTTCTTTATTACATCATTCACTGGTCCTAGTCTTACTGTACATCAGTGATATCAATTTTATAATAGCAAGATCTAATCCATAGTCATACAGAACATTTCAAAGCTTATCTCTTTAACTTTATTGAATGATGATTTAAGATCAACAAAAATACAGTAGTATTTTTGTTTATATAGATATACTTGTGTGTAAAATGGGACAACTCTTGGCACTAGTCCACTGTGGAGTGTCTTGGTAGAAACCCAGGTTGGGCTTCATCCATAATTTCTGTGTCCTTGATCCAATCTGTAATTCTGTTAAGTAGAACTTTAGAGAAAGTTTTAAGAGAGGTATCCAAAAGGTTTATTGGATGCTAGTCTTTGGGATTCTTCTTATCCCCTTCTTAAAAATTGGGATAATTATGTTTTCCCTCGAGGTCTCAGGTATTTCTCCTGTCTTTACTATACAATTGAATATTTTTTTTTAAAAAAGGTATCTAAAGTTCCAAGTCATTCAACAGTATATCAGTAGGTACCCCATCAGTGCCTGGTGCTTTGTGTTTTTTTGTTGATCACAAAGCTATCCATATTTCCACCTCGGTAATTTCTTCTTTTAAATATACCCAGTCACGTATTTAGAAATAATTTATTGGCCCTATATCATGATCAAAAAACAACTGTCTATAGTACTTATGCCAAATATCCGGTCCAATATGATTTTCTACCTCTTCACTATATATATTTTCCCCATTTGCTACAAGTTGCCAAAATCTTTTATCATTCTTAGTTATAATTGCCTTCTCTAATTATCTGCAGAGTCAGAATCTATGCTCTTTCCTCTTCTTATCTAAAATCTCTTTGTATTTTTTCCTTATCTGAATCAAGTTTCCTCTATTTTCATTACATGGATATTTCTTTGTCACCCTCATTATTCTATTCAAATAGTTTTTTAAACGTTTTACATTCCATGTCATACCATTGACTCCCTTTTTATTTTTAATAAAATATGCTTTTACTATAAATGATCTCATGTCCTTCCTAGTAAAGAATTAGAAACAGTTGCACATCTTGTAGCTGGATGTAAAGAATTCATGGCAGAAGTTCTATATACTGAAAGACACAGCAACATAGCAAGACTGAGCCACTGGAAACTATGCAAACACTATAACATACAGGTAGCAGAGAAACACTGGAAGCATGAATCACAGAGAATTAAGAAGTAATGATCACATGGGATCATTCAATACCAACTGCCAATAAAGTGGAAGCAAGATCCCAGATATTGTACTACAAGAAAAAAAAAACAGGTAGCATTGCTGATTGAAATAGCCATCCATATTCAGGCTGGAATCTCGCAAGTGGGTTTAGTCCAGACCCTCAGGATGGGGTCTGGGTGGAACAGAGGCACTCCTACTGTCTGGACAGAGTTTCAGCAAGTGGAGGTGGCTGAGGTCTCCAAGGTGATTTTAAATTGGTGGCCTACATATTGTGAACTGGGACGTGGCCTAATGCATCTCCTTGTGGACTGCGTTGAGGTTATTGATCCAGTATTCACTGGGATAATCGAGTATTCACTTTCCGAGGGTGTCTTCCCAATGCCTTGAAGGAGGCACTGGTGAAGCCCCTGCTGAAGAAAACATCTCTTGACCCTGACATCGTGGCAAATTATAGATCTATTTCTGACCTCCCATTCCTACGTTAAGTTGTGGAGAAGATGGTGGCTGTGCAGATCAAGGAACACCTGGAGACCTGTGACATCTATGAGTCATTCCAGTCCAGGTTTAGAATGAGGCACAGCACAGAGACTGCTCCAGTCCGAGTGCATAATGACCTCCTCATGGCAAGCAATCTAGCAGAATGGTCAATTCTCATTCTCCTCAGTCTCTCATCAGTATTTTACACTGTGCACCATATTATGTTGTTGGATTGCCTTAGAGAGTACCATGGACTCACCAGTGTCCTCATCAACTGGTTAGAGTCCTTTCTCTCAGGCAGAAGGCAGAGAGTAGTGATGGGGAATTTCTCCTCCTCCCCTATACCTCTAACCTGTGGAGTTCATCACAGCTCAGTCCTGTCATTGATGTTCTCTGTGTGTACATGCTGCCTCTGGGGAGGATCATTAAATGGTGTAGTTTGAGTTTTCACTGCTGTGCAGATGACACTCAGCTGTACATATCGTTTGCACCAGGGACAAGTGATGCTGTCAAAGTGCTGAATAAATGCCTTGCCTTGACCCAGTACTGGATGATCTCCAACTGACTGAGACTCAACCTGGAGAAGACAGAGGTTGTAGTAATCTAGTCTGGCCACAGGCATGATGGGGACACCTCTGGGATGACAATAGGATTGGTCTTGAGGTAGATACCATTGACACATCATCTAGTGTGAGAAAGCTGAAATGTGAAGCTTGGGTGTTGGCTGATGTCAAAAGTGGCTTTTACCATCTGAGGAACATCACTCAGATTAAACCACTAATTCTGTCTGAAGACCTGCCATCACTGGTAGATGCCTTTGTGACATCAAGAGTCTACTGCTGTAATAATCTGTACCTCAGGATTAGTGGAGGGAACCTCTACAGGCTGTAGTTGGTACAGAATGTAGCACCAAAGTGCTGACAGGACTATCCATGCCCTGTTGCATAACAGTGGTCCTGTAGAGTCTGCACTTGCTACCAGTCAGGTGTTGGATTCTCTTCAAGGTGGACTCACTCACATATTAAGCCCTATATGTTTAAGTCTTGGCTACCTGTCAAATTTCCTTATACCTACCATACTGGCCTGCTCCCTCTGTTCCTCCACCCGGGGCCTTCTGGCAGTTCTGAGGACTGAACTCAAAATGTCGGGTGATTGTTCTTTTGGGGTGGCCATCCTGTTCCTCTGGAACTCACTTCCAAGATCTTTGATGGATGCCTCTATGGTGGAAGTGTTCATGGGGGGGTCTAATGACTCTCCTTTTTAGTTTAGCTTACCTGGTAGACATTTTTCAAACTGTTGTATAGTAATCTATATTTTTTTTTCCTGATTGTTTTAAACTGATGTTTATACCTTGTCATTTTGTTCTACTAATGTGCAGCACCCAAAAACTGGGCACCTTACTAAATAAATGTTTACTTACTTACCTACCTAGTGTTTACAGTGTCCTGTGTACAGAGAGACACAAAATCATGAATTGCCAAGATATGCAGCAGGTACCACATTCACCTCTGAGGCCGGGAGATCAGAAGGCTGTGGGTTCTATCCCCACACCAGGTACTTGGGTTAATAGCACAATACTGACACTGTAGTGCAGCATGAGGAGGGGTGCTGCACTCCTGAGGTGCCGTCCTTCCAATGAGATTAAACCGAGGACCCATCTGCTTGTTCTGGTGGTAGTTCAGGTGGATGTTAAAAATCCCGTGGCACTTCTTGAAAAGAGTAGAGGAATTTTATTGGGGGAAAGAAGTAAAATTCAAAACAGATACAAGTTCCATACCGTATATACAATATTTACATTGACATCCTCCATAGACAAATATTGTTACTCAACCTCTCTTTCTTCAAGGTACCATTGTTTAACCATATCCTTCACAAATCTCAACATTTTCTTCTTTCTTTTCATTTTCCTCGTTCCCTTAGTATGTTTAACCTGCTACCCATTATCTTTTTTTCTTTTTTCTAAAGTAATCATCATTTTGTCTTTTTTTTTTAAAAAAAAACATATTCACTTAAATTGTGGACTATTCTTTGCTGCCCTTCCTTTCTCATACTATTACATTTTCTCCTGTTTCTTCATAGGATAAAACCAACAATCATCTTTCATTCTACAGGGTCAGAATCTCCTTACATGATTTCCATTGTGACTGTAACTTTTATTGTGAACATCCAAATCATACACCTGCTGTAAAGAAATCCCAACATTTTTTAAAAGTACTTCTGGGGAAATTATTTGTTGCTGTAAAACCCATTTACACCGTACTTGCCATAGGTAGTATTTAACCATGGCAAAAATAATCTGAAGCGTACCTTTTTCAAAAGTCTGCCATGTACTCCCATAGATACCCAACACCACCTCAGAATAAGAAGGATTACCCCATTTCACAGATTTCCATTTATCCACTATTCTGTTCCATACCTTTTTAGCATTTGGACATTCCAAGAACAAATGTGATTGTGTTTCTAATTCCACTGTACATGTTGTTCTGGGACAATAGCTTTCTGATATGTGTTTGTGCTTACTATTGTTTTTCACATTAAGCCTCCCATGAATACTTAACCATAACATATCCCAAGCAAAAACTGGCATTCTTACATTTGTAAGTTGTGCTAAAGCTTCCTGGTTAAATTATGCAGGACAATCTGGAATGCTTAATATCTCCTGTCTATTAACATTTATTATATTGTCATAAATCTGTTTCCTAGATCTCCCAGAATTCTGTGGAAAAGGAACCCTCCATCTAATCAATTTCTGGAACATATTTTTTGCATATACTGTAATAATGTATGTTTACGGTAACATATTGCTTTTGTAAGTTTCTTTAACAGTTTCTATCCATAATTTCCCAACCAAATTCTGAGTTGAGAACACATTATAGCCCCCCCAAAAAATTATAAAAAGAAGGCCACCAGGTTAACCATATCAAACCCTCCCTCTTTTATTGACCTATATGTGGTTTCCCATGTTATAAGGTTCAACCTATTACCCCATAGGGCTTAAACATGCTCAAAAGTCTACTCTCACACTGCACTGGAGGTGGAAACAGATAGCATACATACAAATATAGGTACTAATAAATTCTTAATTAGTAATACATTTTTCTGTTTTGCAATTTGCCTATGTCTTCAGCAGGCAGGAATGCTGTCTGCCTGTTTTAACTTGTTTTCCCAATTCATCAGGGCCATGTCTCCCTGACCAAACCATATTCCAAGAATCTGAATTGGATCCCTGGACACTTTTATTGAAGCGTACATATTATATGTACCTCTAATTCCTAGATTTATCCCGATGCTTTTGCCCATGTGCATTTTTTATCCTGAAACCTTTGAATAGGTTTCCAGCACATCTGTTATTCCTTGTTCTTCAGTAGACTCTCCTATAATAATTGCCACATTGTCCACATTGGCTAGAGTTCTAATCGGTCCTCCCACCCCCGTATCAAAGGGATACCATCAATTCTGTCTGCTATTTGGATGCTATGTAAAAAAGGATCTATACTATAGATAGATAGATAGATAGATAGATAGATGAAGATATAGATATTTATAAAAGGGTGCTCAGGGGGCAGCCTTGCCAAACACCCCTCTTCAAACAAATTGTATCCCCTACCCATCCATTCACTCTAGGTTTTATTGATGCAGAATTATATATACTTTTGATCAATTGTATAAACATATCTGGTAGTTTGCAATGTTCCAATACCTTAAATAAAAACTGATGTGATATTGAATCAAAGGCCTTTTGCTGGTATAGACTTAAAATTAGTCCAGTCTCTGTTCCTTCCTGATATCTTTGGAACATTTCTCTTAATATAATCAAATTGTCCTGTTTGCTTCTTATAGGGATGGAATAGGTTTGTGCTGCACATATCCATTGTTTTGAGACTTTGGCTAATCATTAATCCAAAATCCTACTCAAGAATATTAAAATTTGTATTGAGCAGACTGATTGGCCCCCAATTACTCAATTGTTCTTTACTACCTTTTTGTGCAAAAATATAAAGTGTATTTTTGCCATCATTTCAAATATCTCATTTTTTTTCCAAAATCTCATTATAAAGCTTAGACAGTTCTGGAATTAGATGGACAGCATGGTGTTTATAAAATGCTGTGGTTAGGCCATTGCCCCCTCGGTGCTGTATTATTTTTTAATGCTACAATTGTCATTCCCACCTGTTCATCTGTTACTGGGTTTGTTAATGTTTGTTTTTGTAACTCTGTAAAATCTGGAATTTTTATTTTATACAAATATTGTTTACTGTTGTCTATATACGGGGCTATGCCAAAAGTTGTTTAACTGTATTATTTATTATTCCTAGTATTCCAATTTGATCTGACTTCATCTGTCCTTGTTCATTCATTAACTTTAATATTATTTTCTACTCTCTTTTGACCATCTTTAAAAGCGGCAGATGTTTGTTTTTTACATTCAGTTCCAAAATGCACTTCTTGTTGAACAGTTTTTGCCCTATTGTGCTGTAATTCATACATCGTATTCTTTATATTTGCTATTTGTTTACTATAATCTTCTTTTAATGCCTCAGTCCTAGCTATTAATGTATGCAGATGTTTCTTTAGTTCTAAATAATCTAAATAATATTTCAAAGATTTCCTCCCTGCTATTTTCTGAAATTGATTTAAAATCTTTTTTAGAGTTCTCCCACCATTTTGTTATTGTTTCGTACATACATTGAACAGACTGCCTTGCCAACCATATTTTCTCTCATTCCTTCTGTACATTGTTTTCCTGCAACAAAGCAGCATTTAATTTCCAGGGGCTTTTATTACACCAGGGGCATTCTTCCATACTACCTCTAATTGCAATGCTCTATGATCTGAATAAAACATGTCCATGGTAATTATTTTATCAATTTCCAGTACTCTAGATATAAAAAAGTAATCTATGCAAGTGGTCAGGGTCCCTCTGAAATAGGTATTACCCCCCATTATGTATTTTCTTATATGCATCTATTAGGTTTGAAGTATCTAGTATTTATTTTAGAGTATTAGAAACACAATATATTTTGTTGGTTTTACCTCCTCTATCTTTAGCTGACATGGCACAATTAAAATCTCCACATCAAGGACTTCCAGTGCAGCCCTGGATCTAATGGCAGCCTAAGATCAGAGCTCCACTCAGACCTTCCCCTAAAACTTTTAAAAAGCCAGAATTTCATGAGCAAACCCAATAGATGGAGAAATCTTTACAGATGGCATCAAGCACACAAAAGGGAAATATGAACAGATATGAAGTTTTACCAGTAGAAGAGAAATTGGGAGCTGAAAAATTGGACTCTGAGACATCAGAAAGATCACAGGCCCAGATAACATCTTCGAGAAAGAAACCCTAATGTAGGAAACTAAAAAATAAAGATTTAGCCCTAAATGATAAACTCGATTGAATAATAACTGACCTACAAGAAATCAAGAAGGACGTTCAGGATTTTAGGTCTGAAAATTATCTTCTACGTACTGACTTATTGAATTTACAAAACCAAGTAAAGTCGCTGGAACAGAGTGACTTGGACCAGGCCACAGAGATTACGAATATCCAAACAACTATAACTCAACTTCTCGATATTACCAAAGCAATGGGGGAGAGACAAGAAGATGCTGAGAAAAGACAGAGATGCCAAAATATAAGAATTTATGGAATTCCAGAAGATAGCGAGGGCAGAGATATGAGAGGGTACATAGAAAATCTGCTAAGAGAAGAATTAAACCTTGAACAAGAATTCCCTAAAGAAATAGAGCTCACAGAGCACTTGGCCCTAAACCTCAAGAACCAGAACAATGACCTCACTCAATAATAGTTTGCTTTCTAAGTTACTGTACTAAAGAGAAGGTACTCCAGAAAGCATGGACAAAAGGGAAAATATTCAGAGGAAAAAGACTTTTTTTCAATAATGATTATGCAAGAGTTACAATGCAGAGAAGAAGGGAATATATACGTCTGTTTCCAATTCTAAGGCAACTGCAGCTGAAATTCCAAACACTTTATCCATCCAGACTTTTAATTCAATATCCCAATGGACAGACAGTATATGATACAGTAGCGAGTGCAATGAAGGACCTGAGAGAAAGAGGATTCGAGCTAACCACTAAATTATCAGGGAAACTGTATGGACTAAACTTGGGACTGAACAAAAAGAGAAGGCCAGAAAGAGAGTCACAGCAAGTACTAATAGATGAGATAAAGAGACTATTTTGGGCCAATTTGCAAACACAAAAAATGGGTTCCTCCTGGTGTTAAGTAGGCCGAGGAGTGCAGCACTGGGGTGAAGTGGAAATAAACACTGGAGGTGGTAGGACCTCAGCTGAAAATAGGCACTTTGCTGTCTAGTGTGCTTACCCGATTAACAAAAGCAAATAAATAAAATACACTGCAATAGTTAACTGGAGGGGTGAAACTTGGCTAGACCTGAGGTGGACATCCCAGGGGGGAGTAGTACATGAATGTCTCCATAAATGGAGAGGGTACCCTGGGAGGCTGGCTAGTGATTCTCTATGAATTGCTCTCACCAGTGAGCGCCAAAGAGATTTTGTAAGAAAGATTGTTCTTGGGGAAGGCGTTAATGAGCCCTGAACTAAATAATAGAGAATGCCTAATAGTTTGAGGGGTGACCGGGGAGCTGATCACTGCCTTTTGGGCTTGTGGATAGGCAGTACAAAGTGACCTGAGAGAAGAGTTAAATAGTAAGGGTGGGAGCACCCGAGGCGATGAACACAGAAATGGAATCTCAGATGGGGTGCACTTAGGAGAGACAGATGTGGAGAGTGTGGCCAGATGAACTGGGGACCATTTGGTGGAAAATGCTGGGGGGGACTGGGCCTGCAAAACCCTGCAGGGACCAAGTGGTTGTGATTGGTGGCTGCCTGAAACTTGAGTGTAGGGCTGGATAAAGAGATCAAGGCCCTCCCAAATGGAGGAGTGGGCAATTACTTAAAAATTCACCAGAGGGCACGCTCTGCTCAAATGAGAATTAGGGGGAACTCCACATAGAATAGCTCGGAGAGAAAGAAAGAGCTACATTAGAAATAAAACATTTTGATAATGGACATAATATGGCAAGAAGAATACAGAAGAAAACAGAAACTGGAAATCAGGATAATTTTAATAAAGCATATGATCTGATGAAAATAAAATGCAGTACATCTCAGAGTCTATGGGGGGGAGCAATGATCTGACTAGAGCTAAGCACCTGTACACAATATCTTAGTTTTTTTTTTTTTACATTTTTTGTTGGTATTTACAATCATCATTTTGTATTTTACTTAGAGGGACCAGAAGACCAGATAGGGAACCCGGATAAGACCCATTTTGCTTTTTATTTTCATTCTAGGGGATATGTACAACCCTTGTGGCAGGCCTATTGGGTAAGGCAAATAGCCCAAATTAGAATATTGCATCCTTACATACTAACATACTATTTGCCAGCAGATTAGGCCTTATGATCTAGTGAGTCTGCTCAAACCTAGATCATTAGTTGGGTGCCGAGACCCTCCCATCCCTTGTGCTCCAGAAACCCCTATCATCCATCCCCCCTGGGACAGGCCATCATCTGATACATCCACTTTCTGTGTCTGTCCCACCCTCTCTTGAAGCCCTCCACTGTAGATCTCTAAACCAGCTCACCAGGCAGTGCATTCCAAGGGTCCACCACCCTCTCAGTGAAAAACCTCCTCCTCTTTTCCCCCCTCACCCTTCCAACTTCAAACCATGCCCTCTGGTGATACCTCCCTGCTTTAGTCTGAAGATCCCCTCCATGTTTACCCTATTTATTCCCTTGAGGTACTTGAAAACCTCAATCATGTCCCCCCTGTCTTTTCTCTCCTCCAATGAAAACAGGCAGAGCTCCTCAAGTCTGTCCTCATACGCCAAATCCCTAGCCCTCGTATCATCTTTGTTGCCTCCTCTGTACCCCTCCAGGAGCTGTATGTCCCTCTTCAAGTGTGGTCTCCAGTACTGTACAGAGTACTCAAGGTGTGGTCTAACCAGTCCATTGTACAGTGGCAGAATCACTTCCTCGCTCCTAGAGGTGATCCCCCTTACGATGCATCCCAACATCCTGTTTGCCTTACTAGCTGCGCTCCTGCACTGCTCAGAGTTATTCATACATGTATCCACCATGACTCATAGGTCTTTTTCCCCTATTGAGGCCTCCAGTGCCTCCCCTCCCAGGGCGTACCTGTGTTTAGGGTTTCCCCGACCAAGATGCAAAACCTTGCACTTGGTGATATTGAAATTTATTTTCCATGTGTGAGCCCAGCTTTCCAGGGTGTTCAGGTCCCCTTGCAGGGCCAACCTCCCCTCTTCTCCCTCAACTACTGCTCCTATCTTGGAGTCATCCGCGAAGAGACTCATTTCACACCCTATACCTCCTGATGTCCGATATGTATGCATTAAACAAGATCGGACCCAGGACCGAGCCCTGTGGTACCCCACTACCAACCTCTCTAGGGTTTGAGAGCTCCCCACAGACCACTACTCTCTGAGTGCATCCAGCTAGCCAGTTTTCAATCCATCTGACCATCAAAGGGCCTACTCCTAACCCCATCAGTTTCTCCACCAGACCATTGTGGGGGGACAGAGTCAAATGCCTTGCTGAAGAATAATACATCCACAGGCTTACCCCCTGTCCAGTTCTGATGTTACCCATTCATAGAACTCCACAAGGTTGGTTTGACATGATCTACCTGGCACAAACCCATGTTGCCGACTATCCAGATCTCCCACCTCCTCCAAGTACACCCCCAATCGTTCCTTTAGTATACTCTCCATTAATTTTCCCCACCACCGAGGTCAAACTGATGGGTCTATAGTTACCTGGTACTTCCCACCCCCCTTTATGGATTGGTACCACATGTGCCTCTCGCCAATCCCTAGGTACCTTCCCTGTCTCAAGTGACCTGCTGAAAAGCTCCACCAGGGGTGCAGCCAGTATGTCCGCCAATTCCCATAGTACTCTCGGATGAATGCCATCCAGCCCAGGAGATTTGTCTTTCTTTAGGGCCTTGAGGGCTAACCACACCCTTTTGGCGGAGATAGCATCATCCATCCCCTCCACCTTACTGGCCTTTTTATCCTTACCCAGATGTGACACCCCTAGGGTACCTCTCCCTCCCTCTTGCTCCATTTCTGTTGCTCCCCTGATCCCATGTACTGATGCTTCTATCCCCTTCATGCCATGCTTTGTAGATATTCCATCCCCCTCCCTAGTGAACACAGAGGCAAAGTACTCGTTAAATACATCTGCCTGGTCCCTCGCCTCTTCCACCCACCCTCCTTCTGATCTCAATCTGCTGAGATGGCCCTTAGTTTTCTCTGCTCCCCAATGTACCAGAAGAACCCCTTTTCCCCTCCATGTATCCCTGTGCCAGCCACTGCTCTTTTACTGGACTTTGCTCCCTCACCATACGGTGACTTTTCTAGATGCAAGCTGGTATATTTCTATCCCTATCCTCTTGTTGTTTTATATTTTTGTAGGCCGCCTTCTTTCTCTGACTGCTACCTGTACCTCACTGGACCACCAGCATGGTTTATGTGACCTTGCTCCCTTACGTTTCAACTTAGTGCAGATCCTGACTGCCTCATGAAGTCTCCATTTTATGACCTCCCATCTCCTTTCCACACTTGTCGTTGAGGTAATCCCCTTCAAGTGATCCTTGAGAATATTTACCATGCCCATAAAGTCTGCCCCCTGAAGTCCACTGCCAGTGTCCTAGATCTCACTCCCCCCATGCTTATTTGAAACCAGACAGTACTGTGGTCGCTCCCAGTCAGGGGGTCCTGCACAACCATGTCCCTTACCAGATACCCATCTGCCAGAACTACATCCAGGACATGCCCCTCCCTTGTGGGCTCCATCACATGCTGTGTTAAGAACACATCCTGGAAGCCATCCAACAGCATCTGCTCCTTGGCCACCTTAGAGGACATGGTTCCCCAGTTTGTACCTGGCATATTAAGGTCCCCCATCAACACCACTCCTTCCCCTTTTGGTCCACACTGGGCAATGATGTCCAGAAAACCATCCTCTAGAACATCACTCATCCCAGGGGGCCTATATGCTACTCCCAGCTTGACCTTATCTCCTGCTGAGAATTGTAAGGTGACCCATAAGGCCTCCACATTTCCCTCTGCCTCTTCTACCATAGCAATTTCTATGTCATCTCTAATGAACATAGCCACTCCACCCCTCTGCCCTCCTTTCTATCCTTCCTAAGCATAGTGTACCTGGTGACGCTTATAGGTACCCAGTCATGGCTTTTGCTGGCCCACGTCCCATGACCATCCACCTCTCGAACAGCATGGCCTGGAACTCTGGCAACTTGTTTCCCAAGCTCCTGGCATTTACTAACACCAACCCCACCCTTTATCCCTGATCCTCTTTGTCGAACCCCACCCAGATTCCTTATACTTCCATCCTCCCCCTGTTCCTCCTGAAACCTCCACCTCCAGTCTGTTTTCCCCTTCCCCCCTTACATCCTTGTCAGGAAAGAATCTAACATTGGAAGTCACTAAGTAGTTACTCTTAATCAGGTGGGGGGGAAGGAAAAAAGGAGAAGGTACGGAATCATAGAAGAGCAAAAATGGTTGAGAAAATGGTCAGGAGAAAGAAAACCAGAAGGGAAAACGCTCAGGAGCATAAGCTTTCTAGAAGTAATACAATGTGATAGATATCAGAGAGTGTGAATGGGATCATGTTTCTAAAGAAAATGAATGTCTCAGACTAAGAAAATCCTGAAAGTGATGTCCCAGAATGTCAATGGATTAAGTAACCCTAGAAAGAGATCAAAATTAATTTCTCATCTTAAAAAAATGCATCTGCAAGTCATTCTTCTGCAAGAGACACATTTATTGAAAGAAGACCAGAAATTACTCAAATATGGAATGACGGGAGTAGTGGCCAGCACATATACAAGAGGGTGTAGGAAGGGAACAGCTATACTTATTCCACGTATCTTGACATTCCAAATTCTTGATTCATATCAAGATGAAGAGGGAAGGTTATCCTTGGTAAAGGGAAATTGGGAGGGCCAAACATACACAGTGGGAAGTATATACATACACTTCCAGGATCAGAGAATACAGTATATCAGTCAGTCTTCAATAAAATAATAACCTTTAAACAAGGGAAACTAATATTAGAAGGGGACTTAAATCTTTTAATGAACCCAACAAAGGATAATTCAAACTCCAATACCCCTAAAGTGACTAAGGGACAGAAACATGGCAAGAGATTAATAAAGGACCTAGCTTAATTGATACCTGGAGATACTGTCACCCAGCAGTACAGGGATGTACACACTTCTCAGGGGTCTACAATACCTATTCTTATATAGATTACTTCTTGGTAGAGGCAGAATCATTAGATATAATACACAACACAAAGATGTTTCCAATTTACCTATCAGATCATGCAATCATCACTATAGAACTAGAGGCAGAGCAGGAAGTAAAGTTGAAACAATGGAGGTTTAATAATATGTTAATTAGGGACAAACAATTTAAAGAAAAAACACAACAATGGATCCCCAGAATGATACAAGAAAATACAACAGAAGAGGTGCAAGAGGGAACACTATGGGACACATTAAAATCAGTACTAAGAGGAGAAATTATAGCATATGCAACTTATCAAAAGAAAAAGAGAAAAAAAGAATTGGAAAAGGAATTAGGCAACAACAAGATCTTGCAGAGGGGAGGAAAGATAAGACTAAATTGATTAATCAGATTAACCAGATAAATACAAAATTACAAGACATATTAAATCATGAAATTGAACAAGCCCTGATGCATGTGAAACAAAAATATTATGAAGGGGGAAGCAGAGCAGCTAAAATACTAGCTTACAGATTAAGAAAACAACAGGCGCTATCAACCATCTCCAAATTAAAGCATCTGACACAAGGTAATATACTTACTAAAATGAAAGAGATATTAGAAGGTTTCACAACATTTTACTCAAAACTTTATCACCAACAAGAACCAGAAGAAGAAGAACACAAAAAGTTTTTTACAAAAATGAAATTACCTCAGATTACAGAGGAACAAAGTAAGTTATTAACCCATCCAATTAACTCCCAAAAATTAAGTAATATCCTTAAAAATTCTAAATTGAATAAGAGTCCAGACCCAGATCGATATACAGCAGAATTTTATAAAACATTTAAAAAAAATTCTACTCCCACCACTAACTAAGCTATTTAATGCTATACAAAACGATGATTCCCCTATTCCAAACAGCTGGCAATATGTTAATATATTGACAGTACTTAAACCAGATAAAGACCCACTGAATTGTGAATCCATTTTAGTTTTAAACCATGATTACACATTTTTTATAGCCATTATGGCCAAAAGATTAGAAAGCATACTTCCCCATATTATAAATAAAGACCAAGCAGATTTTATTATATAATGGCTGACAGAAGACAATGTTAAAAGAACCGTATACCTACTAGAAGAAATAGAGAAAGGGGAAAAAAACTCTTATATTGCTAAGTATGTATGCCCAGAAAGCATTTCACAGAGTTTCCTGGAGATTCTGAGAGATATGATGGAAAAATTAAACTTCCCAATAGAATTCTTAAATATAATACAAAGGATATATACATCCCCACAAGCCATGATAAAGGTAAATGGTTCCTTTTCAACTCGTTTCCCTCTAAACAGAGGTACACGACAAGGCTGCCCCTATCTCCCTCACTATTTGCAATATATGCAGAACTATTAGCACAAGCAATTAGAGAGAATGAATGAATAGCAGGGATAAAATGTCTTAATACCATACACAAAACAGCATTTTTTGCTGTTAGCTTGTTGATATACCTAACTGAACCAGAAATTTCAGTACAAAATTATTCTCCCTACTGGGACAGATGGAGTCTATATCAGGGTATAAATTAAACACAAGTAAAACAGAAGTGTTATGTTTCAGTTATCATCCAAGTGACTCAGTTCAGGCAAGATACCCATTGAGGTGGAAAAGCAATAAATTCAGATACTTGGGGATCATTTTAACACAAGAAACTCAGGATTTATATGAAACTAATTATGACCCATTATTAAGATCTATCAAGGAAGATTTCCTGAGATGGGACCCCTTACCTCTCTTGCTAAATCAGAGAATAGAGGTCATTAGAATGAATATACTTCCAAGGTTCCTATATCTCTTTTAGACTCTCACATTATATCCACAAAAGACAGATTTTAAAAAATGGAATAGTATGATATCCCAATTTATATGGCAAGGAAAAAAAAACGTGAATAAAATATAAAATCCTCCAGATGCCAAAATCAAAGGGAGGATTAGCCCTTGCTAATCTAGAACAATATGCATAGGCAGCAGTAATTTTTTTTTTTTTTTATTTTTATTTATTATGCTTTTTCCCCCTGGCAGGACCACCGGTACACTTTCCGCCTCTGGTCACGGCTCCCCGAGACCTCCACCACTGCCAATGCTGCTGAGGACCCTCGGTCACCCCTGGCTTGCCCCCGAGTGGTGGGGTCATGGGCCACCCGTGACCCCGGAACTGTCACCGGTTGGGGTCCTGCAGCGACGGTGGCAAGCAGGCTCTCCAGGAGGGCTTCATCTATTGGTCCTGCCCGCCATATTTTTCCTCCTTTTCTCCCAGAGGAGGCGGGACGCACAATGATGTCAACGTCTTCCTCCTTCCCCTACCTCTAGCTCAGCGCTCACGTCGAGTACTCCCGGCCTCGCCAGGAGTCTCTAGCATACCGGTGCAACCCACACCTCCCCGGAGTAGGAGAGCTGCCCAACGGATGCTTAATCCTACCCCCGCCGCCCGGCGACCCGGTCCGCTTGAACCCGGGTCGCCGGGCGCCGCAGCGGAATCCAACTGTTATACGGACGGGCTGGCTAGGCAGCAGTAATTTCACATATTACCAATGGCTAGATTTATTTAGTTTTTGTTTACCGGGTAGGTGCGCTAGCCAAACAGGTGACTATTTTCAGGCACGACCCGGGAGGTACAGTAACAATACAGAGTTCATTTACATAATACAGGGAAGCAGTAACAATACAGAGAACAGTTTTCAGTAAAAGGCAATAAAGGAGTACAGCTTCAGAGACAACAGGTCAAGAGAAAAACAGCAGATTTACAGTGTACAGGTAGCATTTAGTGAGCGGGTAAAGATATACAGGGCAGATCCAAAGGACAGGTGGGTCAGGGAGGGGAGAGAATGGGGAGGGGAACTGGGTGAGCAGGTAAAAGGGGATGTGGAAGACAACCACGGCTAAGTGATTAAGGTGGCAGCAGGGATGAAGGAGGCAGGACAGGGGGGGTCTGGGTGTGGGGCAGTGAATGGATGGTGGCGGTACATGGTCGAGGTGGGGGGAGAGTAGGTCAGGCAGAGCTGGAGGTAGGGGAGACACCACCTGCAGTGGGGCTATAGGCGGTTAAAAGGCGGCGCGAAAACAGGGCAGGAAAGGACATGATAGGCATTGGCGGCCAGAGGAGGAATGAAGTGGGGAAACATTTGGATGGGGCAGGGGGCTTACGGTATACGTCTGGGTGAGGGGGATATGGTGGCATAAGTGGTAGAAGGCTATGGGAAGAGTCCAAGTCCATGGAACTGTGCGGCAGCTAAAGAGAGCTGCAGGGGAGGCGATCGGAGGTGAAGACTGCCACAGGGCGGCTTTAGCAGCAGAACCACTCAAGAGGAGCCCGGGTTCATGGAACCAAAGTCAGCAGGGGAGAGTTAGGATGGCGGGGTTTGGGGTGAGGTATGGCGGGGAGCAGCATCAGCGGCTGGAAGGTGTGGCAAGTACCCGGGGTTGTGGTACTGTTCCCGGGCAGGGGAGTCGGTGCTCAGTCGGGGTAGTCGGGGGGGCTGCGGAGGTTAAGAGCAAATGGGTCTAACTGGGGGGTGTAGAAGCGAAAAGTCAATGTTAGAGGGATATGCGGGAATGGTGGCAGGGGGCTGAGGGATGAGACCGTGTCCATGGAAACTGTATGCAGGCTGGACAGATTGATGAGTGTGAGAATACGGGGGTGAAAGCGGTGGGTGAGCAGTTTTAGTGGCAGGAGCCTACTAGAGGAGCCCAGGATCATGGAGCCGTAGGCCGGCAGGGGAGGCTAAAGATAGCGGGGGTTCGGGGTAAGATGCAGCCGGGTGGCGGTTTCAGCCGGCTGATGGTGCGGCTAATGTCCGGCGTTGTAGAACTGTATCCGGGCAGGGGAAACGGTGTTCAGGCAGGGTGGGGGGGGCTGTGGAGGTCCAGGGGCAATAGGAGTAGAGGAACGGGTCTGTTGGATGACAGGGCAGATCCACATTGGAAAGAAATAGAGAGAGGAATTCAACCTGAGGGGATAGAGAAATACTTATTTGGACACACTATACCTAGATCAATTATGAAACAGGAGATCAGATTTAAACAAACCAGACAAATATTGAAAGATTGGAGAGCAATAATCACAAAAAAAATATTGATTCCAAAATTAATCTAATACAAAAAATAATAGCAGACCCTAGGTTTGAACCCATCAGACAGGACTACAACTTCACTAGGTGGCATCATCAAGGCCTAACTAGATTTTACCAATTATATGAACAGGGAGGTTTTTTTTGTCAATTCTAGACTCTACAAGAAAAGTATCAGCTACGAAAACAATATTTTTTAGATTTCTTCAGATAAGGCATTACTGCAGGAGCTTGCTAGGAAAAGACTAGGACCAAAGAGAGATACACCCATTTATGAGAATAATAATCAATACAATAGAGATAGCAATACCAGAACATATTATATCCAAAACATACCAAGCTTTAACAAACAACCAGAAAAAGATCAAGATACATTCCCAGCAATGCTGGCAAGATGAAATGGGTATCAATCTAGAGGAAGAGAATTGGGAAGATATATATACAATGGTACATAAAATTACAAGAAAAAAAAATCTCTGCATCAAACTACCAAGTGTGCTGTATGTAAATAAGGCTGTATTTTTAAAACAAATCTATTCTTTGGGTTTTTATTTGTGGTGCATATATGTTTGTCAGTCTTATCCTTGTAGCTTCAAATTGTACATCTAAAATTATGGTTCTACCTGGCTCTAAATCAGTCAACATAGTTACTTTTAGATCTTTATTTGTAAAGAGAATACCTAAATCATCACAGGTATTTGTTCCTTGTGAACAAAAGGATGCCCTTTTCTTCCACAGTTTAGTGGCTTGGGCAATCTCATAGAATGTTTTCAACCTGGTATCCCGGATGCAAATAATGTTTGCTTTGTACTCTGCTAATTCTGCCAGAATAGTCATACATCTTTTCCCATTTTTTATACTGTTACAATTTAGTGATAATATTTGTAAGGTAGACATATAAGCCGAAAAGAGAAAAAAATGGGAACAACCCTACAATGCTGTCCATTCCTTATTTAGATCTTGTATTCCCTTTCTTTTTTTCTTTATCTCCCTGTGTCCCATCTTCTTTTTCTGAAGAATGCTCTATGGTTGATGAAGAAACTAACAAAGAGTCTGACACCTCATCTTCTTCTTCTGTATCTCCCCATTTTTTCTCTTTCCTGAGGGCTTCATACACTGTATCTATTTTCTGTCATCTTCTTCCCTTTTCCTGTAATAATGTTCATTTCCTTCTTCTTTGGTACCATCTTTACCCCTGCTCTTCCCTATGCCTTTTTTTTTGTTTCTACCAGAGCAAAGTCTGATTCTTGGGCAATTTGGATGGAGGAGGGGCATAGTATCCTGGTCCTCCTTGTGTTCAGACTCTAGAACTGTTTCTACTGTCTGTTGTGGAGTAGTTTCCTGTTTAGTTTGTTCCTTTTCCCTTTTATTGCTATTTTGGTTTGTAGCTGAAGGGGAAGGGGAAGTGGGGATGGGCGCTGTCTGTGTCTCTTCTTTGCTGGTATTCTCACCTTTTTCAAACTCCCTAGTCTCACCTTTTTCAAACTCCCTCTCCTCTTGTGTTTTGCTTGTTTCTGGATTTTCTACACTTTCCCTTTGCCCATCAGACCTTGCCTTCCCCTTCTCTTTCTCTTCTTCTTTTTGCTTCCAATTGGTTTGCATTCAGATTTCTGAGGCCTGGGCACACCCTTTTTGGGGGGTATGGGTGATCAAGTTTCATGGAAAGAATTTTCTGGTACACTGTGGGATGCCCAGGGACACCTCACATATGAATGCCCTTTTTCTTCACACAAATTACATTGAAATACATTTATACAAGTGTATGCCACATGACCAGTTTCTAAATAATGTGTACATTTTGGTGTAACACAAGCATTACTTAAATGTAGTTGGGACCCACATTTATGGCATGATTTCAGCTGCCAAGGGTAAAACAGTGGAATCCACAATGGGTGTTCGACAAAATATTTGTCCAGTGTCCCATCAGCGAAGCCAGCAGGTTGACCACATTCTGCAGTTGGCTGAGGATTCCCCATGGCTGTATGTGTTTTCTTCAGGGGGCTTTGCCCCCGAAACTCCCATATGGGGAGCTGCACACCCCACACACCCCCAGTTTAGGATTATAAATTCCAAGTCAGAGCTGATTTGGGGGGGTACAGGACCCCCGACAAACAGTGCCAGGTTCCAGTGGGTTCCCTACAGTGGCATGGCACTGTAGCCGCTGTAGAGGACTTTGTTGATGAACTGTCGCTGCCGGGTGGGTAACCAAAAACAGTGATCCTCTGTGCAGACCTAAAAATAACTTGGTAAATGAATAATACCATTATTGGACATGATGGGTGGGATATTCAAAAGGGTTGCGCCATGCACAATAGGGTTTCGGCTGCGCAAGACCAAAAGTGCGCCATTCTGCGATATTCAGCAGGAGACAGTTGCACCACCGAAAACATGCTGAGCAACAGCGCAATGCAAAGGAAGGCATGTGCAACCAACGGGGATGGAGCCATGCATAAAGAGCGCAATGCGAAATTCAAAGACTTGCGCATTGCACAAGAGCGGAACTGCCGGAAATTGCGCACTAGTGGAAATGAGCCAAAATAAAAAGGTTCAAGAAAGCGGCGCAAGAACGCTACAAGGCTGCCAAGTGGGGTAGAGAGAGAGAGAGAGACAGACAGACAGACAGTGACAGGATAGGGCAGGCAAAGCAAACATTGTGGGCCATAGGCTGCAGAGGCCAGCGGGGGGTGCCCGGTGCAGTGGAAGTAGCAGTCAGGACAGCGGGGGTAACACAGCAACACCAGCCTGGGGCACAGAAGCCAGGGAGATGGACAGTGCCAGCTTCCACATGGAAGCTGTAATGAGGGGGGGTGAGAATGCAAGCTGCAGGGGGACGAGGCCATGGAAGGGCCCATCGGCGGTACGCCCCCAACAGGCAGTACCGTGCCCGCATCAGCTATGAGCTGTATACAGATGTAGAGATTGTGGGCCGGTACCACCTGAACAGGGCAATACTGAGGCGGCTTTGTGAGCTGTGCAGTGATGTGATGCAGGCACCCTCACGACGGAGTCACGCTCTGTCAGTGGAGACCAAGGAGACAGCCTGCATGTGCCTGCTCACCACGGGCACCTTCCAGAGGCCGAAAGGGGACACCACAGGCATCACACAGTCGGCCACGTCACGCATCCTCACCCAATTCCTCAGCGCACTGCTGCCACATGCTGCGGAGCACATCCATTTCCCCAGCACCGCAGCAGAGCGTACAGCAAGCATGCAGAAGTTCCACAGGGTAGCACGAATGCCTGGCGTGCTAGGGGCCATAGACTGCACCCATGTGGCCATTCGCACGCCACCTGGCCCCGATGGGGCAGTGTATAGGAACCGAAAGGGATACTCCAGTGTCAACTGCCAGGTGGTGTGTGATGCCACTGGGCGAATAAGCAATGTCTGTGCCACACACCCTGGCGGAGCACATGATGCCTTCATATGGCTTCAGTCCACACTGTGCCATCGATTTGAGAGTGGGGACATCCCCACAGGACATCTAGTGGGTGAGTACGCATGTATGGAATGCAATTGCGGCAAGGGTGGATGCCACAGGTGCCATGGTAGTGGCACACAGGGATATGGGCAAAATGGACCTGAACATGACACTGATCTCCACTATCTCCACACAGGTGACAGCGGGTACCCACTCCGTCCCTGGCTGCTCACACCGTACCGACGCCCCATGACCCCATCGCAGCAACGCTATAATGAGGCACATGCTGCCACACGCAATATCATAGAGTGGGTGTTTGGGATGCTCAAGGCACGCTTCCGATGCCTAGACACCTCTGGCGGTGCCCTACAGTACAGCCCCCAAAAGGCCTGTGGGATATTCCTGGCCTGTTGCATCCTGCACAACATGGCCAAGGACTGTGGGATAGCCATACAGGTTGAAGCGGGGGACAGCGATGGGGACGCCAGTGGTGCCGGTGTTGATGTTGATGAGCAGCCCCCCCAGGACGGCGGGACCCCTGACTGATCCGGCAGGCCCAGCTGCACCGGGACACCATCACAGAGGAGCACTATGCACAACATAGGTAAGTCATGGGGACATGTGCAACCAACACTGTCCATGCGCAAACCACAGGCACACAGGGTAACACACCAGGGGTGCATGACGGCCAGGGGAGTGGAAGGGTCCAGGCATACAAACACACTATCAGGGAGGGGTGAACACTCATATGGACACACACACACACACCAGGCACAGAGCATACATGGGCAGATGCACAGCACAGCAGAACCGACATTGCTAACACACAGCACCACCGACCACCCCCACCACCTGTACTGTCCAAGTACATGTGTCAGATGCTGGGCACCCTTGCACCTTGGTGTACAGTACAATGCAGGCATCATCATGCACACGCACCTGTGGGCAACAGTTGGGAGGGTGTGCAGGTGGTCCATGTGTCGGCGTGTTGAGTAGAGCACCCAGCAGTGCACTGCCCACCATGACACACATTGCACACAGGGCAGCACCAGACAGGGCCTGCACTGGGAGATAGGTCAGTCATGTAGCACTGTCCCATGGCCACCGCGGATGCGTGGGGGGCCCCACCGTGACCCAACAGCACTGGTAGGCTGAGCAGGGGCCATATGGGGTGGCACTGTTGGACCACCAGGGGTCCCACTGCACGAATGCGACCTTGCCAGCACAGGGGTCTGCAGCATGTCGAACACACCTGCACCAGGGGTGCTCGGGATGCCCACAGCAGAACCCAGCATCGACAGGCCTTGTGTCGCACAACGCCGGGAACGGGGAGTGGAGCGTGAACTATGTGGGGTGTGCGGTACAGGGTCACCTGACTGTGTGCCCAATGCCTGGGTCAGCCTGTCAATGGCGGCGGTCACATCCATCCGCATGTGGACCATCTCTGCACGGTCCAGAGCACACTCCCTGCTGTGCCGCTCCACAGCCACACACAGTGCCTCCACGGACATTGCAACCCGCCTCTGCTGCTGTACTGATTCCCGCAGCAGGCGGGTGTACTCATCCAATGGGTACTCTGCCACAACGGCAGCCTGTCCCCCAGGGTGTTGAAGGTCCTGATGCACAACACCCCTTGAGGGTGGGCACTGTTCACCAGGACCAGGAATGGGCATATCACAGGGCGGCGGGCATGTGCCACCGCTGGACACTGTACCCCCAGACCTGGTGGGTGACTGCTGCTGCTGCCCCTCCAACCGCTGTGCCCCAGAGTCCACTCATTCCACCGCTGTGGCCGCAACAGTGCCAGACACCTGCACAGCCACCGGTGCTGCCCCACCGGTGCTGACAGGCACAGCCTGGGACTGTGCCGACATGCTGGCGCACAAGTTGGAACCAGCAAGGCCCAGGGGCATGTGATGGCCTGCTGTGTGTCCATCATGGGACACACACACATGTCACTGCCCATTGCAGTCCTTGCATCATCAATGGTGCAGGTACGTTCTACAGCCACAGTCACAGCGTGCTGGCATGCTTGCATGCCAGACTACTGAGACACAGGCTGTGCACCCCCCACACCCGAATCACCGACACCAGAGTTGGCAGCCCAGCGTGCATGCTGGTGCAGTGCATGCTGGCTGGTGACAGAGGTGGATGGACCCTCCTCCATGTCCAGCAGGTCATCCTCACTGCCTGGTCCCACCACCACCGCCTCCTGAAGACTAACAGGATCTGCAACAGAAAGAGAGGACACGTGAGTGCATGTGAACAACCTTCCTTCCCCCCCCAACACCACCACCATGTCATACCATGCAGTGATGGGCTTCCACCTGTCTGGAATCCACCTCCTGGTACACCCTCAATAGCACTGCACTGCATAGTTGCAGCCAGTCAGTCCTCAGCCGGGGTCAGCTCCACCACCGCTGGCTGGCCCCCGCCAGTGCCAGCGTGTGTCGCTCTGAGGGCTGCCACCTTCTCCTCTCACCTCCCGCGTCTGTCCCACCTTCTTCTGCATTCCTGCACGGAGCGCTGGTGGCTTCCATGCAGGTTCACTGCCCGGCTACCCTCCCATGCAGCCACGTGGCCTGAGGGTGCCCCAGCTTCCACGCAGTAGTGCCTCATCCTCCAGGTAGGCCTGAAGAGGGCCTCAGTCTCTGCCATGGTGAGTTGGGCCTCCTCCTTCGCCCACCATCCTGACCCTCACCTTGTCTCTGCTCGGTCATGGCGATCTGTATGGGTGTAAGTGGACACCTGTCACTGTGCAGTCTACAGCATTATCCCATGCCCATTGTCCAGAACATCTCACAGCATGCAACTCACCTCTCACCTGCAGTGACCGACTCTGTCCAGCACAGCCCACTGTCGCTTTTTTATAGCGCAATGCATGCAAATTAGGAGAGGAGCAACTGTAATGAGATGCAAATCGCGCCACTGCGCCTTTGAATGGCTGATCAGATGATTTGCATGTGTCGGCTGAATATCGCGCCATTGTGCTTTTCGCAAGATGGTTGATCCGGCTGAGCCAATAGCGCAGATCTGTGACTGTGCGGTACACTGCATTGCGCATGCCCAGGTAGCTTACGCAGGCGTCTGCCACGCTGATGACGTGCTGTGCACGATCGGCAATTCAGGCCATGGCCACCAGTGTGCCAGTGGTGCTACAGCACTGGGCACTATATGGTGCTGTGGCACTACTGCACAATAGTCCACTGTGGCACTGTCATGCAGGTGGTCGGTCACGCAGGATGCGTATACGTCAGATGGCGCTGTGCGTGGCCTTGTGTCATAGACCCCTGACCTGGTGTCCGACCTTTGCCCCCTGGCGCTGTTTGGCTGCCATGTGTATGACCTATTGCGCTGTCTGGTGACAGCGCTATGTGGACTGACAGCGTTGTGCGAACAGCGCAATTGGAACCTATGGTGGTCTATTGCGCAACATCTCCACGTGGAGTTGCCGCGCAGCAGGGCGCCATATTGCCTGCTGTAAACTTGGTAGCATGGCACGCAGGAGGGCAATGCAATGGAGCCCTGTGGAGGTGGCCAACCTGGTAGCTCTGGTGGAGCCCCACTATGGGGCACTGTATGGTGTGGTGCCCCTCACCATGGCTAGGACACAGGTCTGGCTGCAAGTGGCCAGTGACCTGGTGGGGGTCACTGGGCAGCGCCGGTCTGCTGAGCAGTGCCTGCACAGATACAGTGACCTCCACAGGAGGGAGCCTGACCTGCATGAACGGCTACGGTCACGTGCCAGGAGGGGCGTGGTGCCTAGGCCAGGTGGGTGTACCGTCTATGCACCTGTATTCTCTGTAGGGGTGTGAGTGTGTTTTGGTGGCTGTGCCTAGGTGATGGCTCTGACATGGTTGGCTGTGTCAGTGTGTGCAGGTGTGAGATGCATGGGGCTGGCTGTGTGGGCAGGCACTCTCACTGGGGCAGGGGGCAGTCTGCTTTGGAGTCACACTGATGTTTTTCTCAACATATGTCTCCCACAGGCCGGGCTGTGAGGATGCAGGCACGTGCTGAGGAGGGCCGTGACAGAGCCCCTGTGCCAGTCGGTGGTGCAGCAGGAGGTGGGCCACAGCCGCAGCAGCAGCAGCAGCAGACACAGCTTCTTGCGGAATGTGAGTATCATTACATCATGGATGCTATTGCATGCTGGAGGGGGTGGGCATGACCACCAGCCATGCACAACACAACCATGCACGACACAGGCAACATTCATCAGTGTCACTGCACGTCTGTGTGTGCATCACTGGTGGTCCATGCATGCACTGGGCACATGGCTGTGTAACTTGCATCGCACCACATTGCCACGTCACTTGACAGCCTTATTTGTGCTGTGATGGACATGGGCAGTGTGTGTGTGCAGTGGTGCACATAGTTGGTGCCGCCTGTTTGTGATGGCCATGTGCATGTTCACTGTGGGTGGGTGCATACCATCACAGGTGCGGGACATTGGGCTATATGGCTTGCAGGTTGGGTGGTGTTCAGGGTTGTGGTCAGTCACAGCCATTGACTGTGTTCCCATTTTCCTAGGCCTCAGTGTTCTCAGGAGGATACAGCGGGAACTGCATCAGCTGACACAAGTGTCCTTGGACAACCGAGCTATCCTCAGTAACATCCAGCGCCATGGCTCATGGAGGGAGGCATGGCCAGGCACAGCGGTACCAGGCGGAGGAGGACCAGCCTGCTAGGCCTTAGGCCGGATTCCTTCCCACTTCACCCATCCCTCCCACCCTGCCTTCCCTCCAAGTTGTTCACCTACCCTTGCCCACCCCTACCTTGTACCCCTACCCCCTTGTAAATAGTTATGGTGTTGTTGGTTTTGTGATTTACAATTTTATAATACATTTATATTTTGATATGAATACTGTGTTGGTCTCTGATTTGCAGCTGGCTATGGTTGCTCAGTTGCAGTGGTGTGCATGCCATCTGGGGTGGTATGGTCCTGGGTATGTGTGTGTGTGTGTTTGTGTGTGTGTGTGTGTGTGTGTGTGATGTGTGTGTGCATGGGGAGGTATCTCTAGCATGGCTTTCTGTTAGTCTTGCCATCTGCTGCCACCCACTGCTGGGTGCACAGGGTGTGTCTGGCTTGTATGCTTCTCTGCTGCACTGGGTTGACATGTGCCGCGGGGGGCATGCATGGTGTTTCCTGCAGTGCCAGTCACTGCACATGGGTGGTGTCTTGGGGTCATGGTGCAGGGTGTGCTGTGCATACGGGGGGCTGATGTGCACTGTGGTTGTCAACCCCCTGTGTGTGGCAGTCTCAGCCTGCCAGTGGTTCTGCTGTGCTTTGTTGGCTTGTCCCCATGGGCCAGTAGATCATCCGTCCCACCCCCAGTGATGCTGTGCTTGGGGTGTGCAGGTGTCTTGTTGGTTCTGCAGTGTGTTCCTGTGCCCATGTGTGGCATGGCTGGCGGTGGGCCCCAGCCTGCCTCCCTGGTTGTGCAGTTCCATTGCTCTGCTGGGGGGAGGCGCTGTGCTTGCGCTATGGCACCTCTGGACTGCTCAGCTGGGCTGCCCTTGTTGCGTTATGGCGCAACCTTACTGTGCTCAGCTTCCCCTTCCTGGTTGCGCTATGGCGCAGTTTGTGCGATGTTCAGACGTTGGCTGCTTACGCAATTTGTTCTGCTCCATGTTTGAATATTGCGTCTGTTGCGCATATGTGCAATTGATTTGTGCTTGCTCCTGCTGTTGCGCACATTTTGAGCGCAGTTTGAATATCTGGCCCGATATGTTTACATTTTACCCTCCAACACCCTGTCAAAAACTGTTCTGAGTCAATTATCAGAGCTGGATCCTCCAAAACCTCACATCTTTTTTCAGCCAAAACAGAGTGTCGGCTATACTGATGCCTTCATTTTTTGAATAAAATAGTCACTGTCCAAACTGCAGGTTTTGTGATTGGTATTGCCAAGAATGGTGTCCACATGGGAGTATCCTTAAGTGAATTATATTTCATCCAAAATCTGTCCAGACATTCTACTGTTTTAAAGCTAAAGTCATAGTTAAATTCATCAGTATGTATTAGAGTGAAAATGTCTGATGCATAGAATCTCATAGAATTCTTTAATAGGGTCTTCCCAATATAAAGCCTATCCTGTGGGTGTTCTAGGCTTCCTTTGTGTAGCAGGTGGATAGCATTCTTCCTGGGGGCAGGTTCACCCTTATTCTTGAATAAATCTGCCATTCTTAACATGGGCTTGTGAAACTTTTGTTGAACTGGGTCTTGTGGTTTCTGAAACCCTAAACCAACAGGTACATTTGTGTGCTCCATTTTATTTGTGGATGCTCTTTTCTCTGTGAACCTTGCTTCCTTCAACTTTTCCTTATTTCCCTGCTTTTGCCAAATACTAGTTTGCACATTTGTTTTTGAGATGGATGCCTCAGAAAATGTTTCAAGTTCATCAGTCAAAATTACCTCATCATCTTGCTGCCTGTTGCCTTCCTCATTCCTGCTATTACTTTTTGGTTTCCTGTATTTTTTTCTATGATTACAGCCTTTTCTGCATTATTTACATTCTGTTCTCTCCCTTTTTTGGGAGAATAAATGAGTTTACTTATTGTGGTTACTTCACTTTCTTCACACTCTGCCACCGCTGGGTCTGCAGGATTTGGCGTCCAGGTTCCTGTTGCATTTGCTACCCATCCTGCTTTTTCCAAAGCTGACCTGCTGTCCATTCTGTTTCCATCATTTCATTTGATTTCCCAGCATTTTTCCTGCGTCCCGATACCCGTAGAGATCTCCTCTGCAGTAGATTGTGTGCACCCTTTGCCTCGCTACCGCCTGTAGCCTCGTTCGCTTGTTCTGAAGTTCAGGGTGTGGCTTTCAGTGTCGCAGTGCTCTGTGAGCTCTGTAGATCAAGTTTCTCTGTGTTTTTTAATAAATCAGTTACAATCTGATATTTTTTCTTCTTCATCTGCCATCTGTTGGAGTAACTCGCTTTTCTTTTTATCCAGCACTCATTTTAATGTACTCTCATCTATTGCAGAATCCTCCTCCATCAGTGATGGTATCTCAGAGTCATCCTGCTGTGAGTTGCCGTATCTTTCTCCATCACTGCAGCCTTGTGTCATTGCCTCTGTCTGCACATCAACAACCATTGCTATTGCATCAATTTCTTCCAGTCTACCATTTTGCTCTGTTTTCAAATTTATCCCCAAACTCTCCTTAGATCCAGGCAACAATGGAGTCATATTCTCAATTTTGGTCTCTAGGTTTAGTAAGGCTGAGGGGGAGACCTGCTCCTGAGCCCCCATCCTGCCCTTCTCCTCTCCTGGAACACTGCAAGTGGCCATCTTGCTGATGGTCAATAATTCCCCTACCTGTGAGTAGGGGAATTTCCTTGGTGCCATGTCCACATTTCCCCCCATTCACTAAAAATGCCACCAACAGCTTAATCTGATTCAAGGTCAGTTGGCATTCATCTGTATCCCCTCCTTCGGGTCATGCCTGAGAATAGGCAGAATTTGTGTAGTGCACTTACCCAGTCAAGAAAAACGAAATAATTAAAATACAAGCAGAAACTAAAATTATGTGAAATAAGGACACAAAAATCATTCCAATAGTGCGTTGGGCAAAGGGGCTAATCAAAAAGAACTTTTAGGCACATCTAAATATTCTACCAATATGCATGACGCCTTATTAACTACAGAAGGAAGCCATCATGGGTAAACAGTGTGTGCTGGGAAGAGTACTCTCAGCAAGCATCAAAAACAAGTATAGTACTGATTACCTGATTTTTTAAAATTTGTTCTAACTTAGAAAATGGGGTCCATTCTCATCATGGCACTATAAATCTCTGAACATTTGTAAACACAAGTCCAGAGAGAGAGAAGCCATATAAATGCACATCAGTGGCTTCACATTGGGCAGAAATGGTATAAATGTGCTAAATGTAACAAGAGTTTCATGCAACAAAGTAGCCTTATGAGACATCAGCAGGTTCACATAAGGAGAAGACTGATCCACTGGAAACTATGCAAACATATAACCTACAGGTAGCCGAGAAGCACTGGAAACATGAATCACAAAGAATCACAGTGAATGAAGAAGTAATGATCACATTGGATCACCCAATATCAACTGCCAAGAAAATGGAAGC
Source organism: Neoceratodus forsteri (assembly GCA_016271365.2). NCBI lineage: Eukaryota > Metazoa > Chordata > Ceratodontiformes > Ceratodontidae > Neoceratodus > Neoceratodus forsteri. Next base: position 494,412,438 of record CM057457.1, read on the forward strand.
AAGAAAATCAGACATTGTAATACAAGAAAAAAGAATAAAAGTAGCATTGTTGATCAAAATAGCCACTCTAATGATTACAGTGCCCTGTGTATAGAGAGACACAAAATCATGAAATACCAGGATATGCAATCAGAAACCAAACTGATGTGGAATAAGGACACACAAATCATTCCAGTAGTGCTCAGAGCAACAGGGCTAATCAAAAAGAACTTTCAGACAAACCTAAATATGCTACCAATATTTATGACACCTTACGAACTGCAAAACATATGAACATGCAAAATGCCAGCAGAAACAGGCCTCATGGTGTGTCGAGTCTGCTCGTTTGTGCAGCTAGCTCCTCAACTTGCAGCTTTCTCACCCTCCTCTCCTCACAACAACCCCCCCCACTCTGTCCTGCCCACCGTTCTACAGGATACCACTTCCTTGGGCAGAATAGTCCACTTGTCTAACTCCCTTTCCATGAAAAAGTTTCTCCTGGCTTCACTTCTGAATTTTTCCCCCTCCAATCTCAACCAATGCCCCCTTGTGTCCCTCCCCCTTTGATCTGAAAAATCTGCTCTATATTATTCTTGTTTATTCCCTTTAAGTATTTAAAGGTTTTTATCATAACCCACCTCTGCTCCAAGGAGTGCAAGTTCAGCTCCCCCATCCTCTCCTTGTAGAATTTTCCCTCCAGTCCTATCATGGGGATGTTGTGCATGCTGAGAAGAGCTCTCTCATAAAACATTAAAGACTAATACAGTACTGATTTCTTGATTTTTGAATATGCCCCATCTCAAGAATGGGGTCTATTCTTGTTACACTATTAGAAATTCCTGACTATTTGGTGACACTAACTCTGGGAGAAATTACATAAATGCACTGAATGACACAGGTGCTGTACATCGTAGAATACCCTCTTGAAACTTCCTGATTTTTTTAATATGCCCTGGGTTAAGAATGGGGGCCATTCTCTTCATGGCACTAGAAACATAGAAACTGATGGCAGATAAAGGCTGCTTGGTCCACCTAGTCTGCCCATTTAGCCTTCCTACTACAATACCACAGACCCTACCTGATCTACAGCTTTGCCTTTTCTTACTGATCGCTAGAGTTCCTTTATGTCAGTCCCACGCATTCTTCAGTTCTCCTACCATTTTTGCCCCCACCACTTCCACTTGGAGGCTTTTCTATGCATCCACCACCCTTTCAGTGAAAAACTACTTCCTCACATTGACCCTGAGTCTACCTTCCTCCAGCATCATAATTTGACCCCTTGTTCTTCAACATCTTTTCTTCTGATAGATGCTACCCTTTTGTACCTTTTTTATGTCCTTGAGGTATTTGAATGTTTCTATCATATCTTCCTTCTTTCTCCTCTCTTCCAGGGTGTGCATATTAAAGCCCTCAAGCCTCTCCTCTTATGACTTTTGGTGCAGACCCTGACCATTTTTGTTGCCCTTCTCTGAACAGCCTGTACTCTGTCATTTTGGAGATGTAGCCATCAAACTGGACACAGTACTCCAGATGAGGTCTCACCAGTGATTTGTACAGTGATATCACCACTTCCTTTTCTCTGCTGGTGATAGCTCTCCCAGTGTACACCATCATCCCACTGGCTCTTCTCACATTCTTTTCACATTGTTTGGTCACCTTTAGGTTATCAGATATGATCACCACCAGGTCTTTCTCATATTTTGTGACCATCAGTACCCCCCCAATGTACTCTGCCCCTGGGTTTCTGTGCCCTAGATGCATGATCTGACACTTCTCTTCATTAAATCTTGGCTGCCACCCTCAAGAAATCCTTAAACAGTTGGAGACACTAACCCTGAGGGAGACACAGTGTAAATTAGTTGAATATAAGAGGATATCTGCCCAACAGATTAAACAAATAGTACATCAGTTGGTTTACACAGTAGAGAAACTGTATAAATGTGATGGACTGCAACAGGAGGTTTGCCAAGACACAGCACCTAATTAAACATCTGTGGGTTCAGATGGGGAGGTGAAACAATATCAATGTGCTGAATGGAACATGAATTTTACTTCACAGAATCTCTACATCAAACAGCAGGTTCACACAGAGAAGACACTATAGAAATTTATTTATTTATATTTCATTTTTGATAACCAAGTGAGTGCACTAGATACGGAAATGATTATTTAAAGGCATGACCCAGGAGGTTACAACATAGCAAGGAAACAGTTACAAGGCAACACAATGTAAGAATACAACATATAGGGACACAGTAGAAATGGATAACAGTTTGACAATTGAAGTAACAGGTTAAACATTGGATATTATACATATCAAAGTGCAATAAGTGCCATGATTACAGTTAAGAGTATCAGACAGTTTAGAGTGCAGTAAGTGCCTGTGATTACAGTTAGAGTATCAGACAGCTCAAAGTGCAGTAAGTGCCCATGATTACAGTTAGAGTATCAGACAGTTCAAAGGGAAGTACTTGCCTGTGATTACAGCTAGAGTATCAGACAGTTCAAAGTGCAGTAAGTGCCCGTGATTACAGTTAGAGTATCAGAGAGTTCAAAGTGCAGTATGTGCCCATGATTACAGTTAGAGTATCAGACAGTTCAAAGGGCAGTGAGTGCCGACAATTACAGTTAGAGCATCAGTCAGTTTAGAGTGCAGTAAGTACCTGTGATTACAGTTAGAGTATCAGACAGTTCAAAGTGTAGTACAGTGCCTTCAGAAAGTATTCACCCCCTTGGATTTTGTCACATTTTGTTGTGTTACTACCAGAATTTTTAATGCATTGAAATCATTTTCCCACCTTGATTCACACAGCATACTTAACAATTTAAAGGGGCAAAAATATTTATATTGTGTAACAAAAATGTATGAAACATTAAAAACTGAAATATCCTGTTTACTTAAGTATTCACCCCCCTGAGTCAATACTTTGTAGAAGCACCTTTGGCAGCAATTACAGATTTGAGTCTTCTTGGGTATGTCCATATCAGCTGTGCACATCTGGATTTGGGGATTTTTGCCCATTCTTCCTTGCAGATTTGCTCAGGCTCTGTCAAGTTGGATGGGGAGTGTCGGTGAGCCGCAATCTTTAAGTCTTTCCACAGATTTTCAATGGGATTCAAGTCTGGGCTTTGGCTGGGCAACACAAGGACATTCACCTTCTTGTTCTGAAGCCACTCCAGTGTTGCTTTGGCTGTATGCTTGGGGTCATTGTCCTGTTGGAACATAAATCTTCGCCCCAGTCCAAGGTCTATTGCAGACTGATGCAGGTTCTCCTCAAGGATGTGCCTGTATTTGGCTCCATTCATTGTTCCCTCTATCCTGACAAGTGCCCCAGTCCCTGCCACTGAAAAGCATCCCTGTAACATGATGCTGCCACCACCATGCTTCATGGTAGGGATGACGTTACATGGGTGATGAGCTGTGTTCGGTTTGCGCCAGGCATAGCGCTTTGCATTCAGGTGAAAGAGTTCAATTTTTGTTTCCTCAGACCAGAGAATCTTTTGCCACATGGTCTCAGAGTCTGCCACGTGCCTTCTTGCAAACTCCAGGCATGCTATTATGTGGCCTTTTCTCAGGAGTGGTTTCCGTCTAGCCACTCTTCCATAGAGGCTACAGTTGTGAAGTGCTGCAGAGATTGTTGTCCTCTGGACAGGTTCTCCCATCTCACCCATGGAACTCTTTAGTTCTGTCAGGGTGGTCATTGGGTTCTTGGTTACTTCCCTGACCAAGGTCCTTCTTGCCCAGTTGCTGAGTTTGGGAGGACGGCCTGCTCTAGGAAGAGTCTGGGTGGTTCCATAATTTTTCCATTTCCTAATGATGGACTTGACTGTGCTTCTGGGAACTTTCAACGCCCTAGAAATGTTTTTATACCCCTCCCCAGATCTATGCCTCCTCATAATTCTATCACGGAGTTCTACGGACAGCTCCTTGGTCTTCATGGTAGAGTTTCTGCTCTGACATGCACTGTCAACAGTGGAACCTTATATAGACGGTATATTTCCTCTGAAATCATGTCAACCATTTGAACTGACCACTGGTGGACTCCATTCAAGTTTTAGAGTGATCTCACAAGGAAATTGGATGCACCAGAGCTCAATTTGGAGTGTCATAGCAAAGGGGGTGAATACTTATCAAATCAAGACATTTCAGGTTTTTATTTTAAATTACATGTACAAAAAATTCCAGAAGTTTCATTCCACTTTGACATTATAGAGTAACTTGTGTAGATACGTGACAAAAAAATCCCATATAAATGTATTTTAATTTGAGTTTGCAACATCACAAAATGTGACAAAATCCAAGGTGGGCTGAATACTTTCTGAAGGCACTGTAAGTGCCTGTGATTACAGTTAGAGTATCAGACAGCTCAAAGTGCAGTAAGTGCCCATGATTACAGGAGTATCAGAGAGTTCAAAGTGCAGTAAGTGCCCGTGATTACAGTTAGAGTAGCAGACAGTTCAAAGGGCAGTACATGTCCATGATTACAGTTAGAGTATCAGACAGTTCGAAGTGCAGTAAGTGCCCATGATTACAGTTAGAGTATCAGACAGTTTAAAGTGCAGTATCTGCCCATGATTACAGTTAGAGTATCAGACAGTTTAGAGTGCAGTAAGTGCCTGTGATTACAGTTAAAGTATCAGACAGCTCAAAGTGCAGTAAGTGCCCATGATTACAGGAGTATCAGAGAGTTCAAAGTGCAATAAGTGCCCATGATTACAGTTAAAGTATCAGACAGCTCAAAGTGCAGTAAGTGCCCATGATTACAGGAGTATCAGAGAGTTCAAAGTGCAATAAGTGCCCATGATTACAGTTAGAGTATCAGAGAGTTCAAAGTGCAGTATGTGCCCATGATTACAGTTAGAGTATCAAACAGTTCAAAGGGCAGTGAGTGCCCACGATTACAGTTAGAGCATCAGTCAGTTTAGAGTGCAGTAAGTACCCGTGATTACAGTTAGAGTATCAGACAGTTCAAAGTGCAGTAAGTGCCCGTGATTACAGTTAGAGTATCAGACACTTTAGAGTGCAGCTAGTGCCTGTGATTACAGTTAGAGTATCAGACAGTTCAAAAGGCAGTGAGTGCCCACGATTACAGTTAGAGCATCAGACAGTTCAGAGTGCAGTAAGTGCCCGTGATTACAGTTAGAGTATCAGACAGTTCAGAGTGCAGTAAGTGCCCGTGATTACAGTTAGAGTATCAGACACTTCAGAGTGCAGTAAGTGCCCGTGATTACAGTTAGAGCATCAGACAGTTCAGAGTGCAGTAAGTGCCCGTGATTACAGTTAGAGTATCAGACAGTTCAAAGTGCAGTAAGATGCTTACAGTTAGAGTATCAGAGAGTTCAAAGTGCAGTATGTGCCCATGATTACAGTTAGAGTATCAGACAGTTGAAAGGGCAGTGAGTGCCCACGATTACAGTTAGAATATCAGACAGTTTAGAGTGCAGTATGTACCTGTGATTACAATTAGAGTAGCAGACAGTTCAAAGTGCAGTACACGCCCATGATTACAGTTAGAGTATCAGACAGTTCAGAGTGCAGTAAGTGCAGAGGTGGAAGACTATGTTTGCTAGCCAAGGCACCTAGCTTCACCTGAGCTCTTTTCTTCTAGGTTGCTTGAGAGGACAGAGCAAAGGACCTTACCAGCGCAACAATAAGGATTAAGGCTTCTTTTGGCTAGGTAGGTTTACTGTGTATTGTTATTTTTATGTTGTACTCACAGGGATTGTTACTGTTTGTTGCTAACATTTTATTGCTTTATTTTTCTCTGATTCAAATTGTTGTTGCTGGGTATACATTTTACTGCATTATTACAGGGTGTGCCTACAGGTGTGTGCTTGCAGTTTACTGCTGTAATCTTCTGATTCAAATTGTCTTTTGCAAGGTATATCTTCTGTTACTGCTTTATGTTTCACTGTAGCAAAGTGTTTCTTAAAGTGTATATCTGCTGTGAAATTATTACGGGTGGTGCTTACATGTTTGTGACTTTTTTTAATTAGGTTAAGCAAAATTAGTGTTTGCCACTATTTTATTTATTTATTTATTTTTGCTAAAAGGTTTTTTTTTTGTCTCACAGGCGTTGCAGTCTCCTTCTCACATTGAAGGAGTTAATTGCTTTCCTTCCACAGCTCTTCCATGGGATTAGGTGTGCATCTGGGGGTGGAGCTGATAAACTGTCAGTCCCTTCCAACAGAGGGAATGGTTAAAAGGTCAGGTTAGTTGATATCTTGGAGTTGGAAGACTAGGTGTACAGGCCAAGGCACCAAGCTTCACCTGAGCTCTTTTCTTCTAGGCTGCTTGAGAGGATAGAGCAAAGGACCTTACCAAAGCAACAGTAGGGATTAAGGCTTCTTTTGGCTAGGCAGGTTTACTGTGTGTTGTTATTTTTATTTTGTAGTCACAGGGATTGTTACTACTTCTTGCTAACATTTTATTGCTTTATTTTTCTCTGATTCAAATTGTTGTTGCTAGGTATACATTCTACTGCATTATCACAGGGTGTGCCTACAGGTGTGTGTTTACAGATTACTGCTGTAATCTTCTGATTCAAATTGTCTTTTGCAAGGTATGTCTTCTGTTACTGCTTTATTTTTCTCTGTAGCAAAGTGTTTCTTACAGGGTATATCTTCTGTGAAATTATTACAGGTGGTGCTTTACAGGTTTCAGTTTTATCTGTCATTAGGACACGCTTTCAGGGCTTCTGTATTTGTTGCTGGCTGATTGTTTCTGCTCTTACCTCCTTGTTTCTTTCATCCATGGTTCTTCTTTTTCAGCCGGTGAATGGCCCAGCCACCCTCCCCCATCCACAGCCACCCCACATTACACTCCTGTTATAGAGCAGCACAGTGACATTTCCTGTAGCAAAGCAGGAAGGGGCGGATCAGAGGGGTATCCACACAGTGACCTCATTCACAGGGGCACTTGTAATTTAACTTGTTATAACAAGTTATACAAAAACAAACAAACAAAACACAAAATCAAACTTTTGCTTTCATTTTCTTCTTTCTAATTACTCTGACTAGGTTATAAACCCAGCAACTTACCTGGAATGGATATCATTAACTGCAGGCACTGTGGAACGCTTTTCTGAAGGGAGTTTTATAGGATTTTGGACACTGTCGTACATGCTGGGCCATTGGAGATCTAAGGGCTCTGCTCCAGGAAGCATGGGCAGAGATTGCATGCCTCAAATTACATATTCAAGAGGAAATATATTATAAGAACCACCCACCATTTCCCCAACATCCAACAGAAACACCTCGACTGCAGAGGGTAGTTGGTCTGGGAGGTTGGCAGGAGGTTAGGAGGGGCAAATCAGGTGCACCATCACTTCGTGTTCTTCAACATATCCCCTCCAAAAACCATATAAAAACTACATCTCTACACTACTGCCTCTATCTCCGAAATCAAACAAAAGGGCAGAGGACACTGCAGAGCAGGACACTGCAGCACAGAAGCTAGCACAACAAAACGTGCCCAAAACAGGAACCAAAACAAACAAAAAAAGGAAATCCAAAAAACTGCATATCATAGGAGACTCTATGATTCGGGGAGTTGATGCATATCTCCAGCCAGGAGTAATGGTCAGATGTCTCCCAGGTATATCTATGTGGAGAGACATTGACCACATTGCTAAAATTGTTCAGGAAGCAGGAGTAAACATTGATGTCCTGGTACACATCGGGACTAACGATCTTGCCAGCCAGTCAGTTGTGGAGAGCAAGGAACACCCGACCAGGCTGGGTGACAAACTATCATCAATTTCATCTGGCATCTTCTCTGAGATCCTGCCAGTCTGGGATAGGGGGACAGATGGATAGAAGGTCAGAGAAGGGGAGCTAAACATGTGCCTCAAGGGCTGGTGCTAGAAAAAAGGACACAAATTTGTAGGAAACTGGCAACAATGTTGGGAGTGAAAGTTCTTTAAATTTGACGGACTGCATCTGACTAAGGAGGGAATCAGTGCATTAGGGCAGAAGTTTGATGTCGTTGCAGAATATTTAAACTAGCAAATAAGGAGAGGGGTGCAGCACCGGAAACGTCGAATGGGAAGAACACCCTTCCCCCCTCAGCTAGGGGTCAAACAGGAGTTCAGCATGTTTGTAGTTCATTTGCATCACCAGGTAAAGAAAAAGGTCTGGCTCCCCATACGATGCACATGGGAAATGCTGGATCTCGTCCAACAACTAACACACTGAAATATGACCAATGGAAAATCATGTACACAAATGCTCGCAGTCTGGGAAAAAAGATCCCAGACCTGCAGGCAATAATGACAGAGGCCAAACTGGACATAGAAGCCATTAGCGAGACATGGTTTACCAATAACCACACTTGGGAGATTTCAGTACCTGGCTATGTACTGTTCAGAAGAGACTGAGGTGCAAAAAGGGTAGTGGAGTGGCCCTTTATGTCAATGAAAATATCAAAGCTACAGAAATTCAGAATACTCATAAGGAGCCAGAAGAACTGTGGGTCACTCTGGAAACAGGAAATGGGACAGCCATACGAACTGGGGTTGTGTACAGGCCTCCAGACCAGGAGGAGGACACAGACACATTACTGTTAGAAGATATACAAAATACGACAGCTAAAGGGGAGGTTCTGATAATGGGAGACTTCAACATGCCAGATGCAGATTGGTCAATACCAACAGGGACATCTGCCAGAACTAGACACATGGTGGATTCCCTGCAGGGGAAGGCTTCAAACAACTGGTACAACAACCCACAAGTGACAGGGTTATCCTAGAACTAGTACTGACTAACAGGGAAAGGATCACAGATCCCCAGGTAGAAGGTCACCGGGGGGCCAGTGACCATCACGTGGTATGGTTCAATTTGGCTACTAGAACAAAATCATCCCATTCCAAGGCAAAAATATGGGACTTCAGAGTAGCTGACTTTGATAAGATGGCCAACAGAGTTAAGCTAGCCCTGGTAAAAAGAAATACAGGTGAGGGGGTACAGGCAAAGTGGGCAACATTTAAAGATGCAATACTTGAAGCAACATCCCATTGTGTTAGTGAGAAAAGGAAGTGCAAAAGAAGAAGGAAACCACTTTGGTTTTCAAACACAGCAGCAGAAAAGGTCAGAGCCAAAAGGCTGACCTTCAGTAAATATAAGGAAATGCAGTGGGATGAAGATAGCGAGGCATACCAAACTTCCCTAAGGGAAGCAGGGAAGGCAGTAAGGCAGGCAAAGGCCCAAACAGAGGAAACACTAGCACAAACAGTAAAAGAAGGTGACAAGACTTTCTATAAATACATTAGTGAAAGGAAAAAGTCCAGAGGGGATATTGCTAAGATCAAAGGGGATAAGGGGGCATGTGAGGAGGAGGACCATGTAAAAGCATCTATCCTAAATAGATACTTCTGCTCAATATTTACTGAAGAGAAGGTAGAGAAAGGTCCACAACTCTGCACCATGGACACAGGGGGGAGGGAGGTGTGCACTAGTCCCTTCACAAAAGAAAGGGTCCTACAAGAGTTTGATAAGCTCAGGGTGGACAAGCAATGGGACCTGATGGCATACATCCCAGGGTACTAAAGGAGCTAAGGGTGTAACTAGCAGAGCCATTATCAGAACTGTTTCATGAGTCTCTGAGCACAGAAGAGGTCCCAGAAGACTGGAGAAGGGCTCATGTGATCCCGTTCCACAAGAGTGGTAGCAGGGAGGAGGCAGGGAACTAAAGACCAGTCAGTCTTACCTCAGTAGTGGGCAAGATTATGTAGACACTCCTTAAGGAAAGGATAGAGCAACACCTGAAATCCATAAGAGCACAGGATCCAAAAGAGCATGGGTTTACAAAAGGACGGTCCTGTCAAACTAATCTCATAGATTTCTTTCACTAGGTAATCAGAGTGGAGGGCCAAGGGAGAGCATTTGATGTGCCTACTTTGACTTCAGCAAAGCTTTCAATACTGTTCCACATAGAAGATTGATTAATAAGCTGGGTAGGCTCGGGATGGGTCAGAAGTTGGTCAACTGGGTGGCAAACTGGTTGACAGGCAGAAAACAGAGAGTGGTGGTAAACGGTATACAGTCAGAAGAGATGCAAGTCACAAGTGGGGTACCTCAGGGATCAGTCCTGGGGCCAGTCCTCTTAAATATCTTCATCAGTGACATTGCAGATGGATAGGAGGGTAAGGTTTGTCTGTTTGCAGATGACACCAAGATCTGCAACAGAGTAGATGATCCAGATGGGGTGGGCAGAATGAGAAGAGATCTGGATAAACTAGCAAAATGGTCAGAAGAGTGGCAACTGGGGTTTAACGCAAAGAAGTACAAGATTATGCACATAGGGAAGAAAAACCCTGAAGCCACTTATAGGCTGGGAGGGAAGTTGCTGGCAGTCACAAGGGAAGAAAGAGACTTGGGTGTCATCATCACCGATGACCTGAAATCATCCAAGCAGACCTCTAATGCATTAGGTATGGCTAGAGGGACATTATGGTGTATTAGTAGGGTTATCACAAGTTGGAAGAGGGTTGTAATAATCCTTTTTTACGAGACACTGATTAGGCCCCATCTGGAGTACTGTATGCAGTACTGGAGGCCACACCTTCACAAGGACATTAACCAAATTGAGGCAGTCCAGAGAAGGGCAACCAAAATGGTGCAGGGACTGCATCAGAAAACATATGAGGACAGATTAACTGAACTCAATATGTATACCCTAGAGCAAAGAAGGGAGAGAGGTGATATGATTGAAACATTCAAACACCTTAAGAGCATTAACAAGGTGAAAGAGTCTAACATGTTTTAATATAAGAAAAATAGCAGGACAAGAGGACGCAGTATGAGATTAGAGGGAGGCTGATTAAGGGGTAATGTGAGGAAGTTCTTTTTCACAGAAATGGTGGCAGATGCATGGAATGGCCTACCTCAGGAAGTGATGGATATGAATACAGTGCAGAGCTTCAAACAGGCATGGGATAGGCATAAGGGAGCAATACAGATGAGTATGAACAGATAGGCCATTGACAGAGCAAAGGTCTATGGCACATTCATAAGGTAGAAAAAGAAACTGGCAGACTGGATGGTCTTGCGGTCCTTATCTGCCATCAACTTCTATGTTTCTATGACCGTGATTACAGTTAGAGTATTGGACAGTTCAAACTGCAGTACGTGCCCGTGATTACAGTTAGAGTAGCAGACAGTTCAGAGTGCAGTAAATGCCCGTGATTACAGTTAAGTGTATCAGACAGTTCAACATGCAATAAGTGCCCGTGATTACAGTTAGAGTATCTGGCAGTCCAAAGTGCAGTAAGTGCCTGTGATTACAGTTAGAGTATCAGAGAGTTCAAAGTGCAGTAAGTGCCTATGATTACAGTTAGTGTATCAGACAGTTCAAAGTGTAGAAGTGTGAAAGGTTTACATTTCTAGTATCGAATCTGTTATACAAAAACTAGCTGTATACAAAAGATAATATAGGAGAGAGAGGAAATAAAGAGGCAGGGAGGTTTGTAGAAGTAGGACATAGCATGGAGCAAGACAGAGCGAGTGGGGGTGGGTGGGAAGGAGGCAGGGTAGAAAGGGTGTGGGAGGCAGGTAGAGGTAGGGTGCATAAATAAAAGAGGAAACCAAAGAGCAGCAATAACACAGAGAGACATGACCTAGGGTGGGTTGAAACAAGTGCACTGGTCATGCCCAGCAAGGAGGGAGTGATGCCTCTTTTTAAGTGTGGCATGACTAGGAGCAAGGCGTACATTGAGGAACAGTGAGTTCTAGTAACAGGGGGCTACATAGAAAAATCCTGATTTACTTTGGATGTTTTACATCTGGGAATGTGGAGCAAGGGAAGTTCAGGAGATCAGAGTCTGTAGGAGGTGGACTGAGGGGTAAGTGCTGAGGTGAGGGATCTAGACATACTGGACCTCAGTATACCATCCAGAAGGGCCTCAAGAGAAAGGAGCAAGTGTACCATTGGATAGGGCCAGTTTAGGTCTGCGTATAGCAGGCAGTGATGTTTTAACCTAGGGGATGCAGAGGCATAACAACATATATTATTGTATGTTGTGTCCCATCTGTGAAGGGAAGCTTTTGATGCATTGCTGTAGATTACAGCTCCATATGAGAGTGATAGGAGTAGGATTCCTCTGGCACTGACCAACCTCACAGAAGGGGTCAGACTGTGGCTAGTTTTGTAGGCTAGCCCTAGTTTAGCATTGACAGCCTTACATATGGTGGTAATATGGTGCTCATCTCTGAGCTGCAAATCTGGAGATCTGGGTTTGAATCCCACAGCCCCCACTTGCATACTGTGTGACCCTGAACAAGTCACTTAACTTCCTTGTGCTTCCAGGCTGCACCTGTAAACAAGCCTCAGCTTACTGTGTCTCTCCTGGTTAAAAATATATAAATAAATAATTAATTAAGGGATTCATTGAGTAGAACCCCCAGGTATTTAAAGGAGTTTACCACTTCCAGTGAGGGTGCCATCAGCACAGGAGAGTCTAAAGAGATCACGACTATTGATTAGTTTGGCAGATGAGCCAAAAAGCATAGACCAAGTTTTGCCAATGTTGAGAAGAAGCCTATGACTGGTGATCCAGGATTGTATATTTAGGATAACCACAGATAGATTGTGGTTGACAGTAAGAACAACATCTGGACTGGTATAAAGAGCAAATGTGTTGGCATACAGTAAGAATGAGCAGGAGGAGGTATTTTGAGTTATGTTATTAATGAAGATCTAGAAGAGAAGTACCAAAATAGATCCCCATGGTAAACCAACATCAATGACTGTTTTGTCAGAGATTGCAGATTTGAATGTTACAACTTGCATCTAACTGGATAGATGGCCATTAAATCAGCTTACAGATTTTGCCAAGAAACCCAGGGATAGGAGGTTAGCTAGCATGAGAGGGTGATCAATGAGATCAAAAGTCTTTATTAGATCTATAGAACCGCACCAGTTAGAAGACCCTGATCCATGGCATGAAGTGTATCACTGGTTAGCTGTAGCAAGGCAGCTTGGGTTCTGTGGCCTTTGCTGAAACCATGTTGATTTGTGGCTAGGAGGTTATACTTGGTGAGGTGTTTCATTACTTGTACTGTGACAAGCTTCTCAAGGATTTTATTTAATACAGTCAGTATTGCTATTGGCCTGTAGTTTGCTATATCCTTCTTGTCACCTTTTTTTAAAAACAGGTGTGACTCTGGCCAGTTTCCAAATACTAGGCACTCTGGCCAGTTTCCAAATACTAGGCACGATGCCTTCACCAAGGGGCATGGTGAATATTTTGGATAGTGGCCCCACAATGAGGGGCAGCCAGCTTGAGAAGCTTTGGTTCCAGGAAATCATACACAACCGCAGTGCTATCTGATACAGCATTGAGAAGTTTGAGGACATCCTTTTTGGAGATAGCTTTAAAGTAGAACTGTGGCCCCAATGGTGCACCCTTCAGGTTGGAGGGTCCAGAATTTGAGTCCTGGGGGTAGCAGTAGTATATTTGGAGACATCTGAGATGTGATTGTTAAACACATTTGCAACTGTGCGCAAGTTTATACAGCGCACTCTGTTTAGTATCATGTCGTCGGTAGAGTGGGTTTGCTTAGAGCCAAGGAAAGTTTTTATGTGTGACCAAAATTTCCTAGGGTTACCGGCCGTGTCTACCAATAAGTCCTTGCAGTATTTACTTATTGCTTGCCTGATTTGTTTTTTGCACTTTGTTCACTGTTCCCTGTAACAGTGAAAGTCTGCTTGGAAGCCAGAGATTTTTAACTTTTTCAGGTATTTGTCCCTGGCCTTTAGGGATGTGAGAAGGTCTTCCTGCAACCATCTGGACTGCATACTTTGTACACGATGAGTGAGAAGAAGGGTATGCTCTTCTTGGAGCTATACAAATTCACTTGGAAAAAAAGTTGAGGGTGTCATCCATATTAGAGACCGGTAGACAGGGGACCAGTCATAAGAGAGACATCATGTAGAAAATGGGCCTATTTTAAGTTGGTGTAGTTCCTGAAGGATATTTAGCATGTGGGAGACATGGAGACTGCCGAGGGACTCCATATACAGAAGATGGGAATGGTCACTTATTGTGCCAGGCAGAGTTCCCACTGCTGCAACTCTGTCAATGCAATTTGCCAGGACCCAGTCAATGAGGGTGCTGAAACCAGGGTCAGCTATGATCAGTTGCAAATTGTAACTCTGCACCAGGGATTGTAGAATATCATAGGATTTGCTTAACCAATTTATGTTCATGTCCCCGAGGATGAGCAGTTCATTCTGCCCAACTGTTCAGGCCAAGTGGTCCAGTAATTCCACTAAGCCAGATTGCCCACATTTGAGAGGATTATAGACACAAATAATGTGAAGCTTCTTAGTGCCTAGATTAAGTATGGTATGGAGTGACTCACATGAGGAGGTATGGTTACCAGTCACCTTGGATAGGTTAAGGTGATTTTTGAAGTAGACCGGCACACCCACAGCACAGTTTTGGGGAGGCCTATCGCATCTGAGAAGGTTGTAGTTTGGGAGCAGGTAACCAGTATCGAGGATCAAGTACTTTAACCAGGTCTCTGATACACAGAGAACATCAGGATGGTAGTTAGCGACCCAGGCTTCAAGTTCTTCATGGTTGTGGAGTTTACTTCTGACACTGAGGTGGAAAATATGCAGACCCTTCATGTCGTAACTAGCACAGATTATGGATCCTTGACTAGGAATAGGACTCAGGTTCAACTCAACATCACCAGATAGCATGAGAGCTAATAATATTAGGTATTGTACCGTAATTTACAGGGGGCAAAAGGAGGGATTTGATAAACATGGAGATGCCACCACTTAGCTACTGATGCAACAGCAGAGTAGACAAGGAATCCTGGGAGGAGTGCAGGGGTAACCTCAAAGCACCTACCCAGTACGATTAGCATATTTGAGTAGGTGAATTTGTTAAGGTCCCTACTCTCATGTTGATGGTGGTCTGAGCTAACATCAGTTGTGATCCTGCTGAAGAACAGCAGAAACAGGCTGAGAGCCAGCACTAATTGGGTTTGACTGGCCATCCTCAGTTTAGATAAGGATTTGGGCAATTGTCTTTGTACAAAGATAGCTAGCATGAGTATATCTAGAGGCTACAGAGAAGATCTGGAATATGACATGGCTAAAACCAAGATGGTAACAACCTTGTGCAAAGTGGAGGGTTAGTGGACCACTGTACTAGAACACTACTTATGCTAACTCACAGAGACATGCTGAAACACTGCCCCTGGTGGACAGTTTGTATTATGAATGAATGGAAAAAAGGGAGGAAACCACAGAGCAGTAATAGCATGAGAAGCCATGATCTAGGGTGGAATGAAACAGTTGTACTGTGTACGCTCATCAAGCAGGGAGCAATGCCTCTTTTTAAATGTTGCATGGCTAGGGGCCAGGCGTACTTCAAGGGGCAGTGAGCTCCAGTAACATAGGAAAATCCTGTTTTACCTTTAGATGTATTACATCTGGGACTGTGGAGCAAGGAAAGGTCAGCAGATTGGAGGTCGTGTAAGATGGACTGATGGGTGAGTGCAGTGGCAATTGAGCTAGGCATACTGGACCTCAGTATACCATCCAGAAGGGCCCCAAGAGAAAGGAGCTGGTGGACCATCGGAGAGGGTCAATTCAGGTCTGTGTACAGCAGGCAGTGATGTTTTAACCTGGGGGATGCTGAGGCATAATCAAGGCCCCTGGAATTCTGTGATTCTGCAGTTGCAGAATTTTCTGCAGAATTTGCATCATGCCACAGGAAAAAAAATATATATATATATATATATACACATATATACAGTGCCGCAGAATTCATTGTTTTTGGTGAATTTTCATTCAAATGTATTGTTTTTCTGTAGTGTCAGGCTTTCTTTACCATCTCATTTATTATGAAGCCCTTCCTCTATGCTCAGCACGCAATGTCATTGATGACATCACATCATATTTAGCCAATGGCAGAACTGTGTTCTGCCAGAGAAATGAATAAATCATGCCGCAGAAATCAGAAAATTCTGCCACAGAGCACTAGGGGCCCTGGGCATAATGACATATATTATTGTATTTTGTGTACCATTTGTGCAGGGAGGCTATAGATGCATTGCTGTAGATTACAGCTTATGAGAAATGCACAGAATTTAGAAGTGTTTTACATCCCTGAATAGCTTCATAAAACATCAAAGGTCAAAATTAAGCTCCATACATTCAGCCTCATTTTAAATCTTTAATAGCAAATAAGTCCAGTGTGTTAAAGAGAGAAGGGAACCTGAACAGACACCTGGCACAAGCAGAGAATCTGAACAAGTGTTTTTTTTTTTTTTTTTTGAGAAATGGAATGCACTACAAAGAAAAGATCAAGAAGGGGCAAGAGAGGAGGTGGAAGAGGAACAGGGGAGAATGAGAGAGAGAGAGAGAGTACTGAGATCTGGGAAAAAGACTGCTTACAAACAGTAAACATTTCAAACACACTCATAAATGATGCATAGAAAAAGGCATTACGTCAGGGCTGCTGTATATCCCTGCACCAAAATGTAACCTCTCTCAGTTGCATTTAGATCTTCCCAAGTTCTTTAGAAAAATAAGACTCAAATTACTTTTTGCAGAAAAAATAGTGAAATGATAACTGAAACCATGGGGTTTGTTGAGGAACCCATGTACCAGAAATGGAAGAACTTGATTTATTAATGGATGAACTTCCCAGTGATGCCACAACTGGGGACTGGGACACTCCTGAAACACAATTTAATTTGGATTCCATTGATGACAATGAAGTCGGAGATCTAGCAAATTCAAGTGGAATGCAAGATGGATCAGTACCAAGCAGCACCAGCACTGAACAATTTGGTGCAATTAGACATCAGAAATTTAGAGGCATATCTACATTTTGTCCATTCACAGTGAATGCTGCAATAGTGGCTTATGAGAAAGTGGTCACAAAACAGGTGCAGCACATTTTGGCAGGTTTTACTCAGCCCAGGCAACTCAATTTAAGCAAAAAATGAAAGAATTGCTTTTCAAGAATTAAGTGAGCAAAATGATTGGGTAATAAAGCCAGCAGATCACAGAGCAACATTGTTGTCATAGAGAGGGAACAGTATGTGCAAATAGTAGAACATCTATTACATAATGCTATCGACTACAAAAAACTCCATAATCCAATGTATAGCTGTAACAAAAAGCTGTACCATATTCTGGCTGAAGCTGCTGCAGAGAAAAATATCGCCGAGGATGAATTTTGATTTCTGTGGAATAACACTCAGTTACACCAGGTTTTTACATTTTACAAAAAATACATAACAATATTAATGACCCTAATGGAAGGCCAATAGTCTCTGGCAGCAACTCCATCTCAGAAAATGTAGGTTATTTTCTTAATTTTTTCTTGCAGGATTGTGTTCTGGATTTGCCGTCATGCATAAAAGGCAATCAGTTCAAGAAAAGCATTATCTGCACTCAGGGGATGAATGATGTTATAAACCAAGACCAGTGAACAGGAGGAATAAAAAACTCTTAGCTACGCCCCCCGAGGAAGGCTTGGAGCTAAAGCGCCGGGGTTAGTGTGTTGCTTTGTAAGGTGACTCCATAGCAACTACTGGAATCTTGCTATATCTGAAATAAAATGGCATTTAAGACTGAAATACAGTGGTTGTGAAAACTATGTTACAGTATTGGAGCAGAGCTTACAGCATAGAAACTGAATGCATAAAAGACACAAGGGATGTGTTAAATACTTTTGAGAAATTTGTATGGAAGAAATCCTATGTGTGGATGAGGGTTGATGTAGAATCCCTCAACACATCCATAGACCATGACTTGGGGTTAAGGGCATGTAAGTTCTTTTTAGGGAATATAATTGAGAGGAATTTTCCAACTGAATGTATTATAGAAGCACTGGAGTTCATATTGAATCACAACAGTTTTGAGCATAATAATGAGTACTATCTTCAAACATGTGAAACAGCTATGGGTGCCTGTATGGCACATAGCTATGACAACCTGTTTTTAGGCTGGTCTGAAATGTAGAGGGTACACAAGAAAGATCTGCATAGCGGGGAGGCAGTATAGCGCAGTGGTTTAAGGCTCTGAGCTGCAAATCTGGTGACATCCAGCAGATCAGACCTGGGTTTGAGTCCCACAGCTTCCACTTGCATACTGTGTGACCCTGAGCAAGTCACTTAACTTCCCTGTGCTCCCAGGTCGCACCTGGAAAAAAGCTTTCAGCTTAGTGTGCTACTCCTGGTTAAACAACTAAAAAAAAGATCTGAGTCCATTCCATATAAATATCATGGTATGGTATTGTTTTATTGATGATTGCATATGTGTTTGGGATTGATGATTTCAATCTTCCTTTCACATATAAATCTAGCAAAACCGAATTGGAATTTTTAGCTATTAAACTCAGTAGTACTCCAGGCATTATTGTTACTACAAAAATCTTTAGAAAAGAGACTGCAACAAATTCCTTACTTAGGGTGGAAAGTGCCCCCCCCCCATTGAAAATGTCCATCCCTTATGGACAAATGCTGTGGTCATGCAGAAACTGTAGCAAATATGAAGATTTCCAGACACAGACCAAAGACTGAGAAAAAACATTTCTAGTTGGGTTATAGCAAGGAATCATTAACTCTGGCTAAAGAGAAAGCAGAGGCAAACATCAAGGAAACACTTCTTGTAGAAAAGGAAGAAAAAAACAATGGAACACAATTAAGGGATGCCCCTGTCACTTTTGTAGCTAAATTTTATTGTGTGACTAACAGGGTGTGTAATGTCACCTACAAAACTGTCATAACCTTATGAGTGAAAGAATGGTCCAAAACTCAATATCTGAGAAACCCAGGGTTTCCTTTAAGAGACACACAAACATTAAGGACAAAGCGGTGCACAGCAGATTCAAAGCTCCCAAACAAACCGGGACTGTCACTTGGTTACCAAAATGCACTGTATGTTTTTTCCAAATGTCAGTGTTGTAACATACACAAATTTGCAATACAGAATAAAACTTTTGTACACTACTGTCAAACGTACATACCTGTAGAAATATTACAGCGCATAACCTGTGACACACCCTTTGTGGTGTATGCCCTGTGGTGTGTGTGCAGTATGGCCTATGTTGGATGCACAAAAGGCTGCAAGAAAACATACGATCAATACAGAATAAAGAGGACATGCCTGTGTGTGTGGGGCAGAGCACTTCACCATGTACCATAATTCCAACACCAATGACTTAAAATGTATGGGTATTGAGCATGTCCCAATATTAAAACAAGGAGGGAATAGGACACATGTATTGTTAAAAAAGGAAAGCTACTGGATCTTCACACTCCGCAGTGTGAAACCAACTGGCTTAAACTAACAATGGGACCTGAAACCATATCTATTAGATTGAATATGATCATGCTGGACTAATTTTAAAAGATTACTGAATTTTTGTAAATCTAGTTCATTTATTTTAAAGCAATTAACTTTTCTGCAAAATGAATGCTCTGACAGTCGTGTGTGTGTATATATATATATATATATATATATATGTATGTATATCTATATATGTGTGTGTGTGTGTGTGTCTGTGTGTGTGTGCATATATATATATCTTATAGTAGCATGGTAGTGCCACTATAGTTAGGGTTGAGTACCCCATTTAAGGTTAAATCTGCAATTTGGCAGCTTAATAACTTTGCCACCGTATGGTGGAGTGGCCTGAAAATTGGCACGTACAGTCTAGTACTGAAGATCTCTGGACCTGCCAAGATCCGTTATGGTCAGATGTACGGTTGTGGAGCTACAGAGCGCCAAGAAACGCACAAATTACACATTTTTGTGGATTCTTTGCTCGCTCCTTCAGGTTGCACAGTTTCTTTATTTTTTATTTATTTATTTATTTTGAAAGTTGGATTTACAACCTTTGAGTCAGGGACTCATTTACAAAGGCACCTTGTCGCAGGGAGGGTAGACATGGTTACAGCATGAGATACAACAGTGGAAACATACAGGTGCAATACAGATAACAAAAAGAACACAATATAACAGTGGTTTACGGAATAAAGTTACATGCAGTAAATAGCAATTGTATATAAAAAAAAAGAAAAAAGAAAGGGTTGGGGAAGCAGTCCAACCGACATTGTCAAGGCTATGGGCAAGAAACGGGGAGGGACCCCAACATTAGTTTGATTAAGGGCAAATACAGCTTCAACTGGTCTGAAGCCTTCAGGGAACATGCAGCCAGGGTTCCTGATGTGCCTTTTGAATATTTCGTGAAAAAATAGTAAATGGTTCAAAAGTTATTCAAAAAACAAGTTTCCCATTATAGCCAATGGGAAAAGTTAACAAAATATGTGAAAGTGTCGCATATGCACTTTTTACTTTCGCAAATGACCCTTGTAGTGTTGCAAATTGTCCATCTTGTTTTCAGTTGGCGGTCACAGAAATGCTTGCCATTTAAATTTGAGACCCTTTAGGGACACAATTCTTGCTGTGTTCACTTAGTCGAGCCCTGGGGATGCTAGCCATGTCTTTTCTGATGGGAAAAACACCTCAGAAATATGTTTTGTTTTATTTTTGTAAAAAGTAGTGTTGCAAAGTACTTTCGCATATGAGACACTTTTGTGATTTCATTTGCGAAAGTGTCATGATTTGTAAAAGTACTTTGCGACACTATGGCAAAAACAATAGGGGATCTTTGCCACCCTGCTGCAAAAGAATGGTTTGGTCTTTTGGGCTGAAATTTGAAGGGAAGAAAGCCAAGATCCCACAGATGTCCCTTGTGGTGGTTTGGTAACAAAATATTAGAGTGCTGCAAATTTATGGCACTCTGAAGTTGACAATTGTTCCCATAGGCTAACATTACGGCGTCTGCCACACCTTTTGGGGCCCGTATCTCAAAAACGCTTCAAGATATGGACTTTTCATCAGAAGGGTGCTTAGTCCCCCCACTAGGGGGCTAAGTGCAAAACTAGCCTAGAAAGTTATAAATAATATGAGATTTTATTTCTGCGTCATACGGTTATTGAGATATAAGCAATTTAGTATTCCAAGTGCTCATTTTCTGCTACAAGGGCCATTATTATGCATACATTCTTTGTATTCCCTGCATTTCTGAATGCACCTTTTTGGGAAATAAAAGGATGCGCATTTGTGTTACTGTTAATGTTAGCATTTCCGCTTGCATTTCTGTAACCGTTTGCATTAGCATTCTGTTTATGTCAGTGTGTGCATTACTGTTTTCGTTTGCGCTTGCATTTGCATTACTGTTACCCTTTGCATTTCTGTTACTGTTTTTGTTTGCATTTACTTTTGCACCTGTGTGTACGTTACCATTTGTGTTTGCATATGCGCTTGCATTTGCACTTCTGTTTGTGTTTTCTTTGGCATCATTGTTGGTGTTACTGTAAGCGTTTGCATTTCCAATTGCGTTACCATGACCATATCCGGTACCATTTGTGTTTGTGTACTTGCTTACATAGAAACATAGAAACAAAATTTGATGACAGATAAGGACCTCTTGGCCCACTCAGTCTGCCCATTTCCCTACCTAATGGGTAAGCTGCAGATCCCAGCAAACCAACAGCCTACTTCTTCCAACCTCCACCCCCTAGAATTACCTTATGCCTGTCCCATGCATTCTTGAATTCCACCACTGTTTCTGACTCCACAACCTCCTCAGGAAGGCTGTTTCATACATCCACAACCCTCTCTGTGAAAAAAATACTTCTTCACATTACCTGTGAGTGAGCTCTCCCCCCTCTAGCTTCAAATTGTGCCCCCTTGTTCTTGCACACCTCTTTTTCTGAAAGATAGTACCCTCTTGGACTTTGTTGATTCCCTTGAGGTACTTGAAAGTTTCTATCATGTCCCCCCTCTCCCTCCTTTCCTACATACCAAGCTCCTTAAGTCTCACTTGGTATGTATTGTGGTGAAGACCCTGCACCATTTTAGTTGCCCTCCTCTGGACTTCCTCCATCCTGTCTATATCTTTGCGGAGATTGGGTCTCCAGAACTGCAAGCAGTACTGCAGATGGGGTATCACCAGCTGTCTGTACAGAGGGATAACAACTTCCTGTTTTTTATTGGTGATGCCTCTCCCTATGCATCTCAGTATCCCACCAGCCCTACTTACTGCCCTCTCACATTGCTTGCTCACCTTTAGGTTATCTGATTTGACTACCGCCAGGTCCCTTTCCATTTTTACATATGAAAATACGAACGTACGAATGTGCCAACAGAAACAGACCACCCAGTCTATCTAAGTCTGCTCAAGTGTGCAGCTAGCACTCCTAGTTTACAGCTGCCCCACCCCCCTCCCATTTGTCATCCCACTGCCACCCACCCATCTCCCCACCTCACTGTCCCCTGTTCCTGTCCCATGCCCTTTTGAAACTGTTCACAGATTTACATGATACCACCCATTCTGGTAGGGTGTTCCATTTTGCTACCACCCTCTCTGTGAAATAGTGTCTCCTCATTTCCTTCCTAAATCTTCCCCCTGTATTCTTAGTGTATGCCCCTGGTGACCCCCCTCCTTAACTTAAAGACCCCATCTGCCCCATCCTTATTGATTCCCCTCAGATACCTGAATGTCTCTATCATGTTACCCCTGTCCCTTCTATCCTCCAGGGTGTACATATTCAGGTCTCTCAGCCTGCTGTCATAGTCTGTCCCTTCCATTCCACATATCATCTTTGTTGCTCTCCTCTGCACCCCTCCAGTAGCCTGATATCACGCTTTAGGTATGGCCTCCAAACTGCACACAATACTCTAAGTGCAGCCTTCAAGTGACCTGTAGAGGGCAAGATCACCTCTCTTCACCTGGATGAAACCCCCCTCACTATGCACCCCAACATTTTGTTTACTTTTGCTGATGCTCTCCTGCACTGGGCAGTGTTGCCCATGGTCCCTGTTATCATTACCCCTAGGTCCTTCTCCCCCTCAGTGATCCCCAGCTTAACCCCTCCCAGCCAGTATTCTCTCCTTGGGTTCTTCACCCCAAAGTGCATAACCTTACACTTCTTTTTGTTGCTGTTAGTATCTCGCCCCTCCCATTGTGTACTCTTTCCCTGGGTGTTTGTTTCCCAGGTGTATTACTTTTCACTTCTTAGCATTGAATCAAAGCTGCCATACATTTGACCAGTTCTCCAACCTTGCCAAGTCTCTTCTCATCCATTCCACCCCATCTTGTGTATCAACTCTGTTGCAGATCTTTGTGTCATCTGCAAAGAGACATACTTTCCTTCCATTCCCTCTGCAATGTCGCTTATAAAGACATTAAAGAGGACCGGTCCTAGTACTGAACCCTGTGGTACCCCACTAGTGACCCCCCTTTCTTCAGAGTGAACTCCGTTTACTATTACCCTTAGTATCCTGTTCTCCAGCCAATTTTTTACCCAGGCTACCATCTTGGGACCCACTCCCAGGATGGGAAACTTGTATATTAATCTTTTGTGTGGGACTGTGTCAAATGCCTTGCTAAAGTCTAGGTAGGCCATGTCCACAGCCCCTCCCTGATCTACTACTTTGGTTACCCAGTCAAAAAAATATGACATGACCTTCCTGCTGTGAATCGATGTTGCCTTGGGTCCTGTGCCCCTCTGGCCTCTGGGTACTCAACAATTCTTTCCTTCAGAAGTGATTCCATCATTTTCCTAATCACTGAGGTTAAACTAACAGGTCTGTAGTTTCCTGCTTCTGCCCTGCTCCCACTTTTGTGAAGCGGAATAACATCTGCCCTCCTCCAGTCTTCAGGTACCACCCCATCCTCCCATGATTTATTAGAGAGAGTAGTCAGTGGTGTCACTAGTTCTGCCCTTAGTTCTTTTAGAATCCTGGGATGAATACCATCAGGCCCCATTGCTTTGTCCACCTTCAGTTTTAAGAGTTCCTTCAGAACCCTTTCTTCTTTGAAACAGCTGGTATCAATCCCCATATTCGGCGTGCTTCTATTGTTTGGTTTAGGTACCTCCCCTCTTCATTTGTCAATACTGAGCAAAAATATCTGTTTAGTATCTCTGCCTTTTCACAGTCCCCTTCTGCCCAACCCTTCCCCTTTATTAAGCCTCACTATCCCACCCTTGGTCTTCCTTCACTCCCTGATGTACCTATAAAAGGTTTTATCCCCCTTCTTAACTGAGTTGGCTATCTTTTCCTCAGTATGGGCCTTTGCTGTTCTGATTGCCTTTCCTGCTTTCTTTTGCTTTAACTGATACAATTCTCTGTCCTGCTCCTTCTGTGATTCTTTGTACTTCCTGAATGCTTTCTTTTTCTCCCTAATCTTCTCTGCCACCTCCTTTGAGAACCATAGTGGTTTCTTACATCATTTTGTTTTATTTATTTGCTTCATGCAATGGCTTGTTGCCTCTGTGATGGCAGTTTTGATTTTTCCCCATTGTTCTTCCACCCCTCCTTCCTGCCCATTTGCTAATGCATTCCTTAGGCACTCACCCATTTTGGCAAAGTCAGCCCTCCTGACGTCCAATACCTTTGCCTTTGTATGGCTTGACTCTACTGCTGTGTTTATCGTAAACCATACTGTTCGATGGTCACTAGTTCCCAGATGGCTACTCACTTCTAAATCTGTGATTCTCTCTCCATCTCCATTTGAAAGTACCAGGTCTAAGACTGCTTCCTCTCAAGTAGGTTCCAATACTAGTTGTCTAAGACATGCCCCTTGTAGGGCATCTAGAATGACCCCACTCTTAGACATGGCTTCTGCAAATGCACCCCAGTTAACATCTGGCATAGTCAGAGCCCCCATTAGCAATATCTCTCCTTTTTCTGCCATTCTAAGGATTCTTTCTATAATTTCCTTGTCCATTTCCTCCCCCTGAGATGGGGGTCTGTATACAACCCCTGTACGGATTGTGGTGCCATTGCCCATCTCCAAATTGACCCACTGTGCTTCCTCTCCTCTCTGTTTACCATTTTGTTCTGTTGCTTTGATTCCTTCCCTTACATAGAGGGCTCCTCCTCCTCCTCTTTTACTCTCCCTGTCCCTCCTGTAGATAGTGTATCCTGGTATGTTTATGTCCCAGTCATGGTTCTGTGTGTACCATGTTTCTGCGACTGCCACAATAACCAGATGTTCCTCCTCCATCAAAGCCACTAATTCAGGAAGCTTGTTACCCAGACTATGGGCATTGGTACTCATTGCTCTCCATTTTTTGATGACTTTACCTCTTATAGCACCATCCCTATCCTCATTGACTTTTCTTTCTCCATTTACCCCTGTCCTGCTCCCTACTGGCCTTTCTACCTTGGTTTTTACCTCATTTAGTACCTTGTTTTGCAGGGGGACACTGGGAATTCCCTGCTGCTTATCAGTGCCTCCCCCCTTGACTAGTTTAAAAGCTTGCCAATGAAGCATTTAAACTGATTGCCCAGAAGACTTGTTCCCTTCCTGGACAGATGCAGACCATCCTGCCAGTATAGGCTGGTATCCCTCCAGGTGGAACCCTAGTCCCCAATGAAGCCAAACCCCTGTGCTTTGCACCATTTTTTCAACCATTCATTTAATTGCATGGTGTGAAGTACACTTGCCTTGCCCTTGCCATAGACAGGCAGCAGCTCTGAGGATACTGTGTGCTACTTGCCTTAGACCCCTCCCCAACTCCATAAACTTCCCCCTGTACTGCTCTAATCTCATGTTGAGCCAAGTAATTCATCCCTAGGTAGACAATGACATCCAGCTCAGTCTCCTGTGCAGCTGTTCTTGTCATCTTGAGGATGCACTTCCTGTCCCTCCAAGCCATGGCACCAGGCAGGCACCTTACTTCAGATTTTCCTGCTCCCCCCAGTTCTGTCCCCCTAATGATTGAGTCCCCCACCAGGAGCTGTTTCCTTTCCCTGTGGCTTCCTCTGCCTCCTTCCTGTGGGGCTCCCTTGCAACAGTTGTCTGCAACCTCCTAAGTCTCCTCTGTGGGTGCATCCAAAGGGGAACTATGCTCCATCAGAATGGTGTATGGATTGTGGAGTGGTACAACTGACTGGGTGTGCCTCTGTTCCACCACCCTCCCTAAGCCCACTGTGGTCCAACTGCTGCACTTTCTTTGCAATCTCTGAGGTAGTGGTGGTGGCTCTGGTGCTCCCTGGGTGGGGGTGGTTCCCTTACTACTGTCCAGTGTGGCCTGAAGATGGACAACCTCCTCCCTCAGGGCAGAGAGCTGCCTGTAAATAGGGCAGCATCTCAGCCTCCAGAAAGACTCCCAGAAGATTGCTGCCCCACAGCCAGTACATTGCACTACTCCCCACATGTCTGTCTTCTTTCCTGTTTATCCTGGATAAGTTTTTTATTATTTTTGTTTTTCAGTGATTGTTTTGTGATATATATATATATATTATAATGTATGCTTATATTGTATGTGCAGTGTGCTAGAAAGGATATGACAGTGTTATGCACTGTGCCCTCTTGAGAAATGATGTCAGAACCTCTGGTATAAAAGAAATGGTATCAGGGGTGGGTGGGGTGAGGAAGGGGGTTTGGGCCAAAACTGTGCCCTCTTGAAAATTCAGCTAAAAGCTCTGACCTACCACTATGATGAGTGTTAACCTTCCTGTCAGCAAGACAACCTACACAACAATTTAACAGAGAAAATACCCTGCTAAACAGAAAACCAAAACAAACAAGAAACACAGCTGAGTCAAACACAGGTAAACCTCCCCAGCCTGGTGATTTGTGCTCTGAAAGCAATCAGCCCCCGAACAAGTCAACTGTTCACAAGGAAAGACACAGTAAATGCCATGGCACCAGGCAGGCAAGTTACATCCTTCTCCCCTCCCTCCACCAGTTCTACCCCCCCAGTGACTGAATTGACTACCAGGAGTTGTTTTCTTCCCCTGTGGAGTCCCATGTCATCCTCCTGTGGGTCTCCTTTGTTGAGTTTCCCAGCATCCTCCTTGGTCTCCACTGCATGTGCCTCCATAGAGGAACCACTCTTCATGGAATAGCATACAAATTGTGGAGAGGTACAAATGGAGGGATGCGTATCTGTTCCACCACACTCACCCTCCCTGAGCCCACATTGGTCTAACCACTCCTGTTTCATGGCAACCTCTGAGGCAGTGGCAGTGGTCCTGGTGGTGCCTGGGTAGGTGAGGAGATTTCACAAATTCTAGCCAGGTTGGCCTGGAGCCAGGCAGCCTCCTTCCTCAGACCAGAGAGGTGCCTGCAAATAGGGTGGCATCATAGTCTCCAGAATGTCTCTCTGAAGACTGCTGCCCCACAGCCATTGCACTGCACCACTCCCATCATGTCTTATTTTGTGGCCCCTCTCCTGTTGCTTTGTACGCCTACTCTCTCCTCTCTCTATTTATTTTTCCTCCTACTGCCTATGTGGCCTTCCAGCTCTTTCCCTTCCTGTTCTGGGACAGGAATTTCCTGTATTCTTCTGTAGTCTCCTTCTTCTTTGCACAGAGTCAGACCTTCAGCAGCTGAGGGGAGGGAGAGGTACTCTTTTCCTTCAAGGATGACAAAACGTATGTGTCGCAGTGATCCTTCCCATCTTACTGCCAAACAGGAAGTTCCTGTTGTTAGTCAAATGCAATGCCTATAAAAGTAGAACTGGATGAAAGTGGAGGGAAGGGAAGGAGGGCAATTAGTAAGAAAAGTTCTAGCTCCTTAGCTACTGCTTGCCATGAAAGCAAGATTCCTGTCTGCTAAAAGCTAGCAGCCCAAGAATGGGATTCATTCTTGTCCCAACACTAGAAATCCCTGAACATTTACAGACACTAAGCCTAGGAGAGACCATATAAATAAGTTGAATTCAATAAGAGTTTTGGCCAGAAGTGTGACCTGATAAGACATCAGCAAATTCACTCTGTTTACAAAACCCATCAAAAACAAACAGGTATGGGTTTTGTAGTGAAGAATTAGGCACAGACGCACATCTTGTAGCTAGATGTGACATACTCATGGGAGAAGGCCTGTGTACTGAAATACACAACAACATGATGAGGTAGATCTACTGGAAACTATGGTGGCAGAGATACCATGGAAACACAAACTACAAAGAATAACAGAGAGCGAAGTAAGTAATGTTCACACAGGATCATTTTAGAGACTACAGTGTCCTGTGCACAAAGACACACAAAATCATGAGATACCTAGATATGCAAACAGAAAGACACACAAACATTCCAGTAGTTCTAAGAGCAATGGGGTAATGTGGCTAATCAAAAAGAACTTGCAGGTACATCTAAATATCCTACCAATATCTGAGACACCTATGAACTGCAAAAAGAAGCCATCTGAAGGACACTGCTTGGGCTAAGAAGAGTGCTGTCACCAAACATCAAGCTAATCATTACTGATTTTCTAACTGTTAAAAATGCTCTGGTTTTAAAATATAGTCCATTCTCACCATGACACTAGAAATCCCTGACCATTTGGAGAAACTAACTCCAAGAGAGTGGCCATATGAAGTGTTGAATATGTCAAGAACTTTGGTCAGAGCGGAGACCTGATGAAATATTAGCACATTCACTCTGGATCTTGTGGCTGGATACAAAGTATTCATGACAGAAGTCCTGTACGATGAAAGACACAACAATGTAGCGATACTGATCCTCTAGAAACCATGCAAACACAGTAACATACAGGTAACAGAGAAACACTGGAAATGAGCCACAAAGAATCACAGAAGCAGGAAGCAACCATGCCACAGTCCGGTTTTACTTATACCTGGTGGGAAGAAAACCACACAAATATGGTGGTAAAAGACTTTAGGGGAACAGACTTTGAAGGCATGGGGAGGATTCTTTGGGGTATTTGGATGAGTTAAGGCCAGATATGGACACTGGGACCTGGTGGGAGGCCATTAAGAAGGGGGTGCAGGAGGCTACCAGGACCTGCCTGAGGGTAAGGCACAAGCACAGTAGGGCTAGAAAGCCATGTTGGTAGACCGGAGAGGTTCAGGAGGCTGTGAGGGAGAAAAAGGTTGCCTATGCATGCTTCAAGTGCTCAAGGGGAGAAAAGGAGTGGGGAGAGTATGAGCTGATGTCCAGGAGGGTGGTCAGAGTGACCAAGGTGAGGATAGAGCAAAACTTGGCCAGGGGTATCCGGGGGGAGGGGATCTTTAGGCACATAGTGGAGAAGAGGAAAGTGAGGGCACAGATCAGCAGGATTAGGACTAGGGAGGGATGGGCTCAGGAAGCGGCGGAGCAAGCTGAGTTATTAAATGACTACTTTGTCTCAGTCTTTGCTGAAGAAGGAGGAGGGGGGTCCACACTTCCTGATGGGAGGGATGGTGAGACTGTAAATAAGGTAGGTCACTTGAAGTTGGGTGGACCAGAAGAGGCTCAGATGGAGGACAAGTCAAAAATAGAGGGGGGGTGACAGGAAGGAGAGCAAATGGGGGGATGGTGGCCCCCTAAAAACTGAGAAGGTGCTGGGGCCAGACAGGCTTCATTCAAGGGTGCTGAGGGAGCTGGCAGATGTGCTGGCACCTCCACTACCTGCACTTTTCAACATCTCCCTGCAGACAGGGTGGGTACCTCAGGATTAGAGGATGGTGCATGTCGTGCCTGTCCACAAAGGGGGGGTCTAGAGAGGAGATGGGGAACTACAGGCCTGTTAGCCTAACGTCCATGGTAGGCAAGGTGATGGAGGGTGTTTTCAAGGAGAGGCATGGGAGAGAGCTGGAACAGATGGGGCACCTGGAAAACAGGCAGTATGGCTTTGTCCTAGGGAGATCATGCCAGACCAGCCACGTTGATTTCTATGATTGGGTGACAAGTGCCCTGGACTGAAATAGGCCGGTAGACATCCTCTATCTGGACTTCAGCAAGGCATTTGATTCAGTCTCCCACAATGGCCTGATGACCAAGCTGGGGAAGATGGGGTTGGGGGGGACAGTTGCTCAGGTGGATAGAAAACTGGCTCTTGGGGCGAGTACAGAGAGTGATGGTTGGTGGGATAGTCTCCTCCTCTATTAGTGGGTTCCCCCAGGGATTGATCCTAGGGCAACTTCTGTTCAATGCCTGTCTCAGACATAGGGAGAGGTATTAGGAGTGAACTGAGTCTCTTTGTGGATGACTCGAAGCTGGGGGCATTAGCAGACAGGGAAGAGGGAAGGGGAGAGCAGCCCTACAGGAGGACCTGGATGCCCTGTATAGATGGTCAAGGAGGTGGGTCTGAGGTTTAATGCAGGGAAGTGCAGGGTGTTGCACCTGGAGCCAGAACTGGGGCCTTGCTTATAACCTGGGGGGAGATGCACTGCAGGGCTCATCGGGCAAGAGGGACCTTGGGGTGGTGGTGGACATCAAAGTGAATAACACTGAAACTTGCCGCAGAGCAGCAGCAAAGGCAAACAGGATGCTGGGCTGCATAGCCAGAGGCATTACCTCCAGGAAGAGAGAAGTGATCCTCCCTCTGTATAATGCCCTTGTCAGGATGCACCTTGAGTATTGTGTGCAATTCTGGAAACCACACCTTAAAAGAGACATTACACTGTTAGAGAAGGTCCAGAGGAGGGCAACCCAGATGTTCTGGGGCATGGGGAGTGGACCCTATGAGGAGAAACTGAAGGGGCTCAATCTGTACACTCTGAAGGAGAGAAGAGATGGGGGGAACATAATAGAGGTCTTTAAGTATGTAAAGGGGATCCGAAGAGGTGTTCAGATTTAAGAAGGGGGGAACAACAAGGGAGAATGAATGGAAGCTGGAGGGGAGGAGTTACTGGGGGAGCAAAGGAGGCACTACTTCACTGAAAGGGTGTTGGATCCATGGAACACACTGTCTGGGAGCCTGGTAAATGAGAGCACAGTGGGGGGTTTCAAGAGGGATGGGACAGGTACAGGGGAGACTGAAGCTGGGGAAGTCCTTCTCAGGGGAAGGGGTGGGCAGCAAATCAAGTACCCAATAGGGGGTGCTGGCTACCGAGCAGACATGACAGACCATGAGGCCTATTCTGCTGGCTTTTAGTTTGCTAATCACATGGGATCACCTAATACCAATTGCCAAGAAAGTGAGATAAACAGACACTGTAACAGAAAAAAGAAAGGTAGCATTACTGATTGAAATAGCTACCTTTAGTGACTACAGTGTCCTGCACATAGAGACATACAAAATCATGAAATATCTAGGTATGCAAACAGAAATTAAACTGATGTGGAATAAAGACACACACATAATTCCAGTAATGCTTGGGGCAATGGGGCTTATCAAAACAAACTTTCAGGCACACGTAACTATGCTACCAATATTTGTGACACCTTATGAACTACAAAAGGAAGCTATCCTGGGGGCATGCATGTGCTGAGAAGAGTGCTCTCAGCTAACATCAAAGCCTAATACAGTACTGATTGACTTATTTTTTGTAAATGCCCTGGCTTATGAGTGGATCCATTTTCATCATGGCACTAGAAGTCCCTGGACATTTAGAGACACTGAATGAGACCATATGGATGTGCTCAGTGTCAGAAGAGTTTACAGAACAGTGTAGCCTCAGAACACATCAGCAAATTCACACAGGGGAGACACCATAGAGTTGGGTTGAATGTAGCAAGAGTTTTATGTCAGAGTAACCTCAAAACACATCAGCCAATTAACTTAGGAGAGAGACCATATGAGTGTCTCGAATGTGACAGGAGCTTTGGTTACAATAATTGTATGATAAAAGACCAACAAATTCAGTTGGGAAGAGGCCATACTTTTGGTTTTTATTTTAGTGAAAACTTTGGAGGTAACGTTTGAGCACAAGTGCTCATTTACAAAGGTTCCATATTAAAGAAATAATCACAAAAACATTACAAGTACAATAAGCAGTTCCAGATGAGATGCAGTTGAGTCCGGCTCCAAACACTTAACACAGCAATAATTACATACAGTTTTGAAAAAAGTGATGCATATCATTGTATAAAAAGTCACAAGTTATGTACAGTTAGAAACCACATTAAACTATTTAATGGTTAAAAAATGCATTAGATTGAAAAGGCAGATAGCAAAGACCTTTAGAGCTGATTAAACTTGGGGAGCATTAGCAGTGCATCAAGCAATTCATTTAACCAGTTAGCAGTCCTGATAGCCAATGACCACTTTTTCCTATGTTCCCAGTCTTGTATTGGTTGGAGACAGTGTGCAAGGATTTCATTAAAGCAGGGGGTGTCAGGCCCAAGAGCACCTTTTTGGCTAGCAAACACATCTGGAGATTTATTCTGACAGATGTAGAAAGTTAGTTATGAGTGCGTAAAGCATACAACTATGAGTGGGATTATTTGTACCAAGTACAATCCCACATGCATTATTATAGATCACCTTAAGTCTGTTTAGCACCATGTCACATGCAGGAGTAATAGCAGGGAGCCCATAAACTCCATGTGGCAGAATAGAGCTGGCCAAAATAAGGCATCTAGCATCCACAGTGAGATTGTTTCTGCTGCAGTAAAAGGCA
This sequence comes from Neoceratodus forsteri, assembly GCA_016271365.2. Taxonomy (NCBI): domain Eukaryota; kingdom Metazoa; phylum Chordata; order Ceratodontiformes; family Ceratodontidae; genus Neoceratodus; species Neoceratodus forsteri. Next base: position 494,444,760 of record CM057457.1, read on the forward strand.
TCCATTTTCTGTTAACTATTGCCACCAGGTTGTCAACATGTGGTGCAAAAGATAATGTGTTATCCAGAAGTACTCCAAGATGTTTAAAGATCTCCACCTGTTCAAGGCTTTAACCTTGACCATTTCAGATGACAAAGGGTGGCACTTTTCTCCTCTGTGGGAGCTTAGAGAAGAACATGGTCTTCATTTTTTGTGTGTTTGAGGACAAGTCAAGTGGCCTCAAGTTACTTTGGAGAATGGGGCTAAAGCTGTAGAGCTCAGTGTTTTTTGGAACAGATGACAGCATCATCAGCATAGAGGAGTACATGGGCTGTGTGACAAGCAATGGGCCGTTGATTTATTTTTTAATGTAGAATTCATAATGTTATTCATTTTGTTTTCATACGTTACAGAATTTGTCAATACACAAAAGGATAACATAAGACCAGTTAATGACAAGGTACATTAGATTATTACCTCATACAAAAAGAGACATTTTGGAAATATAAAGGTAATAAGAAAAGCAAAGAACAATAAACACAAATGAATCTCCATCTTAGAGCTATTTAAATGGTTCCCAAATGGATCTGAATTTATCTAAACAACTAATATTTACATGTATCACTCTCTCATAACTACAGTAGCTCTGTTATGTAAGTCTTGGAGACATTCCTTCACTGACGGAATCACTGAGTAATTCCAATGCCTCAGAATAGCATTTTTTTTGCAGTGATGAATGCTGCTAGCATCCAAAGTGTCTGGTGTACTGAACCTTGTGTTAGTTCTGAGCATAGTCTGAGTGTATCCCAGAGCAGTGAATTTGGCTTAGCAATCAGTCTAACATTCTGTTATTTCTTTACATACTTCTATAATGCTTCTCCAATAAGGTAATAGGAGAGGACATGACAGAATGTGGTATAACGTACCTTTGCCAGTTAAACATCTCCAACATTCCTTATCAGAAGACAGCCCTAACTTAACCATTCTGCAGGGAGTGTAGTACCATCTGTGTACTATTTTAAGTTGAATAAGTCTCTCTTTGGCTTCCCTACATGGTCGTTCTGTCATACTCCAGATGTTTTCCCTTTCTTTTACAGTAATTTGAATTTGCAGTTCATGCTACCATTTATTTAATGCTGCCACTGGATCCGATTTTGATTCCAGAAGCAATCAGTCCAAGTTCTTGTGCCCATTATTAGTTGTGCAGATCTTATCCAGGACATGAACTGGAGGAAAGGTCACTTCACTATTTATTTGCTCTCTAAGCAAATCTTATTTTTATAATTAAGTATGCTCTATTGAGTTTTACACAGTCCACAACACAGTTTCAAATTGTAGTACATGGCATGGAGACTGTATTATACCAGATAAAAATAAAATAAACAGCAAAAGCAAAACATACATCCCCACATTAGTACCTGCCCCCCCACCACTATCCTCCCCTATGCCAAACACTACCCAACTAAATTAATACCAGAACAATCTATCATACATTAGGGTAAAAAGGGATATTAAGGTTTCCATATGGCAAGCAAGGTCTCATGAGTTCCCCAAGTTGCCTGAAAAGCTTTTATCCTATCCTGCATAGATGCGATGTGTCTTTCCAGCTGCAAAGCCAGTATGATCTCCCTCTACCATTCAATAACAGGGGGAAGAGTATCCTCTGTCCAGTGCCTCATAATAACCAGCTTGGCAGTTGCAGTTATTAGAGCCAAGTGTGCCTTTCTAACTCTGGGTGTTCCGGGAGGAAAAAAAATTTAGTAAGTAGGATTCAGGGGTAAACAAGTTATCCAATCACAATAAAGGATCCACGATTCCTATAATGGATTGCCAAAAAATCTGAGCCTTAGAACAAGTCCATAACATATGGTAAATGGAGCCAATGTCTCTTTTGCACTGTCTACAGTCTGAGAAGAATAATTTATCAATTTTAACAAGCTTTACCGGTGTAAAATATAGGTTATGCACAATATTAAATTGAACCAAGCGAAGTCTGTCCTGCTTAATAAATCTGTAGGTAGTCTGCCAGAGTTGTTTCCATATATCAATGTCAGCAGATACTCCTAGTTCCTGAGTCCAATAATAACAAATCCCAGTTTGCAAATTAGAATCTAATTCTTGGAGATTCTTATATGCTAGAAACAGAGTGGGGTTGATTAGCTACTTGTAGAATTGCAGACAATTCAGCAGCAGGGGATCTGTCCGTGATATATTTCCAAGAAAGGAAGTAAGAGCCTTTCTTATCTGCGCATACTTAAAACTATAAGTATCTGGCACTTTATGACCTATTTGAAAGTGAGCGAATGAAACTGGTTTTCTGTTCATAAAGAAATCAGAAATCTTATAATTATGCATTAAGGGTCAAAAAATAGTAGATATGGGTTTATTTTCAATTTTAAAATGAGGGTTGCAAGTAATAGGTTGCTCAAGTGACTTGGTGCCAGTTCACTGAAAGGTGGTGATGAAGTGCCTTATTGGACCATCCAATAGGAGTACTCTTAAGAGGTTTAGGTATGTAAGAGGGGGTGACATACAGAAGCGCATGTAACGAACAATGGGTTTTCGATACTATGTGCTTCACTATATCCAACCACAGTGGGGGAGTATTCTGGTTGTCTAGTAGGCTCATTGTTTTTGACCCAAAAAGGCAGTTTACTGACATGATAAGCATTGTCATATATGAAAAAAGAAGGGGCCACTAGACCACCCTGGTGCTTGGAGGCTGTGGGTTTAAGGTAAGTGCTTCGGACTCCCTTTCCCTTCCATATTAAAGCATTAATCAATCAATCAATCAAGTCTTTATTTAACCAGGCATTCATCGTTGAGCAGAAGCTCATTTGCAAGATGGACCTGGGTGGAGCATGAACAATTGTATATACAGGTCAACACAGGTATTTACAAGGCAATACAGATAATACTCTTTACAGAGAGGAAGAAAAAGAAGTTCATATGTACATAGAATTATACAGATATTGTACAGATTACAGGGTATTTACATACATAGAAGTGTCTATAGGAAGATAAAGCAGGTTATCTAAGGTTGCAGGAGGAAGTAACGGAAGAAAAAATTAAAAATAAAAATATACACCAGGTAGAGGTGAAGGTAGGGGGGAAGAGAGGGAGGGAAGTAGGGGGAGAAAGGCTAGGAGGGCACGGTGCACAGAAAGGAGTTGGTAAAGCTGGAAGTAGAGAAGGTGGATGGAGAAAAGGAGTATGTGTGAGCCCCAGGATTGAATGCTATAAAGTACGGGGCATGGTAGGATGTCACAACCCAGGGTAGTGAGCTCCTATCCGAGGTTGGGAAAGGAAGAATAAGGGGATGGATGGGCCTAGTGTTGATAAGACAGGGGGATAAGAGAGAGAACAATTAGGCTGGTGAGGAGCAAGCTGGGGGGGGCAGTACTTAAAATTGGGTATAGGCGTGGCTATATACCAGTACTGGGTCTGAGTGGGTGAAGCAGTTACATACTTCTCTGATTGTACGGAAATAAAGCATCTTGAAAGCATTTATACCGATTAGAGTGCTTAATTTGAGGGTTTTTTGTAGATCGTTCCATAAGGTAGGTAGCACGAAGCTTATGGCTGCCCTGCCGAAGCGGGATTTTGCTTTGGGTACTTTAAGTGTAATAGCTGAGTAACTTCTTAACGCGTATTTCCCAATTATACTCAGGGGAAGACAGCAGGAGATATAATAAGGCAGCTTATTAGAGATGGCTCTATAGGTCCAGAGAGCAGCGTTTCTGTGGTGCCTGAACTTTAGTGATGTCCATCCCACTGCCGCATATAGGGTGCAGTGATGTGTGTCGAAGGGGAGTCCCGTTATAAACCTCAGTGCTCGATGGTAGAGTTTGTCCAGTTTAGCCATGTAAGAGTTGGGGCATTGGCTGTAGAGGAAGTCAGCGTAATCAACCAATGATAGGAAATGGATTGGACCAGTTGTTTCTTGGCATCTCTGGTGAGAAATTGGCTGATTCTAAAAAACAGTCCAAGCCTTTGCCGAAGTCGTTTTAGCAAGTCCTCGATATGTTCAATGAAGGAGAGTCTTTGGTCTATCCAAACTCCCAGATACTTGAATTTTGTAACAAATTCTAGTTTTTCACCTAGAACTGTGGTAATTTGGAGAACTGTCCCACTGGACACAGGGTTAGCTGTATGGATAAAAGGAGAGAGGACCATCGCTTTAGTTTTTTTGGCATTAAGGAGTAGCTTTTTTTGGAGGAGTTGGCTTGGAAAAAGGTTGAATTCTGACTGTAGGTCATTGCAGGCAGCTTCAGGTATTGGGCGACTCACGTAGAGAACTGTATCATCTGCAAACAGATGGATGTTGATTTCTTTTATACAGTAGTCGATGTATTAATGTAGATTGCAAAAAGTAAGGGCCCTAATATAGAACCTTGAGGTACCCCTCTTTGCAGAGTTTTTAAGGGGGACAGGCCTCCTTCGGCTTTAACTTGTTGAAGGCGCCCTGTAAGATAGTCAGTGAACCAACGCAGAGAGGAGGGGTCCACACCTATGGTTTGAAGGGTGGAGAGGAGCAGACTATTGTCGACAGTGTCGAAAGCCTTGCTTAGATCAAGGAGAACAGCACAAATAACGTTTTGGCCCTCAAGATTACGCTGCCAGTCGTTAGTAACTTTGGCGAGGGCTGAGATAGTGCTATGTTTAGCTCTGAATCCAGACTGCATAGGATTTAGCGGTTCCCTAGACTCAAGGCGAGTCCTCAGCTGTGCATTTACAATTTTCTCTAGGAGCTTGGACAGGACCGAAGGAGGGAAATTGGCCTGTAGTTATTGAGATCGCCACGGTCACCTGATTTGAACAGTGGTATGACATGTGCTGTCTTCCATATAGGTGGTAAGGTGCCCTGAGACAGGGATAAGTTAAAAAGGTGGGTGACGGGTATCGCTAGTATGTGGTAGGCAATTTTTAGGAAGTAAGGGTCAAGGGCATCGGCCCCAGCACTTTTTCTGGTATCCAACTGAAGCAAGAGGTCCTCTACTTCTTTCAGTGTGGCAGGTTGAAGTGAGAAAGGCGGTGAAGCTGTCGGAGTTTCAGGCAGTTGGCTGGAAGTCTGGGAGTGAAGTATGTTTGCAGGGGAGTTATCAAATGCCATGCCTGCAGTAGCAAAGTGGTTATTGAATGCGTCAAGTATATCCATCTTTTCGGTTATAGTCAAGTTGCCAGAGGTAATCTTGGTCGGGAGTGAATTTCCTGGGGAGTGGCCTAGCAGATCACTGATTGTGTTCCAGAGCTTGATTGGGCTCTTTGTGGCAGAGTCGAGTTCGGATTTGAGGAAGGTGGTCTTCGATTCTCTGATTGTTTTGGTACATAAATTTCGTAGTCTGCTGAACTGGTTCCAATCCTCTGCAGTGTTCAGTCTACGTGCTTTTTTCCAGAGCTTCTCTTTCTAGAAGCAAGGACTTGATCTGAGGGGTGAACCATTTACAGGTTTTGGTCCTAGTTCGAACTTTAATAAGGGGAGCATACTTATTAAGGGCCCTTGATAGAATGTTGTGGAAGATATTGTAAGCTGACGTAATCGTTTTGGCCAGGTAGAAATCTTGCCACTCATGCGAGTACTTAAGCTCATTTAGGTAGGCATGTTCATTGAAGTTGCACCTGGATCTCTTCATAGAGAACTTGCTGATGGGTGCTGGGTTGTTGGTGGATCTTACTCCTGCAATAAAACAATGGTCGCTGAGTTCTGAGAAGAAGACATCAGCGTGGGAGAAGAGATGAGGTTTGCTCACCATTAGCACATCCAAAAGTGTACTTTTACTGGGGTTCTTCACGTTTGGGCATGTTGGTTCAGTAATAAGTTGTGTCAGCCCATGTTCATCACAGAAGGATGCAAGGGGGCAGCTGTGTTAGAAACCAGTCAAAGTTGGAGGTCTCCTAAAATAATAGTTTCTGCAGCCCTGTCCCAACTTGTCACTTAGATATGACACAAGCTGTAGGCCAGCAGACGGTGGTCTGTAGCATCATATGCAGAGTGCAGTAGTCTGTGTAATTTCCACTTTGAGAATTAGGCATTCAATTCACTGGCGACAGATGCGAGGATAAGCAGGAGGCAGAAAATTTGTCTTTAACGTAGATAGCTACCCTCCTCCTCTGGCATGCCTATCAGCTCTGAACAAGGCATAGTTGGGTAAGGTTTATTCTCTATCAGTGGTGCTGGGTCTAAGCCAAGTTTCGGAAATCACAAGTATGTCAGGAGAGGTATGATTTACCCAGGTTTGTATTAAGGTTATCTTTTTAAGGAGGCTACATACGTTAATATGCAAGACGCTTATTCCTTTTAAATTTGCTAGTTCTGCTGGCAAAGCAATAGCTTCTGGGGGGCCAGGGTTGAGTTCTACGTTGCCTGAACAAAGCAGGAGGATAAGTAGGATTTTTCTAAGAGCTCTAATTATAAGCATTTTTTGAAGCTTAGTGAACCAAGCTTTGGGCAAAAAACAACTCAGCATCCCCACTGGGTATAAAATCTATGGAAGTACATTAATTTTGATAGTGTTAAGTCTCCCCCAAAGAGAGAAAGGAAGTGCCCTCCATCTTTCCATGTCAGAGCTTAAAATTTAAAGTAAATTAGAAAGGTTTTCCTTAACCATCGTTACTATATCCTTTGACACTCTAATACCCAGATACAGTATGTTAGGGATTTCGCTTCCCATGATAGACAGTAAAGTGCTAAATCACCTGAGTTATTCTACCATTTAATGAAAAGGCTTCAGTTTTGGAATAGTTCAACTTGTAGAGTGATAATTTAGAGAAATCCTCAATTTCTGAGAGTAAGGTGGGGATAATGCATTGAGGATTCTCTACATGTAGTAGTATATCATCTGCATAGGCAGAGAGTGCATATCTTGTGTTTTCAACCTGAATACCTGTTATTACTTGATTGACTAGGAGCCTTTGGATCAGGGGTTCCAAATAAAAGTTGAAAAGTAGTGGGGACAATGGGTATCCCTGCCTGGTACCACGACAAAGTTGGAATGGAGCAGAGAGTATGCCATTGCACCTAACTCTGGCTGATGGGAGGTATATAGCAGTTGCACCCATTTGAGGAATTCATCAGGCAGTCCAAAGTGGGTTAGAGTGGCAAAAGGAAAGTCCCAGAAAACTCTGTCAAATGCTTTTTCTGCGTCCAGGGATATCAATGCCATTGGAATGTTGGAGTCCCTGGACGCGGAAATCAGATGTAATAGTTTCTGCATGTGATCCCCAGATGACCTCCCTGCCATGAACCCACCCTGCTCATAACCTATGAGATTACCCATTACCATAGAGAGCCTGTTGGCCAATATCTTGGCTAGAATTTTAATATCAGAATTGAGCAGGGATATAGGGTGATAACTTCCAGGATTTAGTGGATCCTTTCCTGGCTTCAGTATTAAGGTTATCAGTGCTTCCAGGAAACTGGGGTCTGATATGCCCTTGGCATACCAGAAGTTAAAGACTTCACTTAACACTGGAAGTAATATAGATTGGAAGGCTTTATATAAATTGTTTGAGAGACCATTGGGACCAGATGATTTGTCCATGGGCAGTTGTTCTATGGCCAGCTGTATTTCTTTGGTGGAAATGCCTGCACTCAATGAAGTTGCCTCAGCATTGGATATTTTAGGAAGTATTACTGAGTTAAGATAGTGGTCAGTTTCATTCCTAGATGGGTGTAAGAGAGGATCCACAGCGTAGAGTTCTTGGAATTATTATTCCAAAGCTCTCCACTATTTCCCTTGGGTCAGTACAGACCTGATCATCTTGTGCAAGACATACGCTGGGGATAAATTGTGATGTTTCTGTTTGTCTAATTCGGAATGTGAGCAGTTTACCTGCTCTTTCTCCTGAATCCAAATACTTAAGCTTAGTTTGGTAAAGAGACAACTTTTTGATTAATCAGGCCTGCATACTGCTCTTGTAGTTGGTGCAGTCTGGCCCAATCTTTCACTGGGGAGTGCCGGGTAAGATTTTGCTCCAGGCTCCAAATAGAGCTAAGTAGAGCTACTACCTGTGCCTTGTACTGATGAGATTTTGTTGTTGCCATTCGAATGCATTCCACCCTTAGGGTGCATTTTAAGGCTGCCCACATCAAATCATATTTATCAGCTGATCCCCTATTAGTCTCAAGGAAAAATATAATGAATTCCTTGATGTGAGTTAGAGAAGCGGTACCGTGGAGTAACTGATTATTCAGTCGCCACTGAGAATCCTGTTTTATTCCTGGCCCTAACAAATGAGTAATGCTAATGGGAGTGTGGTCAGACAGGATTCTGACATGGATAACCATGTCTAGTACACTGGGTAGGGCAAAGGAACTTATTAGGAAATAATCTATTCGGGAATAGGTACCATGTGGGGGAGAGTAAAAAGTATATTGCCTCTCTGTAGGGTTCAGCAATCTCCACACATATAGAAGACCAGCTCCATTAATTAGGTCTTTCAACACCCTTTGGGCTGGGGATAAACCACACCTCTTGTGATCTGATCTATCCAACTCTATTAGAGGGGTGATGTTCCAGTTCCCACCCAATATCGTTAGCTTGGGGGGATTAGTAACCACTAGATTCAGCAATTGTAAAAAGAAAGAGGGAGAATCTATATTTGGGCCATATATTGCACCAAACAACACCAGATGGGATTCTAACATGCCACGAAGCAAAATATAACGACCATCAGGGTCCCAGATCTCTTGGCTTAATCTAAACAGGACTGTCTTTGTCACTAAAATTGCTATCCCACCTCTGCTAGTTGATACCCAAGATCCGAAGACTTGTCCCACCTAGTGCCTCTTAAGAAGGGAGACATCCTTCCGTCACAGGTGGGTTTCTTGAAGGCAGGCTATCCCTACCCGAAGATGTGATAGATGTTTCAGTATCACTTGTCTTTTGCACCTAACCTTAACCCTTTTAACATTCCAGCTCGGCAAAAATATATTGACTACCCAGACTTTAAGAGAACTACATTCCTGGGCAGTAGACTCAGCCCCTGCAAAATACCCCTACAGTTATATAAAAATGTAGCATGGTAGCATTTGGTGACCTCCCCCACTATCAATAAAAAACAGTATCACTAATAAAGTATGAGTTCTAACCCTTAAAACCTCCCCACCTCCCCAAGAAAAAAGACCCCTTAAGTAAGTATCCCACATCTTAAGCAACAATCCCCAGTTCTGACTAACTGCACTACCACATATACACTGCCACGTGGTGTTGTAGTGCAAGTCTGATAGAGACAATCCGTCCACCGCATTCCCCCCTCCCCACCCACAAGGCCCCATCAACAGAGCCACTGTTCCTGAAGGCAGAAATAACAATTATTATTGGGAGCTGCTTTCTAACATGCAACAGACCCCAGTATTGATCTATGTTAGTGCTTACTCTGTACTATGAAAACAAACAGCTTATATACAGGATTAACACTTAATGGATTAACACAGTACCACAACAGTAATTTGGTATCTATGGGGACCTATACTGCGAATTCAAGCCACATATAACTGGAACACCTAAAATTAAAATTACTCTAATAAATATTAGTCAAAAGGTCCAGTGTTAAGCAAATCTAGTCAGCTGTCTGGTCCTCGTTGCTATTATTCACACTGGCATCTAATTAAAACTTCCCCCTGTTCCATATATGGAATGTAACCTGTAGTGAGGAAAAACAAACAAATATTCCTTCACTTAGAATGTGATAAAATAAAAATGAAGAACAAAGAGGTGTCTCCAGGTTCGAGTTCCTTCTATGGAACGATCCCCATTAGTTAACTCGTGTTCAATGATGCATTAAATCAACCGACTAGAGTACTAGCTCAGAACCCCAAAAATAGCTGGCACATGTAATTATTTACACTGTGGGGATGAACCCCATTATGCTACAATGTTTAGACAGAAAACCAAATTGAAAAGCATTATTCCTTCAAGTCAGTGTCAACAAGTCCAGACTGCTGTCCAGGTTTCAGGTCCTTTATTAAGTTTAATGTCTAGGAAGTTTTAACCCTGTTCCATTTGCGGAGGAGCGATCATACCTTCTGACTTTTCCCTTTGCACAAAGAGAAATGAATGTCCCCCAATCCAGCACAATTCAACACTTGCGAGATCAAAATCAGCTACCGACTTTCAGATCGAGGACTCTGTTCATGAGGCATTACCCCGTTAATCAGCAATTATGGATCATGAAGTCTAGAGCAGATACGGGAAAATAGGCATTATCTCACTCACCATCTACCTCATTGCTCGCTGAAATCAACGGGAGTTAACTCACGTATGTCTAGCCCTCTTTCCTTACATTAGACCAGCAAAGACTAGGGTTCAATTCCAGATTAGGCATATTTGTCAAACCACTTCAACCGTGCTTACAACTAAGGGAAGAGACTATAAATAGTCAGATTACCCGCCAAACAACCATTTGTAATCTTCTTATCTCACCATATTATCTTGACACAGAAGCCAATTCCTCTCCGTTACTTGTACAGGAGAGGGAACAGGAGTTTTAACTCTTGAGCTGCCCGGTCAGGGGTGTCAAATGAAAACCATATATCTACGTGCTTAACTAACAAAATCGCTGGGTATTTAACCCAAAAAGGCTTACCAGCTGCCACCGGCTTAGAGACTGTCGGGTATAACACTTGCCACCTCACTCGCATGGATTGTGGTAGATCTTGCATGATGCGGATCTTCCGACCCTCCCAGTGCACCTCCTGAATCTCTTTTACTTTGGCCAACATATGCTGTTTATTGAGAAAGTTTAATAATTTGAAAAAGAGTGGTCTGGGGGAAAACTTGCTGGTGGCATGAGGTGCAGGGCACGATGAGCCCTCTCAATGATTTAGTCCCCTCCATTAGGTGAAGGCCCCGCTATTTTCAGACAGAATCTCTGCAAAAATTGGATTAGAGAACTGCCTTCTTCTCGCTCCGGAATGCTGATTACAAGGAGGTTATTGTGCCTGTTGTGACCCTCTAAATCTTCTAGTTTGTCCTCCAATTTTTTAAGCCTGTGTGATGTATTCGTATTTTCCTGGTTGGACTTCCCTTGTTTCTTTTCTAGGGAGACGATTCTTGCTTCAGAGTCCCTGACTCATGTTGTCAATGTTGTGACTGAGGATTTAATTAGCTGTAGATCATCAGTTATAGTAGCAACAGCAGCTTGCAGCAGCTGCATAATTTCCAAAAATCTCTCTTACAAGAGAGCTGTTGGAGCGGAGGAGATTTTTGGGGAGCTGGAGGCCTGCTGCTTGGTACGCTTAGCGGCCTTGTCCTTCTCGGCTTAGGAGGCGGCGAGTGTCTTGGAGGAGCCTTTCTCATATACACTTCCATGCTAAAGTGAGTATTCAGCTCCTCTAAGAGTCTATGTAGATGCTTGTCCTCACGAAATCAATAAGTCAGCTCAGTATAGGAATTTAAAAGCATAATGAATGTGGGTAGGGAGTGGAGCTACGGGGAGAAGCTACTTCTTCTCAAACCGCCATCACATGATCCCCCTCTAAGCAAATCTTATAGAGGACATGAACTGGAGGAAAGGTCACTTCACTATTTATTTGCTGTATAAGCACCTCGTGTAATTGAAGGTAATTATGAATTTTGGTTCTGGGAAGACTGAATTTGAGGGATAACTGTAAAAAAGACAGTCAGGTAGCTGTACTGGGATCTATTATCTCTTCAATAAATACTTTCCAAATGGGCCAGTTTAGACTTTTGTCTTTTATTTTAAAAGCAGGGTTACCCCAAATAGGACAATTTTTTTTTTTATTTAGTTGTTTAACCAGGTATAGCACACTAAGCTGAAAGCTTTTTTACAGGAGCGACCTGGGAGCACAAGTGACTTGCTCAGGGTCACACAGTATGCAAGTGGAAGCTGTGGGATTCAAACTCAGGTCTGGTCTACTGGATGTCACCAGATTTGCAACTCAGAGCCTTAGACCACTGCGCTATACTGCCTCCCTAAACATTACAATGAGGGGAGTATGTTGGCTCCCATTCCAGTGCCAAAGCAACTCTTTTCCAAGTTTGATTAACTTGTCACAATATAGGATTTGAGCTAAATAGCCTAACAGAGTCTGTAAATAAGATCACTCTATGGTGATTACCTTTTAATAAGGCCCTTTCCACATGAATCCACACTGGAATGTCATGGCTATTGTTTAGCCATAATGATTTAATGCATTGCACCACCAAAAAAAGAATTGAGTCCAAGTTTAAAATTGGATATGCCAAACCTGCCTTTGTTCCTCAGCTGCTATAGCTTGCACAAGGCGATCTGTGGTGTCTTGTTATCCCATATGAGTTTTCTGATCAGGCTGTAAGTTTTATTGAAAAAAACTATGCAGGGATAAAAACTGGTAGGGCTGCAATAAGTAACATATTTTGGGAGCAATCATCATGTTGAAGGCCTGTATTTTACCCCAAAATGATAAAAAACATTTTGCTCCATCTTGTAAAATCCAAATCCATCTTCTCTAATTGTAGTGCAATTTCCTGAGATGATTTGGAAAATGTTTGAAGTTATGGTAATACCCAGGAACTTAATACACGTGTTACAGTTTTAATATTATGCCTAATAAATAGTGTCTTATTCATTTCCCTAGATAGCTGGAGAGCCTCTGATTTCTTGAGGTTGATTTTGAACCCTGAAACATCAGAGAATTCTTGTATAGTTTGTAAGATGGGGTGTAATGACAACTGAGGATTGGTATTGGATAGCATGATATCATCCACGTAGGCCAAGATCTTTTGTTCTTTTCTGATTTTTATGGGCTGCTGATTGATATAGAGACTAGAATGGAGCGGGCCCAGGATGGAGCCCTGGGGAACATCCACAGATACTCCACTAATGCTGAACAAACATTTATCGATCTTCTCCTGCTAGGAGCGATTGATGAGATAACTGTGGCACCAATCAATTGTCTTATATGACAAACCCAGGCCAAGGATTTTGTTATATAGGAAGATATGGTTGACCAGGTTGAAGGCTATAATAATGTCAATTTATATATAGCTCTTTCTAGATCACCACCATCAAGGGCCTCATGAACACCTTTGGTGTATTCCAACAGTGTCAAGTTGGTGCTGTGGCTCTTCTGGAAGTCATGCTGCTGTACACACTGGATGCTATCGTTCAAGGTATATGAGAAGTTGGTCAGAGAGGATTCTTTCAAGGGCATTAGATAGTGGGGAGAGAATAGAAATTGGTCTGTAACTGGCAAGGCTAGTGTGGTCTCTGCTTTTAAAAAGTGGTGTAACAAGTGGGACTTCCACTTCTCTGGGAACTGTGAATAACACAAGGAAAAGTTAAAAGTTCTGGATGGGGTAGGAACATTTCTCTACTGCCAAAGCAAAGTTTCTTATCAACTGAGCCACTCCAACACATAGCTTTGCCAAGTACCCTACTTGTCTTTGACTGAAACAGCCTTAAAGAAGAAAGGAGGGTACCGAAAATGTGCAGTCCAAGGCAAGACATAGCAGTTGTTTTCGTCCTCCATGTGGACTGAGTGAACTTGTGCAAGTCTGCCTGTGCTAATTGAAAAGTGCAGTACTGCTTTGAGCCCTTTTTCCTGTGTGCAGGGAGCTTGGGAGAGCCAGCGGTTGGGTGCATCACTCAAGGGTGGGTCTCACCTGTTTAAAAGTCTGTGCCACCTGCTAGCATGAGTGTGGCACAAGCATGAGTGGTGGGGAAAGAAACAGTTAAAAAAAGTTTAACTTGAACTGTGGATGATATTAATCTATTTTACCTTGCAGGAAGTGTTCCAGGATTTAAAGGTTAGATTAAATCCTGCTGTTGAGAATGTGTTTATTGTGGGTACTATTTTTTAGCTTGAAGTTAGGTTTGGGGGACTTTTTATGCTGAAATAGGTCTCTTGAAATAAATAATACAAGGGTAATGGGGGGATACACTCCATTTCAGAAGGGTACAATGGATATATTAGACTCAATGGATAGGATATTCAGACTGTGCCAGGCAGGGGCGCAAGCCTGGGCTGAGCGCAAATGGGCTGCGTCAGGGCATGGACCATGCGATATTCAATGGTGCTGCACCATGGCACAGCACTGTTGAATATGGCACTGAGGGTGCACAAAAATGTGGCAGGAGGGGAGCTGGGGATGCGCCAGCGCAAGTGTAGTTGCGCTAGGTGCATCAACCTCGATATTTAGCACTGGGTATGCAAATGAGGCCATTATGCATGCAAGGCGCAAATGGGGCCATTTACATACCATTATGGCCCTATTTGCATGTGGTGCACCAATGTCTTGTGCCTGGTGCCCTGCCAGGCTGCAGCCATCAGGGACCGATGCCCTGCAAACCCTTGGTGGTCTCTGCCCATTCATCCAATCGCAGGCATACAAATGTAGAAGATCTCCCTGGTGGTCCAGTGGACCGCTCCCCATTGCCCAATCATGGGCATAGGTTGAAAAACACCCTGGTGGTCCAGTGGACAGTCCCCCTTTGCCTGATCTCGGGCATAAGTATAAACATCCCTAGTGCTCCAGTGGAATCCCCCCTCAATCGCCCGATCACGGGTGGACATACCAGCTGAAGCCCTGGTGGTCCAGAGGATCCCCACCCACCCACAGAGGTCCCCCGCCACCCCCCAGTTAGCGGCGAGTGGCAGCACCCTGCCTGCATGCCTCCCGGCCACCCACTGACTGACAGCCTACAGTAGGGTCAGTACACCTATTGGTCCACTACGTGGACCAATGGGCATGCAGCCCATACTGTACTACACAGACCCAATTCATGAATGAATGCATTCATTCACAAATTGGGTAACAAATACAGTACACACTGCAAGCCTAGGACATTCCCTTACATAAATCTGGAAAAAAAAATAATTACTGTCCCATATCTTTCCTTCTAGTAGTATCCAAAGTTTTTAGAGATTGGTTAGTAAACAGCTAAATACATTTTTAGAAGATTAGAACTTACTAGATACACTGCAATCAGATTTTAGAAAAGGACACAGTATCACAACTGCATTTAAGAAGGTTGTAGGTGATATTCAGGAAGCTATAGACTAGGGGTGGGTGAAAGCTGCGAATTCCGCTTTCATAGAATTTCCATGAAAATTCATGTTGAACTCTAGATTTAGTAGTTGCCGTATTGGTCCTTGCAAGAATAGATCCAGAAGCAAATGATTTGATACCTTTTAATGGACCAACATAGATGTAACAAGAACAAAGTGCTCTAGCTTTCGGACCAACCAGTCCTTCTTCAGAAGCTCATGGCAGTTGTTTGGAAAATACAATACT
Organism: Neoceratodus forsteri; assembly: GCA_016271365.2. Classification (NCBI taxonomy): domain Eukaryota; kingdom Metazoa; phylum Chordata; order Ceratodontiformes; family Ceratodontidae; genus Neoceratodus; species Neoceratodus forsteri. Next base: position 494,459,978 of record CM057457.1, read on the forward strand.
TATAACAGCTAGATAATGCAGAGAAAACAGAAAAAATCCCATTGGTTTAAAATACTCATTAAAAAAACAGATGATGTCAGACAAGTTTAACAGTACAATACTGCCCTCAGTCCGAATGAACCTTGGGTTCAGATGTTCCTAGTGCAAGACACATATAAGGAATCCTACTGCACATAAATTTAATTGACATAAGATAACACTGCAGAAGCAGATAACTTCCAAATCAAGCCATGAGGTGCCACAGTCAGTATAAGGATGTGATTACTGAAAGCAACCCCACCCAGCTTCAAGACAGACTGAGATAGTTAAGGGCTCATGAAATTACAATGTATGCATTAAAGACAAAATTACCAGTAAAGTTGTCTAAAAAACATCAGAGCTCACTGTGTGATGTGTAAAACCTAGCTGGACTTGCCACCCAGCTGTATTCTCAAGCTAAATAAAAGGCCCAAGAGATTACAAAACCTCAGGACTATATACATGATAATTAAAATATAAATAGATAATATTAGTGTTAACAAAAACTCTAGTCGAGGAACCTCAAGGAATTCAGACCATGCAGCCTGATATGTACTGATGTCAATATATACTGAGAATGTAACAACTTCATGTACCACAAGTGTCTAGGAATCTGAAAAGAGATAAAAAATAATTTATCTCCTCCTGTTCATACAAACAATGCAACCTAACCCACCCCACATCACAATAATGTGGGTGAGGGAGATACATAGCTTAAACGAGATGTAGTCTCTCTCTCTCTCTATCCCCACCCTCCTTTCTCTCTCTCTCTCTCTCTCTCCCACAGACAGACACACACATACATACACACACACACACACACACTCTCAATCCCTCTCCTAGTGAACCTATATTAACTTCAGTCGCTGTAATTGTTCCCCAAAGGAATACAACTTGTCATGAAATCCTGAGTAAAGTACTATAATATTAGCCTAATGTAAAAAGATATGTGCAGGACCCCCAAGCAAATGAGATCACACATCCCAATATGTACAGAGTTACAAAAATTATATATAACAGTATAAGATAACACTCCTGTATGTACACTAGCAGGCTGGGTAATCTGAATATGGTGCAATGGAATCAATCCCCCCCCCCCCACAGGCAAAGATAAAAAGTAAGAAGAAATTCTTTATGTGTGTGAAATAAAAATAGTAACACATTATAACTCCATATAGCTAAATAGAGACTTACCTCAATGTGACAGCAAGCCCCACATCTGTTATATCACATACTTCACAGCACATACCCACACACATGCATACATACATGCATCCACATCTCACATATGCTGAAGTCCTATAATATGTCAGTTTGAAGAAGAAAAGGTCTGTGAATGTTAGTTTCTGTAGTGTCCCATAAAGCCAATATCCAAGTTCATCCCATCTGCTACCATATTGAGATGTAAGATAAGTTTAATCTCAAAAGCTCGTCTCTGTTGTGTGTTTTGAGATTTCCTTTTAAGACCATTACTGACATATCTGAGACTGAGTGGTCAGGCTGGGAGAAGTGATGCCCCACTGGTTTGTCAGTCTTCCTTGCTGTAATAGTATGTCTGTGTGAGTTCATCCTAGTGCGGAGCTGTTGGCGTGTCTCTCTACATATCCTGTTTGTGGACATCTCTTGCACTGAATGAAATAAACAACATATCGTGACTTGCATGTATAACTCCCATGCACCTGGAATTGTCTGTTTTGTGATGTAACCACACAGTCTGAGGTAGAAATGAGCCTACAGGTCTTGCAGGGGCGTTGATTGCAGGGTCGTGTGCCATTGTGTGACATGGTATTCTGTTCCGGTGAAAGTTTGCTCCTAATAATTAGGCTGGATAAATTTGGCGGTTGTTTAAAAGATAGTAGTGGGAGTTCCTGAAAAATACAATTAAGGGTGTCATCCTCACTAAATATTGGGTGGAGATCTTTAATAATCTTACGAGCGTTCAAGGTCTGGATGATATGTGACTACCAAGGTATTCTTTCTGTAGCTGTCTTTTCTTTATATTGAAGTAGTTGTTGTCTTGGTACTTGCGTTGCCGTTCTGTTATCCTGTCAATTTCCTGGAAGAGTGTCCCTGCTCCATAAAGGTGTTTTTCAACATAGCCAAATGTGTATCTCTGTCATCCTCATTTGAACAAATACGTTGACAATGAAAGGCTTGACTGTATATGACAGATTTTTTTGTATGGTTAGGGTGATTACTTTTCCTGTGCAGGTATCTCTGTCTGTCTGTTGGCTTCCTGTAAATACATGTATGTAAGGTTCCATCCTTAATGATGACTGTGGTGTCCAGAAAGTTAACCTTGGTGGTAGAGTACTCCAAGGTAAGCTTTATAGTAGGGTGGAGATTATTAAGTTTGTGATGAAAATCTTTGAGTGCATCTGTGCCTTCCATCCAGATGATAAACAAATCATCAATGTAGCGAAATAAGCCAGTGGTTTGTGGGGATACTGCCTTAAAAATCCTCCTCCAAGTCAGCCATAAAGAGGTTAGCATACTGTGGAGCCATTTTGGTGCCCATTGCTGTTCCCATAGTTTGAACATAATGTTTACCATTGAAGTTGAAGTTGTTATGTGTCAAAATGAATTCCATAAGTTCCCCACCACTCCAGGGTTGATGTTTTGGTCAGGTCCTTTCATGTATGTATTTAAGGCATGCTGCAATGCCATCTGTGTGTGGAATATTAGTGTAGAGGATGTTACATCCATTGTCACTAAAATGGCATCAGGTGGTAAATCTTTATAACCAGAAAGTACACGCAACAAGTGTGTAGTGTCCTGGATATAACTGTCTCTTGCTTGCGTAAGATTATTAAAGATCTCCACCCAATATTTAGTGAGGATGACACCCTTAATTGTATTTTTCAGGAACTCCCACTACTATCTTTTAAACAACCGCCAAATTTATCCAGCCTAATTATTAGGAGCAAACTTTCACCGGAACAGAATACCATGTCACACAATGGCACATGACCCTGCAATCAACGCCCTGCAAGACCTGTAGGCTCATTTCTACCTCAGACTGTGTGGTTACATCACAAAACAGACAATTCCAGGTGCATGGGAGTTATACATGCAAGTCACGATATATGTTGTTTATTTCATTCAGTGCAAGAGATGTCCACAAACAGGATATGTAGGAGAGACACGCCAACAGCTCCGCACTAGGATGAACTCACACAGACATACTATTACAGCAAGGAAGACTGACAAACCAGTGGGGCATCACTTCTCCCAGCCTGACCACTCAGTCTCAGATATGTCAGTAATGGTCTTAAAAGGAAATCTCAAAAACACAACAGAGACAAGCTTTTGAGATTAAACTTATCTTACATCTCAATATGGTAGCAGATGGGATGAACTTGGATATTGGCTTTATGGGACACTACAGAAACTAACATTCACAGACCTTTTCTTCTTCAAACTGACATATTATAGGACTTCAGCATATGTGAGATGTGGATGCATGTATGTATGCATGTGTGTGGGTATGTGCTGTGAAGTATGTGATATAACAGATGTGGGGCTTGCTGTCACATTGAGGTAAGTCTCTATTTAGCTATATGGAGTTATAATGTGTTACTATTTTTATTTCACACACATAAAGAATTTCTTCTTACTTTTTATCTTTGCCTGTGGGGGGGGGGATTGATTCCATTGCACCATATTAGATTACCCAGCCTGCTAGTGTACATACAGGGTGTTATCTTATACTGTTATATATAATTTTGTAACTCTGTACATATTGGGATGTGTGATCTCATTTGCTTGGGGGTCCTGCATATCTTTTTACATTAGGCTAATATTATAGTACTTTACTCAGGATTTCATGACAAGTTGTATTCCTTTGGGGAACAATTACAGCGACTGAAGTTAATATAGGTTCACTAGGAGAGGGATTGAGAGTGTGTGTGTGTGTGTGTGTGTATGTATGTGTGTGTCTGTCTGTGGGAGAGAGAGAGAGAGAGAGAAAAGGAGGGTGGGGATAGAGAGAGAGAGACTACATCTCGTTTAAGCTATGTATCTCCCTCATCCACATTATTGTGATGTGGGGTGGGTTAGGTTGCATTGTTTGTATGAACAGGAGGAGATAAATTACTTTTTTATCTCTTTTTCAGATTCCCTAGACACTTGTGGTACATGAAGTTGTTACATTCTCAGTATATATTGACATCAGTACATATCAGGCTGCATGGTCTGAATTCCTTGAGGTTCCTCGACTAGAGTTTTTTGCTTAACACTAATATTATCTATTTATATTTTAATTATCATGTATATAGTCCTGAGGTTTTGTAATCTCTTGGGCCTTTTATTTAGCTTGAGAATACAGCTGGTGGCAAGTCCAGCTAGGTTTACATCACACAGTGAGCACTGATGTTTTTAGACAACTTTACTGGTAATTCTTGTCTTTAATGCATACATTGTAATTTCATGAGCCCTTAACTATCTCAGTCTGTCTTGAAGCTGGGTGGGGGTTGCCTTTCAGTAATCACATCCTTATACTGACTGTGGCACTCATGGCTTGATTTGGGAGTTATCTGCTTCTGCAGTGTTATCTTATGTCAATTAAATTTATGTGCAGTAGGATTCCTTATATGTGTCTTGCACCAGGAACATCTGAACCCAAGGTTCATTCGGACTGAGGGCAGTATTGTACTGTTAAACTTGTCTGACATCATCTGTTTTTTTTTTAATGAGTATTTTAAACCAATGGGGATTTTTTTCTGTTTTTCTCTGCATTATCTAGCTGTTATAAGTATTGTATTTTCCAAACAACTGCCATGAGCTTCTGAAGAAGGACTGGTTGGTCCGAAAGCTAGAGCACTTTGTTCTTGTTACATCTATGTTGGTCCATTAAAAGGTATCAAATCATTTGCTTCTGGATCTATCCATGAAAATTCAGAAATTTCGCTGAATTTTCTGAATTTTTCCCGTTGGCGAGCTTGAAATATTCTGACTGTGTGGCGAATTTTCACCATTTTCCATGGGTTATTTTTGCTGAACTGTGGAACAATACACATGAACAGCAAAATAAATGAGTTCTGAGGTATTTTTTTCTGCATTTTGATGAATTATTCCTCAATTCATGTAATTATTCCGCAGTTCAGTAACCAGTTCTGCTGACTTTTCCCCCTGCAGTTTAATATAATAATCTGCTATTTACACAGGTATTTGGCTGTTCTTGTTTTCCGCACTTTTGCAGATTCTAAAATCCGACTTTCATAGAAATTCTGTCAGTGGAAGGTTGTGTTTTTTTTGCACCCCTTTACCATACATAAAGGGATGAAGATCAGTTTTGTGTTTATAGATTTGACAGAAGCATTTGAGATGCTGGACCATGAGATACTACTAAGGAAATTAACAGAACTGACCTTTCTGAAACTGTAGTATGTTGGTTTAGTAATTACTTAAAGAACAGAACCCAAATGATTTATTTGAATGCACACAGAACAGAATGTCTGGCCTCTACAATAGGCATCCCCCAGGGATCTATTTTAGGTCCATTACTGTTTAATATTTATCTGAACTCATTGGCAATTCCACAAGGTTCTGCCAAGTATCACCTTTACATGGACAACACTATTCTTCACTCCTTAGAGGATTCGCTTTGTCAGATATAAAAAGATCTACAGCAATCCTTTAATACCTTATAGAACTTTTTGTATCACCATAAATTAGTATTAAATTTAGAGTAATGTTGATTAGTAACAATGATAATAACTACTCAGGAAAACTGGATATTGTCACTTATTCGGGGGACACACTTGAGTGTGGTAATTCTTAAAAATATTTAGGCCTATGGATTGATGAGGGACTTAGGAGGGATACTCACACAGAACAGATTATTAATAGTTTACGTAGAAAACTAGGGGCTCTGGCCCAGTGGCGCTGAGGGTTGAGACACTGGATGCTTCACCTCGCTCTATGCCGGCAACCCGGGTTCGGGAACGGACTCGGGTGGCCGGGGGCCGGCAGGGGAGAGGGAGGATCGAGTATCCCAATGGATGCTCTCCTCCCTCAGGGGTGGGTGACCAAGAACGCACTTGCATTCTGCATCCTTACAATAGCCAGTGGAAGCACGGGCAACAGTAAGGGATGGAGGCAGCTCCGTTCGGCAGAGTCGGGAAGGGGAGACGTTGGAAGGCGCATGAGAGGCACTGCGTGCATCAGCATGCCATTACTCGGGACGTACGTCCCAAGCACTGGACGTCTCAGAGGGCAGGGTATTAAAGGGGAGAAAATGGAAAAACACCTCTCAGCAGCCCTGGATGAAAGCCGCTCCGGTTCCATCCATGACCACCAAGAAGGGACAGACCGCACTGTGCAGGAGGGAAGAGGAGGCACTCTAGGGGCAGATCCCAAGAAAAAGGTGGAATGGGGAAAAATGAGCGGACAGAAGGAGTGGGCACCAAGAGGAGATAGGAGGGATAAAGAAAGAAAGTAAAAAAAAAAAAAAAGAAAACTAGGGGCACTACATCATGTAAAAAAGATCTACCATTAGAAGTCAGACATAGGCTTGTTGAAACAACAACTATTACCTGTCATAGATTATGGTGATGTTATTTACAGGGGTGCCACAGGGATGGTTTTCCAAAGGTTAGACATTCTGTATAATAGATTTGCTAGGTTTGCATTACATGCACGATGGAAAACACACCATTGTTTACTTTATAATGACCTAAACAGACTTGGGTTAGAAGAATGTAGGAAACTTCATTTATTGAATATTATGTTTAAAACATATAATAAACAACTACCCAGCTATATTTTGTAGTAAAAAAATGTTTATTGAGTTTTCAACTTATTTACATCAACCAGGGAGGCAAAGGAAAACATAACGGGTGTAGATTGTTGGTTACATACACTGTACCACCTTTTTTTTTTGTTTGCAGTTCAATCTAACAGTTAGAGCAAAGAGTTAGACAATTACCATCCCATTGTGCTGTATCTCTCATGGGTGTGTGGAGATTCATGGCTTCCATGCTCCAGCTAGGGGGGCTGTGATGGTCCTTAGGGGACTTGTGCTAGCTCATGGCAACCTGCACCCTGCATGAAGAAAAATAATACACCAAGAAGCACTATTCTGTTGGGAAAATATGTCCAACTATGTACAATAGAGATACTACATTTAGCCGATAGATGGAAATTAACATTTCTCTATTATATCAGTGGCCATGCATCGCAGCATGCCTTCCCATAATTCTCACCCTATCCCAGCCTTAGAGGAGGTATACCTGTGGAGGGGACTCAGCACTTCTTGTATCTTGCTGTGGTCTTGCTTGCTAGGTGTGAAAGGCATCCATGGAGGCTATCTGCACTATTGCAGACATTACTTCCTGAGCTGTGGGTATGTCCATAGTCCTCCATTTCCACAGGATATGTCTCATCACCTGCAGAGGTAGTATGGCCAGACACTGGTGTTCTGGGCCTTGTAGGTGGAGGGGGGCACAGATTGCATACCACAAACAAGTAGAGCTATGGATCTAGGAATAGTTTGATGCAACTCCTGGGTCCCCGTTCTGCATACCTGATCCCACACCTCCTGTACTTTAGGGCATGAATAAAGGATATGCACCGAGGCAGCATCGGGGTCCCTGTTCTGTATACCTTATCCCACACCTCCTGTAGGTTAGGGTATGACCAAAGGATATGCACCAAGGCAGCACCTGGGTCCCTATTCTGCATACCTGATCCAACACCTCCAGTACTTTAAAGCATAACCAAAGGATATACACCAAGGCAGCACCTGGGTCCCTGTTCTGCATACCTGATCCCACACCTCCTGTACTTTAGGGCATGACCAAAGGATATACACCAAGGCAGTACCTGGGTCCCTATTCTGCATACCTGATCCCACACCTCCTGTACTTTAGGGCATGACCAAATGATATGCACTGAGGCAGCACCCAGGTCCCTGTTCTGCATACCTGATCCCACTCCTCCTGTGCTTTAGGGCAAGACCAAAGGATATGCATCACGGCAGCACCTGGGTCCCTGTTCTGCATACCTGATCCCACACCTTCTGTATTTTAGGGCATGACCAAAAGATATGCACCAAGGCAGCACCTTGGCCCCTATTCTACATACCTGATCCCACACCTCCTGTACTTTGTGGGCATGACCAAAGGATATGCACCAAGAGAGCACCTGGGTCTCTATTCTGCATACCTGATCCCACACCTCCTGTACTTTAGGGCATGACCAAATGATATGCACTGAGGCAGCACCTCGGTCCCTGTTCTGCATACCTGATCCCACACCTCCTGTATTTTAGGGCTTGACCATAGGACATGCACCAAGGCAGCACCTGGGTCCCTATTCTGCATACCTGATCCCACACTTCCTGTACTTTAGAGCATGACCAAAGGATATGCACCAAGTACCCCAGCTGCTTGTGACATCTCCAGCACAGTTTGGAGCCGAGAATGCCTGTTGCATGCAATACCATAGGGGTACGGTACCAAGAGTGAACTATTTTATTCCATACCCAACTATATTTTAGAGAAATTTGAAATTAGGAAAGGTAGATCCATCTCTGTTACACTCCTGAAGGCTTCTCCTAATCCGATGATGGACATCATCTCATGCTTATTTTCTTCATGATATAGGACCTTGACTATGTTTGAGTCCAGGGATGTATGTAGGTATTCATGCGGACCCACTATTGTAGACCTGTATGTGTAATCAATCACAAGGAGGGCCATGCCTTCCTCAGACCTTAGAATGTATAACCTTGGCATGCACTGTTTTTGGTATATTAGCTGGTAGGCATGAAGTAGTTTTCCTTTTTTGTTTTGTTTTTATATCTCTCTCGGGGTAAGTGTCTCCAAATGTTCAGGAAATTTTAGTTCCATGGTGAGAATGGATCCCATTCTTAAGCCAGGGCATGTTTAAATATCAGGAAATATTGTATGCACTGTATTTATCTTTGTTGTTTGCTGAAAGCACTGTTCTCGGCACACAAATTATCCCCAGGAAGGCTTTCTTTTGTCTTTTGTAGTTCATAAGGTATCACACATATTGGTAGCTTACTAAGATGTGCCTGAATGTTCTTTTTGATTACCCCATTGCCCCTGAGCAATATTGGAACTATTTGTGTGCCCTTATTCCACATAATTTTCATTTCGGTTTGTATATCTTGCTATTTCATGATTTTGTGTCTCTGAATGCAGGATGCCGTAATTATCAAGTGTAGCTATTTCAATCAGCAATGCTACCTTTGTTCTTTTTTTCTAGTATTACAATATCTGACTTTCTTGCTTTCACTTTCTTGGCAGTTGGTACCAGAGGATCCCATGTGATTAAGACTTCTTTATTCTTTGTGGTTCTCCTGTGTAATCCTCCACCAAGGGTCTTAGTCTCTAGATTTGACAATAATCTTTTTCAAGATTATTTTGTTCTGTCCCATGTACTCTCTCTCTCTCTCTCTCTCTCTCCCGCACCATGGCTGGTCCCAAATCCATTAGATTTAAATTAACTATCAAATTTAAACTACTTAAACATGTCATATATAAGCTTGCTCTCCTATTACTGCTTCTCTTAGACAATGTGCACCCTAACCCATGCCCCATCTCCTTGCCCAGTTCCAGCTGTGGGTGGGAGAGTGGCCTTCTTCTAGCCTCTGTGAACATTTGTAGCTTACTCAAGAAGCATGTCTTGTTGCAAGCCTGGATCTCTTTGCACAAGCCTGATGTCTTGGAAATGGTGGAAACCTGTCTGTCCTCAGAAAACCCAGACTCTGCTGTTGCACTGAATGGCTACTCTATCTTTAGAGACAGAATGGGTTAAAAGGGGTGGTAGGTGCACCTTCTATTGCCACAATTCTTTCCAAGGCCATGTGCTCCAGACCACCGTTCACGTCACAGAGCCCAGTCCCTCACTATCAAACTAGTCGTCTGCAACACTGGGAAACCTCTCATACTGATGGCTGTTTATATCTCTCCTCATAACCAAAAACTGGCTTTCACCTCCATTCTAGAGTATATCTCCAGTTACCCAAGAAGACTGAGATCATTGCCCTTGGTCACTTTAATATGAACTGCCTGGCCCCCTCTGTAGCTCATTATAGGGATGTGGTGTCAGATCTTGATCTAACTCAGGTGGTCTTAACAACCACACAGGTCAATTATAAAATTAGTAACCATACTCCTATGATCTAATCCTCAGATGACATGGTCCTGTCTTACTCATTAACTGACCACACCCCGTACTCTGATGCCAGTCAAACTGTACCAAACACTCCCACCTCCAAGTCTCCTATCAGCATATTCTCAAGAAAGGGTCCCTTAGTCAGTTCAGGAGTTATCTCCAAACAATTGACTGGATACCCCTTGACTCCTTTCACAACACTGATGATGTCCTTGCATTCTTTATCTCCTCCTTCAATGAGATGTGTGATATATATTCACTGCTGATGCCAAATGGAATGTTTAAGGCCATGAAACTCTATGAATCAACCAGGCCCTTTTTGAGCTCATGAGCACTTGGGATAACCTCTGACACAAAGCTCTTGAGTTGGGTCTCCCTCAGACAGACAACAATACAGGGCTGCAAGAAACCAATGCACTTAGCAAACTCATTGTGCCAAGGCAGCCTACTTTCACTCCTGCCTCATGTACACCTGGGGTCAAGGGAGAATGTTTTCGGACAACATAAAGGAACTGAACGGTAAATTCATCTCTCACCATCCTTCCCTACTTAATATAAAAGGAGTCCCTAACCAAGACTCACTGCTCATTGCTAACACTTTCAATTCTGATTTCTTAGACCTCAGTGGTGTTCTTCCCCCGGACTTCTTCAAAACCTCATCTGGTCTCCCCCTCCCCCCATGGTGTTCCTCCATTTCATTTCATGAGCATCACCCAGATCTAAGCTAAGTCCTACATTACTAAGGTACTTGGTAAATCAAGATACAGCGGTGATTACGTGGACCTTAGACTCCTGTATTTGGCTCTTGATGTTGTCAAATCCCAACCCCTTACTAAAATTATAAATCTGTCCCTCTGCCTTGGCCATTTCCTTGCACAATGGAAATGGCTGTGGTTACATTAATACTCATCAGTGGGGACAGAACCTCCCATAACAATTATCACCCAATCTCCATCCTCCACACCTCCAAAGCTCTTGACAAAATAGTCTCATATCAGCTCTCTGAGTACCTGTCTAGTCACAACCTACTATGCCATCAGCAACATGGTTTCTGGAAGGGCCACAGCCCAACCACTGCTCTCCTGGAGGATACAGACTTCATCCATAAAGCATTTGACCATGGGCATTTAGCTGGGTCTGTTTATGCAAACCTAACTAGAGCGTTTGTCATGGTTAACCATTCCCTCCTTGTTGAATCCCAATGCTAATTCATGGTTTGCAAACTATCTTAGTCAAAGGTCACAACAGGTAAAAATCAATAATACTCTCTCCATTAGCTTATCTGTTCTGTCTAGGGTCCCTCAGGGATCGATTCTTGTCCTGCTGCTATTTAGCCTATTTCTTAACACTCACCCATAGCCTGTATGAGGCATGTACTGTTATATGCAGATAATGCAGTAATATTCTGGAGTCATCCTGACCTCACACCCCTGCAAAATGACCTGCAATGGTTCTTCTCTGAAGAATCCTGGTTTGCCAAACATAAATTCATCCTTAATTACAAAGAAAACTAAAGTTATATAGTATATGGTTAGAGTTTATTATGTATGGAATTTGGTGGCTGCTCAATAATTGCTGTGCACATTTTAAAAGTTGTTGTCCACATTCTAAAAGTTATTGTGCGCATTATCTACTCAATATTCATAACCTCCTCATCAATATTCATGACCCCGTCCACCACCTGCCACCTCATTGCTCCCAAAAGACCTCGCCACACAAAAATAAAAACAAACATGTTGGTCTTAACCTCACTAGTGAACAGTGTAAGAGCCATAGTAGTGCTATGTCCAGGCCTAAAACCATGCTGGATAGGAGTCTGAAGATTGAACTCAGTTAGAAGATGGGAGATCTGACCATGGATTAACTTTTCTAGCAGTTTGCTAAGGGTGGGCAGTATAGCAATGGGCCTATAGTTTGTTAATATCTTAAGGTCACCTTTTTTCAAAATGGGAATAATCCTGGCTGATTTCCATACAACAGGAACAGTAGAGGTGGAAATGAAGAGGTTGAATAGTCTAGTTACAAGGGTTACTAAGAGGGAGGCCAACAGATGAAGGATCCTAGGCTCAAGACCATCAGGACCTGCATTTCCATGGATGGAAATTAAACTGAGTAGCTTTAGGACTTCTGATATTGTTACTGGGACAAGCATCAGAGGTGCTGGGAGCATCAGAGGTATCCTGGAATGATGTCTGTGAGCCATGAGGACAGGCCTGAGGGATGTTGCGAAACTTTGTGAAGAGAGAGTTAAAGGCTTCAGCAATAGTAGAGGGGTGTTACAGTTGACATCATTGACCATCATTTCTCCTGGAGTCTGCAGCCTGTCATTCCCTAGGATTTCAATAATTTGGGACCAATATCACTTCAGATTGGATGTAGAGGAGTGAAGTAGTTCATGGTAGTGGATATTTTTGGCCAACCACAACTCCTTCTTGCAGGTATTCCTCAGGATGTGATATTCCTCATAATCAGAGGGCAGAGCAGTGGATTTGCATTTCACCCATAACTTATCCCTTAGTTTTAGGTTTTGGAGTAGAGGGCACCTAAGCCACTTAGTGGGGTTGTCCTTAACCCTATGGGTAGTCTGTAGTGAGAGTAAGGAGTTGGTGAAATATTAAGTAGCTGTGTTGACATCAGCAGTGGTGAAAATAGGGGACCAGTCAACAAGACTGAGGTCTTGAAAAAGGGTGAATGTGTCCAGGAGGGTGAAGTTTGAGAAGGATAGTACTTTAGGGGGGTACGATGAGGGAGAGGTATCCCACACACAGTATATGGGACAGTGGTCATTTATAGAGTCAGCTAGGACACCAGTTGAGTTGATCCAGTCCATCCTGTTGGTAAGTATCCAGTCTATGAGCATGCAGCTTGAACCATTGGGAGAAATCCTAGTGGACAGGGTTCGACCTTAACATTGTTTTACTAGCCCTGAACCTAGTGCAGATTGGCCAGGGCTAGTGCAGCTAACCCTCTACTTTCCGTTTTGACTAGTGCAGGTTTTTCATGGTTGTTACTGAAGTTGAAAAAATATCCCTACTTTAGCAGGCTGTAGTCCTTTTGCTAATCTCCCTCAGTGTTCCAGGTGGGCTGGTGTGATTAACAGCTCATTAAGAACTGCCATTATCTGGCAGTTCAAGAGATGGATCCAACAAAAGACTCAGTGTGAGTCATTATCACTCAATTGTTAGGACATTCAGCTAGTGTGCATGCTGTGATCAAGGGTGGAGTGTTAAGTCACTAGCTTCCAGTTTGCTGAACCTTTGATTTTTCCCACAATATTAAGACCAGTATGCCTCATTTCCCAACCTTCTGAGTGTCTGTATCCAACTCTGCAATGACAGAATGCTATCATGTATACACGGTTTGCCCAGCCAGGTGGTCTGTCCACTCTATACTTTTTCTTGACACCACTGCAGGCTAGACTCTGAAGTGGCCATCCATAGACCCATAGCTGCCATTGCTGACTGGTGTATGGTTCACAGCTCCACTTAATGGAGCACACCAGTCAATGCCATCAATGCAGTACCACCCAGCATGTCATTTCATCCTAAAAACAATGCTTTGGAGCATGTATGGTAGAAAGCAAAACCGTAGTAAAATATATAATTTGAAAGGCTAAAAAAGGTATTCCTGGTATGCACAGATCATCCTCTATAGAAAGAGAGATAGTACAACATCATTCCTGTATACTGCTCCCCTTTGACTGATGAAAGGACACCGTTATGAAAAATCTGTTTTTTATTAAGGCAGAGCATGTTAAATCAATATTTTTGTGCCTGGTATATATAAACAGATATGTCAAAGTTTCTTACATCCTAAGCCCCCCTGTGTTTGTTTAAGTCTGTCCAACGAAATCCTAGACCTTCCCCTGGCTCACTTCGCAGTGTAAGAAAACTTCCAGAAGTGCAGTTCTGGTTCATCACAAGGTGGGGGATGACAGTGTCTTTCTCTGTCTGATTCTATACATTGTCCTGCAGGTCAGGGTGGAACTATGGTGACGTGCATGATGATGCTGGCTATTGTGTGTGCAGAGCTAGAACTGCCTGATTGAACATTTGCTATTATGGTATTCTCTGGTTTGGCGGGGAGGGGGTGAAGAAAGAGGAAGCAAGGGGCACATGGTAAACAAACAATGGGGGAACACACTGAGTGTGACTGGACTGCAGTCTTTTTTTTTTTGTTGCTGGGGCAGGAAGCAATGTGGGAGCAGGATAAATATGCAATAATTAGAGTATTTCTTGGCTTGCTTTTTTCCTGTATAACCAATCAAAATTTACCATTATTATTGTGGGCTAGTGCAACCATCTGTGGGCTAGTGCAATTTTTAATCAACTTGTCCGGCTGGCTAGTGCAAAAAAAAAGTTAAGGTTGACCCCTGCTAGTGGAGATATAATAATCTGAGTTAAGTTGGCCTTACTGATGGCTGATGCTACGTGAGAGGCATTCAGGCCAAGCCAGTCCATGCTGAAATCCTCTAGACAGATGATGTCATTTTTTGAGGATACAGTTGGTATTAGTTCAACGAGCTGTTAAAGACCAAGTTTGCTGTTCCTTGGTGGTATGTATAAAGTCCTATTAGAAATGGGATTTCAGGATGCCTCCACACCTATCAGTGTATCATTTCTATGTTGGGTTACCCGAAAGCACCAGCACATATACAAATCAAAATAAAGATGGGTAAACTCCACTGCATCAGTTTCAATTATTTATTACATTGATATCTTCACACAGCTGAATATTGGGCAACAGTTTAATGAGATTACCACATGAAGGCATTTTATAGATGACATACTGCTTATATGGGATGGTGACATGAACAGGCTGTATCAATTTAATGAGTAGTTAAATATGTTTAACACCAATTTAGTTTTTACGATGGTGTGAGACAAAGCAAAGGTTCCTTTTCTGGATTTGGAAATTTATGAAGGCATGGGAGGCCTTCAAACTAGACTGTTCAGAAAAGTTACAGCAAAAAAACACTCTTTTGCATTACACAGGCTATCATGATCCTAAATTAGGGTTGCCACCTGTCAGGTTTTTTTACCTGGTGATCAGGTTTTCAGGGTCCCTATCAGGTAATCCGGTTTTGCTCTGTGCTGGTCAGGTTTTTGAGCCATTTTGAGTGCTCTCATAGTTTTGAACCAGATTTTGTCATATCATTCATTGTTTCAGCTACATTTCCAGGTTACAGACAAGTTCTCTTGTCAATATAGCCCTTTGTTTGTGAAAGCAGTCAGCCTGGGAGGTGTAAAGTATGGCCATTAACACCATTAGCACGCACTTAACCTAATCTTTTCCTCTACCCCTTAAAGTGGCATAGCAGTACAGCTGCCCCCACCTTTTGTAACAGTAACAGAGCCAATTGCCTTCCAGTTTCATTTGCTGGTAAACATTTTCATCTCTAACAGAATTTAGACATTTTTAAATATTTTAAATTATTTTTTTTCCTCAAGAAAATGGTATGGTCACTTCTCTGGCTTTGAACTAGTTCTGTGGACACGAACAGGGAAAGGAACCAGAAAAAGATATAATGTACACATTACAGGAAACAATTTATTATGTATTATTATAGACCATGTATACTGTTGTGTGCTATTTACAGTGTTTCCCTTGTCTCCACCAGATCATATCTGTAAATGATATTTCTTTTATCTCTGCATGTTTATTTGGTAAACCAATGTCAATAAATAAATATATAAGTAAATGGATGACTAGGAAGAACCTAGGAAAGTAATTTTAGCAGGTACAGTACAGCATCTTAACATTTTTGTTGAACTGCTGCTTTAAGTGTTGTCCTTTATTGATATTGCAAATGGCCTTCTAGGAGGAACAATGCATGATGAGTCATGAAAAGGGTTGGGGCTAGGGGTGGAGCTTAGGATCCGGTTTTTGCCCTATCCAAAGGTGGCAACCTTATCCTAAATTGAAGGATAGTATACCTAAATCACAGTTAATAAGGGTAAGAAGGAATTGTAGCGAGGAACTGATATATAAGGAGACAGCGAATGAAATGATACTTAGATTTACAGAACGAGGTTATGGTTTTAGCCAAATTACATGACACAGCACAACACGTAACATCATTATCTAGGGAAGCAGTTTTAAGACCTCAAAGGGAGAAAAAAGATATTTCTAACAGGATTGTCTTTTCCACACCATATAATCATTTTGTCTTGGAAAATTAAGAAAATTATAGATAGTAATTGATATATTTTGCAGACAAGAATGGTTAGAAATGATAGATTTAAAGAAAAAACAATATTTTCTACAGGTAGGAATCTAACACTAACAGATAAATTAGTTCACACACAACATTACAAAGAAACAAATGTTGACAGACAATTGCTGTTGGGCCCACTAGCACAAGGACATGTATCCTGTGGCCACTGCTTTCAATGTAGTAATACAAGCAAAAAAACCTTCTTTGAAGATCCATATACGAACAAGAAATACTGGATTAAACAATGCATTGACTTTAAGAGCCATGTGGTCTACATATTACAATGTCCGTGTGACAAATTATATGTTGGTAAGACTACTCGGGAGCTATGACAGAGAGTCAGTGAACACATGAGTGATATCTGGTTGAAAGTTGAAACTTCTTCAGTGGCATGACACTATTTAGAAGCACGACAGTCAGCCGCAGCATTACGTTTCTGGGGTCTAGAAATTGGTCCCTGTCCCAGACAAGGGTGTAAGTTTCTGGGATACAGTTTTAAAAAAGAGAGAAGTTTTTTGGGATTTTCACCTTGCACTTCCCAAACCCATATGTGGGTTTAAATGATGAGTGTGATTGGGGTTTATTTTTCTAATAATATTGTTTATTTCATTTTATCATGTTATTAACATGAAAATTCTGGTCTCTTCCCTTTCAAAGCTTCCTACCTCATACCTCCTCTTATAGTATGAGAGATCTCATTATTTTTTGGTGGGATTAGAACCTATTATACAGTATAATGAGGAATTTTACCCATATTCATAATGTTATTGGTATACTTGGGTTTTGAACCCCTGCCTAAATGAAAAAAAATATATATAAGGAGTACGAACAGTGGTGGGATTAGAACCCTCATGATAATTAGCTACAATGTTATAGGATGTTCTTGGTAATTAGATACAATGTTATGGTTGAGATCTTAGTTGTAGGAAAAGGTGTAATAAGTCTTCAAAATATAAGTAGCAAATTTATGCAGCATGAAAATAATCACGAACAGCCATTGATGATAATAGTTTTTATTTCTGCTTAAAAAAAGTAGGAATTTATATTCCTTTGGTGGGGGGAGAACCCCTGGTTGTGTGGATCGTTGGCATGGCTTGGTTCCATTTTTTGATCCTTTTTCCAGACATGCCACAAGTTCCTTCTCGATCCACCTCTTTTTTACCAGGAAACACACGGAATCCAATAGGAGCCAATGTGGGACATCACAACAGATGTCACTGTCTGTCCCCCCACAACCACGGTATTTAAACACGGAAGTGAGCGTGTATTCCTCCCCCAGGAAGTGAGGAGGATACTGCATGCTACTTCAGGTACAAATGGACATTTCTTAAAATACATCCTATGAATACCGTTTATTTCTTTAACAAACTTTTAATATATAATTCCTTCTTTGCCTTTAGGCAACCTGCGTTCATACAGAAGTAAGCTCATTTTGAAATATTGAAGGCACATAGCGCTTTGGTACACAGAGAAAGGCCAACAAGGTGAGCAGCATTTTTTTGTTTAAAATTAACTACACAAACAGTAAGTACATATTTTTCTAAACCCCAGTTTGAAATTGATTGTTTTTTAGTTTTAAACTAAAGACAATACATAATCTTTGTTGATGCACTATTCAGATATTTCTTATATTTTCCTTTTCTTCTTTTTTGTGTGTAAATAGGCCATAATAAGCACTACTTCTGTACCAGGTAAAAAGATTACTGGCATTTTTTAAGCTATTAAAAATCAGGTACTTGATATAATGATGCTAGTTGGATTGTTCTGATTCTTTCCATGCACATATTTACCATAATACATAGATACATGTATAGATACATAGACAGTGGTCGGCAGATAAGGGCCTATGGCCCACCCAGTCTGCCCATTTGAGCTTGTAAGTTCAGTTTGTTTTCCAACAAGTCTGTTGCCCCTTACCCCTGACCTCCAGAATTCCTTTATGTCTATCCCATGCATTCTTAAATCCCGTGATTGTTTCAGCCCCCACCACTTCCTCTGGCAGGGTGTTCCACTTGTCCACCACCCGTTCTGTGAAGAAATTCTTGTGGTCTATTTAGAAATCATATCTGGACATTAATAAACTGGGGACAAGTCTGAAAAAGTTTTTCAAAACAGAACATTAATTAAGGTATTAATTTGTATATATTGTGATTGATCAGCTTATTCCTCCTTTGGTGAGAATATATTCAGCTATACAAGAACTGATTGCATATATTTGTAACATTATGTGAATATTTATACGTATATCATTTGTCTTTAAAACAGGAACACAGAGGGGCCTGAGGAAGTGGAATGTACCATGAAACTGTTGCCCAATATTCAGCTGTGTGAAGATATCAATGTAATAAATAATTGAAACGGATGCAGTGGAGTTTACCCATCTTTAGTTTTATTTGCCTCGGTGCTATGTCGACATTAAAAATGTGAAGTTTTTTTGTACCTCCCAATAGTAGGAGAGAATGCAGAATCTTCACAATGAGTAAGTGGTTGTCCTGGTACAAGAGACACATTGAGGTGAGGTTTGTAGTACAACACTAGGCCACCCCCTCTCTTGGATGTAGGGCGATCGACATAAAGCACGTTATACCCTGTGAGAGCACATGCGGTGTTAGGGACTGATGACTTTAGCCATGTTTCACATAAGGCTAGGATATCAGGGTTATTAACTTGTACCCAAGCTTATAGCTCAGAGAAGTTAGCTGTCAAGCTACGGATACTGAGGTGGGCAAAAGATAGTCCTGAAGGTTTGAGCAAGAGAGGCGAGAGGGCAGGAGGATGTTATTTAATGTCTGTGGGGCCAGGGTTTTGTTCAATGTCACCTGAAAGTGAAAGGGATAGAGTAACAATCCAAATTGTGGCACACACAAATGCATGAGAAGCACAGCCAGGGTTGATGATTTTCTTTTGGATCAAGAGCTTAATAATTGAGCCCGTAGATTTGTTGCTGAGGCCCAAAGGAGGAACCTGATCAGAGGATTTCTGCAGTAACATGTCTGAGTATGCGAAGTTGGTATGGGAGGCATCAGTGGAGGTAGGGGAGGTCCCAAAGATTAGTTTCAATGAGTCTAGAGTCAATAAGGAGAGAAAAATGAAGAGGCATTTAATTAGAACCGATATCCTTAAACTTGAGTGGGGAACAGAGAGAGAGAGACAGAGAGAGGTGAGGAGGTGGAGAGAGTGCCCAGAGCGTAAAAGGGCCAGATTGTAAGCATAGAGAATACTGGATGGGCAACTATGCACAACCAGTGTGTTCCGCCACAGAGGAGTTCTGATTCCCTCTGACTTTGAGAGTGAAGCTCGAGAGGTTCATGGGAATCAGAACCCCGAGGTGACAGAACACACATGCTGTGCATAAAGTTGCTCATCCTGTATTTATTATAGTGTATAGTAGTACTATGTGTTTTTTTTCTCTCTTTTTCTTAATGAAACTGACTTGAAAAGTCTCTAGAGGTTCTAGAATACTGTCACCACAGAATTAAATAGAGGAAAGCAACAATGTGCCAGCATTCCAAGTGGTTCTGCTCCAGTAGTGACATCATTACTGCAGCAGAACATAATGATATCACTACTGCAGCAGAACAAGCATATTCTAGGCATAGAATTTCATGCATGACAGCATTCCACTATACACTATAGCATAAGGAGGCAGTATAGCGCAGTGGTCTAAGGCTCTGAGCTGCAAATCTGGTGACATCCAGCAGACCAGACCTGGGTTTGAATCTCATAGCTTCCACTTGCATACTGTGTGACCCTGAGCAAGTCACTTAACTTCCTTGTGCTCCCAGGTCGCTCCTGTTAAAAAAGCTTTCAGCTTAGTGTGCTATTCCTGGTTAAACAACTAAAAAAAATAAGGGAGCACAGCTTACAGCAGGCAATTGAAAGTACATTAAGGCTGAATTAAGAAATGGTGACCTCTAGTGGCCATCAGATATAATCTGCTGATAAGAACTTAGGGATATAGCCTTTTTGTACCTTCTACGCAGCCCATGTGATGAATTGTAGCTATATATTCAACACCAGCTAAGGGTGGGAGAAAATTGGTGGGGGGTGGGGAGCAGCCGTGCAGTAGCTGCAGGGTTGTTGTAACCACATAATCTAGCTATTGCCAGGATCAGCTCAAAGGCTAGGAGAGTTCAGCCCCGTTTGTTTGTAGCTGGTTGGAAAGTGTTCCTGGAAACTCCTGCCTGCAGAACTCCCAATTGAGTGCAGTGCCTGGTAAGCATGCAAGCTGTGGTTTTAAAATAAATGAAGAACTAAGCAAGCCATGGTATTAAGTAAAAATGAACTGCTTTCAGCTTACAAGTAATATTAGGCAGCCTGTTTATCTTTGAAATGGTTTAGGCAGCAGATTCCCCAATCAATTGCAAACTGGAGTTTAAAACAAGGCAAATGAATACAAAATTGGGGGCAACTAGCCCAGGTAAGGCCAGCAGCTGGTGCAAGTCGGTGAGTCGGCGAGCCCAGGTAAGGCCAGCAGCTGGTGCAAGTTGGTGAGTCAGCTGTGGGGCAGCTAGCCCAGGTAAGGCCAGCAGATGGTGCAAGCTGATGACTCAGCTGCTCTGGGGGCGGCTAGCCCAGGTAAGTCCAGCAGCTGGTGTGAGTTGGCTGCTCCAGGGGTGGCTAAACCAGGTAAGGCCAGCAGCTGGTGTGAGTCGGCTGCTCAAGGGGCAGCTAGCCCAGGTAAGGCCAGCAGCTAAGGAGAAAGAAAGAAGGGAGAAGTCACCTCTTTTAAACCACTCATGGGTCAGGGCTTGATCGACCTGTAGTTGTTCCAGTAGCTCCCTGTATTTTCCACTATTATGGGCTTTCCAATTGTTGTTTTTTTCTTTTCTGTTGGTCTTTATCCTTATATTCCTTTTTCTGATTCTTTGCACTTTCTGCTGCTGGCTGTTTCTTATCTACTAGTGGATTAACATCTATTTCTGCTGCCCTCCTTCTGTCCCTCTCAGGGTTAGTGTCTCCAAATGTTTAGGGATTTCAAGTACTGTGATTAGAATGGACCTCATTCTTAAGCCAGGGCATATTCAAAACTCAGGAAATCAGTAATGTATTAGTCTTTGATATTTGCTGACAGCGCTCTTCTCAGCACACGCAACGTCCCCAAGATGGCTTCCTTTTGAAGTTCATAAGATGTCACAAGTATTGGTAGCATATTTAAATGTGCCTGAAAGTTCTTTTTGACTAGTCCCATTTCTCCAAGCACTATTGGAACAATATACTTGTCAATATTTGTGAATATTTGAGATTGTAAGACAACAAGAAGACTGGTGCCCATATCAGATGCCCCCACTACACAGTGGAAGTAACAGAGTTACTAACCTCTAGAAACGTATCCAGTTTTTGTTTGAAAACCTGAAATGTTTCTGCATAAGCCACATCCCCTGGTAGTTCGTTCCACCATCTTACAGTTCTTGATACTAAACTATATTTCCATACCTCAGATCTATAACTGTTTTATTTAATCTGGAGCTTATGCCCTCTCATGTTATATTTATGGTCTTGTACTGGAATCCCAAATCATCCCTTTAATATATCATCCCTAAAGATTTTATACATCAATAAAAGATCTCCTTGTTTTCGTCTTAATTCTACTAACCATGGATTTAGATAATTTAATCTCTCCAAATATGATTTCCCTTTACAATCACCTATCAGTTTCATGTAGGATCTCTGAGTTCTTTCAATGAGCCTTCTGTTTTTCACCAACTAAGGACTCCAGCATGGAGAACCATAATCAAGGATTGGCCTTATATAAATATTGTATATCGGTAACAATACCCCTTCATTTCTAGAAAAAAAAGTCCTTCTAACACTGTTTGTTAAATACATGGCCTTATTGGATACATATTTACAGTGTGATTCAACTTTTAAGTCATCCCTAATATAAATACCCAAATCTTTCTCACACCTTGATTTTTTCAAACTAGTTCCCATTATATCATATTCCTGCTGAATATTTCCTCTCCCCATATGCATTAAGCTGCACTTCTCCAAATTCAACCTCATCCCATTTTTCTCCAAGTCAACTATTGATATAATACCTTGAGCAAATGTTAACCTATTATGAAAAGTATCAACTACTCCTCCAAGTTTACATTGTCTGCAAATTTAATTAGTTTCCACTGTTGATGTTAAGATCACTTATGTATATAATATAAAGTACAGGCCCCAGCACTGACCCCCTGAGGCAGTCCACTCCCAACATCACTCTCCTGTGACATATACCCATGTATACACACCACCTGCTTCCTCGCCATTAACCAGTGCTTGCTCTATCTCATGGTTTGATTAAATCCTAAGTGATGCATTTTCCAAATCAGACTTCTATGGGGCACAGAGTCAAATGTTCTACTAAACTCGAGTAACACCACATGAACAGCCTTACCCCAATGTAAATATTCCTCTACATAGTTGTAAAAACTGACTGGTATTGCAAGCTCTATTCTGCTCGAAACCATGTTGCAGACTGTCCACAACCTTATTCTCCAGCATCCATTTCTTAATTTTATCTACTATCAAGCCCTCAATAATTTTCCCCGCTACAGATGTCAAATTGACAGGCTGGTAGTTCGCTGGATCTGCTTTACTACCTTTCTGATAGGTGGGAACCTCAACCACGCTCCTCAAATCCTTAGGAACATATCCCTCTTTCAAAGACTTCCTACCAATATCAGCTATGATTGGTGCTAACTCCTCCTTTAATTTCTTCAGCAGTTTAGGGGGCAAGTTATCCGGTCCTGCTGATTTGTTAACCTTCAATGTATCTATTTTCTCAAGAACCTTAGAACTAGTAATATAATCTATTGAATCAGATTTTATTCTACCCTCAACATTCTCATCTTGTCTAGAATCTGCCTTATTATAAATTGCACTGAAGAATTTGTTGAATTCTCTGGCCATCTCAGATGGCTTACTATACGTTTCATCATTAATCCTTAAAGGACCAATCACTCTCTCCAGCCCTTTTTTGTTGTTTATATAAGTGACAAAACATTTTTGATCTCCCTTAGTATTTGCCAACCTAAATTCTGTTTGTTTCTTAGTGTTTACTATCTCAGATTTCACTCAGTGCAACATTTTCTTATACAAGCTCCTGTTATTTACTGAAGGATTAGTTTTCATTTTGTTGTAGTACTTTTTCTTGTTACATAGCTTAACAAGCCTTCTGTTTAACCATATTGGTTTCTTATCTCTATTGTTATACCTTTATTTTGGTGGAATATGCCTTTGAATTATCTTTCCTAATTCATTTTTAAATGTATCCCAACACTCCTTGGTTGAAAATCCACTGGTCAATTTTCCCCAATTCAAATTTAACAACTTTTGTTTTATTGTCATATAATTTGCTTTATTATATAATTTCTGCCTAGTTTTGCCTCATATAATCTTAATTTAATTTGAAATTTGATTACATTGTGGTCGCTTGATCTCAGCGGTGGATCAAGTTTCACATTTATAACATCCTCTTTTATATTAGTTACTATCACATCCAAAATATTTCTCCCCCAGTGGGTGTATCTATACATTGTTCGATACCTGATGAATATAATTTCACCTGGATCCTATTTACCGTTGTATTTGTAGGGCTATCTAATCCATTCCAATCAATATCTGGTAAATTCAAGTCTCCTACCAGTATCATATCATTTTGTTCTGCTACTGAGATAACATCCTCTATAAAATATTCAGTTTCATCCGCAGGTGTGTCTGGTGGCCTATAAAAGGCCACCATCTTAAATTTTTGACCATGTTACCCCAGACACTCTACCCAGAGGATCTGTATATTGTCGTAATTAATATCTTGGTGGTCCTGGATGTATTCAATTCTTTGTCTGATAAATATGGCAATACCTCCACCCTTCTTATGATGTCTCTCTTTACTAACCAGATGGGATCCCTGAATGCTCTTGTCCCCACCATGTTTTTGTGACCCTGACTGCATCCAGATTTACTTCATTCATAATAATGTTTAACTACAGCATTTTTTCTTTATTTAAACTTCTTCATTACAAAACATTGCCCTCACTTTATAAACAGTCCTTGGTTTCAACATTTTCTTATTAGTATGCATATTCTGACTTCCCATCTCAAGAGATGTATTCGCCCCCATTCAGTTTAAATGTTTATCTATTTCATTTCTCAGCCTGACTCCCAACACTCTGTTTCCTCTAAAGCTCAGGTGCAAACCATCTTTTCCAAATAAATTGGGTTTTCCTTGAAATACATCCCAATGCCTTAAAAATGTATATTGTATAAGGAGCTGTATGCTAGAGATAGACTACATCTCAATTTGAATGGGAGGGGAATCCTTAAGTTGAAAATAGAGGAGTTCATTGGTGAAAAGTGGGGTTTAAACTTGTGAAGGGGGGTGGGATGGGAGAAAAGGCTGTCAAGGGGGTGCCGATAAAGGAGGGACTCTGTCTCCACCCTCCTGGGGACCAGGAGGATTGCAGGAAAAGGCCAACTGGCAAAGTGCAGACCAGGAGAAAACAGAATCCCCATGGGAACACGAGCAGGGGAAATGGAACTATAGGGAAAGGGTGGAAGGTAGTCCTGCTAAATGCCAGGAGCTTGGGCAATAAAATGCCTGAGCTCCAGGCGATGTTAACTGAGGGAGCAGTGGATGTGGCAGCGGTCACTGAGACTTGGGCCACTGCAAGACATGACTGGGACCTTAGCCTGGAGGGTTACACTATGTTCAGGAAGGACAGGGGGGAGGGAAGGGGAGGAGGGGTAGCAATGATAGTCAAAAACTGCATTGGCATAGAGGGAGTAGAGGAGGCGGAGGGAACCATGGAGGCGATTTGGGTCACCTTGATAACAAGGGGGGGCAAGAGAGTAAAAATAGGAGTGGTGTATAGACCCCCTGCCCTGGCGGAGGAGCTGGAGGACAGTCTGGTGGCAGATGTTAGGAGACACTGCAGACTGGGCAGAGGAACGGTGGTGGTGTTGGGGGACTTAAACATGCCAGGAACAGACTGGGAGACTATGACATCCTCTGTGACAGGGAACAGAGGTTGTTGGATGTCTTTCAAGACGCGTTCCTAACTCAGCAGGTGAGGGAACCGACCAGGGAGGCATGGGTACTGGATGTGGTCCTGGCAGACAGTGACCAGATTGGGGGCCTGGAGGGTAAGGACCCATTGGCGGGAGTGACCATGCCACGGTCTGGTTCTGCCTGGACCTAGGAGGGTGTAGAAGGCTGCACAAAGACGAAGTAACCGACTTCAGGGGCGGATTTTACGGAAATGGGAAGGATCCTAAGGAGCATTTGGATGGGATTGGGTCAGACATGGACGCTGATAGTAGGTGGGAAATCATCAGAGAGGGGTGCAGGATGCTACCAGCACCTGTGCAAGAGTAAGACGAAAATGCGGTAGGGCCCAAAAACCCTGTTGGTGGACCAGGGAGGTCCAGGAGGTGGTGCGGGGAAAGAAAGCAGCGTATAAGAAATTCAAGTGCTCAAGGAGTGAAAGGGATCGAGGGGAGTATGAGCTGATGGCTAGAAGGGCCACTAGAGTGGTGAGGGTGGCTAAGGCAAGGAAGGAGCAAAACCTGGCCAGGGAAATTAGGAGAGGGAAAAAGGGGTTCTTTAGATACATTGGGGAAAGACGAAGGGTGAAGGGGCAGATTAGCAGGATTAAATCAGGGGAGAGATGGGCACAAGACCCGGGAGCAGGCTGAGGTACTAAATGAGTACTTCACCTCAGTTTTCACCAGGGAAAATGGGATGCTGCATCATACATGGGAGGAGACAGAGATAATGAGGAGGGGACCCTTACCGATCGGCAGGTCTGGGAGAGGGGCATCACTGGCAGGTGGGGAGGGCTAAGCAGGTAAAAGAGGTACCAGAAGTGGAAATCACAGCAGAGAGAGTGAGGAAGCCCTCAGCTCCTTAAGACGGAGAAAGCACCGGGGCAGGATAAATTACATCCTAGAGTGCTGAAGGAACTTGCAGATGTCCTGGTGAAACCCCTGGCAGAGCTTTTCACCATCTCTCTGAGGACAGGTGGGTGCCCCAAGACTGGAAGGTGGCGCATGTAGTGCCTATCCACAAGGGGGATCAAGGAGCTGGAGGGAACTACAGGCCTGTCAGCCTGACACGGTGGTGGGCAAGGTGATGGAGGGCATTGTCAAGGAGAGGCTAGGGGGACCTGGATAAGTCAGGGTGCCTGGACGATAGACAGCATGGATTCATCCCGGGAAATCGTGTCAGACAAACCTGGTGAGTTCTATGACTGGGTGACAAGTGCCTTGGACCTGGGTAGACCAGTGGATGTCCTCTTTCTAGACTTCAGCAAGGCATTTGACTCTGTTCCTCACATGGGCCTGTTGGATAAGCTAGGAGAAATGGGCTGGGAAACCAGATGATCAGATGGATAGGCAATTGGCTCCAGGACCGGACCCAGAGGGTCGTGAGTTGGTGGGATAGTCTCATCCCAAGGAGGGTCATTAGTGGGGTCCCAGGGATCAGTCCTTGGGCCCCTTCTGTTCAACGCCGTTCTGACATAAGGACAGGAATCAGGAGTGAGATGAGTCTCTTTGCAGATGACTCGAAACTGGGGGCGGTGGTGGATGGGGAGGAGGGGAGGGTGGCCCTGCAGGGGGACCTGGAGGCTCTGGAAAGATGGTCTAGAAAGTGGAAGCTGAGGTTCAATGCAGGGAAATGCAAGGTACTCCACCTGGGGGCCAGAAACCCAGGCCAAGTGTACACCCTGGGGAAATACTACAAGTCTCAATGGCTGAGAGAGACCTGGGGGTGGTGGTGGATGTCAAGATGAACAACTCTGAGACTTGTAGGAGGGCAGCAGCCAAGGCCAACAGGATGCTGGGATGCATCGCTAGGGGGATCACCTCCAGAAGGAGGAAGTGATACTCCTCTGTATAACTGCTTGGTGAGGCGCACCTGGAGTACTGCGTGCAGTTTTGGAGGCCACACTTAAAGAGGGACATTAACCTCCTGGAGAGGGTCCAGAGGAGGGCAACCAAAATGATTTGGGGCTTGGGGGACAGGACCTATGAGGAGAGGCTCGAAGAGCTAAATATGTACACATTGGA
Source organism: Neoceratodus forsteri (assembly GCA_016271365.2). Taxonomy (NCBI): domain Eukaryota; kingdom Metazoa; phylum Chordata; order Ceratodontiformes; family Ceratodontidae; genus Neoceratodus; species Neoceratodus forsteri. The sequence continues at coordinate 494,487,417 of CM057457.1, forward strand.
AGAGAGAAGGGACCGGGGGGACATGATAGAGGTCTTCAGGTACATGAAGAGGGTAAATAGGGGAGGAACAGTCAGGGTGCTTCGAAGGAAGGAGGAAGGGCCACTAGAGGGCATGGGTGGAAGCTGGGGGGAAGATTCAGGGAGAAAGGAGGAGGTGCTACTCACTGAGAGGGTGGTGGAGCCATGGAATGCACTACCTAGGGGGCTGGTGGAGGCAGAGACAGTGGAGGGGTTCAAGAGGGGGTGGGACAGGTACAGGGGAAGGGTTCAGGAAGCAAAATCCAATGCAGCAAGAATATCCGGAACTGGGAAGGGAGAAGCCAGAGAAGGCGAGGGGGACAGCAAGGTCAGCACCCAGGGTGGGGGCTGACTAAACGAGCAGACACGAAAGACCGTTAGGCCTATTCTGCTGGCATTTTAGTATGTTAGTATGTTAGTATGTTTTCCTGTGTCCATCTTCGTAACCAGGTATTCGTCAAACAGATTGATTTATTTTATAGAAAGAAGCTCTTGGTTCAGGCCATAGCTCTAATATAATAGTCTCACTTCCTTTCTGTTTGAGTTTGTAAGCTATTTAAACCCTTGTTGTTTATAGAGTAAGTTTCTTGTTTCTAGGTCATTAATCCCAATATGAAGTACTGCTAATGGATTGTCCTCTGCTTCTTTAAATATAATATCTGTCATAGCAGTTCAATCCTGCACCCTTGCCCCAGAGAAACTACTAACCATTCTATTAGTTTTATCTTCTTTAAAGATATACTAGTCTGTATACTTTATCACTGAATCACCCATAGCAATAAGCTGTCTTTTGTCATTTTTTCTACCTGCTGCAATTAAATTCTCATCTGTCTCCATCACTGCCTCCTCCACCTGGGGCAAATCTTACTGGGGTAAATCACTGAAATGGTTCCTTAAAGGAATACAAGTATCACCATCTCTCCACCTGTTGGCAAACTTGTTTGCATCCCTTGTCAAAGCACTCCTACCCTTTTTTACTGATGTCACAGTACACCAATCATTATTACTGTCTGCCTCATTATTGATCTCATTCAACTTCTCTTTTGCACTGCCATCCCCTTCTCCAGCACCATGATTGTTTGTTGGCTCCTTATTTAAACTTGATAAAACTTTCATTTTAGATGTCATGCCTGCCTGATTATTTTCTAGAATTTCTAGCCTGGAGGTAACTTCCTGGACCATACTTAATATATCTTGATTTTGCACACTTTTATCACAGGTAAAATTGTCATAGCTTGTTCCTTCATCCACTATCTTGAACATGTTACAACATCTACACTTTATACACAAGTTCTCATCCTGAGTCAAACTAGAAGTTTTCTCCATCTTAATAGTCCTTATATGGTTCTCATACACTTATCTCCTCAATTTCTGGACGTCTTATACTTACTAGCTGCCTGTTTTGGCTGCTATTCTTACCTCCTTCTCCCTCATCCATGAACATGCAAACATGTGCGTGTCTCAGCGGCGTCTGTATGCACAACACTATCTAAGATACTTGTTTAAGTGTGATTCCAAGACCTGGAACTTGGTCATGGATCACAGTACCTCCCAACTACTATAAAGCAGCTAAAATTAAAAGTTTTATGTCCTGCCTAGCAAGCATCTCTTAATGTGTAGGTATCTCCACTCTTTACTGTTCAAAAATAGTCAATTTCAACACTTTTATAGTTCAAAATCATGCCAGCTGAACTACACTCCAGCAGTGCATAGAGGGATAACTTCCTGTTTCTTCACCCATGGACCCTTGAGCCCAAATAATGGATACTTTTCTAAAATAATAAGTTAGAAACACAGAGCAAGATGTTATAAGCACAGACCACTGTCACACCACTTTTGGTGGTAACACAGGGATGTCGGCACTATTCAATATATGCGTCCTTATTCCACATCAGTTTGGTTTCTGACTGCATAACTTGGTATTTCGTGATTTTATGTCTCTCTGAAGGCTGGACACTGTAGTCACTAGAGGTGGCTATTTCAATCAGCAATGCTACCTCTGTTCTTTTTTCTTGTATTACAATATCTGGTTTTCTCACTTCCACTTCTTGGCTATTGGCACTGGGTGATCCCATGTGATCATTACTTCTTCATTCTCTGTGATTCCTTGTGGTTCATGTTTCCAGTATTTCTCTGCTACCTGTATGTTATAGTGTTTGCACAGTCTTTCCAGAGTGATATTGCTGATGTTTTGTTAGGTTTTTCTTGTAACCAAAACTCTTGTTACATACAGCACATCTATATGGTCTATCTCGGGGTTAGTGTCTCCAACTGTTTAGTGAATCTGCTGATGTGTTAACAGGCTTCTCTTCTGGACAAATCCCTTGTCACATTCAGTACATTTATATGGTCTCTCTCGGGGTTAGTGTCTCCAACTGTTTAGGGATTTCTAATACCGTGGCAAGAATGGACCCAATTCTTTAGCCAGGGCATATTCAAAACTCAAGAAATTAGTACAGTATTAATCTTTGATGTTTGCTGAGAACGCTCTTCTCAGGACACGCAACGTCCCCAAAATAGCTTCCTTTTGAAGTCCAGTGTGAATTCGCTGATGTTTTGTTAGGCTAGTCTTACAAGAAAAATCTTGTCACATATAGCACAAATATATGGTTTCTCTCCATAGTGAATTCTTTGATGCAATATCAGGTTATGTTTCTCACCAAAGCTCCTGTTGTATTCAGGACATATATATGGTCTTTCACGGGGTTAGTGTCTCCAAATGTTTAGGGATTTCTAATACCGTGGCAAGAATGGACCCCATTCTTTAGCCAGGGCATATTCAAAACTCAAGAAATTAGTACTGTATTAATCTTTGATGTTTGCTGAGAGCGCTCTTCTCAGCACACACAACGTCCCCAAAATAGCTTCCTTTTGAAGTTCATAAGGTGTCACAAGTATTGGTAGCATATTTAAATGTGCCTGAAAGTTCTTTTGATTAGTCCCATTGCTCCAAGCACTACTGGAACAATCTGTGTGTCCTTATTCCACATCAGTTTAGTTTCTGACTGCATATCTTGGTATTTCATGATTTTGTGTCTCTCTGTACGCAGCACACTGTAGTCACTAGGGGTGGCTATTTCAATCAGTAATGCTACCTTTGTTCTCTTTTCTTGTATTACAATATCAGGTTTTCTTGCTTCCACTTTCTTGGCTGTTGGTATTGGGTGATCCCATGTGATCATTACTTCTTCATTCTTTGTGATTCTTTGAGGTTCATGTTTCCAGTGTCTCTCTGCTACCTGTATGTTATAGTGTTTGCACAGTTTCCAGTGGATCAATCTTGCTACATTGTTGTGTCTTCCAGTATACAGGCCTTCTGCCATGAGTACTTCACATCCAGCCACAAGATGTGCAACCGTTTCTAATTCTGTACTACAGAACCTGCACTTGTCTGTTTCTCCTGTTTTTTCAATGGATTTTGTGAACCATCTTGTGCGTAGCCCACTATCTTGGGCTGCCATTATTAGTCTCTCATCTCGTGGCCTAAATTCACCTCTTTTTAACCACTCATGGGTCAGAGCTTGATCGACCTGTGGTTGCTCCAGTAGCTCCCTGTATTTTCCACTATAATTATGGACTTTCCAATTGTTTTTTCTTTTCTGTTGGTCTTTATCCTTATACTCCTTTTTCTGATTCTTTCGTTTTCTGTTGCTGACAATTCCTTATCTACTTTGGATTGACATCAATCTCTGCTACCCTTCTGAAGGCTTCTCCTAATTTGATGAGTGAAGTCATTTTAGGCTTATTTTCTTCATGATGTAAGACCTTGGCTATATTTGGGTCCAAGGATGTCAGTATGTATGTATGCAACCCACTATTGTGGATCTATATGTGTAATCAATCTCAATGAGGCCCATGCCTCCTTCTGCCCTTGGGATGTATAATCTTGGCATGTACTGATTTTTGTATATTAATTGGTGCGCATGAAACATTTTTCTTGTTTTTATATCTAGCTGGTTCAACACTTTCTGTGGCCAGTCTATCACACCAAAGCTGTATGATATCACTGGAAGGGCTAGTTGATTTATAGCTTGCACTTTATTTCGTGTTGTCAAGGCAGTTTACAAAATTAGCTTTAACCTTCTAAAATATTCCTTGCTTACTTTTACTCTCATCTGTTCATGTTGTGCTGTTGCTCCTTCATCTATTCCCAGATATTTATACACTCCCTCTTGCTCAAGTTCTTTTATGTCACAGACCTCCGCCAGATTCAAGTTTTCTTTTCGAGCTAACTTTCCTGCTACAAATGTTGCTTTGGCACATTTGTCTAGGTCAAACGTCATCCGTATGTCATCAGAAAAGGTCTTAACAATTTGTAGTTGTTCTTTCAAATGTTTGTCAGATGAACTGTAAAGTTTTAGGTCATCTACAAATAGAAGGTGAGATGTTAGCTGTTGATTATTTTTGTTTCTGGGATTCAAGCTGTATCCATAGCCTAGGTTGTTGATTAGGTTACTCAAGGGATTGAGGGCAAGGCAAAACAGAATGGTGACAAAGAGTCACCCTGAAATATCCCTCGTTGGATACTTATATTTGGGATGGTGATTTGCCCTTTCTCATGATTTAATTGCAGGGTGGTTTGCCACTTTGTCATTGTTGTTGTGATGAAGTTTATCAGTGTAGGGTGTATCCTGTAGATCCGTAAGCACTCAGTGATCCAGGAGTGTGGGATACTGTCAAATGCTTTTTTGTAGTCGATCCATGCTACACTAAGGTTTTGGCATTTTTGCAGCTCTCCATAATGGCTTTGTTCAACAAGAGATGGTCCTTTGTGCCATATGATTTTCTTTTATTACCTTTTGTTCTATTGCCATGAGTTTATTGCAGTCTAAATGATTGTAGACTCTATCTGCATCGATTCAGTATATAGTTTATATGTTGTTGGTAAACAGGTTATTGGGCGATAGTTCTTGGGGAGACTGGCAGGTTCAGATTTAATAAAGTGTGGTATTCCTGTCGTTAACCATCTAGGTGTTAAGTCAGGGTGTGCGATAAATAGTTTTTTGAGGTAGCTAAATCTGGTGCAAGATGTTAATATCGCTCAACCAGAAGTTGGGTACTGCATCTGGACCTGGGGTTTTCCAGTTGGAGGCCTTCCTTATCTTCATGTCTATCTCCTTAGCTGTTACGTCAGGCCACTTCATATCTCTAGTAGTACCATTTCTAATGCTGTCTTTTATTTCCTGTATCCACTTTGCATCCCTATTATGTTCAACTGGATCTTCATAAATACTTCTCCAGAATTCCTCAATTTCTTTCTTTACTGGTGGAGTTTTTATAATGGCTGTTTTCTTTCCCAGCTCCCTATAGAATTTCTTCGGGTCTTCTCTAAACCATCTATTTTGCATTTTTTCATTATTCCTTTCTACATATCTCCTGAGCTTCTCGGCTTGATGGGCTTTCTATATGGGCTTTCTCCTGAGTGAATTCTCTGATGTACTATCAGGTTATACTTCTGGGCAAAACTCTTGTCACATTCATTACATTTATGTGGTTTCTCTCCAGAGTGAATTTGCTGATGCATTATCAGGTGACTCATCTTGCCAAAACTCTTGTCACATTCTGTACACTGATATGATCTCTCTACATAGTGAATTCGCTGATGTGTTATCAGTGGTCTCTTCTTGCCAAAACTCTTGTCACACTGAGCACATTTATATGGTCTCTCATCCAAGTGAATTTGCTGAAGCCCCATGTAGTTATTCTGTGTTGTAATATACTCATCACATTTATATGGTTTCTTTGGAATTTGTTGCGTTCTAGTTTTATGCTGCACAGTTAAACTCTTTTTGGCACATTTAACTGTATTTGACTTGTTTAAACTCATCTGATATTTAGTACATTTAAACTGCCCCTCTGCTTCATGAATCTGTTGTAGAGGGATGAGATGTAGGTTTTGGAAACTCTTCCTGCACTGAGGATACTGATGGGGTTTCTCTACTGTGTGACTCGGCTGGCAAGTCTCAAGTAATGATTGCTGGCTCCAAGTCTCACTGCACTCAAACTTCCTGCCAACTAAAAACAGATGTTTAATTAGTATTCTCCTACAATAAGGAAACAAATGTGTCATTGTTTTTCCCTAATTGTTTTCAAGAGCTTCATTAACTTTGCTGAGATTTAACCTCAGACATTTGTTTTTCAAACATTCCAATTTTACAATATTTTTGAATAAATTATTCTTTCTGGGATATTTCAATGTATTGTTTTTATTGATATTCAAAGAATGGATTTGACCAGTTCTGGCTTCCCATTGGAAGAAACATGGTCACAAAGGAGTATGTTAACAGGTACTAACAGCATGGCAGGAGGGGTATACAAACAAAAAACAGTAAACAAACAGACAAAAGATGATTTAGCAAATCACCCAGAGCCACACTGAAAATTTCCAGCAGAGAGAAACATTAAATTACATTTTCAAAATACAGATAGAAACCAGAATCAGAGCAAGAATGAGCAAAATATCACCCTGCAGCTACCTTGAGTAAAAAAAGAAAAATCAAATTTTAAATGCAAGCAGTCACCAAAGTCAGACAGAGCATATTACAGTTGCCGCTACCCTTCCCCTGAAAAGGAAAAACAAATCACATTTTGTAATGCAGTTATTCATCAGACAGTCAAAATACAATGCAGCTGCAGCTACCCCAAATAAAAAAAAAATAAAAAAAATCACATTTTTAAAATGGAGACAGCCACCCAAGTCAGACAGAATTAATTTATTTATTTATTGAATTTTGGTAAGCGGGTAAGACCACTGAAACAATTACAGTCCCTTTTGAGGTTTGACCCAGAGCAACAAAAGCAAAAGAATATAATACAACTGCAGCTACCTCATCCCCTGAGTAACAAAACAAAAAACACATTTTTTTAACACAGATAACCCTATATTCTGACTGACTCTGGTGAATATCTGCATTATAAAAGAGTGAGTCATCTAAGTAAAGCACAAAATCACATTTTTATAATGCAGACAGTCACCAGAGCTAGTTGCAGTGCAACTGTATTCTAACTGACTGACTCTGCTGACTGCCTGCATTATAAAAATATGACTCCAGAGGAAAAAAAATCACATTTTTAAAATGCAGACAGTTACCAAAGTCAGAGTGAAAAAAAAATCCTATGTTATTCCTTATTTATTTGAAGTTACTCCATGTGGGATAATCCCCATGAGATACAGTGTCTCATTTTCATGGTGGTCGAAGGGAGGATAGAAGCAGTCCGAAGGTTAACATAGTCCAGGAGAAATAGTTACATATAGGTGAATGTATACAAAGGAAACACAAACAAACTTTAAATGTAAGTACATACAAACTGTAATCAAAACAAGCACACAAAGTGGGTTCACTGATTTATTTTTTATAATACAGTTAACAAGACACTAAACCCAGGTAGTACAACTGCAAATATTCCATCTAATTAAGCATTTATCAGTGCTGAACAGGTTTGCTTGCATGATGGTTACAAGTTACAACGACAGTATCTTTTGGCTATGGACACATCTTTCATACCTCCAGTAGCAACTGTTTTGTGGACTTGGAGTTCCATCAACATGAGTGCTATATGCCACACTATGCAGAGCTAGCCATGTGTGCTGTGCTGACAGGAGCACTGTGCAGCAATTGGTGCACAGCCAGCTTATGGGGATATACTCAGACAATTTGTACACTCTGACCACAGTGTGTGTGGTTTGAATATGGGACCAAGTCAGAACAAGGAAATATGACTATCTATTGTGCTGACACAGGCCCAGACTGAATATGGCCCACAGTAGCCTGATGGGGATAATACAACCCAAACAGGATAGTGCTAGGGCTCTTGTGGGCCATAGTCATCCTTAATATGAAAATGAGAGCACTGGGCTTGCAAAGCTCTATGAGCTACAGTATTTGTACACCCATGATGTGCTCATTAGCATGCATGCACAGCCCTCCATGGGTGCCAGTTCCGTAGCTGTCCTCAATATTAATACAAGGTGTCAGCAGTTATCTGCAGATTGGTGACAGTACACAAGTGGCTCTGCTGGAGAGCCACACAAATGGGTAGGATAAAAAAACAGTAATGTGTATATGTATCTTACTGGGAGTAGGGTGGATAGCGGTAGTGGGTTAACAACAAAAACAGCAGGACTTAAATATTGTTAACTACAGGCAGAGGGAAAGTAGGAGACACTTTGTCTAGGGTGAGGTGATAAATCCATTTTAAAGCTAATGTGCAGTGAAATTTACAGAAATTAAACTCAGCATCATCCATTAAATATTGTTGTAAAACAATGTGTGCCTGGTGCTATATATCAGAAATCCACCATTTCTTACCAGTTTTAATCAATTGTTAGGTGCTCTGCTTAAGCCACACAGGTAGATGCGAAGACTTTCTGTTACACAGAAACATAGAAGTTGATGGCAAATAAGGGCAAGGCCCATCCAGTCTGCCTATTTCTTTTTCTACCTTATGAATGTGCCATCGGCCTTTGCACCGTCAATGGCCTATCTAGTCATGCTCATCTATATTGCCCCCTTAGGCCTATACCATGCCTGTTTGAAGCCCTGCACTGTGTTCATATCCACCACTTCCTGAGGTAGGCGGTTCCATGCATCCATCACCCTTTCTGTGAAAAAGAACTTCCTCACATTACCCCTTAATTAGCCTCCCTCTAATCTCATGCTGTGTCCTTTTGTCCTGCTATTTTTGTTATATTGAAACATGTTAGAATCTTTCACCTTGTTAATGCCCTGAAGGTGTTTGGATGTTTCAATCATATCGCCTCTCTCCCTCCTTTGCTCTAGGGTATACATATTGAGCTCTGTTAATCTGTCCTCACATATTTTCTGATGCAGTTCCTGCACCATTTTGGTTGCCCTTCTCCACACTGCCTCAATTTGGTTTATGTCCTTGTGAAGGTGTGGCCTCCAGTACTGCACACAATACTCCTGATGGGGCCTAACCAGTGTCTTGTAAAGAGGGATTATTACTTCCCTCTTCTGACTTGTGATACCCCTACTAATACACCCCAACATCCCTCTAGCCTTACCTACTGCTTTACTGGTCTGCTTGGATGATTTCAGGTCATTGGTAATGATGACGCCCAAGTCTCTTTCTTCCCTTGTGACTGCCAGCAAATTCCCTCCCACCCTATAGGTGACTTCAGGGTTTCTCTTCCCTATGTGCATAATCTTGCACATCTTGTTGTTAAACCCAGTTGCCACTCTTCCGACCATTTTGCTAGTTAATCCAGATCTCTTTTCATTTTGCCCACCCCATCTGGATCATCTACTCTGTTGCAGAGCTAGGTGTCATCTGCAAACAGACAAACCTTACCCTCCAGTCCATCTGCAATGTCACTGATGAAGATACTGACGAGGACTGGCCCCAGCTGGTATTATCCCTGAGGTACCTTACTTGTGACTTGCATCTCTTCTGACTGTATACTGTTTACCACCACTCTCTGTTTTCTGACCGTCAACCAGTTTGCCACCCAGTTGACCAATGTCTGACCCACCCCGAGCCTACCCAGCTTATAAATCAATCTTCTATGTGGAACAGTATTGAAAGCTTTGCTGAAGTCAAGGTAGGTGACATAAACTGCTCCCCCTTGGTCCATCACTCTGGTTATCCAGTCAAAGAAATCTATGAGATTAGTTTGACGGGACCTTCCTTTTGTACACCCATGCTGCCTTGGATCCTGTGCGCCTATGGATTCCAGGTGTTGCACTATCCTTTCCTTAAGGAGTGCCTCCATAATCTTGAACACTACTGAGGTAAGACTGACTGGTCTGTAATTTCCTGCCTCCTCCCTGCTACCACTCTTGTGTAGTGGGATCACATGAGGCCTTCTCCAGTCTTCTGAGACCTCTCCTGTGCTCAGAGACTCACTAAACAGCTCTGATAATGGCTCTGCTAGTTCTACCCTTAGCTCCTTTAGTATCCTGGGATGAATGCCATCAGATTCCATTGTCTTGTCCACCCTGAGCTTATCGAGCTCTTGTAGGACCCTTTCTTTTGTGAAGGGACTACTGCACACCTCCCTCCCCCGTGTCCATGGTGCTGAGCTGTGGGCCCTGCCCAACCTTCTCTTCAGTAAATACTGAGCAGAAGTATCTATTTAGGATAAATGCTGTTACATTATCCTCCTCCTCCTCACACGCCCCCTTATCCCCTTTGATCTTAGCAGTACCCCCTGTGGACTTTCTCCTTTCACTAATGTATCTATAGAAAGTCTTGTCACCTTCTTTTACTGTTCATGCTAGTGTTTCCTTGGTTTGGGCCTTTGCCAACCTTTCTGCCTTCCCTGCTTCCCTTAGGGAAGCTTGGTATGCCTCTCTATCTTCATTCTGTTTCGTTTCTTTATATTTTCTGAATGCCAGCCTTTTGGCTCCGACCATTTCCACTACTGTTTTTGAGAACCAAAGTGGTTTCCTTCTGCTTTTGCACTTCCTTTTCTCACTAACACAATGGATTGTTGCTTCAAGTATTGCATCTTTAATGCTTGACCACTTTGCCTGTACCCCCTCACCTGTATTTTTTTTTTTTTGCCAGGGCTAGCTTATCTCTGTTGGCCATCCTATCAAAGTCAGCTCCTCTGAAGTCCCATATAATTTTGCCTAGGAATGGGATGATTTAGTTCTAGTGGCCAACTTGAACCATAAAATGTGATGGTCACTGGCCCCCAGGTGACCTTCTACCTGGAGATCTGTGATCCTTTCCCTGTTAGTCAGTACTAGATCTAGGATAGCCCCATCTCTTGTGGATTGCTGTACCAGTTGTTTGAGGCCCTCCCCCTGCAGGGAATCCACCATGTGTCTAGTTCTGGCAGATGTCCCTGCTAGTATTGACCAATCTGTATCTGGCATGTTGAAGTCTCTCATTATCAGAACCTCCCCTTTAGCTGTCATGCTTTGTATATCTTCTAACAGTAATGTGTCTATGTCCTCCCCCTGGTCTGGAGGCCTGTACACAATCCCAGTTCATATGGCTGTCCCATTTCATGTTTACAGGGTGACCCACAGTTCTTCTGGCTCCTTATGTGTATTCTGAATTTCTGTAGCTTTGATATTTTCATTGACATAAAGGGCCACTCCACCCTCCCTTTTTTGCACCTCAGTCTCTTCTGAACAGTACATAGTCAGGTACTGAAGTCTCCCAAGTGTGGTTACTGGTTAACCATGTCTCGCTAATGGCTACTATATCCAGTTTAGCCTACGTCATTATTGCCTGCAGGTCTGGGATCTTGTTTTCCAGACTGTGAGCATTTGTGTACATGATTTTCCATTGGCCAGATTTTGGTGTGTTACTTGTTGGGCAAGGTCCGGCATTTCCCCTGTGCGTAGTATGGGGAGCCGGACCTTTTTTCTTACCTGGTGATGCAAATGAACTACAAACATGCTGAACTCTTGTTTGATCACTAGCTGAGGGGGGAGGGGTGTTCTTCCCATTTGATATATGGGGTGATGTACCCCTCTCCCCATTTGCTAGTTTATATATTCTGCAAAGGTGTCAAACTTCTGCCCCAATGTACTGACTCCCTCCTTAGTCAAATGCAGTCCATCAAATTTAAAAAACTTTCGCTCCCAAAATTGTTGCCAGTTCCCTACAAATTTGTGTCCTTTTTCCTGGCACCAGCCCTTGATCCACATGTTTAGCTCCTCTATCTCCCCATCTCTGACCTTCCGTCCATCTGTCCCCTTCTCCCAGACTGGCAAGATCTCAGAGAAGGAGATGCCGGATGAAATGGATGATAGTTTGTCACCCAGCCTGGTCAGGTGTTCCTTGGTCTTCACAACTGACCAGCTGGCAAGACCGTTAGTCCCTATGTGTACCAGGATGTCAGTGTTTTTTCCTGCTTCCTGAACAATTTAACAACGCAGTCAGTGTCTCGCCACGCTGATGTACCTGGGAGACATCTGACCATTACCCCTGGCTGGAGATACATTATTAACTCCCCGAATCATGGAGATTCCTATGATCAGAAGTTTTTTAGGATTTCTTTTTTGCTTTTTTTTGTTTTGGCTCCTGTTTTGGGTGAGTTTTATTGTGCTAGCTCCTGTGCTGCAGTGTTCTACTATGCAGTGTCCTCTGCCCCTTTGTTTGATTTCGGAGATAGAGGCAGATATCTGTACGTGGAGGTGATATGTTGGAGAGCACCGAGTGATGGGGCACCCAATTTGCCCCTCCTAACCACCTGCCAACCTCCCGGACCAGCTACCCTCTGCAGTCGAGGTGCTTCTGTTGGATGTCGGGAAAATGGCAGGTGGTTCTTATAATATATTTCCTCTTGAATATGCAATTTGAGGTGTGCAATCTCTGCCCATGCTGCCTGGAGCTAAGCCCTTAGATCTCCAATGGCCCAGCATGTAGGACAGTGTCCTAAATCCTGTAAAACTGCCCTTCTGAAAAGTGTTCTGCAGTACCTGCAGTTAATGATATCCATTCCAGATAAGTTGCTGAGTTTATAACCTGGTCAGAGTAATTTGAAGGAAGAAAATGAAAGCAAAAGTTTGATTTTGTGTTTTGTTTATTACTAGTGCCCCCGTAAATGAGGTCACTGTGTGGATACCCCTTAGATCTACCTCTTCCTGCTTTGCTACAGGAAATGTCACAACTGTGCTACCCTATAAAAGGAGTATACTGTGGAGTGGTTGGGATGGGGGTGGATGGTGGGTCCTTCCCCTGCCGAAAAAGAAGCACCACGGACGAAAGAAACAAGGAGGTAAGATCAGAAACAATCAGCTGGCAACAAATGCAGTAGCCCTGAAAGCTTATCCTAATGATAGATAAAACTGTAAAACCTGTAAAGCACCACCTGTAATAATTTCACAGAAGATATACCCTGTAAGAAACCCTTTGCTACAGAGAAAAATAAAGCAGTAACAGAGGATATACCTTGCAAAAGACAATTTGAATCAGAAGATTACAGCAGTAATTTGTAAGCACACACCTGTAGGCACAGTCTGTAATAATACAGCAGAAGGTATACCCAGCAACAACAATTTGAATCAGAGAAAAATAAAGCAATAAAATGTTATCAACAAACAGTGACAGTACCTGTGAGTACAAAATAAAAATAACAACACACAGTAAATCTGCCTAGCCAAAAGAAGCCTTAATCCTTATCCTTGCTCTGGTAAGGTTTGTTGCTCTATCCTTTCAAGCAACCTAGAAGAAAAGAGCTCAGATGAAACTAGGTGCCTTGGCCAGCAAACCTAGTCTTCCACCTATGATAATCAGCATTTTATTTGTTTTGTATTTATTATATATTGGATTACAATACCTGAGTATCTGAGTGACCAGTGAGGAGAGACCAAGGCAGATTTTTTTTTGCCAGTAGACAAGTCTGAAATTTGACCCTACCCTTAATGTGCAGCCAGCTAATCTGTGCATACAAGTCACAGGTATGGGTGACTCTATGGGCCCCAGTAATCAGCCTGCAGGACTTATTGCATGCTGTATTAACTCTTTTGAGAGCAGTATCAGTAGCAGCCCCATAAATGACTAATCTGTAGTCGATTATGGATAGTACTGAGCTGCTGATAGCTAAATAGAGGGTATCAGGGGTCATACAGTGCCTGCGCCTGTAAAGAAGCCCAGTCCTGGTATTTGCTGCCATAGTGACATGATCTACATGGGCAGTGTAAGATAAGGAGCTGTCTAGGGTTATCCCTAGATATTTAAAGGACAAGATAGCACAGTGGTTTAAGGCTTTGAGCTGCAAATCTGGTGACATCCAGCAGACCACACCTGGGTTTGAATCCCACAGCTTCCACTTGCATACTATGTGACCCTGAGCAAGTCACTTAACTACCCTGTGCTCCCAGATTGCTCCTGTAAAAAAAGCTCTCAGCTTAGTGTGCTACTCCTGGTTAAACCACTAAAAAAAAAAATGGTGGTGAGCAATGGCTGTTTAGAATAGTTAGCTGGTATGTTCTGAGTTTTTTTTTTGTGGGCTTGAGAAATGCATAGCTTTCATTTTTCTTTTGTAATTTATGAGGAGTTTATGCTTGGTAAACCAGGCCTCAACAGCTGAGAGTGGAGCTGGAGTTGCTTTTCAAGGTGGAGAAGGTCAGGTTGACTGGTGAAGATTACAGCATCATCTGCATAGAGTATTACGTTATTGGGGCTGACTAGGTTGAGGATGTTAAGGAAAAGACTAAAAAGTAGTGGGCCCAGGATCAACCCTTGCAGGACCACAGAATGCACTTTTCGGCTATTAGAGAGAATATCACTTATTTTAACCTGGGATCTGCAGCCAAGGTAGCTTTTGAACCAACCAACCAACCATATTTTGTGAGAGACCTGAGAAGAGGAGCGAGTCTAGGAGAAAGGTGTGGTTGGCCATGTCAAACAGTCTAGTGAGGTAGATGTACCTCGCCCCCACCAAGTGACCCTAGTCGAGTCCATTATGTATGTAGCCAGTGTACTCAAGTGATGCTGATGTGGTACTGTATGCTTTGTGAAGTTCATGCTGTTGCAGGCATTGGATTTGGCATTTCTCAAGATACTCAGTTAGATGGTCTGAGATGATGCACTCCAGGGCCTTCAAGGTGGAGGAAGACTGATTTTGGGTGATAATTCGAGTGCTGTGCTTGATCACCGCTGTTGTGATGGGTGTTACCACATCAGCTTTCCACTGGGGCACCCCACTGGTCACATCGTCCCACTCAGAGTATGATGCATACCCTCTGTTTCCTGTTGGATAGCCGCGCAGCTAACCAACGGGATAGGGTTTCATGAATCCCATGTTCTATTAAGACATCAACCAGCTCCCCGTGTGGGACTTTGTCGAATGCCTTAGAAAACTTAAATAAAAATGACAACCTTGCTATAAAAATCCAAGAGATTGGTTTGGCATGATCTTCCCTTGGTAAACCCATGTTGTGATTGGTCAGTGTCCCCTGTCTGGTGTAGAAGTTCTGTGATATGGTCTTTGATGAGTCCTTCCAAGATTTTCCCTAGCACAGCTGTTAGGCTGATTGATGAATTTCTGGAAGAGAAACATTAATGGTCCTGCCAGTACCTCTGCCAGCTCTTTAATGACTCTGGGGTGCAAGTCCATCTGGTCCCTGCACCTTATTTTGGTCTAACTTCTGGAGCCTTTATCTGATGTCTGTTGCTTCCCACACCAGCCTATGCTCTGCACCGTAGCCTAAATGGTCCTTGGTACCCAATGTTTTATTGCTATAAACGGAGATAAACCAGCTGTTACAATGCTCAGCCATTACACAGTTATTGGTGATTAAAGTCCTGTTGGCGTTTTTCAATGGGCCAGTTATTTTACTGCCTCCCCTTTTGTTGTTTGTGTAGGAGTAAAAAGATTTATAATTATATTTTACTTTGCTAGCCAATCTAAGCTCGTTTTTTTCTGGCCTGATTTATATTCCTTTTTGTTGCCTTTAAGGCTTCTTTGTAAGCTTTCCTGCTTGCCTGCTGGCCACTTCTCTTAGCCCTAGTATAGGCCTTACTTTTCTTTTTGATGGATTTCTTAACCCTTGGTGGAAGCCATGGTGGTAAGATGTTTTTCACACCATTGTATTTTCTCCTAGACTGTATATAACTTTGCACGAAGTTGGAATTGTTGTTAAAACTTCTCACATATGTTGCAGTGGCTGTTTACCGAAATCTGCCTCCCATCCCCACTCAGCCAGACCCCTTCTCACACTATGGAAGTCTGCCTTCCCATCGTTGTAGAGTACAGTGTCAATTGTGGTCTTTCCCAGGCTTCCCTTGTAGCAAAATCCCACCACAGAATGATCACTTGAGCCTAAAGGTGCTAAAACTCTGCAATCCTGACTGCTATTTGTCATATTGCTCAGAACTAAGACTAATACATGCTCCCCCCCCAGTGTTCTCTGCCACAAACTGTCCCATACCAGCCAGGATAAATGCTTCAAAGAAGCTCAAGTCAGTTTAAGTTTTTGGTTCCAAGTGGCCCATTTTATCCCTGGGACATTGAAGTTGTCTATCATTATAACATTCTCTACTGAAGGTACTTTGTTAATTTTTTTTTTCTTGCTCTGTACCTGTCACAAGAAACTGAAAAACAATCAGTTGTTTGATTGTGGCTTTGTCGTGTTCAGTACTAGTAATGCACAAAAATAGCTGAAATTCATCATTTTACCCTGTGCAGGCTCTATAACTTTCTGTTGTGGTAAAAGGCACAAGAAGATAGTCACATAACTGAGATTGGAAAATATTCTTTTTTTTTCTTGCTTCAGAATCAGTTGTGTGACTGTAGTTTTGCCATGTTTAGTGCCAGTAATGCCCACCGAATACTGTCATTGTCCAGCTGAGGCAGTGCACCAATGTTCATTGCAGAAAAGTGGCAATAAGCAGCAAGTATGCAATTCTCAGAGGTTCCCAAACAATCCACCATACAGTCCACTGCGTCCGTGGACATTTGTTCCTCCCTGTCAAACTTCTGGCAGAGAGCTCTAATATCAGGTTCTGACAGTCTGACCCAGTCATTCTGGGGAACAGGCCTCCGGGAGACAGCATCAGCATCTATGTGGTTCAGGCCTGCTCTGTATTCAACTGCATAGTCATAGGTAGATAAGGCAGAGAGCCACCGATGGTCAGTGGCATCCGACTTAGCTGAAGTCTGCACATAGGTCAAAGGATTATTGTCAGTCTTTACTAGTATCTTAGCCCCATACAAGTACTCATGGAATTGATCAACAATGGCCCACTTCAAAGCTAGGAACTCTAACTTGTGTACAGGATAGTTCTTTTGGAAGGGTCAGGCTTCTGCTGGCAAGGCCACTGGTCTCAGAGCCATTCTCGTGCTCTTGGTACAACACAGCCCCAACCCTTGCAAGCTAGCATCAGTGCAGGACATAAGGTTTTGTTGGATCAGCATAGGCCAACACTGGAGCGTGGGTAAGTTGATATATGATCTCATGAAAAACAGTCTCACAATCAGGAGTCAAGCGGGCTAAATACTTCACTTATCGAAAATACACTCTTTCAGTCTGGGGACGCTGACTTTTTGTATTTTTTGCGGGTTGGGGGATACCCTTGAGTGAGGTTAAGTAAAGGGCGGATCACTCTTGAATAGTCCTTGACGAAACACCGATAATAACTACAGAATCCCAGGAATCTTTGCAGTTCTTTTAGATTTTTGGGCTGTGGCCAGGTGGCCTCGACTTTACTTGGGTCGGTCTCTATTCCCTCGGTGGATACTATGTGTCCCACATACTTTACTGATGTTTGAAAGAATTGACACTTATCAATGGTCAGTTTAAGGCCAAAGTCTTCCAGTCGGTCCAACACCTTCAATAATCTGCTCTCATGTTCCTCCAGTGAGCTGCCCAACACAATAACATCATCTAGGTATTCCAGGCACTCTAATAAGTTCATGTCCCCCACTGCACGCTCCATCAGTCACTGAAAGGTGGCTGGGGTACCTGAAATCCCTTGAGGCATCCTCATGAATTCATAGAAGCCAAGTGGACAGATAAAGGCTGTCTTCTCACTGTCTTCTGGGGCCATCGGGATCTGGTAGTACCCACAGCGAAGATCCAGCACAGAGAACCACTTAATACCGTTCAGGCAGTCCAAAGCATCCTGAATGCGGGGCATTGTATACTGATCAGGGATAGTCCTCCGGTTTAAAGTGCGATAATCCACACACATCCTTACTGTCCCATTCTTTTTTCTCACTACCACAATGGGGGAAGCATAGGGGCTTCTGGATTCTTGTATTACACCAGCAGCTAGCATCTCTTGCAGATGCCATCTCACATCATCTATGTCAGCAGGGGCCAGGCGTCGAGACCTCTCACGAAATGGCCTTTCATCATGCAGCCAGATGTGGTGCTCAGCTCCTTGCACACATCCTACATCCCATTCTTTTAAGGAAAACACCTGGTCACTCTGGGCAAGCTTCTCACTGATCCTCACTTTCCATTCAGCTGGCAATGGGGAGTCACTGAAATCAAACAAGTCAGGCGTTACTCTGTCATTCTTCCCCGAACTCTTGCTACTGGGTAGCACTGCAGTGTCTGCACAATGCACATTAGCCAGGGTGCAACCTCTATTTACTCGAATCTCTCTGTCAGAAACATTATGAACTTGAACCATTACCATTCTGGCATAAGCATGGGCTCTAGCAGGCAAAATACTAGGCTTGACCAGCAGTCCCTCCGGCAATTTCCCATCACCTGGTGCATCCAACATGAGGATTTTATTCTTGACATCCTTTCTAACATACTAACATACTATTTGCCAGCAGATTAGGCCTTACGGTCTATCGAGTCTGCTCGAACCTTAGATCCTTAGTTGGGTGCCGAGACCCTCCCATCCCTTGTGCTCCAGAAACCCATATCATCCATCCCCACCCCCCTGGGACAGGCCATCATCTGATACATCTACTTTCTGTGTCTGTCCCACCCTCTCTTGAAGCCCTCCACTGTGGATCTCTGAACCAGCTCACCAGGCAGTGCATTCCAGGGTCCACCACCCTCTCAGTGAAAAACCTCCTCCTCTTTTCCCCCCTCACCTTTCCACCTTCCAACTTCAAACCATGCCCTCTGGTGATACCTCCCTGCTTTAGTCTAAAGATCCCCTCCATGTTTACCCTATTTATTCCCTTGAGGTACTTGAAGACCTCAATCATGTCCCCCCTGTCTCTCCTCTCCTCCAATGAAAACAGGCAGAGCTCCTTAAGTCTGTCTTCATACGTCAAATCCCCTAGCCCTCGTATTATCTTTGTTGCCCTCCTCTGTACCTTCTCCAGGAGCTGTATGTCCCTCTTCAAGTGTGGTCTCCAGTACTGTACACAGTACTCAAGGTGTGGTCTAACCAGTCCATTGTACAGCGGCAGAATCACTTCCTTGCTCCTAGAGGTGATCCCCCTTACGATGCATCCCAACATCCTGTTTGCCTTGCTAGCCGCTCTCCTGCACTGCTCAGAGTTATTCCTACATGCATCCACCATGACCCCTAGGTCTTTTTCCCCTATTGAGGCCTCCAGCGCCTTCCCTACCAGGGTGTACCTGTGTTTAGGGTTTCCCCGACCAAGATGCAACACCTTGCACTTGGTGATATTGAAATTTAATTTCCATGTGTGAGCCCAGCTTTCCAGGGTGTCCAGGTCCCCTTGCAGGGCCAAACTCCCTCTTCCCTCAACTACTGCTCCCATCTTGGAGTCATCCGTGAAGAGACTCATTTCACACCCTATACCCTCCCTGATGTCCGATATGTATGCATTAAACAGGATCGGACCCAGGACCGAGCCCTCGGTACCCCACACCAACCTCTCTAGGGTTCGAGAGCTCCCCACAGACCACTACTCTCTGAGTGCGTCCAGCTAGCCAGTTTTCAATCCATCTGACCATCAAAGGGCCTACTCCTAACCCCATCAGTTTCTCCACCAGACCATTGTGGGGGACAGAGTCAAATGCCTTGCTGAAGTCCAAGAATAATACATCCACAGGCTTACCCCTGTCCAGTTCTGATGTTACCCATTCATAGAACTCCACAAGGTTGGTTTGACATGATCTACCTGGCACAAACCCATGTTGCCGACTATCCAGACCTCCCACCTTCTCCAAGTACACCCCCAATCGTTCCTTTAGTATACTCTCCATTAATTTTCCCACCACCAAGGTCAAACTGATGGGTCTATATTTACCTGATACTTCCCTCGACCCCCTTTTATGGATTGGTACCACATGTGCCTCTCGCCAATCCCTAGGTACCCTCCTTATCTCAAGTGACCTGCTGAAAAGCTCCGCCAGGGGTGCAGCCAGTATGTCCGCCAATTCCCATAGTACTCTCGGATGAATGCCATCCGGCTCAGGAGATTTGTCTTTCTTTAGGGCCTTGAGGGATAACCACACCCTTTTGGCGGAGATAGCATCATCCGTCCCCTCCATCTTACTGGCCTTTTTATCCTTACCCAGATGTGACACCCCTGGGGTACCTCTCCCTCCCTCTTGCTCCATTCCTGTTGCTCCCCTGATCCCACTTACTGATGTTTTTATCCCCTTCGTGCCTTGCTTTGTAGATATCCCATCCCCCTCCCTAGTGAATACAGAGGCAAAGTACTCGTTAAATACCTCTGCCTGGTCCCTCGCCTCTTCCACCCACCCTCCTTCTGATCTCAATCTGCTGAGATGGCCCTTAGTTTTTCTCCACTCCCCAATGTACTGGAAGAACCCTTTCCCTCCATGTATCCCTGTGCCAGCCGCTGCTCTTTACTGGACTTTGCTCCCCTCACCATACGGGTGACTTTTCTAGATGCAAGCTGGTACATTTCCTTATCCTATCCCTCTTGTTGTTTTATATTTTTGTGGGCCTCTTCTTTCTCTGACTGCTACCTGTACCTCACTGGACCACCAGCATGGTTTATGTGACCTTGCTCCCTTATGTTTCAACTTAGCACAGATCCTGACTGCCTTATGAAGTCCCGTTTATGACCTCCCATCTCCTTTCCACATTGTCATTGAGGTAATCCCTTCAAGTGATCCTTGAGAATTTCCCATGCCCATAAAGTCTGCCCCCTGAAGTCCACTGCCAGTGTCCTAGATCTCACCCCCATGCTTATTTCAAACCAGACAGTATTGTTGGTCGATCCCAGTCAGGGGGTCTTGTACAACCATGTCCCTTACCAGATCCCCATCTGCCAGAACCACATCCAGGACATGCCCCTCCCTTGTGGGCTCCATCACATGCTGTGTTAAGAACACATCCTGGAAGCCATCCAGCAGCCTCTGCTCCTTGGCCACCTTAGAGGACATGGTTCCCCAGTTTGTACCTGGCATATTAAGGTCCCCCATCAACATTACTCCTTCCCCTTTTGGTCCACACTGGGCAATGATGTTGTCCAGCAAACCATCCTCTAGAACATCACTCATCCCGGGGGGCCTATATGCTACACCCAGCATGACCTAATCTCCTGCTGGGGATCGTAAGGTGACCCATAAAGGCCTCCACGTTTCCTCTGCCTCTTCTACCTAGCAATTTTATGTCATCTCTAATGAACATAGCCACTCCACCCCTCTGCCCTCCTTTCTATCCTTCCTAAGCATAGTGTACCCCGTGCGTTTAGGTCCCAGTCATGTTTTTGTTGGCCCACGTTTCCGTGACCGCCGCCACATCCACCCCCCAAACAGCATGGCCTGGAACTCTGGCAACTTGTTTCCCAAGCTCCTGGCATTTACTAACACAAACCCCACCCTTATCCCTGATCCTCTTTGGAACCCACCCCTAGATTCCTTATGCTTCCATCCTCCTCTGCTCCTCCTGAAACCTCCACCCCAATCTGTTTCCCCCACCCCCTTAGGCTTGAAGGCTACTCCCCTCATCTGGAGGAGGGCTTCTGGTCAGTCCTCCCTATCCCTTCCCCTTCACAAGTTTAAACCCCACCTTTCTTGTATGTAGTCAGCCATCCCTGTTTAAGGACTTCCTTCCCTAATGGGGCAAGATGAAACCTGTCCTTGGCATATAGTCCTTATCCTCCCAAACTCCATTCCAGTTCCCTAACATCCCCAACCCACTCTCTTCACCCCACTTCTGAGCCAGTCATTAACCTCTGTGAGCTTCATTTTTCTCCACTGAGACCTTTGGTACTGGCAATATCTCCGAAAAAATGTTGAATCCATTATCCTGACAGACTCTGGCAAGTTCTTGGAACCTTGGATTTCAAAATGCTATTTCCCTCTAGATCATTAGTTCGAAATGCACCAGGAAATCGGTTTCCTCCACAATCCTAACCATTTCATACACCATGTACTTTGCTCTGTCACTGTCAGCCCAGAGATACCACTACCTTCACCTGGCTATGGCATCCACCCCTGTCCCTCCCACTGGATACCCCTAATCATCGAGTCTCCCAATAACAGAACCTTAACACCGCCATCATCCTTATGGTTACCTCCACTATGCCCTCTCAGCCCCCTCCCCTTATTCATGATCTCAATTTCGTGGGAGTCTTCCTGCCTTATTAGAGACCCCCTTGTCACCCTCCCCTTTCTGCCTCCCTTGCTATTTTGCCCACTTAACTCAAACCCCCTCTGAATAGGTGTCCCCTTTAACCCTCTCTTATCCGAACCATGTATCCTGGCCCTGATGGTTTCCCCTTCCCCCACACCACCATCCTCCCCCCTTGTAATAGTACCCCTGCCTCCAGAGGCTCTCTGTGGGTTCCCTTTAGCTAGGGCCCCATCCTTGATACTGACCCCCCTGCTGAAGGGGGGCTCCTCTCCCACCTCCTTGTCTCCCAGTTACTCTCCAATCATGCTGTCCTCCCTCATGTCTGGAATATGTTGCATCTCCCCATTTGCTTAACATATATGTTTCCCTTCTCCCTCTGGGACTATTTCTATCCTTTCCATAACGGTCTGTGATGCCCTATGGGTATCCGACTCCCTCCCCGGCCTCTGTATAAGTTTCCTCATTTCCACCAACCTTCCTCCCCTCTAGGTTGCTTAGTAGCCCAAATTTATTGACACTCTATGTCAGCCTCCATCAAGTAACCCAGTTTCCCCTGACTGCACCTCTAAACTGCCCTCTTCTTCCCTCTTGCTCTGTTCACCTTGGAGCTCCCTTCCCACAGTCTGCTGTTTTAGGCTTCTGCACAACAGCCCTTCTGACTCTTTTCCAGTCTCTTTGTATTCAGAATGTTCATCCCATGCTTTCCCTTAGCATCAACTTCCCTATCTAAGGGTCCTCTGTCCCTAATATCCCCCTCCTGCTTGCTGTAACATAACATCCTGTAATTTCAGGCGTTGCCCCAACCTCCCTCAGCCCCACCTTCTGCTGCTCATATCCACACCCTTGTCCTGGACACCCCCAGCTCCCCAGCTTACTCCTTAACCAATATACCTCACTTCTGATACAAGATAGCTGTCTACAGAGTGGGCAGCCTCCCTCTCTCCAGGCCCAATTTAGAATTATTGCCATCCCACAGCCTGTGCAGCCTACAACCCTTCCGAAGATGCCTGCCATGGTGGAATATGGCCATCCTGTTTATCCCCCTCTGTTTATAATGGCACACCCCCTTTTCTCAGTCCCTTTCCTCTGGTATACAGTTTCTCTCTATACCAACTGTAGTTATTTACAAACCCAATTTCAACCCCACCAATAAAGTTCCCAAGTCTCACAAACACATACAGTCCAGTGTGTGTTCAGTCCCACTAACAGTGTGTGTAAGCAGACATCAGGTACCGTATGATGTCACAGGCCCACCAGCTCCTGTTGCTTCGAATTTCAGTCCCAAAACAGAAATACTCAGCCCTTCAATCCCAACCCCAGTGGCTTTTCAGTATTTAAGAAAGCCTACAAAACAGGGTGGGTGGGTGGAGGCCCACCCTTAAAGCTCTACTAGTCCTTGACCCCTGTTTTTCATAACACAACTGTGCCAGCCGTCCAAACATATGTGCATTAGTCCCAATTAGTAAAGGAACCCCATCATACAGTCCAGTAGGGGGACCCACTAAGGCCAGGGTCTCTACTTGCTCTGCCATTCCAACCACAGAGGTGGAGAAAGACAGCCAAATTCGGATATACCCGGTGTAGGGGTAGGCCTTCTCACTTAACCTTTCTGATACGGACTTCCCCCTGGAGGGTACACTGGGCATTTGGTGCCAGGATCAGAGACTCAGGATCCTTTTTCCAGACAACTCCAACCGGTTCCTCTGGTTCCACTTTGTCAGCATCTCTCTGTGCCTCATAGGCCTTCTTGATCAAGGCCGGAATTCTTAAAGCTCTACTAGTCCTTGACCCCTGTTTTTCATAACACAACTGTGCCAGCCATCCAAACATATGTGCATTAGTCCCAATTAGTAAAGGAACCCCATCATACAGTCCAGTAGGGGCACCCACTAAGGCCAGGGTCTCTACTTGCTCTGCCATTCCAACCACAGAGGTGGGGAAAGACAGCCAAATTCGGATATACCCAGTGTAGGGGTAGGCCTTCTCACTTAACCCCCATACATGCAGTCCTTCTAATGGTTGTAAGGGTACATCTGACAAATGCTTCTGATACCAATCCTGGAACATAATTGTCACTTGGGAGCCACTGTCTAATACAGCTCTTGTAGACACTCCATTCAGCTTTACAGTGGTCTCCATGGAGGGACCCACTATTCTGGACCAGTCTGGAGAGGCAGTAGCGGGGGCCTGGGCAACTGACCTTGCCACAGAGGGACATGAGTTAGCATTTTTGGGACCCTTACTTGGACCATTTCGTGCGCCTCTTAACCACTGACTTGTTCTCCGAAGCTCTCCTTGTAGCTGGCTCACCACTCTGTCTAAGTCTTTCTGAGACCGGCATACCTTCTTCATGTGCCCATCCTTCCCACAATTATGGCAAAATATGTCTTCTGAAGTTTGGGGTGACTGAGGCATCACTGTGGGGGCTCCGGCATTGGTACTATCAATAGAAAACCTTGGTGCCACCTCAGCCAGCAGTGGGTTGGACATTTGGAGACATCTCTTCAGTTCCCTCACTTCCATAGTCAGTGCATCAAGTTTTGAACTGTTGTCAACATGAGGTGCCTGAGTGGGCACCCCAACCCCCATAGCAGAAGCAGTCGGGCAAGTGTCAGTGCCCATGCTCATAGGAGTATCCTTCATGATGAGACTGTCTGTTACTTTCCTAATCTCCCTCAGCAACTCCTCCCAGTGTGGGGTGTTTACAGACATCCCCGTTTGGCAGGCACTTAGTCCTTGACTTTCATCATGGGTTTTCGGTGATCCCTGGCCGTCACCAGCCAACCCCGCCCTTGCAGCAGAGGTTGTAGCAGCTACAACTACTTGGGGCTCTGAGAAATACTCCTCCTCCTCAACTTCCCGATTTCTTTCATCAAATCACAATGATCTGGTGGGTTACCTCTCCTGTCATGAAGCCTCAACTGAAGGAGCTGCAATTTTGAATGCTTTGCATGTTGCAATATGTGCCCCAACCTCACACGGTTTAAGTCACTGGCGGCCACCCCCCCTTTCCACTAGGCCCTCTGTAGCGCTTCTTCCAGACAAGTAACATATGCAGATAAACTTTCCCCTGGCCATTGTTTTGTACCTTGAAACTTCCACATCAAGCTCTCCCCTGACTCAGTACTCCCAAAATTGCATTCAAGTGCAGTTAGGTACTTTTGGGCAGATGCCTCAGGGTTTGTCGATCTCAAAGACTTAATGGCTTCCAGAGCAGGACCTCTCAAGCTCTCTAGGATTCTTTTCCATTTCTCAGTCTCTGCACACTGCCACTCAGATACCAAAGGGGCAACACAGTCTGTCCAGGTCTCCCAATCATCCTCCCCTTGTGGGTTGGGGAGGGTGCCGGAGAAAATTCTCAACCTGTGGTAAGAGTCGTGACTATTGGCAGGTACAGACATGGGGGCTTGCACTGGCACAGAAGGAGGGGCAATAGCGGGTGCTGGAGGGGAAAAGGGTGTTGGTGGAGGAACGTTCTCAAGTGGCAATAATAGTTTCTTTAAATCCTCCACAGTTTTCCCTTCCTCCAACAACAATTTAGCAAATTTCTCCTTAAAAGTTTCAGATAATAGGGGAGGCTCATTCTCCTTGGGGTCTTTATTGTCTTTGGTTATCACTCTCCAGACAGTGAGGGTTTCCCCCGGGGTAACAGTCTGTGGCACTTTAGAACTGTCTACAGGGTCCTTATACTCTATTAGGGCCATGAAAGTTTGGGTGAGCAGATCAGCCTGTTGCCCCTCTACCGCAGGGTCTCGTAAACATTCAACCTTGGAAAGTACTCCCTCTACAGTGTCCGTACTGGTACCCAGCAGGATATCCAAGATAAGTATAGCATTTTGGGGGTCGATCTCCTCCCCAGTACACCACTTCACCAGCTGGTGTACAGCCACTTCTGTTGAGTACCCATTTATTTTTTTACAGGTAATTCATAAATGTGGCCACTAGAGGATGCTAATCCCAGTGGTGAGCCTCCAAGATGTAACCCCTAGGTGGTGCTATCCCAAGGGCTACTACCCCTGCCTGCTTAACTACTAACAGGTTGAGGGGCCTAGGTCCAGCGGCGGGTGCCTCCACCCAGAGGTCAGGGTTTGCAGTAGTTAAACTAACTTGGTCACAGCCCTCTGGGACACTGTAACCCCCCTTTCTTCCCAGTAGTGGCCCACACAATGCATTAGGAATATCTTCACAATGTACACTTACCCCCCAGGACTGGCTCCGTTGACTGGACCCCAGGGACCCCCTGCAAAACAAAATGATACAGTGCAAAAACCACAGTACAATACTTTAACATAAATGAATACCTCAGCCAGTGTAACTCTGCTGAAACCAACAGATCTGATTTATGTAACAAGGAAGGGGGAAATCAGGTTAATTAGGTTAAACACATTAATAATCACAGTACTGTGCACATATTCAGAGTCCCAAATTGTCACTTTCACCGGGTACCCAGGATGGGGGGGGGGCTAGCCAGGATCGGTTGCAGCTGGTTGGGGCCCTGTGATGGAAAAAACACTGGCACAATACCCAAATTGTAATCTGGAGCCGGTTGGCTCAGTTCGTGAAAAAATGAAAAAACAATTAGATGACACACTTGCAATTCGATTAACAGATGGCAGGGAGCTACCCTGCTTTGTACTTACAAACTCAAAGCTGGGGAACTGGATGGAAGGAAGATTGTCCTGGACTGCCAGGAAGAGCAGACCATGTGGACAAGGTCCTTGTGACTGGACCCCACTGCAGTTTAGAGCAAATGGATGTAGTCTGGATAAAGCTGGGGTTTACTTTCAGCTTCATGCACTCTATTCACTGTACAGGGGATCTGAAATGCAATTCCCCACAAGCACTACACACATTTATATGTAAAAGGAAAGTACTACACCAGGCAGGCTGCTTCTCTATCCTGATCGCAATTACTGCACAATACCCGGGAGAACACACAGCAGATTCAGTTCCTGACAGACCGAGCGCGATTCAGCAATTTCTCCAGTCTTCTACAGGGTGAGCCTGGTTTCTGCTCTTCAGATCTCCTTGATTCTCTTCACAGGTTGGATTCAGTCTGAACAGGTGCTTGCACAAGCTGAAGACTGAAACTTAGGGCCTTACACGAGATTCCCGAGTTAAAACTACACACCGAAGAAGCACACAGCTCCCTGTCTCTTCACAGCCCAAACTGATCTGATCTTTCCAATAGACAGAGCCGGGCATTTCCTTTGAGTTCCTCCCAGTTCAGTTGGCTGGTTTGGCTGTCACTCACAGTAAACTCCCCCTGTTGGTAGAAAAAAGACGCCGAAGTCAAAACTACATTTCCCAGAGTCACTGCCTTTATAATCCCCTTACAGCAGGCTCCAGAGGAGAGTCCAAGTTCTGATTCACCCAGAGCAGGCTCCATTTTAAAGGATCCCCACCATGATTGGTCCAATTCAGCAGTTCAGAACCAACATGAGGAGCTTGCTCTGCACTGTCCTTGCTACAAGAAAGCAAGTTAAACCAAACTGCATTTTCATTATTACTCTAACAGGTTACAAGCAAACAATTACATCTTTGAAGAGTGCTCCTTCTGCCCACTTAGTGATGGCAGAAACGGAGCAATTTGGCAGTAGCTCGAGCTGGACTCAAGCAGGAAAACACACAGTCCCCCCATACAAACTAATTATGTCTGCAAGCAGACAGCTCTGAAAGAGACAGTACCAGAGGCTTTAAAAGCACTCACAGATAAATGTCTTAAACGCCAAACACCATTCAGGCTTGGAGCATTCAAGCAAGCTCCTGGAAGACTTTTTTGGGAACCCCCATTTGCAGGGGGGTTACACAGAACAAAAATATTTGTTCAGTATTGATGACTTTTCCAGGTCCCCTTTCAAACACTCTTCTTCTTCTTCCTATGTTATTCTCCTTTTGCTAATGTACTTATAAAAAGTCTTGTCTCCATTCTGCACCTCCTATGCTATTTTTTCCTTTGTTTGTGCCTTTGCACTCCTGACTGCTTTCCCTGCCTCCCTCTGTTTATCCAGATACACTACCCTGTCCTCCTCCCACTGCGTTTCCTTGTGTTTTCTGAAAGCCATCTTTTTTGCCCTTACCTTCCCAGCCACTACCTTTGAGAACTATAGTAGCTTTCTCTTGCCCTTGTTTACTTGCTTAATGCAAAGGGTTGTCACTTCTACTATGGCTCCTTTCTGATGGGCCCATGGCTACTCCACTCCCCCCTCTTGCCCCTCCCTGCCAGAGCATGCTTGAGACATATCCCCATCTTAGTAAAGTCCACTCTCCTGAAATCTAGGACCCTCGCCTTTGCGTGGCTTGACTCACAGAGCGCACAGAGGTTCTTTGTCTTTTAAATAGTTTTTTATTTTAATGGGTTCACCACAATATATCCAAGGCACACTGCCTTAAGGGTAGCTGGTCCATTCCCACTGGGGTGTCAAACAGACGAGGCATACTGATGAGTCCTGGTAGGACGAAACATGTGTCTATGTCTTCTGTTAGCACCCTTTGCAAACTGTGTGAGAGGCCTTTCGGCACCATGCAATTCTGCTTAAAGTTGGACCAGCATAACATTCTGTGGTGATTTGCATATGTAGCCCATGCTTTGCATTGTGGGGGCATGTGTGTTATATATATATATATATATATATATATATATATATATATGTGGGATATACAATGGTGAGCCGTCAGATAAATGATTTATCTACACAAGTGCTGTTTGACCTTGGGTAACCTCACGAGTGGCGTAAGCCATGAGTAAGGTGTCTGAGGTCAAACAGGACAAGTGTAGATACATAATTTATTTGACAGCTCACTATTGTATATTTCATTTATGCAACAGGGATGCTTTCTATCAGTGCAGGGACAGTTGGTTTTGACTATCTTTTTTTAAAATGATAATTTCTGGGAGTTTTGGTTAACTTTCCTAGAGTACACTGATTGCTGTTAAATGAAACACCACTCATTTTGTAAAAAACTTCTTTTGCTGAACAAATGACATGCTCACAGTAGCATGCTACTTTTTTTTCATTTTAAAGTTATTCACATTTGTTTGTCAAAAAAGGAAAAGAAAATTTAATTGTATGCTATTTTTTGCTAATTTAAAAAAAAAACCTAAAAGGTATCTGTAAATGAAACACTGCTCATTTTGTAGATATTTTTGTACTGAACATTTTTTGTGCTCCTAGTACCGTGCTATCATTTTTTGTTTTAAAGTTATTCACACGTCGTTGGTGGTCATGAGGGTGCATGGAGCTGCCCTCCCCCGAGGATTTGCATTCAAGCCGTGCCCAGGTACTACAAATCTCGGATCTTTGACCACGCTCCTGTGCTACAGTGTCGAGTGTTGCCTTAGGAGACTTTTTGACCCCACATGAATGCTGATAGTTTTTTTGTGGGGAATATTTTGTGAACTTAGAGCCTTCCAGCTGCTACTGTGTCATTACATTAAGAGTTTAGTGGGGCATATTTGTGAACTATTGAGCCTTCTAGCTGCTAGTGTGTCATATCATAACTGGATTACTGTTGTTCCTGAGCTTTAAAATGTCATCCTGATTGAAGCAGTAGGAAACTTTGTAATTGTGAGGCCTTAAAAATATCACTTGAAATTCATCATTATTAGTATTTCTGTGCCTAGAAGCTGTAAATGAAGCCCTGTTAAGTTTACAGTTTTAATAGTGTCCCGAGCTCCTTAAATACTGCCTGGGCTACCATTTTGGTGCCAGTCTCCCATTTTGAAAAGTCCCCAGAGTCCATGGCCTGCTTCTCTTGCTCCTTACTTTTTGCCCTGGCAGCACCAGTTTAATTTAAGGCTTCCTCCATTTTTTTATTTGCAACGGTCCCCTTGGCTGACACGTAATTTGCTTTTTTTTAACCAAAACACTTTTGTCCCCTTGACTGCACCAGTTTAATTAGGGCTCCCTCCGCTTTCTATTGCTAACGTCCTGAGTCCTTGTTTGATTCCTGCACTATTTTCAAGCCCTGGATAGTTTAACCGTGCCACTTAATTTGCTTTTTTAACCAAAACACAAGTGTGTGTGGCTAAGCAGCAGGGGACTCTTTACTAACTCCCTTTAAAAGGCTGCCTCAAGGATCGCAAGTGTACCCTCGCACCTAAACAAGCCTGTACATATTTAAAGTCCCTCACCATGCCTGCAAGTACAAAAATGCTACTAACTAATCTTCCACGAGGCAGTTTACAGAAAACAAAAAGCCTATCACAAACTGTTTAACGCTTACAGACAAATAAAAAGCCTATCACTGTGTAAACCTTTACCCGACTACCTGCAATCCCAACCCCCCCAAAATGCCCACGTTTTCTCCCTATAAATACCTGTGTCTTTGTTTCCTTCTCAGGAGCCCCCACGGAGATAGCATCCTTGGTGGTTGCGAGGGTGCATGGAGCTGCCCTCCCCCGAGGATTCGCATTCAAGCCATGCCCAGGTACTATGAATCTTGGATCACTGACCATGCTGCTGTGCTACAGTGTCAAGTATTGCTTCCTCGCTGACACTTCGCGTCAGCTGCCCCGCCACCCCCACCACCACCCTTGGTGAGCATTCCATTATATAGTACTCATCAGGTGACTGATTTTAACCAATCAGCCTACTTTTCCATCTGCAGATTATCAGAGCTCACCACTAGTGGCTGCTACAGCAATTTCCCTTTGTTCTTGCTGCTTCAAATTCCCCTCTTGGAACACCATGCCACACATATCCTTAAAAACTATGCTAGAGATAGCACTCCTTGCAACACTTGCATCCCTACCACCCATGCTCCACCCTAATCCACTGCCAGACCCCCTAAACCTCTCCCCATTCTACTGCCACCCTAGTCACAGCTCCACCACCATAATTGGCCAATTCCCCCTGGGGACATACTGTTTCTTGATTCCTGGCCCATCCATCATCCCCCATCCTTCCACACTGGGCTGGCCATAGTGAAACTATACACATCAGGCTTTTTCACACAGCCTCCCCAGTCTCCTTTACCCCACTGCAAGCCAATAAAAATACTACCGAACCTAAAACTGGTACTAACTTTAGTACTCCTACTCACTGGGGACATTGAGCTAAATCTTGGACCTGCCACCAGTGCTTGCCAACCCCTCCCACTGGCAACTACCCAGAGGCCTAAAAATAGCCCACCTAAACATACGCAGCTTCCTACAAAAAATGCCCCTACTACAAACCTTAGTACGAACTCTATGCCTTGACGTCCTAATTATCACCGAGACCTGGCTGAAACCACGCAACCTGGATGTTGAAGTGGCTCTTCCTGGATACTCCATCACCCGTCAGAACCGCCCTGGCACAAAGCGAGGTGGTGGTACAGCCATTTATGTATCTTCCCCAGGTACAATTCTCACCTGTCTTGCTACCTGCCTTCCCAGACAACATTGACTCCTCACTAATAAAAATCCCCCCACCCCACTCCATCCCTATCTTTATAGCAGGGACCTATTCTTCCCCGGACTCCCTTTTAAATTCCATAGCAACTCATCTAGACACCCTAAAAACCCTCACCTTGGGTGGGGAGCTCCACCTCCTAGCTGATTTCAACTTAAACTGGCTCACTAGTGCTAGCACCAAACTCCGAAACCATGTAGCTAGCTTAAATCTGACTCAACTCATCACCGAGCCCATGCAGCTAAACCGCAAAATGCAAAACCACCCCCTGCTCGACTTGGCCCTCACTTTCTCACCCACACAGTATTATAACCTCAGGCCTCCTTCTGGACTCTGTGAGTGATCACCATATGATATATATAATATGTAAAGTATTCAAAGCTAAGTCACTCCCTCTGAAAACTCTCCTTATGACATCCTATAAATCCCTTAACCTCGATGGTCTCCTACTAGACTTAGCTAACTTGGATTGATCCTACATACCCCGGGCCCCTTCCATGGATCACGCCTTTGACTTCTTTAAGTCAAAATTTCTTGCTGTCTGGGATAACTATGCTCCACCCAGAAAGGTTAGAGTAAGGGGAGCTCATCTGCCGTGGATCACTGCTGACCTCATGGAGCACGTCCGTGTCAGAGATCAGGCGTGGAAAGCCTATAAGACATCGGGGAGGCACATCGATCACCTACACTATCAGACACTTAGAAATGCCTGCACCAGGCTTATCCACCAGACTAAAGCTCACTACTTCACATCATCCCTCCAAAAAAATTTAAACCATCCAGCCAAGTTCTGGAGAGCTATAAAATCACTTTTCTCCCCTCCTGCCCAGCCACCCACTCCTGCCCTAGATGTGAGGGGCTCTATCATAACTGAACCACTAGAAGTTGCCATGGCTTTCAACTCAGTGTTTACTAGCAGCGGGTCCCCTCACTACTCCAACCCCTCACCTGCCACACAAAAAGCAAAATCCTCATTCCCACCCACGCCGACCCCTCAGCTATCCTTCTCCATCACTCTGGTTACCCCACCAGAAGTACTCAAAGCCCTGCTTGCCCTAAATCCCTCCCAAGGGTAGATGCACCACAGGCATGGATGCCAAAATGCTCTACCTTTTTGCACCTGCAATCGCCATGCCTCTATCGTCTCTTTTTAACCTCTCTTTCACCTCTGTCTTCAAAATGGAGGCATACCACAGTCATCGCCCCTCCTGAAAAGTGGTGACCCATCCTCCCCCAGTAACTACCGCCCAATCTCCCTCCTACCCACCCTAGCCAAAATCCAGGAACATCTCGTCCTCTCGCAACTCACCACCTTCCTTGACTCCTCCTCTTTCTTCACCCCTAACCAGTCTGGTTTTAGAAAATCCCACTCCACCATCATGTCCCTCCTCAGACTCACAGATTCCATCCTCATAGACATGGGTAATAGCCATATCACATCTGCCTTTATCATCGACCTAGCCAAGGCATTTAACACAGTCTCACATACCCTCCTTCTGTCAAAACTAAGGCAGGCCTCTCCAGTGCGTCTACACACTGGTTCATCTCATACTTGGGTGGCAGGTCCCAATCGGTAAAAATTGGTGCCTCCACCTCAAACCCCCTCCCTGTCTCCATTGGTGACCCCCAAGGCTCTGTCCTCAGCCCTATCTTATTTTCCATCTTTCTCAATGACCTTCCTTCGATCTGCCTGCATGCTGACATTCACATGTACGCAGGCGATACAGTCCTGTACGCCTCTGGTCACTCCCCACTGGAAGTTGCATCCAAGATCCAGCAAGACTTCAGTGAAGTCCAGCACTGGTTTCATAGAAATCAACTTATTCTAAATGCAAAAAAAAGATCTCCGTGACTTTTGGCACAAGACAAAGACTCTCCTGCCTCCCCGCTTTCCCCATTCTCAAAACACTTGATGGAACCCCTCTAGAAGTCTGCACCTCTTTCAGATACCTAGGGGTCTGGCTGGACCAACACCTAGACTTTTCCATGCACATCGAAGCTACCCACAAAAAACTACACCCTAGGTTGGGGGTACTATACCAGAACCACAGTTACATCCCTCTGCCTGCCTGCAAAGAGATCCTACAGAAAGTGATCCTCCCTATTTTCGACTGCGGGGATGTAGTTTATAGTTCTGCCCCTAAATCCTCCCTGGCTAGACTGGATTCTCTTTTTAACTCTTTCTGCCACTTTACACTGGATTGTCCTCCCTCCACTCACCACTGTGACCTCTACAGTCATCTTAACCTACCATCCCTCGTCAATAGGTGCCAATACCACTGCAACAGACTCACAGCCAAATTCTGGATCCAGTTACTGCCCTTCTACCTAGCCTGTACCCTAACAGCCCAAAAACCATCAGCATATTCACTCAGAAATTTTGACTCCCGTCTACTACAAATCCCAGACATGACTACCTCTGCTGGATAGTCGGCTTTTAGAGTCCATCTACCAAAACTATGGAACTCTCTGCCGGCTGACATTTGGCTCTCCCCTTCCCCTCGGCAACAAATCTCCCTTCTAAAAGGGCAAGTCCCCATAAGCTGCTCATGTCAACTTGATGTGCACTAGCATGGGCCATGACTTAACTGGTGTGCACAATGTTATGGCCAACCACCCAA
The DNA here is from genome assembly GCA_016271365.2 of Neoceratodus forsteri. Lineage (NCBI taxonomy): Eukaryota > Metazoa > Chordata > Ceratodontiformes > Ceratodontidae > Neoceratodus > Neoceratodus forsteri. The sequence continues at coordinate 494,521,372 of CM057457.1, forward strand.
CGCAATCTGTGTTGTCAACTCAAATGCTTAACTATCAAATTTTGATTGCCACTACCTTTTCTACATATTCTGCCTACTATTATGTGGTTCTCTCTCTGTTTCTTGCCTCTTGTACATACTATTTTCAAGGTTATTTATCACTGAAATTATTAAACCTTGTACATATTGTATGTAACCTATGTTAATTTTGCTGTTCTATAATTTCTGTATGTTTACTTGTATGTACGATCCCGTTCCCTCTACCCCCAGGGATGCATCTGGAATCGAGTGGTAGTCTGCTCAGTATGTCTTTCCTGGTAAAACTTTTAAATAAATAAATAAATTTGTTTGTCAAAAAAGTGAACAAAAAATTACATTTTCTTCGGCTTTTTTGCTAATTCTAAAAAATCTAGTACGTTATCTATAAATGAAACACCACTCATTTTTTAGATAATTTTGAGGTGAACAATTTTTGTGCACACAGTACCATGCTATCTTTTTTCATTTTAAAGTTATTCTCATTTGAATATGGTTAGTACTGCTTCTGAGGCCAAACATTTTAAATTAATTCTGAAGAGATTTGTGACAGAGTAACTGTGTGTATAAATAAATGTTTAGAAAATGGGCTTAAGAATCTAAGGAATCCAATTGGGTGGCATGGATACATTAACTAGCAGTGAGAGCCCTGTAAATAAAAAGAGCCAGCATTTAGTACCTCTTCACCTACTGAAATATCTCACTGCCCATCCCCACTTCCTAATTGACTAATCACACCTTATTTCAATTTAAAATCACTACCATTTTGCCCTTCGCTTAGCAAGAGATGTACAGAGCCCCATCCCAAGCCACACGCAGCAAAAAAAGTGAACAATTTAAATAAAAGTGCCTGCCTCTTCTCTATGTTCCCCATAGCTGCCGACCACGACCAGGTCCAAGAACTACCTAATTACCAGCATTTTCAGTTGTACAGCCCATCATAATTTAGTCAGGTCTCCTACACATCTGAGCTGCTGGCACTCCGGAGCGTTCCTTTCTCTCCCCAACCCCAGTCACTTTAAATCCAGTGGTCACAAGTTTTTTGGTTTTTTTTTTCTTTTTGTCTTACCGATCATTTGTGCCACAGAAATGCTTCAGCTCAGGTCTATTGGCTGCCTAACCACAACCCACCTTATTACTGGCATCTTTTCTTATGGAGCCCAGCACAATTATGGCCCTGGCTCCCGAGCATACAGAAGCGGTACACCAGTCAGTGTGAAGCCACAAATGGGCTATCAATAGTTTATGCTGTCATCAGCTTAAATTTAAAATGTAACACCCTTATGAGTTTCTATTAATCTTAAAAACACAGTGCTGCCCTGCCGCATGGGACGTCTTGCTCTGCACTTCCTGGTTCTGCAAGGCAGGGTCAACTAAGGTCACGTAGCTAACAGTCACTATTTACAAATGAAAAAAACAACAATTCTTCAGGTAGGGCACAGCATTTTTTTTTCCTTGCAGACTGCTGGTAAGGTGAACTTAAAAAACAAATTTCCTATTGCTTGGGGGCCGGGGGGACAATTACAACCAAATGATTCTCTGTAGGGGAGGAAGTGGCAACAGAAGATGGAACAGCACAGAAAGCAAGGGACTACTTTGCAAGCACAAGACTTAACTTTTATAGTTACTATATTTTTCTAATTATTTGTGTAACTTACTAAAAAAAGGAACATAAAAGTGCCACAGGTAGCTCATTTTCAAAGCGCAATAATACCCTCCAGGGTGGACAGTATGGACACTACCGGACCTTCCAGGGGCTATGAGACCCTCCACCTGTGGTGTCGGGCCTCATTATACTCCTGGGTGGTCCGGTATTACCCAATACTGCCCACTCTGTCAGGTATTATTGCTTGCATACACGCAGTAACTCACATAAACAGATTTATCACACTCTATTTATCTCCACACCTATTGCATGAATATATATATATATATATATATATATATATATATATATATTCAACTTTGCCTCATAAAAGAAAAAAAAACATGCAGACAAACTGCGAACAAGCTTTCCTGAGGATCATAACCAATTATCATACATTTGTCTTTAGAGAGTCTTAATTTGGCTCTAAGCCCTTCCATCTCAACTACTCCAAGACAGAACTTGTACCAGGACTCCAATAAAGGTGTCTCTGGGCTTAACCAATTTTGAGTGATAGATCTGAGGGCAGTTGCTGCCATGATATAATAAAGGTATCTTTGGCACTTAGTTTTCATGCCGGGGGGGGTAATCCTGATAACCAATGATGGGGCCAGTGAAGGGTGAGATATCAAATATGCCTGCCACCTTTGCAATGATCTGATCTCAACATCCCTTCAGTTTGGGACAAGCCCAAAATATGTAGGTGTGTACGCCTTTCCCTGCACATCCCCTCCAAAACTGATCAAAGGTATGTTTTCCAAAATGCTTAGTGATAACTGATGTGCAGAAGTAGCATGACATCACCTTCCATCTAAATTCCATCTAAATTCCCTCCAAGTACTAGAGGCCATGGTGGAATGGATGCCCCACCAGATCTGTAGCCAATCCCCGTCCCCCAGCTGGAGTTCTGCTTCCGCATGCCAAACCTGTCTAAGGTGACCAAGGGGGGGGGCAGGATCCAGGCCCACCATCCAGGATGAGATTTTGGAAACTAGTCCCCTTTGTCCTTGCTGAGTCATTAAGGGCAGAAGAAACTCCACCAGGGGGCTGTTTCCTTCTATACGGTGAATTTATTTTTATCTTTTTCAGACAGAAAATGTCTAGTTTGAAGAAATTTGAATAGGTCCTGTGGGGCAGTCCATATTCCTGGGCTAGTTGTTGGAATGATTTAAGTACATTACCATTGTAGAACTGCCCCACCCCTGCAAGTCCCTGTCCAGCCCATCTCATACATCCCATGTCCATCTTATAGGGGGTGAAGTCAAAACAGGCCCAGATTGGTGTGGACAGCCTGATTTTATTTCAGATCTATATATATATGTATATATATATATATATTTTTTTTTACTTTATATTTATTGATTTTTACAATAAATATGCCATAGGAGCATAAAATGACTGAAAACATTCCATTGTCTGATTACATTCAGGTGTAATACACTGCTCATTTCAGTAACAGGATTGCACTGTAGTTATGATACATCACATGGGGGAATTCAAACAATTTTTTGTTCAACAGGAATTATATCCTCAGATATTTATCACAAAAGCTGAGCCGCGCAAGATACGTGGAACTCTTTCCATTTATATTTTTATAGGTATTTATGAAATGGGCATCATAAAATATGAGCTCTGATTGGCTACTAGAGATGTGATATTCATTCTTATGCACAGGAAAAAGGACCAGCAGTGCCCTATGGGCTTTGATCCTGGCAAAGATGCCAATTAGAATGTTGGCAAATTGAAAAGCAGCCATCTTGCTTATCACCAACTGCGAGTGACTGCATTCTCAATTTGTCAACATGGCATTTTTACCAGAAACCAACTTTAATATTAGCATAACTGATGAAGATCTAGAAAACTTAATGAGAAGAGAAAATGAGCCAACAGATGAGATGCCCCGAGCCTCAGAAACAAGCACCTCTGTGAGCGAAACAAGCGACCCCAGCTGTCAAAAAAAGCCCACGAATGCCGCAGTGAGTAACCGTTTCTGCAGCTACAGTGACAACCAGCTTGATATTCTTGAACAAGAAAAGAACAAGCGAAACACTCAGCGATCGACTGCATGGGCATTGAGGGTATTCAATGAATGGGCAACATGTACACAAACTGAAATTAACTGGCACTCAATTTCAAAAGAAGACCTGAACACCTTGCTAAGGAGATTCTATGCCAAGGCTCGGATGACCGCAGGACTTGAGTATGCTATCTCAAGCTTTTGCGGTCTCCGAGCTGCACTAAACCACTACCTGGGGTTGCCAGACATCAGACGGCCTATAAACCTTATGAAGGATCCTGAATTCTGGTCCAGCAATGCTGTTTTTAAAGCAAAATTAAAAACATACAGAAGAGCCCAGCAAGATAAATCCACTCACCATGAAGCACTAACGAGCACAGATCTACACAAGTTTAGACATTCTCCAACTTGTTCTCCCCAAACTGTGCCTGGCTTAGTCAGAAAAGTCTGGCTAGACATCCAACTACATATGGCCAGGCGCGGTCGGGAAGGTCTGCGCCAATTGAAGTGTGACAATTTCTCCATTAAAAATGATGAAAATGGTGCAGAATTTGGCATCCTAAACTTTAACTAACATACCAAAAATCATAATAACCCCCACGAAACAGGCAAATCAGGACACCATGGATTTATGTATTCTCAACCGGGCAATCCCCTTTGCCCACTTGCAAGTTTTAATCTTCACCTCAGTAAGTTGCCTGCGGATCCAAAGGCCCTCTATTTGCACCCCCGCAGACTTCCACAAATCCAGCTGGACTCCCTTCCGGTGTGGTTTTCCTTGGAACCAATGGAGGTTAACTACTTGTCCACCCTCGTGTCCCGGTTAAGTGAAGAAGCCAGTCTTTCACAATGGTATACCAACCACTGTCTGCGAGCGCCTGCAGTGCCACTCCTGTCAGACGCTGGCTTGTAAAGCCATGAAATCATATCTATAATGGGTCACAAAAATGAACCTATCCTCCCGAGTTACTGGCATGCCAAGCCAGATGACCACAGGAAATGGTGCACTGTCCTTGCACTGAAACAAGAAAACATCACACCAGAAAAAGAATCAACAGGCATGACACAATCCCCGATGCAAAATCTGAAGCAGCTTTGCACTACACTGACACCTGACGGCAAGACAGCAGGGCAGTTCACTGAAGAAACACAACACAACCAGCCCCAAAGTCCACAATTTGCAGGCGTGACAATGCAAAACTGCAACATGACTTTTAATGGCACCGTTTATTTTGGCAAATAAGGTCATACAATTCATACTTTATACATTAAATATGAAACACTGATAACAACAAAAATAAATGTTATATTTACAAATTAATATTACTTTATTGAAGTTACAATGAATGTTTTTTGCAGTTGCCAAAAATGAAATCTTTACATTTTGAAAGAAAAAAAAATAAAGTTACAAAAGTTGCCAAATACCCATTCATTTGGGACTACTTTAATTGGCGTAATGTTATTGCCTTTAATAAACTACTAAATCTTTAATGTTAAAAGTTGTAATGTCACTATTAATGTCTCTCATTTTTATTGACCATTTTATAAGCGCAACAAACTACTCTAGGGTTTGTATTAGACAGTTTAACACACGGCTAGGAGGCTGGACACACTCGACCAGTGGCCTCGTGCCTCACTACACCTCCTAGCTGTGTGTTAAACTGTCTAACGCACACCTTGTCGTGGCTTATTGCTTACACATAACATAACTACTAAATTACTGTGCCCACATCTAAATACTGCAAGTTATCTAAGAGATCTGTTAGGTTTCTTCATTAAACCCCACCCTACCCTACATGCACACACTTATAGCAAGTGTTATCTTATAAACTTTAATTTCAAGCAACAGACTTATTCAGGGTTCAAAATCAATGTGGACTCCACTTAAATTCATGCATATTTCTTTAGGAGCAATGGAAAACCACAGAAGATGTTAATCTCTGCATTAACATGACTGCACTACGCAGTGCAAGAATGACGGGGACGAGTCAGTGAGTAAACAAGACTCAACACTCAAACCCATAAATATGAGGCATTCATCAGCAAATGCACAACTAGATGTTGAGCAAGTAAATCCCCAGAAAACACTTCAATTTAGACACCCGTTGCATCTTAACCAATGTTACATTTGTATTTTAACAAGAAAATTTAAAGATCAAAAAATTTAATCTTTTTAAGGGAGCAACAGGGCAAAATGCAGTCTGTGCTTGCCTTGTGTCCTTGTTGACACTTCAGAAGGCTGTTAATCCCAAGTATTTAGTAGTACTCACTGTTCCCTGAAATCAGGTGTCAGAATTCTCTGATTCTGAATCGACTGGTGCCTGTCGAAATTCAGCAGCTATTTTCATAGCCCATTTCCCAGCTTCTTTCGGATCTTTGAATTTAAATCTCTTTCCTCCATATTCTGCCCTGAGCCATGCTTGAGCCAGTAATGAGTGCACCACCCCGAGACTCCGCAGTTGCTGATGAACTGCATCGAATTGCTTTCTCCGGTTGCTTGTGGCACAAGCCCAGTCTGGGAACATTCGGATGTCTTTCCCTTCATATTTTAAAGGGTGCAATGATCTGGCTGCAGACAAGAGTAGATTACTGACCTCTGACCCCACTGTAACTATAATGATGGTGCTTGGTTGTAAACGATTGCTCTGCAGGGAGTGAGAAATCAATAGGTGAGCCCAACGTAGATCTGACCTGTCCCTTCAGGAGCTGAAGAAGTTTTTTTTAGCCATTTGTGTGAAAAAAAACAAACAGATTGTGGACTCCTTCTTTTCCTTCAGGGAAGCCAATTAGTCACACATTCATTGCGCAGGCTCCATTCTCCAGTGACTCTAGTCAGGATCTTAAATGGGAATTCTCCTGAGTTAGTTTGCTTACAGTCGACTGGGATTGCAGTGACTGGTTCTTTGTTTCTTTGGCAATGGTCACCACCACTTCAATCATGGCATCCTGGGAGCCCATTCATTCTGAAATAATTTCAATTTTGTAGTCTATGTCCTGCATTGCTTTCAGGACTGTGTCCCAGTGAGGGGAATCACCCGCCTGCTGTGTGTTAGTAGTCTGAGATGTGCCTGGCATTTTGGTTGTGGCCTGTTGCTGTGATGCCCCAATGTTTGACTCATTCCTCCTGATCCTTTAATGACCCATATTGCCCAAACTCACACCAAAGTTGCCTAGAAAGAAGCTCTGTTGAGGTATTCAATAAAAGTCAAAGTTAGCTATCAGTTCAGCCCCACATTCACTCAGCCCTTATATAAATTCAGCTCCTTTTGGTTTTGCACTAGAATAAACATAACAACATATGTAAACAGATTTAAGCTTTATTGAAAGCTTTAAAACATATTTTTTTTGCAATTAAGTACACTTTGTTGAAAATGTTAATTTTTATTTGGTTATTTATTGAAGATTTTGGATTTACAACCTTTGAGTCAGAGACTCATTTCCAAAGGTACCACGTCAGCATACAGTAAACAACATATTAATACAAGATATACATAATTGCAGCACATACATTTTCAATGGTAACATAGTGGAACAAGAGACAGTCAATGTCAGGAAATAGCCCTGATGGAGTCAAGTTTAACAGGTTACAACAACAAGAACACTTTTGTACAATAGTTGTGACTTAAACTCATTCTGGTATATAGGAAGAGGCATTGGGATTTGCACATACAGTACATGCAGCAAACGCCAGTCACATGCACCAGACAGAAAAACAACAGAAGAGAACACAAATAAGCCTAAACATATCCTTCTAACCCACACAACACACAAACCAACCCTGACTAACCCACTGCCCTCATGTGCACATTCCAACAGCTCCAGGTGTGAATACTAGAATGGACAGTGACAAAGGATATTACTGCCATTCGGGTTTTTTGCGTAATGGTGGGAAGGGCGGAGTACTCTCCCAACAGACAAATGTGCACTGCACATAAGGGAGGAAAGGCTGAAGAGTGGAGCATTAAAACATATTGAGAGAACTGTAAGAATCCATTAAGTTAAAACATGAAATTGTGTGCAAGTTCTCTCAGGTACTCCACTGTTTCTGTTGCATGGTATTATGTGACAATGAGCTGAATTCTTTCAGCAGAGTTCTTGTGCACTTTCTAAGGTTCTTGTGGTGGGTGGCCAGCAGTGTACTGCTCCATTACAGTGTCTGTCAGGCTCAGTTTTTTCTCATTGCATTGATAGGTTTCCATATTGTGGGGTGATCAGCACTTAGGAGTCTCGCAAAACTGTTGTGCCATCCTTCAATGGCATTGTTTGCCCTTGGGGTGCCTTGGTTAGTTGCATCATAGCAGTTCTATTGGCTGTGAAGAAATTGATGCTGTCGTTGCCTTTGTCTTCTGTCCATCCTCCCTAACCAAACATCTTCAAAACAGTCAGTCATACGATATAGCAAATACTCATGCTCACCGTAAAATGCACTGTCCATTAAAGCCTTGAACACTTTCACTACATCTTGTACAGGCACAAATGCCAGTGCAGCCAACATTCTAGCATTCAGTGCTGACTCTGTATCAGCTCAATATTGTTATTAAAGTCCGCAGTTCTATACCTGCCACCAGATACTTTGGCTGAAATGAAGAAAACAGCCACGCATTGTGGTTGCTGGAAAAGCACCTTGGAATGCTAACACAACACCAATCTCTAAGTCTGTCATTATTGATTGTTGGCTAAGGTCCAGGTGTAGCTTCTTCAGCTCTTGCAGCAATCACAAGTATGTTTGCTTGGTCTTATTTGGCAGCAGTTCATATATAGTAGGAAGCACTTTGTTGTGATGAACCCCATGAATGGTATACAGCTCCTTGAAGAGTGGCAGGTAGGCCTTAAGGGTGCCATTAGCATACCAGTGGGTTGACCTGCTGAGGAAGTGTAGATTGTCACTGGTGCTAAATAACAGCATTCTGTCATTTCCTGGTCCACTGTGAAAATAAGAGGCAGGCATCACCTGCACTTGTCGCACGGTATGTGGCAGGGATTTCGAGCTGCGGCAGACTTGCCGGATTACATGGTACACTGGATATGGCTGCTCTGTGCCTCTGTACCATCCTTTTCATTCTCTGCTCCTCAGGCAGCTATGCTAGAACTGCATTTGAAAGTCCATGAGTGGCTCCAGAAATGATGGTATGTGTTGCCTCATGCATTGTGGCCGCAGTGGACTTCATTTTGTCAATAACATGTCTGACAGCATCGCCAGCAGCATCAGGTGCATGGTTATGGTTGGTACTGCACTTACAGAAGGGCTGAATTGACTGGGGCTGAATTGACATACAGGATGAATTGACATAGGGGCTGATTTGACATAGGAGCTGAACTGACTCATGCTGAATTGCCATGGGGTTGAAACTGACTTGGGCTGAATTTACTGGGATGAACTGACAGGTATTCATATGAGCCTCATTACATACTTTAGTCTGTAAGGGGGTCAAATCTGCCGAAAAGTGTTTAAAACAATTCCACTATAAATACATCAGAGCCAAGTGCCTTCCCTGTATTAAGGGATTTAATTACCCTTTTGACTTCTGCCAGGCCCGGATTAATAAGTATGCATGTGATGCCATGGTGTAGGGCCCTGAGGTTCAGGGATGACCCCCAGTCTGCAGTGTCACTTGTCAGTATTTTTTTATGTCCCACGACTCCCACTCATCCCTAATAAAAACGTTTAATTTTTCCTTCGTTCCACCACCTCCTAATACATTCTAGCATTGTTGAGGCAGTCAGCAGACAGTTTCTGTAACCCCCCCATCACCCCCCGTGCTGCCCGTGGATGCTCAGCAAGTGACTGACTGGACTGGAGCCTCTCTTGCTCGACTCCCTCCTCCTCTGATCAGTGACAGTCTAGACTGAGTGACAGCCCAATCACCATCTGACTTGGGGAGCAAGGAGGTGTGGCCAAGTCTAAGGAGCCTGAGTGGGAATTTAGGACCAGACTCGTGGCGGCACTGAGTACATGGATTGGGAGTCGAGTCGTCAGTCGGTCAACTGTGAGGGAGAGTCAGTGAGCAGCAGTTAGAGCTGGGGTGAGGCGAGGGCTGCAGTGTGGTCGCTGGCCATCTGGTCACTGAACTGTGCTCATCTGTGGCTGTGCATGGTGCGCAGTGCGCCTTTACTGTGCAGCTGAGAGATGAGGACTCATCTCAGGAGCCAGGAGTCCTGTCGTCACGCTGGTGAGAGGCAGAGCTGCAGGCTAGCTCTAGCTGCACTGTTTCTTTGCTTTTTGACTGTCTGTTGGTCACACCGTGGGACTCATCATTCAGTACAGTCCTTTTCCTCCAGTCCAGGCTGTCACTCTTTCTCAAACAGAGTGGGAACCCCTACGTGTCTTTTGTTTTTTTCTATCTTCACACAGTGTGGTGTGGAGTTGTCTCGTTGAGCTAGCTAGGCCTCCCTTTATTGGGCCTGCTGCTGTTGTGGGTGGCAGACAGACAGAGACAGCACAGCCTGAGCCAAGTCGTCATTAGTCTGGCCTGCTGCTGTGACAGAAGAAGAGAGAGAGCCAGAGGAGGAGGAGGAGTTGATGACAAGGTATGTAAAAAAAATGTAATTTAAATGACTGTCTGGGGCGAGCATCTGCTGGGCTGAGCTGGCACAAATAATTCTGCCAGCCAGCCAGAAATGGCTATAGGTATACTGCATGGCCCTCTGCCCTAGTGTTCCACCACATACCCAGTTGTTGCCTGTCATAGATAGTCTGGGAGGGAGTGTGTGTTGGAGTGTGTGTCCATCCACCGAGGTGTAACTGTAGTATAAGAAAGTTGGGTCAGGTTTGATTTTTAACAACTGGAAGGGGGGGTTGGGTGCATGATACTGGAGTCAGGGATGGCTGGCAGAGGGGACGTTGTTGGAGCTGTGGTACTACCGGAAGGGTCAGGTTGCAGACACCTGACAGAAGGAGTAAAGGACAGAGTTGGGGTTGTGATAATTAAGCAATCTACCATGAGGGGGTATTGGTGATGCCAGGATTTACCCATGCCCAGGGGTGTTTGGCCATGAGGCACAGCCAAGTGGCCAAAACACCCCAGGGCGTGGGTAAATCCTGGCATCACCAACATTCCCGAGTGGCATAGTGTGATTATACAATGGACATCTATATATTTTGTCTATGAAAAATTAACAACAAAAAATCTGGTTTAAATGTTTTATTAGTTTTTATTAGATTTGTTGTTACACTTGGTAAAATAGTGCTTTGTTGTTAGGTATGCTCATGTGCAGTGGTGTCAGCAAGCGGGCGAGGAGATAACCATTAATGGTTACAGTTTGGGGAAAACTGAGACTCAAAGGTGTGATACCAGTCCTGTAAGCTGTAGTGCATGATTAAAGGGAGCAAAAATGAAGCAAGGTAATTTTGTTGTGGGATGTTTTCTACAATGTGGCTGACAAACTGTAAAAGCAGGTTCCTGAAAGTGAAAGAGAGCACCCAGGGAAAGAGCAATTTTTTTTTCAAAAGCCAGAAAAAAAAAATGTGTGACTAGAGTTGAATTCATTGCTGAACTACATTTTTGGAAACTTGCGGTATTTTTCGTATTGTTTACTCAGACGTCAACATCGTGGCTTTGTGGAGGTTTTGCCTTGCAACTGTCTGTGTTTTTGCCAGGTTTGTGTTCCTAATAGTCACAGTGATTTCAGGGGGGCCCTTGATGTGGCTTACTGGTGACTGGCACCTCTTCCTGTGGGGTGATTGTAGCTTTTACAATGGGGCGAGGAGTGTCAGATAACCAATGAAATTACAGGATTTGTGTCTGATTTTAATGCCCATTGTATAATGGGGAGGTCATCCCTGTGTGTAAAGGTGGGGGGGGACAATGATATGATGGATTTTGAATCCATTCTGACTATAAATTAATGTGTTACTACCTCACACTAGTTTGCATTTAACAGTTTGGCTTCTCAGCCAGAGCATATACTTTTTTATTGCATGCTTGTTCTTGGACATACGTTGCACAATGTTTGTCTTATATACTGATTCTTTGCTTGCAGAACACTCTTTCCTGTAACCCCATCCACCTTCCAGATGCACCTAGCAACGCGTCATGCTGCTAGCCTGCTGCACCCTTTTTATTTGTTATCATTCTGCACCGTATATTCTGTATTTCTGTTTACTTGTATTCCTGTTTACTTGTATTCCTGTTTACTTGTATATCTGTTTACTTGTATTCCTGTTTACTTGTATATCTGTTTACTTGTATTCCTGTTTACTTGTATTCCTGTTTACTTGTATATCTGTTTACTTGTATTCCTGTTTACTTGTATTCCTGTTTACTTGTATATCTGTTTAATTACTGCTGATCATTACTGATATTTTCTATTTTGTCTCTTGTCCCCCCTTGCCCAGGACACACCTGGGAATCAGCTGTTCAGCTGGTCAAATGCATTATTTGGATTTTTTGCTCCAAAGGCAGCTGTTGTAAAGATGACTGGCATGGATTAATGCTAGCAGGGCAGGCGACCCCTAACCCCCCCCCCAACTACATTTAACTTCTTTCTGCACGGTTTTATAATCCTCTGTATCCTGAGGAATAGAGTTATTTCTAAGATGCATATTTGCACCATTTAGTGTTCTGTTTTACCATCACAAAGAAATGATGTTTGAGAGATACATGTTCTACCACATGTCTGCCTCAGACTGTGAAGGTCTAGTAGTATTGCGTTTCACTTCTGTGTGCACTGTTCCATATTCCTCTACATCGTGGGGAATGGAGTTATTTCTAAGAAGCATATTTGCACCATTTGGTGTTCTGTTCTACAGTAACAAAGAAATGATGTTTGATTATACGTCTTCCACATGTCTCCCTGAGACTGTGAAGGTCTAGTAGTATTGCATTTCACTTTAGTGTGCACTGTTTTATATTCTTCTACATCCTGGGGAATACAGTTATTTCTAAGATGAATATTTACACCATTTGGTATTTTTCTTCTACAGTCAACAAGAAACAATATTTGATTACATGTCTTCCACATGTCTGCCTGGAACTTTGAAGCTAATATGCAATGTGAAATTATATTTAATGCTCTGGGCAGACTAGGTGGGCCAAGCGGTCCTTATCTGCCGTCAAATTCTATGTTTCTATGTTTCTATGCTCTCTCTCTACTCTAGAGATTCCTGTGACTCTCTGTCCACCCACTCCCACACATACACACTGCACTGCCCTTACCCTGGATGGTATATAGCCTCTAGGGCTTCCATCCTGTGTATCTCTCCACTGATCTGCCCCCCTGGCACTGGGTGGTGTATGCCTTCTAGCTATGGCTGGGACTCTTGTCCAGTCCCAGTCTCATCCCTACTGGACTGGTCTGCTGCCCTGAGCTATGCATAAATGAACATGTCTTTACATGTCCATCCCTGTCCATTTCAACCCAGTTGCACTTTTCTGGTGGTGCATGACCTGCTGTGTAGGAATTCCATCCTGTCCATTGACCCAGTGGTCTGCGACTGTCCTTGGGGGTGTGTACCGTACAAGTTTCTATCCCACTGGTCTGCTTTGTGTGATGTATGTCCTTTGGGGGTCCCCATGTCAATCATTCTCCACTGGTCTGCCTGTGAATAATATTATACAGTTATTTGGCACTTGCATTATTTGGAGCATGCATAATATACATCATCAGTTGGTGTTTTGTATTCCCACAGAATGGATACTTCATTATTTTTCTACTACATGCTTCTATTGATTCAAGCATGTAAAGAAAGTTTCCTTTGTTTGATGAGCATATTAAACTAGGCATCTCCAATTAAGCAATATGGCTGTACCAGGGGTTATGTTAATGGTCTGTTAATCACCTATAGGGGAGTAATCTGGCATGAGGTGTAGCTGAGTGCTACAGGGCCCCTGTCCATTACTACAACTGCTGGAAGTGCCTTATTGCTATTAAAATAAAAGAAATGTGTTTTTTTTTAAATAGTGTTAAACCTTGCTCAGCATATGATTGGGCTTTTCATGTATGTTACATAGGTTAATCAGAGCTAAAAGACCGTAGTCCATAATGCTCGCCAATAATTAATTATAACCTCCCATACAATTTTGTTTTAAGTAATTGTCCAAATGTTTTTTTAAAAGTATCAATATTGTTGCACGATACAATTTCCACAGGTAGCTTATTCCAAATCTTGCAAACTCTTACTGTAAACCAGTTACTCCGTTTTTCTGATTTACATTGTTCCATGGTCAATTGCCAGGGATGGGCCCTTGTTGCATAAGATTTATCCTTGACTTTTAGACCTAATAAATGACTTAAATTGTTATCATGCATTGCTTTAAATGCCAGATACAGATCTCCTCTCATTTTACGATACTCCAAGGTGTATTATCCCAAAATGCCCAGTCTAGCTGGATACTCTAGGCCTTTTACTTCTAAAATATTTTTCGTTGCCCGATGTTGAATTTTTTCTAACCATTTTATAGTGCCTTTGTCCCCAGGTGCCCAGAACTGCGCACAGTACTCCAAGTGGGGCCTCACCAAGGATTTATACGAAGGGAGTAGAACATCACGACTTGTGCTGCTAATATGTTTATTAATGCAATGGAGCACACTGGCTGCCTTTTTAATAACAGCCTGACAGTGGAGTTTAGGGCTAAGATCACTAGAAATTCTGACACCCAGATCTCTCTCGTCAGTTACACATTTAAGAAGTTTTCCACCTAAAAAATATTTTTTCTGTAAATTTTTTTTGCCCAAGTGCATAACAACACATTTGTCAATATTAAAGGGTAGTTTCTTAAAGGTGGCCCACTCATATAGCTCGTTCAGAGCGTACTGCAGTGTATTACTTTCTTTAGGGTTAACTACTGGGTATCCTATACACGTGTCATCAGCAAACTTGGTCAGCCAAACATCTGTCTTGGTAGTTAATGAAGCAATATATAAGTTAAACAAGCATGGACCCAATACAGAACCCTGCGGCACACCACTAGTGACCTCTACCCAGTCATAAACAAAGCCCTTAACACACACTTGCTGAGTGTGCCCTTTAAGTCAAGATTTGACCCATCTGGATATATTACCACCAATGCCAAAGTGTATCAGATAATCTACAATTTGGCAATGCGGAACCTTGTCAAAGGCTTTAGAAGGGTCCAGAAAAATAATGTCCACAGCTTTGCCACAGTCCAGGGCCAAACTTACACCGTTATAAAAATGTTATAGGATTGTCTGGCATGATCTAGCCCTGACAAAACCGTGCTGTGCAGGATCAGGGAAAATCATAGAGCTTAGATGTTCTTTAATAGTTCCTTCTAATAGTTTGCCCAAAACAGAAGTAAGGCTGATGGGTCTATAGTTTGACACATCCTGCTTAGAACCCTTTTTGAAGATCGGTATCACAATAGCTTGTCTCCATACGTCAATGACTTCACCTTCCTCTATAGATTTATTAAATAAAGCAGTAACAGGACCTGATAGGGGGACTGCGAGTTCTGTAAGGATATGAGGGTGTAAACCATCAGGCCCAGGGGACTTGTAAGGGTCCAATTTTTGAAGTAATTTGAGTACAGTAATAGTTTCTAAAGTAAAATGTCCCTTTGTGATGTGATTATTATGTTCCTTCATGGGCTCAGATTTAGTATTAAAGACAAGAAAACTGATTATTACACATGGCAGCCATACCTGTCTTGTCCACTACTAGGTCACCTAAGGTGTTTTTTAATGGGCCAATGGTAGGAATGTCACCACTTTTGTTATTAATATATTTATAAAAGGATTTATAATTATCACCCACATTTTTAGCCAAGTGTACCTCATAGTGTTTTTTAGCTTTTTTGATACTGTATTTGGAAACCTTTAAGTGGAACTTGAAAATTTCCCAATTTTGCTTTATACCACTAGATTTGGCTTTTTTATAGGCCCTATTTTTATATTTAATATGTTTTTGACAGTTTTGTTTATCCATGGCCTTTTCGAATTAGTTTTGTCCATTTTTTTAATAGTAGGAACATATTTATTTGTTAGTGAGGTTAAATGTGTAATCAGAGTATGCCACATGTCAGAGAGTGAAATATCTAAGAAGGAGTGTTGCCAGTCCCAGGATGCACATTCTGCTGTCATACCTATGAAATCAGCTTTTTTAAAGTTATGAAGCATTACATTACTTGGATCTTGTCCTAAATTCGCATTAAGTGTAAAATACACAATGGAGTGGTCACTGGAACCCAGCGGGTGGAGCACTGAACAGTTTGATATCAAATTACCCATATTATGTAACACTAGATCCAGAGTGTTATTGCCCCTAGTGCCAGCATTAACTTCTTGTTCCATATTTGCCAATAAAAATAGATGCAGATATCTATTTTCAATGGAAGAGTGGGTGTACAAATTTTGCCAGCTTATACCAGGAAGATTAAAATCCCCCAACAATAAAACATTTTTGGAAGATGTTATCTTCTCTATGAAGCCTAGCAACTGATTTTCGTCGTCCAGTGTAATTGCTGGTGGTCTATACACTAAACCCACATCAATACAGAATGTAGATATAGGAAAAATGTTGACCCATATGGCCTCTATACTGGGCCACTGTGTAAGTTTGATTTTCTCAACATGTATAAAACTTGACAAATACAACACCACACCACCACCCTGAGTAATACTACAGTCTTTGTGAAACAGGGTATAGCCTGGAATATTCTTGTCCCAAGTATCATTTTCGCACCACCATGTTTCTGTGACTGCACACAAATGTATATTTAGTTGTTCTAATAATACAGTAAGTTCATCAATCTTATTCCTAGACTACGTGCATTGAAGACTAAATAATTCCATTCTGGTTGACTTGTGAGAATATTTCTGTTACCAATACTGTTTGAATCAGGGTACTGAATTTTATCTCTCCCATCTATTAATTTAAACAGTAATCAATCTGATGTCATAGTCTGGTAGCAAAAATACGTCTACCCTGCCTATTTAAGTGTACACCGTCTGCTGCAAATAGATTTTTATTCAAAAAACTGGTCCAATTCTCCAAAAAATAGAACCCTTCCCTTAAGCACCATCATTTAAACCAGCCATTTAAAGTCATGATGTCTCTTCATTTGTTGGTACATGCCCTAGGTATTGGGAGGAGTTCTGAAATAATCAAATTACTCCCTTGCCGTTTTACAGAGTCTCCAATGGCTTCAAAATCCCTTTGTATTCGTAGTAATGATCTTTTACCTAGATTGTTTAATCCTGCATGAATCAGGGTAAGAGGAGATAATGTGTGCTCCTGTAACCCTGGAAACGTGTTCTTTACATTAGAAATACTGGCTCCAGGAAGAGCATTAACAGTGGTGTATAGGTTACGATTTTTACGCAAGATATGATCAGTGTATCGAATGTTGGAATTGTCTATCACCAAGACGTCCCTAAGAATATTTGTTCTTTCCAATATCTGGGCTGCAGGTGTGTTATGCATTTGTAAGGAATCCACAATACCAGAGGGAGGTGCATTGTGATTGAGTACATTACCCAGTTTATAAAAGATTAACATACGACGGCTGATAGAATGTCTACAACCAATCAGAAAGCTGTATTTCTCAGACCCTTTTTATAATTGGCTGTTATACATACCTGCTGCTTGAACTAAAGCTAATTGTATTACTAGTACTTGTATGTACTGCTTACATCTAACTGCAGAATTTCATATTCTTTTTTTTAACAAAAAATATTGAATGGTGCACACTGCATACAAAACTAAAAACAGTGAGTGCATATATACAGAAGTAAAATATGACGCTTCAGTCCAAGCATTCGTGTAAAACAAATGTTGGTATTTTTTTGTATTTCCAAGATGTAATACATCATTTGGTGTGTTTGCATTACCACAAGTGATATCTTTCAAAAATAAAGAAGGGTATTGTCACATATGAGTTAATTTGTAATTTTATTGTTAGAGCTCTGAATGGTATTGTTTAAAATGGCATGTGATCTGTCAAGTTAAGTGGCATAACACATAGCATTAGTGTAAATTACATCCTACTTGAGTACTCTGGTTGTTGTATCCTTGCTGGCACAGCACTGAGGAAAAGTGTGGTGTTCACGTTTAGGGGCCCCCCGAGTCACAATATATTACTTGTGAGTAGGTCCCCCACATCTGTTAATCTGGGCCTGACTTCTGCCTTTGTGACTGGGACTTCCAGAAGATTTCTTTGTGCTGTGGCCAATGAAGGTAAATTGACCTTGTCTAGCAAACCAGATACCTATTGGGTATGACCTGGGCCCCTTTCTTTACTATATAACTGCTCGTAAAATTCGGAGAACTCCTTTTCCAATTTGGGTTGTTCGAGTAACTAATCCCCTGGGATCAGTCCTGAAACATAGAAACATAGACTTTGATGGCAGATAAGGACCGCTTGGCCCACCTAGTCTGCCCATTTCCCTACCTACAGGATAGGCCACAGATCCTAGTTAACCAACAGCCTATTTCTTCCTACACCCCACAAGAATTGCCTTATGTCTTTCCAAGTGCATTCTTGAATCCCCCCCCCATTTTTGACCCCATGATGTATTCAGGAAAGCCATTCCATGTGTCCACCACCCTCTCTGTGAAAAAATACTTCCACACATTGCCCCTGAGCCTTCCCCTCTCTTTCTTCAAATTGTGTCCCCTTGTTCTTGCACATCTCTTTTTCTGAGAAAAAGCTACCCTCTTGGACTTTGTTGTTTCCCTTGAAGTACTTGAAAGTTTCTATCATGTTCCACCCCTTTCCTCAAGGGTATATATATATTAAGCTCTTTAAGTCTCTCTTCATATGGCTTCTGTTGTACAGGCAATTATATGACCACACAGAACCATTTTTAAACTGTCCCAAATAAACTTAAGTGAGGATTCTAATTCCTGATACTCATTTAGATCGTGCCTAATCACTTCCCTCAGGGTGTACACACAGCCTTTGTCAGGAAGAAGGCCCAAATCAAATCTCCAACTTTCCCTTCCTCCATCTGAGTCCCATCTGACCTCAGCTGAGATCATAGTGTGAGCAGAGAAGGTTGCCTGGTGGATAAGCACCTCCCCAAAGAAGTGGGTCCAAACCTTCTGCATGTAAAATCTGTCTATTCTGGAGTAGGAGTATGATGCAGAAGAGTAAAATGTGAAGTCCTGCCCCTCAGAGGTCTGCAAACACTGGGTGTCCACTAGGCCAGACTCTGAAATGAGTGTCCACAATAGCCTTGAACACGTCACCTCCCCTCCCAGCTTGGGTGGATTTTTATCCAAAACATTATTCTCTACACAATTCCAATCCCCTGCAAGTATCACTTGGCCCACAGGGAGGGCAGAGACAACCCAAAATAAATATCTAAAAAATTCCCCTGTTGGGGGAGCGGTGGCTTAGATCGATGCTATATGTGAAAGTTATCCTCTAAATTTCCTGGACAGAAGGACCATACGTCGTGTCCCCTCTACCTGCACCTTACTGATAGAAAGTGGAAGCCCCTTTTTAACCAGTATTGCCACCCCTGATTTTGTGGACAGTGGGTAAGAATCTGAAAAAATTAATCGCATCCACATCCTTTGCAACTTACTGTACCCCAAATCTGTACATTTCATTTCTTGGATGCATGCTATATCACATTGAACTCTACCAAGCTCCTGCAAGGTTATCGCTCTTTTAACTACATTATTAATACCCTTCACATTAACTGAACAGAGTTTAAGCAATGCCTTCGTGAAATCTATGATGAAGTACTCACTTATGGCTCCCCCTTCCTTCTGTTCCCTTCCCCCTGCCCCCAACCTCCAGGATGCATTCAATAAACAACAGCTAGCAACAAAGCTTTCATACAACACAACATAGTCAAACAAACAAGCGTGTTAGTAGGGATCCCACTAAGCCCTCATGACAGCAAAGGTGAGGGTAAACCATTCCTCTGCTATGAAAGCCCAGGTTAAAAGTGCCTTCAGGTAAAGGTTATCTCACTTAAAGTAGTGAGACAGTGTACATAGGAAAAAGCACACAGGTGTGCAGTGGGCTGAAAGCCCCAGCCTCCACCAGAATGGTCAGACCCACCTACCTGGTCAGAATGTTGTACACTTAATAGCGTATGACATTCCAGCTAACCCATAATGGCACTGTAGAGGTAAGCGAATGCTGTAATACTGCACATACAGCTGCATGCAGTATTGCACCATTCACACTATCTCAGGCAGAGGATAAGACCTCTGCTGGGACTGGGTTCTGCCGAGCAGCTGCCATGGCTCAATGGACTGAGCCACAGCAACAGAGAACCCAGGTAGTGCTTCTGGAAGCGGGTTTCATTCCTGGTCCCAGAAACTTTTATTTTTTTTTGTGCACTTCCTGAGTTGAACCCTGCTGGAGTTGAGAATCTTTATTGGGGGGGTTATGGGGCACAGAGTTATGCCACATAGTAGAAATCTCACTGTATTGGCAGTGCGATTTTTCCATGTAGCATAATGACCCAACCCTTCGACGGAGTCTGCCGGAGCTTTTGGATGCCTGGACAGAAAGCCCTGGGTGCAAGAACATACAATTTGGTGAACTATAATTCCAGTGATAAATCAGATGAATACACCCCAGGGAGATGTCAAGGGGTTGCAAAGTAAAAGCTGTAATTAAATCCAAGGTAGCTCCTCCAGGGCATGCACTATAGTATATGGGGGTTCAAGGACCAACCCACAGTCCTGGAACAGGAATCTCAGTGACCATTTATGTAGGGCATACAGTATATGGGGGTCTGAGGACCAACTCACAATTCTGGAACAGCAATCTCAGTCACCGTTTATGTAGGGCATTTATGGGGGTCCGAAGACCAGCCCACAATCCTGGAACAGGAATCTCAGTCACCGTTTATGTAGGTCATATGTGGGGGGAAGGAATGGTCATCCCCCCTCCTTCATATGGACATCATTTCAGTCGCCTTGTAGAAATTAAGGAAAAACTGTGACAGCACAAAACTCTTAAAGACTGGAGTTCCCTGATAGTTGATTCTGTAGGGGACAAACTAGGTCAGGTAAGCATCTAGAGTCTTTAGAGATTCCAATTTGCCCCCTCTTGCCCTTCGTATATTACCATATATCGGGGTCTACATCCTGATTAATCCACTAAAATAAAAAAGAAAAAGAAGTATAACTACCCAAACTAACACTGTATGATGCATAACATTTCTCCCGTCATGCAAGAGGTCAATGCCTCGTGATTAAACTAATCTGTGCAGTCAAATAAAAAATCAGGTTTGCAAAAATCCTGTGGTAATTTAAGTCACCGCATTAACGCAGGCACAAGTTTATCTAAAGGAGATAAAAAGAAATCATCAACAACTCTTTCAAAATGCATTTAGAGAAAGTACTTACACCATTCTCAGCAGACTCCTGTTGAAATACAAATTACGAGGAAGTCCCTCTATAGCATAGCTTGATGTCGCATTGGTGGTTTCTCAGCTGCACCAAAGACAGGGAGTGTACTGTGCACTCAATGTGGTCCCTCCCTACAGGAAGAATAGTTAGAACTCCCACGGCGTAAAGAACAGTTCCGCCTCCAAAGTGCCCAAAATTGGCAGAACAGCAGGAAGGAGGCCTGAATTCACACACACAGAGGAAGAAAGAATCACCAGTTGGGTAAATCCCAATTAAACATCTCCGGGGTTCCAGAAGGCTGGAAGCCGTTATGGCACTAGGGCCCAGATCAAAGATAATGAGCTATATGGCACCTCTTGGGAGACAGCAGCTCATTCCGCTCAGGTTGCAGACTTTGACGGAATCCATCTAGCTAGGTCAGCGTGCAGTGGCAACAGGGAATCTAAACATTTCTTCTCTGTTCTTCTGCTTCCCGGTGCAGTGGACCACAACAGGTTCTCAGTCTCCTGTGCAGCTTGATCATCTCTATTACCAGGGATAGGTACACCTAGAGACTCCAGGTATGGGGTAGCAGCTAGGAGAGATTTGAAACTTTTTACGCCTTCTTTACTTTGTACCCATCACCTGGCTGGATATCTTAAATGTGCTTTGAGGTTTTTCCCTGAGTGTTTTAACCACTGACAAGATTTTCTTCCTGTTTGCCAACATCAGAGGAAGGTAGTCCTGGTCCATGTACATCCTCTGCCCTTTCAGGTTGAGCTTTTTCTTACCCTACGCCAGCCTCAGAATTTTTTCTTTGTTGGATAGTGCAGAAATTTGATGAGGATTAATCTTGGGGAGTGGATGCCCTTCTTAGTTTAGGGCAACCATCCTATGCGCCCTCTCAGTTTCTACTGCAAATTCCTCCTCAAGAGCTAGCTCTTTCGGGAGCCAACAATCCATATATTCTTCCATGTTATCTTGTTCCACTCCTTTTGACACTCCAAATACCCTTATATTGTTGCAGCGGGCCCGGGCTTCTCAATCCTCTGTCCGCAAGATCAGATCTCTTTCCCCTTTATATCAGTAGACCAGGGACCTACCAAATGCCATGTGTTCATTCTATACCACTTCCATCTGAGATTCAACTGCGGTGGTGTGAGCTTCTAGTTTTTTAAAGTCCTTCTGCAGCCCAGCTATCTTGGTATCAATTCTGTGTAGAATTTTTAACATTCGGTGTCCATTGGCTTTGGTAAAATTGGTGGTGGTTTCTGACTCAGAGTAGTTGTCCTCATCAGCTGACATGGTGAGGGCCAAGGATCTGGATGGAGTAGGACTGGTAGACCGAGGATCCATTTGTGTGCTAGGATATCCACGTGTGCCAGTAAAAGTAGCTTTTTTGGTTTTATCCATTGTTCCGATAATATCGGAAGGCAAGACTTGAAGAAATACAAGGTGCTCAACCACTGATGGTGGCCGATCGCTCAGAAATTGCACCCAAGAACTCAGAGCTCTGTTTCAAGCAGCCATCTCAGTATGCGGCATCACTGGAAGTCCACTTTCCTCATTTTAGCACAAAAGTACTGCCATCAGTCCTCTTCAGGAGTTTGTCAAAGGAAGTCACATCCCTTGCTGTCTCCATTCCTATTGGCTGGGTTCCTGGTCTGAACCAGGACCAGTACATAGCACACTCGCCTCTAAGGCTGGGAGATCAGAGGGCTAAGGGTTCAGTTCCCATGTCTGGCACTTGGGTTA
This sequence comes from Neoceratodus forsteri, assembly GCA_016271365.2. Classification (NCBI taxonomy): domain Eukaryota; kingdom Metazoa; phylum Chordata; order Ceratodontiformes; family Ceratodontidae; genus Neoceratodus; species Neoceratodus forsteri. The sequence continues at coordinate 494,544,061 of CM057457.1, forward strand.
ATATTCTAGTACTGACACTGTAGTGCAGCATGAGAGAGATGCTGCACTTCTAAGGTGCCGTCTTTTGGATGAGATGTTAAACTGAGGTCCCATCTGCCTGAATTGGTGGTAGTTCAGGTGTATGCTAAAAATCCCATGGCATTTATCGAAAAGTGTAGGGGAATTTCCCTGGTGTCCTGGCCAAATTTCCCTCATTCACTCAAAATACTACCAACAACTTAATCTGGTTTAAGGTTAGTTGGCATTCATCTGTATCTGCCTCCCCCGGGTCATGCCTGAAAATAGGCAGGATTTATCTAGTGCACTTACCTGGTCAACAAAAACTAAATAAAAAAAAAAATTGACATTGCTACACAAATATTGAGAAAAAAATGCCATTGAAATAAATGGGCCTATATACATGTCTAAGGTCCCATTCATTTCAGTGGGGATTTTACTGGTCATTAATGCTGAGCTAGTGAAAATCCTGCTGGACCAGAGGATTTTCTGGTTATTAGCCCTGCCAGCTACTGGTTGAAAAGTTATTTTTGACCTCTGTGACAGTCTGTGAAATTTCTAGCACCACAGTGGAGGGTGGCCTTATGTAAGGAGAGGACTGTCCCATACCGCTCAAACATCCCTTATTGTGAAGTACTTCCCTCATTTTACCCCTCAGCATTGTTGTGTCCCTCACTGGAAACTGTGTTACCACACAGAGAAGGTGCTGTGAGCAAACAGATAGTCTTCAGCTATGGGGGTCCAGCTGCTGGGAAGGGTGGGGGTCCAGCTGCAAGATGATGGTCCAGTTATAGGGGGCCAGATCTGGGATCCAATACCTTTCAACTGTCCATCATTATGAAGCTAGCTTCATGGCACCAACCCCCTAGACTTCCTCTGCAACAGATGCAGGCTCACCAGTACAGCTTACCCCCTCCCACAAACAATTAACTAAATCATGGGTAATTTCTGGTCCAGGTGAGGGAACCTTTATGGTGATCCTGATTCTGGGGACTGGATGAAGAGTACCTACAAAACAAAGGCTACGCAGGAGTTACAGGGGATCCCTAGTTCTTAGGGAAAAATTGTACATATAGCGTAGATAGGACTCAGGACTCTTCTGGGCCCGCTGGGGCTGTGGATCCCCCTCCACCCAGGACCAGCATCACCAGGACGTCATGCCATCCCTACCCAGGGGTGCCAGCATGAAAGCAGCGCTTAAGAAGCTACTGACCGCGCTCCTCCGAAGGGGCCACTGATTTGCCGCAAACGACCGAGGAAGGGAACCAGGAGCTCGGCCGCTCTCTGGTAACTAGTGCCGCCAAAGGCGCAAGCCCTTAAGGACTCTCCCGGGCCCGCTGGATCCCCTCCACCCAGGACCAGCATCACCAGGACGTCATGCCATCCCTACCCAGGGGTGCCTGCCTGAAAGTGGCGCCTAGAAGCTACCGACCGCGCTCCTCCTGATCCACCATTGAAGGGCCGCTGATTTGCCGCAAACGACTGAGGAAGGGAACCAGGAGCTCGGCCGCTCCCTAGTAACTTGTGCCGCCAAAGGCGCAAGCCCTTAAGGACTCTACCGGGCCCGCCGGGGCTGCGGATCCCCCTCCACCCAGGACCAGCATCACCAGGACGTCATGCCATCCCTACCCAGGGGTGCCTGCCTGAAAGCGGTGCTTAAGTAGCTACTGACCGCGCTCCTCCGGATCCACCCTTGAAGGGGCCACTGATTTGCCACAAACGACTGAGGAAGGGAACCAGGAGCTTTGCCGCTCCCTGGTAACTTGTGCCGCCAAAGGTGCAAGCCCTTAAGGACTCTCCTGGGCCCGCCGGGGCTGCGGATCCCCCTCCACCCAGGACCAACATCACCAGGACGTCATGCCATCCCTACCCAGGGGTGCCTGCCTGAAAGCGGCGCTTAAGAAGCTACCGACCGCGCTCCTCCAGATCCACCATTGAAGGGGCCGCTGATTTGCCACAAACGGCCAAGGAAGGGAACCAGGAGCTCGGCCGCTCCCTGGTAACTTGTGCCGCCAAAGGCGCAAGCCCTTAAGGACTCTCCCGGGCCCGCCGGGGCTGGATCCCTCCACCCAGGACCAGCATCACCAGGACGTCATGCCATCCCTACCCAGGGGTGCCTGCCTGAAAGCGGCGCTTAAGAAGCTACCGACCACGCTCCTCCGGATCCACCATTGAAGGGGCCACTGATTTGCCACAAACGACTGAGGAGGGAACCAGGAGCTCGGCCGCTTTCCTGGTAATCTCAGCGCCAAAGGCCAGTTTCAAAACTCTCCTTGGCCCACCAGGCTGCGGATCCCCTCCACCCAGGACCAGCATCACCAGGACGCCATGCCATCCCTACCCAGGGGTGCCTGCCTGAAAGCGGCACTTAAGAAGCTACCGACCATGCTCCTCCGGATCCACCATTGAAGGGGCCACTGATTTGCCACAAACGACTGAGGAAGGGAACCAGGAGCTCGGCCGCTCACTGGTAACTTGTGCCGCCAAAGGCGCAAGCCCTTAAGGTATGTCGCTTTTCACTTCCCTGCCGCCCGGCTCGCTTCTGTTGGGATGGGACACTAACTCTGTACCTTCCACATGGAAAGCGGCTGTAATCGCTTCCTTTTCATAAGGTTAGCTCGAATTTTCACCCGCTTAGAGACTGTGAACAAGTGCTGCTGCCATGGCCTTCTGAACAACAGCTCTTCCTTGCAAAATTTCTGTTTTCTCCAGTGTCCTTTATTTTTTCACTTTATTTCTGTAAGCTTATACCTGTTTGCTTCCTTTTCAAACCTCTGTGCCTCCTGATCCTGTTTCTGTACTGGGCAGCTCGAGCTTCCCGCCTTTTTTCTTAAATTTCTGCTGCTGTTACTGCTCTTCTCCAAAAAAACCCTCTACCTATCTCTAGCACTAGCCTACCTTCTCCTTAATCGCTCGCCTCCTCTTACTCGCCTCCACCTCCTCTATTGTTCAAAACCGTACTTAATCTTCCTTCTTTTCCCTAACTCCTTAGGACTCTCCTGGGCCCACCGGGGCTGCGGATCTCCCTCCACCCAGGACCAGTATCACCAGGACATCGTGCCATCCCTACCCTGGGGTGTCTGCCTGAAAGCGGCGCTTAAGAAGCTACCGACCGTGCTCCTCCGGATCCACCATTGAAGGGGCCGCTGATTTGCCTCAAACGACTGAGGAAGGGAACCAGGAGCTCGGCCTCTTCCCTGGTAACTTCTGCGCCAAAGGCGCAAGCCCTTAAAAATCCTCCCCATTCGCTGGGGCTGCGGATCCCTTCACCCAGGACCAGCATCACCAGGACGCCATGCCATCCCTACCCAGGGTGCCTGCCTGAAAGCGGCGCTTAAGAAGCTACCACCGCTGCCCGGATCCACCATTGAAGGGCCACTGATTTGCGCAAACGACCGAGGAATGAACCAGGAGCTCGGGCCGCCCCTGGTAACTTGTGCCACCAAAGGCGCAAGCCCCTAGGACTCCTCCTGCCCGCTGGGCTGCGGATCCCTCCACCCAGGACCAGCATCACCAGGACGTCGTGCCATCCCTACCCAGGGGTGCCTGCCTGAAAGCGGCACTTAAGAAGCTACCGACCACGCTCCTCCGGATCCACCATTGAAGGGGCCACTGATTTGCCGCAAATGACTGAGGAAGGCAACCAGGAGCTCGGCCGCTCCCTGGTAACTTATGCTGCCAAAGGCGCAAGCCCTTAAGGCATGTCGCTTTTCACTTCCCTGCCGCCCGGCTCGCTTCTGTTGGGACGGGACACTAACTCTGTACCTTCCACATGGAAAGCGGCTGTAATCGCTTCCTTTTCATAAGGTTAGCTTGAATTTTCACCCGCTTGGAGACTGTGAACAAGTGCTGCTGCCACAGCCTTGTGAACAACAGCTCTTCCTTGCAAAATTTCTGTTTTCTCCAGTGTCCTTTATTTTTTCACTTTATTTCTGTAATCTTATACCTGTTTGCTTCCTTTTCAAACCTCTGTACCTCCTGATCCTTTTTCTGTACTGGGCAGCGCAAGCTTCCCACCTTTTTTCTTAAATTTCTGCTGCTGTTACTGCTCTTCTCCAAAAACCCCCTCTACCTATCTCTAGCACTAGCCTACCTTCTCCTTAATCGCTCTCCTCCTCTTTCTCACCTCCACCTCCTCTATTGTTCAAAACCGTACTTAATCTGCCCTCTTTTCCCTAACTCCTTAGGACTCTCCCGGTCCGCCGGGGCTGTGGATCCCCCTCCACCCAGGACCAGCATCACCAGGATGTCGTGCCATCCCTACCCTGGGGTGTCTGCCTGAAAGCGGCGCTAAGAAGTTAGCTACACCGCGCTCTCCGATCCACCGTTGAAGGCACTGCTGATTTGTCTGCAAACGACAGAGGAAGGGAAACAGGAGCTCAGCCGCCTGGTAACTTGTGCCGCCAAAGGCGCAAGCACTTAAGGACTCTCCCAGGCCCACCGGGGCTGTGGATCCCCCTCCACCCAGGACCAGCATCACCAGGACATCGTGCCATCCCTACCCAGGGGTGCCTGCCTGAAAGCAGCACTTAAGAAGCTACCGACCACGCTCCTCCGGATCCACCGTTGAAGGGGCCACTGATTTGCCGCAAACGACCGAGGAAGGGAACCAGGAGCTCAGCCGCTCCCTGGTAACTTGTGCCGCCAAAGGCGCAAGCCCTTAAGGTATGTTGCTTTTCACTTCCCTGCCGCCCGGCTCGCTTCTGTTGGGACGGGACACTAACTCTGTATCTTCCACACGGAAAGCGGCTGTAATCGCTTCCTTTTCATAAGGTTAGCTCGAATTTTCACCCGCTTGGAGACTGTGAACAAGTGCTGCTGCCATGGCCTTGTGAACAACAGCTCTTCCTAGCAAAATTTCTGTTTTCTCCAGTGTCCTTTATTTTTTCACTTTATTTCTGTAAGCTTATACCTGTTTGCTTCCTTTTCAAACCTCTGTGCCTCCTGATCCTGTTTCTGTACTGGGCAGCGCGAGCTTCCCGCCTTTTTTCTTAAATTTCTGCTGCTGTTACTGCTCTTCTCCAAAAACCCCCTCTACCAATCTCTAGCACTAGCCTACCTTCTCCTTAATCGCCGCCTCTCTTTCTCGCCTCCACCTCCTCTATTGTTCAAAACCGTACTTAATCTGCCTTCTTTTCCCTAACTCCTTAGGACTCTCCTAGGCCCACCGGGGCTGCGGATCTCCCTCCACCCAGGACCAGCATCACCAGGACATCGTGCCATCCCTACCCTGGGGTGCCTGCCTGAAAGCGGCGCTTAAGAAGCTACCGACCGTGCTCCTCCAGATCCACCATTGAAGGGGCCGCTGATTTGCCGCAAACGACTGAGGAAGGGAATCAGGAGCTCGGCCGCTTCCTGGTAACTTGTGCTGCCAAAGGCGCAAGCCCTTAAAGACTCTCCTCGGCCCGCTGGGGCTGCGGATCCCCCTTCACCCAGGACCAGCATCACCAGGACATCATGCCATCCCTACCCAGGGGTGCCTGCCTGAAAGCGGCACTTAAGAAGCTACCGACCGCACTCCTCCAGATCCACCATTGAAGGGGCCACTGATTTGCCGCAAACGACCGAGGAAGTGAACCAGGAGCTCGGCCGCTCCCTGGTAACTTGTGCCACCTAAGGTGCAAGCCCTTAAGGACTCTCCTGGGCCCGCCGGGGCTGCGGATCCCCCTCCACCCAGGACCAGCATCACCAGGACGTCGTGCCATCCCTACCCAGGGGTGCCTGCCTGAAAGTGGCGCTTAAGATGCTACCGACTGCACTCCTCCGGATCCACCGTTGAAGGGGCCACTGATTTGCCGCAAACGACCGAGGAAGGGAACCAGGAGCTCGGCCGCTTCCTGGTAACTTGTGCTGCCAAAGGCGCAAGCCCTTAAAAACTCTCCTTGGCCCACCAGGGCTGCGGATCCCCCTCCACCCAGGACCAGCATCACCAGGACATCGTGCCATCCCTACCCAGGGGTGCCTGCCTGAAAGCGGCACTTAAGAAGCTACCGACCACGCTCCTCCGGATCCACCATTGAAGGGGCCACTGATTTGCCGCAAATGACTGAGGAAGGGAACCAGGAGCTCGGCCGCTCCCTGGTAACTTAGTGCTGGCGCAGCCCTTAAGGTATGTCGCCACTTCCCTGCCGCCTGCTCGCTTCTGTTGGGACGGGACACTAACTCTGTACCTTCCACATGGAAAGCGGCTGTAATCGCCCTTTCATAAGGTTAGCTCGAATTTTCACCCGCTTGAGATCAGAACAAGTGTTGCTGCCATAGCCTTGTGAACAACAGCTCTTCCTTGCAAAATTTCTGTTTTCTCCAGTGTCCTTTATTTTTTCACTTTATTTCTGTAATCTTACACCTGTTTGCTTCCTTTCAAACCTCTGTACCTCCTGATCCTGTTTCTGTACTAGGCAGCCAAGCTTCCACCTTTTTCTTAAATTTCTGCTGCTGTTACTGCTCTTCTCCAAAAACCCCTCTACCTATCTCTAGCACTAGCCTACCTTCTCCTTAATCGCTCTCCTCCTCTTTCTCACCTCCACCTCCTCTATTGTTCAAAACCGTACTTAATCTGCCTTCTTTTCCCTAACTCCTTAGGACTCTCCCGGGTCCGCCGGGGCTGCGGATCCCCCTCCACCCAGGACCAGCATCACCAGGATGTCGTGCCATCCCTACCCTGGGGTGTCTGCCTGAAAGCGGCGCTTAAGAAGCTAGCGACCGCGCTCCTCCGGGATCCACCATTGAAGGCACTGCTGATTTTCTGCAAACGACTGAGGAAGGGAAACAGGAGCTCAGCCGCTCCCTGGTAACTTGTGCCGCCAAAGGCGCAAGCACTTAAGGACTCTCCTCGGCCTGCTGGGGCTGCGGATCCCCCTCCACCCAGGACCAGCATCACCAGGACATCGTGCCATCCCTACCCAGGGGTGCCTGCCTGAAAGCGGCGCTTAAGAAGCTACCGACCATGCTCCTCTGGATCCACCGTTGAAGGGGCCACTGATTTGCCGCAAACGACTGAGGAAGGGAACCAGGAGCTTAGCCGCTCCCTGGTAACTTGTGCCGCCAAAGGCGCAAGCCCTTAAGGTATGTCGCTTTTCACTTCCCTGCCGCCCGGCTCACTTCTGTTGGGACGGGACACTAACTCTGTACCTTCCACACGGAAAGCGGCTGTAATCGCTTCCTTTTCATAAGGTTAGCTCGAATTTTCACCTGCTTGGAGACTGTGAACAAGTGCTGCTGCCACAGCCTTGTGAACAACAGCTCTTCCTTGCAAAATTTCTGTTTTCTCCAGTGTCCTTTATTTTTTCTCTTTATTTCTGTATGCTTATACCTGTTTGCTTCCTTTTCAGACCTCTGTACCTCCTGATCCTGTTTCTATACTGGGCAGCGCAAGCTTCCCACCTTTTTTCTTAAATTTCTGCTGCTGTTACTGCTCTTCTCCAAAAAACCCCTCTACCTATCTCTAGCACTAGCCTACCTTCTCCTTAATCGCTCTCCTCCTCTTTATGACCTCCACCTCCTCTATTGTTCAAAACCGTACTTAATCTGCCTTCTTTTCCCTAACTCCTTAGGACTCTCCCGGGTCCGCTGGGGCTGCGGATCCCCCTCCACCCAGGACCAGCATCACCAGGATGTCGTGCTATCCCTACCCTGGGGTGCCTGCCTGAAAGCGGCACTTAAGAAGCTACCGACCGCACTCCTCCAGATCCACCATTGAAGGGGCCGCTGATTTGCCGCAAACAACCGAGGAAGGGAACCAGGAGCTCGGCCACTCCCTGGTAACTTGTGCCGCCAAAGGCGCAAGCACTTAAGGACTCTCCCGGGCCCGCTGGGGCTGTGGATCCCCCTCCACCCAGGACCAGCATCACCAGGACGTCATGCCATCCCTACCCAGGGGTGCCTGCCTGAAAGCGGCGCTTAAGAAGCTACCGACCGCACTCCTCCAGATCCACCATTGAAGGGGCCGCTGATTTGCCGCAAACAACTGAGGAAGGGAACCAGGAGCTCAGCCGCTTCCTGGTAACTTGTGCCGCCAAAGGCACAAGCCCTTAAGGTACGTTGCTTTTCACTTCCCTGCTGCCGGCTCGCTTCTGTTGGGACGGGACACTAACTCTGTACCTTCCACACGGAAAGTGGCTGTAATCACTTCCTTTTCATAAGGTTAGCTCGAATTTTCACCCGCTTGGATACTGTGAACAAGCGCTGCCGCCGAGGCCTTGTGAACAACAGCTCTTCCTTGTGACACTTCCTGCCGGCTCTTCAAGGCCAGCTCCCCACCCTCCCACCTCACCCGCCCTGGTCAACCCCTTAGCTTTATAGCCGCTTGCCTGTCATATGACTAAGTGTCTATTTTTCCATTGGCTTGTTATATTTCTCTCCCACTAGGGGCGTCATCCCATCTCCTGACTGTCTTGTGTATAACTATCCTTATAATTGAGAAACTCCTCTAGAAGCCTGCTTCCTTCTCATTATCAGCATTGCAGCTGCTGTGTAAGTAGCTGCGTTAGTCATGGTACTGCACCCTAGTCTCCCACTAATGTGCCATCCTCTCACCCCTAAAGCTTCTTCACTTATAATTATGTCTTTCCTGCTATGTTTAAACTGGCTAACAATTTCCACACCTCTTGCTACTCTTCCCTGCACTAACAATGATAGGAACTTTACGTTTTCTAATATCCTGCTGAACTATTACTTAACGTCTACTCCTGCTCACTCTATCTTGCTAAAAAGACGCTTTATCTATCTGTCTATCCACTTATATCTCTTGCACTACTGCAGACCCAAGCGCCAGCCATGCACCATCTCTGCCAACCTTATTCCTCTCTTCCACCTCGCACGATGGCTCCTTATGCTTGCCGGTGATGTGGAACCCAACCCGGGCCCTAAGGCTTGCGCCTCACCCCCTGCAAAAGCAATTACAAAAAAGGGTTTAGTTATAGCCCATGTGAACATCCGGAGTCTCACGAGTAATCTGGCTGAGCTTGAAGCTTGGGCTAAACTGATTAACCCTGACGTACTATGTCTATCCGAGACTTGGCTGAAGCCTTCGGTACCTGATACAACCTGTCTTGTGCCTGGCTATAATATTCTGAGAAAAGACCATGCTGGGTCAAAGAGAGGGGGCGTTGCGATTATGTACAAAACACATCTGGCCCTGGACATCCAACCCCGCACTGATTCCCTGACACCCTGTGAAACTCTTCATGCTACCCTGGCACTGGGTTCAAAACTGCTGCACGTCATCCGTGTTTACAATCCACCTACAAGCGGGATGGGTAGTCTACAGAACTTGCTACATTATGTCTCCCAAAACGTAAAATCGAATGAGGCTCTTCTCCTCAGGGACCTGAACATCAACTGGCTGGGACCACAGCACAATGTCCTTGAATCTCTACTACAAAAGCACAACCTATATCAAACTATAACAGACTTTACCAGGACTACCACTCTGCACTCTGGGTCACTACTTGACTGGATTCTCACCTCCAGGTCTGATCATGTTCTGGATGCCACAGTGCTTTCTGATTCTATCACTGACCACTCCCTTACACTTTGCCACTGGAGGTCCTGTCCACCTCCTTCTCCGCCCCCACGTCTGATAAGATTCTCAAACTATGCAGCCCTTGACCAGCACGCCTTTCTACTTGACCTCTCCTGTGTTGACTGATCCAACATTTACGCGGCCACCAGTGTGGATGATGCCCTCCATTAATTTTTGACAATATTTGACACCTAACAAAAGAAACACCTCCCCGTAGTCAGAAGGAAAGTAAGGGGTCAGCATTCGAGATGGCTTACGAAAGATCTGCTCCAAAGATTAAAAATTAGAGACAATCAATGGAAAAAGTACAAAAAAACTGGGCTACAGTCGGACGTCATTCTGTATAAGCAATATAGAAATGACTGTAAAAAATGCATCAGGCAGGCCAAAAGCAAATACTGCCAAAATTTGCTGATAAATTCCTCTAATGACCCCCACAAGTTTTGGGGTCATATTAAGTCCTTTCTGGGTTCTGCCAAAGATGTGACTCCATCTGATATGGTCCTCCATGGCGTGCACTGTACTGACTCTACCACAATTGCTAATGCTTTTAACCGACAATTCTCCGACTTATCTGCTTACACAGCCTCCCTCCCATCACAACCCTCTGCTGCACATCTTAACCCTACAGCATCTGATGGTCCCCCAAACTTAACCAACCCCTTTTATTTCAAGAAAGTACCTAGGCATCAGGTCCTAAAACTGCTCAGGTCTCTCTCGGACAACACCAGCACTGGCTCTGATGGCCTAGAACCAAGACTACTAAAGATGGCCTCTCACTTCATCTCTGGTCCACTGGCGCACATTTTCACCCTATCTCTCTCCAATGGGATCATCCCTGAAATCTGGAAGGCAGCCAGAGTTACTCCAGTATTTAAGAAGGGCAGTAAAAATGACATATCTAATTACCGACCCATTGCAATTCTATCTGTTCTGAATAAAGTGCTGGAAAAAATTATTTCCCTACAAATCACCGAACACCTCAAGAAATTCAAATTACTAAGCTCAGCACAACATGGCTTTAGAAAGAATCACAGCACTATGACTGCACTTGCGAAATTCACTACTGATATTGCTCACAATATGGATCAAGAAAGTTCATAGGGGCGGTATTCATTGACTTAACTAAGGCTTTCGATCTGGTTAACCATTCTCTGCTTCTATCAGCTCTCAATACCTTGGGTTTCTCTCCTCCAGTTACTAGCTGGTTCAAAAGTTACCTTTCCAACAGAACACAAGCAGTTAAATTCAATTCATCTGTGTCTGACAGTGCTGTTATTAACATTGGGGTCCCTCAAGGGTCTATACTTGGCCCTCTTCTATTTTCTTTATTTGTAGACAAACTTTCTGAGCTGGTCACCACAGGTCACTCACTTCTCTATGCGGATGACCTAGTAATATATTATTACTCTAACAATGTCCTTGAATTAAATACTGTGTTCACCACTGATTTTCATGCTGTACAACACTGGTTGAGCTCTCAACGTCTGGTTATAAACACAAGTAAGACAAAAGTGATGATGTTTGGCTCCAACCATAGACTTAGATCCTGTCCCCTATCCATCTCAGTCTCAGATACAGAAGGGAACCCTATTGAAGCTGTCACTGCCTTTCCCTACCTTGGCATCCACCTGGATCAAACCCTGGACCTAAAAACCCATATTCAGGAAATTTGCAAAACAGTAAACTGCAAACTGGGGGCTGCCTGTAGAGCCAAATACCTTCTCACCCCTGCTGCTAAACTGGTGATAGTCCGGGACATTCTATTGCCAACCCTCACATATGGGTGTCCCATCCTGTCCTTAGCCACAAAATCCTCACTTCATCTTTGGGATACTACCTTCAATAATGTGTGCAGATTTGCAACCAAGGCACCTCGGTTGCATCATCACTGTCTTCTATATCTGGACCTTGGCTGGCTCTCTCCCTCCTCGACCAGACAGTACTACTTGCACAACCTTGTGGATTTCATCCTAAGGACATCCAAACCTGCTGTCCTGTCTGATCTACTAACACCGGCCATTCCCACAAGGAATCTCAGATCTGCTGATCAAACATTACTGTCCATCCCCTTCTGTCAGACTAAAAAGGGAATGAGCTCCATTCACTATGCTGCCCCCCACCTCTGGAACCTGCTACCACAGGACCTGAGAGATATCTCCACCCATGAGACATTCAAAAGGAAACTGAGAACCTGCCTCATTACAATGGACAAATGTGTCTGCTTTGACCCCACCTGATGTATTGCATTTTTACTTTCATTTCCATTAATAGCACTGTTGTTTATACAAGTAGTGAAGTTTATACTATTTTTATACTATTCATCATAATCAATGTTTTACTTTAGCCTAGTAATTAATACTGTCTCAATCTGCTTGTCATTCAAGTTTAATGTTACATGTCGATAATTGTTAGTTGCTAGTCTCATACCCCAGGATTTTCTATCGCTGCACTATCTCTTCCCTTCTGTTTCCTCTCCCCCCCTTCTGTTCTATCTTCTTCCCCCTGTTTTCCACTCCCCACCAAACTTACCTCTACCTGCTCCTACCTTATACATGCCTCCCTCATGTCCCCTTCCTTCTGCTACACTGTGTCACCTTTCTCCCTATACCACCACTTTTTTCCCACCATCTACTGACCCCTCCTTGCCCCGCCGGCCGTCTCTCGGTTCCACTGGTTTGGCTTTACTTTGACACTTCTGCCGCTATTGCCGTAACTCTTCTGCTTCTTCCCCTTCTTACCTACCTTCTCACCCATGGCTGGCCGTCTTTCGGCTCCACCGTCCCGGCTGTACTTTCCCACCTATTACCGCTGTTGCCGTCTACTGACCCCTCCTTCCCTGCCTTGCCGTCTCTCGGTTCCACTGGCTCAGCCTGGCTTTGGCGCTTTTGCCACTATTGCCGTAACTCCTCCGCTTCTATTCTCCTCTCACCGACTTACTCATTCTCGCCCTGCCATCTCTCGGTTCCACTGGCCCGGCTTCACACTCTTCCCTCCTTCCGTTGATGCCGCTTCTGTTGTCCCCCCCACTGCCACCCTCTCTGCACCTGCCGTCTTGTGGCTCCACAAGCCCGGCTGCAGGTTGGTACCTCTCCCCGCTGTTGCCGTATCTGTCGGTGCCCCCCCTTTTTTCTTTCTCTCTCATCCCTATTATCTATCTGGTGTTTTCTCATGTTGCCTCTCGTCCCCTGCCTTACCGTCCTCCACTATTCACATTTGAGTATGTTGCTTTGATATAGTGATAAAATGTATTGTTGGTATTCTTCGTTATTATTGTTCCTATATACTGCAATGCCATATGTATCTCTCTCTGTCTTTGATTGTTTCTGGTGTTTCAAATAATTCTGCTGTACTATGTCTGTATTGTAATTGTACCTCCCGGGTCGTGCCTGAAAACAGTCACTTGCTGGCTAGTGCATTTACCCTGTTAACAAAAACTAAATAAAATAAATAAATAGTAAATAAAACTGTACTTACCTGACAGGCTGAGGTCAAAGTCTAGTCAGATCTGCAGAAATAAAGGGAAAGCAGTAGCTATGTAGAAGTGTAAATAGTGAGAGGAACAAGGTAGCACACATGTATGGTATAATACAGTATGAGGGTAGAAATAAAGTAGAAGGACATTTTGTGTAAGATTTTTAGGGAGGAGAATCCACTCACCTGCCTATAAGAGGACCAACATCAGAAGACCCAGATGAATAAGACTGGAGTCAGGGGACAAAGAGGAATTGCCTAGAGGATAATGCTACTCATCCTGTTCTGGCCAGAGCAGCTAAAGCCATATATTCCATAACACCAACATAAGGAAACCAACTGGTTAGGCTTGGCTGAAGGGGGCCCCATTGGGCTGGTCATGAGTACTAGAAGAATCCACCAGGCTGGGCTTGGGTGCAAAAGGGGAGTCCACTGGGCTGTGCGTAGGTACAGGGGAGGATCCACTGTGTTGGCTTGGGTGCAAGAAAGAAACTCAGAGGGCTGGGCATGTGTGCAGGTGAGGAACCCAGCAGGCTGAACTTGAGTGCAATAGGGGATTTAGTAAGCTGTGATGTGGGAAAGATAAGGATTCTCCACCAACACCAACAGTGAGCTGCAAGGTATGGAGAGTTTTATTGGGACTGCTGCCAAACAGATAAAAAAGAAAAGTACCTCTTTTGTTATCAAGAAGTGATTATTTATTTTGAATTGTTCTAACTTACCTGCTGCATTCATGCCAAGCATGCTACATGTGAAGTGATGAGCTTCAGGTTCGCTTTGGCTCACTTGGTGTATGTGAACCACCGACAGTCACTGAACGATTTTGCGTGTGGCATACATTCTCTACACATGCTGCCCACTTGTATTTCTGTAAGGGACTGGAGGACTCAAGAGCCTGCCAACATGGCTATGTGAGCTGAGATGCCTGATGCTGGTGATGTTACTCAAGAGACTCCTGCCAGGGCTAGGAAAGGGTGCAAAATAGAGCATGCCACCATGGTGGCTGTGTGCATTGTGTGCGCCAAACGCTGGTACTGGCAGCAGTGCATACCTGGAGTGGGTTTACCATAGTCAGGCTATATGTACAGTATGAAGCTAAGATGATACTGTAGTAACTGAAACTGTGAGATGGTGAAAGGATAAAAAAAGAACAAAATGTCTTTAATTTGAAATAATCTAAAGAAATGTGCATGAGGGAAATTAACTCTACAGCTCTGTTCATGAAACTGGAATACCAAAAGCAATCTGAACATTTACAAGGAGTTTCCATTACATTGGCAATAACAAATATTAACTATAGTGTGAGAAAAGGTGTGTGAGAATGATCTAAAACTTTGCACTAAGTGCGTGCAGTGCTACCACAGTGTGCATCTAAAAGAACCAAAAATAATGCCGTCATAAAGAAGTGTACAAGAAAAATTGTTAAACGTGTGCAATGCTACTACAGCATGCATCTAAAAATAACAAAAGGCAATGAAAAGGAGTGTAACAGAATGTCAAAGCAGTGTATTTATAGTTCAGTTAATAACAGCAGGGGTATTTCACTCTACTGTATACCGTGTTAACACTGAAATGGGACTCTAGATTGTAGTGTGCACTCCACTTCCCTCTGGGTTATCTCTTTACTGAATGTAACAGAAAGTCAGAGAAGTGTATTTACAGTTTAGTTAATAACAGCAGGGGTATTTCAGTCTGCTGTACACTGTGTTAGCAGTGAAATGGAACTCCAGATTATAGCGGGCACTCCACTTCCCTCTGGGTTATCTCTTTACAGAAAGTCAGTGCAGTGTATTTACAGTTCAGTTAATAACAGCAGGGGTATTTCACTCTACTGTACACCGTGTTAACACTGAAATGGGACTCTAGATTGTGGTGCGTACTCCACTTCCCTCTGGGTTATCTCTTCACAGAATGTAATAGAAAGTCAGTGCAGTGTATTTACAGTTCAGTTAATAACAGCAGGGGTATTTCACTATACTGTACACTGTGTTAACACTGCAATGGGACTCCCGATTGTAGTGTGCACTCCACTTCCCTCTGGGTTATCCCTTTACTGAATGTAATAGAAAGTCAGTGCATTGTATTTACAGTTCAGTTAATAAAAGCAGGGGTATTTCACTCTACTGTACACCGTGTTAAAACTGAAGTGGGACTCTAGACTGTGGTATGCACTCCACTTCCCTCTGGGTTGTCTCTTTACTGAATGTATTAGAAAGTCAGTACAGTGTATTTACAGTTCAGTTAATAACAGCAGGGGTATTTCACTCTATTGTACACCGTGTTAACACTGAAATGGGATTCTAGACTGTGGTGTGCACTCCACTTCCCTCTGGGCTATCTCTTTACTGAATGTAATAAAAAGTCAGTGCAATGTATTTACAGTTCAGTTAATAACAACATGGGTATTTCACTCTACTGTACACCGTATTAACACTGAAATGGGACCGTAGATTGTAGTGTGTACTCCGCTTCTCTCTGGGTTATCTCTTTACTGATTGTAACAGAAAGTCAGTGCAGTGTGTTTGCAGTTCAGTTAATAACAGCAAGGGTATTTCATTCTACTGTATACTGTGTTAACACTGAAATGGGACCCTAGATTGTGGTGCACACTCCGCTTCTCTCTGGGTTATCTCTTTACTGGATGTAACAGAAAGTCAGTGCAGTGTAATTACAGTTCTGTTAATAACAGCAGGGGTATTTCACTCTACTGTACACTGTGTTAACACTGAAATGGGACTCTAGATTGTGGTGTGCACTCCACTTCTCTCTAGGTTATCTCTTTACTGATGTAACCGAAAGTCAGTGCAGTGTATTTACAGATCTGTTAATAACAGCAGGGGTATTTCACTCTACTGTACCATGTGTTAACACTGAAATGGGACTCTAGATTGTAGTGTGCACTCCACTTCCCTCTGGGTTATCCCTTTACTGATTGTAATAGAAAGTTAGTGCAGTGTATTTACAGTTCAGTTAATAACAACATGGGTATTTCACTCTACTGTACACCGTGTTAACACTGAAATGGGACCGTAGATTGTAGTGTGTACTCCGCTTCTCTCTGGGTTATCTCTTTACTGATTGTAACAGAAAGTCAGTGCAGTGTGTTTGCAGTTCAGTTAATAACAGCAAGGGTATTTCATTCTTCTGTATACTGTGTTAACACTGAAATGGGACCCTAGATTGTGGTGCACACTCCGCTTCTCTCTGGGTTATCTCTTTACTGGATGTAACAGAAAGTCAGTGCAGTGTAATTACAGTTCTGTTAATAACAGCAGGGGTATTTCACTCTACTGTACACTGTGTTAACACTGAAATGGGACTCTAGATTGTGGTGTGCACTCCACTTCTCTCTAGGTTATCTCTTTACTGAATGTAACAGAAAGTCAGTGCAGTGTATTTACAGTTCAGTTAATAAAAGCAGGGGTATTTCATTCTACTGTACACTGTGTTAACACTGAAATGGGACTCCCGATTGTAGTGTGCACTCCACTTCCCTCTGGGTTATCCCTTTACTGATTGTAATAGAAAGTTAGTGCAGTGTATTTACAGTTCAGTTAATAAAGGCAGGGGTATTTCACTCTACTGTACACTGTGTTAACACTGAAATGGGACTCCCGATTGTAGTGTGCACTCCACTTCCCTCTGGGTTATCCCTTTACTGATTGTAATAGAAAGTTAGTGCAGTGTATTTACAGTTCAGTTAATAAAGGCAGGGGTATTTCACTCTACTGTACACTGTGTTAACACTGAAATGGGACTCTAGATTGTAGTGTGCACTCCACTTCCCTCTGGGTTATCTCTTTACTGAATGTATTAGAAAGTCAGTTCAGTGTATTTACAGTTCAGTTAATAACAGCAAGGGTATTTCACTGTACTGTACGCCATGTTAACACTGAAGTGGGACTCTAGACTGTGGTATGCACTCCACTTCCCTCTGGGTTATCTCTTTACTGAATGTATTAGAAAGTCAGTACAGTGTATTTACAGTTCAGTTAATAACAGCAGGGGTATTTCACTCTACTGTACACCGTGTTAACACTGAAATGGGACTCTAGACTGTGGTGTGCACTCCACTTCCCTCTGGGTTATCTCTTTACTGAATGTATTAGAAAGTCAGTGCAGTGTATTTGCAGTTCATTTAATAACAGCAGGGGTATTTCACTCTACTGTACACCATGTTAACACTGAAATGAGACTCTAGATTGTAGTTTGCACTCCACTTCCCTCTGGGCTTTCTCTTTACTGAATGTAATAGAAAGTCAGTGCAGTGTATTTATAGTTCAGTTAATAACAGCAGGGGTATTTCACTCTACCGTACACCATGTTAACACTGAAATGGGACTCCCGATTGTAGTGTGCACTCCACTTCCCTCTGGTTTATCTCTTTACTGAATGTAACAGAAAGTCAGTGCAGTGTAGTTACAGTTCAGTTAATAAAAGCAGGGGTATTTCATTCTACCGTACAACATGTTAACGCTGAAATGGGACTCTAGATTGTAGTGTGCACTCCACTTCCCTCAGGGTTATATCTTTACTAGGCTTTTCCAGTTACTCATCTTTTTAATCTATCTCTTTTGCAGGGCGATCTCCCTCCATTTTGGAAAACCGCTCATGTGATTCCCCTTTTCAAATCCGAAGACCCTAGTGACCTCAACAATTACAGGCCGATCTCCCTTCTCCCTATCTTGTCCAAGCTGCTGGAGAAAATTGTGAGTACTCAGCTAAGAAACTACTTAAAGAGTCTGCACATCTGCTTAACCCATTGCAATTAGGCTTTAGACCCCAGCATAGTACCATCTTAGCACTGGCCAAGGTGAATAATGACTGGCAGTGCAAACTGGATACGAAGAATTTTGTTTGTGCAGTATGTTTAGACCGAAACAAGGCATTCGATACTGTCGACCATGACCTGTTCCTTTCTTCCCTCTGGAACATTGGCCTGGACCACCTTGCTCTGAGATGGTTCTCTTATTATCTCACCGGTCAGCTTCAGCAAGTAAAAGCGGGAGGGGAACACTCACCAATAAAACCCTTACTGAGAGGTGTTCCACAGGGCTCCATTCTAGGTCCCTTGCTTTTTGCTATATATATATATATATATATATATATATATAAACAGAATTGACTCCAGTATCAAAGTTACTAACATACATCTGTTCATAGATGATATGGTGCTTTATGTCAGTAGGCTGACTCCTGAAGCGGCTTGTAATGACCTTCAACAGGAATTTGACCAACCACAGCTTCAGCTATTAAACACCAGAAACTACTAAATGCTAAAAAAACAAGGTGATGTTCTTTTCACCCCTCATTAATGTAATGAATCTGGCCACCCATGGAATGTTACCTCAGATCAATACATTCCTAGGCAAATTCCTGGAATATGTAACAAAGTTCAATTACCTGGGGGTCTGCATCAACAAAAGACTATCCTTCCATAACCACATTGCAGAATTAATTAAGAAGCTCAGACAAAAGCTGGGACTCTCTTATAGGATTAACCATCTTCTTACATGGTATGTCAAGAAGAGACTGGTCCAAACCACTTTCCTTTTCCTACTAGATTGTGTGGACTTCCTCTATAGCCAGGGCCCCACTGCTGCACTTGCTAAACTTGATACACTCTACCATAGAGCTTTAAGGTTTATTACCAGTCTTCCTTACTCTAAGCATTACTGTTCTTTATACAGTGCTGTGGGATGGTCATCCCTCAGTCACAGAAGACAGAGAAAAATTGCCCATTGGACCTTTAGAGCTATCACAAACAAGCTGCCCCAATATATTTCGGATTGTCTACCACTAAGCACGATAGGCAAGTATATGCTGAAAAGTGCTTCCTATATCTCTCTGCCTGTGCCCAAAGTCAAAGCATGCTTTGGTAGGGTATCCATAAGCTAAGCATTACCCCTAAGTAGGAACAAGTTGCAAAAAACACTTAAATTGGTCCACACCAGCAATTTAGCAGCATTTAAAGCACTCTATGATCATTTATTCAAGGAATCCTGTAATTGCTTCCCCGATCATTGCCTTATCCTCAGATAACAAAGACTTCCATTGTTCATTGTAGTAATCCCTGATATTAGAGTCGTCCATATACTGCCCCACTAACACGTTGTCCCCTTCAGTCCCTTCTCATTATATTAACCCTACATTCTCTACTGCCCTGTCCAGGTAACTGTGACCGTTTCCTGCACATGTACGTTTTTGCTCTTGAAAGACCTCCTCTACTACCCAACGTGGTGCCTATATTTACTCCACTCAACTACAGCATCAGTCCCCAGTGTTCGATGGCTCTAATGGATACATAGAAACATAGAAACATAGACTTTGATGGCAGATAAGGACCGCTAGGCCCATCTAGTCTGCCCATTTCCCTACCTACAGGATAGGCTGCAGATCTTAGTTAACCAACAGCCTAGATCTTCCTGCCCCCCACAAGAATTGCCTTATGTCTGTCCCATGCATTCTTGAATTCTCCCACAGTTTTAGACCCCACAACTTCCTCAGGAAGGCTGTTCCATGCATCTACTACCCTCTCTGTGAAATAATACTTCCTCACATTGCCCCTGAACTGCCCTCCTTCTATTTTTAAATTGTGTCCCCTTGTTCTTGCAAGTCTTTTTCTGAAAGATGCTACCCTCTTGGACTTTGTTGATTCCTTGAGGTACTTGAAAGTTTTTATCATGTCCCCTCCTCTCTTCTTTCCTCAAGGGTATACATATTAAGCTCCTTTAGTCTCTCCTCATACGGCTTCTCTTGCAGACCCTGCACCATTTTAGTTGCCCTCCTCTGGACTGCCTCTATCCTGTCTATGTCCTTGGAGGAGATGGGGTCTCCAGAACTGGACACAGTATTCAGATGGGGTCTCACCAACTGTCTGTACAGAGGGATAACAACTTCTGTTTTCTGCTGCTGATGCCTCTCCTATACATCCCAGTATACCCCGGCCCTCCCTACTGCCTTCTCACATTGCTTGCTAACCTTAAGGTCATCTGATATGATTACCCAGGTCCCTTTCCTGTTTTGTTGTTGTTACTACCTCCCACCCATTGTGTATTCTTCCCTGGGTTCTTGTTTCCAGGTGCATTATTTTGCACTTTTTGCATTGAATCCTAGCTGCCATACGTCTGACCATTCCTCCAACCTTGCCAGGTCCCTTTTCATCCTTTCCACGCCTCCTTGTGTATCAACCCTGTTGCAGATCTTTGTGTCATCTGCAAAAGGCATACTTTTCCTTCCAGCCCTCTGCAATGTCACTGATGAAGACATTAAAAGGACTGGACCCAATACTGAACCCTGCGGTGCCCACTGGTAACCGCCCTTTCTTCAGAATGGACTCCATTTACAATTACCTTCTGTGTCCTGTTGTCCAGCCAATGTTTTACCTAGGCTACCACCCTGGGACCCACTCCAGGCTGGTTAATTTGACTAATAATCTTTTTGTGGGACTGTGTCAAATGCCTTGCTAAAGTCTAGGTAGGCCATGTCCACAGCCCCGCCCTGGTCTACTACTTTGGTCACCCAGTCAAAGAAATCTATTAGATTCATCTGACATGACCTTCCCGCTGTGAACCCATGCTGCCTTGGATCCTGTGCTCCACTGACCTCTAGGTACTCAATTATTCTTTCCTTCAGAAGTGACTCCATCACTTTCCCTACCACAGAGGTCAGACTGACAGGTCTGTAGTTTTCTGCCTCTGTCTTGGTCCCACTTTTGTGAAGGGGAATCACATCCGCCTTCCTCCAGTCCTCGGGTACCACACCATCCTCCCATGATTTATTAAAAAGAGTAGTCAGTGGTTTCACTAGTTCCTTCCTTAATTCTTTTAGAATTCTGGGGTGAATTCCATCAGGACCCATTGCTTTGTCCACCTTCAGTTTTAGGAGTTCTTGCAGAACCCTTTCTTCTGTGAAAGGACTGGGATCGACCCCCCTATCAAGAGTGCTTCTTTTAATTGGATTAGGCACTTCCCCCTCCTCTTTTTGAATACTGAGCAGAAATATTCGTTCATTATTCCTGCTTTTTCACTGTCCCCCTCTGCCCATCCACCGTTCATTCTATTCAGCCTCACTATCCCTCCCTTTGTCTTTCTACGCTCGCTGATGTACCTATAAAAGGTTTTATCCCCCTTCTTAACTGAGTTGGCTATCTTTTCCTCAGTTTGGGCCTTTGCTATTCTGACTTCCTCCTGCTTCTTCTGCCTTAACTGGTACAGCTCTCTGTCCTGTTCCTTCTGTGTTTCCTTATACTTCCGGAATGCTATCTTTTCTTCCTGACTTTCACAGCCACCTCTTGAGAACCATAGTGGCTTTTTCTTTCGTTTGATTTGTTTTTTGCTTCACACAAAGGCTTGTTGCCTCTGTGATGGCAGTTTTGATAATTCCCATTGTTGCTCCACACCTCCTTCTAGCCTGTTTGCTAGTGCTTTTCTGAGGCACTGTCCCATCTTGCCAAAGTCAGCCCTCCTAAAGTCCAGTACCCTCACTTTTGTATGGCTTGACTCCGTAGCTGAGTTTAACGTGAACCATACTGTTTGATGATCACTTGTCCCCAGATGGCAACCCAATTCTAGATCGGAGATCCTCTCACTGTCCCCGTTTGAGAGTACAAGGTCTAAGATTGCTCCCTCTCGAGTGGATTCCGAAACTAGCTGTCTAATGCCTGCCACCTGTAGGGCGTCAAGAATGGCCCTGCTCTTGGATGTGGCTGCAGCAAATGTGCTCCAGTTAACATCTGGCATATTCAGGTCTCCCATCAACAGTATCTCCCTTTCTCTGCCATTCTAAGAATGCCTTCCATCATATCCTTGTCCATTCCTTCCCCTGACATGGGGTCTGTACACAACCCTGTGCGGATTGTGGTGCCCTTTCCAGTCTCCAAGGTGACCCACAGTGCCTCCTCTCCTCCCTGTTTACTCTTTTGTTCAGTTGCTTTTATCCCTTCCTTTACATAGAGAGCTACTCCTCCCCCTCTTCTCTCCTGCCTGTCTCTCCTGTAAGTTATGTACCCTGGTATGTTAACATCCCAGTCATAGTTCTCTGTGTACCATGTTTCTGTGACTGCTACAATATCCAGGCATCCCTCTTCCATTAAGGCCACCAGCTCAGGGAGCTTGTTGCCCAGACTACGGGCATTGGTACTCATTACCCTCCATTTCCTGATGGCCTTACCCCCTTTTGCCCCATCCCTGTCAAATACTCTTCTCTCCTCTATTCCCACCTTCTAACCCCCTTCCCCCTACCGGCATTATCCTTCTACTTTCCTGCCTAACCCATGGGTGCTTTCCTTCATGCTCTCTAATAGTCTCCAGGTTTATTTTTGTAAACATTGGGCAGGATTCACAAAAGAGATGCGCCAGGTGCAAGTGAGATGTGCTGGTGCAAGTGAGATGTGCCGGTGCAAATACAAAATGTGCCAAGAAGCGAGTCACACACAGGGTGGATACGCTGGCACATCCCAGATGCAACATGCCGAACCGGAAGCACTGTAGGTGCATCATAATGTTATACAGTGCAAATAGAGGGGTCGGACACATGCATACATAGTGCAAAGTGATTCACAGTGCAAAATGATGGCGCAATTAGAGAGCAAACCTAGCACAAAAACCAAATGCACCATGAAAAGATAAGTATAAAAAAAGCAGACTTAAGTGCAAGTCACCAGCAGGTCAGTGGCAGAACAGCAGCACCTGCACACTGACAGAGAGAGTGGGAGAGAGACAGAGGGCACACCACCACCAGCATCATGGATGCAGCACCATTTGTCATGGTTGGTGTACTAATGAGGATGAGGAGATGGGGAGGTGGAAGGCACCGTAGGTGGCCTGTCCCATGGCGGTAGCATGCCAGGCTGTCATTCAAGCAGCTGATGGATGTGGAGACAGTAGGCAGATACCACCTGAACAGGGCCATTCTGAGGCAGCTCTGTTAACTGTGCCATGAAGAAATGTAGGCACTCACTGCACGTGGTCATGCCATCTCAGTGGAGACCAAGGTGACAACAGTAATGTGCTTGCTCACCATGGGAACCTTCCAGGGGCCTACTGGGGACACTGCTGGCATAGCACAGGCCTCCACTTCCCGCCATCTCACACAATTCCTCAGTGCACTGCTACTGCATGCTTCAGAATACATCCATTTCTCCAGCATACAGATGGAGTAGCCAGAACCATGCAGGAGTTCTACAGGGTGGCATGCATGCCAGGTGTCATAGGGGTTATTGATTGCACCGATGTGGCAATCTGCACACCACTTGGTGAGGATGCCAACACCTATGTCAACCATAAGGGATTCAACTTGGTGAACTGCCAGGTAGTGTGCAATGCCACAAGGTACATCAGCAATGTCTGCTCCACACAACCTGGGAGCTCACATGATGCCCTCCTCTGGCAGCAGTCAGCTCTCTGCCAGAGGTTCCAGGCACAGGACATACCAAGGGGCCATCTATTAGGTGCATGGGACATGGAAACAGCTGCATGATAGGGCACCACTGTCCGGACAAGAGGGGTGTGTGCAGAGAACAACATGCACAATGTGCAGCAGGAGCAGCTGCTGTGGAACAGTGGAGGTGTGCAAGGGTACAGAGGCAGACATCTGCAGGTACAGGGAGGCACACGTGCAATACATGACATCTGTGGGGCAGTGCAATGAGGATGCATGAGTGGCAGGGACATACACAACACAACCAGACAGTGGTCAGCAACAGCAGCTGGTGTAGGGTGGTAGGAATGCAGGGAAGGGACAGGCACAGGCAGTGGTGGATGCCTTGCACACACACCTGTGTGGACTGGAGCAGGGACAGGGGCATGCCACACATGGGACCAGTGTACTAATGGCCACCCATTCCCCCCACAAGTGACGTGGCATACCCACTGAGGCTACGGCTCCTCACCCCCTCCGACGACCCAGAACAGAGGCTGAGGAGTGGTACAACGAGGCACACATCGCTATATGCACCATCATAGAGTGCACCTTCGGCATGTTGAAGATGCATTTCCGGTGTCTGTGTAGGTTGGGTGGTGCCCTATAGTATAGCCCTGAGAAAGCCTGTCACATATTCCTGGCCTGTTGCATGCTACACAACATGGCCATAGACTGTGGAATACCTGTCAAGGCTAGTGAGGGCGACACTTCTGGGAGGAGGAGGAGGAGGGGGGGAGGAAGAAGCACCAACACATGGCCATGTCACAGAAACAGCAATGGGCCACTGGGACCCATGGCTAGCAGCACGGGCCAGGCAGTACTGCAGCAGGCTGGTGGAGGAGAATTATGAGAACCGCAGGTGAGTATCGGAGGTATTTACTTGGGAGGTGCACTATGGTGAGAACAGGTAGTCACAGAGCTATGCAGTGCATGGCAGACACAGGACAGTAAACAGACAGGCCCACACAGGCAGCACACATACACACACATACACACACACACACACACACACACACACACACAGCCTCACATCACACTACACCATGACAGTGCCAGGGCTGGGATGGATGGTGTGCACTGCAACTGGCACACAGGCACGGCAGACACTGCACCGCACTCATCATGCCCATGCCACATGGCACAATAGTGGTACACACAGATACACAGGTGGCACTGCAAAGGGAGCCTACGGTGGTGGTGCACTGAGGCAGGTGCCTGCCACACACGCTGCCACAGGTAACGTCAGCCAGGTGTGTGGGACACAACGGTGGTATGGGCCACTGCAGATGGAACAGGGACCAGGATGTTACAGGGCAGCACCTTGGCTGCCACGGACATGTGGGCAGCCTCTGCCATGACTGGTGGATGCAGCCATGCACCACCAGCTACAGAGGGTGTAGCAAACAGCCCTGCAGGGGTACTGCAATGAGACCGTGAATGGGTGCTCATTGGTGTGGTGGCCACAAGGGCCACATCTGGGCCGAGGACACAGGGCATTGTGCCATGCGGCGATGGCATCAGCAGCAGAGGGTCCACCTGACGCTGCTGCTGGGGTGTGCAGGAGGTACTCCTGGGTGTCCAACTGGATGCCTCATGTCCACGGCATGCAACGGCTGGAGCTGCCACCTCCACAGCAGCTGCAATCTGCTCCAATGCAGCTTTCATGCTCACCCAAAGGAGGCATGTCTCAGTTAATATCTGGGCATGCCATGCATCTGTGGACTTGTGCTCCAGGACCATCACTGTCCTGTGGCTCCTGAACACCACAAGGAGGGCTGTCTGCCCCTCCACGGTTTCACGTAGGAGGACGACATAGCCCTCCATGTAATCGGTGGGTGAACGGTCATGGTGGCATTGCCGACGAGTGGTGGGTGAGACAGCCTGCCCTGGGGCATCCATGGGTGGTGGTTGTGCCACGCCAGGCTGCAGCATGGGTGGCCCTTGACCATGCTCAGTCACAGCACATCCATGGCTGGTGACATCATGCTCCAATGGTGCATGCGTGTGCCCCGCAGCACCCTGACCGGATGCCCCTGATGGCCTGGCCACTGCACCTGGTCCAGGTGCAGGGTGCACAGCACCCACTGATGCAGGCAGCTGTGTGGTCACTACAGCTGTGCCATGTACAGCCGGGCCATCAATGGCATCTGGGGCCACCCACATAGGTCCCTGCATGCTGCGTGTCCCACTGTTGGCCATATCCCCCCAATCTGTGTGGCATCGTCATTCACGGTGGCATCACTTTACACCCACTGTGTGCCAGTGGCAAGCATGAGGAGGGCGTTGGCATTGTACACCACATCTACGTGGTCATCGTCAGATAGCCCAGACACCCCAGCCATGTATTGTTATCACTGGCCACCGTGTCATCAATGGTCAAGGGATCTGATGGGCCAGCCACCACTGGGGCTGTGTCCAGTGGGTCTGGTGCAGTGGACAGTCCAGGGACAGCATCATCCACTGTGGTGACAACAAGCCTGTGCAATGGGCCTGCATTATCTCCTGCTAGGGTGTCCTGTGCAGTCATGCTTACGGCTGGCACGCGTGAGGCATGATGGAGTAGCGGAAAGAAGAAGGGAGTTAGTGCACTAGAAGAATCAGTGGCAGGCAGACATGTAGGCAGGCAGACATGTACAGAGTGGCAGAGTGTAGTGCCATGGGTGCAGATGCCGGTCCACAGCATGGTTGTGCTGTGCTCACCACATCACACCATCTCTGCGCATGCTGTGACCAGTACTGTGTGGTGACAGGATGCAGCCACATGGCATCATGTGTGGCTTTGGCAGCACAGGCATGCCCAATTATGTGTGTCACCCAGTGGCATGACCAGAGGTGACACCGCACATGAGCCACCATGGGCATGGGCAGTGCGGCCAAGTGTAGCACAGCATAGAACACCCACGCGCAGCCACCACACATGGCATGGCCCTTGGGTACACAACTGCACTGCACAGCACACTGAGAAAGGCACGGCAGCCAGAGAACACACATGGCCAGCCATGTGTTGTGTCCTTGGCTACTTAGAGTGCTATGAAGGGCTGCCACTGGTCTGGAACCCCCTGCCTGGGACCTCCTGCACTGCAGCCCTCAATGTGGGCCACCTCCTTCTTTAGCCCTCCATTTCCCATCATTCAAGTGCTTTCTGCACTCCACAAGGGTCCTGTTGAATGCCCCCATGGCATTGACATGGTGGGCCACTGCCTCCCAGCCCTTCTCCCGTGCAGTACGGCTGCCACCCCTGCCAGTTAGGACATCACGCTGTAGGTGGTATGCCTCGATAAGGGCCTGCTCCTCATCCTTGGTGAAGTTTGGCCACAGTCTGCTGGTGGCACTGTTGCTTCCTGACATTATGGTTTCTGTGTGAGAGTAGAGACAGACATTAGCCATGCTCTGGTAGATTCCCATGTGGCCATTCCACGTGGACAGTGGTTGCAGTAGCACACACCAGCACCTGTCAGCCAGGGTCCGCAGGCTGTGCACATATGTGGGTGTGCACGTTGTGCCATGGAGGTTGTGACTGCATCTGGCTTGTACATTGCACATGCCATGGACATTTGAAGGCCACGGCTGTGCCACCTGTGCCACATATCCAGCTACACATAAATTTGTCAGCACAACACACACATACTATGCACACCACGCTGTTGGTGCAGGCACATTGACCGTCATGCCCCCCCCACAGTGGTGCTGCCTGTGGGGCAGTGTGTGCGATGCCATGTCACCCACCAGGCATCCCTTCACATGGCATGCTGGTGATGGGATGTGCTCAGCCAGCCCCGGCATGTGGCATAGCTACAATGCAGCTGGGCCTGTACACAAATGGTTGTGCATAACATAGATTCCTGTAGCAGTCTGCTGTGTCCCCCACCCCTGGGATGTGCCTTGGTGTAGTCAGAGGTCTACAACAGCACATACCCACTCCACAGTACCTGCAGTATTACATGTAGGGCTAACTATGTACTCACCTTCAAAACTGTGATTCCTCTTAGTCACCTAGTCTCATTGTGGGATGAGTTGGGAGCATTTATGGCTTAGGGAATGCAAATGAGGTCTGGAGCAGTGTTAATGAGATGCTAAACAGCTGAGATGCTCCTGCATATGCTATCCGGCTGATATGGGCACATTGTCTGTGAATTGCATAATTGCCCTCTGCTCTTCTCAATCAGCACTATGCATCTGCTGAGCTGGGTGCCTCCATACACGGTGCATGTCCCACACATGTGCATTGCGCTCGGTGCATCTTCCTGGATAAAGTACATATGCCTCGGCTCATGCTGCATGTATGCGCTGTGCATTGTACCCATGGTGCTTCTCCGCATGTGTGCAGCTGTACTGTTGATCGCATTGCAGACATGCTGATGGTGCCTGTTGCACAATGCAGCCTGTCTGTGCATTCTATAACCACCAGCATGGTGCCCCTTCTGCTGCTTGCCGGTGTTGTACAGAGATCGCACATTACATGCCGGTGTGCCACTGTGCTTCATGGGCGCTGTATGTGATTGCGCTTGTCACTGTAACATGGCAGCCATGTCTACATCATACATGCCTGACCCATTTATGACCCGAGCCCCATATTCTTGCCTTAGCAGTGCACATTACGCATGTGCAAATGGGTGCCTGATGGACCAGTCATGCTTCATGCCACAGTGCATGGTGCACTGCACGTTGCTGCTGGCACATGTGGCGTCATTTTTGGTTTCATGCCGCACATCTCTTTATTGCACCACTGGGCTGCTACTGCATTTGAGATTCCTAGGGTGGGGAGAACTGAGCCTAGGGCCATGAACTGGTCCCAACTGAAGCTACTTCATCTGGTGACACTGGTGATGTCTGTGGAGGGGCAGCTGTTTGGTCATGAGGACCTGCAGGTGCCCAGGTCACAGGTGTGGGCCACCATTGCCTGGAGGCTGGTAGACACATGGGGGGTTCCTCGCACTGGTGAACGGTGCAACCATTGGTATGGTGATCTTTGTCAGAGGGACGGCGGCCATCTTCGGTGGCTGTGTAGCTGTGCACGCCGGGGTGCACTTCCATGGCCAGTAGGTTGCATGCATGCGTGTACATCACAGGTGCATGTGGGGTGGGGCTGGGCCACAACACAACATCACACCCACGTGGGCACACCACACCATGTGCACATGGCTGTGTCTGCACCTGCCCTGTGGTGACCTGTCCTGCATGAGATTCGGGGTGCACACTGTGCAGTGCTGTGCGAAGGTCAGGTACACTGTGTTGCACATGGAGCAGGACCACCATGTGTGTTACATGGTCACAGGAGAGCACTCTGTGGATTCAGGAACAGCGGCAGTGCACTGCTGTGGTCTGCATAGACAGACACTGGTGTTGCACTGGAAGGGTACACCTATACTTCATGCTCACACTGGTGTTGAGGTGGGTTATGCACACTGCTGTTCTGGTCATGGTGGTATCTCTCTGTTGTGTCTTGCAGGGCTGGAGGTCAAGTGGCAGGCTGCAGAGGCAGCTGAGGAGAGACACCAGTGGGCTACGGGAGCTTGACGCGGTGTCCATCTGGGAGCAGGTATGTGGCGCACTTCTATGTGGTTTGCCTCTCTGGTGGGGTGGGCTACTTCTAGATGGGGGTTGTGTGTCCACCATGGTCCTTAGTATATGTTCTCTCTCTCTCCTTACTGTAGGTCCCCATGATCAGCATGCAGTGGCCAGAGGTGGAGGAGCCATGGACCATGGTGGTGACCTGGACCACAGGATCACTTGGGCCATCCAGAGGTCGCTCTTGCCCATTCAGAGAACAATTGGATGCCTCACTCAGGCTGTCAGGGCCCTCCTCTGACTCCTGCCAGCACATGGCCATCTGGGGTTGGGGTACGGAGATGCATGGTCATGCTTCTATCCCCATCCATGTGCAGCCATGTCCCTGCTGTACCCTGCTGTAGACATCTCACTGTTGCCCACCCCTCCTTCCTCTGTTATTGTTTCCCCACCTGCCCCACCTTCTGCACTCATGTTGCTTTACATAGTCCCTCACTCCCCTTCCCATTTGATTGCACTTTGCACATAGTTTGTGGATTTGATGTTGTTTATATTGTCGTTTGTTCTGTTTCTGTTATCAATATACCTATTTTTGCACTCTACTATGGTGTCTGTGATGATTCACTGTTCCACATTCCTGGGCATATGTACTGTCAGGGGCTCTTCCCTCTACCCTTTTTGCTATGGCACTGCGTGCCCATGGCATTGTATGGTCTCCTTCCTCCCCTGCCGAGCCTCCCCTCCATGTGGCCCCACAGTTGCTTGTGGTATGTGCGTGACCTTGTCTGGCTGCTTATGTCCTTACCTCTGGTCCCTGTGTCCGCGCTACTTGTGGCCTGCTACATTGCACTGCTGCATGATTGCTCTGTGGACCTGTATGTGGTCTCCTGTGTTTGAGGCTGTGGCCTGGCTGTGTGGCACTGTGGTGGCATGGTGTGCTGGTTACTGTTTGGCATGGTGTCGCCCTGTGTGTCCCTCCCCCCACAGCCACAGTCTTGGCCACCTGTGGGGTTGGCCATGTCCTGTGCCCTCCACCTTGCTCTTTGCACCTGCATGCTGTTGTGTGGAACCATGCCTGCTACGGTGTGCCTGTCCTGTGTGCCTGCCCTGGACCTGTGTGGGTTGTGGCATGGGGCTCTGTGTAGAAACATAGAAACATAGAATTTGATGGCAGATAAGGACCGCTTGGCCCACCCAGTCTGCCCATTTTGCTACCTACTGGATAAGCTGCAGATCCTAGTTAACTAGCAGCCTACTTCTTCCTACCCCCACCCCCTAGAATTGCCTTATGACTATCCCATGCATGCTCGAATTCCCCCACTGATTTTGACTCCACAACCTCCTCAGGAAGGCCATTCCATGCATCCACAACCCTCTCTGTGAAAAAATACTTCCTTAAATTACCTCTGAGCCGGCCCCCCTCTATCTTCAAATTGTGCCCTCTTGTTCTTGCACACCTCTTTTTTTCAAAGATGCTACCCTCTTGGACTTTTTTGATTCCCTTGAGGTACTTGAAAGTTTCTATCATGTCCCACCTCTCCCACCTTTCCTCGAGGCTCCTATCGTCTATCTTCATTTGTCTTCCGGTGCAGACCCTGCACCATTTTAGTTGCCCTCCCCTGGACAGCTTCCATCCTGTCTATGTCTTTTCGGAGATTGGGTCTCCAGAACTGCACACAGTACTCCAGATGGGGTCTCACCAGCTGTCTGTACAGAGGGATAATAACTTCCTGTTTTCTATTGGTGTTGCCTCTCTCTGTGCATCCCAGTATCCCCCAGCCTTCCTTGCTGCCCTTTCACATTGCTTGCCCACCTTTAGGTCATCTGATATGACTACACCCCAGGTCTCTTTCCATTTTTGTTGTTGTTAGTATCTCACCCCCATTGTGTACTCTTCCCCTGGGTTTTTGTTTCCCAGGTGCATTACCTTGCACTTCTTAGCATTGAATCTAAGCTGCCATACCCCTGACCATTCCTCTAACCTTGCCAAGTTCCTTCTCATCCTTTCCACCCCACTCTGTGTATCAACTCTGTTGCAGATCTTTGTGTCATCTGCAAAAAGACATACTTTTCCTTCCAGTCCCTCTGCAATGTCGCTTATAAAGATATTGAAGAGGACCGGTCCTAATACTGAACCCTGAGG
This sequence comes from Neoceratodus forsteri, assembly GCA_016271365.2. Classification (NCBI taxonomy): domain Eukaryota; kingdom Metazoa; phylum Chordata; order Ceratodontiformes; family Ceratodontidae; genus Neoceratodus; species Neoceratodus forsteri. Next base: position 494,575,128 of record CM057457.1, read on the forward strand.
TACCCTACTAGTAACCCTCCTTTCTTCTGAGTGGACTCCATTTACTATTACTCTCTATGTCCTATTCTCCAGCCAATTCTATGCCCAGGCTGTCATCTTGGGACCCACTCCCAGGCTGGCTAACTTGTATATTAATCTTTTGTGTGGGACGGTGTCAAATGCATTGCTAAAGTCTAGGTAGGCCATGTCCACAGCCCCTCCCTGATCTACTACTTTGGTCACCCAGTCAAAGAAATATATCAGATTCATCTGGCATGACCTTCCCTCTGTGAATCCATGCTGCCTAGGGTCCTGTGCCTCTCTGGCCTCTAGATACTTGACAATTCTTTCCTTCAGAAGTGATTCCATCATTTTCCCTATCACTGAGGTTAAACTAACAGGTCTGTAGTTTCCTGCTTCTGCCTTGCTCCCACTTTTGTGAAGGGGAATCACATCTGCCCTCCTCCAGTCCTCGGGTACCACCCCATCCTCCCATGATTTGTTAAAAAGGGTAGTCAGTGGTGTCACTAGTTCTACCCTTAGTTCTTTTAGAATTCTGGGATGAATCCCATCAGGCCCCATTGCTTTCTCCACCTTCAGTTTTAAGAGTTCTTTCAGAACCCTTTATTCTGTAAATGGGCTGGTATCAACTTCTGTATCCAGAGTGTTTCTGCTGTTTGTTTTATGTTTTGTTTTTTGACAGCAGATAAGAACCGCTTGGCCCACCTAGTCTGCCCATTTTCCTACCTAACAGATAAGCTGCAGATCTTAGTTAATCAACAGTTTACTTCCTCTTACCCGCCCCTAGGACTGCCTTATGCCTGTCCCATGCATTCTTGAAGTCCCCATTGTTCTGGACTCCTCGACCTCCTCAGGAGGCTGTTCCATGCATCCAAACCCTCTCAGTGAAAAATACTTCCTCACATTACCCTAGAGCCGTCCCCAATTATCTTCAAATTGTGCCCCCTTGTTCTTGCACATCTCTTTTTCTGGAAGATGCTACCCTCTTGGACTTTGTTAATTCCCTTGGTTACTTGAAATTTCTATCATGTCCCCTCTCTCCCTTCTTTCCTCAAGAGTATACATATTAAGTTCCTTTAGTCTTTCTTCAGTATGTCTTCTGGTGCAGACCCTGCACCATTTGGTTGCCCTCCTCTGGACAGCTTCCATCCTGTCTATGTCTTTTCGAAGATGGGGTCTCCAGAACAGCACACAGTACTCCAGATGGGGTCTCACCAGCTGTCTGTACAGAGGGATAACAACTTCCTGTTTTCTACTATTGATGCCTCTTCCTATGCATCCCAGTATCCCTCCAGCCTTCCTTACTGCCTTCTCACATTGCTTGCCCACCTTTAGGTCATCTGATATAATTACCCCCAGGTCCCCTTCTATTTTTACTTTTGTCAGTATCTCACCCCCAATTATAGATACAGATATAGATACAGTTCTCTATCCTGCTCCTTCTGCAATTCCTTGTACTTCCTGAATGCTTTCTTTTTCTCTTGAACCTTCACTGCCACTTCCTTCGAGATCCATAGTGGTTTCTTACATCATTTTGTTTTGTTTATTTGCTTCACACAAAGGCTTGTTACCTCTGTGATGGCAGTTTTTATTATTCCCCATTGTTCTTCCACCCCTCCTTCCTGCCCATTTGCTAGTGCATTCCTTAGGCACTCACCCATTTTGGCAAAGTCAGCCCTCCTAAAGTCCAGTACTTTTGCCTTTGTATGGCTTGACTCTGTTGCTGTGTTTATTGTGAACCATACTGTTTGATGGTTGCTAGTTCCCAGATGGCTACCTACTTCTACATCGGTGATCCTCTCTCCATCTCCATTTGAGAGAACCAGGTCTAAGATTGCTCTCTCTCGAGTGGGCTCCAATACTACTTGTCTAAGGCATGCCCCCGTAGGGCATCTAGAATAACCCCACTCTTCAAGTGGCTGCTGCAACTGCACTCCAGTTAACATCTGGCATATTCAGATCACCCATCAGCAATATCCCCTTTTTCTGCTATTCTAAGTATACTCTATCATTTTTCTTATCCATTTCCTCCCTGAGAAGAGGTCTGTAACAACCTGTGCGTATTGTGGTGCCATTGCCGGTCTCCAGATTTACCCACAGTGCTTCTTCTCCTCCCTGTTTACCCTTTTGTTCTGTTGCTTTGATTCCTTCCCTTATGTAAAGAGCTACTCCTCCTCCTCTTTTACCCTCCCTGTCCCTCCTGTAGATAGTGTATCCTGGTATGTTTGCATCCCAGTCATGGTTTTGTGTGTACCATGTTTCTGTGACTGCCATGATATCCAGGTGTTCCTCCTCCATCAAGGCCACTAATTCAGGAAGCTTGTTACCCAGACTACGGGCATTGGTACTCATTGCTCTCCATTTTTTTGATGGCTTTACCTTCTGTTGCAGCATCCCCCACTGCCATTCTATCTCTGTCTTTTTCTCATTTAGTTCCCTGTTTTGTAGGGAGAGGCTGGGATTTTCCAGCTTCTTATCAGTGCCTCCCCCTTTTGACTAGTTTAAAAGCTTGCCAATGAAGCATTTAAACCAATTGCTCAAAAGGTTTGTTCCCTTCCTGGACAGATGCAGACCATCCTGCCAGTATAGGCTGGTGTCCCCCCCCAGGTGGTGTTCTTGGGTCTCTGTTATAGTTCTATGCCTGTTGTGGCCACTGTTGTGCCCTTGGCCTCTCTGGTGTGTCCCATTGGTCCTGTGTTCCTCTCTTCCTTTTCCCACTGCTTTGTCCCCTGTTGCTCCAGCATGCCTAGCTTGCCTGCTCCATATTCACTATGCTGCTCTGCTGTGTGGCTCTGCACATCCTGCTTGCACTGGCACATCTCTACTTGGGCCCTGCCCTTTCCATGCGATTCACAGTGGGGTTGTGTGTGGCTTATCTTTTGGCGCATCCCTCTGTGAATTGCTCTGCATTTGGTGGGCGAATCCTCTTTGTGCAGACACATCTCTTTTGTGCCCTGTGCATCTCTTTTGTGAATCCTGCCTATTGACTTTTAATCTCGGAAACTCCTTTTACATTTTTTGTATATATTGTTGTCTGTGCTTTTGCTACTGTTACGTCACCTTGTACATTGTAATTGCTACTGGTGTAATTTCTGATTTGTTATTGTGGTAAACACTGTATTGTATAATGATCATGTGTCTTGTCCCAGTCCCCTTTTGCTACTGTTACATCACCATGTACATTGTAATTGCTACTGGTGTAATTTCTGGTTTGTTATTGTGGTAAACACTGTGTTGTATAATGATCATGTGTCCTGTCCCGGTCCCCTTTTGCTACTGTTACGTCACCCTGTACATTGTAATTGCTACTGGTGTAATTTATGGTTTGTTATTGTGGTAAACACTGTGTTGTATAATGATCATGTGTCCTGTCCCGGTACCCTTTTGCTACTGTTACGTCACCCTGTACATTGTAATTGCTACTGGTGCAATTTCCAGTTTGTTATTGTGGTAAACACTGTGTTGTATAATGATCATGTGCCCTGTCTCGGTCCCCTTTTGCTACTGTTACATCACCCTGTACATTGTAATTGCTATTGGTGTAATTTCTGGTTTGTTATTGTGGTAAACACTGTGTTGTACAATGATCATGTGTCCTGTCCTGGTCCCCTTTTGCTACTGTTATGTCATCTTGTACATTGTAATTGCTACTGGTGTAATTTCTAGTCTGTTATTGTGGTAAACACTGTGTTGTATAACCATCATGTGTCCTTTCCAGGCCCATCTCAAAAATGAGCATTGCTCAATGGTGTTTGCCTGGTTACATAACAATTTTGATTGATTGATTTGATTTTATGCTTCCCCATATATAATGAAAACAAGCCTTATACCCTTGCTTCAGCCTGTCAGCTCTTCTTAGTCCCACCCTGGATTTTTATTTTGCCCAACCATTGATTTTACTTAATGTCAGTTGTGAAAAAGCAGTAAACTGAAGCACTCCTCAAAAAAAAAAAAAAAACACACACATAATGGTCAGAATAATTTAACTGCTACAAGATGACAGTACGGGTATTTGTATGAATATTGGGAGCAATTTTTCCAGTGAAAGAAAAAAATGAACAATGAATGGTTCAGAATAATAAAAATGGAAACTGAATGGTTCAGAATAAACTGCTCCAAAAAATGAATCATTTGAATGGTATTTGAAGGAATATTGGAGGCAGAAAATGAAGGGTAAAGATAAAAAATGGAAAATGAATAGTTGAATTATACAAATACTGAGAAATGAAGGGACTTTGAGAATAAAACAACTGAAAATTCACCCTTCTATGAAGCAATGAAAATAACCTGCTGTGTATGTAATTGAATGAACTGAGTTCTGAAACAAAAATTGTGCTGCAGTCTTTTGAACCCTGAAGTTGGTGGGTGTCTTTCTTTCCCCACACAGGGCAGACTTGGGAAGTGCAGAAACCTTATGACCAAAGAGACACAAACACATTTCTCTAAACGCTACAGTGCGGTCCTGCCACTTTAAGGGATTACCATGTTTCTGATCCTTTTTCTGGCCCCTCCCCTGCTGCAGTTCACTATGAATATTAATGAGATGGTGTGAATGGTAGGGAGACATTCCCGAGGTGGACAGGAAGTGTAGTTTAGTTTCCGAGAGCAGCTAGAGACAGGAGTAAAAGGTGAACTGCAGAGACTTTTTTTTCTGTGAATGGTAATTATTTTTAGGGTTTTAAATAATTGATTAGCAGTTTTTTTTTCTTGGGACAATACTAACTGTACAGAAAGCATTTATATAGGTTTTCTAGAAGTGTTATGTTTGTTAAACACAGTGAGGCAAGTGCTATGCATTTTCACAATGTTTTATCACTTTTATGAGCAAAACACGAATCAATTTTTAGAGTTACATAAAACCCTGATTTTCTAAGTCCAAAGGCCTCCAAACAGCTGAAGAATTATATCTGCTTACATTTCTAAACAGTGTGGGTTCATATTGTGAGGAGGTGGGGTTGGAAACTGAAACAGAGGATCATGAAGCTGGAGGTAGGAAGTTACTGTATTACTGATTCTGCTTCAAAATAGCACAAACTGGGCAAATGGGGTTAGTGTAACCTTTTATATGAAACTGAATTAATTTATATAGAGATAATGGCATTTCAAGGCTGTTGGTTCATTTTCAAATGTTTAATAGTTTTCATTTCTAAGTCCTAACTTGATTGACCTTTTATCTTTTTGTGTCTGTGTCATTTCATGTTTCTGAGTATTCTGTGTCAAAGCATATCCAGTGGTAATACAGAAGGATAAATAAACATAATTTTATTAAAATGACATTAGGCTGTCAAAGGTAGTCAGTAAATACTTGTTAAACCAGTACACTTTGAGATAATAAATACAAGCTTAATTCCTCCATTCCAAGCAGTTTGGGGCTCATTAATAGACTGTCTGCTCCAAATGATCCCTCCAAATGCGAAGAAGTTAATGTACATGCCTCTGGTCTAGGTCCTTAAAGGACACCTAAACATGGAATTATTTGTGGGTCTCTGGGGTTTCACAAACCCCTCCCACATAAATGTAGACAGCAGATAGCTGTAATAGGTGACTTTACCGTAGTTTTTTTGATTGCTGTGTTAATACCCCCTTAAAGTCACCATGTAGCCTTCTAGTCCATCCTCCGCAGCCCTGTCACCCAACCTCTCGCAGGCTTACCAGTATTCCATCTTTCAATGCTTGTCCCAGTGACTGGGGTGGCAGAACTCCCCAAAATCAAGTGTAATTTGGGATCCATCTTGGATAGGGGTACCAGATTTTGGAATGCCAAAAAGAGGACATTTAGTCCCTACCCTGATGAGCCCTTGTGCCAGACCCTGAGTAAATAGGTTTAAAGTCTCCACCGCCTTTGCAGCTCATTTACAAGGAGGTCCTGAGTAGGATAGAGTAAAGAAATTATAAAAAATAATAATAATACAACAGGATAGAGAAGGTACATGAAGAATATTTGGCAGCTGGAAAAGAGGACATGTCCTCATAAAAAAGAATATCTGGTAACTCTAATCTTGGAGGAGAACCACTTTGCTGGAGTAAGACCTGTGAGCCAGATCGTCATCCTGCTACTGGTCAGAACTTTTCATTTTTCTTCAGCCCTTTCCCTTTGGATGCAAGAGTGTGTAACCTGACTAGAGTTCCCCTTCCCCCTGAGCTGCTCCAGATTTACTTCTGCTTGTGATCACCTGGAGGTAGTAGTATAGCAGTGGAGGTAACTGCCCAGGCAGCATTCTCTGGGAAGCTTGATCCTCCTTCCTGATGCTAGCCCCAAATGCCCAAGCACGTTCCCTATCCCAGGTCACTGGCAGTGTGTGCAGTAACACCCAGAGGTGGTAGTATAGCAATGGAGATAGCTGCCTTGAGAGGCTCCTCGGGGATGCTTCATCCTCATCTGCGATGCTGGACCCAGAGTACCCAGGTATGTTCCCTAACCCAGGCCAGTGGCATTACAAGAAGCACTTCCATTGCACAGACAAGTCAGCATTTTTACCCTTAGTGTGATGTTTAACATTTATTTATTTATTTATTGAAATGTTTCACCAGGAACGCACACTAAATGACAAGTTGCTCGTCTTCTGGTGCGACCCTGGTGGTGGGGGGGGGGTGATATATGGTTGATGTATTAAACATTCAGTGAACATTTTACAAGACAGTGGAATACACATTCAGTTACATTTGTAGAATGAACATTCAAAAGGCATTTAGCATGACTGAGAAGTTTACACACATTTACATTTAGTATACACTTACAATTACATATGAAAAATGACATATTCAATTGTATTACTAGGGTAACATACAGTTATACAGTATTTTGTCCCATTTGAAACCATATAAAACTTTGAGAAGAATGTAAATGTCCCCCACCCCCCGGAGGCAGCACTGGGATTAACTTGCATCACTGCCCTAGATGGGGGTTGGCATAGCCCAGGGAACTCCCATGTCTAAGGATATATGACAGCCTGGACTACATCCCCAGACATGACACAGTGGTATGTGGTGACTTTAACTTTAACTGGCTTGGCTCACAAAATGTGCAGTACCACTCTTTTCTGGCACGCATTAATTTCATGTAGATCATAGAGCAATCCACTAGACTGAACATGAAATCTTGAAGACACATGTTCTTCGAATGAATCATAACCAGCACACCAGCTAACATCGAAGCTTCTGGTATCTTCCAGACTCCCTGAATGATCATTCACCCACTTATTGTGTCTGGAACAACTATGCACCCCCTCCACCCCCCAAAATAATCAAAACCAGGGATTTGACCAAGTTCAATGAGGAAGAATTCAACAGCTGCCTAGTCTTCTTCGACTGGTCACCAGTTGACACCCTCCATGTTATAATTCAGGCCCTTGACTATCTTATCTCAATGTTCACAGCTGCCCTTGACTCTCTTGCCCCATATAAAACCAGAAGATCCAAAGGCTTCCCTGACCCTTGGCTAACTAATGACCTGAGGGGTCTCATGCACACATGTGATAAAGCCTGGAAGAGCTTTAAGAGATCTGGGGTACATAGTGATTGGATTATTTATTGTCAGCTCCACAATTTATGCAAAAATAAAATAAAGGTGGCTAAAAGAGACTACCTTATATCTTTACAAGAAACAATGCTCACCACCCCCAAAAGCTTCTGGCACCAGATGAACACTCTATTAAAAGGTAGAGAACGCAGTGTTCCCCAATGCATGACCACTAATGGAGCCACTCTCACAACACCTCTGGACATTGCCACTGGAATAAATAACTTCTTTACAGACATTATTCCCTACAAACATGGTCTTCCCCTTTCTTGCTCGTACTACATCAATACACGACCAACTATCCCTCCTTTCATATAAAATCAACCACCAATTTCAAGGTCCTAAGGTTACTCAAGAGGCTTAAATGTGCTAGCTCTCCAGGCTTTGACACCATGCCCCCTAAATTCCTCCACATTGGGGGATTAGTGCTTGCCCAGACCATCTCGATGCTAATCAATCAATCTTTCATCACCCACTCTATCCCTGACAAATGGAAAACAGCGGTTGTGGTACCTGTCCACAAATCTGGCCCGGCTGATGCAGCCCAAAACTACAGACCAATTTCTATCCTCTGCCCTATTGGAAAAAATTCAAGAACAAATTCTCTATTGCCAGTTGTACTATTCCTTGAACAAACAAACATCTTCACAGATTTTCAGCATGGTTTCCATAAACACCATGGAACCGACTCTGCCCTCCTTCGGTCACCTCTGACTTGTTCAGTAACACTGATCTGGGCCAAGCCACTGGCGCAGTCTTTGTAGACCTAATTAAGGCCTTTGATCTTGTTAATCACCCCCTATTCATAGCTAAACTTCACCATAATGGACTGGATAATAACTCCTTTGCGTGGTTTTCAAATTACCTAGCAATTCGTTCTCAATGTGTAAAATGGGCAAACACACTGTCCTCTCTAGCACCAGTCACTGACATGGTACCGCAAGGGTCCATACTTGGTCCCCTACTGTTTTCCATATTCATCAGTGAACTGCCTTTTAACTGTGGTGGTGCATCAGTACAACTCTATGCCTCCTGACAAAGGGGTCAATTTTGCCCCGAAGCACCGAGGCTGGAGAGGAGTGCTTGTGTCAGAGAATGCACATTGGTGCTGTATTTTTATTGCTTACAATTGTAAGTACAGTACTTATTTTGTTAGTATAAAACTACAATAAATGCTCTCCTTGAATTTTTCTGAAGCCTGGAGTGCTGGTTTGCTTTATTTCTTACAGCTCTACATGGATAATTCAATACTCTACAGATCTTCCAAGGATATCTGCACCTTGATCACAAATCTTGAGCTAGACTTCTACGCCCTAGAATCTTGGTTCTTAATTAACCAACTGGTTCTCAATGAGAAAAAAAAACAACAACTGTGCTTTTTCGTCACACCTCCTTCAAAACCCCATGTGACGCACCCTTCCTCTTAAAAACATTCTCGGCTACTACACTGGAAAATGTCTCATCATTCAGATACCTGGGACTCATGCTTGATGAGAACCTAGTGCTTGAAGCACACATAAATAACAACATCAAAACCACGAATCAAAAACTTGTACTGCTCTGTTGCTCAGCACCCTATTTCTCAAAGCATACCAGAGTGACCACTGCCTCTGCCACCCTACTCCCTGGTCTGTTCTATGGGGCACCAGTCATCCACTCAGTTAAGGCTCCATTACTGAACAAACTAAAAAAGACATACCATAGGATAGCTCACTTTACCGCCTTGACCCCCGCCCGTACTCACCACTGCCTTGTACTCAACAAACTAAGTTGGCCAACCTTTGACAACAAATTTAACTTCCCCATGCACTATACCACCTTTAAGTTCATTCATCAGCCCCCCTCCCAGTCTGATGGGTCTGCTATCCCTAAAACCTACCCCTTGTGTACTAAGATCTTCTAACCTACCATTACTGGAGCTCACAAAGGCCAGGCTAAAGATAGGCCAAAGATCCTGCGCTGTCACTGCCCCCAGAATTTGGAACAATTTGCCCCATCCTCTACTTTCTTGCAAAACCATTAACCAATTCAAAAACTGTACAAGGATGAGTTCTTCAACCCCCACCCCAATGCAGAGGTAACTGTTATTAACAAGGCCACATGTGACTAATGTTACGTGTCTCTCTCAATCTCCACAGTGGTCACAATCAGCCTCCCTTCTCACCTATTACAAAGACAAGCTGTTCTCCCCACTTCTCACTCCTCCTCTACCTAGAATAACATCTGACTGTAATCTGAACCCCATGTGTGTAACCAAATGCAGTTGAATCTGGCTATTCTTAGTTATCTTGCTGTTTAAATTGTTGACATCTGGGGTGGGATATTCAAAGGGGTTGCGCATAGTGCAACAGTGATGTGCCATCGCAACCCACGATGCACTCCAGTGTGATATTCAGAAGGGGAATCTGTTCCGCTTAAAATCCCGATGTGCTGGTTGCACAATGTGTCGCGGTGCAAGTGCGGGGGGGTGTGTGCCCATGCATATTCGGCACATCCCGATATTCAGCCCGGGATGTACGGTGCATATGCAGGCACACACCTGCCTTGCACCACACAGGGGGCTGCAAAGATGTTCCCAACAAAAACAGGAGCAAGGACTGGCCATCCACAGGCCGGCTGCCATATTGCTGGGCACAACACGGCAGCTGCCAGATGTGGGTGGCCATCCAAGCCCTAGTGGCACTGTCCAGTGGCGTAGCGCCCTTCCAATATTCCGATCGCAGGCTGTAATATTAATATAACTTCCTGGTGGTCCAGTGGAACTATTCCCAATAAGTGAATAGATTCATTCACATATCGGGACTGTGTAGTACAGTATGGTCTGCATGCCCATTGGCCCACGTTGTGGACCAATGGGTGTCCAACTGTACTGTATGCTGTCAGTCAGTGGGCGGCTGGGTAGCCTGCATATGGGGTGCTGCCACCCGCCGCTGACCGGTGGGGAGCGGGATGGTGGGAATGAGTAGGCGGGTTGGGAGTGGGGTACAGGTACCACTGGACCACCAGGGAGTTATGAAAATATTACAGCCCATGATCGGGCAAGGCGTTGGGTCCACTGGACCACCAGGGAGTTAAATTAATGTTACAGCCCGTGATCTGGCAGTGGGGGTGCGTTGCCAGTGAGGGGGGAGGGAGCATCGGTCTCCGAAGGCTACAGTCTGGTAGGGCACCAGGTGCAAGTTGCAGGGGTTTGGCGCACCTGCATGCAAATGGAGCCATAATGATATGCAAATGGCCCCGTTTGTGCCTTGCATACATTTTGGCCCCATGTGCATGTCCACCGCTGAATATCATGGTTACTGCGCCTAGTGCAATGGCACTTGCGCTAGCGCATCCCTCTGCTCCTCTCTGGCTACTTGTGCTGGCGCAGTGCCGCTGCGCCGTGCGGGTGGCCATGGTGCCATATTCAGTGGTGCAGAGCCATGGTGCAGCACCATTGAATATCACCCAGACCACGCCCTGGCGCATCCCAGTTGCGCTGCGCCTGACTTGCGCCCCTGCCTGGCGCAGTTCTGAATATCCTACCCTTGGTATGTGAATAGCATAAATGCCCTTACACATGGTATAAAATGTTAATCTGCCTCCTACCTCCCCTGGCTACCTGCAAACTGCCTGTAATCCTGAATCCTTTGGTTATTGTCTACTTGGGTACTGTTGTTATTTACCTATTGCTTAACAGTATATTGTAACTCACTGTACTATTCTATGTTTATTATTGTATTATGTTTTGTTCTTGGAATGCTTTATTCCTCGGGTCGTCACTGAGAAAGGGACTTTGTCTCAGCTGACCTTCCCGGTCATCAAAATTTAAATAAATACATAAATATGGTGGGGCTGCAATTTTGAACCTCTTATACTCAGCAGCATGGATTGCTTGACCGTCTACTAGAGTTGGTGGAAGTGGGCACCTTAGATAGTGGGATAAAATAACACTGGACCCTTGGACTTCTAGAATTTAACTTTACTGGAGGGCTTCAGGACAAAGTTCATTTGCACAATAAGTAGTCATGGGCCTAAGACCTTTACCTACTACACCATCCATTATAATAATTCATTTTTACTGGGTAGTCACTTTAACTATTGTCTGACTATAAGGCTTGCTAGTGGCTTAGAAGCCACCTACTGCAGGGCATTCTATCCATCCTCTGCCCTCAGCAGTTCAGTCTTAGAACATGGCCTCGAAGCACGCTATCCTTTTTGGTTCGATATGCAAGGCTCCTTGTACTCTCTTTCCGTTCTTCTTAAATAACGGGGTGTCTGAGGATTTCCTATTCCCCTTCTGTATTAAAACCTGGCTTCCCTGCTCTTCTAGTGGTGCTACCTGCACACATGGCCCATTACTTGTTACAGAACATGGCATGCTGCCAAGTAACCAATAGTATCAGGGCGAAGTCTCTCTCTCTTTTTTTTTTTTAATTACTTGCTCCAGTGCTCCATGGATGGCCCAAATGCTCCCAAACCCATTGCCCTGGCTTTCCACCAGGACTTGTGGACATTATCCAACAGTATGGTCCTGGTGCTCAGTGGGCGCAGGGCCTGTAAGTGGCTGGGATGGCCAGCCAAACTGGAAACAACTACCGCTTCATTGTTTTTCTCCACTTAGGGGTGCAGGCATGCAAAACTGTCCAAGATGGCCCTTCACGTGTTCCCTTGTAGTGAGTGCTCTGTACCGCCACTCTGGCACCTAGCTGATTCTTTACCCCCCCCACCCAAGAACGCTAACTCCTAGCCCCAGGAACACAGAGTCCAGCAGGAAAAGGGAGGTCATAATTCCACTATACAAGACATTGGTGAGGTCCCAAGTAAAGTACAGTGTACAGTTCTGGAGACTTTACCTATGTAGGGACATAGACAGGGTAGAGAAGGTTCAGGGGAGGGCAACAAAGATTGTCCAGGGATTGCATCACAAGTACTGTGAGGACAGGCTGAAGGGTTTGAATATGTACTCCCTGAAGGAGAGGAGGAATTTGACAGAGACATACAAGTACCTTACAGAGAGGAACAGGGTGCAGTTATACACTGTTTTCCAGTGAAAAATATGTTCCAGGACTAGAGGGCATGGGATGTAGTTGGAGGAATTGTGATTCAGAGGAAAAGTGAGGTATAATTTTTTCACATAAAGGGTGGTGGATAAATGGAACACCCCTGCCAGAGGAACTGGTGGGGCTGAAACATAGAAGAAGAAGGAGAAGGAGAAGAAGGAGGAGAAGAAGAAGAAGAAGAATTATTTATATAGTGCTTTTCATACACAGTGTATCCCAAAGCGCTTTACAAGCAATGCTAGACTGCTAGTGAAGTGAGTGAATGTGTGGTGGCGGCCATATCGCACATCATCACCCACACACAACCTGGATAATTGCATGAACCAGTTTATGGGAAGGGGAATGTTGGCCAGGACACTGGGAATGTTCCCTACTGTTTGCGAAGAGTGCCCTGGGTTCTTTGACTTCCATCTGGACACCCACTAGGACAACACCTTGATGGGCAGAAGGAACCTCAGTTTAACATCTCAGCAGTACAGCACCCCCCCAATACTGCACTCATATGCCAGCGATTTTTAGATGCAAGTCCAATCCCGGTATGGGATGAGAACCCATGACCTTCTGGTCCAGAGGCAGATGTGCTACCAGTTGAGCCATGCTGATGAGATTTAAGAATGCATGCGATAGACTTAATTCTGGATGTTAGGGGTAAGGGGCAACAGACTTCTAGAAAAACAAAAGGGAACTTACAAGCTCCAATGAGCAGACTAGGTGGGCCACATAGGCCCTTATCTGCCAACAGTGTCTATGTATCTATGTAATCTCAAGGATGCAGGCACCATACAGTATCCAAATACTCCCTGCAGCTCCTCCTACATCAGTTTCACCCACAGAGGATGATGTCAGGGCACCATCCCCCTTCCCATTGAGTGCACCCTATCTATATATTCACTGTAACACCTCCCACATCAGCTTCGCCCACAGAGAATGATGTCAGGGCACCATTCCCCTGAGTGCACCCTATCTATATACTCACTGTAGCTCCTCCCACGTCAGCTTCACCCACAGAGGATGATGTCAGGGCACCATTCCCCTTCCCTTGAGTGCCTTCTATCTATATACTCACTGTAGCTCCTCCCACATTGGATTCACCCACAGAGGATGATGTCAGGGCACCATTCCCCTTCCCTTGAGTGCCCTCTATTTATATACTCACGTAGCTCCTCCACATCAGCTTCACCCACAGAGGATGATGTCAGGGCACCATTTCCCTTCCTTGAGGGCACCCTGTCTGTATACTCACTGTGGCTCCTCCCAAATCAGCTTCACCCACAGAGGATGATGTCAGGGCACCATTCCCCTTCCCTTGAGTGCACCCTATCTATATACTCACTGTAGCTCCTCCCACATCAGCTTCACCCACAGAGGATGATGTCAGGGCACCATTCCCCTTCCCTTGAGTGCCTTCTATCTATATACTCACTGTAGCTCCTCCCACATTGGATTCACCCACAGAGGATGATGTCAGGGCACCATTCCCCTTCCCTTGAGTGCCCTCTATTTATATACTCACCGTAGCTCCTCCCACATCAGCTTCACCCACAGAGGATGATGTCAGGGCACCATTTCCCTTCCCTTGAGGGCACCCTGTCTGTATACTCACTGTAGCTCCTCCCAAATCAGCTTCACCCACAGAGGATGATGTCAGGGCACCATTCCCCTTCCCTTGAGTGCTCCCTATCTATATACTCACTGTAGCTCCTCCCACATCAGCTTCACCCACAGAGGATGATGTCAGGGCACCATTCCCCTGAGTGCACTCTGTCTATATACTCACTGTAGCTCCTCCCACATCAGTTTCACCCACAGAGGATGATCTCAGGGCACCATTCCCCTTCCCTTGAGGGCACCCTATCTATATACTCACTGTAGCTCCTCCCACATTGGATTCACCCACAGAGGATGATGTCAGGGCACCATTCCCTTCCTTGAGTGCCTCTATTTATATACTCACCGTAGCTCCTCCCACATCAGCTTCACCCACAGAGGATGATGTCAGGGCACCATTTCCCTCCCTTGAGGGCACCCTGTCTGTATACTCATGTGCTCCTCCCAAATCAGCTTCACCCACAGAGGATGATGTCAGGGCACCATTCCCTTCCTTGAGTGCTCCCTATCTATATACTCACTATAGCTCCTCCCACATCAGCTTCACCCACAGAGGATGATGTCAGGGCACCATTCCCCTGAGTGCACTCTGTCTATATACTCACTGTAGCTCCTCCCACATCAGTTTCACCCACAGAGGATGATCTCAGGGCACCATTCCCCTTCCCTTGAGGGCACCCTATCTATATACTCACTGTAGCTCCTCCCATATCAGTTTCACCCACAGAGGATGATGTCAGGGCACCATTCCACTTCCCTTGAGTGCACCCTATCTATATACTCACTGTAGCTCCTCCCACATCAGCTTCACCCACAGAGGATGATGTCAGGGCACTATTCCCCTTCCCTTGAGTGCACCCTATATATATACTCACTGTAGCTCCTCCCACATCAGCTTCACCCACAGAGGATAATGTCAGGGCACCATTCCACTTCCCTTGAGTGCACCCTATCTATATACTCACTGTAGCTCCTAATACATCAGCTTCACCCACAGAGGATGATGTCAGGGCACCACTCCCCTTCCTTAGAGTGCACTCTGTCTATATACTCACTGTAGCTCCTCCCACATCAGCTCTACCCACAGAGGATGATGTCAGGTCACCATTCCCCTGAGTGCACTCTGTCTATATACTCACTGTAGCTCCTCCCACATCAGCTTCACCCACAGAGGATTATGTCAAGGTACCATTCCCCTTCCCTTGAGTGCACCCTATCTATATACTCAATGTTGCTCCTCCCACATCAGCTTCACCCACAGAGAATGATGCCAGGGCACCATTTCCCTTCCCTTGAGTGCACCCTATCTATATACTCACTGTAGATCCTCCCACATCAGCTTCACCCACAGAGGATGATGTGAGGGCACCATTCCCCTTCTGGACACATATACTAACACGCGCCTCCCCCTACTATTAGGAGGGGTTTGTTACATAAATAAAGTTAGAGAGTCCTGTACTGCCAAGGCATTCTTCCTCTTGTATTGGTGCTGCTAAAAATAAGGAGCTTCCATCTTGCCTGTTAGCTCTGCCCTCTGATAATTGAACTCTTTGTCAATGCATCACTCACTTGTGTGAAAAGAGGAAGGATTGATTTATCCTCGGTGAATAGGTGACCACATCATGCTGCTACTTTGGGTTGCAAATTGTAACCTTGCCTATTCCCTTCTTGTTGAAAAGTTGCAGATTTCTCAATGTGTGTAGTGAAATCAAGATCAGTTAAACACGTCTCCTGTATTTTCAGGTACCAGAAACCTTTGAAGATGTTGCTGTCAATTTTTCAGATGAGGAGTGGAAGATGTTAAGCAAACAAGCGAAAGCACTTCACAGGGAAGTGATGGTGCAGAATTATGAAACCATGGTTTCAGTAGGTAAGGATAAATCACAGTCTGGGAAGTGGGACTTTTATTCTGAGTGGGGTGGTCTTACTTTTAACATACCAAACCTAGAAAAATAGAAACATAGAATTTGTTGGAAGAAAAGGACCACTTGGCCCATGCAGTCTACCCACATGGTCCCTACCTAGTTGTCTCAGAAGACCCTAACTAGTTTTCATTGACCCCCCTCCTCTCCTCACTTCCTCTTTACTAACATTTCCCCATGTGTATCACATGTATGCATGAAGCCACATACTGTTTTCACCTGTACCACATCTGCTGGCATCTGTTTCAGGTGTCAATCATTGTTTCAGTGAAGTAGTACTTCCTCGCATCTCTCTGAAACTTCTTTCCCCTCCAGTGCATCCAGTTTCCTCTGGTCTTGGTACTCTTTTTCATGTGAAAGGGACTCCCCTCATGTACCCTTTTCACTGCTCTGAGGTACTTTAGGTCTCTATTATGTACCTGGTGCTGTCCTGTCTTCCAGGGTGTACATGTTGTTATCTCTCAGTCTCAGTTCATGGGGCCTATGATGCAACTCTTGCACCATCTTAGATACCCTTCTCTGGACTGCTTCCACTCTGTTTATGTCCTTCCTGAGGTTTTGACTCCAAAACTGCAAACAATACTCCATGAGATGTTTTATAAGAGTGCGATACAGTGGCAACATCAACTCCTTCCTCCAGCTGGAGACACCTCTCCCTATGCATCTTAGCATCCCCCTGGCCTGACCCAGTGCTTTGACACATTGTGCTGTCTCTTTGAGGTTATTAGATATGATAACCCCAAGATTCAGAGGGATGGGAAGCAGTTCCTGCATGTTTCTAGAATAATAGGATATAGAAACATAGAATCTGATTGCACATAAGGTCAGCAAAATGGGGGGGAGAGCTGGATGTCATTGTCTACCTAGGGGCTAATGACCTCACTTGGGACAGGGCTGGGATAGTGCAGTGGGAGTTTAGGGAACTGAGGAGGGGACTTTGACTGGTAGCTCACTGAGTGGCTTTCACTGAGGTGCTCCCTGCTTTGACAGGTGATAGGAGAGGGATCTCCACACCAGGAGATTCAACTCATGACTGAAGGGATGATGCAGAGAGGAAGGATTTGGCTACACTGGGGCTATGGACCCACCTGGGAGGATAAGGGCCAATACGAGGTGTTAGCCTGTATCCATCTGGAAGGGAAATCACAGTCCTCAGTGGATGGTTTAAATATTACTTTGATGAATATTTAAACTAGCAAAGGGAGGTGGTGGAAGGAATCAGGATCAGAAATTCCCACCACACATGCTGAAGTAGAGAGTAAGGAGAACCCTAGGGGCAAGGAATCACACAGGGTGCAAATCAGTAAAGGAAGAAGGGTGGTAGAGATTAAGGGTAAAAGAAACAGGGGCATTAAAAAGAGAGGTGGGAGGAGAGGAGACAAAAAGGAAAAAAGGTGGCAACAAGCAGAATGGAAACAAAATCTAAAAAGCCACGTATGTGAATGCTAGACATCTAGGGAATAAGATTCTGGACCTAGAGTCCATCATGGCAGAGGCTGATCTGGATATTGTGATCATCACTGATTCACAGTACACTGAAAACCATGACTGGAACATGGCCATACTGGGCTATACTCTGTTCAAGAAGGACAAAGTGGGAAGGAAGGAAGGGGTGTGGTGTTATATGTGAGGGAAAGCACAAGAGCCACAAAGACACAGAGAATACATGGGGAGGCCAAGGTACTGTGAGTCAACCTGGAGATGGGGAATGAAGCTACTATTTGTAAGGATGTAAGTTTGTCATGGATAAGGATTTAATAACTCAATGGTTGGTCATGGAACCATTAGTAAAATTCCTGGCACTGTCATGCTTGCTACCTTTTGATGACATTAGTAAAAGTCATGGAATTCCTGAATAAAGACCAAACATCATGTTATCCATGACGTCTATGACTGTTGTGACAAACTTACAATTCACACTGGAGTGATCTACAGCCCAGTAGTACAGAGTGAAGAATTTGATAAAGTACTGGTGGAAGCTACTGGCAAGATGGCGGAAAAGGGAGAGGTGCTGGTGGTGGGGGACTTTAACCTGCCAGATGTGGATTGGAGCTTCACAGCAGCAGCTTCAGCTAGAAGCAGGGAAATCATGGACTCTCTGCAGGGGGTGTTCCTCAGGCAGATAGTCAGTGAACCCTCTTGTGATAGGGTAGTACTGGACCTGGTACCCCTAACAGGGACAGTGTTGCAGATGTCAAGGTGGGAGGCCAGTTATCACTGCACAGTGTAATTCAATATAAAGCAGTCTGCAGAATTGAACCACACAACGGTGTTGGTCCTGGATTTCAGGAGGGCAGACTTTAAAAAGATAGGTGAATGTCTCAGGGATGACCTTTGTAAACAAGCTTTTAGCTCAAAGGTTGTCATTTCAATTTTTACAATAAATAAATAAAAAAAATTACCTAGTGGGAGGATGATCTAGATGGGGTGGAGGAACTGTGGGTGAAGACAAAAGGTAGCATAGTACAGGCAACAGATCTGTGCTTCCAACAAGTGAGCAAAAGCAAGAGGAAAAAGAAACCGCTGTGGTTCATGAACGTGGTGGCTAAAAAGGCAAAAGCTGAAAGGGTAGTATTCAGAAGGTACAAGGAAATGCAGAGGGAGGAAGATAGAGAGGTGTATTGGGGAAACAGAGGGGTGCAGGGAAAATTTTAAGGAGCCAAAAGGCACAAACTGAAGAGAGGATAGTGCAAAAGGTAACAAAATGGGATAAGACATGTTTTAGGCATTTAAGGAAAAAGAGGAAAGTCAGGGTGGGATTGTAAAGTTAAAAAGGGAAGGGGGGCTGTGCAGAGTGGGACCAGAAAAAGGCAGACATCCTGAACAAATACTTTTATTCATTGTTCACAGAGGAAGGAGAAGGGGAGAGGCCACAAAAAAGTAATAACATTTTGGAAGGAGGGAGGTGGACACTAGTCTATTTTTGGAGGCAAGAGTCCTGAAGGGAGTTGCTAATTTGAAGGTGAACAAATCAACAGGACTAGATGGGGTACATCCAAGGGCATCAAGAGAGCTCAGAGAAATACTGGCTGCACCTCTGACAATTCAGTTTAACACCTCAATGTAAACAGGAGTGGTTACCGAGGACTGGAGGAGAGTGGACGTAGTTCTACTACACAAAAGTGGTAGAAGGGAGGAGGCTGGCATTATAGGTCAGTCAGTCTGACATCCATGGTAGGGAAGATAATGGGATCATTATTAAAGGAAAAGATTGTGGAATATCTTGAATCCAGTTGGTTACAAGACCCAAGGCAGCATGATTTCACAGGAGGAGATCTTGTCAAATTAATCTAATAGATTTCCTTGACTGGGAGATGAAGGAACTTGAGCAGGGTAGAGCAGTAGACGTGGCCTTCCTACATTTCAGTAAGGTGTTCAACACTGTTCAACACAGGAGACTAGTAAGCAAGCTGGGTAGCTTAAGAGTGGGTCCAAAGTTGGCAAAGTGGATAACAAATTGGTTAGGGCATAGGCAATAGAGAGTGGTGGTAAACAGCATTCACTTCAAGGAAGGCAGTATGACCAGTCAGGGATCAGTGCCAAGGCTGGGCCTCTTTAAAGTCTTCATCAGTACCATTTCAGAGGAGGTAGAAGGGAAGATCTGCCTCATTGAGGGTGACACCAAAATCTACAATAGGGTGGACACTTCACTGAGGTGGAGAGGATAAGCAGAGACCTGAGAAACCTAGAAGAGTGGTTAAAGGTATGGCAGCTGGGTTTCAATGTGAAAAAGTGCAAAAATAATGCACTTAGGGCACAGAAACCCAGGGGTAGAGTACAAAATGGGTGAAACATAGAAACATAGCATTTGACACTAGATAAAGACCATTTGGCCTATCCAGTCTACCCAGTTCTCCCCACCTTCACTATTACCACACACCATGCCCAATCTTCAGCTCCTTCTCCCCCCCTCCCTCCTTCCTTTGCACATAGAAACATAGAATTTGATGGCAGATAAGGACCGCTTGGCCCACCTAGTCTGCCCATTTTCCTACCTAACAGATAAGCTGCAGATCCGAGTTAACCAACAGCTTACTTCCTCTTACCCGCCCCTAGGACTGCCTTATGCCTGTCCCATGCATTCTTGAAGTCCACCACTGTTCTTGACTCCACAACCTCCTCAGGGAGGCTGTTCCATGCATCCACAACCCTCTCAGTGAAAAATACTTCCTCACATACCCCTGAGCCGCCTCCTCTATCTTCAAATTGTGCCCCTTGTTCTTGCACATCTCTTTTCTGGAAGATGCTACCCTCTTGGACTTTGTTAATTCCTTGAGGTACTTGAAAGTTTCTATCATGTCCCTCTCTCCTTCTTTTCCTCAAGAGTATACATATTAAGCTCCTTTAGTCTTTCTTCAGTATGTCTTCTGGTGCAGACCCTGCACCATTTTGGTTGCCCTCCTCTGGACAGCCTCCACTCTGTCTATGTCTTTGCGGAGATGGGGTCTCCAGAACTGTACACAATACTCCAGATGGGGTCTCACTAACTGTCTGTACAGAGGGATAACAACTTCCTGTTTTCCATTATTGATGCTTCTTCCTATGCATCCCAGTATCCTTTCAGCCTTCCTTACTGCCTTCTCACATTGCTTGCCCACCTTTAGGTCATCTGATATAATTACCCCCAGGTCCCTTTCCATTTTTACTGTTGTCAGTATCTCACCCCCCATTGTGTATGCTTCCCTTGGGTTTTTGTTTCCCAGGTGCATTATCTTGCACTTCTTTGCATTGAATCTGAGCTGCCATACATTTGACCATTCCTCCAACCTTGCCAAGTCCCTTCTCATCCTTTCCACTCCATCCTGTGTATCAACCCTGTTGCAGATCTTTGTGTCATCTGCAAAGAGACATACTTTTCCTTCTAGTTCCTCTGCAATGTCACTTATAAAGACATTAAAAAGGACCGGTCCCAGTACTGAACCCTGTGGTACCCCACTAGTAACCCTCCTTTCTTCACTGTGTACTCCATTTACTACTACCCTTTGCATCCTGTTGTCTAGCCAATTTTTTATCCAGGCTACCACCTTGAGACCCATTCCAAGGCTGGCTATCTTGTGTATTAATCTTTTGTGGAGGACTGTATCAAATGCCTTGCTAAAATCTAGGTAGGCCATGTCCACAGCCCCTCCCTGATCTACTACTTTGGTCACCCAGTCAAAGAAATCTATTAGATTCATCTGACATGACCTTCCCATCGTGAATCCATGCTGCCTTGGGTCCTATGCCCCACTGGCCTCAAGGTACTCAACAATTCTTTCCTTCAGAAGTGATTCCATCATTTTCCCTACCACTGAGGTCAAACTAACTGGTCTGTAGTTTCCTGCTTCTGTCCTGCTCCCACTTTTGTGAAGAGGAATTACATCTGCCCTCCTCCAGTCCTTGGGTACCACCCCATCCTCCCATGATTTGTTAAAGAGAGTAGTCAGCAATGTCACTAGTTCTACCCTTAGTTCTTTTAGAATTCTTGGGTGAATCCCATCAGGCCCCATTGCTTTGTCCACCTTCAATTTTATTAGTTCATTCAGAACCCTTTCTTCTGTAAATGGACTGGTATCGATCCCGCCTTCAGAGTGTTTCTCTTGTTTGGTTTAGGTAACTCCCCTCCTCTTCCTTTGTGAATACTGAGCAGAAATATTCATTCAGTAACCCTGCTTTTCACTGTCACCCCTACCCACATTCCTCTCCTTTATTAAGCTTCAGTATCCCTCCTTGGTCTTTTCTTCACTCCCTATTGTACCTATAAAGGTCTTATCCCCTTCTTAACAGAATTGGCTATCCTTTCTTTGGTTTGGGCTTTGCTATTCTTGACTACCTTCCCAGCCTCTTTTCTGCTTTAACTGATAAAGTTCTCTGTCCTGCTCCTTCTGTGTTTCCTTATATTTCCTGAATGCTGCCCTTTTCTCCTTAACCTTCCCTGCCACCTCTTTTGTGAACCATAGAGGTTTTTTCCTTTGTTGTGTTTTATTGATTTTTTTTACGCAAAGGCTTGTTGCCTCTGTGATGGCTGTTCTGATCACTTCCCATTGTTCCTCCACCCCTCCTTCTTGCCTGTTTGCCAGTGTTTTTCGGAGGCACTCTCTCATTTTCCCAAAGTCAGCCCTCCTAAAGTCTAGTACTCTTGCTTTTGTATGGCTTGATTGTATGGCTGTGTTTATCGTGAACCACACTGTTTGGTGGTCACTTGTTCCCAGATGCTACCCACTTCTAAATCTGAGATTCTTTCTCCATCCCCATTTGAAAGTACTAGGTCTAAGATTGCTCCTCCCGAGTCGGTTCCAATACTAGCTGTCTGAGACATGCCCCCTGTAGGGCATCAAGAATGACCTGTTTTGGATGTGCCTGCAGCAAAGGTGCTCCAGTTAACATCTGGCATATTCAGGTCCCCCATCAACAATATCTCCCCTTTTTCTGCCATTCTAAGAAAGCCTTCTATCATTTCCTTGTCCATTCCCTCCCCCTGAGATGGGGGTCTGTATACAACCCCCATACAGATTGTGGTGCCATTTCCTGTCTCCAGGGTGACCCAAAGTGCCTCATCTGCTCCCTGTTTACTCTTTAGTTCTGTTGCTTTGATCCCTTCCTTTACATAGAGAGCTACTCCTCCTCCTCTTTTACCCTCCCTGTCCCTTCTGTAGATTGCGTATCCTGGTATGTTGACATCCCATTCATGGTTCTCTGTGTACCATGTTTCTGTGACTGCCACAATATCCAGGCAACCCTCTTCCATCCAATAATACCCTTGTGCTTATCCCATGAATTCTGGAACCCCACCACTGTTTCTGCCCCCATCAACTTGCTGGACAGCTGTTGTTGAGTGGTGGATTCCTGAAACAATTTTCCAGCAGAAGTGGCAGGGCAAAAACAGTGGTGTGGTTCACAAATGCATGGGATAAGCATAAGGGAATCATAGTGGATTGGACGAGAGGAGGCAGAAGGAGATGTAGATTGTGCATGATCTGTGGTAATAGTGTAGGTAGAGAGAAATGGGCAGATAGGATGGGCCAAGAAGTCCTTATCTGCCATAAAATTCTGTATTTCTGGTGCTGATGACCAGCAAGTAGCAAAAAGATACCTGAGGGTAATCATATCAGATGATCTAAAGGTGGCCAGGCAGTGCAACAAGGCGGCAGGGAGAGTGAGTGGGATGGTAGCGTGCAAAGGGAGGGGTATCAGCAGCAGAAAGATGCAGGTGGTATTGCCTCTGAATAGACTGCTGGTAAGACCCCACCTAGAGTATTGCGTCCTGTTCTGGAGACCACATTTCCAGAAGGACATAGACAAAATGGAGGTGGTCCAGAGGAGGGCAACGAAAATGGTGTAAGGCTTGCATCAAAAACCCTATGAGGAGAGATTAAACAACCTCAATATGTACACCTTGGACTAGAAGAGGGAGAGGGGGATATGATACAGACCTTTAAATGCCTTATGTGGGTAAATAAAGTACAGGAAGGGAGAATTTTCAGAAGGGGATATGCTCAAGAACAAGGGGAAATGCTATGAAGCTGGAGGGGGTAAATTCAGGAGAGATGTGAAGAAGTACTTCTTCACAAAAAGAGTGGATTCCTGGAACATTCTTCAACAAAGCTGGGGCCAAAAACAGTTGTGAGGTTCAAGAATGTCTAGGATAACCACAAGGGAATCTTGGTAGAAAGGAATAGGGAGGGAGAAAGAGCTATAGATCAGGTAGGAAAAATGAGTATACTGGATGGGCCAAGCAGTCAATTCAATTCAATTCAATTTATTGGAAAGCAAAATTGAGAGCAAGCTCTCATTTACAATTGCATCTAACATAAAATGACAATACAAGACAAAATAATAACATACAACATAGGCAGATAACATTGTAGAAATAGATGTATACATACAGTAAGTACAAAAGATTCAATTTATAAAAATTCAGGTAAATACAGATGTAACCAGGGTCTGGGTTAGGATTTATTTGTTGTTATTTAGCACACAGTGCCTCCATTTTTGTAACCCATTTCCTGGTTAGCCTGGGTTCAGGGAGAAAACATTCACTCGGCATCAGTGCTAGGTTTGCAGTTCTGGACAGGAGCACCCAAGTAATTCTGGACACAGGAAGCAGGAACTGTGAATGTCCAAAGCAGGAGTGGGATTCTAAAATGGGGCTTTTATTCACTTACACACAGGAATACAAAGCAAGATGGACCCCCACGGGGCTACACTCTCTGATTATGCAGAACTACAGCAGTCAGAACACATCTTCATCATCACAAAAACTTTTACCCTCAGGTTCTGAACACACTGGGCTCTCAGCCTGAACTGGTACTCTCTCTATTCTGGATTTCCTGGCATGGCCCTCGGCCAGCTCTAGTATGCTTTTCCATATTGCATTGGACATTTCAGTTGGTAGGTCCCTCTACCACCCATGAGCACTTCCTAGCTCTAAAGGGAAAAACACACATCCTTAATCCCATGTATGGGTACTGTATGCAGGCACTGGCCAAGTGCCTAGGAGAAAGCTATAGGTGACCAAAGTGAATCCTTGGAGGTAAATCTGGTTACTTCAGATGGGGAGGGGGTCTCCCACCTCTTGTCCCCAAATCCATACCCAGCCATTCATTTGGAGTCAACACCTTTGCTTTGAAACTCTCTGTTTGTAGAATGCTATCTCGAAATGTACATCACATTTAGCAATCTACTGTCTTTGGTAACTGGTGTCCTGACTTGCAGCATTCTCTAAGTGGCTATGTCCATCCCTGTAGACCCCCACTGATTAGATACATTTCAAGTCATACACATAACTTAAAGTATTGTACTTGGCTGTCCTTTCCAGACCCACAGTAGCAGATACTTTACACAACTGTCTTGGTGAAAACATAGACTCTCTGGCAGAGCAGACTCACCACGGTTCGCAGGTGCCCCAGGGCTTCTCTCACAGGAACAAATGCATACTTCTGGTGCCTCAGCACAAATCTTCTCATCAGGCAGCTTTTCCTTCTCCAGCAGGGCCAGGGGATTGCCCCTGAAAAGTTAATCTGTTTCCCCCCATCCCTTTCAGGGATGGGGCACTGGAACCCACTGGGGAATAGTCTCAACCACTTCAGCAAGCATTCATCTGTGTCCTTCTCTAGGGTGAGAACACACATCCTCTTCTGTGGTAGCTCTGAACAGAGCTGGGGCTATGAGGGGCTGACAACTGCAGTGCACCTCCTCTCTCCACTACTGACTGCTCAAGACTCTGACTTTGAAAACCCCAACATTCTAACTTAACTCCCAGCTGCAACATTCCACTGTGGCTTATGCTGCTATGAGAATTCTATATGATGTCATCCCTCCAGCTCAGCTGAGACTAAGGACAGAGTGAGACAGTGTGAACCCCATTTAACTGGTGTCTCACAAGCTGCCTTTCCCTGCCTGCCACAAGATCTAAGTGGGATTCTAGTAACCCCGGGTAACAATTCAGTTCAATTCAGTTCAATCTTTATTTATATAAGGTGCCTTTCTGAAACCAAGGCGCCTGTACAATACATGATAAAACAATAAATAATTAAAACAATATTAAAATTAAGCTAAACAACAGTATTCAAAATTCAAGGGGGTTAAACAAAGCAGAACATTCAGGAGAAGCAGGTACATTCATATGTCATAGATTTAAGAAGATCTCACTTAAAACAAGATATAATGTATGGGGAGCACTTATCATTAATTGAAATCAAGCAGATTACAACTTTGTTATGCTATTATTATGACATCACTCTGTTGTTAACCCTTCTCGAGTATGTCATATCAGTGGTATAACAAAATGGAATGCTCACAACGATCAGTGTTCTGTAAAGTAATTCAATCTGCAATTACACAATCTTGGTAGCCCATACACTATAAAATACAATGTATGGACTTTGGTTAACAGCCACACTGAAAACACTTCTTGAGGTTGCCATGATATCTGAAAACCTATCGAGCTACGCTCTCGAGGTTTACAGTGATGTCATGGCAACCTCTTGAAGTGTTTACAGCATGGTTATTGATCAAAGACCATGCGTTATCCTGTATATACTGTAGATATTAAGAAAGTCAGTCTGAGTTTTTTTTTGTAATGCTACCCAAGAAGAAAGTATGACAACAGCAAGCCTATAGCTGCCTTATCTACTTTTGAATCTAGGTAAAACAAATTGGGGAAGATCAGAAGAACGTAAGTAGTATTTACTTTGCTTATTTTTGAATACCAGATCTAATAAATAAAGGGGATGTTTTTGCTGTACGAATTTATAAACAAATAATAGCCAATGCTTCTGCCTCTAGGTGGACAGTGACTACTAACCTACAGTGGAATGTAGGTTGCAGTGATGACCCAGAAGCAAATCTTGGGGTACTATGGTATAATGGATCAGGAGGTCTCACTATAGTATCGGTCATCCTCATGTATAAACAGTCTCCATAATCAATCGGGGACAAAAACAGTGAATTAACTAGCTGTTTATGAATAACAAGATGGAAACATATCCTGTTTCTATAAAAGAAGGATAACATTTTTTTTCAATTCAGTGGACTGCATTTGAACATGTAAGTCAAACTTTATAGTCTCATCAGGCATAATACCAAGGTACTTGTATGAAGATACTTTTTTCCAAGTCGGTTCCATCCAAGGCCCTTATACTACTGCCCTGGTTCTCCTCCCTGACTCTACTTGAAAAC
This sequence comes from Neoceratodus forsteri, assembly GCA_016271365.2. NCBI lineage: Eukaryota > Metazoa > Chordata > Ceratodontiformes > Ceratodontidae > Neoceratodus > Neoceratodus forsteri. The sequence goes on from CM057457.1 coordinate 494,601,878, forward strand.
AAACCCCACTGTGTTTTACCCATATTTAATAATAATCGTAATTTGAGCAATGAATGTTGAATAATATCAACTTTTTTTTTGCAAAAGATCTTTGTTTTGAGTATATATAATAATGTCATCAGCATATAACAAACTATTTGAATCAGTTGAAATGATTTTAGGGAGATCAATCACATAAATAAGGAACAAGCGAGGTCGCGTACAGATCCCTGGGGAATGCCGTTATTAACCACTGTAAAATCTGAGCAATACTTGCCCACGGTTACACAGTGTTGCCTGAATGATAAATGAGAGGAGAACCACAGTTCAGCTCCTAGGCCCAGTCCAGAGACCTTTAATGTATTCAGCAATATGTTATGCTCAAAAGAATCAGATGCCTTCAGCAAGTCCAAAAAAATAGCAGGGACTGAGTTACCATGGTCAAAGGCAGTATACAGTAAATATCATCAGTAACCTTAATAGTAGCTGATGTTGCGTCAAGACCCTTACAGAAAATGGCTTGATGTTCAGTAAGAATGTTATATTTTTCATCATTATCTGCCATCAAAATATATGTTTCCTTGTTTCTTGTATGATTTTTGAAAACTGAAGCAGTATGTAAAGTACATTTAGCTTACCCCTCCACTTCCATCTTATGACGCTGTGTGTTGTTGTAGAGCAGTATGACTTTGCAGGAGATGGGAGATGTTAAAGCACAGTTATGTTTGTAAAGCTGTACAAATATAGAGGTTAATTTAATTGAAAGAGAAGGTAAATGTGCCGGGTCCCTTACATCCAGAAGTCAATGAAGAGATCTTCCATTAGAGATAATGAGCTTTCCTTTTGATGTTAGAAGTCCACAAGTATCAGTATGTGAACTATCCATGAATTAAATTAAAGCTGCAACCATTTTGTGGAATCTTGAGATAGAAATTGGTGTCACTGAGAGGCAAGCTTGCATAACATACAGCTTGCCCATCCAGTCCATGACATAAGTTTCTAACTCAGGAGTCCTTGAAATGGCTATGATATTAAAATATGTACACTACCTTATGGGGTCTTGTCATGTGACCCTGGTGTCGAGTGTCCTGTACTGGCTCCCAGTGAAGTGGAGAATCTCCTTCAAGGTTGGTCTTCTCATCTATAAAGCCCTGTACAGTCTGGGTCCAAGATATCTGAGCAATCTCCTGACTCCTTACTTCTTTCATCGCCCTCTCTGATCCTCCAAGAAAGGCCTCCTAGCAATTCCCAGGGCCTGGCTAAACACATCTGGGGTCAGATTCACAAAAAATTGCAAAGCACAGTGCCAAAGTTAGCACTGCATTTTGTTGTTGCACAGGCGTGAACTCTTGCCGTTCACAGTTAAATAGTACACTGCACTATCCAACACTGAATAGGGCCAGGGTGGGGCAGCACTAACCCTGAAAATCCACTGCAAATCCCACTAGCACTACCTTGACATCCAGCCAGTGGAATAGCCCTGCAGTGAGTAACGCAAGTGAGCTATTTCCTATTCACTTTAACAGCCATGTACATGAGTCCACTGGGCATACAAGGTGCTATGTGGTCATTTGCAGGCCCATTATGGGCCTATTTACATAGGATGCAGCAGGACTATAGCATCCCCCATCACTGTCTCAAGAAATAAATAAATACACAAGCCATGGTGGCTAGTGGTCCTCCCTCCATCTCCAGTCACCAGCCGGGCAAAAACATTTACATTTCCCTGGTGGTAGTGGTCCCACCCCAATTGCTGATCACTGTCTGTTTCATAATAAATCAAATTTCCATGGTGGCCTAGTGGTCCTTCCCTGTCCCCACTTGCCAATCGTTGTCCCTTTCATAATAACAAAAAAAAAATGTTCCCTGGTGGTCTAGTGGCCCTTCGTCTTCCTTGATCACCAATAATAATTAATTTAATCATAATTAAACAAATCTCCCTGATGATGTAGTGGTCCTTTTCATAATAAAACAAATGTCCACTGTGATCTAGTGGTTCCTCCCTTTCCCTATTCACCGATCGTTGTCCCTTTCATAATTAAAAATATGCCCTTGGTGGTCTAGTGGTCTCTCCTCTTCCCCAGCTGCCAGTCCACAAAATACAAATGAAGGTGCCCTGGTGGTAGTGGTTCCTCCCCAATTGCTGATCGATGATTGCCAGAGTCAAGTAACAGAAGTCACCCTCGTGGCCAGTGGTCCCTCCCCCACTGATTGCCGTCCTCAACACAGAAATAAAAAGAAACAGTTCCCCCTGGTGGGTAGTGTCCCGTCCTCCACCCACTCACCCACATAAGATAAAAAAAATAGTTTCTGTGTTAGCTAGCTGTCCTCCACCCCCACCTGATCACCCATCCAATGTAGACAAAAATGTCCCTGGTACTTAGTGTAACTGCCCATCCTGATCCCATGTATGGGAAAGTTACCATTTCCCTGGTTGTCTATCGGACCCCCCCATCCTCATGCACTGTAAAGAGACTATCAATTTGTCCCTGGTGGTCTAGTAGACTCCACTGCCTGGCATGTAGTGTCCCTTCCCCCCCATCCTGCACCTGAGCCAGTGACTATCACAATCCTCCTCTCTCAAGTACACCTGGCTGCCAGCTCAGCTATGGAATGAGAGGGATCAGGTACTCAAAAGGCTGAGAAGGTTGAGAGTAAACAAGGCACTAGGGGCCAGATGGGCTTCTCCCCAATGGTAATGAGAGAAATGTGGTTGGGTCACTACCAGGGGTATCAGCAAATCTTTTTAACTGGTCTTTGTTGATAAATGTTGCTGGAAGACTAAAGAGTGGCAGATATAGTCACCCCTTGCAGGGGAGGGAACAATGGAGACCTGTGGAATTACAGGCCAATTAGTCTGATCTCTGTCATAGTGAAGTTGCTTCTCCCTTTCATCAAGGAACAGAGAGTGGAATTTCTTGAAGCTAATTACCTACATAATAAAGGCAGCATGGCTTTGTTAAGGGGAGATTGTGCCACACAAACCTCACTGACTATGTTAACTCAACATTGCAGACAGTGGACAAGGGGCAGGCTGTGGATGTTCTCTACTTAGACTTCGGCAAAGCCTTCAACTTGGTGCTGCACAGAGGATTTTCGAAGAAGCTGAGGAACCTGGGTTTGAGGAAAGAGCCTTAGTGACTGGATAAACAATGGGATTAGGGAGAAAACACAAAGGGTTTTGGTAAACATAACTCATTCAGGGTTTAGGAAGGAGACCAGTGGGTTTCCACAGGGTTCAATACTTTGACCGGTACTTTCAGTATGTTCAACTGTAACACTGGGAGGGGCATACAGATAAAGATCAGCATACTGTTTCCATAAATTAAACAGAATGATGTAGCAGGGTGGACTTGGAGGAGGGGATTAGTGCAATGAAAATGAACCAGCAGATGCTAGAAAAAGTGTCCAAACTCAGTTTGACAAATGCAGGGTTATTCATATTGGCAAAAAGACCCTCAAAACACAGAATTGTACTGGAGGTATCAGACTGTACCACACAAGGGTGGAAAGGAACCTTTTGGTAATCATTTTAAAATATCCTCAAGACACTAGCCAGTTGCAACAAGGGATATGCTAAGGGCAGCAGAATGCATTGTCAGGGGATTTACCAGTAGGGGAGTGGAGCATGGTCTTGCCTCTCTACAGATCCCTGGTAAGAGATATGCTAGGGGCAGCAGAATGCATTGTCAGGAGATTTACCAGTAAGGGGGTGGAGCATGATCGTGCCTCTCTACAGATCCCTGGTAAGGCCACACCTACAGTACTTTGTTTATGTTTGGGGACCTCATCTTTAGAGATACTCACATCATCTGGAAACTGTGCATAGGTTGAATACTAAACTGATTTATGGTATGCAGGGCAGAGCTCATGAGAAAAGGCTGAGGTGGCTGAAATGCTCACTTGAGGCCAAAAGGGAAAGGGCTGAAATAATACAGAGATAATCTAGAAACATTACCGAGGAAGGCAGCCAAAATGATTCATGGTATGCAGAGAAAGTCTTATGAGGAAAGGATGAGGCAGCTGAAGTACTCATTTGAGGCTAGGAGGGAAAGGGATGAAATGAGACAGAGACTGCTTTAAATGGTGCATAGGAAGGCCACCAAAATAATACATGTCTGCAGAGAAGGCCTTATGAGGAAAGACTGAGGTGGCTGAAGTACTCACTTAAGGCCAGAAGTGAAAGAACTGAAATGATACAGAGAGTGCCTGGATTAACTGCAGAGGAAGGCCACCGAAATGATACACGGTATGTAGAGAAGGTCTTATGAGGAAAGAATGAGGCAGCTGAGTACTCATTTGAGGCTGGAATGGAAATATATGCCACAGCTGCAGCAAAAACATAACAGTGATGTCGTCTACAGCAGCAGCAACAACAACGATAGATTGCTGCAAAGTCCACTTGGGACTCTGGCACATCTTCTCCAGGTGTTGCATCCTCTCCCCAAGTCCTCTCCAACCTGGAGTTGATAATAATAAAGTACGATGGGTGCAGGGGGCAAACAAATACATTACTTTTCTGATGGCACAATGCCGGTCGCAATTGCAGTTGACATAGTACCATTGCTATAATGGCAGCTGATGGATTTTCTGTTGAACCAGTGTCATAGATCTGAAGGGAAAGGGCTCAGATGAGACAGAGATTGTCTTGAAACAGTGCAGAGGAAGACCACCATACAATACATGGTATGCAGGGAAGACCTTATGAGGAAAGACTGAGGAGGCTGAAGTAGTAACTTGAGACTAAAAGGGAAAATGGTGGAATTATAAAGTCTGCCTGGAAACAGAGCAGAGAAAGGCCACCAAAATGATACATGTTATGCAGGATAGACCTTATGAAGAAAGGTTCAGTAGACTAAAGTATTCACTTGAGGCTAGAAAGGCAAGAGGAGAAATGATGGAAACATTTAACTGCCTCAAAGGCATTGGCATGGTGGATTGTTAACAATTGATCAAACTCAGTGATGGGACCTGTGCAAAGAGACATAGATACAAACTGACTGTGGTTAGGTCAGCAGAGGTGTGAGGACATATTTCTACATGGAGAAGGTGATGCATAACTGAAGTAGCTTGTGAAGGGAAGTGGTTGAGCCAGAAATAGTGCAGAGATTCAGAGCGAGGTGGGACAGATGTAAGGAGTTGTAAGAGTGGGTAAAGCTACAAAACAGTCTGCTCTGCTAATAGAGGACTTGGATTAAGCCCACCCAATGATAGGCTGGAGAGAAAGTAGGTTGGACCAGGTCAGAGTGGATGGACCATCTGTCTTTTTCTGCCTGAAATAATTTCTTTGTTTTTCATTCTATAACAAATTGAAGGTGCATGAATATGAATGTATATAGTGAACAGATACACAAATATGTAACTTTGGAGAGAATACAGTGCATAGGAATATGTAACTGTGGAGAGAATACAGTGTGTAGGAATATGTAAGTATGGAGACAACTGGGTGGGTAAGAATATGTAAGTATGAAGAGAACACAGGGAACAGGAATATGCAAGTATGGAAACAGTAATTTGGCTTCAGTGGTGTTCAGTCTTGACCCCTAATTTGTGATGGAATAGTTGGCCCACTGGCGCAAGCAGTAGTGCTGACAGTTCTGGTACCAAAGACCCCAGTTCAGGAATGAGCGCGGAGCCTTTAAGGGCTGGTCATGTGGAAGAGGATGAGAATATAGAACACTGTTCACCTCCTCAGGGGTGGGGTGGTCAGAGCAATCAGCAGTAGTCTGACTTGACTCATAGCACCAACTAGGGATAGGTGCACCTTACACCCTTTGAACATGTGGGTTTGGAGCCATTGACACACACAAGCATGGGAGACTGCTTGGCATGCCTCTGATACCATTGCATGATCAAGTTTCAGGGGGAAGCTTAAAAGGAAAACCCTTCTCACTGGCCTGGACCCTGTACTTCCTGCACACTGAAATAAGTCCCAGCTGGGGCTGATATGGTCTCTCCCTACAGAGATCACCTCCCTGAAGGGCAAGTCACAGTACTCTTGGACCCAGCAGTTGGGAAGGAAGTGCCGGGGGGAGGGGGGATCCAGAGATCTGTGTTTGATATGGGGTACATGCCCGCCCTGAAACAGAGTTAAAAAGGAAAAAGTGAGTGATTACAAGTGTGGTTATGAATCATCATCTGTCAGTTTTCATGTAAGAGAAACTACAGGTGCAATTCTGAAATTCCTTGCAGGGTCTGCTTTCACCTTCATCTAGCACTAATTATGAATAGCATCTGTATTATTAGATTTCTTCTCTTTTTATGTGCAGGATACAAAATCCCAAAGAAGAAGCTGTTATCATTATTTAAGGGGAATAAGGAATGCCCATGGCATGATGTGGAGAGAAAAGAGGTGGCACAGCAGAAGGATTATTTTGAAGACACCTCCAGCAGTAAGTGGATGGCTAGATAATGAGTTTATGTGGGATTTTTCCAACTGTTGTTGAGAGGGAGGTGGGAGGAATAGGGAAAAAGGTGTAGAGTTGGAAATGGAGTCTGGGAGTATGGAATAATGGGGAGGTAGTGATGATGTCAGAAAGAGTCAAATGAGTAAAGCCAAGAATTTTTAAAAAGAAACAGGTTATGTTTTATGGTGGCTATGGAACTGAACTGGGAGTTGGTGGTCATGCCAAAGGATTGACTTGGAGTCTGTATTCCAGGATTGGGTGAGCACACAGGTATCTGCATTATAAACATTTTGTTATTGAAGAAAGAAGGACATGGAAAGTTCAGAGAGGAGTGAACTACTGTAGTTAAAAATAAAGGTGATGAAAGCAAGAAAAGGGAGTTCAGCAGAAGAAACCCTAGGAAGTGACAGTGTAAACAGGGTTATAAAGTTGCTTGTAAATCAGTCAAGGATTCACTTTATGGTGATTGTCTACGAAAACGCTCAAGACACTATACAGTACATTTAAATACAATAAACGTCTGACAGATGCATCACATCACAATACATACATATTCATATAGCCCAGTATAACATCAATGTACAGTGCTTGATAATATAAAAAGTACATTATACACTGAATCATCATCATCAGTTCTAAGTAAAACATATCTTTCCTGAATCAGTCTTTTCCACTAATTCCCACTTATTGGTCTGGGCGAGCGGCATTAGAAACTCAGGCCAGCAAATCTTTGTTCAGGGAGCCAACAACAGCTACTAAGCACAGCAACTGTATACTTCCATGTGGTGTCATGCATTAGCCAATAACCATTGCTGGCTTACTCATGAACCTCAGTTCTGTGTTTTATGCTGTCAAGTGCACACCATGGGAGTGTTGCCTCAGTTTGCCTCATCACAGCCGGTATTTTGTGCATTCTTGTTCTTTCTGTTCACAGTGCCAAAGTGAAGTCAGAAGAGGCCATAGCCAAAAAATAAATAAAGAATGCCACACATCATGCATTTGTGCCCCATGGGAACAAGATAACTTCAGAGCAGCATCCATTCTGCATGGCCTGCCATGGACCCAAGCAATAACAACATTGACTCCTGCAACGCCTGCTTTTTCATGCACCGCCATACCCTTGAAGACTGTGTGATACAGTGGGGTCACATAATTGTCACCATCAGCGGCAGGGAACGCATACAAGCTTCAGATGTAGGGTCACTGGGCCTTTGCCCTGAGCCTTTTCCTAGAACCTCAGATTACAAGGAAACACAAGGTTCTCCTTGACCTCACCATGCTGTGATATTGTAGAGCATGATGGCTGGGTTGGGTGGACAGTCAGCACCTTCTGGGTAGCTGGCTGAAAACTCCCTACAGTCGGAATGCCTGGAGCAGTAGACATTCCTGGTGGTGGGGCCACAGCTATATATGCCAGTGAACAACTCAACTCCTCCTTTCCCTTGGGGAAACTCTGAGTGAATCACTGGGGCGTCTGGAAATGTGGTCTCAAATTCTCTGTTTAAAGGATCTGCTGTGTTTGTTTTATGTCTAATAAATTGATTTATTTTGAACTTCATACTTTTGCCAGTGCATTTATGCATCATTACCTAACTAGTGGCATTGATTCATGAGTGGGTGTTGTTCTTGGTTGTTGCAGAGGATGACTTTGAGCCAGGTGACATCATTGTAAGCAGCCAAGGTGTTAGACCTAGGTCCAGTTCTGAGCATAGTGCCTATAGTGGTGTTGGCTTAGTGTTTGTCCCTAACTTCAGTGTTGAGGAGGGTGATGGCAGTGGGCCAGACATCAGTACTGACATTGAGAATGATTTCAAGGATGATGCTGACCCCAGCGATGAGGAGGGTGATGGTAGTGGGACAGACATCAGTACTGACATTAAGAATGATGTCGAGGATGATGCTGACCCCAGCGATGAGGAGGGTGATGGCAGTGAGCCAGACATCAATACTGACATTGAGAATGATGTCGAGGATGATGCTGACCCCAGCAATGAGGAGGGTGATGGCAGTGGGCCAGACATCAATACTGACATTGAGAATGATGTTGAGGATGATGCTGACCCCAGCGACGAGGAGGGTGAGGGCAGTGGGCCAGACATCAGTACTGACATTGAGAATGATGTCGAGGATGATGCTGACCCCAGCGACGAGGAGGGTGATGGCAGTGAGCCAGACATCAGTACTGACATTGAGAATGATGTTGAGGATGATGCTGACCCCAGCGACAAGGAGAGTGATGGCAATGGGACAGACATCAGTACTGACATTGAGAATGATGTCAAGGATGATGCTGACCCCAGCGAGGAGGGTGATGGCAGTGGTCCAGAAATCAATACTGACATTGAGAATGATTTTGAGGGTGATGGCAGTGGGCCAGACATCAGTACTGACATTGAGAATGATGTCAAGGATGATGCTGACCCCAGCAATGAGGAGGGTGATGGCAGTGAGCCAGACATCAGTACTGACATTGACAGTGATGTCGAGGATGATGCTGACCCCAGCGATGAGGAGGGTGATGGCAGTGGGACAGACATCAGTACTGACATTGAGAATGATGTCGAGGATGATGCTGACCCCCAGCGACAAGGAGGGTGATGGCAGTGAGCCAGACATCAGTACTGACTTTGGGAATGATGTCGAGGATGTTGCTGACCCCAGCAATGAGCAGGGTGATGGCAGTGAGCCAGACATCAGTACTGACATTGAGAATGATGTCGAGGATGATGCTGACCCCAGTAACAAGGAAGTCCTTGTGTCCGAGGACATCATTTGACCCAAGTTCAGCGCCAGTGGTGGTTCCAACATCAAGCTTACTGATGATCCAGGGCTTGTTTTCTGCTCAGAGTCACTTGTTGACATCACCAGTGAGGATCTGAGTCACCTAGAAGGATGTGTGTGGTTGCAGTCTCCTAACCTGGGGCTTTTTCCCTAAAAGCAGTAATTGGCTTATTTTCCAGATGTAGGAGGGCACCCTTTGGGTGGCTCTGTTAGACCTTCTCCTCAGGTGAGGCCTTCTCTGGAATTCCACAGCCCAGGCCAAGACTGTTGAGAGCAGGACTCTGAAGTCCCTATTGCAGGCTTCAAAGTTTCTTCAAGGAAATGCATGTATTACTAGCCTGCTAACATGGGATGAACACCAGACATTGGTTGATGTCCCAGAGAACTGACATAGGGAGTGAGATAATGCCTATTTCAGACTCTTCTCCTCGAAACTGACCTGAGCCAGAGACAGCATCATATCCCCAGAAATGTCCTTCTCAGCAGACAGTGAGTTGTTGGTTCATATTGCCTGTCTTGCTGAGTACACTCTGTACCAGCAGTTCTTGGTGGAGATGCTTCAGGCACAGGACTTTTAGGCCTTTACCAGCTGTAATTCAACAGCCCTACCATTAGGACTCCTTGAGTTCCCAGTATTGACACAGTTGTCATCCCTTCATGGATCTGAGCTTCATGGAATTGGTAGCTCTAGTGGAAGGTTAGCAAGCTGCCATGAAGACCTCTGCCACCTTGGGATAAACCCCAAAATGAGAAATGGCTATGTCCTCAGGAGCCACACGTGAAGATGGGGTGACTTGAGGTCTGAATGGACCAGGGTGCCATGACTTTAGGAGAGCAAGCTTGTGCACACTGACAAGGGTACTGGGGGTTCCACCGCCAGCTGCTGAAGCAGAGAGAACTAGATCTGGCAAGATGAAAATGAAGCAATGAGGATCATGGTCACCCCCTCCATAAGCAGCTTGATTAGAACTTGCTGAAGATGATGGAAGAGAGGAAAGGCTTACAGAAACCTCCCTTTCCATGAGAGAGACAGTGCATCTCACCAGAAAACTCCAGACCCTAGAGTGAGTGAGCAGAAAAGCAGCACTTTTGCTTTGAGTAGGGATGCAAAAAGGTCCAACTTTGGGTGACCTCAGTGTTCAAACAGATTTGCCACTACACAGGGTAGGAGCTCACACTCATGGACCTGAGACCAAGACCAACTAAAGCTCTCTGATCACTCATTTTGGATGCTAGGAATATGCATGGCTGAAAGATGAAGGCCGTGTTCCATTGCCCAGTACCAGCCTTACATCGCCTCCCATCACCAAGAGTATGAATGGGTTCCTCTTTGCTTGTGGATGTAATGGACCATGCTGGTGTTGTCTGTCTGGATCAGGAGTGGGCCCAGGAAGAGCTGAGTCTGGCAGGCCTGAAGGGCATACAGAATAGCCCACATATCCAGAACATTTATGTGAAGATATCCCTCAGTTATGAACCACACTCCCTAGGTCTGATAAGCCTCTAGATGAGCCCTATATACTAAGTCGGTTGCCTTCATGGTCAGGATTTGCAATGGGGGGATAAGGAATGGCACTCCCTGCAGGAGGTTCTTGGGATCCAGCCACCATAACAGGACCCTCTTTACAAGGTCTGAGACCAAGACTATTTGGTCATGATCATTTGTACACTGATTCCACTGAACTCTGAGTGTCTACTGAGGGATTCTCATGAGCAGACTGGCTAGATGGACAGTGACTATGGCAGTTACCATGTGATCCAGGAGAAGTAGGAACAAATGAGCTGGGTCATACATCGATACATAGAAATTGTCAGTAGATAAGGACCACCAGGCCCATCTACTCTGCCCACTTAGTTGCTTGTAAAAGAGTCCTATGATCGTACATGGTCACTGGCTTTAGCTTTTCCTTCCCATTACTAGTGTCCCTTTGTACCTAAGTGGGGACGCATGTGCATGTACCTCTGGGACATGATGAGAAGAGTACAGCATTCTGGCTAGCTCCATCAAGTGGTCTGCTCTGTCCTATGGAAGGAATGCCATGCCCTGAGCTGTGTCCAGGACAGACCCAATGCACTCAAGACATTGGGAGAGGAACAACATGGCCAGATTTATGGTCACCCGGAGGTCCTAGAAAAGGTGGAGGGTGTGCTCCAGTGTTAGCAGGAGGCACTCCCTGAATGGGGCTGCTAGGAGCCAATCATCCAGGAATGGAAAAAAATCTTGGGCACTTGATGGCTGTTGCCACCACTGTCAGGCACTTGGTAAAAACCCTGGGGGCTTAGGACATGCCAAAAGGTGAGCCTGGAATTGGAAATGAGCTCCCTGTAGGTGAATGTGTAAATACGCCTGTGAGATGTCGATATCTTGATGTGAAGAAATGCTTCCTGCATGTCCAGGGAACAGATCCAGTCCCACCAATGTAATGGGGAGAAGGCCCTACAGCATGACAATTCTGAATTTCTTGTATTGAATGGATATATTTAGTTTGCTGAGGTCCAGGATTGGTCTGAGATCTCCTGTGCACTTGTGAACCAGGAAGAAATCAGAGTAGTACCCTTGTTCCTGTTGGGAGATGGGAACTGGCTCTATACTTCTGCTATCGAAGAGGAGTATGGATTTCCTCCCAGATCAGGTGCACATGATGGGGAGGGTAGTGGGATAGGTAGGGGGGTGGTTGTCTAGAGGCCACTTCAGGAACACCAAAGAGTGACTCTGTTCAATTAACTGAAGTACCCAGCTGTCTGATGTGATCTTCCTCCACTTGGGCTAAAGGAGAGAGAAACAATCCCCTACAACCACCTCCAGCCCTGCCTGAAGGAGGGGTTGGAAAAGGAGTCAGGAGGGAGGAGATGACACAGTGGGAGCTGCTGGTCCCACTCTGTGGATTTTGCTAGTAGAGACAGCTGAGGTAGGCAAGGCGGGTGCTATAGTCTTGCATTTCCCAAGGGCTCTAGTTTCTGTTGGGCTAGGTGGGGAGGCTGATGATGAAAAGGCTCCTTCTGGGTAGGCATGGGCTGGGTATGATAAAGGGAGTGGAGTGATCTAATGGCTCTCCCTGAGGCTTGAAACTTAGTGAGGATGATCTTCATGTTCCACTGAAGAGCAGGGAACCCCTGAAGGGGCATTCAGGATGGATTTTTGCTCATCCAGTGTGAACCCCAAGACCCTGAGCCAAGAATACCGGTGAAGGCAGATGTGGGTGGCTATAGCCCTAACTGACACATTTAGAGCATTGTAGATGGTTCTGAGAAGGTGGTCACTGACATTGGAGATCACTTTGAGGTTGTCATGCAGTTCCTTCTTGGGAGGCCTCTCAGGGAGGGAGAGGATGACCTCTTGGACCGTGTTCTACAGAGAATTCTAATACTGCAGTGTGAAGTGTGGGATAACAAGGAGGATGCTTGCTCTAGTTTGTTGAAGATCCAAGAAACAAATTTATTAACAAAGATGAACTGGACACACATACTTTTCAGCGAAAAAACAAAACCAAATGAACTAAATAAGGAAAAAATAAAGAACACTAGAATAAGCTAGTGTAGTTCCTTCTTGGAGGTCAGCATATGTCTGAACCTCACAGACTCTCTGTCCTTTTAGGCTAGGTTCTCTGTATATATACTGGACAAGGGACATGTGACCATTAAACTCCTCCCCTGTATCTTTTTTAAAAGTCATTCTTACTTTTTATCATTTGTTTTATGATTTTATACACAGCATTATAACTTCATATGCATCAAATAATCCTTATATCCTTTACATTTCATTTCTAAAGGATCCCGCATTATAATAATATTTTTTTTAATTCTTGGGAAGCACCTCCCCTTTAATGACCTTATAAATGTATTCAGAAAATGGCCAGCCAGCTCCTAGAAAGGGTCTGTAGAGAAAGCAGGACACATCCCAACGGTAAGAACAAAACATGCTTTTACTTCGAGCTTCTTTAACAACTTAATATTAATTACAAAAAGAAGAAAACTATTTCGGAAGCTCTGCAGAACCTGGCTCACCTCTTTTAGAGAGGAAAAACTTCTTTTTGTTATTTACGGGGAGGTAATTGCCTTCACGACCATGCACACCTCTGCGTAGGAGCTTAAGGTAAGCGCTAGCGCATTGCCAGTCGTGAAAGGCTCAAAAACTACAAAAGCTTATTTTTAAAAGAAAAAAAATTACCCGCAGAATAATATCACTCTGCCTAAAAAAAACAGTTGGTATGGTTCCTCTTTTAAAGACGTGGAACAACTAAATAGATGGTGAACGAGGAGTGCTTTCCATTTTGCTCAAAAATGTGTAAACAGTCAAAATAATCATAGGTGGCTCTTTTGAATACTAACTGGAGTATCGGTGAAATTTTCAGACTGAGAAAGATTAAAAAGCTTGTGCAGTATATATGGGCACCTTTATACATTTACGTTTTTACTATACGTGCAACAGCCGCACCGAATGCCCTGAATGGAATCCCAATTCGGGATTTGAAACTTCCAGACGTTGTTTAAATGGCAAATTGCCAATTTTACAGATACAATATCCACATTAACTTAAATTATTACTTTCCATTTTCTTTTATAAAACAAGTTGTTTTCAACATTAGATTTGAATCTTCTCGGGGGGGGGGGAACAAACCAATCATATCAGAAACATAGAAAAAAGAAATGGAGAAGGAAACAACTGGAGGAAAAATTATTCATACAGGTGGCCAGCCTGTGTATATTACCAAGAACTTGATAGATTAAGTAAGGGAAAATTAAGACTAGAGTGCTGTTGCAGCAAACTGATTCCATTAGATTAGGAAAGAACAGGACAGGGGAGAGAACACATGCAAGGGAAATAAAAAATGTTTTTTTTTTGAATCTGACATAATCTATAGGTTTGTCCTTTTACATGTAGCATGTGGCCAAGGTAGTTGAAGGTCCAGATGGAAACAGTAGAAGAAGCAAACATCCATTTGCCAAAAAGTTCTAAATGGTGGAACTCTTGGTCTTGGGTCAGGGAGATGAGGTGTATCAGTTATTTGGAATGGTCATGGGCAGCATTGATGACCACTGAGTCTGCCTCAGTTTATCCCCACAAAAAGCCCTGCCCTCAGGGACATGGCATAGTCTGTCTGGGAGGAGAAGGACCTGATGCCAGGCTACCATTGTCACATCCTCATAAGTATCGATAAGTTGGGGAACCACCAATGGTGGGGCATCAGACTTACATAGGTAATTAACCAGTTGCCTGTGTCTGAGGTCCTACTTTCTGAGCCGAAGTCTATCACTGCCTGGATGGGGTGCATGACCACAGAAAAGGAGGAGTCATCTGGGGGGGACCATGGAATGTCCTTAGGTGCACAGACCCTTCAGAAGACCTGGATGAAGGAGAGGGGGAGCCTGAAACATCATCCCCTTCATACAGGGCACCCTTTTCCCCAGAATCAGGGAGGACCAGGTCATGGTGGTCCACTTTTTTGGCCAGGTGAGTAGGGAAAAAGGCTGGCTGGAGTATCTGGGGTGGATACTGGGGGGGAGAGAGACATACAGTTGGCCCCTGCAGTGGATCCTGTGGGCAGAGGTGGCACAGCTGGCATTGGTACCTAGGAATGCAAGACCCCCCAAAGGAAGGAGACTAGTACCTGAATACCCACCATGACCAGTGTAGGGCCTGATGGAGGTGGATAAGTGTAACCCGGGAGCCCCTGGTGTAGGGAGACGGAAGCCAGGATAAGGCCCCACAGGTGAGCGTAACATGGACTGTTGAGCATAGGCTGGTGAGGCCCTACAGTACAGCAAGTGATACAGGGGCCTGCAAAGGGTGAGTTTTATGTGGAGTAGAGTGAGGGCTGAGAGCCAGTGAGAAGCTTATTTCCAGAGGGGGTATATACCGACATGAGGTATCTGATGCCAGGGAAGCGAGTGACAGGTGAGGGTGACAGAGGTGCCCCTGTGTCCATTGAACAGCAGAAGGACCACCAACAGGGACACTCTGCTTTGTACCTGAGGATGTGATGGGCAACCCAGGGAGCCCCTGGTGTAGGGAGATGGAAGCCAGGATAAGGCCCCATGAGAGTCAGGTGAGCATAATATGGACTCTTGCTCATAGGCTGTTGAGGCCCTACAGCACAGCAAGTGATACAGGGGCCTGCAAAGGGTGAGCCCTGTGTGGGGTAGAGTGAGGGCTGGAAGCCAGTGAGAAGCTTATCTCCAGAGGGAATGTATACCGACGTGAGGTATCTGATGCCAGGGAAGCGAGTGACAGGTGAGGGTGACAGAGGTGTCCCTGTGTCTGTTGAACAGCAGGAGGACCACCAACAGGGCCACCCTTCTTTGTACCTGAGGATGTGATGGGCCTAAGCAGCAGAGCCTGGTGGTCTGGGATGATCCCTGGCCTGAAGCTCCTCTGCCAGCAACTGAGATAGTGGCAGGGAACCACTGTTTGCCTGAGGTGGGAGGGGTTGGTGGGACACAGGGCCAATCTCCCAGAGGAGGTAGACCCCCAAACGTGGCCATGTGAGAGTTTGGTGACCATGAGTGGGAAGACAAAGACTGGCATGTTTTAATTGCAGATATGGTACTACAGGCTAATGGCCAGGAACCATTTAGGATGGGTGGCTACTTGTAGCTGTAAGTCATTCTGTGTGGGTAAGACTACCCAGTGTTTTAAAAGAAGAGTAGGGGAGCACATGACGGCTATAATGAGGAAACATGGCACTTAACCACAGCAGCACATGTTATAGAAGCCCCCACAAATCTGCCCCAGAGTTTTAGCTTCACAGCAATCGATAGGCTGAGTCAGAATCTAAGAGGTGGAGATTTCAACAACCTGATGCTGATTAGGGAGAATTTTTGGATTATGACTTTATCTGCAAATGACAAACCAGGACTAAATTCACAAATGGGTGAGTGCCCATATCTAAAAAACACTGACTATGGTCCCCTGTTTACTGTTGCTTGGTGTATCTTCATTGTCATTACGATACATTTGAGTCATGAAAAGAAACAATTTTAGAGGTCTAGTAAGATTGCAAAGCATGGTGATAAGAATTTCAATTCATATGTAAATGCTGCTAAAAAAGAAATCTTGCACTGACAAATACATGATATGATGCTATTCATGACTTTTTTGTAATCCCTGTTCTTTTTACCTTTCATGTATCTGTTTCCAGTTCTACATGGAACCTTGGTCACCCTCCACCCATCTGTCTCATCCCTGTTTTCATTTTTCTAAGCTCTTTTCAAACATCTCTTTTAGCCTAAGTAGCTACAGCTCAGGCTTTTTAATGGAACTAGAACTGATGTATTTATTCCAGTTTACTACTGATTTATTAATTCAATTTTTTAATGACATCACTTTAGGGGTTGATACTTGTTTTATGTGAAAGCAATTAAAGTGTAGAAATCTTAACCAATGGGTGCACTGTGGTGATTATGAAGTCCTGGAATCATGATATAAATTTTTATTTAAATGTTGCATTTAGCTGTTAATCCTCAGCCTTTGATAAAGGACTTGACAGTCAAAAACATGACAGGCCAGACAATGTCTGTCTGTGTCTACTAATATATGAAACTTTGAGAATGGATACTTCTGTCTCTGCGGTCCTCTAATGAGGTTTTAATTCCAAGAGGAAAAGCTTGAGATGTGGAGGCAGGGAATGAGGGAGAGGGTCACAGATGGAGTACCCATGGAGTAAATCGTCTGTGTAAGTGGTGGGGGAGTAACTATAAAAGGGATTCATGAATGGTTGGGACTAGTACAGTACAGAGAGCTAATAAATTGCAACAGACAAAACTTGGGATGTGGAGGTAGGGAGCGAGGGAGAGGGTTACGGGTGGGGTACCCATGAAGTAAATTGTCTGTGTAAGTGATAGGGAAGGGATTATCATGAATTTTTGGGACTAGTACAGTATACAGAGCTAATAATTCCAGGAGGAGAAGCTTGGGATGTGGAGGTAGGGATCGAGGGAGAGGGGCATGGGTGAGGTACCCGTGGAGTAAATTGTCTGTGTAAGTGATGGGGGAGGGACTATAAAAGGAGTTCATGAATGGTTGGGACTAGTACAGTATAGAGAGCTAATAATTCCAAGAGGAGACGCTTGGGATGTAGAGGTAAGGAGTGAGGGGGATGGCTCAGTAGTACAGTGCCTATGAAACTGATAGTCTGTGTAAGCAGAGAAGGGACAGTAAATACATTCTTGTATAGCTGGGACTGGTACAGTATAGAGGGCTTAAAATTCCAAGAGGAGAAGCTAGGGATGAGTAATTAGGCAGTGAGCGGGAGGGCTCATGGGTGAGTTACCTATAAAACACATTATCTGTCTGTGTAAGTGGTAAAGGAGAGACTGTAAATACTTTCCTGAATATCTGGGACTGTTAAGGTATAGAAGGCTAATAACTCCAAGATGAGAAGCTACAGATGCGGAGGTAGTTGGAGAGCAGGAGGGTTCAGGGATGGGGTACCCATGGAAGTGATTGCCTGTGTAAGTGGTGGGGAGGGACTAAAAATACCATGAATGACTGGGACTGATACAGTATAGAAGGCTAATTCCTGGATGCGGAGCTAGGGATGCGGAGCTAGGGAGTAAGGGGGAGACTTAGATGGTGGTGTGCTGATGTAAGGCAAATCAAATTTTATTTTAACAGTGCCCTATACAGGGGCTCAGAGCTCTTTACAAATAATTTAAAACACAGTTTTACAACACTGAAATAAGAATAATTCAAAAAAAGATTAAATGCCTTATCATAAAAGTAGGTTTTGAAAGAGGTTTTAAAGCCCTCCATTGTGCTGGCCGCCTTAAAATGTGTTGGAAGAGAATTTCAGAAGAGTGGAGCTGCCACCTCAACATCCCTATATCATGATCTTTTTAAATGGGAAGATGGTACAATTAATAAGCCAGCATCGGTAGAGCATAGGGAGCAGATAGGAGAGTATGAAACCAGGAGCTGTTAAAGGTAGTCAGATCCCAGACCATGTAGGACCTTGTATGTTAACAAGCCTATCTTGAAGGTGGTGTACGCACTCGCAGGCAGCCAATGAAGAGAGCACAGGTCAGGAGTGGTACAGCCCCTCACAGAGGTACCAGTCAAAATTCTGGCCACAGAATTCTGCACTAGCTGCAGGTGACACATCAGACCTCCAGACAGCCCCAGGTACAGAGCGCTGCAGTAATTAAATCAGCTAGTAACAAAAGCATGGATAACTGTGTCTAGATTAGTGGGAGTTAGAAATGGGTGGATCCTGGCAATATTTCAGAGATGGAAAGAAATAGCCCTAATGACTAATGAGACCTGTTTTTCAACGTCAAGTCAATCATCAAGAATAATACCAAGGCCCTTGACCACCTTTATCATTGACCGGGAATGACCATTGAGCACAAGAGTGGGCAGTCTCCCATCAGCAAAAATACCCCCGTGACCTGGCTCAAGCACCATAACTTTTGTCTTGCCGAGGTTGTGACACAGTCAGTCAGTGGACATCCAGTCATTAGCTAAACAATGACTCAGTATATCTGGGGCACATGACAGTTACAACTGAGTATTTATTTATTTATGACTTTGGTAACCAGGTAAGTGCACAGATCCCAGGGACCGTTTTTCCGGAATGATCCAGGCCAAATACAATGGCACAGAAGTAGACTGTAAGTACAGTACAATGAGCGGTAGGCATGAAACAATAAGACAAAACAAAAATACAATGTTATACAAGATACAGGGTTACAAAATACAATAAATTCAGAATTACAGTAAATCACAGAGATAACAAGCAGTATTCCTAAAAGGAAACATGGACCAGTCGCTCATAGACAAGGAAGGGGAATCTCCAGAGATGGGGAGTAGGGGGGAGGGAGGGGAAGGGGTGGGGATGTAGGCATAGGAGGGTTAACCTAAAAGGGAGTAGTACCAGTTGGCACTAGTGGAGAGGATGAGAATGGGAAAGCACCAGGTGGTTAGGACAGCTATCTAGGTGGGCATTTGCAGCTGTGGTTTGTTAGTAGCCAGGATTTGAGCTGGTGCTTAAAGGAGAGATGGGTGTTAGAAGATCTGAGTGGGGCAGGTAGCCCATTCCAAAAGGTGGGTGTTGCTACCGATAGTCTGTTCTCACCCATTTTGGTGATGGTTTGCTGCATCTCCGGGGCAGGGGACAGTAGAGGATCGAAAACACCTAGACAAAGTACATGGCTTACAGAGGTTGGAGAGAGGTGAGACAGCATTATTTCTGATGATGGTGTCTACAGAGCAGCCCAGGGTGAATTTGAAATGGCCTTGTAGGAGGAACCAGCCGAGGGAGCCGTAGAAGTTAGTGATGCATGGAGAAAGGGGCAGACAGTGCAAAGCGACAAGCGCTGTTGTAGGCAGCCAATAGTCTAGCGGAGATGCGAGAGTATATAGGGGAGCAGTAGTCCAGCATGGGGAGAATGTTGGCCTTGACCACGGCAAGGGGAGCAACACTGGGCAGATAGGGGTTTTATACGATAGGTAGCGCCTAGTTTCTGGTTAATCCTGTGGATAACAAGGTCAGTATGGTCAGTGAAGGAGAGAGAGAGGTCGAGCATGATTCCTAGGTATTTAACTAATTACTTCCAGGAAACACCTGTAGTTGGCAGCCAAATCATCCCCTTTGTCTCCCACAATGACTTCAGCCGGCAGCTAAAGACTTCCTGTTTGCCCTGGACACTTCTCAGGTCATCAGCATTATTTCTCTGTTTTACTTGTAAACCGAATTGATTAGAATTGACTGCATAGCACCATTAGAAAGCAAATTTTGTGCTGAAGAAGAAGCCAGAAGGGGAAGGAAACATATTCAGTTCAGTGCTTTACAGTAACTGGTAATTGCTATTTTTCTTTTAAACTTAGATTGTGGGCTTTTAGTGACACTGTACTTTCTTTGTTGTCTTTACTTAGAATTGTTTTTGGGCTGTTGAAAATCTAAAACATAGTGGTAGTGTATTTCTTTGCTGTCTTTAATTGCTGCAGATTTTCACCCCCCCTTCCCCCAACTCTTAATTATATGCCCTGTTAAATCTGATTGACAGGAGCTAAACACAGGGTATAGTAAGGGGTGTGGAGTAGGAGGGTCATAAGGGTGAAGAAGCCCACCCTCAGCACAACAAGTGTTTTGATTCATATATTTATTTCTTGGTTTATTTTCTTTTTTAAAAAGAAAAGTATCTGAGGATCAATGGCAGGATTTTTAGGACAGTAAATTAATAAAAAGGGAACTAGGAGAGCTTCAGTAACAGACAAGTAGTGGAATAGCAGTATAATTGCGGTATAATGTGGAGGGTGGTGCAATGCAGTGGCTGTGGGGCAGCCATATTCAGGCAGTTCTTCTGGACACTGAGGTGCTGCCCTATCTGCATGCATCTCTCTGGATTGCGGAATGAGGTAGCCAGACTCGGAGTGGAAGTAAACTGGGTCAGGAGTACCATCACCCCTATCCAGAGACCACCCAGTCCAATGCAACTGCCTCAAAGGATGCTGAGAATGAGGAGCACTTGGATGACAGTGGGCTCAGGGAGGGTTAGAGCGGTCAGGCAGAGGCACATCCCAGATCCTATTCCACTAAGAACTCATATGCCACGCTGGCAAATGGGGACAACCAAATAGAGGTACCTGGAGAAGTGGAAGGAAAGGATGTGGAGGTTAGCCAAGGAGGTGACCTCAGCGGGGAAAGCAGTGGGCCCCAGAGGAGGAGGAAGCAAATCCTGATGGGGGACTCCATCATAAGAGGGATCCAGCTAGGAACACAGGAGGGGGAGGACAGAGAGGTGAGGTGCCTACCAGGTGCCATGGCATGGAGGGATGGAAGGAAGATCCTGGGGATCAATGGGAAGGCAAGACGGGAGGGTGAGCTGGATGTCATTATCCACCTAGGTACTAATGACCTGGCAAATGGGGAGCCAAAGAAAGTTCAGGAAGAGTTTAGGAAATTGGGGAAGGGTCTCAAGCAAGTAGCTACTCTGTCTACTTTCAGAAGTACCACCTACAAGAGGCAAGGAGAGCATAGTGCATGCACCAGGAACCTTAACTCATGGTTGGAAGAACTGGTGCTGTGAGGAAGAGTTTGGATTCATTGGTGACTGGGGACCCACCAGGAGGGATAGAGGTTTGTTCAAGCCTGACGGCCTGCATCCATCCTGGAGGGCAATCCAAGCACTCAATGATAAGTTTAAATACTACATTGACAAGCATTTAAACTAGCAAAGAGGGGGGTGGCAGGCCAGCAAGGAGGGTACCTACTAGCTCACCCTCCACAGCTAGCAGTGAAACCAGTGAACCAGAGGAGTGGCTATCTCTGCAAAGCAGTGTGAAAAAGATGGAGATTAGCGCCCAAGAGGTGGATAGACAGAAAAGGGGCAAAATTCATCAAAAGGGCAGACAGCAAGGAGAACCAGGGATAAAGGACAACCAAGGAAGGGGCTGGAGTAGAACAGCGGAACAGTCTAGGGAGGTCAAATCATGGAAAGCCATGTGTGCAAATGCCTGGAGCCTTAGCAACAAGATGGAAGATCTGGAGGCTGTCATGGTGCAGTCAGACCTGGACATTGTGGCCATCACTGAAACCTGGTGTAATGATAACCATGACTGGGAGATGGCCATGCCTGGCTACAACATATTCAGAAAAGACAGGGTAGGCAGGAAGGGAGGAGGAGTGGCAGTGTATGTGAAAAATGACATAAGGGCCACAGAGATCCAGGAGGAACAAAATGGGGGAGAGATACTGTGGGTTAAGCTAGAAAGGAAAATGGGGCCAGCTATCCGGACAGGTGTGGTCTACAAACCACCAACCCAGGAGGAAGCAACAGAGAGGGAGCTGCTGCTAGCCATCCAAAGGATAGCAGGCAAGGGTGAGGTAGTACTGGTTGGAGACTTCAGTATTCCAGACATGGACTGGAGCATCCCAGCAGCAGCTTCAACTAGGCGCAGATTTATCCTGGACTCCCTTCAGGGTGCCTTCCTCAAGCAACTGGTCATGGAACCAACTCAGCAGAAGGCAATACTGGACCTTGTGCTCACAAACAGGGACAGTGTGATGGGAGTAACAGTGGGGGAGCACCTGAGGAGCAGTGACCACCAGTCATTGTGGTTTGAAATCACAGAAAGAGCAGAACCAAACCACTCAAAAACACGTATCCTGGATTTTAGGGGGACAGACTTTGGTAAAATGGGGAGATACTTGAAAGAGGCATTAAGGGGAATGGGGCATGAATCAGGGGTTGAGGAACAGTTGGCAGTATTTAAAATGGGGATTACAAGAGCAACCGAATTATGCATTAAACAGGTTAGCAAGAGGAAAAGGAAGAGGAGACCATTATGGCTTCCAAAGAGGTAGCAAAGAAAGTGAAAGCCAAAAAGATTGCATTCAGGCAATACAAAAGACACAGGCAGAAGGGGATAGAGAGAAGTACCAGGAGAAACAAAGGGAGTCAGGAGTTCAGTAAGGGAAGCCAAAGCTCAGACAGAAGAACACATTGCAAAATCAGTGGGTAGAGGGACAAACCTTTACAGGTACATAAGTGAAAAAGAAAGACAAAGAGAGGATAGTGAGACTGAAGGAGAGATGGTGGCGCTGGAGGATGACAACAGTAAAGCTGACATATTGAACAGGTATTTCTGCTCAGTCTTTACTGAGGAAGAGGAGAGTAATGGGTCTGAAGAGAGTACAAGGGGTGAGAATGGTGCAGAAATGGACACAAGTCCCTTTATACGAGAAAGGGTCCTGAAGGAACTGGAAGTAATGGAGTTGATAAAGCAATGTGGCCAGATGGGATGCACCCCAAGGTCCTTAAAGAACTAAGAGAGGTGGTGGCTGAACCTCTGGCTATCTTGTTTAGCTGATAACTGGAAATGAGGGAGGTACCCAAAGACTGGAGGATAGCAGATGTAGTCCCCTTATACAAAAGTGGGAACAAAGAGGAAGCGGGGAACTACAGAACAGTCAGCTTCACCTCGGTAGTGGGGAAGATCATGGAAGCTCTACTGAAGGAGAGATTGGTGGAACATCTGGTTGTCAATGGACTAAAGTACCCAAGGCAGCATGGTTTCACCAGGGGGAGGTCATGTCAGACCAGCCTCATTGAATCGTTTGACTGGGTGACTAGGGAGGTGGATCAGGGAAGGGCAGTGGACATGACCTATCTGGACTTCAGCAAGGCCTTTGACACTGTGCCACATAGAAGACTATTACACAAACTGGGGAATATGGGTGTGGGCAGGACAGTAGTGTAGTGGGTAGGTAACTGGCTGGGTGGCAGGACACAGAGGGTGGTGGTAAATGGCTGTCACTCCACAGAGGGAAGAGTGATTAGCGGGATACCACAGGGATCAGTGCTGGGACCGGTCCTATTCAACATCTTCATCAGTGACATTGCGCAGGACCTAAAAGGCAGAATTTCACTGTTTGCTGATGACACAAAGCTCTGTAACAGAGCAGACACACCACAGAGTGTAGACAGAATGAGAAGGGACCTGCAGAAGCTTGAAGAATGGTCAGGGGTTTGGCAGTTTAAATTCAATGCAAAATAGGGCAAGATAATGCATATGGGGCACAAAAACCCTGGCACAATATATCAGTTTGGGGGTGAGGATATAGCATGCACCAAGCGGGAAAGGTATCTTGGGGTTATCATCTCCGATGACCTCAAGGTAGGGAAACATTGTGACAAGGCAGCAGGTAAAGCAAATAGGATGCTGGGATGCATAGGTAGGGTCATCACCAGCAGGAAAAGGAAGGTCATAATTCCACTATACAAGACACTAGTGAGGCCGCACCTGGAGTACAGTGTACATTTCTGGAGACCATACCTACGTAAGGACATAGGGTAGAGAAGGTTCAGAGGAGGGCAACAAAGATGGTGCATGGATTGCATCACAAGTCCTATGAAGACAGGTTGAAGGAACTGAACATGTACTCCCTGGGAGAGAGGAGGGAGAGAGGGGATATGATAGAGATATACAAGTATCTTATAGGGAGGAACAGGGTACAGGAGTACACTATTTTTAAGCGAAAAAGATGTTCCAGGATTAGAGAACATGGGATGAAGTTGGAGGGAGGACGATTCAGAGTAAACGTGAGGAAGAATTTCTTCACAGAACGGGTGGTGGACAAGTGGAACACCCTGCCAGAGGAAGTGGTGGGGGCTGAAACAATCACGGGATTTAAGAATGCATGGGATAGACATAAAGGAATTCTGGAGGTCAGGGGTAAGGGGCAACAGGCTTCTAGGAAAACATAAACTAAACTTACAAGCTGAATTAGGCACACAGGGTGGTCCATAGGCCTTTATCTGCTGACACTGTCCATGTATCTATGTAACAACTTTGCCACTGATACTTTCTGTGTACCGCGTATACTTTAGGCATTATTCGCATTTGTTTATGGTATGATGTGAATGGCTGACATTTGTCCCTCTAGCCTCATCTAAGCACCTTGAATAAAATCGGAAAAAAATGCATGTTTTATATTAGAAAAATTGCTTTTTAGTACAAAATTACTTTTGTACCTACATCTAATTTATGTATGTTTAATTTGGTGTTGATATGTTACATATTTTTATACCAAAAATGGTTTACCTTGCCTTTTTTATTGTAACCTCTCTCCATTTATTTACTATTTTGACTAGTATAGAAAAAAAACAAAATTGCTTATAATTAATTGCATAGCACTGTTGGAATGATAATTTTGTGCTGAACAACTTTGCCACTTGTACTTTGTGTGTAGCACTTAACAGTTCATGAGGTTTTTGCATTTGTTTGTGGCATGCTGATTAAGGCTTGATTTTGCTTAGAAAGACCCAGTATGCAGTGTTAAGAGTATACAGAACACAAGTGGTGGAACTCTCAGAGAGCTCCTGTGGAGTGAATGAGTTAAAGGTGGAGATATTTTCTAGAGCAGGGCCATCTAGTGAGAGAATTTGGAGAGAGGGGTTATCCGAAAGGTATTTAGCAAGCATTGGTTTAGGTGCAAATAACATTGCTTGGTCTTTTTGGCATTTATCAGCAGTAAGTTGGAAGTGAAGCAGCTGAGGGCAGAGATGTAGGTCTGGGTGAGGGCAGAGGATATATTAGGGAGAGACTTGTCACTATGAAAGATAACAAGGTTGTCAGCATAGAGGAGCATGTTGCAGTTGAGGCAGTCAAAGAAGAGGGTGTTTACAAAGATGGAAAGGAGTAGAGGGCCCAGGATGGACCCCTAGGGAACCTCAGTGGTGACTGGAAGGACCGGAGAAGACACTAAGCCAATATAAACTGATTGGGAACGATTAGAGTGATAGCACTGAAACCATTTAGTGGTCTCAGCCGAGCAGCCAGTCAACTGCAATTTAAAGAGAAGGAGGGTGTGGTTTACAAGATCAAAGCCTTTAGATAGGTCAACAAGGGAAGCCAAAGCTCATACAGAAGAACACATTGCAAAATCAGTGGGTAGAGGGGACAAAACCTTTTACAGGTACATAAGTGAAAAAAGAAAGGTAAAAGGAGGGATAGTGAGACTGAAGGGGGAGGATGGGGGCCACGTGGAGGATGACAACAATAAAGCTGACATATTGAAGAGGTATTTCTGCTCAGTTTTTACTGAGGAAGAGGAGGGTAATGGGTCTGAAGGGAGTACAAGGGGTGAGAATGGTGCAGAAATGAACACAAGTCCCTTTACACGAGAAAGGGTCCTGAAGGAACTGGAAGTAATAAGAGATCTTACTTTGAGAGGGCTCTTGCAGTAGGTAATTACATATAGGACTGATGCCGGCCGGCGGCAGGACCCCACGGAAAAATTTCTAGCTAGCAGTCCCTGGCGAGGGAAAGCCCCCACGTCAGGTGACCAGCGTCATGCGATGTCGGTATAAAGAGGCAGTCCCAGACACCCGCCTTCCACTTCTTTTCCACCGTTAGCTCGTGCGGTAAAGTTTGTGTTTAGTCAGCTCAGTTCTTTCATCGGTTGTACCAACATTTATAAGTATTTTTTCTTCCTATCGTCAGGTCATCATCGGTGTATGTCGTCCCCTACACCCTCTGAGCACAAAAACAAGTGCAACTCTTGTGGCACCCAACTGTCACATAAAGAAGGCCATTCCCTCTGCCTCTTCTGCCTAGGCTCCGACCACCCAGTCGACAAGTGCCCACATTGCCTTCACTTCAACGCAGCTACCCGCAGATGACACCAACAGTCCCTGGAAGTCCATCTTCTAAAGAAAAAAAATGTCTTTGATGGAAAAAGAATTGAAGAAGCTCAGGCAGGCGCTCTTCTCCAGAAAGGCATTGTGGACAAGTAGAGGCACCAGGAGAAGGCCTCCTCTCCTGTGACTCTGGCCGGTATCGCGACTGAGGTAACATCCCCTCTGGGGGACCATCCAATGGCAGCCTCCAAGGCTTTGGAGTAGGCATTGGCCCACCCGTCTGGCTCGCACTCGGGCCTTGTGGGCCCCTCCGGCCAAAAGGAGGCCTCCACCCCAGTTCTGCCGCAAGCTTGCAGCCTACTGGTGCAGGCGACTCCCATAAGCTGGACGCCAGCTCCTCTGACATCCGCTGGGAGAAGGTCGATAAGACACCCAACCCTTCAGGGTTGTGCACGATCTCATCCCCCTCGGACCGGGCCACTCCTCCTCCTCCTCTGCCCACCTCTGACAGGGGACCCAGTAAGACAGATGCCGGCTCCTCCGGCACCCACCGGGACCTAGCAGCTAAGTCGCACGTCGACTCCCCCGACGTGCACCGGGTGACAGAACCTATGACGGACCCTCCAACCCCCATCGTACCTGGTTCCCCACAGCCTTCGCTGCCGTTCGGGGAGCCTGAGTCACTCCAGCCTGACCCTGGGGATTTTCCCCCCATCCCCGGGCGATGCGGGGATGTTCTGCCTCCATCAGACCCTCCTCCTAGGGAACCGGATCTGATGCCGGCCCCCCAGACACCGGCCCCACCAATGCCATCGAGGGATTTTCCCCTTCCATCAGGTCCTGCTCCCCCCGGGCCTCTCCATGTTGATCCACCCATGGGGCCACCTTCCGGGCCCTCTGCTCCAGCAGCTCCTCTGGTGCCCTGGTACCCGCCCTCTTATCCGACAGTGTCGTACCTGGGACCGCAGTATCCAGTGAAGCAGTACCCGATGCCGGTCCCTCCGATGCCACAGTACCCGGTGCCTCAATACCCGGCACCCGTTTTCCTGCAGCCGGGTTTCGGATACTCGCCTTACGGATACAACCCATATTCTTTTCCTCCTCCTCCTCCACCTCCACCACCCCCTTGGCCGCTGGTGGATCTGCAAGAGACTCTGGCTTCCTGGTGGGCTGAGGCTAAGGCTGAGCTCACCAAGGAAGTAGAGAGCCGCCTTACGGTGATGGTGCCGCCCCGGCCTTCATATGCCTGAGACAGCACACTCCCTTACCGCCTTCGGACTCCAGAGCCCTTCCCTCTGGATCCCAAGAGGGGCAGGACACGCATCCAGGGATCCCCCCAGGAACCCGTTCCTCCCCCTAGCCGTGTTAGGGAGTCTTATTCTGCTTCTGATTCTTCTTCTTCCCTCTCAGATTCCTCCGATGGATGCTCTGAGAGTGACGACGAGCCTCGCTCTCCATCCAAGCCCCAGCAGAGGACACCTCCGAAGTCTCCTCCGGCGGACCCCTCCTTCACGGAGTTGCTCAGAAAAATCCAGGAAGTGCATCAGTGGCGCTCTTTGGAACCAGATCTTCAGCTGGTCAAACTCGCCAAACATCTGGACCTGCCCCTGACAGCTCCGACTTTAGTACCACCCTAGATCGAGCCTCAAGCCCACCTTGTTTCCACCATTTTGAAACAACCGTCGGCTTAGCCCCGCTTCCTATGAAATCGAACAGGCTATACCAGGCTCCTGAGGGTGTAGATCTTTTGGACTGTCACCCTCGTGCTGATTCGGTCATGATTAGCGCTGCACACGGCCGGTCAGCGCATCCCAAACATCTAAGCTTGTCTCCTCCGGATAAGGAATCTTGCCTCCTGGACCAGATTGGAAGAAAAATCTATGCCTCTTCCACACTGGGAATTCAGGTTCTGAATTATGTTGCTCATATGGGGGATTACCAGAAGGCCATCCTTACCCAGGTGGAATCTAAGATTGACTCCTTACCTGACTCTCAAGTCAAGCAGGAGTTAGCTGATTTAGTCCATTCTGCTCGTTTGGCCAGTCGTCACATTCTGCGGGCGACATACAGTGCAGTGGACACTGCCGGGTGGAGCTCCGCTTTTGCCGTAAATCTTCGGCGTCATGCCTGGCTCCACGTGTCAGGTTTGGTCCTGGAGGTGCAGTCAGTGATCCAGGAAGCACCTTTCAGGGGTTCGGTGCTTTTCGGCAGTGATGTCAAGGGCATCATCACCGACTTGCAGGAGAAGGGGATGGCTCTGAAATCCGTGGATTCCATATACCATCCCCATCACCCGCAGTGCTGTCCTTTTCGTAGACGCAGTCGGCTACATGCAAAACCTCAAGGAAGGTGGGCCACTAAACGTCGGGCCCCCACAGCTGCCGGGCCCCCACCCAAAAAAGCAGCTGGTGCCCCATCTGCAGCGCTGCCCCACACCACCTGACTCCTCTCCTCTCCCACTGCATCCAGACACACCAGAGAAACCAGTAGGAGGGAGGTTCTCCCTCCACCTTTCAGGTTGGGAGAGGATAACAACGGATTCATGGGTGCTTCAGATTATAGTGGAAGGGCACTCTATAGAGTTTCTACAGAAACCACACTGCCACCCCCCTCTGAAGTTGTCCTATGCAAGGGACCATCTTCCTTTGGTCTAGGAAGAAATCTCTGCCCTTCTCGTGAAGCAGGCCATAGAACCCGTTCCCCCTCACCTTCAAGGGACGGGTTACTATTCTCATTTCTTCCTGGTCCCAAAGAAGATGGGAGATCTCAGACCCATTCTCGATCTCAGCTCTTTGAACCTTTACGTGGAATACAAAAGGTTCAGGATGCTCTCCTTACAGGCCCTTCTGCCCCTCCTTCGGCTGGGTCAATGGATCTGCTCTGGATATGCAGGATGCATATCTGCACATCCCCATTCACCCCTCTCATCGTAAGTACCTTCGGTTTGCTTTCCAGGGGGACCATTACCAGTTCTAGGCACTCCTGTTTGGTCTTTCCTCGGCACCCCAAGTTTTTACTAAATGTCTGGCTGTGGTAGCGGCCCACCTGCATATTATAAGAGTTCAGGTGTTCCCTTACCTGGACGACTGGCTCCTGGCGGCCTCATCCAGGGAGGAGGCCTGCATTTTCTCTCCCTCACCCAGCAGGTTTTAACTTGCCTGGGTATTACCATCAACCATTCCAAGTCTCATCTTAATCCCTCCCAGAGACTACAGTTTATCGACGCTATCCTCGATATAACAGTGGGCAAGGCCTTCCTGCCTCCGGACAGGACAGCCTGTCTTCAGTCACAGATTTCCCTGCTATCAGAACACAGGAAGGTTCCGGCAAGGTTGGTTCTCCGACTGTTGGGGCCTATGGCAGCCGCCATCCCGACAGTTCCCCGTGCTCGGCTCCACATGAGGATCTCGCAATGGACTCTTCACTCCCAGTGGGATCAACTTGTAGATGACCTAGATCATCTAGTTGTGCTCTCCTCGCCGATGGCACAAGACTTGCAATGGTGGATGGTTTGAGAGAACCTGTTTCGGGTGTCCCCTCCTATCATCTGCCCCCTCCCAGACTCTGACCACAGATGCATCAGGTGAAGGTTGGGGAGCCCATCTGGGTCCTCACTGAACCCAGGGATTGTGGTCCAGATTAGAACTAGCTCTCCACATCATTGTGCCCGAGCTTTGAGCAGTACTATATGCTCTCCAAGCCCTTCACCAGTACATTCTTCCCAGTCACCTAACCGTCCAGATGGACAACATGTGTGTGGAGTGATACATCAACAAGCAGGGAGAGACTCAATCCTACCCTCTATGCAGGGAAGCAATGAGGGTTTGGGACTGGGCAACTCAACACAACCTTCACCGCACTGCGATTCATGTTCCAGGAGTCAACAATACCCTGGCAGACGAGCTAAGCCGCTCCTCTGCCCTGCCACATGAGTGGGAATTGGACCAAAGAGTGCTAGACGACATCTTCCAGCATTGGGGAACTCCACAGGTAGACCTGTTCGCCTCTTCCCAAAACACAAAACTTCCCACCTTTTGCTCGCTCATTCCAGAGAGAGGCGCTTTTTGGAGCGGCGCTCTCTCTCTAAACTGGAAGGGCAGATTCGTCTATGCTTTTCCTCCAATTCCTCTGGTTCCTCGTGTATTGCAGAAACTAACAACTGAAGGAGCGAGAATAATTCTGATCACTTCCTTTCTGGCCCAGGCAAATCTGGTTCTCTCTTCTACAACAATTCTCAGAGGTTCCTCCTCTTCCTCTTCCACTTCCTTTATCTTGAGGTTTGCTGACCCAGGATCAGGGGACCCTGATCCATCTGGGCCTCAATTCCCTACAACTTCATGCATGCCTCCTGCAGGCCTAGCTCAGTCTCGTTTTGGTGTCTCTCCAAAAGTGCTGAGATTCTGGTGGAGGCTAGAAAACCCTCCACTAGGTCCACTTATGCCATGAAATGGAAGAGATTTTCTATTTGGGCCACCTCTAGGAACGTGGAGCCTTTCTTCTGTTCAGTGGCCATTCTGCTCGAATATTTATATAGAAACATAGAAGTTGACGGCAGATAAGGACCGCGGAGCCATCCAGTGTGCCCATTTCTTTTTTCTACCTTATAAATGTGCCATCGGCCTTTACTCTGTCAGTGGTCTATCTATTCATAGTCATTTGTATTGCTCCCTTATGCCTATTTACGTCATCTCTTCAACCTGAGTCTCAGTCATTCCTCCTTTAATGTGCACGTGGCTGCTATTTCAGCATACCATGTTCCTTTCGTTGATAAAGCCTTTGCCCAATTAGAGGTCTCTAAGACTTTTCTTAGAGGGGTCCTTCATCTGAGGCCCCCCATCCCATCCGGACTCCTGCTCCCCCTTGGGACTTGAACTTTGTTCTCGAGAAACTTACCCTTCCTCCCTTCAAACCTGTGGCATCCGCAGATCTGAAGTTTCTTTCGTGGAAGATGCTCTTCTTGGTGGCCATTACTTACGCTCGAAGAACTTCCGAGCTCCAGGCCCTTATGTGTAAAATCCCCTATTTGATTTTTCACAAAGAACGAGTGGCTCTTCGTATGAACCCTAAGTTTCTACTTAAAATGGTAGCAGAGGCTACCTTAAAACAGTCTATAGACTTACCTGCTTTTTTCACGCAGTACTCCATACCATGGATGTTCACCAGATTCTGAGATACTACACCGATAGGACAAATGATTTCAGAAAGACTGATCAGTTGTTTGTCTCTTTTGCACACAAAAGGGAAGGCAATGCTGTTTCCAAGCAATGCCTGTTAAAGTTGTTGGCTCATTGCATCACTTTTTGTTATGACAAGTACAACAAGATCCTTCCGGGTCAAGTCAGAGGTCATTCCACTCGTGGAGTAGCGATCTCTGTGGCTTTTTTGAGAATGCTGCAGCAGACATCTGTGCTGCCGCCACCTGGACTTCCGTCCATACCTTTATGAAACACTACAGTTTGGACATTGCCTCTTGCCGTAGAGCAGGCTTCGGGCTAGCTGTTTTGCAAGGCCTCCTGTCCTGAGGCCTGCAAGACTACTGCTACTTTTAGGAGTAGTTCCTCCTCCTGGTGTCTTTTATTTGTTCCAGACTGCTTGGGATTCAGTCCTATATGCAATTACCTACTGCAAGAGCCCTCTCGAAGTAAGATAGTACAATTACTTAAGAACTTACCGTAACAGTAGATCTTCAAGAGAGGCTTTTGCAGTAGGTAATATCTTCCCACCCTCCATCTCCCTAGGCTTCTTCAGCTTTTTTCCAGGAATGGAAACATCTGCTTCTCTCTCGTCTGGGCCTTCCGGGCCTGTGTCGGGAAAGAACTGGATGGCGGGCATCTGGGACCGCCTCTTTATACCAATGTCGCATGACACCGGTCACCTGACATGGGGGCAGTCCCTCGCCAGGGACTGCTAGCTAGAAATTTTTCTGTGGGGTCCTGCCGCCAGCTGGCATCAGTCCTATATGTAATTACCTACTGCAAGAGCCTCTCTCAAAGATCTACTGTTACGGTAAGTTCTTACGTAACTGTACTTTGACGAAGCAATGGGGCCAGATGGGGTGCACCCCAGGGTCCTTAAAGAACTAATAGAGGTGGTGGCTAAACCTCTGGCTATCCTGATTAGCCAATCACTGGAAACAAGGGAGATACCCAAAGACTGGAGGACAGCAGATGTAGTCCCCTTATACAAAAGTGGGAACAAAGAGGAAGCAGGGATCTACAGACCAGTCAGCCTCACCTTGGTAGTGGGCAAGATCATGAAAGCACTACTGAAGGAGAGATTGGTGGAACATCTGGTTGTCAATGGACTACAGGACCCAAGGAAGCATGGTTTCACCAGAGGGACGTCATGTCAGACCAACCTCGTTGAATTTTTTGACTGGGTGACTAGGGAGGTGGATCAGGGGAGGGCAGTGGACATGGCCTATCTGGACTTCAGCAAGGCCTTTGACACTGTGCCACATAGAAGACTATTATACAAACTGGGTAATATGGGTGTGGGCAGGACAGTAGTGTGGTGGGTAGGTAACTGGCTGGGTGGCAGGACACAGAAGGTGGTGATAAATGGCTGTCACTCCACAGAGGAAAGAGTGACCAGTGGGGTACCACAGGGATCAGTGCTGGGACTGGCCTTATTCAACACCTTCATCAGTGACATTGTGCAGGACCTAGAAGGCAGAATTTCACTGTTTGCTGATGACACAAAGCTCTGTAACAGAGTAGACACACCAGAGGGTGTAGACAGAATGAGAAAGGACCTGCAGAAACTTGAAGAATGGTCAGGGGTTTGGCAGTTGATATTCAATGCAAAGAAGTGCAAGATAATGCATATGGGGCACAAAAACCCTGGCATAATACTGTATAGCAGGAAATATTAGCTTTCAGTTTATTTTCGCTATATTAGCTTAACTGACAACAGCACTAAAATAAGCTGATCACTAATATTACAGGTAGCATAGTGCTGTAATTGGACATGAAACTGATGCGCTAATTTAACAGGGCGCTAAACAGTACTGCATTCCAATCTGCACTAAATAAAGAGGGTGCCAATATAAACTGCTATACAGTATATCAGTTGGGGGGTGAGGATATAGCATGCACCAAGCAGGAAAGGGATCTTGGGGTTATCATCTCTGATGACCTCAAGGTAGGGAAACAGTGTGACAAGGCAGCAGGTAAAGCAAATAGGATGCTGGGATGCATAGGCAGGGGCATCACAAGCAGGAAAAGGGAGATCATAATTCCACTATACAAGACAACTAGTGAGGTCCCACCTGGAGTACAGGGTACAGTTCTGGAGACCATACCTATGTAAGGACATAGGGTAGAGAAGGTTTAGAGGAGGGCAACAAAGATGGTGCATGGATTGTATCACAAGTCCTATGAAGTCAGGTTGAAGGAACTGAACATGTACTCCCTGGAGGAGAGGAGGGAGAGAGGGGGAATGTGATAGAGACATACAAGTATCTTACAGGGAGGAACAGGGTGGAGGAATACACTATTTTTATGTGAAAAAGATGTTCCAGGACTAGAGGGCATGGGATGAAGTTGGAGGGAGGACGATTCAGAGGAAACATGAAGAATTTCTTCGCAGAATGGGTGGTGGACAAGTGGAACACCCTGCCAGAGGAAGTGGTGGGGACTGAAACAATCATGGGATTTAAGAATGAATGGGATAGACATAAAGGAATTCTGGAGGTCGGGGGTAAGGGGCAACAGACTTCTAGGAAAGCGTAAACTGAACTTACAAGCTCAAATGGGCAGACTGGGTGGGCCATAGGCCCTTATCTGCCGACACTGTCTATGTATCTATGTAACAAAGACGGCAATAGTGGTACAGCCATGATCCATATTAGAAAGGATTTGGTGGGTGAAGAGAGCCAAGGCCGTAACAATGCTGTGATACTTTCGGAAGCCCATGTTGTTGGGCACATAAGAGGTCATGCTTACTGATGTATTCAGATGGCAGTGGATGATCTTTTCAAGGAGTTTACTAAGGTGGGGAGAATAGATATTGGCAGATAGTTGTCGTGGGAGTGGGGGTCACTGTCTTTAAAGATAGAGACCACCTTGGCAACCTTCCGGAGTGGGGTATGGAGGTGGCCAGAGAGAAATTAAGTATGAAGGTAAGCAGTTTGGAGATGACCGAGGAGATCAGTTTTAGAAAGCATGGGGAGAGGCTATCAGCACCTGGGCTGCCCTCATGTGGTAGGCCCTGGAGGAACTTGTTTAATGTCCCTAAGGGAGATGGTCTTAAAGTAGAATGGGGGGGGGGTGGAGGATTGGGAAGATCAGGAGGGATGGGGGTTAGAGCTAGCACCAGGTTGGAAGATAGACTAGTAGTGGAGCAGGGGGAGGGGAGGTAGAGGAGGTGAAAGGCCTGGGGGGGAGGTCACTGGAATGGAGTTTGCTAAGAAGTGCCAACAGATCGGTGAAATGGGAATTAAGTGCCTTAGCCTCATCTGAGGGGTGGGACAGTAAATTTGTGGGGAACTTAGGTGTGAGCTAGGGCTGTTGGTGTGGGGATGGAGCAGGGAGTTTATGGAGTCCCAGAATTTCCTTGGATTGCTGAAACTGTCCCTCTGTGTCTTGAGGTGATAGTTCCATTTTAGAGACCTTATCAAGTGCTTGCATTGATTGTGAAGGCAGTGGTGTTCATGCCACAGGACAGGGGAGGAGTCTGATTTATAAGCAGCCCACTTACGGTCACTCTTCTTCCAGCATGTACACCTTCCTCGGACTTGCCTAATGGTGATGAGGAAGTGACAGTTTTGGATGTCTAGGAGGGCATTGGTGAAGTAAGCTGCAGCAGTGTTATGAGGACATATAGGCCCTGCCAATTGATGGCCTTAACATCCTTGAGGAGGAGGGATTTGTTGGCGTGATTGAAATTGTGAAAGGACAGGTACTTGGGAGGGTGGCGGGAGGCCTTGGTGGACCAGGTGCAGGGTTTTATTTAACTCTAAAAATTGATTAGCGTTTTTCTCATAAAAGTGTTAAAACATTGTGAAAATGCATAGCACTTGCCACAATGCATTTAACAAACATGACACTTCTAGAAAACCTATATAAATATTTTCTGTACAGTTAGTATTGTCCCAAGAAAAAAAATGCTAATCAATTATTTAAAACCCTGAGATGGCATAGGTAGGGGAGTGATTGCTCAGGGAGTCTAACAAGGTGCCTGCCTGAATGATTCTCTCTCTTCACTGTTAGTGATTATCCAGCCAATTAGAGAGCGAGTGGAGGTTCAAGTGTTGAGTCAGGTGGGGAGGGTGATGATCCGAGTTAGGTTGTACACCTTAAGCATGCTGGCATATTCAGTTTCATGAGTGCCCAGCCAGTTGAGGTTAAGCTCTCCAAGAATGATAGTATCCCTGGATGGTGAGAGAGACCTGTATCTATTAAGAAGGCTTTGAAGACCAGCTGCATCCCCTTGCAGAGGGTTGTAACAATAGTCCAGATAGAGTTTCTTGGTAGATCCCACCATCAACTCGGCAATGACCCAGTCACTGGTGGAATCATTGTCAGAACAGAGGATGGATGAGGCAGAAAGAGGTTCCTTTACATACATGGCAGCACTGCCTCCCTTCTTTTTCCTGGGTCTGTCTCTGTGCAGCGTGGCATAACTGACAAATTGGTAATGGGAGTCTGAGTGCTACTGCTTCAGTCAGGTCTCTGTTAGGCAAAGGATGTATGGATTGTGGCGGGAAACCCATGCCTCAAGGTCAGGGTATTTAGCTGGGAGACTGTATATTCATATGGACAATTTTAAGTCCAAAAGAGCAGGTCCGGACATCACAGGAGAGGTGATGGGTGAATTTGTGGGGCCCGGGTTGGGTTCAATATCACCTCCCAGAGGAGCAAGGAGTGCAGTAGGAGTTGTAGAAGCTGTTGACCAGGTGCTAGGGAGGAGACAGGCGTGGTAACTAGTGAGAAGCCCAGCAGCCGCTGCTCCAATTTAGACAAAAAGGCAATTGTGAGGTGACTGGTCAAGCTTCTGTCCCACCTGATCAGAGAGAGGAAAAGGGATGTACGGATGCAAGGTTACAGTAAAGTGCCTTAGGTCAGATTGATCATTTGAAAGTACCTGGGCACAGCAGTCCATGATTGTTAAGGGATCTAGCAGTGCAGCAGCCATGAGGGGTATGCAAAGAGGCTTAATGATGAGAGGTGTAGCAGGAAGGGTGCAACAGCTTTCAGAATACTGCAGGCCGGAGAGGGCCGATAACCTGAAGAGTAGTGTCAGCAGCTGCCCAGCAAGGCTAGGGAGACAACTGTAGTGTATTGATAGCAAAATGCAGTGATGTACAAGCCTCAGGAATGAGGTACTACCCCTATGAGGGAGAAAAAAAGAGAAAGAGAGAGAGAGAGAGAGAGAAGTAGGAGCAGGTCCCTGGGAGAGAGAAAGTGCATTCATTAAAGGAAGTTGGAGGAGGAGGAGGAGATGGAAAAATCACTCAGGCAGCTACACAGAGGAAAAAGCTTCAGTGATCCCAACTCCTCACCCTGCTTAAGGACTTTCCCCAAGGTAACAAAATAAAAATAGGACAATCTGAGGGCACTGCTCAGTTGGAGAGGTAGTCTGTTAAGCTGCCTCAAAGTTCAGTAAAGCAACTTCAGTTCCAAATTGTACCATACCTTAGGCAGTGGGGAGTAGGTAGGTGGCTGGAGGTATGTGGAGGAGCTGACCTATTCAGGGTACAAGGATCTCCTCAGACACTGGGGAACAGGCAGGTGGCTGATGCCTGGAGGGATGTGGAGGAGCTGACCCATTCAGGGTGCA
This sequence comes from Neoceratodus forsteri, assembly GCA_016271365.2. NCBI lineage: Eukaryota > Metazoa > Chordata > Ceratodontiformes > Ceratodontidae > Neoceratodus > Neoceratodus forsteri. The sequence goes on from CM057457.1 coordinate 494,638,909, forward strand.
AGGATCCCCTTAGGCAGTGGGGAGCAGGCAGGCTTCTGGTGCCTGGAGGAATGTGGAGGAGCTGACCCATTCAGGGTGCAAGGATCCCCTTAGGCAGTGGGGGAGCAAGCAGGTGGCTGATGCTTGGAGGGATGTGGAGGAGCTGACCTGTTCAGGGTGCAAGGATCCCATCTGCATAGCAGTGAACTCCCAGATTGTACTGCCTAATGATCTCTCCCAGTGGCAGCATATACACAGAGAACAACAGGAGGACAGGTACAACTGGGTATCATCTGGGGGCCAAGCTGGAGCCTATGGAACTCCATAAAGCAGTGCAAAGGAACCTGAAGAAAAATTTTCTAGGACAATACGCTATGATTTTTGGGTTAAATATAAGCAGAACCAGTGCAAAACTGCACCAGTAGCACCCCCATAATTCCACTGAAAATCCAACGGCACCCCATGATAAACCATGTCACATGCTGAAGACAGATCCAAGAGCACCAGAATGGTATAGTACCCCTGGTCCCTCGCCGTGAATAGATCATATGCAACCCAGACCCACGCCATCATAGTGCTGTGCCACGGCTGAAAACCTGACTAGAGAAGCTCAAAGATGGATAATGTCTCCAGGTGCTCAACCATCTGGTCAACCACCACCTTCCCAATAAACTTCCTGAGAAAGGGAAGATTAGAGATAGGCTTATAGTTTGCAAGAATGTCAGGGTCAATAGATGGTTTCTTAAAGAGGGGTGTCACTACAGCCTCTTTCAGAGATGCAGGAAAGATTCTGTCACATAATGACCCATTGAAGATCTGCACAAATAGTGTTCCCAGAAAATCCAGGCAGCTGACGATAAGCCATACTGGTCCAGGGCACAGGTGCTGGGACACATGCTGGTGTGTACCCAAAGAACCTCATCCACCAAAACCAGCTGAAAGGCACTGCAAGATAGCACATAATGTTCACCAGCAGGCCAATCAACTCCAGCAAAGACTGGACCAGAGGAGGTAATACATGTCCCAATAGAGGCCACTTTGTCATCAAAACAACTGCATAAACTGCTCACACGTTTCTATGGAAAACACTGTCCCAGACTGAGGACAGAAGAGATTTAGCCAACTGCCAATAGTGCGGAGCAGCACAGCTGGACAGTTCCTTGCAGCAGCAATTGATCTTGACAAAAATTCAGTCCTCTTAAGATCAGTTGCCCACTGATGCTCCAAATAATGGAGTCACAGCACCAACCTGTCCTCTTCAGAGTGTGACTGCCTCCAGGAGCAATCTAACCTATGCCCCTTAGTCTTCAGCCGGCGCATCTCAGCGCAATACCATGATGAGAGATGCTGTGAGGTCAAGGGGTGAACGCGTTAAGGTGTTATCAGGTCTAGAGCCTCAGTTAGGGCCATATTATAAACCTCAACCCCAGCTTCTGTACCTTGAGCACAGGTTAGCATTAGACTCAAGACAGCCAGTGACTCCTGGAGTTGGATGTGTAACAAATCTTTTTGGATGTAAAAATTGCCTATGTACATGGTTGGGAAATAACTATAAACAGGTTCATGAATGGTTGGGACCTATGTATTATAGGGGGCTAATAATTCCAAGAGGAGAAGCTAGGGATGAGGAGGTGGGGAGAGAGGGGCAGGGTTCAAGGGCAGGATAGCCATGGAACAGATTGCCTGTGTAAATGGAGGGGAAAGGACTATAAATGGGTTCATGAACAGCTGGGACCAGTACGTTACAGAGGTCTGATAATTCCATGAGAAAAAGCTAGGGATGTTGAAGTAGGGAATGAGGGAGAGGGTTCAAGAATTGATATCATGGTAAAACTCCTTCAACATGGGTTAGTCGTTATCTGAAGCAATGTCTATGTTCCTATAGGACCAAAGACTCCAGAAATGACTTTATGATTTGCTCTTTTAAGTGTGAAGTTGTATTTTTCTTTGTTTTTATATTAAAATTGTGCTAATACAGTGTATCTGTGTATTAAAAAAAAACAATTGTGGGCTGGCTCGGTGGCACAGAATGCTGAGGTGCTATCAAGTGCTTCACCTCTCACTCTATCGGTGATCAAAATTCATGAACCAGCCTAATTCACTGGAGGTCTGCTGGGGGGCAGACTTGGGAGAGGAATGAGCAGCCACTTGGCAGCCTCTCCTGTCTTGGAAAAGGGTGGTGGCCCTTCCCAGCTTTTGGCTTCCACCATTTGGAGGCATGGTTGCACTGTTGCAGCGCTGACATACCAGAGGCAGATATAGGTTAATGGGTGGAGGGACCATCGGTTCTGCAACCTACATATATGCACACCTACATACATATGCATCCTCCATACTGCTGAGGCTTTGGGAGTTTTAGAGAAGAAAGACATAGTGGAACACTGAGCAGACCAGGCACCATGGATCCCTGCCCAGGCACCTGGAACCACCCTCTCACTCCATCTGGTAAGGCAATTGTGGATATGTGCACTCTGGAGGGAGAGGCATAGCATCATTGGGAAGAAACTTGGGGTTCTAGCCCCCAGTGTGTAGGGAGGATAGTGACAGATGGAGGTGTATGGTGACATGGCATAGTAATCACACAGTGTGGGTCTGGAGAACAAAAATCTTTATGGAAAAGAAAAAAGACACAGTAGGCACTTGCTTCTGCTTAGGACTGCTTGACACCTTTCAGTACAGAGAGCTAAGGCTGACAAAGGGCATTAAGGAAGGAGAAAAGGACTCATTGAGGCACATAAGTGAGAAAAGGAGCTGTAAGGACCAGATAATGAGGATTAGGAAGGAGGGGGATGAAGATGAGTGGAGTAGGCAGACACTCTAAATGAGTACTTCTGTATTCACGAAAGAGAAGGGCGGGCAGCTACCCAGGGGTGGAAGGGGTAGGGGATGGGGTGATATATGAGATAAATACAAAGAGCAGGGTGTTGGAGGGTCTGAAGACTCTGAGGGTGGATAAGGTATTAGGACCGGATGGCATTCACTCTAGGGTGCTGAAAGAACCGGTGGTGGTCCTAGCGGGGCTGCTGGCAGAACTGTTCAATACATCCATGGACACAGGATGCGTACCACAGGACTGGAAGATGGCTGACATGGTGCCCCTCCACAAAAGTGGCCCAAAGAATGAACCCGGCAGTTACAGACCAGTAAGCCTCACATTCATTGTAGTGAAACTAATGGAGACAATCCCGAAAGACAGGCCGGTGACCTACTTGTAAGACAGTGGACTCCAGGACAGCCAGCAATATGGGTTCATCTCAGGGAGATCCTGCCAGACCAACCTAGTTGAGTATTAGGACCTGGTGATAAGGGAACTGGACAGGAGCCATGCAGTGGATGTCCTGTATTTGGACTTCAGCAAAGCCTTTGATTTGGTGCCTCATGGGTGGTTGGGGGGAAAAGCTGAAGTATGTGGGAATGGGAACAAAGATGGTGAACTGGATTGTAAACTGGCTGAAGGGGAGTCAACAAAGGGTGGTGGTTGTGGGGGGAATTCTCAGCCTTAAGGACTGTGATGAGTGTGTCCCACAGGGCTCAGTACTGGACCTGATGCTGTTTGGGATTTTCATATTGGATATCTCACATGGCATCAGGAATAAGATCAGTCTGTTTGCTGATGATGCCAAGATGGAGGCAGTGGTGGATGACAAAGTAGGGTGGGAAGGGCTACAGGATAACCTAACTAAACTGGAGGAGTGGTCAGAAATGTTTTTAGGGAGGCAGAATAGTACAGTGGTTTAAAGCTCTGAGTTGCACTTCTGGAGACCTGGGTTTGAATCCCACATCTCCCACTTGCATACTGTGTGACCCTGAACAAGTCACTTCACTTCCCTGTACTCCCAGGTTGCACATGTAAAGAAGCTTTTAGCTTAACGTGTCTCACCTGGTTAAACAATTGGAAAAAAAAGTGTGGCAGTTGGGGTTCAATGCTAAAAAGTGCAAGGTACTGCACTTCAGAGCAAGGAACCATGGGAGGAGCTACCAGTTGAGAGGGGTTTAGTTAGGTACCACCGAGGAAGAAAAGAATCTTGGGGTTGGTTAAAACAAGGAATATGAACAACAAAGCTCAGTGCAGGAAGGCGGAAGTTAAAACCAACAGGATGCTGGGGTATATTACAAGGGGTGTATTTCCTTCAGAAGGAGGGAGGTGATTGTGCCTTTGTACAAGTCACTTGTAACACCATTCCTGGAGTACTACGTGCAGTTCTGGTGTCCATTTCTAAAGAAAGATGTCAGAATACTGAAAGGGATACAGCACAGGGCAATAAAAAAAGATGATTCAGGGTTTGGAGGACAGACCCTACAAGGACAGGCTGAGGAAGTTGAGTATGTACTTACTGGAGGAGAGAAGGGATCGGGCGGGGTTATGGTTCAGACATTTAAATACATGACAGGGATATACAAGACACATAGAGAAGGGATATTTATGTTGAGGACAGGGAGGGACACAAGAGAGCTTGGTCTCAGATTGGAGGGAGGAGGATACAGGAGAGAGAGAGATGAGTAGACATTTTTTCACAGAGAGGGTGGTGGCTAAGTGGAACGCTCTGCCTGAGGAGATGGTATCCTGTAGGATGGTGGGCAGTTTTAAAGGGGGATGGGACAGAGTGAGGGGGTAAACGTGAGGGGGGCAGCTGTAATGTAGGGGGCTAGCTGCACATTCGAGAAGACTTGATAGACCAGGGGGCCTGTTTCTGCTGGCAGATTTGTATATTCTTATGTTCATATACCATTGCTATTTTGACTAACCCTGTGCTAATTTATGCTTCAGAGCCCCCATGTCTCACCATGCTTCAACACTCATGTGAGAAGTCATCAGAGAAAGAGAAAAAAATGAAGAGCAAAGCGGAGATCAAAAGCAGCAAGAAGGAGAAGAAAGCAAAGAGGGGGAAGGAGGGTAGGTCACAGGACAGCAGGCCAGGCAAGGTGGGGGAAGAGGAGCAGAGACCAAAGGTGAAGTCAGGGATGGAGGGACTCAAGGACAAAGTTGGTGAGCATTTACATAATAATAATGGTAGAGAATAATATTGAAAATGTACAAGGCCATTGATTTACTGTGATTAAGGTAAGGAAACTTCATTTTCAGGGCTTGAAATTACAGGAATTGCACCAATGATTGTTAAATTAATTTCCAGAATTTTACCAGCATTCTACTGTCATTTTTTTAGTGTTTCATGTAATTTTCATTTTAACTCTTTATACTGGAAGGCATGTGAGCAATATTGCCCATTTTTACAGGTGCCCAGCGATACAAAAGATAAAACGATACAAAATCAGGAATAAAAGTGCACATATCAACAACACATAGTCAGAAATAAGCATGCATACGGTGGAAACAAAACATTATGAAGCAAAAGGTATACCTGGAGAGGAGTACAGTGACAGTGACTGACATTCTTCTACAGTACAAGTAAGTCTGCATACAGTGGGGACAGAACATTATGAACAAAAGGTATTCCTGGAGGGAAGTACAGGGATAATGACTGGCATCCTAGTAAAGTACTAATAAGTGTGCATACAGCGGGGACAGAACATTATGAAGCAAAATATATACCTGGAGGAGAGTACAGGACAATGACAGGCATCCTAGCATAGTACAAATAAGTGTGCATACAGTGGGGACAGAACATTATTAAACAAAATGTATACCTGGAGGGGAGTACAGGACAATGACTGGCATCCTAGTATAGTACAAATAAGTGTGCATTCAGCAGGGACAGAACATTATGAAGCAGTATAGGAGGCAGTATAGTACAGTGGTCTAAGGCTCTGAGCTGCAAATCTGGTGACATCCAGCAGATCAGACCTGAGTTTGAATCCCACAGCTTCCACTTGCATACTGTGTGACCCTGAGCATGTCACTTAACCTCCATGTGCTCCCAGGTCACTCCTGTAAAAAATATTTCAACTTAGTATGCTATACCTGGTTAAACAACTAAAAAAAAGAAAAAAATTAAAAGATTTACCTGGAGGGATGTACAGGGATAATGACTGGCATCCTAGTATAGTACAAATAGGTGTGCATTCAGTGGGGACAGAACATTATGAAGCAAAAGGTATACCTGGAGGGAAGTATAGGGACAGTGACTGACATCCTTGTATAGTACAAATAAGTGTGCATACAGCAGGGACATAACATTATGATGCAAAAGGTATACCTGGAGGGGAGTACAGGGATAATGACTGGCATCCTAGTGTAGTACAAATAAGTGTGTATACAATGGGGACAGAATATTATGAAGCAAAACGTATACATGGAGGGAAGTACAGGCACAAAGACTAGCATCCTAGTATAGTAGAAATAGGTGTGCATACAGAGGGGACAGAACATTATGAAGCAAAAGATATACAGTACCTGGAGTGGAGTACAGGGACAATGACTGGCATCCTAGGATAGTACAAATAAGTGTACATACAGCAGGAACAGAACATTATGAAGCAAAAGGTATACCTGGAGGGAAGTACAGTAACCGTGACTGACATCCTTGTATAGTACAAATAAGTGTGCATACAGTGGGGACAGAACATTATGAAGCAAAAGGTATACCTGGAGGGGAGTACAGGGATAATGACTGGCATCCTAGTATAGTACAAACATGAGTGTGCATACAGTTCAGACAGAACATTATGAAGCAAAAAGTATACCTGGAGGGAAGTACAGGGACAGTGACTGGCATCCTAGTAAAGTACTAATAAGTGTGCATACAGTTCGGAGAGAACATTATGAAGCAAAAGGTATACCTGGAGGGAAGTACAGGGACACTGACTGGCATCCTAGTAAAGTACTAATAAGTGTGCATACAGTTCGGAGAGAACATTATGAAGCAAAAGGTATACCTGGAGGGGAGTACAGGACAATAACTGGAATCCTAGTATAGTATAAATAAGTGTGCATAAAGCAGAGACAGAACATTATGAAGCCAAAGGTGTACCTGGAGGGATGTACAGGGATAATGACTGACATCCTAGTATAGTACAAATAAGTGTGCATACAGTGGGGAAAGAACATCATGAAGCAAAAGGTATACCTGGAGGGTAGTACAGGGACAGTGACTGGCATCCTACAGGGTTTTAAATAAGCTCTGAAAATTGATTAGCACAAACTGCTAATCAATTGTGAAAATGAATATCACGTAGCTCAATTTGATTAGCAAAATTTAAAATGTCGAAATGTGTGTAATATGTATTAAATACTGTAATCTAAATAAAATCAGTAATTAAAAATCAACCTGCCTTTGCGTCATCTGTTTCAGAAACCCCAACACTAACACAGACACAGATACACACACACACACTTACTTACACTTCAGTGCCACACCCTTCCCACCCTTGTCCCCCTTTGCCAGAACTACTAAAACCCTCCAGTGCCTAACCACCATCCACACACTCATCCTTCCCCTTTGCCAGACTAGGGTAGTTGCCAAAAAAAATCTCTGCCTCCCCAGCCAGATGTCCCCTTTACCAAAATGTAAAAGTATGAGTCATCTGCCACAACCCTCACCCCACCATACATCTCAGTCTTTGGCACTGAAATCAGGGACATGGATACTCGAAATGAGGGACAGTGACCATCACAGAGGGACAAAGGCACTGAAATGAGGGACATGCAGGCACAAGATATTGCTGTAGAATCACTGTTTTTCCTTTGTTGTGATATTATGAATTATTACTTTATTCTAAATTAGCAGCAGTTGTGGGCTGCATCTTTTCCATGAGGGAGAGATTAGTTTTAAGAAGTAAAATGAGGGACACACCCATAATCAGGGACAGCTGAGAGGAATGCCCAACATAACTGAAAGTGTCCCACAGAGCGATTGTGAAGCCGACAGGGTTGAATATCTCAAGGAGCATGAAGAAACAGAACAGCATCAAAAAAAAAAATGGAAAGAAGGGTCCTCTGGTACATCCTTTAATTGATGCCTCTTGCAATGTGCTCGTCTCACAGGGGCATGAAAAGTATGTTAAAGGCAAGCTTACTTTTTTTGTTTTTTTTACACATACCTGGTGGTCTAGAGGCTGATGCGATGGTCCGTTTTACCCGCTCTCCTGCCCGCTCGCTTTCTCACCCGCTAGCCTGCCCGCCTACTCACTCGCAGTCCCTCCATGTCCTCCAACTACCACATTCATGGGTATGCCTTGCTGCACACTTGCTGACTACCTCGTCATATTTCTAGTTCCGGTTGGCGCTACGTGGGACCACATGGTGAAACAGAGGGAGAAAAAAAGCAGACAAATGGATCGCACTTTTTTGCGATTCAACCTCAATTTGACTAGCGTGACCAGCTGGTTTGCATCGCAAATTGCGATGTGATACCGGCTATTTAAAACCCTGTCCTAGTATAATACAAATAAGTGTGCATTCAGTGGAGAAAGAACATTATGAAGCAACATATATACCTGGAGGGGAGTACTGGGACAGTGACTGGCATCCTAGTATAGTACAAATAAGTGTGCATGCAGTGGGCACAGAACATTATGAAGCAACATTTATACTTGAAGGGGAGCACAGAGACAGTGACTGGCATCCTAGTATAGTACAAATAGGTGTGCATACAGTGGGGGCAGAACATTATGAAGCAAAAGGTATACCTGGAGGGATGTACAGGGATAATGACTGACACCCTAGCATAGTACAAATAAGTGTGCATAGAGTGGGAAAAGAACATTATGAAGCAAATGTATACCAGGAGGGGAGTGCAGTGACTGTAATTGACATCCTAGTATAGTACAAATAAGTGTGCATACAGCGGGGACAGAACATTATGCAGCAAAATTTGTACCTGGAGAGGAGTACAGGAATAATGACTGGCAGCCTAGTATAATACAAATAAGATTACAACGTGACAGTTTTATATAGACAAACAGAGCGTACTTAATTATTACAGTACAGTGTTTGTAGATAAAACTGAAATGAGAGTGGACTGATAGGCGTTAGAGGATAAATTTTATCCAAGGACAGTGGAGAAAGTAGGTTAGGGGCAGCTGCACTGGAGTTTATAAAAGAGATAGGATTTGAAGCCTTTTTTGATTGATGTCAGTAAGTGGCATTGTACCAAGGTAGGGGGGAGGTTATTAAATAGTTTGGCACCTTTTGTAGGAGATGCAGTGTTGCTCTTGTGTGGTGTGACAGTGAGGAATCGTAAATGCATGGGTACATGAGAACCTGGTGGGGAAAGATCTTGGAATGAGAGTGGAAATGCTGCCAGGCATAGAATCCAATAACATTTTGATGAAGAAAGTGAGTATTTTGCTGTCAAATCCATCCTCCAGTGTGAGCCAGTTTGCAGCCTTGTAAAGATTGTATTGCTGCATCCTGAAGGGGATACCTGTGATGAATTGGGTGATACTGTGATGGTAAGTGGTCTTTAATCTACCAAGTGTTTTCTAGGAGGTGGAGGCAGAGTATATGAGGGAGCCATCGTCCATACCTAAGGACTCCTCGGTTAGTGGGTTGGTACCTCGAACTGCTCCGGTTTCCAACCCAACCCGCACGGTGCTGTGCAATGCCAGATCTATTCAAAACAAGTCAGCTATTATAGCTGATCTTGTTGGGTCATCTGATCTGGCTTGCATCACCAAGACCTGGCTGGATGAAAATGTTGGTCCCATTTTGGAGCCAGCAATTCCAGCCAGTTTCTGGATGATGCACCATGCAAGGTTGGGTCATAGGGCCGGGGGTGTAGCAATCTGATTTTAATCAGAATTGGGCCTTGTGGATGTGCCAGTTGAGGCCACCAGGTCCTTCGAGTGTACCGTAATCGCAGGTGTGGGGTGCAAGATCGCTCTTGTCTACCGTCCACCAGGTGGCGAGAGTCAGTTTTTGCAGGAGGTCGCGGACTTCGTCATCAATCTGGTATTGGACTCACCTAGGCTGATGGTACTGGGGGATTTCAATGCCTGGGTCGACGATGAACTCTTGCAATTTGGACAAGACTTCCTCCATCTTATGAGTTCTTTGGGCTTCACACAGGTTGTTTCCTCTGTGACTCATAATTATGGTCACTCATTGGACCTGGTCTTTCTCCTGGGATTGGAGGCCTCAGTCTTGGTGGTGGAACCAGTTGGAGGGTCCGACCATCACACCATTAGGTTCAATTTCTTGGTTTCCCCTTATAGGCCTGCCCCTGTGGAAATGGTCTGATACCACCCTTTATGAGGTTTGACCCCTGATGGCCTTCTGGCGGTGTTGGACCTATCGGGAATTCTGGAGCAAGTGAAGGTCCAGAGAATCTTCTCCAGGCTTTTAATTGAGCAGTGGGGGAGGCTCTGGATACCCTTGCTCCTTTTTGTGTTGGCCCACTTATTCTCCACCCTTGGCCCCATGGTTTGATGGGACCTTCAGGGGGATGAAGCGGGTAGAGCAAAGGCTAGAGCATGCTTGGCATAAAACTGGCCTAGATGCATTATAGGCTGTATCAGTCAGCAATCTCCCATAAGAAGGCAGAATTCCTGTCCAGAGAGATTACTGCCACTCAGAGCCGACCAGCTCAGCAGTTCCTGAATGGTAGATAGACTATGCAAGTCCAACCTGTCTATGAGTCTGGAAGGCCTTGTCACAAGTAGAGTCTGACACATTTGCTCGCTTCTTTGCTGATAAGGTTGCCTGTATCAGGTCGGAGATTTGCCAGTCACCCCCATGGAGGTTACTGGTAGTCGGAGCAAGGTTGCAACACCCTTGTTCTGTTGGGATGACTTTGACCATCTGGTGATCGATTATATCATGCGGCTTCTCCGGAGTGTGCGTCCAGCTTACTGTAGTTTAGACCCGGGCCCTATCCGCCTTTTAACGGGGTGTGTAGATGTGATCAACCAGTTCTAGCAGAATTGATCTGGTGTTCACTGGAGTTGGGGGAGTTCCCCAACTCCCTGAAGGAGGTTGTGGTTACCCCCTTCTCAAGAAGTCATCTCTTGACCCAGATTCTCCTGCAAACTACAGGTCGATCTCTAACCTTCCCTTTATAGAGAAGGTTATTGAGAAAGTTGTTGCACAACAGTTGGAGAACCATCACACCATCCATGCTATCTACGATCCTCTCCAGTCTGGTTTCCATAAGAGACATAGTACTGAGACCACTCTGGTTCGAGTACTCAATGATCTCCTGATGGCTAGAGACCAGAAGTGCCATTCCAGCGTAGTTCTTCTGGATCTCTCTTCAGCTGTCCACACCATGGACCTGGGATACTTCTCAATCACCTGCGGTTCATCTGTGGGCTGTCTGGTACAGTTCTCAGATGGTTTCATTCTTTCCTCATAGGTAGGTCGCAGAAGGTAGTATCAGGAATTTTTTCCTGACTCCTACTTCCTGCCATGCGGGGTGCCACAGGGTTCGGTATTGTCCCCCATGTTGTTCACAGTGTATATGCTTCCATTAGGAGACATAGAAAGATGGTACAGGCTAAGTATTCACTGTTATGCAGACAATACTCAGCTGTATCTGTCTTTTGTGCCTGACCAGAATCGTGTGCTCTTGGTCTTTTCCAACTCTCTTGCTGAAATCCAAGACTGGATGGATTCCAGTTGGCTTAGATTGAACCCTGACAAGACAGAGGTGTTGGTCATGGAACTGGATCGCCGGGTTGAGTGGTCTGTTGCTGGGCAGTCCTCTGGGCTTTGGCTTGGGAGCTCTCAGCTCCTAACCTCTGAACAGGTGTGGAATCTGGGGGTAATATTTGATGACAGGATGACACTACATTCGCAGGTGTCAGCTGTGGTCAAGTCCTCTTTCTATTATCTGAGGAACATTGCCCGGATTAAGCACCTTGTTCCATCCGGCGACCTTCCAGCTTTGGTTCACATGTTCATGACCTCATTTCTTGACTACTGTAACTCCTGGTACCTAGGACTTCCTGTTGATATCCACCACCTGCAGCTAGTGCAGAATGCTGCGGCCAGGTTATTGTCTGGGACTACTCGATCCAGTCATATTTCACCTGTGCTGTGCATTCTGCACTGGTTGCCTGTTCAGTGGCAGATCACCTTTAAAGTTGGCTTGCTAACTTTTAGAGGCCTCCACGGTTTGTACCCGAGTTACCTACAGGTGCTTCTGAGCCCCTACTATTCCACTGGATCACTCTGCTCAACCGACGAGGGATTGCTGGAAGTTCCCAGGGTGCCTTTGACGTCCTCTGAAGCTTGGGCCTTTGCTTTTGCTGGTCCTATCCTGTGGAATTCTCTCCCCCATTGGGTGAGAGAATGCCAGGCAGTGGAGAGCTTTAAAATTGCTTTAAAAACATTTATTTACATGTGCTTTCCCTGATTTTTAGAATTTTCTGACTTTGTTTTTTTTTAGTGTGGGATAGTTATATTTAATAGAGTTATGGTTTTATATATCTGTTTACTTATTTTAGAGTTTATGGATTGTATAGCGTTCTGATATTTGATCTTGCACTTAAATAAAATATTATTATTAAGTGGAGCAAGAAGCTGTTGGAAAGCAGGGCCCTTGTTTCTTTTATGAGTGTTTTAGCCAATGAAGGATGCCAAGTCTTTGATGAATTTCATTAATTAATTGGCAGGTGTGTAGTTTATAACTTAAGTGATAGTTTAGGTGGATCCCCAAGTATGTATTGACATCATTCTTTTTAAGAATAAAGTCAAAATTAAGGGTCTCCCTTGAACCTGAGAATACCATGACCTTAGTTTTCTTGGAGTTGAGAACCAAAGCCCGGGAGGATAACCAGGAGTGTAGTTTGCCAAAGTCATGTTCATGTTGTTCTGAAGTGTGGAGGTGTTCTTATCTTTGCAGAAGAGGGTTACATCATCTGCATAGAGGACAGCCACAGTAGATGTATGGATCTCAGGAAAGTGAGTGACTATGAGAGAGAGAGAGAGAGAGAGAGAGAGAGAACAAACGAGGTTTGAGGATGGAAACCTGAGGAACTCCATATTCGATTAGCTTAAGAGTAATGGCCTCCTATTGCAGTTCTGTGTGTTGGAGAGCTAAGATAGTTTTTAAACCTTTTTATCACTTCAGCAGAGAAGTTTAGGCTGGACAGGGTGCAGAAGAGAACTTTATGATTGACAAGGTTGAAAGTCTTAGTTAGGTTTATGAGCACAGAACTGATGTAGAACCCTTAGTCACTGGCCTTTTCAATAAAGTTGGTGGAGCCTCACAGGGGGTGGTCTCTATTGTGAGTGGATCTGAACCCATGCTGTGAGTCAGTGAGAAGATTGTATGTTTCTAGGAAACACGTGTGTAACTGGACAGTTCTTGGAGTTACTAGAATTCCATCAGTTTTAGATCAGGCAGATAGCTTGGGCAGTGTCAGAGAGTTTAAAATGCTCTCTGTAAAACATTACATCACCATCTGTTCAGCTCTGCTGGGCAGCGGGATGATGTAATGCTCTTCGGAACTCTCATAGTAGCATAAGCAACACTTGGCCAGCAGCTGTTGCTTGAGCTGTCGGTAGTCTGAAGTTGGAATCTGAGGTGAGAATTCTGAGGGCAAGAGCTGCTTTCTGGCACTCTTGTCAAGAGGGGAAAGACCCTCATTTGTCATTTTTCTGCCACATTTCAGTGACCAATAGCTGGTGTCTCTGGAAATGGTGGGTAATAGATCCTGTAAAGCCCTGAGGAGATAAGATTTTTCACAGGAAAGAGGGATGGGACTGAAGCTTCAGTAAGGAATTTGGGGCAACCCCCAAAAGACTGCAATAATTATCAGCACCGACCAAATTGTAGAGGCTGTGTGTATAATTTAAAGAAATGGATTTGTGTGACAGCTGAGGATTTCAAGTTCTGTTCAAGTGTATTGAGAGGAACAAAGTGTGTGACAGTAAACTTTAAGTGGGGTTGTCTGGTGCTTTGTCAGGTACTATGGACCCTGGCACAGTGCTCATACAGTAAGATGTCTCTTGTAATCCCTGTGTGGCTAGAGAATCCTGTGTCCTAAAGTAATGGCAGAGATAATCTAGTTTATGGCCAAGTGAGTTATCCCTTCATTTCAGGTGCAAGTAGATCAAACTGGGTACCCTGATGAATGTTTTAAGGTATTAACTTCAGTCACCTATTGGTACTCAAAATAGTCCAGGAACCCTGAAATAGGGCTGGCAGTTTGTAAAAGTCCATGGGCAGGAGTTTCCAATGACGGCGCAGGGCATGCAATAAGCCCTGCACCAGGGGACTTTGAAATAGGCAGTGCACCAAACCCCTTTCCCGCAACTGCACTCAATTTTCCAATCTCGGGTGCAGTTGCGACCGTTTGTATGGCAGCTTGTGCCAAATGTCCAGCGCAAGCCCCATGTCTTTGGCTCTGGGGTGTGGCACAGGCTAGACCTTAAAATCATGGTCTAAGGTCCAGTGCTTGCCGCAAGGGATGCAAAATCCCAATCAACCATCAAGACTGCCCCATGTGCCATATGTTCATTATACCAGGGTCACGTAGCATTCCCACAGCTTTAAAAATCTAGCCCCATGACTCCTGCATAGGGATAGACAGGTGTGGAAAATGTTTGAGGAAGAAATCAGTTAGTCTGCAAGAAAGTTGGAAATGTTTTTGCCTGCTACAAGTATCATCTGTAATTTGAAGTTACGAGCCCTGAGGGCACTACCCTGTTCTCTGTTAACGCTGTGTCAGGAATAGAAGCCATACAGTAACATCCCAAATTACTGGTTGCGGACAATCCATCTTTGAGTGACCTGTGTGATACTTGTGAGGCCCCACAGATAGGAGACACACCATAGCCTGGCACCACCCTCCCCAACCTAGGGTGAAATAGAAATGTTTTGTATTCTATCCTCCCCCAATCTCTGACATGCCCAAGCCAGGTGTTTGCCATAATGTTCATGGGTGATACCTACTTTCTACCAACTTGTGGTTTGTTGCCTTGTCTGAGTAACAACCAGGTGGGTAGGGGTTACACATGATCTGATCAAGGATGATTGCTTTGAGCATTGTAGATAGGGTATGAGGAAGGAGATGTGCTTGTAATTGTATACTTGGTTTTTGGAGCCAGATTTGAGGAATGGCTTTATGGTGGCACTTTTCCATTTACTGGGGAATTCACAAGTGCAGAGCAAGTGACTGAAGATGCTAGTTAAGGGGGTGGTTGTTGGTACCCAGACAAGCTTATGGATGTGGTAGTCAGTGCCGTCAAGACCCAGGCTGAGTTTAGGGTCATTCTTTTTTAGATAGAATAAGAAGAATCAGCATTTATATAGTGCTTTTCATGCATCCAAAGTGCTCTACAAGCAATGCTAGACTGGTAGTGAAGTGACTGAATGTGTGCTGGCGACCATGTCGCACATCATCACCCACACACAGCAGGGATAATTGCATGAACCAGTTTATGGGAAGGGGAATGTTGGCCAGGACAGCAGGAATGTTCCCTACTCTTTTGCGAAGAGTGTCCTGGGTTCTTTTACTTCCACCTGGACACCCACCAGGACACCACCAGGATGGGCAGAAGGGACCTCAGTTTAACATCTCATCTGAAGGATGGCACATCCCAGCAGCATAGCACCCCCCAATACTGCACTCGGATACCAGAGATCTTTAGGTGCAAGTCCAATCCCCCCAATCCCGATATGTGATGAGAACCCACGACCTTCTGGTCCAGAGGCGGATGTGTTACCAACTGAGCCACACTGACACCTAGGTGATTACCTCAGCAGGTAAGAGATATTTGAAGTAGAATTTGGGGAGTGAGGGGCAAGAGTTTTCAAGGTGGGGGGCAGGGGATGAGGGAAAGTTAGTGTTAATAAACTACGTGTTATTGGGTCATAAATGTTGAGATTGCCAAAATTAGAATTGAAGAGATTGGCAATCTCATTGGATTCACTTATGAGTAGGGCCCCATGTTTTCTGCAATTCTGCGGTTGCAGCAACTGCTGCAGAAACATGGTCTTGTTGCATAATCAAGCACCTGCCTCAGAAACAGCATTTTTTTTTGGTGCAGTAAAAATGGCGGTCACCACTCAAAACCCCAACTTAATGGCTAAAATGACTGTGAGCAAGCTTAAAATGGTACTAGTGCGAGTTGTTAGCAGCTCCATTATACATCGACCCCCCCAGCTCCATTATACATTACCCCCCACTCCGTTATACTGTACAGCTACCCCTCCGTAGGTTACAGTAGTCCAGGGTTTTAAATGAGCTCAGAAAATTGATTAGCACAAACTGCTAGTAAGTAAGTAAAGTAAGTAAGTAAAAATTTATTTTTTAAGCGCTTTTCAGTATCAAAGCGCTGTACAAATAAAACAATTTAAATACATATAAAACACATTCATATAGCACAACAAACAATGATAAAAGATAATTACAATAAAATATAATAAATCATTCCCCATACGCCATTTGAAATAAATAAGTTTTCAGTTCTGACTTAAAGCTTTCAACGGTCAGGCAGCTTCGTATCTGACGAGGTAGAGAATTCCACAGGGTAGGAGCAGCATAAGAAAACGCTCGTGCTCCCGATGTTTTCAAGCAAACCCTGGGAATCTCTAGCAATCCCTTGCCGGCGGAGCGGAGTGAGCGAGATGGACAGTAGGGAATAAGCAGATCTTGAAGATACCGTGGTCCCTGTTCGTGTAGGGCTTTATAGGTCAGTAAACCGACCTTAAAGGTGATCCGCCACTGAACCGGCAGCCAGTGCAGCTCACGCAGCGCAGGCGTAATATGATTCCTTATAGATGTCCCCGTCAATAGCCTGGCTGCTGCATTCTGCACCAGCTGCAAGCGGCGGATATCAACCCCCGGCAGCCCTAAGTACAGGGTATTGCAGTAATCAAGGTGAGAGGTAACAAAGGCATGGACTAATGTCGGGAGGTCGGCCGGAGGAACAAGGTGTTTCACCCGAGCAATATTCCTCAGATGATAAAATGAGGATTTGACAGCAGAAGACACCTGAAATTTCAGCGTCAAACTGTCGTCAATAATGACGCCCAGGTTACGCACACGGTCTGAGGTCGAGAGCTGGACACCATTGATCCATATGCCCGAAGGAAGACCAGCCCTACAACCCGCTTCAGGATGACCTGGGTCCACCACCAACACCTCAGTCTTATCCGGGTTTAACCTTAGCCAGCTGGCACTCATCCAATCACTGATCTCGGATAGACAGTTGTTAAGTATAGAGACTGCATCTTCTTGCCCGGGACTAAAGGACAAATATAGCTGGGTATCATCTGCATAGCAGTGAAAACCCAAGCCATATTGCCTAATAATGTCTCCCAATGGCAGCATATAGACAGCGAACAACATGGGTGCCAAAATGGAACCCTGCGGAACCCCACAAGGCAAAGAGACAGCGTCAAAGGAATAAATTCCAGTGACAACCCTCTGTCTGTGCCCTGTGAGAAAAGATTGAAACTATTGTAGAACCGTACCAGACAGTCCACAATAGAACCGCAGGCGTTCCAAAAGCACACCATGGTCCACACCTTGTGCCACACGCCCCTGAGGGGCCTTCCCCAACAGGCTCCACCTAGTGCTGTGTGCTGCCAACTGCAAATGCTTGAACTTTTGTCCATGTGGGAGCCAAATGAATCTTGGGCACTTTAAATTAACCAATTTTGTGAGGCACCCAGAACAGTGAGGTACCATGAAGACATCCCTTCCAGCCTTTAAGCATATTAAGCACACTTGCACTGGGTATCCAGGAATCACCACATGAGGAGGCAGTTGTCCTCAGTAGTAACACCACTCGATGTCCCTTAACTTGTTTACTTCTGCTGCTACCATAGCCTGGGCATGATCCAGGTAACGGGCTGGTCCTGAGGCCATGACTGCAGAGAAAACCAAACAAACGCTCATTGTTATTTCAAGTCCCATATCACTGAAAACTTTCTCTTTCTTTCAAAATGGCTCCTCTTCTGCTGTGTTTACATTACTACCCCACCCTGTAATGGCGGCAGCAGCACTCCTGTGCATCAAAATTCTGAAATTGGGTCAAGCCACTGCGCATCCGATTTACACACTCTACTGATAACTTTGCTCAAAACTGCACAAATGTGCACTGTTCTTTTTCCTAGCACATTTATATAATTTATCACAGACGTTTCACTTGCTGAAGACATTGCTCTAGCTCACAGTCCCTTAAAGCCTCAGTATTTCAAGCACAGGATTGCCTGTAACTCTTGCTGCATAACTTGATACAACTCACAGTCTCTCTCATGACTTTGAAACTTTACTCTGATGCTGAACCCATAACTATTCTCACAGTCGATGGCTTAACAGGCTTGCTTTTGCTGGTAAAACTTAACACAGTCTTGTTTGCAAAGCTTACTACACTGCTGTACATAGATTCAGCTGGCTTTTGGCAAAATCACTTGTTTGAGCAATTATTTCTGTTGGTAATCACTGTTAACAGTAGCTGTTTGCTGCGATGAAAGCAACCTGCAGCCAGTCTTGGAGGCCTCTGGGCAGAAGCGGGTTGGCAGTCCTGCCGATCATCCTTCCGAAAACCACTCTCACAATCCAGTCAATCAAGATGCGGGTTGAGCCCGAATTTAGATGGAAAAGTCTGATTCTTAAACGTTTACATCATTTTCATTCATCGCGATGCTCCTCCGATAAGCCAGTACATGCACTCCACTCACAATCCCTCTCAAATGCTGGACAGTCACTGTAGAGCTGGCTTGGGGGTGGGACTGATTGCAGTCTCACCAATCACACGATGCCATGCAAATGAGCCTCTTTCCCTCACGAGTGCTCTTCTCCTCACAGCGATCGTCGAGCAGGCAAATTTAAACTGCAAAACCACTTTTTTTTTCAAACTGACTCAACGGCGGGAGCCCCTTTCAACCATTTGTCATGGCTATTAATGCAGCAAGTCTCTCAGTTCACTAGAAAGCATTTTCAACATCCAGGGCACAATTTTCCTTTTGCTACTCCTAGTCTTCCACACTTTCTTTGTCACAACAATTTTTAAAAGCTGGCTAAATGCTGTAATTTTTTGATGCAGGACAAGGGCATAATCTCTCAGGCTTTACTGCTCCCTGGTAAACAGTTGCCATTTAACAGTAGCACATGGACAACAGCACACAGTGAAACATTAGTTAACCTTGCTTCAGCTTTTTTGGGCTACCCACTGCCAGGTAGCCAAAACACTAGCCCTTTGCCCGAGCACCTTTCCTCCCTAAATTTCAAATCCCAGCGGTGCCGCCATTTTGTAACCCCCACCCCTATCATATTGCAAATGACAGGTGGTATGCTGTTTAAATCTTACAGCAGTACCAGGTGGGGACTGAGTTCGGGGAGGAATAGGTCACTCAGCACAAAGGCTAGGTCTCGCTTCTCTGCACAGGGGCACCCAAATAACTTTGAACACTGGAAGCAATAACTGTAATGTCTAGTACCAGGAATGGGATTCTAAAGTGTGGCTTTTTATTTACATCCAAACAGTATAAACAAAGCATAGATGGACCCCTATGGGGCTACATTCCTGGTAATGCAGATTAAAAGAATCAAGAACACTTCCTCAACACTTCAGCCCTCAGGCTCTGAACCCACCAGAAACAATGCCCAGACTTGCAAATCCATAGAGGTGAATTTGGTTACTACTGATGGGGGGGTCTCCCACCTCTCGCTCCCACAATTCATACCTGGCCATTTCTCTGGACAGTAAACACCTCATACTGTAAAGCTTGGCAATGTAGATTATCACTTCTTCTCCCTGAGCCCCCCTTTCTTCTTTCCCCACATATATCTCTCTCTCATTTTATCTCCCCTCTACACTAACTTTGTTTTTTTTTTTCTCTTTTATATATTTCCTGAAGACGACCTAAGGTCAGAATGTATATTTTTAACTCTATTTTCTATTTTCAGCATGCATTTAATATAACCATTTTGTTTTGCTTTTAGACCACATGCTGACGCAGCGCCTTGTTTTTGTTTTTTACAGTTTGTATGCTACATTTGCTGCGACCCACTATGCCCAATCTGAAATCTCTTCTGAATTCTCTATGATGCTCTTTCACTTCATCTATGTCTGCATTCCCTTCTCATATTTCTAAGTCTTCTCTTGAATTATTTTCTGCCATTTTCTGTAAGACTAAATTCTGCAGTCACTTACAGTTTCTTTCCAAATGTTGCCACCTGGGTATTATTCCTAAAGGTTTCTGTTTGAAATTCCATCCTTGTTCATTTGGATCTGAGATGCATGTTTCCTCCACTAATAAACTTTTGAAAACTTTCTCTAGAAAACTTATCATGCACACCATTCTCTCCATTAAAACACAGCTGATCTCTGTGGACAAAGCCATTCAAAGGCAAAAGGATTTCCTGCAGCAAACGGCTCCACATAACCTTCCTTTTATTAAGCACTGCATTAAAAACCTTAACTCCACTCTCTTTCAGTTTCTCAAGGACACCAAATCTGCAAAACTCCAGTCTTTCACCCAGCAGATCAACAATCAACATGAGCCCTTGAGTCAGACACAACCTAACAATTTGGTATTCTGTATTCCTCCAGACCTTCCCCTGGCACAAGATGAGCAATCACACCCAGATATCTTGATGCACCCCAGGTTCAAGTTGATCTGCAGTGCTTCAGTCGTAGAGTATGCTTTATAGCTCATTTTTCTAATGAGACTACTTTTCCCACAGATGATGACAGTATCACCAGAATAATCAATGATATCAATCTCCAGCTAAGAGCATGGACACCCCCTCCAGAACATTTTGCTGCTGTTGATTATTTTGTTAACCAATGCATGGAAAACACCACTAACTTCAATCTTCATTGCAGGCACAACCATTCCAACCTGACACCTGGTGAGCTTACAGCCCTCAGATCTCTGCAATGTAGGAATGACATTGTTATCAAACCAGCTGATAAGGGAGATGCTGTTGTGGTCTGGCAAAAGGAGCTATACATCACTGAAGCCACACAGCAACTCTCTGACACCAGGTTTTATTCTTCTGTTCCACAGGACGTCACTGCTGATTATTAGACTGAGGTCACCACCACCATCACCTCTGCTGTTGAAAACAATGAGCTCCCTGCTTCTGTTAGGAGACTACAGTTCAGCATCCCCAGACATCCAGGTTTTATCTCCTTCCCAAAATCCCAAAACAGGTAACCTGGGTCATCCCATAGTGTCTGCCTGCTCCTGCCCCACATCCCATATCTCTGCCCTCCTATGTTAAAGACACTAACCATGCTCTCCAGTTATTTGACAGGTTCAGATTCAGTGACTCTCATCAGCTCATCTTCACCATGGACATCGAATCTCTTTACACAGCGATCCCCCATGATGATGGTCTGACAGCGCTGCAGCATTTCTTGAATAAGCGGGAAGTCCAGCAGCCACCCACACACACACACTAACTCATCTGGCAGAACTGGTTCTTACACTCAGTGCTTTCTCTTTTAATAACAGTATTTTTCACCAGGTCAGTGGAGTAGCCATGGGTACCAAGATGGATTCCAGCTTTGCTAATTTGTCTGTGGGTTGGGTGGAGGAATGTTTTTATCTTACTTTGAGTGGGAGCTCTTGCAGCAGGCTATTACAATAAGGACTATGCCACATGCACTAGGACCCTCCGGTGAAACTTCAACCAGCAGTGCACAGCAGGGACCACCCAAAACACTGGCCCCACCTCGATGTCAGTCTGGGTACAAGAGGGGGTGGACCCAGCTCCACCTCAGTTCTTTCCCACCGCGTCCCACATGTGAACTAGTTAGAACAGCTTCTGCTTACCAGTTGCAGCTAAAACCTCTTGGATTTTTCTTCAATCAAGAATTTTGGAGCCGTTTTTTCGACGGTTTTCTTCTTTATGTACACTGACATCAATCCACTGCCCGTTGGTTATTTCACCATTCTTTTTAGACGTCTTTTTGTCCCTAAGGGTATCGATGTCAGCTGTTGCCCAACGGTTTTTGAAGTCCAACGGATGTCTTCTCTAGCGTCAGCCTCACCAGAGCACTTGAACAAGTGTGAGTGTAGGAGGCAGATCCCAGCCAAGGACGGCCATCGCTGGTGTATTTTTTGTCTAGGCCCGGACCATAACACCACAAACTGCTTCGATTGCCAGACTTTCACCAGCAGGACCCGCATCCACTGCCTCAAGGCCCTAAAAGCCTGCTTACTGGAGCAAAAGATGGATCTGCACTCCTTGGAGGGGAAACAGAAAGAAAAGAAGTGGCATAGCAAAGACCAAAGTCAGTCCTGACATCGGTCCCTGTCATGGTCCCGCTGTCATTCGCGGCCTTCTCTGAAGAAGGCCCATCCCTAGGATTCTGGAGAATACCCAAAATCCTCTCAGGCTAAAGCCGGCCCTTCAGGGAGAAGCTGGCGAAGCCTAAGGTGACCCCACTAAGGGTCACCACAAAGCCCTTAGATGTGTGTGCTTCAACCCCACCTCCTAAGGCACTGGCACTATCTGTTAAAGGCACGCCTCCGGAGCCCAAGGACTCTCCGGCACCCCGCCATTGGTACCTGCACTGATGCCAGTCAAAGGGGTGAAGGACGTGGGAGTGGCTGTGGAAGAGCTGGCATCCCCATCACCCAAGTCCTCCTCCCCCCTGGGCACCTAGGAGGGTTCTCCTTCATGCCCCAACTTCCCGAATACTTCCTTCCCAAGACAGGTGGCTGAGATCTTCATGAAGGACAGGCTCCAGGAACTGTTTTCCTTCTGGTGGGGGCAGGTCCAGAAGCGGTCCTCCCTGTCACCAGCGCAGACACCAGTTCTGGACCCAGCAGAAAAACTACAGCCGGGAGGTGAGTCTTTCCCATGGAAGTCACCGGAGCGCACGCCTTCACCTCCCTCCCTCTAGGGCTCATTCCCACACCTGGTCCATGGACCACCGACATCACTCCAGGGATTCTGGTGACTGACGTAGGTCTAGGTCACACTCTAGGAGCCCTTCTCACTCTAGGTGAGAATGCTCCCGACGTCAGTCCTATGACCGACATTGGTCTCTGCTCCGTCGCTGGTCCAGGGACCGGAGTTGGTCTTTGGGCCAACATCAGTCCCCTAGCTACCGACGACAGTGAGAGCCTGGTCATAGGGAAGGGTCAGACAATTCAAAATCATATAGTTGATCCTCCTCACCATTGTCTTCCTCATCTTCCTCTCTCAGTTTGCAGTGCTCCCTGTGAGAGAAGGACCAGCCTCACTCGCCTCCAGATGATCCTACCTTATGGATTTCGTGAGGCACATCCAGGCCTCCAACGAGTGGGACACGGAGGACCTGGACCTGGAACACCAGAGACTAGCTAAGTACCTGAGGCAAAAGGAGCCAAAACCTCTGGTCATTCCTCCTTTGGTGGATACATTCCAGGACCTCACCAGAACCACTTGGATGCATCCAGTTTCAGTCCTGGCTGTTCCGAAGAAGTCGGATAGGCTATATAAGGCCCTGAGGGCAGAGCCTTTTCTCGCTGAACACCATCAGGCAGATTCCTCAGTGATCACGGCTGCCCATGATAGGTCCAGGTAGCCGCAGCACCTCAGCTTGCAGCCTCCTGACCTGGAATCTCACTATTTGGACCAGGTGGGAAAAAAGGTATATGCTGTTTCCACCTGTTCCATACGTTCCCTCAACTTTCTGACGCATATGGTAGTGTACAAGAATGCGCTTTGGGAGAGGGGACAAGAGCTGATGAAGACCTTTCCAGACTCTGCCCAGAAGACAGGGCTCCTGGACCTCCTAAAATCGGGCTCAGATGTAGGCTCCCATGTTCTGAGAGCCTCTTATGACATGGCAGCCAGGGCAGCCACTTCCAGGGTGTGCCTACAGTGCCATGCCTGGTTGAGAGTCTCTGGCTTTCACCAGGATCTGCATGCTGGTATCAAGGATTTGCCCTTCCAGGGTACCGTGCTGTTTGGGCAGGACATGGAGGCCTTGATCTCTCATCTCCAGGAGTTGGGCAAGTCAATCTGGTCGGTCCACCAGATGTACCGCAGTGACTAGCAATGACACCACAAATGGCCATTTTGCAAGTCCTCAGGCAGTCAAGGTCAAGCCTGTAGCAACCAGAAGGGGCAGAGAGGAGGCTTTCACAGGAAATCTGGCAACCAGCAGTCCAGTGGACCTCCCGCCTGTGGGCCCAAGTCCTCCCAGGCCTCTCTGCCCACTCCCGGCTCTGTCCAATGACTCCCTTCTGCCCCTCCTCTTCCACAGGAAGATCCAGGGGAGCCAGTTAGGGACCACTTCTCCTTCCATTTTGAAGGGTGAAAGTCAATAACTGCAGACCAATGGGTCTTAAACATCATCAGGAGGGGACACATGCTAGAGTTCAGAGTTTCCACTGAACACTCCACCAAAGCTCTCCCATTATCCTCCTTCTCACATCCCATTAATAGAAGGAGAGATCCAGACCCTCCTGCAAAAATGGGCAATAGAGGTAGTCTCCTTGCATCAGCGAGGACAGGGGTTTTATTACCACTTTTTCCTGGTCCCAAAAAAGACACAGGACCTTCGTCCCATTCTGGACCTCAGTCCTCTAAACCTCTTTTTGAGAACAAAAGGTTCAGGATGGTGACCCTCCAAGGACTCCTTCCCTTGCTGCACCAAGGGGACTGGCTCTGCTCCCTCGGCATGCAAGATGCCTACATGCATATCGGGATCTATCATCACCACTGGAAGTTTCTGAGGTTCCACATCCAAGGGGAGCATTATCAATTTCAAGTGCTTCCATTCAGCCTCTCTTCCACTCCGCGAGTCTTCACCAAGTTCCTAGCTATGGTGGCTGTGGATCTAAGGTGCATGGGGCACTATGTGTTCCCCTATCTTGATGACTGGCTGCTTATGGCCCTGTCAAGGGTAGGTCTTCTTCACACCCTTGAAGATACTTATACTCTGTTCTGAGGGCTGTGGATCACCCTGAACCTGAGAAAATTGTCCCCAGAGCCCAGTCAAAATCTCGCCTTCATTGGAGCGATCCTGGATTCCATCCAGGGCATGGCCTTCCTCCCCCAGGACAGGGGAGATCACCTGCAAGAGATGGCAGAACAGATCTCATTAGCTCCTCAAGTTCTGGCTTGGAGCTTCCTCAGTTTACTGGGGCACATGGTGGCAGCCATTCCTGTCACTCCCTTGGCCTGCCTCCACATGAGGGTCCCACAGTGAATGCTCAGGGTGCAGTGGGACCAAGGCCACGATGATCTAGACTCCCCAGTCAAGATCTCAGAGCCAGTCAGGAGAACTTTTGCTTTGGTGGAGGGACCCCAAGAATTTAGAGAAGGGGGTCAGCTTACGTCCGGAGCTACCAGGTCAGACTCTGACAACTAGCGTTGTGAAAAAATTACCATTAGTAAATTATCTATTGCAAATGCTTAGAAAGGAGATGAACGGAGATGAGGCTGAAGGCAGAAGAATTTAATGATTATAAATAATCACAGTGAGAGATTACAAGTGGTACATCCTTCATTCTTCATTCTTCAAACTAACAGTGTATAGTGGCTTGCTTATTTAGTGGAAGACAGTACTATCAGTTTCCTATGGAGTTCTATGATTGGTACAGACAAATATAAACTTTAACTTTTAAAGGCAATATTCCTTTTAGTTCTTTGCCTGACAAGCAATTCTCTATTTAGTTCTTCACATGACCTAATGTATGAGCTAGCTCTTGTATTGATACTACTATATAAGGATAATAATAATGGTATTAAGATCTTAGGAGGAAGAAATAGGTTTGCACTTTAAGAATGTCCACACAGGCACTCTGGCCCATTCTAATAATAAACACTATAGTCAGAAGGGATAATTTTGAACTCTCTTCCTGTATTTCTGTTTGTGCAGGTACTTAAGACACCTGTTTTCTACTACTCAAATGATTAGTACAGATATCAAAAGATTTGGATATTATAATGTGTGATCTTAGTTAAACCTGTAATTACAAGTTTTATATATAATTCAGCTTCATATATCAATATTCATCACACAAACCTTATGTTTTAGACCAAAATGAGGTTTGCCTGCAATATTGGGACACATTTCTTTTATCCCCTATTACAAGCCCCCTTTGGACCAATATTGTTTAATTATTATTTATGCAACAATACAACTCCTCTGAGCATGTACATCTCACTATGTACTTCACATTATTCACAATCACTTGATCAATAAGTGTTGATTAAATCCACTCTCTGGCCCTTTTGTCACATTTAGGCATTCAGTTGGTGTTACAGTTAAGCATATGTCATCTGAAACTACAAAACATAATGAATTGCTTAAACTAGCATAGTTACAAACACTATTATTACTCCAAAACAGTAGGACAGAGTTAACACATAAACATTGGTGTCCTTTGGTGTGGCTCTGTTTATAACAAGAAACACATTTTGTTTTAGTCCATGTAGCTTTGCAGTGATCCAGTCTTGAGCTTTGAGGTACAGCTGCTATACCAGCTGTCAAGTATGTAAAAGTTAGTGTTTACATTGCTGGCTGTTGGATAGCAGACACACTGCACTGTTCAGGGGTGCATTAGATTGTGCATTGAATATTACACCCTGGTACACAGACGAACAGTCCTTAAACAGTCCATAGTAAAGCAATAGGTTTGCATAAAGTATCCACCATGTTGGAATAAACAACAATGAAGAAAATGGATGTCTTGCTTGAAGATCAATTGAAGAAGAATGTTCTTACTGAAGTTTAGAGGATTGCCCCTACTCCAGATTTTACTTCACAGTAAGTAGAAACAATAAGCTTGATTGTAGAGTTTAAACTCACTGGACCTTTTCAGTTGATTTAAAGTTGTACAGTCCTTATGTGGAACCAATTAGACACCAAAACTGTGACAGTTTTTTTTTTGCAGGAAAAAAATGAAAGTCTTGTCCACCTAGATAAAAATATTACTGTTGTTGAACATAGAGATCTTATGTGTGCCATCCCGTGGAAACCTACAAAGTTTTAGAAACTGAGTTCCCAATGAACTGGTAGTTGAAACACAAGAAGGTCAAATAAAAATGCAAAAGGTCAAATAGTGTGCATACAACAGTCACTCAAACCCAGTTATTTTTGTAGTGGCCTTGAACACTACAGATCTTTAAAAAAAAACTATCTTAATGTTACGTTGCACAGAAAATAAAAAAACTTTTAAACATTTTTTATCTAAGGACACTTGAAAACCATAGTTAAAAAAATATGCCAACATCATTCTTAATAAGAATCTTTTGTCATTTAGAAACTCTAGTGTTACTGATAACATCATTAATCATGTCAAACAACTCTGAGTGGTTTGTTTGGTCATGATAGCAATTACAGAAGAACAAGTGGCTAGCATGACTTGCCAATACCTCCGACTAATGACACAAATTTGCCATATCTGACTTTTCACTCCTACATTTTAACTGCTCCTATACAGGAGTTAGCACACTACCGAGTGCTTGTCTTTAGACTTTAAGACAGTTACATCTTACCAACATGCTACAGAAGCTGTGTCATAGTTTATATTGCAATTAATAAAAGAGAATTATCCCTATCTAAAAAAACAAAGGTCTCCCTGAACCTTTACTAACTCTCTTGCAGGGATTTTGGCTCTTGATTATTCTGCATTTCTAAACTATCCATTTTTTAACTGTGGCTGGATTATTACATCTTTCTGTTTATGCAGCTTTCCTTTTTTTAAAGTCTCATGTGTTAACAAATTACCACCTGGCTATATTATCATAGACTTTGTACAGTATTTGCTAGTTATTCTTTTTTATTTTTAATCAAAAAACTACTGTGCTTGTTAATCATGGTTTGTATACTCCCCCTTTAGGTGTTTCCCCTAGAAACAACCCATTAATGTTTCCTTACTCATAAAAAAATACAATTGTACCAGTTGATCACCAGGCTTTGGTTTGTATGCTTTTCCCTTTTAGGTGTTTTCCACAGAAACAACCAATTAGTATTTCCATACACATTTTTTTATCTTTTTCTTGCCTGCCTAGCCTTTACAGCCGGGTGCACCTGTGCACTGGTGCCCTGGTCTGTCTAGCTATGTCTTACAGCTCCCTTGTGAGGTCCGGCTTGCAAGTCCCAGCACCTTCACTAACCTACTCTGCCCCATGAGTTCCTACAGAGTTAAGCATTACTTTTATATTTAAACAATTTGAGAAGCACACAAAGCATACATCACCTGATTAGCAAGTGGCTAAACCTGTCTGTGTGCACCATTTTCTCTCGCTTAAAGCAATCAGCACTACGTCTCCAAGCGTCATCACCTTCTTATTAAGGCTCCAAATTGTACAGCACCAGTGATCCGAGTCTTAAAGGCACCAAATGTAATAAGGCAAAAAAAGATTACCATTTTAAAATTGTCCATTGCCGATGGTTAGAAAGGAGACGCACGGAGATGATGCTGATGGCGGAAGAATTTTAATGATTATAAATAATAATCACAGCAAGAGATTACAAGTGGTACATCCTTCATTCTTCATTCTTCAAACTAACAGTGTATAGTGGCTTGCTTATATAGTGGAAGACAGTACTATCAGTTTCCTATGGAGTTCTATGATTGGTACAGACAAATATAAACTTTAACTTTTAAAGGCAATATTCCTTTTAGTTCTTTACCTGACAAGCAATTCTCTATTTAGTTCTTCGCATGACCTAATGTATGAGCTAGCTCTTGTATTGATACTACTATATAAGGATAATAATAATGGTATTAAGATCTTAGGAGGAAGAAATAGGTTTGCACTTTAAGAATGTGCACACAGGCACTCTGGCCCGTCCTAATAATAAACACTATAGTCTGAAGGAATAATTTTGAACTCTCTTCCTGTATTTCTGTTTGTGCAGGCACTTAAGACACCTGTTTTCTACTACTCAAATGATTAGTACAGATATCAAAAGATTTGGATATTATAACTTGTGATCTTAGTTAAACCTGTAATTACAAGTTTTATATATAATTCAGCTTCATATGTCAATATTTGTCACACAAACACCTTATGTTTTAGACCAAAATGAGGTTTGCCTGCAATATTGGGACACATTTCTTTTATCCCCCATTACAACGACAGATGCATCGGACCTGGGGTGGGGGGCAC
The DNA here is from genome assembly GCA_016271365.2 of Neoceratodus forsteri. Lineage (NCBI taxonomy): Eukaryota > Metazoa > Chordata > Ceratodontiformes > Ceratodontidae > Neoceratodus > Neoceratodus forsteri. Next base: position 494,667,817 of record CM057457.1, read on the forward strand.
ACCTGGATGCTCGTTGAACGCAAGGGGTTTGGTCACCCGAGGAACAGTCCCTTTACATCAATGTGCTGGAAATGCGAGCGGTTCTCTATGCCTTACAGGCTTTTCAGGAGGACCTGGTACCAGGCTCTCTTCTAGTTCAGACAGACAACATGGCAGTCGTCTTCTACATCAACAAGCAAGGAGGCACTCATTCATACTCCCTTTCCAGGGAGGTAATGAGAGTCTGGTACTGGGCAATGGAGTGGGGCATTCTGCTGTCCACAGTGCACGTTCCAGGCATCCTCAACTATCTGTCTGGCAGCCTCAGCAGGTCACGATCCAGAGCACACGAGTGGGAGCTGCTACAGTCTATAGCAAACCAGCTCTTCGACAGGTGGGGTCTTCCAGAGTTGGACCTCTTTGTGTTACCATGCAATGCCAAACTGCCAATATTCTGCTCACCAGAGCATGCACCTGGAGTTTTCTGGCCAGACGCATTATCCCCTTGCTGGGCAGGGAGATTTCTCTATGCCTTTCCACCCTTCCCTCTCATTCAGAGAGTGCTGCTCAAGTTACAGACAGAAGGGGCCCAAATGATCCTCGTGCCCCCAAATGGCCTCGGCAGATTTGGTTCCCATTATTGCAGTGGTTATCAATGGAATCTCCAATTCCGCTGCCCATATTCTTGCAGCTACTGTCCCAGGACCAAGGGTCGCTGGTCCACCCGGACCTTCGGTCCTTACACCTACATGCTTGACTCCTTCAGACATAGCTCAACGTAGATATGAGGTTTCCTCAGAAGTGGCGGCAGTCCTAGCTTCAGCAAGAAAGCCCTCTACCCGCTCTGTCTATGGTATGAAGTGGAAGCATTTGTGTCTTTGGACATTGCCACAGCGTTTGGATCCCATCACCTGCCCTGTGAACTCAGCATTACAGTATCTCCTCTCCTTGTATGAAAAGAGCTTGAGTTACTCCTCTATCAAGGTGCACATGTGGGCAATTTCAGCCTATCATGCTCTTGTGGGAGACAGAGCATTGGTGCAAATGGATGTTGCCTGCACCTTTCTTAGGGGAATTCTACATATGAGACCTCCCATTTGAGATCCTACCCCACCCTGGGACCTCCTTTTTGTGTTGGAGAAACTCACCCTCCCTCCTTTTGAACCAGCATCAGATTGTGAGCAGCGTTACCTTTCTTGGAAGGTTTGTTTTTTGGTTGCTGTTACTTCAGCTCGAAGGGTTTCCGAGCTTCAGGCTCTGATGTGTAAAGAGCCGTATTTCATTTTCCACAGGGAAAGGGTTCCCTCAGAACAAATCCTAAGTTTCTTCCGAAAGTAGTCTCAGAGTTGACCCCCAACCAGTCGGTTTACCTTCCTGTTTATTTTCCATCCCCTTCTGATAGAGGGGAGGCTCTCCTCCACACATTGGATTTCCACAGGACTTTGAGGTACTACCTCAAGGGGACGGCTACGCACTGTCAATCAGAGCAACCTGTTGTGGCCTTTGCACCACAATGCTTGGGTTGACCAGTGGCCAAGCAGACTATCTCAAAATGGATAATTTGCTGCATCTTGTTTTGTTACAAGAAACACAATAAACCCCTACCGGGCCCGGTCAGGGGTCACTCCACCAGAGGAGTGTCTGCCTCATTCACCACCCTGAGAAATGCCTCTGTAAAGGACATTTGTGCGGCCGCCACCTGGAACTCGGTGCATACCTTCGTCAAGCATTACAGCTTAGATATCGTCTCCAGATGCCAAGCTGGCTTCGGCCTAGCTGTTTTACAAGGGCTTCTGTCCTGAGGCCTCTGGAGTCAGCATATTCCACCTCCCGGTGTCATCTACCTCTTTTGTGTTGGACTGCATGATATTCGGTCCTTATTGTAATAGCCTTCTGCAAGAGCTCCCACTCAAAGTAAGGCAGTACAGTTACATAAGAACTTACCGTAACAGTAGACCTTCAAGAGGGGCTCTTGCAGCAGGTGTTACTTCCCACCTGCCTTTCCCCTCGAGGTGTGCAGATCCATTTTAATTTACATCTCTGTTTCTCTTCCACAGTTGCTTCATCTCCTTCTCTTGTCAGATCTTGTTCCGGGTCTTGGCGGGAGAACTGAGGTGGAGCTGGGTCCACCTCCTCTTGTATCCAGACCGACATCGGGGTGGGCCGGTGTTGGGGGCAGTCCCTGCTGTGTACTGCTGGCTGAAGTTACACCGGAGGGTCCTAGTGCCTGCAGCATAGTCCTTATTGTAATAGCCTGCTGCAAGAGCTCCTCTCGAAGATCTACTGTTATGGTAAACTCTTACATAACTACTTTCTCTCATTCACAGGGACTGTGCCTGAACTCAACAAACACTACATTGATGACTGTGTGGGGTCCACCTCTTGCTCCAGGGAGACCCCCTAAGTCTTCTTGACAAGTGTACCACGGCCCATTCTTCCCTTCAATGCACTGTTGAAGTTTCCTCCCCTACACTGCCTTTTTAGGATATCCAGCAGTCAGTACAGAACACTGGTCTGAAGATATTAGCTTATTACAAACCCACTGACTCTCACAGTTTCCTCCTCCACAGCTTCTTCCATCCTAAACATGTCAAGAATGGCCTGCCTTATTCACAGATTCTTAGACTTTGCAGCTTATGCAGTGAAGAGGATGATTTTGCTGAGCAGACCCAAATAATGCATATTTTTTTTATCAACAGAGGATACCCTAAAAGCACAGTGGACAGAGCACTCTCCTGGGTCAGCAACATGCCCCGTAACCTTGACCCCTGCAGGAAGGACACTGTCACACAAGAACAACGGCGAATTCCACTAGTGCTTCCTTTCCATCAGAGCACACCTTCTCTTCACAGGATCATCACTAGTGACTTTCCCATTTTGCAAACTGACCCTAACATTGGTGCTTCCTTTACAGAACCACCTATTGCCTCCTACCACCAGCCACCTAACCTGCGGAATCTCCTGGTTAAAAGCAGCCTACCAGTTCCTCCCTCCCAGGTACCAAACCTTGCAACAGGACTCGCTGCTACACAGGCAAATTTATTTCCAGTGTGACTGAAATTCGGGGGCCTACAGGTGTTTTTCACATCACCAAGGAGTTCTCATGCACCTCCACTAATGTGGTGTACTGTAATCACTGCAAGAAGTGTACAGCTATTTACATCGGAGAAACTGGTAGGCATCTTGCTGACCATTTCAGGGAACATTACAGAGCAGTCAGGAATGGAGACACTGCTAAACCCATTGTATCCCACTTTATCTCCAGGGACCACAGTGTCAGTGACCTTTCTGTTTGTGTACTTCAGCAGGGCTTCTGGGATCCTGACCATGGAAAAAATATGGAAGCCAAGCTGATCGTCCACCTTGGCTTCCAGTAGCCCTCTGGTTTGAATGATAGACTTATTTTCCACCAACATCTTTCAGCCACCCCTTATTTTCCCTAAATCTATTTGTTTTTGTACTCATTTAATTTATTTTTCATGTTCACCATACGTCTCCATCTCTGTCTCCTTCCCACACATTCGTCACCTTTCAGCCTTCTTACTAGGCCCTGTTAATTAGTCCCCACCTGGGAACTTCCCCAGCTCTTTCACTCCCATTATGCTTTATCTTTCCCATCATCACCTTTTTGTTTCACAGATTCTCTCTTAATATTACCATTTATTACTTCTCCATGAGCCTCCCCTTTCTTCTTTCCCCATATACATATATATATATATATAGGGATATGCCATAGCCTGATTGAAGATATCATATTTATCTTCACGAGAGGCTAAAGACATCATGATATCTCACGAGTGGCGAAGTCACGAGTGAGATATCATGATGTCATTGGCCTCGAGTGAAGATAAATATGATATCTTCAGTCAGGCCATGTCATGTTCTGTTTATACAATGTATGCTTTGGGCCCCACTCAACACAATCCCAAATGGCCCCTTGATACAATCCTTAACATAGAAATAATGGCCATTCCATCTCAACTGTGGATATCTGTTGTAACACAATAGATGGCATATGTTATTTAAAAAAATGTGCATGGTTGATCTTGCCACCTTAAAATAAAAAAAAAATGTTCTGGATTACCCAAACACAATTCTTTATACCCCCCCAACACCACCCATCCAACAGATTACATATATTAAATGTTAAAAAAAAAAGCCTGATCTTGGCACTGTAAATGTATTTAATAAATCATATCTGGTTGATCCTGCCTGTATGTTAAAAAAATCCTTACTAAAAAAACATATCTGGTTGTTCCTGTGACTTCTGTTTATCTACTGCTTTGTGGAATGTAGCGTGACTGAGCAGCTATCCCCAGAAGAGTAGTGTGGCCGAGCGCTATAAATATGAAAACTTGAGGCACTGTCTGATTTTCAGAATGAGGGAGTCATCACTGCCACACTTAGAATATATTTTTTTCTTATTTTAGCCCTAATTCTTAAAATGAAGCTGCCAACAGTACTGAGAGGAGAACAAATGAGTCAGTAGCTTCAGACCACCAGTCAAAAGTGCAAACGTGTTGCTATGGCAACATCCGCTCGCACTTTCATCTGGTGGTCTGAAGCTGCCAACTCACTCGTTCTCCTCTCAGTACTGTTGGCAGCTTCGTTTTAAGAAATAGAGCTAAAATAAGAAAAAAACTTTTATATGTGGCAGTGATGACTCTGTCATTTAATTATCAGACAGTGCCCTCAGGTTCTCATATTTAGGATGCCCGCCACGCCACACTCAGGGATAGTTGCTCGGTCACGCCACGCCCACTCAAGAAGTAGATAAACGGAAGTCACAAGATCAACCAGATATGTTTTAAATATTTAGTTGTGTAAAAATATGAGCGATTGGAGAAATGCAGGGGGTCCTGCTTGTAAAGAAAAAGCCAAGGGCGGGGGCTGCTCTGTCGAAAAAGCCAGACGATACGAAGTGAAAAGGTTTCACTTTCAATGTGATGATGTATGGGAATGTGGAGATATCAATGATATCTTCACATGTGAAGATATCAATGATATCTCCATGACCTGGCTGAGATAGTACATTTTATCCTGACATTTATACCAAAACATACATTATATAAATATATCATTTTACCTCCTCTCTACACTAACTTTGTTTTTTTTCTCTTTTAGATATTTCCAGAAGAAGACCTAAGGTCAAAACATAGATTTTTAACTCTATTTTCAGTGTGCATTTAATATAACCATTTATTTTGAATGTAGATTATGGCTAAATATATGCTACATTTTCTCTACTTGTCTTGGCCTACCTAGATTTTAGCAAGGCATTTGATACAGTCCCCCACAAAAGATTAATACACAAGATAGCCAGCCTTGGAATGGGTCCCAAGGTGGTAGCCTGGATAAAAATTGGCTAGACAACAGGACTAAAGGGTAGTAGTAAATGGAGGCACAGTGAAGAAAGGAGGGTTACTAGTGGGTGATCACAGGGTTCAGTACTGGGACCGTCCTTTTAATGTCTTTATAAGTGACATTGCAGAGGAACTGGAAGGAAAAGTATGTCTCTTTGCAGATGACACAAAGATCTGCAACAGGGTTGATACACAGGATGGAGTGGAAAGGATGAGAAGGGACTTGGCAAGGTTGGAGGAATAGTCAAATGTATGTCAGCTCAGATTCAGTGCAAAGAGTGCAAGATAATGCACCTGGAAACAAAAACCCAGGGAAGCATACACAATGGGGGTGAGATACTAGCAACAACAAAATGGAAAGGGACCTGGGGTAATTATATCAGATGACCTAAAGGTGGGCAAGCAATGTGAGAAGGCAGTAAGGAAGGCTGGAGGGATACTGGGATGCGGGGAAGAGGCATCAATAGTAGAAAACAGGAAGTTGTTATCCTCTGTACAGACAGTTGGTGAGACCCCATCTGGAGTACTGTGTACAGTTCTGGAGACCCCATCTCCACAAAGACATAGACAGAGTGGAGGCTGTCCAGAGGAGGGCAACCAAATGGTGCAGGGTCTGCACAGAAGACATACTAAGAAAGACTAAAGGAGCTTAATATGTATACTCTTGAGGAAAGAAGGAGAGAGGGACATGATAGAAACTTTCAAGTACCTCAAGGATTAACAAAGTCCAAGAGGTAGCATCTTCCAGAAAAAGAGATGTGCAAGAACAAGGGGCACAATTTGAAGATAGAGGGGGACGGCTCGGGGTAATGTGAGAAGTATTTTTCATTGAGAGGGTTGTGGATGCATGGAACAGCCTCCCTGAGGAGGTTGTGGAGTCAAGAACAGTGGTGGACTTCAAGAATGCATGGGACAGGCATAAGGCAGTCCTAGGGGCGGGTAAGAGGAAGTAAGCTGTTGGTTAACTAGGATCTGCAGCTTATCTGTTAGGTAGGAAAATGGGCAGACTAGGAAGGCCAAGCGGTCCTTATCTGCCGTCAGATTCTATGTTTCTATGTTTCTTGCTTTCCCTTTGTGCTGGACTTGAACATACTTTAAATGGCAAAGCCCATTGCTCTAGGCCTCCCACTGATTAAGTAGTCCAGTCCTCACTTTACTTCACTCTTTGTGCTGGACTTGAACCTACTTGAGTTAACAGGCGATGTCTATTACACTAGACCTCCTACAGATTAAGTAGTCCAATCCCCATGTTCTAACAGTTCGGGTGAAAAATACTGGCCCTCTGTCAGAGCGAATTCACCCTTTGGTTGTAGGTGCCCCACAGGCGATTTCTCCACTGGAATTTTTCTTTCAGATCTTCTGGTGCTACAGCACAACTTGAAATAGGCAGCTTCTTCCTTTAGCAGGAACCAGGAGTTTGCCCCTGGGAGACAGGCAAAACTTTCCCCCATCCCCTGAGGGAGGGGGCACTTGGACCAGCAACAGTGGTCTCCACCACTTCAGCAATAAGTTGCTGTGTCCCTTTTATGGTGGAAACACACACCTTCTTAACAGTAGCTCTAAAACAGAGCTTAAAGCTCTGAGAGCCTGCACACAGACTACTGTGCTGCTGTTTCTTTCCAAGACTGCACACAGAGTCTGTTCAAAATCCTGAGCATTCTATCCTAACTTCTAACTGCAGCACTCCAGTGTGGCTCATGCAGCTGTGAGAGTTCTATGGTGATGTCATCCCTCAGTCTCAGCTGAGACTGAGAACAGAGTGAAATCCATTTAACTGGAGTTTCACAAGCTGCCTTCCCTGCCTACCACTAGGTCTTACTGGGATTCTAGTAAACCCGAGTAACAGGGGGGTTACATACATATGAACATATGAATCTGCCAGCAGAACAGACCAGTCAGTTTATCAAAGTTTTCCCAAGTGTGTAGCTAGCACCCTAGATTGCAGCTGCCCCAGCCTACTCCCCCTCAGTTTCTTCCCTGCTTATCCAAGCCCCTGCCCCCAACTCTTCCTCTTGCTTTATACCACTCCTTCTTAAAGCGATTGACTGTCCTGCATGTTACCACCCCCTCTGATAGCACATTCCAACTAGACACCACCCTGTCAGTGAAGTAGTGCCTCCTCATTTTCCTCTTGAAATGTCCCCCTTCCAACCTTACTCCGTGCCCCTTTGTCTCTCTTCCACTCCTCAGACTGAACACCCCCTCAGTGCTAGGTTTATTTACCCCTCTGGTATTTAAACAATTCAATCATATCCCCCTATCCCTCCTCTCCTCCAGTGTATACATGTTAAGCTCCTTCAGCCTAACTTCACATGCCTTTCCTTCCACCCCTTTAACATTTTCGTTATCCTCCTCTGCACCATCTGCAGTAACTTTCTCTCTCACCTCAGGTATGGCCTCCAGTATTGCAGATAGTACTCCAGGTGCGGTCTGACCAATGATCTGTAGAGTGGTAGAATCACATCCCTGTGTCTGGATGAGGACCCCCTTGCAATGCACCCCAGCATCCTGTCTGCCTTTGCTGCTGCTCTCCAGCACTGGGTCGAGTTGTTCATGCTCCCAGTTCCCAACACCCTAGGTCCTTCGCCCTCCTCTGTGATTCCCAACCTCACCCCCCCCAACCAATAGTCCTTTTTCTGGTTCTTAGCCCTAAAGTGCACCACCTTACACTTCTTTGCGTTGAATCCTAGCTGCCACTCCACCGATCATGTCTCTAGTTTGGATAGATCCCCCTGCAGTTTTTCCCATCCATCCTCTACATCCATCCCTGCCCCTAATTTGGTATCATCTGCGAACAGACTAACCCTGCTCCCCACTTCATGTGCTATATTGGAGATAAAGAGCCCAAATGGCACCAGGCCCAGCACTGACCCCTGCAGAACCCCGCTTGTCACTGCTCTGAATGCCGAGAGCTCCCCACCACCACCACCCTCTGCACCCTCCTCTGTAACCAGTTCTCTATCCATTTAGTCAGCTTTTTTTACACCCTCACTACCATTAGCTTTCCACCAGTCTCCCATGAGATGCTGTATCAGAGGCCTTACTGAAGTCCAAGTACAGAACATGAACTGCATGGCCCCTGTCCAACTCCCTTGTCACACAGTCATAATACTCTGTTAGTTTGGTTTGACAAGACCTCCCTGAGATGAACCCATGTTGCCGCCCCTCTTGGAGGCCATTACTCTCTAGGAATGCCACCAGCCTCTCCTTCAGTATTGCATCCATAAGATTACCCACTATGGATGAGGGACTGACCGGCCGATAATTTCCTGGCTCCTCCCTAGGCCTACTCTTGTGCGTGGGCACCACATGGGCCACCTTCCAGTCCTGGGGCACACACACCTCATTTCTAGGGAGGTGTTGAACAGATCTGCCAGTGGCTCAGCCAACAGCACCACCATCTCCCCCAGCACCCTGGGGTGTATGCCATAGGGACCTGGTGCCTTGTCTACCCTTACTGCACTCAGACCCTCTAGCACCCTACTCCCTGTGATCACTTTATCCGTCACCTCCTTCTCTCCTTTCCACATCCCTCAGCCCATACTGGTAGTGGACCATCCCTCTCCTTAGTAAAAACAGAGCAGAAGTACTCATTTAGAATTTCTGCTTGCTCCTCCCCCTTTTCCACCCAATCCGATCTCCGCTTTATCCTCAAAATATATTCCTTGCATTTCCTCTTTTCCCAGACATACCTAAAAAAGTCATTTTCCCTCCCTTTATGCCCTGTGCTAACCTTAATTCCCTGGAGGCCTTAGCTTTTTTCACCCTCCTGGCCACCTCCTTGACCAACTCTCAAAGCCTCCTTATCCTTTCCCTTACCTGTTCTTCTGTACTGCCAGTATGCAGCACTCTTTGCCCTCACCCCTTGCAGCACTTCCTTGTTCAGCCAGCATGGTTTCTTGGCTCTGCTCTTCTTACTCCTGGCCCTGGTGCAGGCTACTGTGGCCTCTGTTAGCCCAGTCTTTGTGACTCTCCACTTTTGTTCTGCATCCATCCCTGGCCTTATAGCCTGGAGTCTCCCTTGCAGTATTGCTCCCATCCCCCCAAAGTCCACCCTACTAAAGTCCACCACCTTAGTGGCCATGCCTCCTGTCTCCCTGCCCAGCATGAGAATGAGCCACACTGTTTGGTGGTCGCCACCTGTTAGTGGGTCCTCCACCCTTACCTTCTTTACTGCCTCCCCATTTGCCAGTACTATGTCCAGAGTGCTACCAAGCCTTATAGGCCCACTTACCAATTATGTCAGAAGGCTGTCCTGGAATGCACCAAGGAGCACCTGCTCCCTGGTACTGCTAGTGGCTGCAGTGCTCCAGTCAACCCCTGGTAGGCTAAAATCCCCCCAGTATCACCACACTCCCCCTTCTACACACCCTCCTTATCTGCTCTGTGAACTCCCCGGATTAGGCTGGTGGTCTGAACACCACTCCTAGCCTCAGTTTTCTGCCCTTGGAGTCCAGCAACTGCACCCAATGCACCTTTGTCCTCTCCTCTTCTCTTCTCCCTCATCCCTTATGCATTTGATCCTTTCCCTCACATAGAGTGCAACCCCCCCTTCCAACCCCTAGTCCCTCCTGTATATCCTGTAACCCAGGATTGCCAAGTCACAATCATGGTACTCTGTGGCCCAAGTCTGTTTCACTGCAGCAGTGTCCATCTTCCCCTCTGAAAGGGGCACTAAAAGCTCTGCAATTTTGTTCCCCAGACTTCTTGCATTTAGACAGATCACTTTCTACTCTTACCCCTCCTTCTCCTCACTCTTCTCCTTGGCCTGTGTCCCTCCTCCAGGTAGTCTGCACCCTTTCTCCTCCTTATTCTTACCGGGTGGTAATGCCTTCTGTATTACACTCAGACCACTCTGCCTGCCCCCTCCAGGGGTTACTATGCATCCACCTTTACCTAAATCTAGGGGGGTGAGCTCATTAGGCTATCCTGTCCGGACCGTTCTACCAACCTCAGTCTTTTGGCCACCCCACCCACTAGTTTAAATCCACTTTAGTAGAGCTATACCCCTCTAATCCTGCCTTTAATACTCCCCTTTCCTGCTCAAGTGCAGTCTGTCCCCCACGTACAAGTCACTATTCCCCCAGACCCTACCCCAGTTAGTCACTAACCCATAATTTTTGGGGTGGCACCAATTCCTCCTTGAACTCCTCGATCCTACCCTTCCTCCCCGTGTTTGCACATGGTACTGGGAGTATCTCTGAGAATGCCACCAACTCTCATCCCCTCACACTGCCTGCCCAACTCCTCGAAACTCCCCCTCACTACTGCCACAGTCTCCCCAGCCAAGTCGTTTCTACCCACATGCAACACTAAATGAGGTTCCTTCCTCCGCCTCACTGCACACTTGAGCAGTGCCTACCATAGAAACATAAAATTTGACAGCAGATAAGGACCGCTTGGCCCACCCAGTCTGCCCATTTCCCTACCTGATGGATAAGTTGCAGATCCTAGTTAACCAGCAGCCTACTTCTTCCTACCCCAACCCCCTAGAATTGCCTTATGACTGTCCCATGCATGCTTGAATTCCACCACTGTATTTGACTCCACAACCTCCTCTGGAAGGGTGTTCCATACATCCACAACCCTCTCTGTGAAAAAATATTTCCTTAAATTACCTCTGAGCCGCCCCCTTCTATCTTCAAATTGTGCCCCCCTGTTCTTGCACACCTCTTTTTTGAAAGATGTTACCCTCTTGGACTTTGTTGATTCCCTTGAGGTACTTGAAAGTTTCTATCATGTTCCTCCTCCTCCTTTCCTCGAGGCTATACATATTAAGCTCCTTAAGTCTCTCTTCATATGTCTTCCGGTGCAGACCCTGCACCATTTTAGTTGCCCTCCTCTGGACAGCTTCCATCCTGTCTATGTCTTTGTGGAGATTCGGTCTCCAGAACTGCACGCAGTACTCCAGATGTGGTCTCACCAGCTGTCTGTACAGAGGGATAATAACTTCTTGTTTTCTACTGCTGATGCCTCTCCCTATGCATCCCAGTTTCCCCCCAGCCCTCCTTGATGCCCTCTCACATTGCTTGCCCACCTTTAGGTCATCTGATATGACTACCCCCAGGTCCCTTTCCATTTTTGTTGTTGTTAGTATCTCACCCCCCATTGTGTACTCTTCCCCTGGGTTTCTGTTTCCCAGGTACATTACCTTGCACTTCTTAGCATTGAATCTAACCTGCCATACATTTGACCATTCCTCTAACCTTGCCAAGTCCTTTCTCATCCTTTCCACCCCACCATGTGTATCAACTCTGTTGCAGATCTTTGTATCATCTGCAAAGAGACATACTTTTCCTTCCAGTCCCTCTGCAATGTCGCTTATAAAGACATTGAAGAGGACCAGTCTAATACTGAACCCTGCGGTGCCCACTGCTAACCCCCTTTTTCAGAGTGGACTCCATTTACTATTACTCTCTGTGTCCTATTCTCCAGCCAATTCTTTACCCAGGCTGTCATCTTGGGACCCACTCCCAGGCTGGCTAACTTGTATATTAATCTTTTGTGTGGAACTTTGTCAAATGCCTTGCTACGGTCTAGGTAGGCGATGTCCACAGCCCCTTCCTGATCAACTACTTTGGTCACCCAGTCAAAGAAATCTATCAGATTTGTCTGGCATGACCTTCCCACTGTGAATCCATGCTGCCTTGGGTCCTGTGCCCCTCTGGCCTCTAGATATTTAACAATTCTTTCCTTCAGAAGTGATACCATCATTTTCCCTACCATTGAGGTTAAACTAACAGGTCTGTAGTTTCCTACTTCTGCCTTGCTCCCACTTTTGTGAAGGGGAATCACATCTGCCCTCCTCCAGTCCTCGGGTACCACCCCATCCTCCCATGATTTGTTGAAGCGGGTAGTCAGTGGTGTCACTAGTTCTACCCTTAGTTCTTTTAGAATTCTGGGATGAATCCCATCAGGCCCCATTGCTTTGTCCACCTTCTGTTTTAAGAGCTCTTTCAGAACCTTTTCTTCTGTAAATGGGATGGTATCAACTTCTGTATCCAGAGTGTTTTTACTGTTTGTTTTAGGTACCTCCCCTCTTCCTTTGTAAATACTGATCAAAAATATTTGTTTAGTATCTCCGCCATTCAGTCACCTCTGCCCACCCTCCCTCCCCTTTATTAAGCCTCACCATCCCTCCCTTGGTCTTCCTTCACTCCCTGATGTACCTATGAAAGGTTTTATCCCTTCTTAACTGAGTTGGCTATCTTTTCCTCGGTTTGGGCCTTTGCTTTTCCTACCCTGCCCTCCTGCAGTCAAACCAGGGATAGCTTCAACCCAAATATGGCTGTGCCTTTCCTTCCACCCATCTCACCTTTCAATATAGAAACCCCAGGATGAGTACCCGTCCCATACCTTCTTTCTCTTCTAATGCCCTTCTATCACCCCAGAATTTGTTCTTTCCTGCCCCTTGTCCCCACCAACTGCACCTCTGTGACTTCTGTATCTGTACCCCGCATTCCACCTCACCTCTTCTCTGCCTTATTCCTCCCACCCCTCTTGAAGCCCTTCTCAGCCTGACTACTTCCTAGTGGGCTTCACATATCGACCTCCCTCCTCCCCTGATGATTTCCAGCCCCTCTGCTTTCCCCGTTGTTGATTTAGGGCCCCCATTCCCTTTGACCCCAATAGTGATGCCCCTCCCATCCTTCCCCCTTCCCATAGCCTTCTCTCCTCCAGTCACCTCCTTCCTTCCTTCCTAGCTCCCTGCTACGCTTTTTTGTCCTCGCTATCTCCTCCCCCACCTGTTGCCATCCCTCTCATGCCCTGCTTGTCCTCCCCCTCAGTATGTTCCTGCTCCCCAACTCTCTCCCATAGTAGAGGCTTGACTCTATTCCTAGTCGATACCCCTCCAACATCTCTTCCCCTATCTGTTCCCCCCTCCTACTTGTTTCCCTCTGTGTCCCCAATCCTCCCTACCTGCAACCATCTGCTCTCTCCCGTGGTACTCCTCATGGTCTCTTCCTCCCCCATCAGGAGGCTCCCCCCTCACCTCGGTCACACCCTCACTTCTCCTCTCTTTTCTGCTATTGCCTCTGATACTGGGGTCAGTTTCAGTCCCTAGTTGTTCTTCCCCCATCCCCCCTTGCCATCCCCTGTTCCCCCCCCAGTCAGGATGCCCACCACTCATCTACCCTGCAAGCACTTAGACTCCTCCTAGCCACAGTTTCTCCTTCAAACTAGCTAGTTGTATACAGACCATACACCCCCATCCTACAAGCCCAGTCCAGGATCATGGTGGGCCCACACCCTGTACACCCCACCACCCTTCCAAAGATGCCCGCCTGTTGACATGTGGCACCTGCCCCATCTTGACCCCTATCTTATGTTACAGGCTTTTACTCCCAGTTAGAGATTGAGGAAGTGGCCTCAATTTGCTCCACAGAATGATTTGCAGAGTGAAGGTGAATTTACGGAATGCTCCGCAACGTGAAGTGGTGTACTTTGCGTTATGATGGGTAACGCCCAGTCCATTGAAAACAATGACCATATTACTCTGCCTTCCCAAACTACTACTCTACTAATTTTAAGGTGAAGTACATTGGAAACAATGTACTTCGCCTCACTTCACCTTGTTCTTAAACTCCAAAGGTGAATTTTTCAGAGATTCATGGGACTTCAGGTCACATGGGCTCCAGATTGTTCTGCACAGCCTCAGTTCAGGGTAATGTGTGTAGGAAACTGTAGGAGACAGTCTGCTCTGACAGCTCTCTGTGATTCAGACCTTCTAAAAGCTATTAAAAAAGCCTTTTTGAGTATTTTTTTTTCCTGAAACTTTAGTTCATTGATTGTAGGAAACCCTCCTGTGCTCATATCATTGAGCGTTTATTGTTTGTGTATGGATTTTGAATGTTAATGTACAACATTCAAGCTGTGTACAAACACAGTGGAAGTGTGCTTTGGGGAAGGGGCATAGCTGTGGTGTAGGTAGATTAACTTGGAGAAAAAGATAGTTCTTTCAGTTTTGGTGATATTTTTCTTGTAAAACTGTGTTAATGTACGCACAGTAATATTTTCAATAATTCTTGACTTTTTTTGCTGATTGTTGTGGTGCAGCAATGCATAATTTTAGTTTGTTTAAAATACATGGTTATATTACTGAAGTTTTCAATGTGCTACACATTACTTAGTGCGTGTGTGTGAGTATGTGGTGACGCGTGTCATCAAATCAGACACCTTTTATTGTGCCACATAGTAATTTCAGCAATGTGAACCTGCTAACCACTGCAGTTGTGTAATATTTGTACTTCTTTGTGGTATCTTTACTAGTACTAGTACTAGTGACTGTTACTGCAGTACACTGTCCCCCCCCCATGGCCCGCCCCAACCGACAAAGATATTCTTTTCCAGATCTGAATTTCTGATGGCGAACACTGGTTAGGTGTTGTACTTTTTCACCTGCTTCTCTTCAGTGCACAGTACAATCATAATCTGTCTATGCATTTGCATCTCTTTAGGGCCCAATCTCCATCTGCAACTTAAGTCACAGTTGTTTCTTTGGCTTCCCTTCAGAGTACTGGACAGGTGTGGTGCTTAATTCTGCATGAACATCGTACTCATTAATATGTGTTTTTAAGTCAGGACCATCATCACGAGTCACTAGTGATACAAATCACATTCTTCACCATCACAGTCACAAATGCAGTCACAAATCTCGATTCACGATCATGTCATGAATCACAAAATTAATTGTTTTACTAGTTACTTGGACATATTGTAAGCCTAGTATCTCTTCAGGTTTCACCACCCCACCACTGTACTCATTAATAAGTGTTTTTAAGTCAGGGAGTTTGTGCTACAGCTCATCGGGGAAGTACAGCCATAGGCATTTGTGTTCTCTTACAGTTCCATATTGGTTATCTCACATCGAATCATGTTCTTCATCATCACGGTCACAAATGCAGTCACAAATCATGATTCACAATCACATCATGAAACACAAAATTAATTGTTTTACTAGTTACTTGGATGTATTGTAAGCCTGTTTTGTAGTATCTCTCCAGACTTCACCCAATCAGCACCATTGTACTCATTAATAAGAGTTTTTATATTGGGGAGATTTAAGACACAGGTTCAGCTCATCGGGGAAGTACAGCCATAGGCATTTGCATTCCTTCCTGTACAGCATGTGAGTTACAGTACTGTAAGTGGTGGTGAGCAAAGTGGCCCCAATTTGCTCCATGAACTGATTCGCAGAATCAGCAGAGTACTTACTCCACAATGTGAAGCAGAGTACTTTGCTTTATAATGAGGAACATGAAGTCCATTGACACCAATGACTTTGCATTATTCTGCCTTACCCAAACCACTTCTCCACCAATTTTAAAGTGAAGTACATTGAAATCAATGTAATTTGCCTCACTTCACCTTGTAATTGAGCTCCAAATGAAATTCTGAAATGATGCATGGGATTGCAGATCACATGGGCTCTAGATTGTTCTGCACAGCCTCAGGTCTGGCCTGGGTAGTGTGTGTGTGTAGTAGCAGCTGAAGACCATTTGCTCTCAGAGCTCTGTGATTCAAAACCTCTAAAAGCTGTTTAAAATGCCTTTTTGAGTAATTTTTTGGTCAAAATGTAGTACATCGATTGCAGGAAACCCTTCTCTGCTCATATCAAGTGTTTGTTGTTGTTTGTGGATTTTGAATGTTAATTTAGAACAGTCAGTTTGCGTACTGTGAAGTGTGCTTTAGGGGAGAGGCGTATTTGTGGTGTAGGTACATTAACTGTGAGAAAAATGCAGTCTTTCTGTTTTGGTTATATTTTTCTCATATAACTGTCTGGGTGTGTCTTCAAAGTTATTTTTGCAAGTGACGTATAGCGGGTTAAGATTGACAGAAGCTGTTCATAAGCTTGATGGTGTTACTAAAGTGGGAAAAGGTAAGAATATACCTAAGTTTTTTATAGAGTTTTAAGGGTTTATTTTTTGATACCTGGTTAGGTGCCCTTAGAAGAAAGATATCTGGCATCCCCCTGAAGAGCAGCTTATCTGAGCCTGTACATTTGGATATGCTAGCATAAGGTTCACAGTTTGAATCCCCCCAGAACTTGAGACCAAAGGTGATTCAGACCCATAAGCAGACAGGAGGGTTACCCTGACCTTTACCTGTTCACAGCACTGCCCTCAGAGGTTGGCACTGTGGCAGCAGAGGGCCTGACCTGTTGAGGGCAGTTGTGACAGATTATTTAGCAGCGGTATAGATACATTTGGTAACAAAAGATTTAACTGTTCAGTGTGTCAGCTTAATACTGTACAGCTCACTTGCAAGAAAAGGCAGTGATTTATTTTTAAAAAGGAAACAGAACTATATCATTTTGCTTACAGTCAAGTTCCTGTTTAATTTTTTTTCTAAAGTGCAAGTTAGTGTAGCCATAGTTAGGGTAGAAGATGGCTTCCAACTACAGTGGGCACACTGTAGACTGACTGAGGCAGTTGTGCCAGGACAGAGAAGTCCTGCACAATGTGACAGCCACCAAGCAGAACCTCACAGATGCCCTGATGGCAGCAGATGCCCAGAGCATCGAGTCACTGACTGTGACTGTAAGGGACCAAACCTTGAGCATGACGGGGCTAGCGGTCAGTGCAGTGTCCAGATCCAGTGAGGATAACAGCAGGGCCAGTGCCAGTGAAGGGCCACAGCAGCAGGGGAAGGTCACCAGCATTTTGGAGCCAGAAGCACTCAGGCTGCAGGTTGAGTTGCATAGAATGGAGTTGGAGTTCCAGGGAGATGCTAAGTGAGAGAAACAAGCCACAGAGGAGAACAGGGAGTAAGAATAGAGAGAAGCAGAGCAAGAGAGATGAGCTGCAGAGGAGAAGAAGGAGCGTGAACAGCAAGAGACTGACCAGGAACAGTGGGAGGCTGACCGTGAAGAGCGTGAGCACCAGCAAGCTGCAGAGGAGAAGAGGGAATGAGAACAGCAAGAAGCTGAATGCGAGGAGCGTTAGCACCAGAGGCGACATGAACTGGAGAAGTTATGACTCCAACCTCCAGCACCAGAGCAGGTAAGTGGCTTGGGTTTAACTGGAACTACAAGACTGGGTTACAAATTGAATTCCTAATTGACAGCTGAATTTAAAGAGGGGGAGGATATGCATGCCTTTTTAAATTCCTTTGAAAAAGTTTGTATTCAGGCTAAAATTCCTAGAGGGTCCTAGAGCTTCCAGCTATCCCCGCTACTTACCAGGAAAGCTCAGGATGCATTGGGTCAAATGCACAATGAGGACAGTAATGATTACAGCAAACTTAAAGCTGTACTTTTAAAAAAGTTTGATTTAACTGCTGAAGCATACAGAGCTAAATTCTGTAAGCTCAAGAGAAGCCCTGATATGAGCTATGAGGAGCTAGCCATGAAACAACGTCAAGTTTTTAAAAAGTTGGTGGGAAGGAATTGAAGCAAACTCTGTAGATAAAATGGAAAATGCTATATTGTTAGAGCAGTTTTTTGGGCATGCCCAGCTGAGCTGAAAACCTGGCTGGAGGACCAATATCCCAAAACAGTGCAAGAGGCTGCTGAACTCTCAGACCACTATGCCAAGAGCACTCCTGCTCTGAGAGCGAATGGGGTGGGTGGGGCAGTGCAGAAAGGGATACGTGCACCTTCAGGGCAGCTAAAACCCTCACTGCCTCCACTGAAACTAGTTAGCCCCAGGTTTCAGAGAAAAGATTTATTTGTGAAAAGAAACAAATGTTGGGTCTCTAAAGAAACTGGGCGTATTGACAGACAGTGTCCCTAAAGGACAAGCAAAATGCAAGGTGTTGCTAGGAAAGAAGTGGGTTGTTTGTGTGTCCCTGGAAGCATGTCTGTGAACATGAAGGAACACATGCACCCAGTCATTGTAAATGGTGCACAGACACAAGGGTTAAGGGACACAGGGGCATCCCTGACATTGGTAAAAGGGGATCTAGTAGAGCCTGGTCAGCTTATACTCAATAAATATGTCACTGTACTAGGCTTCACTGGTGAGGAGAAAACATTGCCCCTTGTTAGTGTTCTCTTAGACTGGGGTGAAAAGGGAGAACTGTGCAACAGGTGGCTGTAGCCAAAATTTTAACAATGGACATCATCCTTGGCAACAATTTCAAATGGGATGGTGTGTGCAGTTACCTGTAGCCAAGCGGGAAGGAGAAATTGTAGCTCCTTGGATCCTACAGAAGCCAGTGTGGAAATCCCTGGGAGGCTGATTCCCCAGCCCATGTCTCCTGATTTGGAGACTAATGAAAAGGGGGTAGACAATTCCACAGTAGCAGTTAACCACACAGCTACAGAGGGTACTCCGAAGAAGGAGGGGTGACCCATTGTCAGAGGGTTAGGGATGACAGTGATCCTGAGTGCCCTGATGCAAGTGCTGGGGACCCTAGTTTAGAGACTGAAGGGAACCTGTCCCATACCTTGGGAATGTGTAAAGAGTTTGCAGCTGATCAAAAAAGTGACCCTAGTCTAGAGAAGCTGAGGGCTTGGGCAAACCCTGACGGTGTACAGGGAGGTGATGATAAACATAAGGTTTATTGGGAAAATGGACTAGTGTATATTCAGGCTGTGAAGACAGAGAAGGGGTAATAGGCAGGTGGCTTGTTGTTCCCCAGGGGTATCGTGAGCTGTTGCTCAAGACTGCACATGATATTCCCTTGTCTGGTCATCTGGGAATTATGTGCACTATGCAGCAGTTGGCCCAGAATTTCTATTGGCCCAACTTCACCCAGCAGGTGAAGGAGTATTGCAGGTCTTGTCACTCATGCTCAGAAATGGGGAAGGTGGGTAAGAAAAGCCTAATTCCATTGCCCATAGTGGAGGAGCCTTTCCAGAGGGTGGGAATGGACATTGTGGGGCCTTTAAATACCCCTAGTTCCTCCAGGAAGAGGTTCATCCTCACTGAGATGGATTATGCTACCCTGTACCCTGAGGCAGTTGGCCTGTCCTCACTGAAGACAGACAAAAGGGCAGATGTCTTACTTGGGATTTTCTCCTGTGTTGGGTTTCTGCAGGACGTTATCACTGATAGAGGGGGTTCCTTCATGTCAGACCTGATGAAATGTTTGTGGGAGAAGTGCGGGGTGGTGCAGAGATGCATGACACCTTATCACCTGCAAGTCAATGGGCTTGTGGAAAGATTTAACAGCACCCTGAAGTCAGTGCTCCAAGCATTTGCTGAACAGTATGGGAGGGACTGGGAGAAATATCTTCCCCACCTGTTGTTTGCATACAGGGAGGTGCCCAAAGAGACATCAGAATTTTCCTCCCTTTAAACTCTTATATGGATGTTGGGTACATGCGCCCCTAGACTTGATCCAGGAGGACTGGGAAGGCAAGCATGCCACCCAGGGACCTCCCATAGTGGATTACGTCCTTAGGTTTAGGAAAAGGCTGAAGGAGCTTATGGGGACAGCCCAGAGCAACCTAGCAGCTGCCCAACAGAAACAAAAAGTGTGGTACAACTGCAGAGCTAGAGCTCACTCATACATGATGGGTCAGGAAGTTATGGTTCTTATTCCGGTCCGGAAAGACAAGCTGCAAGCAGAGTGGGCAGGACTATATAAAGTAGTTAGGAAGGTAAATGACATGAACTATATTATTGAGTTATCTGACAGAAGACATACAGAAGGAATGTACCATGTCAACATGATGAAGCCATATGCTAATGGAGCTGACACGGTGTTCATAGTATGTAGTCCTGGGGAGGGGACTAACAATGGAGAACCCCTTCTGGACTTTCTGGAAGAAAGCAAGTGGGAGTCCTCAGTGGAGGCAGCAAAATTGTCTCTCCAGCTGGCCCCAGACAAGATCCAGGAAGTAAGGGAGGTTTTATTAAACCCTGCTCTAATGTTTAGCACCAAGCCTGGACTAACCCCTTTACTGAAGCACTATGTGGAGACATGGACACAGACACCCCTACAGTGGACAGCATATCTGGTGTCAGAGGCTGTCCAAAAGGACATGAGGAGGGATGTGAAGGAAATGCTGGATTTAGGGGTAATCCAGAGATCCCACAGCCCCTGGGCCTGACCCATAGTCCTGGTGCCCAAACCAGATGGCTCTACTTGTTTCTTTGT
Organism: Neoceratodus forsteri; assembly: GCA_016271365.2. NCBI lineage: Eukaryota > Metazoa > Chordata > Ceratodontiformes > Ceratodontidae > Neoceratodus > Neoceratodus forsteri. The sequence goes on from CM057457.1 coordinate 494,688,207, forward strand.
GGACTGTCATGGACTGAATGCAGTCACAAAGTCAGACACCCACCTGATGCCCCAGACGGACGAACTCCTGAACAAGTTGGGAGGGACGACCTACCTTACGACTATTGATCTGACCAAGGGGTATTGGCAGGTAGAGTTAACAGACAGAGCTAGGGAGAGGTTGGCATTTCTCACTCTGATAGGCTTATCTGAATTTAAAGTAATGCCTTTCAGAATGAAGATCGCCCTGGCCACTTTCCAAAGGTTGATAAATTAGGTGTTAAATGGTGCTGAGAAGCACGCCGTGGTGTGTCTAGATAACATTGCCATCTTTAGTGCCAGCTGGGAGGAACACCTGTCCCACCTTGGGAATGTGCTGGGCAGGATACAGAGGGCTGGGTTCACTGTCAAAGCTGAAAGATGCCAAGTAGCCATGCCTGAAGTGTCGTGTTGTAGGCTGGGGACAGCTACATCCTAACCAAGTAAAAATAGTGGTGCTCAAGGTATGGCCCAGACTAGAAATGCAGAAGCAGGTCAGGAGTTTTCTCGGGATAGCAGGGTACTATAGGATATTTGTACCCAATTACAGTGCCCTGGCTGCTCCCCTATCTGACCTGGTAAAGAAAAGGATGCCTAAGAAAATTACGTGGGAACCAATCTGTGACAAAGCCTTTACCAGACTGAAGGAGGCACTGTGCAGTGCTCCTGTATTGATAAGTCCTAACTATTGTAGATCCTTTATAGTCCAAACTGAATCCTCAGACATGGGTATTGGGGCAGTACTGAGTCAGATATCCAACCAAGGGAAAGATCACCCTGTAGTGTACCTGAGTAAAAAGTTACTTCCCAGGGAGAAAGTATACTCTACTGTGGAAAAAGAGTGTCTTGCCATAGTGTGGACCCTAAAGAAGTTAGAGCCATACTTATATGGGCAGCATTTTGAGGTACACACTGACCACAACCCCAGATCTGGTTGATACAAATGGGAAAAACTAATGGTAGACTGTTAAGATGGAGTCTTGCCTTGCAAGGGTATGACATGACAATCTTACATAGGGCTGAAGCGACCAATCAGAATGTGGATGGCCTGTTGCGTATATATGAAAAGTGAACTGATTTGGGAAACTCATCCCATGCAGGGGATAGAGCCCCAAATTCAGTCTAGGTGGGAAGGATTGTGATGCTTGGCCAGCTGGTTATGATTGTTCTATGATATTTGTAGTACAAAAATATAGTGTGTGATTGTCAGTGCTTCCATGAGTAACCCCCCACCAGGTTTCAGTTACAGTCAAGTGACCTGAAACTAGGAGGTAATTAAAAGACTAGAGAGACTTAATTAAGGGTCTCCTGTAATTAGAACTGACCCAGCTGCCAGGATATAGGGATTGTAAAACTTTTTTGACGTTTTAAAGGAAAAACCATTGTTATAGCACTATGGTGCTAAAAGTCATAAACTCCTTTGATGTGCCCTGGGAAGAGGGGATGTTAATTAAGGAGTCATACTGGGAAATGAGTTGTTGCGGATGTCACCTTATTTAATATACCTTCTGATAGGACGTCTTGTTTTCTAATATGTTTTATATTAAACAGGGAGGAGCTAGACGACATCATAGAAGGGGTGGAAACACAGAGTTTTTAAACTGTATTATGTGTTTCAACTGAGTGACATTTCTTTTGGGGCTTTTAAGAAACAAGATCTAACCTAAGCACTGTAAAGATGTAATACATTAGATAGAAAAAGTCTAATTGTATGTTAGTTGAGATTTGTCTGTAGTTTGCTTTGCTTTTCCTTTAAGTGATTGTATGCTTTGTGATATGTTATTCTATATTTACATTTTACATATTTTTATCCATTATTAAGTAAACCCTTTATTCCAAAGACTGCCTCGGTATGTCTTCGAAGTTCTTTTTGCATGTGACATATAGCGGGTTAAGACTGACAAAAACTGTTCATAAGCTTGATGGTGTACCAAATTGGGAAAAGGTAAGAATATACCTGAGGTCTTTTATAGAGTTTTAAGGGTTCATTTTTGGATACCTGATTAGGTGCCCTTAGGTGAAAGATATGTGGGATCCCCCGTAGAGCTGATTATCTGAGCCTGTACATTTGGGTACTGCGCTCAGAGGTTGGCATTGTGGGAGCAGAGGTCCTGAACTGCTGAGTGCATTTGTGACAGTTAGGTGGTGTTGTACCTTTTCATATGCATCCCTTGACTGCGCAGCACAATCTTAATCTGTCTGTGCATTTGCAGTGCACCATTAATTCTAGGAGACTGCATTTCTTGTTACGCTCTCATTTCACTTCATCAGCACTGGGGAATTTTCTGGACACAAGACAGAAACATTTCGTCAGCACTGTGGAAGTTTCTGGACACATAACAGTAGCATTTTGGGGATGCACATTAATTCTGGTGACTCTGTGTGACCACTGCGTGCATGACTGAGTGCACCATTAATTTTAGGAGACTTGCATTTCTTGTTATGCTCTCATTTCACTTTGTCAGCACTGGGGAATCTTCTGGACACAAGACAGTAGCATCTTGGGGATGCACATCTATTCTGGTGACTCTGTGCATGGGGTGCTGCCAATATTGTTGTCACTCCATCTTATTTCACATTTAAGGCGGAATGACAATGCAAAGTCATAGTAACAATGCAAAGTGAGCCTTTCCTATGGACAGTCCGCATAGTGAAGTGCCAATGCAAAGTGCCCACTTTGCGGGCACTGCGCTGGCAGAATTTAAATTTGCTGCATCTCTACTCCCAGTTTGTGTACACTACTACAACTGTTAGGCCCCTATTTACTTAAATTCCTGTTCCCCCCACACTAGAACCACTACTTCCCCCTTGCCGACTGGGTTAATTCAGTCTCAAATCTCATCCATTAGATACTGTATTACTATAGCAATCCTACAGCCTCCTTGTCTGTTTTCCATCCCTCAGCTACCATACTTTTTGTTCTCAGCCCTCATATAGTTTCACTTAGCCCAGTTAGAAATCCTATTGCACTCCAAGTATTAGTCAACTCAGACAAATAAACAGAACAAATAAATATGTATTATTACAGCAATCATAACAATATATCTCAGTACTTAGCTCAGTCAGAGAAATAAACAGAACAACTAAATTTGTATTGTTACAGCAATTCTAAAAGTAACCAGTCATTGCTTTGTCTCCACTCCACAGACCCTGCTGTAATATAGGAAAACACAGGACCCTGGGAGGTAGGGTAGGCAACTCTAATGTCCCAACAGAGCTCTGTTTAACATGCTCACTCCCCCTCTCTCACTTGCTTGTTCTGTTTCTTCCGGCACTGCAGGCTGCCCTTTTGTGCTGGGCTTCTGCCTGTGTTGGCACCTTTTTCTGCCCACAAAGTAATCAGCAGCAGCCCAGACAGAGCTCCGTTATGTTTGCTCACTCCTTCTCTCTCACTCACTCATTTTGTTTCTTCCGGCGCGGTAGGCTGCCTTTTTGTACTAGGTTCCTGCCTGCATTGGCACCTTTTTCTGCCAACAAAGAAATTTGCAGCAGTCCCAACAAAGCTCCATTGAGCTCGCTCACTCCCCCCTCTCACTCATTCATTCTTAATCTGTCCCAAACACTGATTTCCCACAGCGACCACCCTATTCTGTGCCAGAACTGCGCAAACACATTTCGGCCAGGATGTGAAAAATGACAGCTGTACTGTTCTTAAAGAGGTGTGAAAATCTGACAGTGTTGAAAATCTGGCATGAAAATATTACTAGTTTGCAAACTTACAGTGGTGAATAGAACCTGCACAACACACGCACGTAACACAGTCATTTTATGGAGTTTCTTCACAAAATTTTCAACATAGGCATTTTAGGACCTCTGTTCACGAACAGTGTCACTGTCATTTTCTTAATCTGTGCCAAACATTGATTTCCCACAGCAAATGCGTTATTCTGCACTAGAAATGTGAAAACACATTCTGGCGAAGATGAGTAAAATGACAGCTGTACTGTTCATAAGGAGGTGTGGGAAAATGACAATGTTGGAAATCTGGAGTGAAAATATTACAAATTCGCAATGTTATGAGCGTGTGTTGAAACTGAGCAATGGATGCTTGTAAAACAGTCATTTTTTTGGATTTTTTTTCACATTTGCAGCATAGGCTTTAGGAGAGCCCACCTCGTGAATAGTGACTCTGTTGTTTTGTTAATCAGTCCCAAAAGGTAATTCTGAGCAGTGACTGCAAACTCACCTTTCTGGACCTAATAACGCCATGACAGTGACTGAATTCATGAGAGGGGGTCCCAATAGCCTCATGTTAAAAATTTGGTGCCAAAATTCTCCAAAATGCCCGAGATACGCACCAAAGTTGAAAGAACCTTATTTATGCCATTATACAGCTTACCAGCATTTCTTCAGTTTGCAGTCAGCTTTGAAGAGTGCAGACATCTTCCCGGTCCACCAACGATCATTGTGCCAGGCTCTAGAGGTAAGTATGGGGTGAGGGGGGCTTTGAGGAGGTAGAGTATGCAGAGGGTAGGTGCAGGTTGGGGGGAGGGGCACCAGAACACTTCAAGGACCTTTTTTTTGTTTTTCAGGTAAAAATAAAACAAATGGACAATGCAGATCAGTTTTCTTTTTTTGTAGGTGTGTTTGGTACACTGAGGTAGGCTCCCAGTGTATCACCTGCATTTGTGGGGAGGGGGACCAAAGCCGATGGGGATTGGGCCCCCATCAGCACAGAAATGGGTGAGGGGGCACATGATGCAGAGGGGGATTGGGCACCCCCTCGGCACACCGCAGAAATCGGGGTGGGGACAGTATGCCGATGGGGAGTGGGCTCCCCCATTGGAAAATTGAACTGGAAAGGTGAGGACTGAAGCCAACAGGAACTGGGCCCTCCATCAGCAAAGAAAGACTGTTGGGGGGGGTTGCATGATGTGGAAGGGGATTGGGCACCCCCTCAGCACATAACAGAAATTTGGGGCTGGAGACATTATGCTGACGGGGAGTGGGTCCCTGTCAGCAAATGAAGTGGGTTGGAGGCATGCTGACAGGGGGACCAGGCACCCCCATCAGATCTGAGGCAGCCACATAGAGCTGCCATATTCCTGGTTCTGTTACACCAGGCAGTGTACCACCCTAAAATGATGAGTCACTCCCTCATTGCAGTGGAACTGCTGATGCTGCAATGATGAGGCAGCCCCTCATTGCAGTGACCAAATCATTTCAAGTTGGTGACACTTCTGCAAAACCAGTGTCATCAGGACACTGGGCCTGAGCTGGGTGCACACCGCCAAACCCACAAATGTAGTGCTGGCATTAGCCGCCACACTGCCACACCTCCACAACCCACTTCTCTCCTAAGCTGCCACATGGTGTTTGTTGTGCATGCACACAAGCAAACATGAAAATTGTGACAGAACTAATCTATCAAATTACAGGCCAATATCCATCCTACCACCACTATCGAACACACTAGAGAGGATCGTATCTGACAAATTAACCAAATACTTTGAGAAACACAGTCTTCTACTGTTCACAACAGCATGGCTTCCATAAAAATCATAGTATGCTGACCGTGCTGGTTGACTGCACCAGTCTGCTTTATGATGCAATGGGTGCAGGCATGGCTGTGCAATCTATCTTTATAGATCTCACAGAGGTGTTCAACACCAGGAGTCATCAACTCCTCCTCAACAACTTGCTCTCTGTTGGCCTCTACACAGACATGGTTGCCTGGCTTGCCAGCTACCTCTCATGCAGAATACCATGTGTGAGAATGAATGGACACCTCTCAGAACCAAAGCCAGTTATCCTTGGCATAGCCCAGGGATCTATACTCGGCCTGTTGCAATTTAGTCTGTTCATAAACTCCCTTGCATCTGCATGCCCTGGAAAACTGCATTGAAGAGGATCAAAACCCTCCTTAACAAGGCCGGCACACTATCTCTAGGGGCGGACTAAGTGACCCATACATGCTCTCTTTACACAGAAACCAGATGGCGCCAACTTCAGCAAAGACTAAAGTAACAGGCATGTTTGTTAGGGAAGAAATCTATTCTCGGCCAAACGCCCAACTGCACCAGTGAGCATTTTAAACATATAACCAGGGCTGAGAACACCAGAAGAACTGCAGTGTAAGTGCAACAAGTGCCTCATATGCACACCACATTTGCCCAAAGATCTATAGCATATTGTGGTCCCAGATGGTAAAATTACTTCCCTGTGACCCAGCTTGATATATGCAAGCTGGGCCCATTTATAAAGGCTCTCCACTCCTAACTTTCCCTTGATAAAAGCTGCTACTGCTCACCTGAACCCTAGGCCATTACTGTAACATCTGAGGATCACAAGCTGGGCCACCCCATAAGTCCTACACTCCTGTATCCTCATTGAAAACAGCTGCTCCTGCTCACGTCAACAACTAGGCCCCTACTGTAATTCTTCCTAGCCCAGCATGGCCTCCTTGACCTAATAAACTCCCCCCACCCTCCTAAATTTCTCTTCTACCCTTGACCAAGATACAACTACCCCACACCCCTGCATCACCTCTTGACACCTCATTCCTACTGCACCCCTCCCCTTCTAAAATGCTATGCCACTAATGGCTTCTTTAACAGTACCCCCTCTGGCTGATAATAAGTCCATGCACTAACTGGCAATGCCCTCCCATGCTTAGAATTAGTCCTTAGCCCCACTCTGGTGTACTCATCTATCACCCTGTACCTTTATTGCAGTTTCTAACCTTGCCTAATCCCTGAACCATAAAAGCTATCTGAGCTGCTCCAGTGGTGGAGAGAACTGAGACATGGAGCAACTGACCACAATGCTGGTGGAGACCAGGGTCCTCATCTTAGTCTCTGAAATTTTGTTTTTCCCCTGTAATTCAACTGTTATTGCCAGCACTGTTCATAAATGTGCTATTCAGACCCAGCACCAGGTAATACAAGAACATTTCTGCATTAAGTTAGAGACTCTGATTAAGCTCTGCTTCTGGAGTGAAACATTACTCATTTTTGCCCCAATCTGGTATAGCATTAATCCTTATACTATAGTTCATACTACAGAGAATAAGGAGCAAGAAAGCTTCTATACCATCACATAAAAGTATTTCAGATTTGTGTCTCTGAGCAGAAATGCAGCCAGGCATTTTTAAATTCCTGTTTAGTTTTGCTGATAATTACTTCTATGGGCAAATTGTTCCATGGTTTTATAACCTGAAGAGTAAAAAATAATATTCTATTATTATAATGAAAGTATTTTCCCTCCAGTTATAGTAGGTGTCCTGTAATGTTATACTTGCTCTCCTTAAAGACCAATCTGAGTTGCTTTTTTGTTCTCACCCCCAGCTTTCCCTGGTGCACATTGCCTAATAGACATGAGGATGAAGAAAACATGTTAAAAAGCAAAGTACCATATAAAAAGGTGAATATTTAAAATTGAGTGTATGAGCATATTAGAAATACTGTATAATGTGTGCAAATCGCTTTAAAGAAGCACTTAAATTAACAATTGTTATTCTTTGTTATAACTTTTTTCTTCTTTCTGTCCCCTTTTATTTATTTATTTATTTATTTATCAGTTAAATGGTTGAAGAAAAATATCGGAAACCAAAAAGTAGAATAAATAAAAAGGTGAATATTGAGAACTTAAACTCTAAATGATAAAGCAGCATTGTTTGTTGCAATTTGGAGTATGTAGCACTTGACCTAAGTGTTTTATTTATTTTTAAAGTGAACATATACAGGAGGCAATTCTTAAGGAGACTGGGCAGATGTTTGGCTTTTACTAACATTGTTAAAAAGTAAGGCAATTAATCTTTCATGCATTTATATTGGTGCCATCTAGTTGGGCAAAATGTATAAGAATTTTATGACTGTTAATGAATGTAAAGGATAACCAGGTGGTTAAAATATAATTTTGATTTTAATATTGCTTTAATAACTACAATTGAAAGTTGGTACATCCAGTCATTTATAACTAGCATGGTCTAATATGGAAAGATATTAAAAATTGAAAATTAAAAAAATAAATATTATTTTCAAATGTGAAATATAGTAAATATTTGTTTATAAATCTTTTTAGAGTTCCCCAGAAGAAGCCTAATACTAGGCGAAACGTTGGGAATTTATAAAATACAGATAACAAACTTTAAAAAGACTTTGTGTGAAGTAGCATTCATTGCTCGAGCAGGCCAGAATTTTGCTGTTGTAGTTTAAATGCTTGCCAATGATGCATTTACACCTGTCACCAAGGATTCTGCCCCCCCCATACAGAGGCAGACCATCACACCAAAATAGGCTTGCATCCCTCCAGGTGGCTCCCCAGTCCCCATTTAATCCAAAACCCTGAGCTCCACACCAATTTTTCAACCATTCATTGAATCCTATGGTGCGGAGTACCTTAGCATCATCCTTGCTCTTTGTCCTTGTCCTCTATATTCTATTGTCCCACTCTCTCTCTCTCTCTCTAACCCTCTTTTTACCCTTCCTTACTCCTATCTTCTGCTATCTCTCTCCTCCCCTCCCCACTTACTCTTTACCCAGTCCCTTCTCCACTACATCCCCTTTAGCCCTCTTGCTCTTTTCTTGTTCCCCTTTCTCAGATGCTTCAACTCTTCCTCTTCCTCCCCATTTAAGTACACTTTCTTGTTGACTTTACACCCTTCTCTCCCAATGTCTACCACCTAGTTATCTTCTTATACCTACCCTGTTGTGTCTTAATTGAGCACTATGTATCAGATGTACTTAAGCTGTACTTTCTTGCTGATATGTCTTTTCCTTACATGTACTGTGTACTAGACAGCATATTTGCTTCAGGACTTCCTTGTGAATGAGCCTTGTTTACTGTTATGTTTACTCTTTATATGTAAAGTTTATTTGACTGCATACATGTTTCAGGATCTCCTTGAGAATGAACTTGCTCAACTGAGTTTTGTCTGCAATAAACTTGAACTTGCCAGACTGGAAGCACTTCTGAGAAGGTTACCATACATGCTACTTATCTAAGACCCCTCTCCAACTCCACAGACTCCTGTTGCACTGCTCTGATCCCATTCACAGCCAGGTCATTTGTCCCTAGGTGGACAATGACATCCAGCTCCCTCTCTCGTACAACTGCTCCGATGATCCTGAGGATTCGCTTTCTGTCACAACTTATAACATCTAAAGAGGCTGTGCTAGTTACTTGAGTATCATCTCTAATAGAGTCAAACTGATTTGAAACAAGGAGGTAGAAATGCTCAGCCTTGCATCCTTTTTTAAGAACTCTGTGCTTTGTACTTTATGCCAGCTTTTCATCTGTTGAATCATCTGTATCTTCTTCCCTATCCCTTTTCATTTTTACAGGAGACAAAGGGATAACAGCTGAGGGACTTCATTTGCTGACCATGTAATACATGATTGTCTGTGCTGTCTATACCATGTGTTATATTGTTGTGTGTGTGTACATGGAAGCAGTGGAAACAGAATCTATTTGCCATTTCTAGTTGGCTGTTCCCTAGAGCAGACAGCCTCATGCCAATGCAGCTTATTTCTTGCAGCAGATCAGCATTTTGCAGGCATTTTGAACAAACATAGTATAGTATATGGTTAGTGCTTATTGTGGATAAAAAGTAGTGGCTTTCGAAAAGTTGTTGTAGGGCAGTTCAAAGGTCAAGAAAAGCTGTTGTAGTATCATTCTGATGTCACAACGATACTACAACAACTTTTCCCCTTTGAGCTGCTGCCTGATTGGCCGAAACAGCACTGTGGTAAAAATGAACAGAGTAAAATGGCAGCAAAGGTTAGCGAGTGGTCTGGAGAGTGGTGGAATCGTGGAGTTTGGACACTGACTACCTTTGACTCTGTGTGTCCAAACTATCAGTGTGGCAGTTTTCTTTTACTTTTTTTAAACACCGGTGCTGTAGATCATTGCGGTCGAGAGCAGAGTGGCACTGTATCAAGAAACAAAATGTTGTCAGGAGAGCATAGCGGGACTTCACCGTAGACCTGGAGCAAGTGAACATGAACACAAGGTATGCATCCTTGTGAAATGAAAGTTTTCTACAGTCTAGGAACCATATACTATACAAAATAGTGTATGGATGGCCATACACAACTAACACTGTGTTTCTATCTCGGGGATGTGATGACGTCATTCAGACCTCTCGAGCTTCGCTCTCGAGGTCTATATGCCATCATCACATCCCCTCGATACAAACAGTGCCTTGTTGTGTATGACCACCCATACACTATTCTATATGTTGCAGAGGTGTAATCAGCTTTGGAGATAGTAGACATAGAGCAGCTGGTACATTTAAAGTATTTTGCTATTCACTGCACTACTGTACTTTTGATGTTTTTAGTATTCATCCTATGAATTTAGATATGCTTTTTTATGATGCTGGTTAAAGCTTTATTGCAGACCACAGAATAAAGCTTTTTATTTGATGTAAAAGTGGCAAGTATACAAAAGTGCAATAGTACAATGAATAGCAGGGAGCCATGCTACACTAGGTCACTGCAAAAAACAAACATTTCTTTCTAAAACATCACTGGAGTTTATCTCCCATTGTCTGCTTACTTTTGTTATTGACTTTTGAACCTGGGGGCTGGGCATGTAGTGTCACAATGGAGGGCTGGCAGAACCAGGGTTTTGTCTGTCATTGCCTGCTTATTTTGTTTTCCATTTACTGTTTAACTCCAGGTTTGGGCACTTGGTATCAGAATTGGGGGAGCTTGGTGTCACCAGGGGGTTGAACATTATGTGGCTACTTACTTTTTATTTTAGTTTACCATCCAACCCTTGAATTTGGCACCCAGTGTGGGGATGAGGAGCAGAACTGGGGCTTGGCTCCTAGTGACTGCCCAGCTATATTCATAATTGCAACTTCAGGTTTTCAAACAGAAAGAAGACACATATGCCTCTGACTGCTCTGTGTTTATGTCACAAATTCCCACCCATGCATTAACTAGCATGCCTCTCACACCAGACTGCCACAAAACCTTGCCTGTGTTTGTCCCTCACTAGTTCCTGTACCCACATCCAGGCTTTTCAGTAAACCTGATATGCCCTAGAGTCTCACATAGCCAATGCCGAGTCATCAGTCCCCTGCATCAGGCTGAGGCTGACTGCTAAAATCCCTGGTGAAATGTGTGCCTGATTTTATACAATTGGAATCCACTCACTTCCTTGCATAAGGAGGGACTAACTTTTCTTCAGTTAATTAAAATAAAGTAACAAGTCTCTTTTGGAATGCAGATACCTCCTGAGACTTACAATATCTCTTGTTAAACAGTGAAGGATTAGAAATGATGGACTTAGAGTTTTTTACAACATTAAATTAATATGGTACAGTGAGAGGTTGGGCATGAATCTGATGGACCTAAAGTCCTTTACTACATTAAATTATTATATTACAGTGAGGAGCTGTACATGATGGCCTGAATCCCTTACAACATTACATTACTATGTTACAGTGAGGCGTTGGACCTAAAGTCGTTTGTAACAGTAAATTAATATGTTACCATGAGGAGTTGGAGATGATAAACCCAGAGTCCATGACAACCTTAAATTACTATGTTACAGTGAGGGGTTGGACATGATGGATCTAGAGTCCCTGACAACCTTATATTATTATATTACAGTGAGGGGGTGGACACAATAGACAAATAGTCCCTTTACACCATTAAATTGGCCTGTTACAGTAAGAGGTTGGACATGATGGACCTAGAGTTCCTGAGAACCTTAAATTACTATGTTACAGTGAGGGGTTGGACATGATGGACCTCAAATCCCTCACAACCTAAATTACTACATTGCAGTGAGGGGTTGGACATAATAGACCTAGAGTTCCTAGCATATGAACATATGAAATTTAACAGCAGATAAAGGCCTAGAGGTCTATCAAGTCTGCCTGAATGTGCAGCTAGCACCCCTTATTCTGTAGCTGCCTCTCCCTTTAACCCTTCCCCTTCATTAACCTTCCCCCTTGTCCTGTCCCATCCCCTTTTGAAGCAGTCCACTGTTCTACTGAATACCACTTCTGCAGGTAACACATTCCACCCAGCCACCACCCTCTCTGTAAAAAAGTGTCTCCTCATCTCCCTCCTGAAACTTCCTCCCTCCAGTCTCATATCATGGTCCCTGGTGGCCCTCCCCTCCCTTACTTTGAACAGCCCCTCTGTACTAGTCTTGTTTATTCCTTTCATGTACTTAAAGGTTTCAGTCATGTCACCCCTGATCCTCCTCTCCTCCAGTGAGTACATGTTCAACTCCTTCAACCGCCTCTCATATGATAAGTCCCCCAGCCCCTTGATCATCTTTGTCGTCCCCTCCAGTAACTTAATGTCCCTTTTTAGATAGGGGCACCAGTACTGCATGCAGTACTCCAGGTGTGGTCTAACTAATGACCTATACAGTGGCAGAATCACCTCCTCCCTCCTCGAGGATATACCCCTTGCAATACAACCCAGCATTTTTTTGGCCTTTGCAGCTGCCTTCCTACATTGTGCTCAGTTGTTCATTGACCCTGTAATGAGCACACCCAGATCCTTCTCCTCCTCCTCTGTCTGGGCTAGCTGCACTCCCCTAGCTGGTAACTCCTCCTTGGGTTCTTCATCACAAAATGCAGCATGTTGCACTTTTTGGCATTAAACCCCAGTTGCTAGCAACCTTAAATTACTATGTTATCAATATATATATGTATAGCAATGCCCGTAGACTGGGTAACAAGCTTCCTGAGCTAGTGGCCTTGATGGAAGAGGTACATTTGGATATTGTGGCAATTACAGAAACATGGTACACACAGAACCATGACTGGGATGTAAATATTCCAGGGTACACAATCTACAGGAGGGACAGAGATAGTAAAAGAGGAGGAGGAGGAGTAGACCTCTACATAAAGGAAGGAATCAAAGCAACAGAACTAAAGGGTAAATGGAGAGGAGAGGAGGCACTGTGGGTCAATTTGGAGACAGGCAATGACACCACAATCCACACAGGGGTTGTATACAGCCCCCCTCTTGGGGGAGGAAATGAACAAGGAAATGGTAGAAGGTATCATTGGAGTGGCTGAAAACAGGAGATATTGTTGATGGGGACCTCAGTATGCCAGCTGTAAACTGGAGTGCATTTGCTGCAGCCGTTCAAGAGCAGGGTCATTCTCAATGCCCTGCAGGAGGCATACTTAAGACAGTTGGTATTGGAACCCACTCAAGAAGAAGCAATCTTAGACCTGGTACTGTCAAATTGGTGATGGAGAGAGGATTTCAGATTCTGAAGTGGGTAGCCATCTGGGAACTAGTGACCACCGAACAGTATTGTTCATGATTAACATAGCAGTAGAGTCAAGCCATACAAAAGCAAAGGTCCTGGACTTTGAGAGGGCCGACTTTTCCAAAATGGGTGCGTGCTTAAGGAATGCACTAGCAAATGGGTAGGAAGGAGGGGTGGAAGAACAATGGGGAATAATCAATACTGTCATCACATTGGTGGTCACTAGTTCCCAATGCACTCTCCTCCTCAGTCTCCACCCACTTAAACAGGCCCTTTTAAGGTCACACTTAGGAATTACATCCTCTCCACCCGCAGTTGCACATCTGCACAGTAGGTGAGGTCCTAGTTTCTGGGACCCCACTCTCCATAGAATCTCAAAATATTACCACCTCATTGACAATGTCTCCTATAAGACTGCATCCATAAACATACCTAAAATCAATGTACCTGCACCATGCTAACTACCTAGCTACTTTCTGTATAGGACCACAGCTGCACTATCAAAGACTTTGTAAATGTAACAGGTCTGTATATTGTTGTCCTCCTAAACAATACCAAGTTAGTAAACAAGCCTGTAATTCTACTACTTTGTTGTATTTTTTGTCTTGCCATTGCATACTCTGTAAACTGAGGAGGATCCTTTGCAAATGAGTCTATCACTCAAAGGGTTGTAATTCTGATGTGAATATAAATAAATAAATAAACAAGCCTTTGTGTGAAGCAAATAAACAAAACAAAATTATGTAAAAAAAAACTATGGTTCTCAAAGGAGGTGGCAGGGAAGGGTATGGAGAAAAATATAGCATTTAGGAAGTGCAAGGAAACATAGAAGGAGCAGGATAGGGCACTGTATCGGTTAAAGCAGAAGGAAGCATGGAAGACAGTCAGGATAGCAAAGGCCCAAACTGAGCAAAAGATAGCCAACTCAGTTAAGAAGCGGGATTAAACATTTTATAGGTACACCAGGGAGTAAAGGAAGAGCAAGAGAGGTATAACGAGGCTTAAAGGGTGTGTGTGGGCAGAGGGTGTTTGTAAAAAGGCAGAGATACTGAATGAATACTTTGCTCAGTATTCAAAAAAAAGGAGGAGGTACCTAAACCAAACAATAAAAACACTCTGGACAGGGGAGTCGATACCAACCCATTCACAGAAGAAAGGTTTATGAAGGAACTCCAAAAACTCAAAGTGGACAAACAATGCAGTCTGATGGGATTTACCCAGAGTTCTAAAAGAACTAAGGGAAGAACGAATAACACCATTGACTACCCGTTTTAATAAATCATGGGAGGATAGTGTGGTACCAGAGTATTGGAGGAGGGCAGATGTCATTCCTCTTCTTAAAAGTGGGAGCAAAGCAGAGGCAGGAAACTACAGACCTGTTAACTTTACCTCAGTGGTAGGGAAAATGATGGAATCACTTCTGAAAGAAAGAACTGTTGAGTACCTAGAGATCAGCGGAGCACAGGATCCAGGGTAGCATGGGTTCACAGCAGAAAGGTCATGTCAGATGAATCTAATTGATTTCTTTGGGTAACCAATGCAACAGATCAGGGAGGGGCAGTGGATATGGCCTACCTAGACTGTAGCAATGCATTTGATGCAGTCCCACACAAAAGATTAACAAACAAGCTAGCCAGTCTGGGACCGGGTCCCAGGTTGATAGCCTGGGTGACAAGCTGGCTAGACAACAGGATGCAGATGGTAGCAGTAAGTGGAGTACATTCTAAAAAAAGGAGGTTACTAGTGGGGTACTACAGGATTCAGTACTGGGACCAATCCTCTTTAATGTCTTTATAGATAACATTGCAGAGGGTCTGGAAGGAAAGTTATGCCTCATTACAGATGACATAAAGATCTGAAATAGGGTTGACACACAAGAAGGGGTACAAAGGATGAGAAGGGACTTGGCAATGTTGGAGGAATGGTCAGAAGTATGGCAGTTTAGATTAAATGCAAAAAGTGCAAAGTAATGCACCTGTGAAACAAAACCCCAGTGAAAGAGCACACAATGGGAAGGAGGTATTAACAACAACACAAATGGAAAGAGACCTGGGGGTAGTCATATCAGATGACCTAAAGGCAGGTATGCAATGTGACAAGGCAGTAAGGAGGGCAGAGGGTATACTGGGATGTATAGGGAGCGGCATCACCAGTAGAAAACAGGAAGTTGTTATCCCTCTGTACAGACAGTTGGTGAGACCCCATCTGGAGTACTGCATCTGATTCTGGAGACCCTATCCAATGACATAGACAGGATGGAGACAGTCCAGAGGAGGGTAACTAAAATGGTGCAGGGTCTGCAACATAAGCCATACTAGAACAGACTAAAGGAGTGCAATGTGTATACCCTTGAGGAAAGGAGGGAGAGGGAAGACATGACAGAAATGTTTAAGTACAGTACCTCAAGGAACTCAACAAAGTGCAAGAGGGTGGCATCTTTCACAAAAAGAGATGCACAAGAACAAGGGGACACAATCTGAAGATAGAGGGGGAATGGCTAAGGGGTAATGTTAGGAAGTATTTTTCACAGAGAGGTGGTGGATACATAAAGCTGCCTTCCTGAGGAGTTTATGAGGTCACAAATAGTGGGAAATTCAAGAATGCATGGGGCAGATGTAAAGCAATTCTTGTGGGGGTAGGAAGAACTAGGCTGTTGGTTAACTTGGATCTGCAGCTTATCCAGTAGGTAGGGATACATGGGCAGACTAGGTGGCAAAGCAGTCCTTATTTGCCATCAAAGTTTATGTTTCTATGTTACACTGAGGTGTTGGACATGATGGACCTAGAGTCCCTTATAACATTAAATTACTATGTTACAGGGAGAGACTGGACATGATTAATCCAGAGTCCCTGACAACCTTAAATTACTGTTACACTGCGGTGTTGGACATGATGGACCCAAAGTCTCTTACAATATTAAACTACTATGTTTATTTATTTATTTAGCTTTTGTTAACCAGGTAGGTACACTAGACAAGTTGTATACCTATTTTCAGGTATGACCCTGGAGAGTACAATGAAAAATACAGGTTCAAACAAGGTAAAAAATGACAAGAAGGCAATGTACATAGTTACAGGAGAGCAAGATGAACAGAATAGTATACAGTGAGCAATGAAAATGTCAAAAAAATACTTATAATATACTTATAAATACAGAATAAATAGACTAAGACATTCAATAGCAATTACATTGCATGTTACCTTTTTTCTTTTTTTTTTTAACTAGGGCCACATAATTCATAAGTAGATAGCAAGCAATCATGTGCTTCCAGAGTTAAAGGACAGTGAACAGTGGATTGGATTAGACCAATTTGGAGACCTGATTAAAGTGATTTAGGGCACCCACACACAGAGGACAATTTCAAGTGCCCCTACAGGGAATTCTGGAAGTTCTGGTGGGAGGGGGAGGTTTGAACATGGTCTGAAAGGGAGTTCCATAGCCTCGAGAACACATTGCAAAGTCCCTTTAACCCATTAGGGTTCCAGTATGAGGAACTTTGAACACCCTGGGACATTGAGACCTGAGGGAGTGGGAGGAGGATTCAGCCGGCGAGAGGAGCTGCGCAAACCCTGGAGGGTTCCGGTTCTGAACACCTTTCCTAAGAACTAGCACAACCCATATTTCAAGTGATTGACTGGGAAAGTCAGCCCAGTTTGTCGATAATTTACAATGATGGGTGAGACGTGGGGCTACCAGAGCAAAGCGACAGATGTTGTTGTAGGTTGTGTTCCTCGAGCAAGGTGGACCTTGGAGGTGCTAGCGAACAGGATAAGGCCATAACTAAGTGAAGGAAGCAGCACACCTCTGGCCAGCGCCAGGTGAGCTGCTGACATCAAATTTTTGTTTGCCCTGTAGGCAAGACCCAGTTTGCAGTTTACAGTTCTGCAAACATTTAAGATGTGACACCCCACATCAAATTGGGGGTTAAGTGTCACTCCAAGGTATTTTATTGAGACCGTGGTTAAGAGAGGAGAGATGTCAGCACCACTGACACATAGAGGGTACAGGGGGGCCCTTGATCTTGGTGACTGACCCAAAAAGCATGGCCTGGGTTTTTCTTTAGGTTGAGAATCAGCTTATGAGTCATAACCCAGGACTGAATATTCTTAAAGGACTCACTCAGCTGAAGGCTGAGAACCCCAGTGTCCCAGGAGTGTGCCAGGATGACAAGATCATCGGCATAAGGAGTGGCACTACAGTTGGAAGCAGCAGCATAGAGGTCGTTAACAAATGCAGAAAGAAGAAGAGGCCCCAAAACTAATCCCTGTGGGATGCCAGAGGTCACTGGAGTGGGGTCAGAGAGGACCTTGTTGAATTTGATCTGCTGTACTCTGCCTTGTAGGTGGTTTCTAAGCCAGTTCAAGGCAGAAGGGGACAGGCCAAGGGACTGCATCTGTAAGCAGAGTAACGCACGGTCCACAAGGTCAAAGGCCTTAGATAAGTCTATAAATATGGCTCTAGAGAGTTCGCCCTGGTCTATGGCCGCCCTGATGCTAGTAGAGACTGAGTCCAGGGCCATGAACATGCCATACCCTTTTCGGTAGCCATGCTGTGCAGGGGACAGCAACTTATTAACTTGGATGTACTCTGTGAGCTGCTCAGCCACCGCTTTCTCTAAGAGTTTACTAATGGCCGATAGGATGGCAATTGGACAATAGTTGTCCAGGACTTTGGGGTTCCCTTGCTTTGGAATGGGGACAATCCTCGCTACTTCCCAAATGCCAGGGATAACACCAGTGGCAAGGGACAGGTCGAAGATATGTGCTAGTGGGATGGCAATGTAGGGGGCACCCAGGTTCAGAAGCTTGGGCTCCATATTATCACGGCCAGCACTGGAGTGTGGATAGAGAGACCAAAGAGGAGACTCTGCATCTCTAAAACAGACACAGCCTTGATGTAAAATAATGGGTGAGTGGAGTGATCCCCCTGAGGGAAAGAGGCAGAAGGGCCGCCGATGTTCTCAGCAGCAGGGAAAAGGTTGGTAAGTGCAGACAAGTCAAAAAAGTGGGAATTTAAAGCATTAGCAATTGTAAGTGGATTATTACAACTTGACCCACCAATGATCATTTCAGATACCCTAGAGTTGGAGGAGCCACTGACTAAGTTTTTTAAGTTCCTCCAGAACCTACATGGGTCCTTAGCAGAGCTAAGTTAGGCAGATTTACAGTAGTTGCTTTTTGCCACCCTCATGGCTTTTTTCCACTCATTTCTGAGCTTCTTATACTGTTGGAAGATGGATTGATCAAATATGCTTTTAAAGTGAGCCCAGCATTTGTCCCTTGCACGCATGAGGGCTAAGAAGCTCCCGTGCAGCCATTTTGTGGCAGCCCCCCTTACTCTCCACCTAATAAGGGGGGCATGCTTGTCCTGCAGGGTGCCAAAAACAGTGAGAAACTGGGATACAGCTGTAGAGGGGTCATGAGTACTAAGCATTTCTGACCAGTCAGTGATCCTCAGATCCTTATGAAATCACCTCAGATCAAACCTAGAGAAATGTCTAACCCGAATGATCTTGTGGGAAATTTTTGGTGAAGGGACTTTCAACTTGCAAAACACTGGAGTGTGATCTCAGATGTAGTCAGGTAGACCCCCTGTGGAGCTGATCCTATCTGGACAGTTAGATAGTAAGATAGTACCCAGTCCAATAGGGAGCTAGTTCCATCATTAGCAGACCATCTAGTGGGTTCCTGGATAAGCTGAGACAGGGCAAGACTTGTTAACAGAGGTTCAGATTGCTTGGAGTTATCTCCTGTCCTGTTTAAGTTCACATCACCCAGGATCGAAAGTTAATTCTCCACAACACAGGGACCAATAGTATCCGGGAGGCGGATGAGGCCAGGCAGACCACCCTTGGGCAGACTGTATATGCATACAACTTGCAGCTTCTTTGTATTTCCAAGTAACAACACAGTATGCAGCAGCTCACAGGAAGACAAGGAGGACTGCTGATGGATAACCTCAGATACTGTCAGATGGTCCTCATAGTAAATTAGGATACCACCCCCATGCTTTTTCCTGGCCGATCGTGTCTAATAAACCCATAGCTAGAAAGTGCACAGGCTGAGTCTGATATTGAGGGTTTCAGCCAGGACTATGTAATGCCTAGTATGTTAGGCTTCTAGTGGACGACCCAGGCAGATAGTTTGTCTAGATTGGGTAGTAGACTACGATTGTTAAGGTGAGCAACTTTTAACCCCTTTTCCAATTTCCAACTTTCTGGGGTAGAAGAGGACTTATAGGCAGGACCAGGGTTTAGCTCAATGTCACCAGCAAGAGCCAGTATCACCAGAAAGAGCCAGGGGAGAAACCTAATGGGGGAGGGGGTACCTCTGACTGAGGGCTTACAGGCTGAATGTCTTCCTTGCATGGCAATACCCAAAATACATCAGAGGCTGAGACAGCTGGTAGGGCAGGGAGGCAGTCTGTCATGAGCTAGAAGGTTAGAGAAGGTGAATCAAATACCTCATGAGGAGCAGTCACCCACCAGTGTTCCCTGTACCACCTACAGGAGTCTACGGCAGTTAGGGAGAGAAAAAGGAAGCAAGGAGGCCGATGTAGAGGGCAGCTTGAGGCAAGGAGGGCAGGACACCTTCTCTAGTGGACCTGGGGGTCACCATTTCAGATATTGACTCAGCAGTACCCAGTGACACCCAACTCAGAGAGGCAGTGTGAAGCCTGAATGCCCTAACTAATTACGTAGATAGCCCAGCAAATTCCCAAAAACAACATCCTAGGGAGAAACAGACAGATTGGGCAATGTGCTAGCATGAAACCTGGAGAACAGTAATCCTTGCCATTAACAGCCTGGCAAAAACCCGAGCAACATTCCTGGGTAATTTTACAGAGCAAGCAAAAATATTAAGTAATCAAACTGGTATAGAAAAATGCAAGCAGCACAAGTAATTAAACCCCCTGTGAGGTGAGTTGTCATCAGTTAATGAATAGGACAAAGAACAGAACACTGTTATTTTTTAGCCACACCAAACAACTGATAGGGTACCTGTACCAATTTGGGAGGGATTGCAAGAATTTAAGGGAGGAAGGAACAGGGTGGGTGGGTGGGCAAAAAAATCCAGTGACTTTGCTTAGGTCCCAAGTGGGGAAGGAGGGGTCCCAGTGAGGACCAGTCTGCTCCTCCAACCCCGATGCCCAAATGCTAAAAGTTGCAGTCTGGGCAGCAATTTAAACTGCTCCAACAGTTTGATTTTTAACACCTTTCTTTCTCCTCCCAGTTCTCTCTCCCTCATGTTTGACTCACTGTCCTAGGAGCCCTGTTTCAGTGAGGGGCTGCACCTGATGGACCCAGAGTCCCTTACAAGATAAAATTGCTATGTTACTGTGAGGGTTGGACATGTTGGACCTAGTGTCCCTTACAACATTTAATTACTGTGTTACATGGAGGGGGTAGACATGATGGACCCAGAATCCCTTAAAACATTAAAAAATGGGAAGGAAGGAAACATATTCAATTCAGTGCTTCAGAGTAACTGGTAATTGCTATTTTCCTTTTAAACTTAGATTGTGGGCTTTTAGTGACACTGTACTTTCTTTGTTGTCTTTACTTAGAATTGTTCTTTAAAACATAGTGGTAGTGTATTTCTTTGCTATTTTTAATTATTTCAAATTTTATCTTGGCTTGTCTGACTGCCCTGTAGTGTGGGTGAGGGGTGTTAATTGTCTGGCCTCTGACCTCAGCTACGTGATAACTGGAGGTGGGGCTTAGTCAGAGTTGAGGTAGCAAGTGAGTTTTATTTTCTCAGAAGAAGCCAGAAGGGGAAGGAAGGAAACACATTCAATTCAGTGCTTCAGAGTAACTGGTAATTGCTATTTTTATTTTAAACTTAGATTGTGGGCTTTTAGTGACACTGTACTTTCTTTGTTGTCTTTACTTAGAATTGTTTTTGGGCTGTTGAAAATTTAAAATGTAGTGGTAGTGTATTTCTTTGCTATTTTTAATTGCTTAAAATTTTATCTTGGCTTGTCTGACTGCCCTGTAGTGTGGGTGAGGGGTGTTAATGCCTGGCCTCTGATCTCAGCTACGTGATAACTGGAGGTGGGGCTTAGTCAGAGTTGAGGTAGCAAGTGAGTTTTATTTTCTCAGAAGAAGCCAGAAGGGTGAGAAGGAAACACATTCAATTCAGTGCTTTAGAGTAACTGGTAATTGCTATTTTTTTTAAACTTAGATTGTGGGCTTTTAGTGACACTGTACTTTCTTTGTTGTCTTTGCTTAGAATTGTTCTTGGGCTGTTGAATATTTAAAACGTAGTGGTGGTGTATTTCTGTGCTATCTTTAATTGCTGCAAATTTTATCTTGGCTTATCTGACTGCCCTGTATTCTGAGTGAGGGGTGCTAATTGTCTGGTGTCTGACCTCAGCTACATGATAACTGGAGGTGGGGCTTAGTCATAGTTGAGGTAGCAAGTGAGTTTTATTTTCTCAGAAGAAGCCAGAAGGGGAAGGAAGGAAACATATTCAATTCAGTGCTTTAGAGTAACTGGTAATTGCTATTTTTCTTTTAAACTTAGATTGTGAGCTTTTAGTGACACTGTATTTTCTTTGTTGCCTTTACTTAGAATTGTTTTTGGGCTGTTGAAAATTTAAAATGTAGTGGTGGTGTATTTCTGTGCTGTCTTTAATTGCTGCAAATTTTTGCCCCCCCCCTTCCCCAAACTCTTAATTATATGGCCTGTTAGGTCTGATTGACAGGAGCTAAACACAGGGTATAGTAAGGGGTGTGAAGTAGGAGGAGCATAAGGGGAAAGAAGCCCACCCTCAGCACGACAAGTGTTTTGACTCATTTATTTATTTATCGGTTTCTTTTCCTTTTTTTTAAGAAAATTATCTGAGGATCAGTGGCAGGATTTTTAGGACAGCAAATTAATAAAAAATGGAACTAGGAGAGCTTCAGTAGCAGACAAGTAGTGGAATAGCAGTATAATTGCAGTATAATGTGGGGAGTGGTGGAATACAGTGGCTGTGGGGCAGCCATATTGAGGCAGACCTTCTGGACACTGAGGTGCTGCCCTAACTGCATGTATCTCTCTGACTGTAGGATGAGGTAGCCAGACTCAGAGTGGAAGTAAACTTGGTCAGGAGTACAATCACCCCTATCCAGAGACCACCCATTCCAATGCAACTGCATCAAAGGGTGCCGAGAACGAGGAGCACTTGGATGACAGTTGGCTCAGGGAGGGTTAGAGCAGTCAGACAGAGGTACATCCCAGATCCTTTTCCACTCAAGAACTCATATGCCATACTGGCAAATGGGGACAACCAAACAGAGGTACCCAGAGAAGTGGAAGGAAAGGATGTGGAGGTTAGCCAAGGAGGTGACCTCAGTGGGGAAAGCAGTGGACCCCACAGAAGGAGGAAGTGAATCCTGGTGGTGGAGTCCATCATAAGAGGGATCCAGCTAGGAACATAGGAGGGGGTGGACAGGGAGGTGAGGTGCCTACCAGGTGCCACAGCATGGAGGGATGGAAAGAAGATCCTGGGGATCACTGAGAAGGCTAGATGGGAGGGTGAGCTGGATGTCATTATCCACCTAGGTACTAATGACCTGGAAAATGGGGAGGCAAAGGAAGTTTAGGAAGAGTTTAGGAAATGGGGGAAGGGTCTCAAGCATGTAGCTACTTCTGCCACTTTCTCAGAAGTACTACCTGCGAGAGGCAAGGGAGGGCATAGGAGTGCATGCACCAGGAACTTTAACTTATGGTTGAAGAACTGGTGCAGTGAGGAAGAGCTTAGATTCATTGATGACTGGGGACCCACCTAGAGGGATGGAGGTTTGTTCAAGCCTGACAGCCTGCATCCATCCTGGAAGGAATCCAAGCACTCAATGATAAGTTTAAATGCTACATTGACAAGCATTTAAATTAGCAAAGGGGTGTGCAGGCCAACAAGGGGGTACCTACTTGCTCACCCCCCACAGCTAGCAGTGGAAGCAGTGAACCAGAGGAGTGGCTATCTCTACAAAGCAGTGTGCAAAAGATGGAGATTAGTGCCCAAGAGCTGGAAAGGCAGAAAAGGTGCAAAATTCAGCATAAGGGCAGACAACAAGAAGAACCAGGGATAAAGGATAATCAAGGAAGGGGCTGGAGTAGAACAGCAAAACAGTCTAGGGAGGTCAAATCATGGAAAGCCATGTGTGCAATTGCCAGGAGCCTTAGCAACAAGATGGAAGATCTGGAAGCTGTCATGGTACAGTCAGACCTGGACATTGTGGCCATCACTGAAACCTGGTGTAATGTTAACAATGACTGAGAGATGGCCATACCTGGCTACACATATTCAGAAGAGAGAGAGCAGGCTGGAAAGGAGGAGAAGTGGCACTGTATGTGAAAAATGACATAAGGGCCACAGAGATCCAGGAGGAACAAAATGGGGGAGAGATACTGTGCGTTAAGCTGGAAAGGAAAATGGGACCAGCCATCTGCACAGGTGTGGTCTATAGACCACCAGCCCAGGAGGAAGAAACAGATAGGGAGCTGACGCTAGCCATACACACTCATTTGGAATGGAGACCATCCAAAGGAGACTTCAATGTTCCCGACGTGGACTGGAGCATCCCAACAGCAGCATCAACTAGGAGCAGATTTATCCTGGACTCCCTTCAGGGTGCCTTCCTCAAGCAACTGGTCATAGAACCAACTCGGCAGAAAGCAATACTGGACCTTGTGCTCACAAACAGGGACAGTGTGATGGGATTAACAGTGGGGGAGCACCTGGGGAACAGTGACCACCAGTCACTGTGGTTTGAAATCACAGAAACAGCAGAACCACACCACCCAAAACACGTATCCTGGAATTTAGGGGAGCAGACTTTGGGAAAATGGGGAGATACTTGAAAGAAGCACTAAGGGGAATGGGACAGGAATCAGGGGGTCGAGGAACAGTGGGCAGTATTTAAAATGGGGATTACAATAGCAACAGAATTATACATTAAGCAGGTTAGCAAGAGGAAAAGTAGGAGGAGACCATTATGGTTTTCCAAAGAGGTAGCAAAGAAAGTGAAAGCCAAACAGATTGCATTCAGGCAATACAAAAAGACACAGGCAGAAGGGGATAGAGAGAAGTACCAGGAGAAGCAAATGGAGGCAGGGAGGTCAGTAAGGGAAGCCAAAGCTCAGACAGAAGAAAACATTGCAAAATCAGTGGGTAGAGGGGACAAAACCTTTTACAGGTACATAAGTGAAAAAAGAAAGGCAAAGGGAGGGATAGTGAGGTTGAAGGGAAAGGATGGGGGCCACATGTAGTATGATAACAGTAAAGTTGACATACTGAACAGGTATTTCTGCTCAGTCTTTACTGAGGAAGAGGTGGGTAATGGGTCTGAAGGGAGTACAAGGGGTGAGAATGGTGCAGAAATGGACACAAGTCCCTTTACACGAGAAAGGGTCCTGAAGGAACTGGAAGTAGTAGTAGTAGTAGTAGTAAAAGATTTTTATTCATACAAAATGAATATGGATATCTCCACTGAGTCAAAGCTCCTTTACAGTGAGGTCCAGGGTATCAGTTCCAATTACTCTTATAATGTTACAATATATAACAAAGCAATACAACACATTTATACATCAATAAATATGACACATTTCAAAAAAAAATCACAATTAAGTAAACCAGAGACATACTACATAGTAACAAAATAGTCCACAGTAAACATTTAATACCATTTACAATCTACCATTCCGTTATCCTTATTTTTCCAGACTAATCCCCATCATAGATGGCATTCTCAATAAACCATTGATTAATTTGGTGCAACTGAAAATCCCTCTCAAGGGGTCTGAGCTTCTCAGGCAGATTATTCCATAAGGAAGGTCCGATATTTAGGAAATGCTTATCCCCCAGATTGTTCTGCAGCTTGAAGCTAAACATTCCAGGCTAGTTGCAGAACACAAACCCTCAACAGAACTTTTTATATGAATACTCTCAGCTAAGTATTTGGGGACTTTTCCTGAGATACATTTTAGTGTTAATATAATTGCACTAAAAACCTGCCTTCGAGATAAGGTTTACCAGTCCAGTTCTTTATACATATCTACTCTATGTGTCATCTTTGTTGCACCCAGTACAAATCTGGCTAATTTATTGTACATAACATCAGCTTATATAGCTGCTCTTTTGAGGCACCCAAATAAATCAAATTCCCATACTCCAATATGGGTAATACCACAACAGTTACAACTAATTTTCTAATTTCCAAAGGCATACTGTTTCTTACTCCATATAATGAACCCAAGCACTTTCCAACCTTTATCAAAGTGCTGTCTATATGACTATCCCATTTAAGTTTTGTATCTAAATACACCCCCAAATATTTATATTCAACAACTTGTTGCAAATTACCTCCAGAAAATGTTTTAATTTGTAATCCATCTTGATCTACTTAGGCCATAACCCCTATGGAATACCATTACCTAAGTTTTTTTTCATTTAAGACCAACTTAGATCTAAACAGAAAATTCTGCAGATGGTCGAAAGCCTGTTGTAATACTAATTGAATGGACTTCACTGAAAAATCAGCAAAGTATACAATTGTATCATCAGCATAAAGATGATATTGTACCCCCGGTTGTTCAAACCCCAAATCATTCATATGTAAATTATATAGTATGAGACCCAAAATGGATCCTTGTGGAACTCCTGAAACAATCAATTTCAGGTCAGATGACCACTCTTTGATGGTCACTTCCTGTAGTCTTGAATCAAGGTAACTTCAAAACCAATTTACCACCGGTTCAGACATACCACAGGTTTTTAGTCTGGACAGGAGGATGCCATGGTCCAGAGTATCAAATGCCTTTGAGAGATCAACAAAAATTGCTCCCACTGGCATCCCCCTGTCCATACCCTCCACAATATCTCCTGTGACCTTTATTAGGGCAGTATTAGTTCCATGCTCTCGTCTAAAGCCTGATTGGTAACCATTAAGGATTTCATTATCTTTCAAAAATGCCTGTAATTGTTTAGCTACAACTGTCTCCAAAATTTTAGAGATAGTTGGTAAAAGGGACATTGACCTATAGTTTTCTAATAGCATCCTATATCCTGTCTTATAGATTGGCACAATCTTGGCGGTCTTCCGAACTTGGGGTAGTTCTGCAGAAAGAAGAGACAAATTAAATAAATTTGCTAAAGGTTGATCAATAATGGGAGCTGCATACTTTAATAAGATGTTGGGAATACCATCCATACCTTCTGCTTTATTGATATTAATTTTAAATAACAAGTCCCTAACATCTCCCCTAGTAATAGGGGTAAATTTGAACTCAACTTGTGTACCAATTTGCGCATAAGTTCTATCTGTACCATTAGTCTGAGGATTACTCTGTAAGACCCAATTAACATTTCCTCCTCCCAATTTTATTGCATTAGTACCCATATTTGTAAAAAACATGTTAAACTCATTAACTACCTTATTTCCTAAATCCAGTTTATTACCATTAATTAGGAAATAACTGGGATAACCCATATTTGGACCCTTGTGTAACTTATTTATTGTGTTCCGGAATGCCCTTGGTTTTCCATCATTTCTTTAAACAATTTGTTATTACAATAGGCATGTCTAGCCTTTCTAATTTCTTTAGTATATAAATTTCTTAGCTGATTATACTTATCTCATTCCTGGTCTCCCTTTGCTAATTTAGTTTGTTTCCATGCTTATCTCTAGCTCTTTTAATTTTAAACAAACCAGAATCATACCATGGTGCATTATTTGATTTTATCAACCTAGTTTTTATAGAAGCACGTTCATTACAAATTTGTATTACATCTTTTTGAAACATATCCCATGCATCCCCCACACTGGGAATTAATTCTAATCTCTCCCAATTATAACTTTTTAGTTCTTGCATAAATTGAATGTAGTCAAAATGTTTAAATACTCTAGTTTGTATAATATTCTTGGGAGCCTTTCTAAGTTTCTGATTTCTAATTCAAAAAGTTATCTGATGATCTGACATTGAGTCTGGCAACACCCCACTCTTCATGAACTTTTCTGGGTTTGAAGTAAATATAAGATCTAAAATAGTTGAGTTACCAGAATTTGCTACATTTAATCTAGTTACATCTTTTATCAGTTGCACCAAATTCAGTGTTGTAGCCATATCAATTAAGCTATGATGAGCGTCTATTTTCCCCAATCAACATTTAAATCCCCAGTTATCAAAAGTTCATGTGAATTCTGGTTATTCTTCAGTACATTTTGCATTTCAGAAAAAAATACTAAACTGCTTTTAGGTGGGCGGTAAATACCAATCAGCAATAAAGGTTTAGAGTAAGGTAACTTTAATTATAATAACAACAATTCTGAATTGGTACATTTATACAAATGTTGCAATTCCTTAATATCAATCCAGTTTTTAGCATAAATTATTACTCCACCCCCTCTCTTAGATCTATCCCTTCTCCATGTATAAAAATTGTCCAGGGCTATGTCATTATCTTGGATTTTTATATGTAACCATGACTCAGTAATTATTAAAATATCAGGTTTTTAACACACCACCCACTCTCTCAGATACTCAATTTTCTTAAGCAAACTACAAATGTTAATATGCACAATTTTCAACCCTTTTTCATTCGACATTGCTAATGTATAATCATTATTGAAGTCAACTACAGGCCCGGGGTTTAATTGAACATCCCCACTTAACATTAACCCCATAATTACAATCCATTTGCCCAATCTATATAATTTAAAGTTTATTTGTTTCCCCTTCATTGAATAATCTCTAAATTTGGAACTTTCAGGAATAACATTATGTCCCCAACCACTTAAAAATTCACTACATATGTACACCCATTTAATCAAAATAGTCTCAGTGTGGATATTCAACAAGGAAGTCTGAATGTCCCCTTGCCACCCAATTAGGACTATTCTCTCCCTCCATAGTACCCTTGTATTCCATTACCAGATATCAACATTCTACAGTATCTTTTTCCTTCTGAATAGGATTTTCACATACTAGGAACTGGCACCCTACTAAAACAATGCCCCACCATATCATCAACATTATTACAAATTTGAACTTCCTTATTAATCAAACAACTTTAATTCAGATAAAATATTAAGTGACTACCTCAATATGTCAGGAATAATCCTCTAATAGAGGCAATTCCCATCAGTCTACTTATCAAAAATATTATAGTAAAAAGTAATAAAACATGCTAATGTAGCCTACCTAACCAAATTATTCTTTAAGTAAGGCACACAAGCAATACATAAAATTTCATATAATGAACATCTATGTATAAATTCAACTTACCCCTCTGATATTTGAAAAATAAATTGGAGCAAATAACCTGCCAAACCCACATAGAGCAGCAAACAACTTCCAGCTTATTTGACTCTGAACTTCTAAGTAATAAATCTCTACAAGAGTGTTACTCAGTTTCCCTCCCTTTGTTAATAATACATTTTCTAATGCCGAGTAGCACTTGTGCCACTCACGCTTGTGCTGCAGGCAGCACGGTTATTTTATAGTGTACTGCCCCTCCTCCTTTGATGATGTGTGCTCCGTTACACCTGGCTCCTCTCACTAGAGCACAGATATGCTGGGTCAAAGGGCTGCAATGGCACAGAAACTAACAAAAGGCGTTGTGATGAAATCAAGCTCACAGTTGCAACAAATTTCTGACACACAGTTCAAATCCTCTTGCAGGCAACTGCAGTCAATCTCAGTTCCCAGTCTCACAATTCAGCAGAACAAACAGCAGATGTGGTAACATTGAGCTATCAGATGGTAGATTTAATCAGCATACCTGTTCTTGGTTTTTAGGCAGCAAAGTTATGTTATAATGTACTGCCCCTCCTCCTTTGATGATGTATGTAATGTTACACCTGGCCTCTCTCACTAGAGCACAGGTATGTTTGGTCAAAGGTGAGCAATGGCACAGAAACTAACAAAAGGTGTGATGAAATCAAGCTCACAGTTGCAACAAATGTCTGACACACAGTGAGAATACACTAATAACACTAATTAGAGTTGATAAAGCAATGAGGCCAGATGAGGTGCACCCCAGGGTCCTTAAAGAACTAAGAGAGGTGGTGGCCGAACCTCTGGCTATCCTGTTTAGCAGATCACTGGAAACAGGGGAGGTACCCAAAGACTGGAGGACAGCAGATGTAATCCCCTTATACAAAAGTGGGAACAAAGAGGAAGCAGGGAACTATTTTTTTATTTATTCAGTTGTTTAACCAGGTATAGCACACTAAGCTGAAAGTTTTTTTTACAGGAGCAACCTGTCAGCCTTACTTCGGTAGTGAGGAAGATCATGGAAGCACTACTGAAGGAGAGATTGGTGGAACATCTGGTTGTCAATAGACTACAGGACCCAAGGTAGCATGGTTTCACCAGTTGGTAGTCACGTCAGACCAACCTCATTGAATTTTTTGACTGGGTGACTAGGGAGGTGGATCAGGGGAGGGCAGTGGACATGGCCTATGTGGACTTCAGCAAGGCCTTTGACACTGTGCCACACAGAAGACTATTACACAAACTGGGGAATATGGGTGTGGGCAGGACACTAGTGTGGTTGGTAGGTAACTGGCTGGGTGGCAGGACACAGAGGGTGGTGGTAAATGGCTGTCACTCCACAGAGGGAAGAGTGACCAATGGGGTACCACAGGGATCAGTGCTGGGACTGGTCCTATTCAACATCTTCATCAGTGACATTGTGCAGGACCTAGAAGGCAGAATTTCACTGTTCACTGATGACACAAAGCTCTGTAACAGAGTAGACACACCAGAGGGTGTAGATAGAATGAGAAGGACCTGCAGAAACTGAAGAATGGTCAGGGGTTTGCAGTTGAAATTCAATGCAAAGAAGTGCAAAATAATGCATATGGGGCACAAAACCCTGGCACAATATATCAGTTGGGGTGTGAGGATATAGCATGCACCAAGCAGGAAAGGGATCTTGGGTTATCATCTCTGATGACCTCAAGGAAGGGAAACAGTGTGACAAGGCAGCAGGTAAAGCAAATAGGATGCTGGGATGCATAGGCAGGGGCATCACCAGCAGGAAAAGGGAGGTCATAATTCCACTATATAAGAAACATAGAAACATAGAATTTGATGGCAGATAAGGACCGCTTGGCCCACCTAGTCTGCCCATTTTCCTACCTAACAGATAAGCTGCAGATCCTAGTTAACCAACAGCTTACTTCCTCTTACCCACCTCTAGGGCTGCCTTATGCCTGTCCCATGCATTCTTGAAGTCCACCACTGTTCTTGACTCCACGACCTCCTCAGGAAGGCTGTTCCATGCATCCACAACCCTCTCAGTGAAAAAATACTTCCTCACATTACCCCTGAACCGTACCCCCTCTATCTTCAAATTGTGCCCCCTTGTTCTTGCACATCTCTTTTTCTGGAAGATGCTACCCTCTTGGACTTTGTTAATTCCCTTGAGGTACTTGAAAGTTTCTATCATGTCCCCTCTCTCCCTTCTTTCCTCAAGAGTATACATATTAAGCTCCTTTAGTCTTTCTTCAGTATGTCTTCTGGTGCAGACCCTGCACCATTTTGGATCCCTCCTCTGGACAGCCTCCACTCTGTCTATGTCTTTGCGGAGATGGGGTCTCCAGAACTGTACACAGTACTCAGATGGGGTCTCACCAACTGTCTGTACAGAGGATAACAACTTCCTGTTTTCTACTATTGATGCCTCTTCCTATGCATCCCAGTATCCCTCCAGCCTTCCTTACTGCCTTCTCACATTGCTTGCCCACCTTTAGGTCATCTGATATAATTACCCCAGGTCCCTTTCCATTTTACTGTTGCCAGTATCTCACCCCATTGTGTAGCTTCCCTGGGTTTTGTTTCCCAGGTGCATTATCTTGCACTTCTTTGCATTGAATCTGAGCTGCCATACATTTGACCATTCCTCCAACCTTGCCAAGTCCCTTCTCATCCTTTCCACTCCATCCTGTGTATCAACACTGTTGCAGATCTTTGTGTCATCTGCAAAGAGACATACTTTTCCTTCCAGTTCCTCTGCAATGTCACTTATAAAGACATTAAAGAGGACTGGTCCCAGTACTGAACCCTGTGGTACCCCACTAGTAACCCCCCTTTCTTCACTGTGTACTCCATTTACTACTACCCTTTGCGTCCTGTTGTCTAGCCAATTTTTTTATCCAGGCTACCACCTTGGGACCCATTCCAAGGCTGGCTGTCTTGTGTATTAGTCTTTTGTGGGGGACTGTATCAAATGCCTTGCTAAAATCTAGGTAGGCCATGTCCACAGCCCCTCCCTGATCTACTACTTTGGTCACCCAGTCAAAGAAATCTATTAGATTCATCTGACACGACCTTCCCATCATGAATCCATGCTGTCTCAGGTCCTGTGCCCCACTGGCCTCAAGGTACTCAACAATTCTTTCCTTCAGAAGTGATTCCATCATTTTCCCTACCACTGAGGTCAAACTAACTGGTCTGTAGTTTCCTGCCTCTGTCCTGCTCCCATTTTTGTGAAGAGGAATTACATCTGCCCTCCTCCAGTCCTTGGGTACCACCCCATCCTCCCATGATTTGTTAAAGAGAGTAGTCAGCGATGTCACTAGTTCTACCCTTAGTTCTTTTAGAATTCTTGGGTGAATCCCATCAGGCCCATTGCTTTGTCCACCTTCAATTTTATTAGTTCATTCAGAACCCTTTCTTCTGTAAATGGACTGGTATCGACCCCCATCTGCAGAGTGTTTCTCTTGTTTGGTTTAGGTAACTCCCCCTCCTCTTCCTTTGTGAATACTGAGCAGAAATATTCATTCAGTAACCCTGCTTTTTAACTGTCACCCTCTACCCACATTCCCTCTCCTTTATTAAGCTTCAGTATCCTCCTTTGGTCTTTCTTCACTCCCTAATGTACCTATAAAAGGTCTTATCCCCCTTCTTAACAGAATTGGCTATCCTTTCTTCAGTTTGGGCCTTTGTTATTCTGACTACCTTCCCAGCCTCTTTCTGCTTTAACTGATAAAGTTCTCTGTCCTGCTTCTTCTGTGTTCCTTATATTTCCTGAATGCTGCCCTTTTCTCCTTAACCTTCCCTGCCACCTCTTTTGTGAACCATAGCAGTTTTTTCCTTCGTTGTGTTTTATTGACTTTTTTTACGCAAAGGCTTGTTGCCTCTGTGATGGCTGTTTTGATCACTTCCCATTGTTCCTCCACCCCTCCTTCTTGCCTGTTTGCTAGTGTTTTTCTGAGGCACTCTCTCATTTTCCCAAAGTCAGCTCTCCTAAAGTCTAGTACTCTTGCTTTTGTATGGCTTGATTGTATGGCTGTGTTTATCGTGAACCACACTGTTTGGTGGTCACTTGTTCCCAGATGGCTACCCACTTCTAAATCTGAGATTCTTTCTCCATCCCCATTTGAAAGTATCAGGTCTAAGATTGCTCCCTCCCAAGTTGGTTCCAATACTAGCTGTCTGAGACATGCCTCCTGTAGGGCATCAAGAATGACCCTGCTCTTGGATGTGCCTGCAGCAAAGGTGCTCCAGTTAACATCTGGCATATTCAGGTCCCCCATCAACAATATCTCCCCTTTTTCTGCCATTCTAAGAAAGCCTTCTATCATTTCCTTGTCCATTCTCTCCCCCTGAGATGGGGGTCTGTATACAACCCCCATGTGGATTGTGGTGCCATTTCCTGTCTCCACGGTGACCCAAAGTGCCTCATCTGCTCCCTGTTTACTCTTTAGTTCTGTTGCTTTGATCCCTTCCTTTACATAGAGAGCTACTCCTCCTCCTCTTTACCCTCCCTGTCCTTTTGTAGATTGCATATCCTGGTATGTTGACATCCCATTCATGGTTCTCTGTGTACCATGTTTCTGTGACTGCCACAATATCCAGGCAACCTCTTCCATCAAGGCCACTAGTTCAGGGAGCTTGTTAAACAGACTATGGGCATTGGTACTCATCACCCTCCACTTTTTGATAGCCTTACCCCTTTTAGCCCCATTTCTGTCCTTACTACCTTTGCCTTTTTTTTACATTTAAATCTGTTCTGCTCCCTAATAACTTCTGTACCCTGATGTTTACTTCACTAATCACCATGTTTTGTGGGGGGAGGCTTGGATTTCCCAGCTCCTTTTCAGTGCCTCCCCCCTTGGCTAGTTTAAATGCTTGCCAATGAAGCATTTAAACCTCTCACCTAGGATCCTGGTTCCCCCGGACAGATGCAGACCATCGCACCAGTATAGGTCTGCATTCCTCCAGGTGGCTCCCCAGTCCCCAATAAAGCCAAAACCCTGAGCTCCACACCAGTTTTTCAACCACTCATTGAATTCCCTGGTGAGAAGTGCCCTAGCATCTCCCTTGCCATAGACAGGCAGGACCTCCGAGAAGGTTACCGTATGTGCTACTTGTCTAAGGCCCCTTCCCAACTCTACAAACTCCTCTTGCACTGCTCTGATCCCATTCCTAGCCAGGTCATTTGTCCCCAGGTGGACAATGACATCCAGCTCCTCCCTCGTGCAGCTTCTCCCATGATCCTGAGGATTCACTTCCTGTCCCTCAAGCCATGGTGCCAGGAAGGGCCTACCTCCTCTCCCCATCCTCCCCCATTTCTACCCCCAAATGATTGAGTCCCCCACCAGGAGTTGTTTCCTTCCCCTGCGGGGTCCCCTGCCACCCTCCTGTGGGTCTCCTTTGTGGAGGTTCCCAGCATCCTTCATGGTCTCCACTGTAGGTGCCTCCGTAGAGGAACCACACTTTGCCAGAATGGCATAGGAATTGTGGAGAGGTACAACTGGAGGGATGTGCTTCTGTTCCATCACCTTCACCCTCCCTGAGCCCACTGTGGTCCAACTGCTCCTCTTTCTTGGCAACCTCTGAGGCAACGGCAGTGGCACTGGTGGTCCCTGGATGGAAGAGGAGGTCCCACAAATCCTGGCCAACTCAGCCTGGAGATGAGCAATCTCCTCCCTCAGCCCAGAGAGGTGCTTGCAGATGGGACAACACTGCATCCTCCAGAACATCTCCCGGAAGACTGCTGCTCCACAGCCACTGCACTGCACCACTCCAATCATGTCTTATTTCTGGCCCCTTAACTGTTTCCAATCCTTACTCTATCCTCTGTTTTTTTTCTCTCTCTCCTTACTTTCTGCCTGTGTGCCCTTTAAGCTCCTGATTGTCCTGTTCTGAGACAAGAATATCCTATATTTCTTAGTAGACCACTTACTTGTTCAGAGGCAGACCTCCAGCAGCTAGAGGGGACCAGAGAGCTACTCTTGCCCTTCTAGGATGGTGGGTCCTTGGTGGTTCTGTGCTCACTCACTTCCTGCCCCTAAACAGGAAGTTCCTGTTGTCAGTCAAATCCTTTGTCTATAAAAATAGAACTAGCTTTGGGTGGGGGGGTGGAGGGAAGGGAAGGAGGGCAATATAGTCCCAGTAGAGAAGTTCAGTCACACAGCAGTCCTTTCTCCTGTTGTCTTCTGCCAAGCTATTAGCAGAATCTTTCTAAGGCAATCTTTAAATGTAGCTTCCTTCTAGCTAAGCCACTCCCCCTACTTACCAGATCTTTGTACACGTAATTTAAACCTCACAGCAGTTAAGTCCTTTCAGTTACCTGAGATTTACACCTAGATGACTTTTCAGTTACCCATTCAGTTCAGTTAACCCAAACACACAACTTTTTTTTGTTTTGTATGTTAGTTTTTTACCCTAAATTAAAGGTCCAAATACAAAAGTTCTTCTACTTTAGTCCCAGCGGAGAAGTTCAGTCACACAGCAGTCCTTTCTCCTGTTGTCTTCTGCCAAGCCTAGTAAGGCCCCACCTGGAGTACAGTGTACAGTTCTGGAGACCATACTTACGTAAGGACATAGACAGGGTAGAGAAGGTTCAGAGGAGGGCAACAAAGATAGTGCATGGATTGCATCACAAGTCCTATGAAGACAGGTTGAAGGAACTGAATATGTACTCCCTGGAGGAGAGAGGAAGAGAGGATATGATAGAGACCTACAAGTATCTAACAGGGAGGAAAAGGATGCAGGAATACACTTTTTAAGCAAAAAGATGTTCCAGGACTAGAGGGCATAGGATGAAGTTGGAGGGAGGATGATTCAGATGAAACATGAGGAAGAATTTCTTCACAAAATGGGTGGTGGACAAGTGGAACACCCTACCAGAGGAAGTGGTAGGGGCTGAAACAATCACGGGATTTAAGAATGCATGGGATAGACATAAAGGCATTCTGGAGGTCAGGGGTAAGGGGCAATAGACTTCTAGGAAAACATAAACTGAACTTACAAGCTCAAATGGGCAGACTGGGTGGGCCATAGGCCCTTCTCTGTTGACACTGTCTATGTATCCATGTATCTATGTAAATTCCTATGTTACAATGAGGGGTGAACATGATGGATCCAGAGTCCCTTAAAACATTAAATTACTAGGTTACAATGAGGGTTGACATGATGGACCCAGAGGCCCTTAACACATTAAATTACTAGGTTACAATGAGGGGTTGCACATGATGGACTCAGAGGCCCTTAACATATTAAATTACTAGGTTACAATGAGGGCTGAACATGATGGACCCAGAGGCCCTTAACACATTAAATTACTATGTTACAATGAGGGGCTGAACATGATGGACCCAGAGGTCCTTAAAACATTAAATTACTAGGTTATAATGAGGGGCTGAACATGATGGATCTAGAGGCCCTTAAAACACTAAATTACTAGGTTACAATGAGGGTTGAACATGATGGACCCGGAGGCCCTTAAAACTTCAAATTACTAGGTTACAATGAGGGGTTGTACATGATGGACCTGGAGTCCCTTAAAATATTAAACTACTAGGTTACAATGAGGGGTTGTACATGATGGACCCGGAGTCCCTTTAAACATTAAACTACTAGGTTACAATGAGGGGTTGGACATGATGGACCCAGAGTCCCTTAAAACATTAAATGACTAGGTTACAATGAGGGGTTGAACACGATGGACCCAGAGTCCCTGAAAACATTAAATGACTAGGTTACAATGAGGGGTTGAACACGATGGACCCAGAGTCCCTGAAAACATTAAATGACTAGGTTACAACGAGGGGTTGAACACGATGGTCCCAGAGTCCCTGAAAACATTAAATGACTAGGTTACAATGAGGGGTTGAACACGATGGACCCAGAGTACCTGAAAACATTAAATGACTAGGTTATAATGAGGAGTTGAACACGATGGACCCAGAGTCCCTGAAAACATTAAATGACTAGGTTACAATGAGGGTTGAACACGATGGACCCAGGTCCTGAAACATTAAATGACTAGGTTACAATGAGGGGTTGAACACGATGGACCCAGAGTCCCTGAAAACATTAAATGACTAGGTTACAATGAGGGTTGAACACTGATGGACCCAGAGTCCCTTAAAACATTAAATGTACTAGGTTACAACGAGGGGCTGAACACAATGGATCCAGAGTTCCTTAAAACATTAAATGACTAGGTTACAATGAGGGCTGAACATGATGGACCCAGAGTCCCTTACAACATTAAATTACTATGTTATAATGAGGGTTGGACATGATAGACCCAGAGTCCCTTACAGGCTTTCCTGGACCTCTGTATACATAGTGGGGCAGTGAACTGTTTGAGGATTATTGGGCCCTCATTTTACTGCTGCAGCTACGGCTGTAAGCCTTCTTCCTTGCTAGCCTCACATGCTGTGAAGCTTGATCAATTAGAAATAAAAAAAATTAAATAAATGTGGAGGGGGACATTGGACAGCAAATTAAAATGAGAGATGAAGAATTAAAAAACTCTGCAAAAACACAATGGCTCAGATATTCAAACTGTGCCCAAAAGTGCAATAGCTGAGCAAGTGCAAGTTTATTGCACCCATGCACAAGAGGCGCGATATTCAAAAACCAAGCTGGCTAAACTGTGCCTACAGCTGACGATTGAATATCGCACCACCTGTGCATAGCGCAACTAGGTGGGGAAACTGAGCAGATCACATGTGCCATAGTGCAACAAGGGATGTTCAGCTGAGCAGTCCAGAGTTGCCATAGCGCAACCAGGGATGCCCCCAGCAGCAAGGAGGTAGGGGCCCAACACCCATGCCACAGATAGGCACAGGAACACACAGCAGAACAGACATCATCCCCCACCCCATGCACTGCACAACTAGGGGTAGGGCTGGAATAACCACTGGCCCATTAGGACAAGCAACCAACCCACAGCTGGGCCATGGTGCCCCATCACACCCTGCAAGCTGTGACTGGCACACAAGGAGGGCTGACCACCCGTGCCACACCATCCCCAATGCAGAGCACACCCTGCACCGTGACCCCAGACACCCTGCCCAGGAGCAGCGTCCACCACTGCAGGAAACCCCATGCATGCCACCACCCCACTGTGACAATGCAACCCTATGCACCACAGAACCATGCAAGGCAGCCCCACCACAAGCACCCATCAGTGAGTGGCAGCACACAGCAATGCAACAACAGCATACACAGTGCCACCATGCACAGCCTCCTCGAGGTACTGCTAAGAAAGCAACTCATGCATCGGCACGCAGGTACCCCACACGAGACAGGGCATGCCCCGGCCCCACCACCAGTGGTACAGCACCCTGCACACTCTCCCAATGACACACCTGACCCAGCACTGGCCACAGCAGCCAGCGCAGACACTCACAGTGGTGCATGGAAGCATGCACCACACCAGATGCCACACAGTGCATGGACAGAATCCCACCCATACCCAAGGGCACAACAGCACAGGGATGCAGAAGTGTGGCAACCAAGCCCCAGCATGGGCCCATGTAAACTGTGTACACACAACCTGCAGTCCTCCATGGCACAGGAGTGCCAGCCACCCTGCACAGGCACTGTGGACCTGAATGCCACCAGGATTTGCCCAGAGCACAAGTCACAGGCAGTGGTGCACATCCCCTGCAACACACAGAAGCAACAGCATGGAGGTGGGCCAACAACCGGAGGCCACAGTGTCACCCGAGGCAGACATGCACCACACCAGTGACAGGAGGCAACCCAGCATTGTGACGGGTACAGTGGCTGATCTGCTTGGACAGCCACCACTGACATGCCAGCAGACCATGCAGGTCACAGACATACATGGGTGTCAGCTGCAGAGACCATGGACTGGCTGACAGGGTGCATGGACACAGAGCTTGCACCATGGACCACTGCACACAGTCATCCAGTGCACAGGGCACAACACAAACCACAGACACTGACTGATAGCTACCCCCACACCATAGTCACCTCCCCATGGACACACACACACACACACATACCCATGACTGCACTACCCCTGACACCGTGCATACCACTGCAGCTGAGCACCTATAGCCTGCTGCAAATCAGAGACCACCACAGTATTCATATCAAAAGATCTGTATTCAAACAAAATATCAAAGTGAACTATATACAGTAACATATACAAAGTTGGGGAGGGCCAAAACAAGATGGGGGTGGGTAAGGGGCAGGGTGAACAAATGGGACAGGAAAGGAAGGTGTGAGGGTGTGTCGTCCAGGGGTAGGGATATCAGGGGCAGAGGACTGTTAACAGAAGCCCGCTCCCACTCTGGCTGCTCTCTGCGGTGCCTCTCTGTGGACCCCAATCCGGTCAATCCGTTGAAGGATTTCTAAGGATGCTCTTGCCACGTGCAAGATCTCCCGAAGTGCCTCCCTGATCTCCATCAGCTGGCAGACACCTAGGACAAGGGAGCACAGTCAATAGGTGTGAATGCACAGCCCCATACAGCTCACCCACTGTGCATGGCATATGGCTGTGGGACATGCCTCTGTGATGGTGTGTGACCACCCACAGTGATCACATCCACAAGACCTGCCCACCCAGGTGCATACAGCCATGTGGAATACTGCACACACCCACCAGCCAAGTCACGCACAGCACCACTGTGGCCATTTAGTGACATGGCTATGTGGTGCAAAGGCAGTGGCACAGCCATGTACCTGGTGCACACATGGACCACCATCGAGCACTCCCAGACATGCACTGCCACTGGACAGTGCTGACTGTAATAAGAGTTGCATGCATGGCAGTGGTGTCAATGGATGGTGGCCATGTCCGCTGCCCACCGTTACACAGCATGCAATAGTAATCATGGAGGTATGGCACTCACCATCATTGGGCCAGTCCCTCAGGTGCTGTGGACCATCACTCCACCTTGTATCCCTGTCCTTTTGGTGGCGCCGCAGTTCACA
Source organism: Neoceratodus forsteri (assembly GCA_016271365.2). Lineage (NCBI taxonomy): Eukaryota > Metazoa > Chordata > Ceratodontiformes > Ceratodontidae > Neoceratodus > Neoceratodus forsteri. Next base: position 494,727,618 of record CM057457.1, read on the forward strand.
TGCTAGGTGCCATTCCTCTGGCCCTGTGGTGCAAACATCGAGAGAGGAACATCAGTACAATCCTGTAGCAAAGCTCCCCTGCCCCCAGGTGTGTGCACTCCCACCCAGCCAGACCCACCCAGACCACACACTGATAACACCACCACAGCCAACACTGGACAGTCCCTCCCCCATGTGCTGGACACATACAACCATGATACCCATATGGAAGATAAAAGTGTGTTGACATAACACCTACCTGGCTGTGGAACCGTGCCCCTCCTGGCACGTGCCCACAGGCGGGCAAGCAGGTCTGGCTCCCTCTGCTGCAGGTCACCATACCTGTGGTGGCACTGCTCTGCTGTCCACCCCTTCCTGCGGCCTCCAATGCAGTGGACACTTCCTCCCACACCTGGCTCCTGGACCTGTCCAGGGTGCCTCCCAAATAGTGGTCCATGGTGTGGCTCCACTATGGCCACTAGGTTGGCCAGTTCTACCTGGCTGCACTGTGCAGCCCTCCTCCACACCATTCTCCTAGCTCAGTCTGCAAAAATGGCACTCTGCAGCGCAGCTCCCCATGTGCAGATGCTGCATGGTACAGCACTGCCATTCCCTATTGCGCTGTCACCGAACAGCGCGATAGTGGTGTACCCATGCCTGATGCATTGTGCCTAGGGGCAAAGGTCGGACACAGGGTCAAGGGGCTCTGGTGCATGGACAGGCACAGTGCCATTGGAACCCAATGCGTGCAGCGTGATTGGATGCCTGTGTGCCACCTCCAGTAGCGTCCTACTGTGCTGTTGCCCCAGTGCACCTATGATGGCCCAGTGCCACAGCGCCATGTAGGTGAACATCACTGAAGCGACACTGGCACAATGGTGGCAGTGTCCTGCATTGCTTCCACACACAGCACACCAGCAGTGTGGCAGATACCTGCGTCAGCAACCCAGGCATGCACAGTGAGGTGTGTACTGCGCATGTCACAGAACTGCGTCCTTGGCTCAGCACATTTAACACAATTGTGCAAAGTGCAACAGCGCGATATTCAGTCGTCATATGCATAACGGCTAATCAGCCATTTAATGGAGGAGCACTGCAATTTGCATCCACTTAAAGTTGCGCCTTGCCTCATTTGCATGAGTTGCACTATAAAGGTGTGACATTGGGCTACACTGGCCATAGTCAGTTACTGCAGTCTATTGGTGAGTTGCATGCTGTTTGGGAGTGTGGACTGTGGATTTAGGGACATGCTTGGGGCTGCACAGTCTCAGGTAACAACTGTCATTCTTACAGGCTAAATAATGACCGAGCGAGTTGTGGGAGAGGAGGAACATAGTGGTGGAGGAGGAGGAGGAGGAGGTCCTAATTTTATGAAGGCCGAGACTGATGCCCTGTTTGAGGCCTACCTGGATCAGGAGCCGTTTCTCAGCAGGCGGCAGGAACACCTCAAGCCCGTGCTGCTGCATGGGAGGAGGTGGCACGTGCAGTGAACCTGCATGGCAGCCACCAGTGCTCTGTGCAGGAGTGCAAGAAGAAGATGGGCACAGAAGAAGGAGGATAAAGGAGAAGGTGGCTGCCATCAGGGCAGCATGAGCTGCGACAGGTGGAGACAGCCAGAGGTGGTGCACCTGACCCCACAGGAGGAGAGGGTTGCTGGAAGCATGCAGCATTGTGCCATTGAGGGTATTCTGGATGATGGCTTCCATACAGGTGGTAGCCCATCACTCCATGGTAGGTCATGGTCTGTCTATGGGGGAGGCAGGGTAGGTCACATGCAATGTGACTTTGTTTTCCCTTACAGATCCTTAGCATCTGCATGGGTCAGCGGTGGTGGGCCTGTCCACTGAGGACAGTCAGCTGGAGATGGAGGAGGCCCATCCACCTCCACAGGTATACATGGCTCAGTGCAACAAGGGCCCATCTGGCTTTCCACACTGATGTTGATGGAACAGGTGCAGAGGAAGCCCTGTCCATGTCCCAGCGTGCCAGCATCCACAGATGACAGCATTGTGTGACTCGGGCCAGTGCAGGTCCGTCACCCGATGATGATGGCGCTAACGTCATGGGCAGTGACCGTGTGTGCCTCGGGATGGCCACACAGCTGGTAACATCACGGCCATGGCTGTGGGTGGTGCTGCCATGGAGGCCTGTGTGTCAGCACAGTCCCAGCCTGTGCCTGTCAGCACCAGTGGGGCAGCACTGGTGTATGTTCAAGACAGTGGGACTGTTGTGGCCACTGCAGTGACACCAGTGAGCCCTGGGGAGTGGCAGCCAGAGAGGCAGCATCAGCAGTCGACCAATGGACTTTGGGAACAGGGTCAAGGGGTGGTGTCTGTGCACTGCCTGTGGACATGCCCAGACCTGGTCCTGGTGTGCAGCACCCACCCTCAAGGGTGCTGAACATCAGGGCTGCGCACACCCTGAGGGACAGGATGCCAAGGAGGCAGATGACCTCTTGGACAAGTACACCCACATACTGCAAGCATCAGTCCAGTAGCAGATGCGGCATGATGTCGGTGGATGCACTGCGTGTGGCTCTGGAGTGGGCAGAGGAGCATCGCACAGAGACACCACTTGATCCTGGCAAGGATGGACCGGTTGTGGGAGGATGTGATCACTGCCATTGACAAGCAGACACAGGCATTCACTGCTGTCATGGCCACAATGAGCACACAGTCATGTGCCCATGCATCGTGAGACACCCGCAGTGCACTATCACCCCATTCCCAGCGTTGTCGACTACCCTCCCTGTCGACACCGGGTTCAGCTGTGGGCATCCCGAGCACGCCTGCTGCAGGCATGTTTGGTGTGCTGCAGACCCCTGCGTGAGCACGGTCGCGTTCACGCAGTGGAACCCCTGGGGGACCATCGGTGCCACCCCATGAGGCCAGTGGTCAGCCTGTCAGTGCTGGCGAGAGTCTCGTGGGGCTGCCCATGCATCTGTGGCAGCCGGGCACTGTGTGGCGTGACTGACCTGTCTCCCAACGTGGCTACTGTCTGGTGCTGCCCTGTGTGCATTGTGTCTTTCAGTGGGCATTGCGGGTGGGTATCTGGCCCTGCCGTGGACACACAGTCCATCTCGCACCCTCCTGGCTGCTGTCCGCAGTTGCGTGCATGATGATGCCTGCATTGCACTGTACACCAACATGCAATGGTGCTCAGCATCTGACACTGCACATGGACAGCAGTGGGCGTGGTGGTCTGTTGACGTGTGTGGCTAGGTGTGGCATTCTGGGTCAGTGTGCCTCCTACCCTTTGTGCATGTTTGGTGCGTTATGTGTGCATGTGTGTGTGTCCGTCCACGTGGCATGTTAGACCTCACCCATCCCTGGTTGTGTGTGTGGTTCCATGCCCTGCTACTTCCTTTGATGGCATGCACCCCTGGTGTGTGTCCATGCATGTTTGTGGGTTGTGCCTTATCCACTGTTAGCTGCACATGGCCCCATGACTTACCTGGTTGGCTAAAGTGCTCCGTGATGGTGTCCCGTGCAACTGTGCCAGCCAGAGCAGTCGGGGGTCCCATCGCCCAGGAGGGCTGCCCATCACCATCGCCACCGGCATTCTCATCGCTGTCCCCCTCTTCGACCTGTATGGCTATCCCACATGTTGTGCAGGATGCAACAGGCCAGGAATAGCCTGCATGCCTTTGAGTGGCTGTACTGTAAGGCACCGCCAGAGATGTCCAGGCAATGGAAACGTGCCTTCGGCATCCTGAACACCCGCTCGATAACATTACGTGTGCTGGCATGTGCCTTATTGTAGCGTTGCTACAATGGGGTCGCGGGCCGCTGGTAGGGTGTGAGCAGCAAGGGAAGGAGTGGGTATCCACCGTCACCTGCATGTAGAGGGTGGAGGTTAGTTTGGTGATCAGCATCGCCCTGCCCCAGGCCATATAGGCCACTACCCATGTCACCTCTGACCATGCCCCCCCAGGCCATATGATTGTCCATCTGGTTTGCATACTCACCCACTAGGTGGCCAGTGGGGATATCCCCACTCTCAATTCTGTGGCACAGTGCCGACTGGCACCAGATGAAGGCATCATATGCTCCCCCAGGGTGCAAGGCACAGATATTGATTATGCGCCCCTGGCATTGCACACCACCTGGCAGTTGATGCTGGCATAGCCCTTGCGATTGATGTATGCGGCCCCCTCAAGGCCAGGTGGTGTGCGGATGGCCACATGGGTGCAGTCTATTGCCCCTAGCATGCCAGGCATACGTGCTACCCTGTGGAACTCCTGTATGTTTGCTGTGCACTGTACCGGTGTGCTGGGGAAATGGATGTACTCCACAGCATGTGGCAGCAGTGCACTGAGGAATTGGGTGAGGTGGTGAGACGTGGCCAACTGGGTTATGCCTGTGGTGTCCCCAGTTGGTCTCTGGAAGGTACCCATGGTGAACAAGCACATGCAAGCTGTCACTTTCATCTCCACTGACAGGGCATGGCTCTGTCATGTGGGTGCCTGCATCACATCACTGCACAGCTCACAGAGCCACCTCAAATTGCCTGATTCAGGCACTACCAGCCCACAATCTCGGTATCACTGTACAGCTCAAAGCTGGTGTGGCTCAATACTGCCTGTTGGGGCATACCACTGATGGGCCCTTCCACGGCCATGCCCCCTGCTGCTTGTCTTCTCACCCCCTCATAACAGCCTCCATCTGGAAGGTGGCACTGGCCATGTCCCTGGCTTGTGTTCACCCCCACCGGCAGCTGTTACTGTATTCCCCACTGTCCTGACTGCTACTTCCCTGCACTGGGAACACCTGCCTGTGCTTGCCTCACTGCTGTGTGGTGTACTTCCCCCTTCTGCACTGTCTCTCCCACACTTCCCTGTGGCTGTTGCTTCCAGGTGTCCTTTCCTGCCTGGCCCTGTGTGTCCCTGCTGCCCAGTGTTTCCTGCTATATTTTGCTCTCATGTGGCTTCCCTGTAGCGTTCTTGCACCTCTCCCTTGTTCCCTTTATTTTGGCTCATTTCGCTGGCACAACTTCCACTTGCTCCTCTTTATTGGCATGGCATGGAAGTTGTTGAATATCGCACTGCGCCATTTATGCATGGCTCCTCCCCCTTCAGTTGCGCATGCATTCATTATCATTGCACTGTTGCTTAGCGTGATTTGGGGGCACAACTGCCTCCTGCCAAGTATCGCAGAATGGCACATTTTCGGACTTGTGCAGGTGCAACCCTATTGCGCATGGCTCAACTCTTTTGAATATCTGGGCCAATGTCTATGGGTCTGAACAAGGACTAAAGGACAGACAGCTAATAATAAAATGTAAACACAAGAAAGCTGAAGATTAATGACCAGAATAATTAAAGGTTTAGAATCAAATGTGTTGGGGAAATCTGAGATCAAGGGAGATCAAAGCAATAAAAAATCCAGCTAAATAAGTTGCACGTCATTAACTATGTAATTATTATAAATATCTGTGTTTTAAAGACACACATTTTGCAGGAATCAACACATACTGTATACCACAGAATCAGGTAAATATGCAACAATAAAACATTGTATGGACATAATAGGAGCAATCCCTTTAAAGACAAAGGGCCAGATATTCACAACTTTGCCCTAGGGCTAAATTAGTACTGCCTAGCATGCTAAATTAGCTCAGAACAAATAGCTCACTATATTCAAAAGTATTAGCCCCAGTGTTAACTTGCTCAATAGAGTGTGCTAAGGAAGGTGGGCAAGCTAGGCTGGGAGTGCAGTGTTAAAACAGTTTAGGAATAGGACAGCTTTGAATATAGCAACAGGGAAGTGCAAAATGTATCAGCAGCACAGGAGACACAGAGGTGGAGCAAGCCAGAGTTGCAGGTTGAGGTCACTGTGTGTGATTTCAAACAGATGTGTCATATGAACTGCAAACAACAATGCAACCTACACTGCAGCAGAACTGTGCTATGCTGGTGACAGTTTTATCTGGGGTTAACCTGACTGGACAGTGCCAATACATTAGCCAATGCAAATAGGTTAGCCGGAACAAAGGTTTGCTATATTCAAAGTTCCGTTCAAATGAGCACACTTGGGTGATCCGTGAGCACTCACGTTGGCATCAATACTTGAGGCAACATCCCATTGTGTTAGACAGAAAGGAAGTGCAAAGAAGAAGGAAACCACTTTGGTTCTCAAATACAGTAGCAGAAAAGGTCAGACAAAAGGCTGGCCTTGGAAATATAAAGGAACACAGCGGGATGAGGATAGGAGGCATACCAAACTGCCCTAAGGGGAGCAGGAAGGCAGTAAGGTAGGCAAAGTCCCAAACTGAGGAAACACTGGTATGAACAGTAAGAGAAGGTGACAAGACTTTCTATAGATACATTAGTGAAAGGAGAAAGTCCAGAGGGAGTATTGCTAAGCTTAATGGAGAAAGGGAGCATGTGAGGAGGAGGACCCTGTAAAGGCATCTATCCTAAATAGATACTTTGCTCAGTATTTACTGAAGAGAAGGTAGGGCAGGACCCACAGCTCGGCATCATGGACACAGGGGAGGGAGGTGAGCACTACTCCTTCACAAAAAGAAAGGTCCTACAAGAGCTACAAGCTCAGGGTGGATAAGGCAATGGGACCTGATGGCATACATCCCAGAGTACTAAGGAGGAACTAGCAGAGCCATTAGCAGAATTGTTTAGTGAGTCTCTGAGCACAGGAGAGGTCCCAGAAGACTGGAGAAGGGCTCATGTGATCCCGCCCACAAGAGTGGGTAGCAGGAGGAGGCGGGAACTACAGACCAGTCAGTCTACCTCAGTAGTGGGAAGAGATTATGGAGGCACTCCTTAAGGAAAGGATAGTGCAACACCTGGAATCCATAGGGGCACAGGATCCAAGACAGCATGGGTTTACAAAGGAAGGTCCTGTCAAACTAATCTCATAGATTTCTTTGACTGGGTAACCAGAGTGGTGGACCAAGGGGAGCAGTTGATGTCGCCTACCTTGACTTCAGCAAAGCTTTTGACACTGTTCCACATAGAAGATTGATAAATAAGCTGGGTAGGCTCGGGGTGGGTCAGAAGTTGGTCAACTGGGTGGCAAACTGGTTGACGGGCAGAAAACAGAGAGTGGTGGTAAATGGTAGAGTCAGAAGAGATACAAGCCACAAGTGGGGTACCTCAGGAATCAGTCTTGGGGCCAGTGCTCTTCAACATCTTCATTAGTGACCTTGCAGATGGACTAGAGGGTAAGGCTTGTCTGTTTGCAGATGACACCAAGATCTGCAACAGAGTAGATGATCCAGATGGGGTGGGCAGAATGAGAAGAGATCTGGATAAACTAGCAGAATGGTCAGAAGAGTGGCAACTGGGATTTAATGCAAAGAAGTGCAAATCATGCACATAGGGAAGAGAAACCCTGAAGCCACCTATAGGCTGGGAGGGGAGTTGCTAGCAGTCACAAGGAAGAAAGAGACTTGGGCATCATCATCACTGATGACCCTAAAATCATCCAAGCAGACCTCAAAGCAGTAGGTAAGGTTGGGGGTGTTAGGGTGTATTAGTAGGGGTATCACAAGTCGTAAGAGGGAGGTAATAATCCCTCTGTACAAGACACTGGTTAGGCCCCATCTGGAGTACTCGTGCAGTATTGGAGGCCACACCTTCACAAGGACATTAACCAAATTGAGGCAGTCCAGAGAAGGGCAACCAAGATGGTGCAGGGACTGCATCAGAAGACATAGAGGACAGATTAACGGAGCTCAATATGTATACCCTTGAGCAAAGGAGGAGAGGTGATATGATCGAGACATTTAAACACCTTAAGAGCATAAACAAGGTGAAAGAGTCTAACATGTTTAAATATAAGAAAAATAGCAGGACAAGAGGACACAGCATGAGATTAGAGGGAGGCCGATTAAGGGGGAATGTGAGGAACTGGGTGAGGATGCGTGACGTGGCCGACTGTGTAATGCCTGTGGTGTCCCCTGTCGGCCTCTGGAAGGTGCCCGTGGTGAGCAGGCACATGCAGGCTGTCACCTTGGTCTCCACGGACAGAGCGTGACTCCGTCGTGAGGGTGCCTGCATCACATCACTGCACAGCTCGCAGAGCCGTCTCAGTATTGCCCTGTTCAGGCGGTACCGGCCCACAATCTCGAAGTCTGTGTACAGCTCAAGCTGATGCGGCACAATACCGCCTGTCAGGGGGTATACCGCCGACGGGCCCTCCGCTGCCACGCCTCCCTGCAGCATGGTGTCTCCTCATTACAGAAGCTTTCCATGGGGAAGCTGGCACTGTCCATCTCCCTGGCTTCTGCCCCCAGCTGCTGTTCCTGTGTTACCCCTGCTGCCCCCACTGCTGCTTCCACTGCACCGGGCACCCCCACTGGCCTCTCTGTCCTCCTGGACCCACTGTCCCTCTCTGCCCTTCCCGGCTCCTGTCTCTCTCTCTGTCTCTCTCCCTCAGTTTGCGGCCTGCTAGGGTTCTTGCACGCTTCCTTGAGCCCTTTTGTTTTGGCTCAATTCCGCTACTACGCAACTTCCGGTTGAGCCACCTTAAGCATTGCCAGTGTTCAAACACGATTAAGACTTTATGCATGGACCCACCCCTTCGGTTGTGCATGCCTTCATTTCCATTGCGCTGTTGCTCAGCATGTTTTTGGTGGTGCTACTGGTCCCTTCTGAATATCGCAGAATGGCGCATTTTGGGAGTTGCGCATGTGCAACCCTTTTGAATATCTGGGCCTGTAAGTTTAATTCTACTTTACTTATAGTTTTTCCCTCTGCTACTAAAACTGTATTGTCTGCATATAGACAAATTTTTGAATGTCCAGTTTTCTTTGGTAAGTCATTTAAATAGTCTATGAACAGAAGGGAGCCAAGGATAGATCCCTGAAGAACCCCTCTTATTACATAGTCTGTTCTTGACTGGTGTCCATTTAGGACAACAACCTGTGATCTTTTATCAAGGTATGATACAAACCAGTTACAGGTTTCTTCCTCCACCACTATTTTCATTAATGAGTTAATCAAAATGCTATGGTTTACTAAATCAAATGCTTTAGATGGGTCCACGTATACCGCACCCACAGACTTTGCTTCCCCAAGAGAGGTTGCTATAAGATCCAAAAAGTCAGTATATTGAAAAGGTCCAATCCTAATACTGAACCCTGCAGTACCCCACTAGTAACCCCCCCTTTCTTCAGAGTGGACTCCATTTACTATTACTCTCTGTCCTATTCTCCAGCCAATTCTTTACCCAGGCTGTCAGCTTGGGACCCACCCCCAGGCTGACTAACTTGTATATTAATATTTTGTGTGGGACTGTGTTAAATGCCTTGCTAAAGTCTAGGTAGGCCATGTCCACAGCCCCTCCCTGATCTACTACTTTGGTCACCCAGTCAAAGAAATCTATCAGATTTGTCTGGCATGACCTTCCACTGTGAATCCAGGCTGCCTTGGGTCCTGTGCCCTCTGGCCTCTAGATACTCGACAATTCTTTCCTTCAGAAGTGATTTCATCATTTTCCCTATCACTGAGGTTAAAATAACAGGTCTGTAGTTTCCTGCTTCTGCCTTGCTCCCACTTTTGTGAAGGGGAATCACATCTGCCCTCCTCCAGTCCTCGAGTACCACCCCATCCTCCCATGATTTGTTAAAGAGGGTAGTCAGTGGTGTCACTAGTTCTACCCTTAGTTCTTTTAGAATTCTGGGATGAATCCCATTAGGCCCAATTGCTTTGTCCACCATCAGTTTTAAGAGTTCTTTCAGAACCCTTTCTTCTGTAAATGGGCTGGTATCAACTTCTGTATCCAGAGTGTTTCTACTGTTTGTTTTAGGTAACTCCCCCTCTTCATTTGTAAATACTGAGCAAAAATATTTGTTTAGTATCTCTGCCTTTTCACAGTCACCCTCTGCCCACCCTCCTCCCTTTATTACGCCTCACTATCCCTCCTTGGTCTTCCTTCGCCCTGATGTACTTATACAAGGTTTTAGCCCCTTCTTAACTGAGTTGGCTATCTTTTCCTCAGTTTGGGCCTTTGCTGCTCTGACTGCCTTCCCAGCTTCCTTTTGCTTTAACTGATACAGTTCTCTGCCCTACTCCTTCTGTGATTCCTTGTACTTCCTGAATGCTTTCTTTTTCTCTTGAAACTTCACTGCCACTTCCTTTGAGAATCATAGTGGTTTCTTACATCATTTTTTTTTTATTTGCTTCACACAAAGGCTTGTTACCTCTGTGATGGCAGTTTTTATTATTCCCCATTGTTCTTCCACCCCTCCTTCCTGCCCATTTGCTAGTGCATTCTTTAGGCACTCACCCATTTTGGTAAAGTCAGCCCTCCTAAAGTCCAGTACTTTTGCCTTTGTATGGCTTGACTCTATTGCTGTGAACCATACTGTTCGATGGTCGCTAGTTCCCAGTTGGCTACCCACTTCAACATCTGTGATCCTCTCTCCATCTCCATTTGAGAGAACCAGATCTAAGACTGGAATTTTGGTGGGCTAGGATTTCCTGCTCCTTTCCAGTGTCTCCCTTGCTAGTTTAAATTTGCCACTGTATTGGCAGCCATGGCTGATCATGCGGAACCAGAGAAATATGACTGGCATGAGACGTACCAGTTAATAACCAAGCTGCAGCATTCAGCATCAGCTATAAGTGGTGGATATGAACCACAGGAAGCAGTAGATAAAAGGAAGTTGGAATAATCAAGACGTGAGGTCACAAAAGCTTGGATCAATGTAGGCATATCGGAGGGCAGAACAAGGTGCTTAATCTTGCCAATGTTCCCAAGATGTTTAAAGGAAAGTTTGACAACTGCCGACACCGGCAGATGCAGTGTCAGCACTTTGTCAAAAATCAACCCCAAGTTCCACACCTGTTTAGAAGTGGGGATCCGGAAACACCACAGAAATAAACATGAGGGCAAACCAGCTCCTGTCCCTTCTACCCAGTGACCCGGGTCCACAACCATGACCTCAGTCTTCTCCGAATTAGACTTCAGCCAGCTTCAATACGTCCAGCATTGGAAGGCAGTGAGGCAGCTATTGTAGGACCGAGAGGGTTTCTATTCTGGTCAGGCACAAAAGATATGCTTGGGTATCATCTGCAGAGCAACGTAAACTTACCCATACCTTCTGACAACGTCTCCGCAAGGTATACATCAAGCAACAACATGGGACAACATGAGCCTGGGGAACCACACATGACAGAGAGATCTGCAGGAAGAATTAATCCCTGACACCACTTTCTGGGTGCTGTCAGTGAGGAATTGTCTAAACCAACTGAGGACTGTATCTGACAGGCCACAGATGAATCTCCAGGCACTTGAGAAATGCCCATGGTCCACAGTGTCAGGCATGAGAGAGGACTAGGAAGAACCAAGAATGAACGTCCTTCTGATATCTAGCCATCAGGAGATCATTGAGCACCAGAACCAGCACTGTCTCAGTACTATTGCTCTTTCAAAACCTAGACAGGAGTGGTTTATAGATGTCGTAGATGGTTAAATGGTTTTCAGATTGTAATGCCTATTACTTTTCCAACAATCTTCCCTCTGGTTAAGATTAGAGGAATCAAGGGAGGATTATGAGCAAACATACAAGACATTCACCATGGTGTTGAGAGAAGGGAAGCAAAAAGAGCAGTCCTGACCAGGGGATCACTGAGGTGGGCAAGGTGTTCTTTAGATACATAGTTAAAAGGGAAAGTGGCTGGATCAGCAGGATAAGGATAGTGATGGCCAGGCACAGGATGGGTTGAATACATTTACATCATTTTCCAGGGTGGATGAGGAGACAAAAATTTTAGTTTTGGAGGGTGAGAAGAACCTGGAGGTAATGGTTGATGTCAACATGAACAACTGCAATACCTGTTGGAATGAGCAGCAGCAAGGGCAGAGGACTGTGGATGCATCATTAGCAGGATTACCTCCTGAAAGGTGGAAGTGATGCCGCTCTGTACAACTGCTTGGTTAGGCCACACCACAAGTATAGTGTACAGTTTGGAGACCACATTTAAAGAGGCACATTGCACTCCTAATGAGAGAATGTAAAGGAAGGAAACAAATTCGTGTTGCCTAGGTGAAAGGGACCCATGAAGAGAGGCCCATGGAGTTTGACATGTACACCATAGAAGAGAGGAGGACAGGGGCGTTATACATAATAGAGGTTTTAACTTACTAAAAGTGACTAATAAGGTGCTTCCAGTCAGGGGCTGTAAAGGAAGGTGAAGGAGGCAATGAGAGGGAATGGGTATAAGCTGGAAGTGGGCAGGCTCAGAGGATGGAGGAGGAGGTGTCATTTCACTGAGAGGGTGGTGGAGCCATGTAGTGTGCTGCACAGGGAGCTGTCAAAGGAGTCTGTGGACTGTTGTAAGAGTGGATGGTCCTTGTACACATGGATGCTAAATCTGAACTGATCCAAAGCTGGTGTCACATATGGGACTATGGACAGTATAACCCCCCAAAAAATCCTAAACAACAAAAATTGCCCGAGTGCGGCTAATGAAAACCTAGTAGAGTCGCAAAGACCCATCAGTGCATTTTGCTGTCAGAGTAGTATGCTAGTACAATTGTCACATTGATTGTCAGCCATTTGGGTGTCTGAGCTGTGCACACACCAGTCAATCAATTTTTTTTTTATTTGTGATTAGGGATGGGGGGTTATGGTCATGACACTCTATCGTCAGGGTTAGCTGTCCTGCAGTGGAATAGCTCAGCTGGTGTGTAGTGGGGGCAGAGGGGGTTTTGGGATCAGGAAGTCTTGGTCCAGATGCAGGTCACCCTCATGACTCAATTTTTCCACTCGAGTGTAGTTGGTCCGGTGGGGGGGGGTTATAACCTCCTGTCCTGAATTGCAATATTGAGATTTACAGAGGCTTCTACCAGATCTATATTTTCAGCATTCTTGTAGTCAGGCAATGCTATGTATCCCTTGCATGATGTCCAATGTTTACATATCCAGGTGATGCACAATTAGAAATACGTATTTATTGTAAATGCTATTCTGGCCAAGGCTTGCTGAGTTGTAGCCATATACAGAGTTTGGAAACAAAGGAAATACATTTAATGACAGCAGTCAGTGCGATTCCAACTGTCAATGGCACTCATCAGTAGACCGTTCGCACCAAATTATTGTGTTGTTCTGCTGTGGTTTTCTTTTGTCTCAGTGAAATGAGCACTCCGGGACAATAATGAGGTGCCAATTATCCAGTGATCAGACTAACCACATTGGTAATGCTCTGGAATAGATTGACTCACAGGTGCCCCATCAATGCATTGCCTCTAACTGTGAAATACAGTCCCAGGAGCCTTTCAAGACTGTACTCCTGTATACTAAGAACGTTGTGTAAAGTAGACTTGCTAAACAAAAGCAAAATACCCATGATAATCAATATGTTTGCAAATTATTTTTTCCCAATGGGCAACATTTCGATCTGCAGTGAAATCCACAACTATTCAGATATCAATACCCTGATTCTGTGTAATACAGGAAAAGGCACATGTGCAGTGGGATATGTATCCACAACAGACCATGAAATAGGCAGTGTAGCGCAGTGGCTTAAGGCTACATGAGCTGCAAATCGGGAGACCTGGGTTTGAATCCCACAGCCCTCACTTGCGTGGAAGTGTTGTCCAAACTGAGAGAGTTCGCCGTGGACCCAGGCATTAAAGTCACCCAGGACCATCAGCCTGTAAGCTAAATGCTATGTCAATGGCGAGTATGCTACTCTGCAGAAAACACTTCTCATCACCTGGTGGATGAGTAGTGAGAGAAATTCTGCAACCCACACCTGTCACTACGGTACACTCAAAGGACTCAGCTCCTCTACTTGTACACTTGTGAGTCCAGTTTGTTTTTGAAACAGACTGCAAACCCCTACAACCATGGGTGGTGTAATTCACAGTAACCATCTGGAACTGCTGCCTCCAAAATTGGACCAGCATTTTCATCTAGCCAGGTCTCGGCGCATGCCAGAGTCACAGACTCTACAAGATCTGCAATCACTGCAGTCTTGTTTCTTATGGATCTGGTATTGCTCAACACCACCCATGTTGGACGGTCCACTGGAGGTGAACAGACCACTCTGCTCAAGATCATTAGTGGTGTTCTTGGGTATGGAAACCAGACAAGACCTAATTCCAGAGTCCATTTCATACCAGGGCATCTTCTGGTTTCACTCACTGCAACATCGTGTCCATGCTCATTTGACCTCCACTGTTCACTAACCCCAAAACCCTCCTCCACTAATCAGAATACCCAGCACTGATACAGCGATGGTGTTGACAACTGTAATGGAATTCAGGTAATTGTTCAGGGACTTTAGGGCTTGCCACACCCATTCGGTGGAGAGGTTTCGTCTATCAACCCTCCTTGCTGGCCTTTCTATCATTGTCCAGATGTGATACACTAGTGGGTCTTCACTCACCAAGTTCCGTTTCTTTTTAATCCTCGATCCCACTCAATTTTGCTTATATTCCTTATTGTGCTTTCTTAGCAAATATGACATCCACATCCATAGCAAACACAGAGGAGAAGTGGTTGCTTAATACCTCTGCCTGCTCATCGCTTCATCCACCCACCCACCATCTGATATTAGTCTTCCAAGGCCGGCCTTTAGTTTTGTCCTTGAACGCTCACTGAACTTCACTGGTCCACCAGCACAGTTTATGTGATTTTGCTCCTTGCACTTCACCAGCGCAGGTGTATGGACTGACCTGCTAGTACCAGTTTTATGGACCTCCCATCTCTTATCCACGTCTGGCATTGCTTGTAACTCTCGTGCATGTGATCCTTAGAATATTTTCCATTACTCATAAAGTTTGCTCACCCGATCTACACTGCCGTTCCTAGATCTTCCACCCTCACTCCATGTTACTGTGGAAACAGAGCATTGCTGAGTCTCTCACAGTCAGGGGATCCTCTAAAACCAGGTCCCTTACCAGATCCCTCATCTGCCAAGACAATGTCCAGAACATAGCCTGCCCTCAACACCCCATGACATCGTTAAGTTCCCAGTCACAGTTGTTGTTGGCCCACATTTTTGTGAGTGTTGCCACTTCACCAAACAGCTGGCCTGGAACTCTGTTAATTTGTTATGCGTTTTGTTCACCTAGGTCCCTATGATTGGACAGGCCCTCTGCTGGGGGTGGTACTTCCCACACACCTCCTTGTGTTCTAGATTCTCTCAGGCTTGCTCTTCTCCTCGCTTCTGCTATATATTGCATCTCCCATCTCTGCTTCACATTGAGATTTACACCACTCTGCTATCCGTACCCTCACCCCTTATCTCTGCCCCCCTCAAGTTGCACAGCATACTCTTTAACCAACAAACTTCAAGATGGCTGCCTACAGAGGGCATCCTCTCCTGACCTGCCCACTTATAACTGAAGATATACTAGATTGGTCATGTTCTCTTCCAGCAAACAGCCCTGTTCTAAATAGACACTTACACTCTAGCTGATGGGACAAGGTAAACAGGCTATAAAACAACTCTTTAAATCTAACTGAATGTACGAATAAACATTATCAGCATATAGTATGTTAGCTCTGTTTTACAACCAGCTGCCTGTAATATCACAGTACCAGAATAAACAGTATAATCATATAGTATAACTTTAATCTGTTTCACAACCCAATTGCATGTAATATCACAACCCCACTTGTATCTCCATGTTTGTTTCCTTACTCACCCTAGAATGACACAGTGCTAGTAAGGTAGAAGTCCTGATTTGTACACCTCCAGAGAATCCCTCCTCTTATCAGCCCATAAAGTTTTTTGAAAAGGTTGGTGGTGCGGGGTAGCTTGGATGGAGGAAAAAAATTTCAGTCTCGTCCCTCTCTCGCTCTCCTGCGATGCTGCAGGCCCATTAAATAGGTCAGGAAGATGGCAGAATTTTGGTACCAAAAATGAAACTTCAAAAGTTCAGCACCAGTCCATGAGCTCCGATGAGCTCCCTCTCACTGGCCAGTCCCTCTCTCACTCTCCAGTGCTGCTTCAGGCCACCGGTAAAATAGTGCAGCTTCCTTCAGCGTTTTGATGCTGAAATTGAAAATTCAACAGTTCAGCCACAGTTCCTGAGCTCAGATGGATGCCCTCTCACTGGCTGGTCCCTGTCCTCACTCTTGTCAAAAACTCTTCACATTGTCATAGCAATGATAGGCCTACTTTGCTAGGAGAGGGGGTAGGGAGTAGGGGGCATGGGAGACAGTCAGGTGGAGGGTGGTTTCACTCAAAGGATAGAGCCAGGAATAAAATGGTAGGGCAGTGTGAACTGCTGTCGGACAGAGAGCTGGACATAGAAAGGTATCATTGAAACATGGGCAAACCAAAACCATGACTGGGATGGGGCCATCCCAGGAGGTAAAGTATTCAGGGGTGACAGAGAAAAATGTAATGGAGGTGATGGAGTAGCTGATTTCATAAAGGAAAGTACATCTTGAGAGCCATTAATTGGCCATCTTAAGTCTTGATTTGCAAGCATGTCACTGTTAACGGGGATATCCACTACCTGTTAATGTCCCTAGGAAGGTTCTCGCTCCATAACTGTACTCATTACTGAAAGTGAGACTTGAACATTACTCAATATAATGGGGGCCACAATATCCTTTACTGCCTGCTTTGTCACACCTGATGAGGTACCACTGCTTGACATCTGATCTGGGTGGATGGCTTTTAGCCTCTGTTGTGACATTTTGTGTTTTCAAAATTAGAACCCCCAGGTGCCTTCTCCTTAGATTGTGAGCACCAACGATCGCACTCCACACCATTATGTAGCTTTATCCATTGGTTTATATTAACAGGTGGTAATGTTTGGAATTCATGGAAGTAAACTACAGATGCCAGTCCGTGGACCATTTTAAAAGTCTGCCCATGTCAATCATCATTCTGATTCACCCCCCCACACACACTCATTGCCTCACGGGTGAATCAGCTCTGGTATTGAGTTTGGTATTCAAATGTAAACAGAAACACATGGGACACCATTTTTTTTACAAAGTCAGTAATGAACACATTGAAAAGGACTGGCACCAGAACTGATCCCTGATGCACCACCAAGTCAGCCACAACACCCCATGCCCAAACTGCACCACAACTGACAACATCATTTGCCTTCAGCCTGTTCGTTACTTGAGAAACATTGTTAGCACACTGTGCCAAATGTGCAAGCTACAATGCTTATATATCCACCTCCTATGTGGATTGGTTAAAATGGCTCTTCAGAAATAAAGGTACTAGAGTGACAGAGCCACAAGGTGACATACAGCATGCATGTGGTGTTGTGGCTGACATGGTGGTGCTCACCAAAATTACTTCCTTCCTCACCGACTCTAATATCTTCACACCTCTACCAGTCAGGTTTCAGAAAGGGTCACCTAGCTGCATCCTCTCTGATATGACTTACTGAGTCAATCCAGACTGGTATGGATAGTGGGCTGATCATCTCCTGCTGTCTTCGCTAACCTTGTGGAAGCCTTCGACACTGTCTCCCATTCTATATTGCTTTCTTGTCTCACTGAATCAGGCTCTCTGTCTGCCACCAACTGGTTCAGATCTTACCTCTCTGGCAGAACCACAGTCCATTAGAGTCGCAATGCTCTCTCCTCCACACCTTGCCTTAACTACCGTGTCTCCCAGTGGTCAATTCTGTGACCCATACTGTTCCTATATTCCTAAATGACTTACCAATCATCTGCTCTGCTACCTCAGTTCACCTGCATGCAGGATGACACTGTACTCTTCTGCTCAGGCTGACACTGAAGTGGTAAAAGTAACCTCATGTCGACTTCAACAAAGTACAGCAACGGTTAAGCTCACACCAGATCTCCCTAAATGTAAAAAACTCACTCGACTTTTGCACACGACAACGCCTGTGCAGACTTCCATCCCTTTCCTGTTTACACACCCTGGATGGTCAAAAAGCCTGGCGATCTCCTCATTCCACTACTTGGGGTATGGTTTTGACTGCCATCATTCCTTTCTCATACCACAGTGATGCTATTTCAAAAAATTACATCCCATGCTAGGTGCAATTTTATGGAAATGCAGTATCCTCCCTCCCCCGTCAGATGTGAAGTGGTCCAGAGATGATACTTCCTTCCTTTGATTTCTGTGACATTGTTTAGGGTGCAGCCCCTAAGCCCACCCTATCTATGCTGGACACATTTTTTAATGCCTTCTGCTGCTTTGCTCTTGATGCCTCACCCCTTACCCACCACTGCAACCTCTACCGTTCCCTGGCACTACCTTGCCTTGGAAACCACCGCATTTCACACTGTGCTAAATATGTATCTAACCTATGGCTTGGCACCATCACTTCCTACCTCTCCTTTGTGCTCTCAGCTGCCCTCCACCACCCATTATCTTTGATCCTGCAGCTACTCCAACTATCAATCCCTAGGAGGAAGATTACTGTTGGGCAAGCCTCTTCACACCGGGTTGGCTGCTATGGACTGATCTCCACCTCAAATTCATCATTCTTCTCTGCCCACTCTTTCTACCACCCTCAGCTTTTCCTCAACACTAATTGCTACTACCTGATTCGGCCATGTGCAAATTGCTCACCTCCCAAGTGCCCGACTAGTTGCCTTAGCTTAGCTAGAAATGCTGGCATATAGGCCCAAACTATGCACACTACAGGAGCGAGCACACATTAGACAAATACAGGGTCATCAGGTCTTTACTCTTTCTGCTAGTGATGCCAACGCATTTCCATACCAACATTGATTAAGCTATTTACACAGTCCTGCTGCATTGCTTGCTCTCCATGAGGTGATTTAGCATCAGTTTGTCAAGATACTTCTAATGTTGAATTACCCTGATCTGAGTTTCATAGAGTACTCAACCACCTCGAGTGTATCACTGTAAACAATGTAACATTGAAATTTAGCCTCTATATATCAGAACACTTTTCTAGTGCTATTTGGTCTTGCTTCATGTTGTCAATATGCTCTAAGGTCTGGACCTCCATTACGTGTTTTTCTAGAACACAACAAGAGCCTCGCCCAATTTAGTTCACCCGCTTATGTCACTGATGAAAATATTGAAAGGAGCATTCATAGTACTATGAAAGCTCACCCCCACCACCCAGATATCACCAAGACAATCGTGTGGTGTTCACCCATTAATGCAGTCTGACTTCTGTCTCTACAAGTTTAGTATCCATATAATAGTGTTGTCCCAGAACATTTTACTGGCATGTTTGTTGACACGCATGCAGTGGTTACTGTTTTTGAGGACTTAATGTTCAAGACAAACTGCAGCAAGATCAACACACAACACACCTCTAGTACCTCATCTCTACTACCTATGTGCCTCAGCCAAGGTACACAATCATACTGGTATAGCATGGCCTAACCTTTGAGAAGCCCTGCTGTCTATGATCCATCACGCTCTCTTTTTGATGAGTGCATAGATTAACTAGCCTAATAATGCTTTGAGACCTACCTGGGTTGTAATTTTCACTTAGCTACATGATACTTTGCTGGAGTATCGGTATTAATCTGACCTCAGTACAGTTGTTTGGCAAATCACAATACTCCAGTGATAGACAGAACATGAATACCAGCATGTCAAATATTTCTGCCTGAAGTTCCCCAAGCACTCTCGGATATAGTACATCATTCACCATGGGCCCTGGTTTTACATAGTTCATTCCTTATCCTTTCCTCACTGATGGGGCTAGAATGTGGTTCAAAGTCACCCGCCATTAGCATCAGTTCCGTAAATTGTACCTCACACTCCTCAATAATTACGTATCCAAAGTGCCATGTAGTGGCTCACAGACATTCATGGAGTAATGCACAACTGTTCTGTGACTAACAAATAACAATATTGATACAGTACATCTAATTTAGCTATGTCTCCCTCAGTGCATGACCATCCTGCTACATTAAACCTATTATTGTCAGACGCCTAGTATGTATGTCAGCGTGTTGCATGATGAAACTGAAGAATTCCTTGTCCTCTCTCCTTAAACAATTGTAATCAACATATCAAGTCTGATTGATTGCAGCTAATGAAATAAAATGCTGTGGTGGAATCCAGGTGATGGATCAAGGAGTCATGAGGTACCCACACACTGTGCAATTGCCGGGGAGAGAACATCTTGAATAATAAGAGCAGGTTTGGCATCCCTACTTAAAAAGGATGACATTGATTTACTGTAGAGGGTGCAGAGTAGAGTGACCAGGATAGTAGTGTGGCTAGTGCAGATTCTAGGAGGCGAGACGGGGGAGCTCACCCACTACTTCTTGAAGGAGAAAAGGTACAGGTGGGATATGATATAGGACATCACGTATCTCAAGTGCATGAAGATGGAAAGCCTTGAGGGGGTGTCTGCTGAGTGAGTTGGTGTCCAGCAGGGGCACTAAATGAAGCTTGCAGTGGTACAAACGAGGAGGGAAAGCCAGAGGCAGTATTTCAGTGCCATCAAAGCACTTTCGGGATGAGAACCATGGCCCTAATCGGTTGCTTGACAGTATGTATGTTAGTATCATACTGTATCTGTGCCTTTGTGTCTGGGAATGCATGCCAGTTTCTCTATTTGACATTCTCAGTACTCCATCCTTGTTCCATCCCTTTAGGTGTTCTTAAATTTCCTGAGCCCTCACCTTGTTACCACACCCTATGCTGAAACATGTCTTGAGAGCAACGGTTGCTCACTACTTTTATTTAAATGTGGATAGCACACAGAGGTATCGACTTCTGAATCTATGAAGGCTTATTTAGCCACTCACCGCATGCTATTACACTCCCCATACTGACACTCCACCTCTCAAGGTCTTCGGTGAAACCAAGACACAGTTCAGCAAAGCTAATATTGTTGAAATCAAACCACTTTGACCTAATGAGATTGTAGTCTGTATCCCAATGCTGAACCATACAACGCCTGTAAGTACTGGATACCAATGCTCCCAATACCCAATAACTGTGATTCATTACTTGTCAATACCAGACATGACTTATGCGATGACAATACATGTGCACATGAAGACCATCATGAAATTGTCCACATCGTGTATTTCCTTCTGGCGCAGTGATGCAGTTGTATGCATCAGTGAATGCAATAATCAACATGCTGCTGTGCACACACATTACATACAATGGAACAGGAGGCAGAGTTAAAGAAAATAAACATAGCAGCACAATATTAAAAAGTTTAATAGAAAATTGTGTGAAATACACTTTCATAAAGTGTGAATCAAGGTACAAATTAACAAAAATCAGTTAAAGTAATGGTTGACAAAAAAGTCATTTGTCAAACTAGCTGATCAGTATTTGAAACCAGTGTAATAAAAGGAGGGTCTGTAGATATCACGGATACGCCACATGCAGCGCTGGGACAGGCACACGCAACATTGCCCAAGATGTCCAAGGCACCACAAGATGCACTGATGGTATGCTAAATGCCTGTGTGATCATTAGTATCTACATCGGGAGGTACGAGAAATGTCTTTGATGATAACTTGTAGCCAAAGTCAGCACAGCTGGTTTCAAAACAATGTGATCCATTTCCTCAAGAAAGGAAAAATAATTATTATCCATCATGGAGTATATGACTGTCATTAAAATATTACATAATGAATGAGTTGTGAACATTTTAAATAGGAGCACAAACAATGTTGATGGCATCCATAAAAGCAGCAATAGCTATGCAATCATGAAGGATCCATAAGTGGGACACGAATGAGTACTGATCACATGCACACTTTAAAAGATTGTTAATAATGAGGAAAGCAGAAATTTCCTTTTACATTAATTGTATCCGCTAACTGGACCACTAGACTCATCTCTAGTGGTGCTCTACAACCAAGTATGATCATCACACCTAATATCTCCAGCTCTTATACATGGATAAGGTGAACTGTCCACTCATTCCTGGACAGTCGAATTCCTGGATGTAAGCACACCAGGGCATGGTCGACAGCTCCTTACTGGTGACCTGTCTCCAAATCTAGGGTGCAAACAGAAAGCGCTGGGAGAGGATCATGGGCAGGCTTTGAAGATCCAGCACTAGGGAGGTGGCTTACTGGTCCCACCCATTAACAATAGTTTTACCTTGTTTTCAATTATGGCCACAGTGCAACATGGGTGGAGAAGCTTCACCCATGGAAATGCTTCGCTGCCATGCGTATAAGGCTTCTATTGGTGCTATCCATATATTCACATGCTGCTTGGGGCTGCAGCAACCAGCAAATGCCATGTGCCTCTAAAGCATCAGCAAGCTACTCAACCTTACACCCTAGGAAAGGTGAGAGTCCTGCAGACACTATATCCTTTCCCGCCCCAGTGCACTACGAGAGCCAGGGCTTGTTCCAAAATACTGGTCACCAGCGTGGTGCATGGTGTGGCGTCCAGCCTTGCAACCATCAGCAATGCTGGGCTGGCACCGAGAAAGCAGAATTACCCACACTCAGTTTTAAGAACCTATGAAAGACAAGCCATAGTAATCAACCACTCACTGAAGTCCACTGTCCCGCTTTCTCAGTCTGTTCATGCACTTGTCCATGGCATAATGTCTTACTTCAAAAGCACGTGTTCCCCGGTGAACGATGATGTGTGGTTCACCACCACCTTCTGTACACAATGATCAATATGCTGCTGTACCCTATCTGCTGTCATGTCAGGCATGTACTCTACCCAGATGTTGCTTGTCCTGTCTCATTCACCACTACCATATGATCCCCTTACTATAGAGTCCTCCAGAATTATGACTGACTCCTTTATGGGCTCTCCTCCCTCTCTTTCTGCGTGCTCTTTCACTGCCTCAAAACACTCCTTTCCCTAGCCCCCTCCTTATTCCACCCTTCTGCCTCCTCCGGTCTGTGTCCTGATTTCTCCACAGTGCCAATAGCGGCTGGTGCATCAGCTTCACTTACTAAACAAACACAGATTGATCGGCGAGTGCAGGTGTGGCATCAGTGCCTAAACCAACAGTGACACTGGGACAGTGGAACACAGATATATCGACCACTATGGATAATTTCCCAGTACTCATTCCCAGCAGAATTGTGTTTCATAGTACAAAAAAATAGGCCACTAAGGAACACAGATAAGTCTGACAGCGTGACTGGCAATCTGATGCCAAAGACACAGTTATGTGCTCAATTCATGGTGCTTTGCAGTGCTGTCAAACTCCAACATTTAGCTTAATGAGCCAATTGTCTGTGTGATGGTACTGTACTCAGACACAAACTGAAGGGTAAGCAAGTGAGAACAGCCCCTGATTGAGACTCAGTGGGAGTCATAATGAGTGCAGTCAACTGCCATCAAGGGATGCATTTATACACAATGGGACTGTTGAACTACCAAATGACCCCCCCACACACAGACCCAAAGCAGAAGAACAGAACACAGGGTTTTAAATAACTCTAAAAATTGATTAGCGTTTTGCTCATAAAAGTTCTAAAACATTGTGAAAATGCATATCCCTTGCCTCACTGTGCTTAACAAACATGACACTTCTAGAAAACCTATATAAATGTTTTCTGTACAGTTAGTATTGTCCCAAGAAAAAAACTGCTAATCAATTCTTTAAAACCCTGGAACATAAGTATAATTATGTTGTAGCAAGGTGAATACCATGGTGAGAAAAACAAATATCAGTGTCTGTTTTTTATTTTTTTATTTTAAGTGGACAGTAAAAGCACTTGAAGTGGATGCGCACCACAAAGTGTGACACAGGGTACATAGCACAAGGCAAAACTGGAACCAGCACACACAGAATGATGACACAAACAAATACAGAAAATGGATATTCATGTCAGACAAAGACTGCTATGCTAGTCCCATCTGCCAGCGGGCCCTATACAAGTAAGCATCTGCTCACCCTAAGTGATCCATGGCTCATCATCACTTATGTCAGCCCACTCGGAGTTATGGATTACAGGTATACATCACTGTTTCAATGAAGTAGCCACTCCTGGTTTCTCCCTCTCACTGTTCTTCACCTCCCAGCTTCACTGAGAGTCCTCTGGTGGCCACCGGCTCTCCTGGTGGCTGTTCTGGGGTCCTGGGCAGTCAAGGAATCACCCAAGAGCATCACTCTCACTGCCTCATTATCCCTGTTACCATTTACTATCTGTGTGTCCCCCATCCCCCTACATTAGCCTGTTTGTCTCCTCCACCGTCCCTCCTGCCCGAACCATGTCCATCCCCCAGGCTCGAACCCATATCTCCATTTGTCCTGACCTCCTTGGTTCCATTATATCCTGCAGGATCACTGTGGACAATGACAGTTTGTACCACCAGAGCAAGACCCAACCCCCAGTCCCATCTATAGAGCTTCCTCCTCACTGAGCCGCTACCCAGAGTCTCCTTTCTTTTGCCAGTGATGCTTAGGGGCAACCCAGTATCTCCTACAGGAGCATTGGCCCCCACCGCCCCCAGCTCATTTCCCCTCCATCTTGACCAATACCACCCCTTTTCTCGCTTTACTTGTCTCTCCTCCAGGTGCCCCCCAAAAAAATGTTCTTTCTTGTTTGGGGAAATTTGAAGCTCCCAAGAGAAGTTCCCCATGTCTCCCAGATTGTGTGTCCTGGAACCCACCTCCCGGGGAGTGGCTTCTTTCTTCCTTGCTCTGGCTTGTTCCTCCAATAGTTACTATCCGTTGCTTCCTTCCCCTGTCAGTGTGAAGAGGGGTGCATAATTGTTTTCGTGCTGGACACCCAGGCTTGTCCTTCCCATGTTTGTTGTGCCCACATCTGAATGTAGGCCCACAATATCCAGCTTCTTCCTTCTTTTTCCTAAACCTACTGTCTTCCACCACTCCTGAGCTGTATTTGCCTCAATGCCTCCCGATCTCCTTGATGTGTCCCTCTGCTGTGTTACTTCACCGTGCCTGGTTTGTACCCACAAGCTATAATAGTTCCCTGTCTTAACATCAATGATATCTCATCATTTGCATTCTCCCATCCGCCACTCATCTCTTATACCAATGGTGTAGCAGGTTTACATGACTGAAGAGACTTAGCACGCCAACCAATGCCCACCCCCCCTCGAGGCTCCCTCTGGACACCTCTGGTCACTTTGCTAATGCTATGGAAATGTCCACCTGCCATAATTGCTCGCTTCCTGTTGGATGAAAGTTGCCGCCGTCTCGCAACAACAATTCTACTTATGCTATGATTTCACCTCCCATTGCCTCTCATCACCCGCACCAATGGCCACAGTTGCATGCCAAGGCAGTTTCTCCCCTCACTACTGTCTAACTGTGTGTCAACCATTGAAATTGACGCTATTGTGCATCTCAGCAAGAGGGGGCATCAGTGGTATAACAGTGCAAACAAAACCATTGCTGATTGACTGGGAACATACAATATTGTGTTTATACTTATGGTATTAATTTGAGGTTTTGAAAAAAATGAGTTACAACCATCACCTTAGTCATTACTTGCCCATTTCCTATATCTAGCTCCTTACATAATGCACTTGTCATAGTTTGGCCTCTGCCCCACACACTCTACAGCACCTGACAATGCCACCTTCCTGGCAGCTCCACCCCCCCTTATCCTTACCTACCCCCACCTCTCCTCTCTTCTCTTCTCATTTTTCTTACCTCCTCTTGCCCCTCCCATTCTTTCTACCACCCCCATTGTCCTCTTTCTTTCCACTTTACCCTCTCCCTGTCTGTTTGAAATTAATTTAATATTCTTTACTCTTATATGTGTAACAATTTTGTCTATTGTCATGTGATACCTATGTCTTGACATGGAACCTTTGTAAGAGAGCCCTGGGCTCAAAGGTAATTGTAATTCTAGAAGTGAAATGAATAAACCTTGTCAACTTCTTGCAGTTACCCACCCAAGCAACCCACCCCCCCAAAAAAGTATTAACCAGGCATGGCCAAGATGCTTCAAACAGCAGCTGATCCACAACTATCAATGCTTATGTATCCCACATGTGGCGCTATCCCAAGAGACCTTAGGGCCAGCATGCTCAGTTCAGGTGGCCAGTGGAGCAGCCAGACTAAACTTGCACTCAATAGAACTGCTGACAGGGAGCTACCCAGATTTAGTACTCACAACTCCT
This sequence comes from Neoceratodus forsteri, assembly GCA_016271365.2. Classification (NCBI taxonomy): domain Eukaryota; kingdom Metazoa; phylum Chordata; order Ceratodontiformes; family Ceratodontidae; genus Neoceratodus; species Neoceratodus forsteri. The sequence continues at coordinate 494,753,560 of CM057457.1, forward strand.
GTAGAAGGATCCCTCTCACACCACTTGCAGGACACAGGCCTGTGATCCAAACACTTCTCCACACATTTATATGTAGGATAGAGGGGTACCATACCAGGTAGCTGCTTTAAACTCCTGAACATTTTCACTGCACGAACCGGGTAATGCAACGCAGCTTCACTTTTTCTGACAGACCAAGCGTGATTGAAGCAGATTCTCCAGTCCTCTACAGGGTGAGCCTGCTAGGTAGCTGTCACATATACAGCCTCCTCTGCCTACATGCCACAGCAGATCTTGGCCAGCTCTTTCTGGCAATACTGTTGCCAACTTTGGCCTTCCACATGCCTCCCTGCGGTGAAGACTTTAGTGCAGGAGCCCAAGCTCCTTCTTTCCTCACAGCCACAGTGACTTGCTCCCTCAGCCATTAAGCAGGGGTCCTCATTCGGGTGCTACACAGTGCTGTTGAAGGCTCCCACTGCCAATCCCCCTACCTCCTTCTATTGGTGTAAAGGAGCCACCTTCTGGACTTCATTTCCCGGGATCTAGGGCCATACCTCCCATTGGCAGCCGGCTCCCAAAAGAGTCCCAGCCCTAATTGGCTGCACAATGCTCCATTTTAAGTGCACCTGGATCATCATTGGACCCCATAGACAGTCCGGGTCCAAAATAGAGGGACAAAATGCACAAAGTCCCTGCTGCAAGGAAAAACAGGTTAGACAACCTACATTCCTACATTCCTTCATTTTCTCAGAAGAAGCCAGAAGGAGAAGGAAGGAAACATATTCAATTCAGTGCTTTAGAGTAACTGGTAATTGGCATTTTTCTTTTAAGCTTAGATTGTGGGCTTGTAGTGACACTACACTTTCTTTGTTATCTTTACTTATAATTGTTTTTGGGCTGTTGAAAATTTAAAACATAGTGGTGGTGTAATTCTGTGCTGTCTTTAATTGCTGCAAATTTTT